>CABFOC020000097.1:0-1200000 GCA_902141235.2 Clonostachys solani
AAAAAGAATAGGAAACTATAACTTATTATAGACTACCAATAGCTTAATAAAATCACATATAAAGATAGGACACCTTTACCGCTAATTATAGAACTTAGAGACCAGTTATAAGGCAAATAGTAGTTCACCACACTAGATCTTAAGGGAGCTTATAACTTAATACGAGTTAAGGAAGGAGATAAATAGAAAACAGCTTTCAGGACGAAGTTTAGCTTATATAAGTATCTTATAATACCCTTCAGACTAATGAATGCACCTGTAATATTTTAATGAATAATCAATCAAGTACTCCGGGAGTACCTTAATATCTTTATAGTTATTTATCTTAATAATATCCTTATATTTTCTAATAACCTAAAGACTTATAAGGAATATATATATAAGGTCTTAAGAAAATTAGAAGAAGTAAAACTTCTAGTGGAGCTAGAGAAAAGCTATTTCCACGTATAAGAAGTCGATTTCTTAGGACACACTATTTAACTAAACGAGATCCAAATAGAGCAAGGCAAAATTACTACAGTTAAAGATTAGGAGGTGCTAGGTACTATTAAGGAAGTATAAGCCTTCCTTAGATTCACTAACTACTACCGACGATTTATTAAAGACTATAGAAAGATCACCTCACCCTTACACAATATTATGAAAAAGGGAGTAGAATTTTAATAGGATATAAAACAATAGAAAGCGTTTTATAAAATAAAGGATTAGATTCTTTTAGAACCTATATTATAAATATTCAACCCTATAAGGGAAGTAGAACTTAAAACTAACGCATTAGATTTTGTAATTAGTGCATAACTTAGTTAGAAAGATGATAGTAGAGTACTACACCTAGTAGCGTTCTTCTTAAAGAAACTATACGGAGTAGAACTTAATTACCCTATTTATAATAAGGAGTTTATAGCTATTATACATATGTTTAAAGAGTTTAAACACTACTATTTAGGAACGTAATATAAAGTAAAGGTCTACATAGATCATAAGAATATCTAATATTTCGCTATAACATAATAACTTAATGGAAGATAAATATACTACGCTGAATATTTATTGAAATTTAATTATAAGATTATATATCGGAAGGGATTAGAAAACGGAAGAGCTAACACTCTTAGCTGAAAACCTAAATATAAACAAATAATTCCAAAAATAAATAGACAACTATTCTTAACCAACGATAATAGACATTTAGTATAGAAAACCCTAGGAGCTACACTAAGGGAAATAGCATACACTAAAGTCTAAATAAATACTATCCTAAGTTTAGAAAAACTATAGTAAGATATAAGAATAGTACTTATTAAAGAAATCCATAAGTACTTACTCTTAGGATATTAAGGAGTTAAGAAGATATTTAATAGGATTAGATAATACTATAATTACCCTAGCCTATAGAAGGAAGTATAGACTGTGGTTTTAGAATATAATACTTATATATAAATTAAATTAGCATAACATAAACTATATAGAGAACTTAAACTAATCTCAGTACTAGAACGACTATAGTAATTAATATCCTTTAACTATATTATTAAACTACTATTATCTAAGGAACCTATAACTAAAGTAGAATATAATAGTATCTTAGTAGTTATTAATAGACTCATAAAGTATAGATACTTTATACTATATAAGGAAGTAAGCTCTATAGAAGACCTTATATATTAAGTACTATAATATATAATTATAGACTATAGACTACCTAATGAGATAATATTAGATAGAGGAACGATATTTACCTCTAAGTTCTAGCAATCACTTATAATACAAATGGGTATAAAGTATAAGCTCTTAATAGCTTATTACCTACAAAGTAATAGATAAATAGAACGTTTAAACTAAACATTAGAATAATACCTATAAGTATATATTAATTATAAACAGGATAATTAGGTATAACTATTACCTATAGTGTAGATTATATACAATAGTATAGTATAAGAATTAACCTAATTATTACTAATATATATAAACTATAATTATAAACTAGAGTTCTTAAGCAAACTAAAACTTAATAGACTAATAGCACCTACTGCTATACTCATAAAGGAAATACTATACTTATTATATATAGAAATACAAGCTAAACTAAAGTTCATATAATAAAGAATAAAGAAATATTACGATAAAATAAGATTAAAGGGACTAATCTTAGAGGAGGGAGATAAGGTCTACCTACTTTAAAAAAACATTATAATAATAAGGCTAAGTGATAAATTAAACTATAAAAAACTTAAACCATTTAAAATCAAGAACAAAAAATCAGATACTAACTATAAACTATTATTACTAGATATAATATACATCCACCTAGTTTTTTATATCTCACTACTTAAAAAAGCACTAGAAAATACACTAGATTAAGATCACCTAATCGAAGTCTATAAAGAAGAATTTAAACTAGAGAAAATCCTAAAGAAAGAAGTTAGGAATAAATAAATATTCTATTTAGTGAAATAGAAAGGCTATAATGAAAATAATAATATATAGGAACCTATTAAACATTTAAAGAACTACTAATATTTAATACACTAGTTCCACTAGAAGAAGAAGAAGGATTAGTAACCTCACCTTAAGCGATACTACTAAAGAGATCCTCCATAGAAGGATCAAAAGTAAAGCCAGAAAAATCGACAGCCTATATAGCATATGAGGTTTAAACTTAGAACATAAGCTCAGCTTCCTAAGCCTACACCTACTCTAGTTCTTCCTAATAGTTTTTCTCTTCTGCTTCTTTCTATTCCTCCTCTTCTAATTCCTCTATATTATCTAGTCCTTTTTTTAATATTTCTACACCCTTCTTATGAAGCTACTTTTGCATTTTTCATAGACGCAAAATTCACGTAAATACTATAGCTAACTCTACCTCAGCCTTTAACTCCTCGTCCTCTAGATATAATAGCTCCTTATTAATCTTCTTAACTATAAATAAATTAGTATATATAAAAAAAACTAGGAGAAGGGGCGGCGTACTTAAAGATATCGGGGAATAGGCGCTATCACATAAGCGACTAGCATAAATATATATAGTATAACAATTTAAACTTAGGATAATAAAGTAGCCTATATCCTTTTCCACACACCTAGAATAGGGTATAACCTTAAACCTATAAGTAAGAATATACTTAGATTTCTAAGCACATTTACGTGCTAAGTTAGATTTCTTTTATTTTAAAATACAGCTAGATATTTTATTAGTACATACATAATATAAATAAATATAAGGCTAAGTATACACCGAAATGATAAGGTGTAATGAGCTAGCCTTAAGGATAAGACTAATAGGGAGGGGGCATTATATTATAAACAAAGGCCTCCATCAGGCCATAGGAAGTCATATGTAAGGTGGACTATTAAACTCCACCTTAGGGACTAATGAAATCGACCTATCACTTAGGCAGAGTGATAGCTTAGTAATAAGATAGTAATAGCCTCACTATATATACATATTTATTTCTTAGATAGAAATACTTTCTTAGATAGTTATTAATATAATTACTACCACCTTTATTAAAACTAGCTTCTTAGTGCTCGCACATTAGTAGTAACTCATATAGTACTAAGACAACCTAATCGCCCTCTTAGAATATCTCTAATTAGTTATATCCCTAACCTACCCTAGACCCCCATCTAGTGTAAGTCTACCAACCATCATAATATAGCTTTAAGGGATTTTTATATTAAATATCTTTTATTATTTATTAAAAATAATTATTTATTAGTTTTTAGTACTATCTCTTTATATTTTAGTTTATAGTTAAGAGTATTAACTCTTTTATTTTCTAATCCTTTTTAATATATAATCTTATAGTTAAATTAAAATAAATACTTAATATAATATATTTATCTCTTATTTAATTATTAAGTTATAGTAAAGTATTAAATATTCTTATAATCTATATATACCTTAACTTTATATATTATTCCTAAATAATAATATTTAAATTCTTTAAATATATATATAATAGCTATAAATTCCTTATTATAAATAAAGTACTTAAGTTTTATATTATATAGCTTCTTTAAGTAAAAGGCTATAAGGTATAAAACTTTATTATTATCTCTTTAGTTAATTTATATATTAATTATAAAGTCTAAAGTATTAGTTTTAAGCTCTACTTCTCTTATAGAGTTAAATATCTATAATATAAGTTTAAAGGTTATACTCTTTTTAATATTAATAAATATATTTTATTATTTATTAATTTACTTAAATATACTATCTTTTTTTATAAGATTATATAAAGGTAAAGTAATCTTTTTATAATCTTTAATAAATTATTAATAATAATTAATAAACCTAAGGAAAGCTTATATTTCCTTAATATTTATAAATTCCTTCTATTTAGTAATTATAATAATTTTTCCTTTCTCTATTTATATTTTATTAAATTAAATAATATATTCTAGGAAATTAACTTTTATAATAAAGAATTAGCTTTTTTCTAGTTTTACTAAAAGGTTAATATCTTTTAACTTCTTTAAGATTTTATATATATATTCTTAATATATCTTATAGTTATTTAAAAAGATTAAGATATTATTAAGGTAAATAACTATAAAGATATTAAAATACTCTTAGAGTACTTAGTTAATTATTTACTAAAATATTATAAGTATATTTATTAATTTAAAAGGTATAATAAAGTACTTATAGAGGTTAAACTTTATCTTAAATATTATTTTCTATTTATCTCTTTCCTTAATTTATATTAAGTTATAAGCTCCCTTAAGATTTAATATAGTAAATTACTATTTACCTTATAGTTAATCTCTTAATTCTATAATTAATAATAAAGGTATTCTATCTTTATAAATAATTTTATTAAACTAATAGTAATTTATAATAAATTATAGTTTCTTATTTTTCTTTAATATAAATATTATAAAGTATTTTATAAATAAAGTTAATAATTATATATAGCCTTTTACTATTATATTATTAATATATTTATAAAGTATTTATAATTAAGGTTCTATAAGGTTATATAATTTATAAAAAGCTAATTCTCCTTCTTTAATAATAGAGATTTTATAATCCTATTAACTATATTATAGTAATTTAATCTTAAGAGTTTCCTTAAATAGCTTCTTATAGACTTAGTATTCCTTAAAGATATATTTTATTTAATCTTTCTTTAATTTCTTTAATTTATTTTCTTATTTCTATTTCCTTTTAACTTCTTTATTTTAGAGGATATACTTAATATTATATTTATTCTTTTATTAAGGTATTATTTATATTTAATTAATAAAATTAATATCTAGTAGTTTCTTAATCTTCTATATTTAAATTAGTATTTTTATTATTTATTATAATTCTTATTAAGATATATTTTATTTTATATTAAGTTATAGTATTATTTAAATTATATTTACTATATTTACTTATTATTATAAATTATTAATTTAGTTTTTTATAGTAATACTTTTAAATATTAAAGAAACTTTATATTCTTCTAACTTTTATTAAAATTTTAATTCTTATTAATCCTATTATTAGTTTATAAAAGTATCCCTTTACTTTATATAGCTAGTAAACTAATTAATTAATAAGTTTATATCTTTTAGCTATAATAAGCTTAATATAACTTTATAAGTACCTAGCTATATTATATTATAAGTAATACTAAACTTTTTTCCTTATATTTTAATTATAAAATAATTAGTCTTTAAATTAATAATCCCTTTATTATACTTAAATTATATTCCTTTAATATTTACTATTATATAGGGTTTCTCCTTCTTATCCTATAATAGTTAATATTAGTTAATTATTATTAATAAGATATAATTTTCTTATACTTTATAGTTTATTTATACTATAAGTTAGTTCCTCTTAATCTTAATATCTATAAGGATATTAAGTAAGCTTTATTTCTTAATAGCTCTTAAGGTCCTCTAATTAAGTTTCTATATACTATATTATAGCTTTATTATAAATAGTTCCTATTATTTTTTATTTAATTAACTCTTTCTTTTAAGTATTTATATTAATTTATATTTCTAGGTATATATATAAAGAGTTCTTTAAGAGTATTAAAGTATCTTATATCCTTTAGTATATATTAGTAATACTTCTTTATTTATTTACTAACCTTATTTAATTTAAGGTTAAATATTATTTCTTCTTTTAAATATCCTATAGTTTATTCTTTTTTATTAATAAAGGTTATTCTTTATCCTCTTACTTTACTACTTCCTTTATTAATTATTAAGGATAATTATCCTTCTAGATAGTATTTTTATAGCTATTCCTCCTATAGCTAGTATTATTAGAGGTATAACTTAATAGTATTTATATTATTATTATTATATCTTCTTAGTTCTAGTACTTCTTACTTTACTTTTAAATAGTTTCTATATTTCTAGTTATTATATTATTTAATCTAGCTATTATATATATATATTATATAGTCTTTATAACTTTTTTCTTCTTATTATATTTTAATTTTATCTTCCTTATAGACCTTATATAAAAGTTTATAATAATATTTAGTTAGTATTTCCTTAAATATATATTTAATAAAGTATTCTTCTAGGTCTTTCTTAAAGATAATATATAAGCTAATCCTATATTAAAGATAGGTAAAGTACTATACTTAAGTCTTTATATATTTATTAAGTATCTTCCTATTAAGGTATAGAAAAAGGTTATACTTAATTTTCTTTACTTAATATACTTAGTATTATATATAGTAGTAAGTTATTTAAGATTTTATACTATAGCTTTTTATTCCTTCTATTTTTATATAGCTTAGGATTTTATAATTATTATAGTTATATTAAATAATATTAATTATAATATTACTATATATTATTATATCTTTATTCTATTTTAAGTTTTACTTCTATATTTTCTTTTAGTAATATATATAGAGTTTATTATATTCTACTTAAACTTCTATCTATATAGTAATATATTATTCCCTTTTAACTAATATTAATAGAATTATTCTATTATTATAGTAAAATATATATTTATATTTAGTAAAGGGTCTATATTCTAAGATTTCTTTTCCCTTTTTATATTTTTCTTTTAAATCCTTAAAGATTTATTAAACTTAGTATTATTTTTCTCTTAATATACTTTAGTTTTAGTATTCTCCTAGTTTTAATATTTTTATAAAGGTAGGTAAGTTTTATAGAGAAAATTTAAGGGTAATTATTTTTATTAATTCTCCTTCTTAAGTAACTTTTTAGATTATACTAAGGGTCTTAGTCTTAGTTTTTCTTATTACTTCTAACTATTTCTTATCTTCCTTAGTAAGCTTCTAATTATATTATCTCTTTAGCTTAAAATATTAAAGTAAAATATATTTAATTTTATTATAATTATAGTATTTTTATTTTTCTATAGCTCTTAGCTTTATAGGACCTATATATATCTTAAAAACTATAGTTTATTATTAATAGAGTTTCCTAGTATTAATATAGTATATTAATTATTATTTATAAATTTATTATTAATATTATTAATTATTAATCCTTATAGCTATAATTATATAATTATAAATACTTACTAGCTTATCTTCCTTATAGAGTTCTTCCTAGACTTTTTTTTTAAATTTATTAAAGTAATAGGATATAGTATACTTATAATCCTATTTAGTTTTAGCTAATAGCTAAAGGTACTAAGTACTAAAGGTTAAGTATAATCTAGTTTAAAAAAGTAAGTTAATCTTATATTCTAATTTATACTTCTTATCTTAAATCCTAAAGGTCTTTTAAAGGACTTTTATAAAGTAATTAAAGTTTATTATAATATTTATAGTTTACTTACTTCTTTATTTACTAAGGTATTCCCTTATAATTAGTTTAAACTAATTAAATATAATTCCCTTAAGTTATAAGTAGGTATAAGTAACTTACCTCTTATTTATATTAAGGGTAATAAGGAAGTAATTAAAGTATACTTAAAGTTATATAATAAACCCTTAAAGCTTATTTTAAGTTCTATTAAATATCTTAGGTAGTAGTAGCTTAAGTAGCTATCTTAGCTCTCTTCTATAAGCTATAGCTTAAGCTTAAGCTTATAGGTTAATATTCTATATAGCCTATTATCCTATAAGGTTAATTATAGTAGCTATTTCTTACTATATAGTTATAAGGTATTTCTAAAGTTATATAACTTATTCCTAAAGGAGTTAAACTTTAGTATTATTATTATCTTTATCCTTATTACTATTATTATTATCTTTATTTATAATATTAATAATAGTAGCTTAATAAGTAGTAATAATAATAGAAGTATTAATTTACTAAGTAGAATTAACTATAATAGCTATAATATCTTTTTATTATTATATAGTAATTAAGATAAAGTAATTAGTTAAATAAGAGTTATTAATATATAATAGTTAGTTAACTTATATTAAATAAGGTCTAAGGTAAGTTAAGGTTAAACTAATTAAAGTATTATTCTAAGTAGTATAATTAGATTATCTTAATACTATATAAGTTATAGTTAATATATAAGTATTAAGGAGCTAGTTTTAATAAAGGTAATAGTAATTATATTAATAATTATTTAGGAGAGTATTTTTATTTAAGAAATAAATATATATATATAGTAAGGTTATTACTATCTTATTATTAAGTTATTACTTTACTTAAGTAATAGATTAATATTATTAGCCCTTAAGGTAAAGCTATCTATCTATCTTATATATAACTTCCTATAGCTTAATAAAGGCCTTTATTTATAATAAGATAGTTATAAATAAATTATTACTAAGTATTAAAGTCTTTATATATTATAAAAAAATTATCTATATAGTTATTTATAGGGATAAGCTTACTAGGTTTAAGGGGTATTATTAATAAAGGTTTAAATATAAGCTTAAGTATAAGTCCTATAGTAATCTTTATTAATTTAGTAAGGCTAAAAGTAGTACTCTAAGTGCCTTAAGGTATTCTTATAGGTTAAAGTTAGGTATATCCTAGTATATTAAAAGTGAAAATATATTAGTAGTCCTTATATACTATTATACTCTAATATATATATTTTAAATTAAATATAGAGTAAATACTAATTCTTAAATTAAAGAGCTTATTATAAAGTTTAGCTATAAGAGGAATTTATATAGCTAAAAGCCTCTTATTTACTTTAGAATAATTAATAGTTAGTCTTTATTCTACTTAGGGATTACTCTTATCTTTTATAATTATAACTAGTTTAATAGACTATTTAGAGAGCTATTTATTAATAAATATAGTAAATTTATATAGCCTAGCTTATAACCCTTTAGAAATAAGCTTAATAAGCTAATAAAGTTACTATAGAGTCTATCTCTTTATTCTTAACTTATTCTAAGATATAATACCTTCTTTTAATTATAGTTTATAAATATAAAAATCTATAGTACTAATATCTTCTAAAGTGGAAGCTCCTATATCTTTATAAGTCTAAAAGGTTCTTATAACTTCCTCTCTTAAATAGTTAAGCACTAGAGGTCTTAGCTATATTTTAGAAGATTTAAACTAAGCTTATATACTTTTAAAGTTAGTATACTTATTAATTAGCTATTTTAAGACTCTTTACTTAATAGGGAAAGCTAAATAACCCTTATTTACCTCTACTTAAGGATTAAGCTAATAATTAGTATTTAAGAGATATTATAGTATATCTTCTCCTAGTTTATATATACTAAGGCTAGCTTATAAAAGCTTAGAAGGACTTATAGTACTTATACTTATTAAATTATTAAAGTTAAGAAGGTTAAGAGTGCTCCTTTCTTTAATATTTAAAGAATTTATATCTAAGGTTAAAAAAGTAGGAAGGATCTCTAAGTAATTAACTACTATATAGTAACTATACCTTAGGTTTTAGCTTCTTATAACTTAAGGGGTATAAGCTAAAAAGCCTAAGAAAGGATTAATCTATAATTATAAAAAGGGACTTTCTATAATAGCTTCTATAGCTAATTAATATAGTTTAATAATATACTAAGGTTAAGAGGAGGAAGCTAGTTTTCTAAATTAATATCTTCTTAATCTACTTAATTATTTTTATCCCCTTTATCTTTAAATAATACCTTAGTAATAATATAAGTAAGTATAGGTATCTTTCTATTTAGTCTTACTATAAGGTATTAAGCCTAAAGAGGAGTAATAATAGTAAGTATTAGTAATTACTTAGTAGAAGGAGTTAATTAAGGACTTTAAATTATAGCTCTAATCTCCTTTTTCTTAATATTACTAATCTTAATTTCTATAGCTTTAATCTAGAATATAGTATTAACTATATATAACTAAGGTAAGCCTAAGAGGATAAAATACCTTCCCTTCTTTTTAATAATACTAAAGTAGTTTAGAGGAGCTACTATAAGCTATTATTTTCTTATAATATTTTTATAATAAATAATTATTTTAATAAAGTAATATATAGGAGTTTTCTTTTTATTAATAATCTATATCTTTAAACTACTAAACCTTATAGCTAAAAGCTCTTTTATAGGAATATAGAGTTAGCTAATTAGTTTCTAGCTTATTATATTATATTTAGAGCCTTAATTAGCTTAGGTAGAAAGAGAGGGAAGCTAATACTAATATTCCTACTAACTCTTAAATAGGATAAATATATTAAGTTAGAAAGCCTTTAAGTTTATCCCTCTAGGGTTTAGGTATTTCTAGTAATTAGAGTATTTATTAACTATTATTTAAGTAAAATTTATATTAATAAGTATAAGAAGCTTAGCTTTAGTTTTAGCCTTCCTAGCTTTTATAAGCCTTTTAGAAGAGTCTTTAAGCTTAAGCTTCTTTATTAATAATTAGTAGAATCTTTAAATACTCTTAGGGTTAACCTACTATAAGTTAATAAGTAAAAAAGGAACTTAAATATATTAAGTAAGATTAAGCTAGTTAAATTTACTTTCTCCCTTATAGGCTATAATTTTAGTAAGTTAGTATACTCCCTTCTTAGCTTTCTCCTTTAACTAGTAGAATTAAGTAACTTTAGTATCTAAAGAGCTAGGGCTAATAATATTATCTATATTTATATTAAAATCTATAGGAATAATAATAACTAGGTTATAAGATTTAAGCTTATTAACTATTATTAGAGCTATAATATAATAATTTATTAGCCTTTTATCCTCTATATCTCCTATAGGACCCTATAAGCCTTTAATTAAACCTTATAAGGATAAGAGCTTAAAGCTACTAACTCTAAATATACTAAGGGGAAGGGCTCTCTCTTTATAGATAAAAGGGATATTTTTAAATCTATTAACCTTATTAGTAATTATTTCTTAAAGGGTAAGGCTCTTAGCTAAAGGTATTACTAATTTAGAGTAAGAGAGAGATATAGAATTAATTTCTACTAAAGGTTAATAAGTAGTTAATCTTAAGTTACTCTCTTAAGGATCCTAATTAATATTTATTAATAAAGAAGGGGTATTAATATTAGAAGATTATAGAGATATTATACCTATATTAGAAGTACTATCCTCTATAGATTACTTTAGATAAAACTAAGTAGATTATATATCTATAATCCTAAAGGGAGGGTTATAACCTTAATTTAACTTAATCTTAGTAGGAAATACTAAGGCTTTTAAATAAGCTTAATCTATAATTAAAATAGTAAGGTTCTTATAGCCTAGGGATCTATAACTTAATTTACTATAGTTAATATATAGTACTTCTCCTCTTTAGAGGATCTTAGATCTATTTATATAGAGATTAAATAACCTATCTTAAAGAATAAGGAGAGTAAGAAGCTAGGGATTACTCTAATTCTATTTATTATTAGAAGTTAATTAAGATTAATTAATTTAGGGAATAAAAGTAAGGTTAAGTATAAAAGAAATAGCTTTAGACCTAAAGGCTTTAGTAATAGAGTATAATTAAGGTGCTTAAGCTAAGTAATTAATATATAGAGTACTTTATTACTAAAGTTAAATAAAAGTCTAAGTAAGAGAAGAGTAAATTTATCCTTTAGCTTATCTCTAGTAAAAAGGTTAAAGGCTAATAGGGTAAGATACTATTTAGGTAGATATAATATTAATATTACTTTCTATTTCCTATTATTATTAAATAGGAGTATACTTATATACCTCTAGATATTATTATATTTCCTAGTTAAGTATATAAAGTATATTAAGGCTAAACTAATACTTAGTAAAAGTCTTCTAGTAATAAGCTATATCTTAAGATTAATATTAATAGTCTAAGTTTTCTTTTTTATATATATTTTATTAAGTAGTTTATACTTAGCTAAAAGCCTTAAATAAGCTTAAGGCTTATATAGCTATAATATTAATAACTTCCTCTAGGATCCTATTATTAGCTAATCCTTAGATAAATTAGTAAATAAAAGCCTTTAATATAGTTTTCTCTAAAGTACTTAAGATAGTATTATCTAAGGTATTATATCTACTATCTTAATATAGAGTAACTTATACTTAGTTATAGTATTAAGCTAAAGGTTTATTCTATTATTATTAAAGAGGACTATTATTTAATATTACTTTATTAGCTATAAGAGCTAGAAAGTAATTATTTAGAGCTATCTCTAAGGTAATTATATTATCTATAATAGATACTTTACCTTTAGCCTTTTTAATAATTTTATTAAAGATGAAATAGCTATTAAGAAATATAGTAGCTATATTAATATATAATTTATTAATAATAATAATAAACTTAGAGGAGAAGTTATTACCTTCTATAATAATTTTAATAATTCTTTTTACTTTTAAGAGGTAATAGGAAATAGTAATAATATTATTAAAAGTAGGTATATTACTTATAGCTAGTAGTTTCTTATTAATAGCTATAGTAGTTAAAGTATAAGCTTCTTTTAATAATTAAGGTCTAAAATCTTCTATAAGCTATAAATTAGAAAATAACTAAGTAATAGCTTTTAAGGTAGATATAGGTAGTATTAAGCTTAAAGAAAGTTAGGAGGAAGCTTATAAAGAAGAGGACTTTAAGCTTAGAGAAGACTTATATCTCTAATAATCCTACTAATTAGCTAGGATTAATAAAGGTTAGTAAGCTTAAACTAAAGCCCTTCTAATAGTATAATTAATAGAAGTACCTTTTAATTACCCTAGGAAGATTAAGCTAGAATAGAATTTAGATAACTTAAGGGTAAATAGGATAAATAGTATTAAGTAGGTAGTAACCCTTAATTATCTAAGGTATTTAAAATAAGTAGGAAATAGTAGGGGTATACTTAAGAAGTAGTTAAAATTAATATCCTAGGCCTTTAGAATATTTATAATAATAGAAGCTAATAATTAGGTAGACTTATAAATTTAAGGTAGATATAGAGGATAATAGTAAGTAATAGGTATTAATATAGTTAGAATTACTAACTAAAACCCTATTATTATTACTAGAAACTATATTATCTTATATAATAAAATATAGATAATATAAAGAGAGAAAAGAAGTAATTTACACTAGTTAGATTAATAGAACTTTTAATAATTAAGAGATAATTAGGGAAGAAAAATCCCTCTACCCCCTATAGCTAGCTATTTCTATTTATTTAAGTAAGTTAGTCTAAGCCTCCAGCTTGCTCCTGCTTTAATTCATCTGCATTCCGCCTTTCGCTCCACTCTCGGCTAGGTCTAGCCAATCACATCCATCGTCAGCAGAACGGATAACCGGGGCCGCGGAGGAAGCCCAGACTCAGGAGGGGCGGATGGCGGATAGTGCCCTAAGTTCTAACGCCCAGAGCATCGCGGCCATCGCCCACCGCCTGTTTGGCGCCGTTTCCCCGTAAGCTACATACCTACAGGGCCACCACATCAACCGCCGCAAGGCTGAGAGAGCATCCCACAGGCTCTCCAGCACTCTTCCGGTTTGATGGACCCGTCGCGGATGGCTGAGTCAGGCAACAGCGTCCATCTGACATGGATGCATTCTCCCTCCACCAAGCTCTCTCCCTCACGGCTCACTCTCCGTCGACACCGAAGAGTTAGTCACATGACGTCAGGCCATCGCTTTGAGTCATCGTAAACTAGACCTGGACTATCGCACACTATAGTATAGGTAGCGACCGGAAATACGAAGCACCGCCCTCTCAGCCCTATCCTATCCGCATCAACGTGGTTTGCGAACCACCACATCCACAGCATCGAGGCGATACACTGCCTGGTGCTCCATTCCCTCCTGCGGCTCTCAACGACCTGGCCAGATGCTGATATGGCCGCTTTACCGCGCATTGAGGTAATCCTCATGTGCTGCATCGACGTGGCCAGCTGCCCGCCTATGCTCCCACTGCCCCGGATACTATTCGTTCGCCATCGTGATGGGTGTCTGCTATCCCCCGAGTCTCGACGAGACTCTGACAACCCATAATCCAGCATGGATATAGCCCTAACTGAGCATCCATGTGCTCACTTGCATGCCTTGGCCCACCGATCTGATCGCCCTGCCCCCATAGCCTTGGCCGGACACCTCCTGCGACGCTCCTGGTGGCTTCACCATTGCATCCCATCTCCACAATCCCGCCCCCAGCCGCATCCCCCATTGGCCTCCTCCATGTACCGAAGCACTAAAGCGGCTCCGAAAGGCGGTACAGCTGTGATGCCTTGCGCAGGATGCCAAGCGGGAGCTGTCCACGTCTGTTTTCGCCTCGCCATGGCACTTCGTATAGAGTAGCCTCCTCATGCTGTGTAATATATCATGCTCCCGATCTCGCTGTATGTGTGCGTGTCTAGGCATCAGCCCTTCTCTTCTTCTCTTCTCCTCCCGGCGATTGGTAATGGGGGCGACAAGAGTCTGATTTACATCCTCTCTAATCTCTTCCCACTCTCTCCTGGATCTGTGTAGACTGTTTGATCATGCATGTCTCCCAAGGTGACCAACAGCCTTCAAGAAAGGCTTCAAAGATCCATCCCCAGACTGTCGTATCCCGCTTCTGGTCGCGGTATCACAGCAAGGCCCCCGGTAAGGTCACCTCCATCTTCCCCCAGAAGCTCTACCGCGACCTCGCCGTCGGGGCCGACTCCCCCCGAGAGCAAGGCCGGAATGCCGCCCAGAGCTATGAAGAGGCCCGCTCGCGGTGTCTCGACATGGTCCGCGTGGCCGTCGCCCAGTGTGAGAGCACAAATACCAAGTTCTGTGATTCCGAGTTCGACATTGACACCGACCTCTTCTGCCGGAAGTTCGACTGCCTGCTCGGCCTGGAGACCACCTGCCACCAACATGACTCCGACGACTCGTCTGACGATTCGTCGTCGGATGACGAGCGACCCCGCCGCTCCAGGTCGGTGAGGCGCTCGCTGAAGACTATCCTAAACAGCGGGATCCTCGCCGACGCCGTCGCGCCGGTCAATCTCAAACACCTGGAGACCTACATGAATGCGGGCAACTCACCCCCCGCCCCTACAACCTACAGACCGCGGGCGGTTCATCGGGTAGACTGGGTATTCGAGAACCCCCAGTTCACCGTCGACGGCTTCTCCAGCTCTGACATCAAGCAAGGGGCTGTTGGTGACTGCTGGTGGCTCGCCGGGGTGGCTAACATCGCCCACCGCCGAGATCTCATGGACAAGATCTGCGTTGCGCGCGACGAGGAATGCGGTGTCTACGGCTTCGTCTTCTACAGAGACGGCGAGTGGATCTCGACCGTTATTGATGACAATCTCTATTTGACCTATGAGGACTTTGGTCACAGCTTTAATGTGCACGATCCGAGCGGGAAGAGGTCGCGTACGCATAAAAAGGAGAGGCAGACTGGTTCAGAGTCATTATTCTTTTCAAAGTGTGAGAATGAGAATGAGACGTGGCTCCCATTGCTGGAGAAAGCGGTACGTGCAACCCTCTTCTTTTTAAATATTGAGTTCTTCCACCACCTTTTTTTTTTTGGTTCAATCACTAACAATCGTTCGTAGTACGCAAAAGTCCACGGTGACTACGAGTCGATAAACGGAGGCTGGCCTGGCTACGCCGTTGAAGACCTCACAGGTGGTGTAATGACGGTGGTTCCAGGCAACCGGGTCCTGCGCAAGGAGAAGCTCTGGCGTGAGATGACGGGAGTCGACAGGAGCGACTCCGAGTTCGTCTTCGGGTTGACGGCTAACAGCGAGTCTTACACCACTACGAATAGGAATGGACTTGTTCTGGGCCACGCATACTCTATTCACAAGGCTGTCGAGATTGAAGATGAAAGCGGAAAGAAGGTCCGGCTCATCAAAGTCAGGTTCGTAATCTGATCGCATCAACATTTCATTATGAAAAAAAAATCAGAGGACTAACTCAATGGTGTAGAAACCCATGGGGCGAGAGGTCGAACAACGGTCTGGGAGAGTGGCATGGCCCCTGGTCAGATGGATCCAAGGAATGGACTCCAGAGATGATCAGGAGGCTCAACTACTCATTCGCAGATAACGGCAACTTCTGGATGACGTTTGAAGACGTGTTGAGCAACTTCAGATGGATCTTCCGAACGCGTCTCTTCGACGAAAGGTGGACGGTCGCCCAGCAATGGATAAGCTCGCCGGTCAGTTGGGTAACTGGCTTTCTGAGGAAAAAGTTCATTGTTGAGATCAAGAGAGAAGGGCTTGTTGTCATTGTTTTATCCACGGTAAGCCCATCCGCATTTCGCACCAAACTTAATAGATTTGTTTAGCTAATGACTCCCTAGCTCGATGACCGCTATTTCCGCGGCCTCGCTGGGCCCTACACGTTTTTCCTCGAGTTCGTTGTTCGCCAGCTTGGGTCCCCTCTAGCTTTGGCCGAAGCCAAATGCGCTCGCGGAATCTCCGAAAAGCGTTCCGTCAACTGCGAAGTTCATCTCAAGCCAGGAGTATACGAGGTCCTCCCCAGGGTCACAGCCGAGCGACACCCTTATAAGAGAACCGTCGAGGAAGTGGTCAAGGATTTCGCAGATATCAACCCCCAGAAGCTGCGACAGGTCGGGATGCAGTATGATCTAGCACACTCCAAGACTGGTGTTCTGGACGAGGATGAAGCGCAAGAACAGAAGAAGTCTCAGAGGAGGCGAAAGAAGAAGGAGCAAAAGGCTAAGCAGGAGAAGCTCAAGGATATGAAGGAGGCCATGGAGAAAATGCAGCAGGCAATGGCTGGGATGCAGGACGAGCTAAGCAAGAAGAAGGGAGAGTGGGAGAGGGGGGCCGAAAAGGAGAAGAACGACACCCCCCATGAGGAAGCTCAGGGCCAAAATCCGAAAAACGATGACTATGTCAGCTCTAGGCCGCCCCCTGGATGCTGGCCTGGCGATATGTCGTCCTCGGAGTCGGGATACTCCAAACCCTCTGTAGATACCTCAGTGACCACAGTGCAGCGCAGTGGGGATGAGAGGAGGGACGAGATTGGGACCAGGCGTGCGCCGTCAAGCGCAAGACAAGCCCCCAAGCCAGACAATCTGGCAAGCGAGCATACCAAGGATACACCGCTACCGCCGCAGCCTCAGCCCGATACGCCAGTAGCAGAAGGGGAAGAAACACCTACAGAGTCGGACTCTGACTCAGAATCCTCCGAGTCCGAATCTGATTCAGAAACAGAACAGGAGAGAGGCAGGAAGCAGCCATGGAACCCAGTCTGTGTCATGGGTCTCCGTGTGTACGCGCAAGATAAAGAAGTTTCGGTCCGCCTTGCTCAAGGGGACCAGGACGCATGAATTTAAGGAAGGTTTATCGATGATATTCCTTGACGAGGCGGCGGGAGGGCAATGGACTCTCTACTCTCTAAATAGGGGCAACTCACCACTCTAATCTATCGGCTGGACAGCCAACCTCAACTCTAAACAGAAACTCGGGACAAGGGGCAAATGGCATACAGATTGTCTTCAGGGTCGGAGGATCTATAATATTATTGAACACGGAAGCTACAGTAACGTCTCTCTGAGGCTTGCGTGATACTAGTTCAGGATGAAGGGATTGAATCAATCAATCGGAAACCAGCACCTAGTTTTCTAGTTTCAAGCGTCGAATGACCACAAAAAAATACGTGATTGATCACTATATGTAATACAATCGCCTTCATTCACCCCGTCTTTGTTATTCTGTTTCATCTATTGTTTATTTCTTTACCATTGTCTTATGTCCTTCTATAATACGCTTCTTGTAGCATTCTCAATCCTTGCCAGTCTTTTTACTTTAATCAACCACGAGGCAGCATAGTTTTCGTTATTGTCTCCTTTGCCTTCTCGGTCTCGCTTCTTGCCTCCTCCTCCTAATTCCTAATTTGCTCACAAGTTCCTATTCAATTTTTTCTTTCCTCTACTGCTCTAGGCTATTTCCTGACCGGACAGGTTATTTCAGAGGAAACCATTTATGTGCAAGTGCGCCGCAGAGACAATTTCCAGGGAAAACTCCCGTCTCATCACCAATCCGTAGAGCTTGGACTCCCACAACGACCGCAAATAAAGGTGGCCAAGGAGCAGCCCAACAATCCGTAAAAGCTTGGGAAGGGCGAGCCAAAAACCACCATGGCGGTCAAGGACGATAGTCGATAACTGAAATAAAATGCCATGCCGTGCTGATTGGGCTGTTGGTGTGATCGGGGGTGCCTGTTATACAAAGAAACAACAATGAAAGCCTGCTGCACCGGCCAGGCTGGCGACACGGCGATGTGAAAGAGCAAGGTCGGAGATGTCATGTTATTTATGTCAAACTCTTGCACCTACTGCAAGTAAATTGATGGGGAATTATGCCAAGTCGTAGTGGATATAGCACGGCAAGCAGAACCGAATCTCATGTTTGTCTTCCTGCAACGACTGTCGTGTTTACCCGGAGCAGCTGCAAGGAAAACCTCCATCAAACCTTCTTGCAGCCACTGCCGGAAGACCACCCCCGTGTCTACTCGCAGCGGCTGCAAAGGGAGCCCGGCACAGTGGTGATATATGTACTTCCTGCGAAAGCAATGCTATGTGGGCCTCCCACAGAAGCACGATTATTCGTGCCTCCCACGAAAGCACGATTATTCGTGCCTCCCACAGAAGTATGATTATTCGTGCCTCCCACAGAAGCATGATTATTCGTGCCTCCCACGAAAGCACGATTATTCGTGCCTCCCACAGAAGCACGATTGTTTGTGCCTCCCACAGAAGCACGATTATTTGTACCTTCCACGGAAGCCATGAAGCGCGAAGTTAACTCATCACTCGCGGGGCGGCCACCAAGCCAACGTCTCTATGTTTGATCCCCGGGGCGACATATTGTCGTAGTGCTGGCTGTGCTGGCTCATCTAGTGGAATCCGGTCGCCACCCGCTGTGGGATCGTGGGCGACAGGAGCTTGAGAATGGATGCTGGGGTCGTGGAATCAAGCCGAGCGTCCTCTCCGATACATGGGGGCCACCCTGTGTCTTCCACAAGCTGATGAGGTTTGGATGAGATTCCATCCTCCTCCCAGCGCCGGAAATGAACTCGGCGACGAAGGTGGTCGGTAAACTAGGTGGCACTGCCTATTTCTTCCTGGGCCTTTCAGCTGGCCACCGAGTTGTCGTTGGCCTCATTCAGGATAACCAATGTAGAGGGATGATGGGATTGTAGGCATGCTGGAAAGGGCATAGAGAATTATAAACTAGGTATGTATGTATATATTTGTTAGGCTGATGCAGATATTGATGCTGGTGGTAAGACTTAACAATCTGGGGCAGCTGGCACGTATTTATAGTCGGAGCGAGATAAAGAGAGGGTGTATGGGTAAGTGACCACTACGAAAAGAAGTACATTAAACAGAAGGATGCGTATGTAGACAGATAAAAACAGGACGAACAGAGAGGTGAGTTATAGCACAAATTTGTTGCTGTCGGAATAACTTACTTCGAAACAGTGGCCATATTGGATGAAGGACCTCCGTGTCGCATAGCCTTGATGTCCCGCGCATTCACTTTCAGGGTATGACTTTCCGAAACGAATACGACAAATCAAAGTTGAACACCTCTCTCACCGTATATTCCACTATATTTTAAGTGACTAGAAACAATCAGTGTTCTGTAGAGATAGTTCTGAATGACAATCCAACGATGCTTGTAAAAGCTCATGAGTTCTTCTCAGCTGCGGTGAGGTTGTGCCCCATATCGCATTCCCGATCCCGTTCTTCATCCCCTTTCTTTGTCAAGGGCGCGGAAACTCAAGAATAGCTGGTGTTTCTGGGCTTTTAAGAATCTGCGCCAGGCGAACAACTGCATAAGTATATTTCCAGCATTGACCATGTTTTGATGTGTCTACTGGGACGCAGGTCAGGGCTTGTTTGACAATGGGCATCCACATCTATCTGCCTCTATTATTAGAGTGACGTACTCGTAACAGGAAAAGAGCCAGTAAAGTTTTTGAGTCTTGGAATTTTAGGAGTTTCCTTTTAATTACGGGTTTTCTGGATTTTTTAGAATATCGCATCTGATGCTTACATGGTGTTCCACGGCTGTAGTGCTGGAGGGCAGTACCGATTGGAATGTATACGACCAGGTAATCCCGAATATTGGCCGTCCCATGACTCAGATGTAGACACATGTGCTGTCCGAGGAAATATAATCCCATAAGAGAAGCTCGATTGACACGCGACGCGAGGCCGAGTCTAGGGTACGGCGCACCCCAGAATTAGAATTAGAATTAGGCGTCACCCCACGGGCGAATATAGGCGAAACGTGAGATGCCCCACAATCTGGCTTTCACATGCCAAAGCCCAAATGCGAGGGCAATTTGGTGGCTGCTCCCCCATTGTCAGCAACGTCACGATGGACAAGGCCGCTGTCACGAGCCACGAGGTGCCGATCGCTGGGCGGGCCGCTCCCAATTCCTCGGTCGTCCTGTGCCAATTCTTACTTTGGCTATTCCACCATCCCTGCAAGGTATCTGTCACCTCCGGTCGCACTCCTCTTGCTCGCCGCCTGTCTGTCTGTTTGTTTCTCTCCGTATCTCTTGTCCTGCTCGGGTGGCTGGAATGCATTAGCCTTCTCCAATACTGGACTTCAGTCACCCGCCTTGAACCTGCACAGCCAACATGCTTGACCACGTCCTCGGCCGACCGTCGACCAAGTCGCGGCGCCTCCAGGTGCTTGCCGTCTTGTCCTTTTGGACTGTGTATCTCTATCGGTTCGTCTCTGCCTACCCCCACCTCAGTGCCACTCTACCATTGTTGGAGCCCCAACTGATAGCAATCCACATCTAGGGGCGACAGACATGGACCGCCTGGCGCGCAACGCCTCTCGCGTCTCTTTTCCAAAAGGCTGACAGCCTGGCAAACCGTTGCCCTGACCATGCTTTACCTTTACGCTGCCCGCAATTTCAGCGCCCTCGTCGGTCTCGCGAGCCCCGAACCAATGGCCAACATGTACGACCCGACATATTTCCGCGCCACTTGGGTTCTGACCGCCCTCGATGCTGGCTTTTGGACTGCTATGAAGATCAAAGCTAGATGGCTGCGTGATATCGCGAGCATTGTTTTCTCCGTCTTTTATCTCTTCGCTACCGAGCGGGCCGATGAAAAGGTTCGGAAGGTTCGCGGCATGATTACCATTGACCACCTCCGGGTGTCGTGGAATAAGAGTACATCGCCTTATTTGGGTTTCTTCCAGCGGCTGATGCGCCCGCGGTTCATGAGGTGGCCACCGAGACAAGTCCGTATCCCCCGCCCGAAAGGGAGCGACTACAAGGAACCCATCATGGCTTGGCTTTATTACGATGGTCCTCTGGCACAACTGGAACACCACAATAGATTGGTGGTTGATATACCTGGGGGGGGTTTTGTGGCCATGGATCCGCGCTGTAATGACGATAAGCTGTTCGCATGGGCAGCAAAGTCTGGCCTTCCTATTCTAAGCCTGGACTACAGGAAGGCACCCGAGTACCCTTTCCCGTACGCCCTCAACGAGTGTTTCGATGTATACACGACCTTGATCCAGACACGTGGTAGGTGCATTGGCATGTCGGGCCGTGATGTGCCCAGAATCATCATCACGGGCGATAGTGCGGGAGGGAACCTGGCAGTGGCGGCCACACTTATGGTGTTGGAAACAGGTAGTGCGCATAAGCTCCGGTGCCATGACAGTGATGAACTCCCTCCTCCAGACGGGCTCGTTTGCTTTTATCCTGCGTTGGATATGAACATAGGCAACTGGATGACAGATGAGGAGCTGTCCTTGATCCGTGATCGTAACATGAGAAAAACCAACAAATCAGTGGTTCGACGCAAGAGTAGGGAGTATAATGATTTGGTGGGGACGCCCCATCACTCAGACGACGAGGATGAGAAACCTACAACCTCAGAGTTGGCGTCCGATTCCGCCATTGTTGACGATGGTGAAGCGGTAGGACTGAGCAGCCGGCCTGCACGAGGCCTAAAAGCTGAAGCCTCGCGTGCTCTGGACTCACCCCAACAGGGAGCTGGGATCAAGAGAACAAATAGTACCTCACACCATCCAGAGCCGATGAAGACAAGGCTGGCCACATCCTCGATGATTTCATACTTCAATGATCGGGTGTTGACCCCTGAAATGATGCGAGCTATGATCATCCTCTACATTGGGCCGCACAACCGCCCAGATTTTGGATCAGACTACCTACTAAGCCCAGTGCTGGCGCCTGATTCACTACTCGCCGACTTTCCTAGGACCTACTTTATGACGGGAGAGAGAGACCCATTGGTGGACGACACAGTCATCCTAGCAGGCCGGATACGTCGAGCAAAGGAGGCAGCCGCTCGGCGCCGCATGGATCCCGGCAGCGCCATGTCTCGGCAACCGTTGTCCGAAGAGGAGCTAAAAGAACTCGGCGCTGCAGAGGTGATGCTGATCCCCGGGACTTCGCATGGTTTCATGCAGTTTCCTGCATTGTACCCACCAGCATGGAGACACTTTGAAAGGTGTGCCGAGTGGTTTGAGCAATTGTTTGCCCATGCAGACAGCGCGCGGCTACGGCGCGATAGGTTTGGCTCGGCGCTGTCTTCTCTCGACCAGAGGCGAGCAAGCGAAGCTGCTAACCAGATGCGCCACTACAGTATGGTAGAATCTAGCGGTGAGGAGGACAAGCCTCTAGAGATGACCATGACCAAGATTCGCGGGGGGCGCGGATCGCTAGTTTCCGCGCATGGGAGGCGGAAGCTAGAAAGGAGAGCTGCAAGTGGAGAGGCTGAACAGCTAGAGAATGGGATGGGGCCAGAGGGAGAACTGGGGGGATCCGGCACTTCAAGCCCGAAGAAGGCGGCCACGGCGTTGCCGAAAACCAATGGAAACTCAACAGGTGGCAGGAAGAGCGGCAGGAAGACTCTTACAAAGGACAAGAGCCTGGTGAAACTGGGTAGCTCGGAAGATCTGCTTATGCGTCGGATGCAGGGCCTAACCAGTGGGCTCACAGGCATGGGGGATGATGATTGATGACGATGCTGCGATCGGTGGTACTTGGGCCGAAGCTAGATGCAAAGTAAACAATACCTAGATGAATCATGATTATATCTTCCTGCCCTGGAACAACATGAGCTGTGAATGTCTCAAAGCGGGTAAGCGGGCTGTTGGTTGCGCTTGTGGTTATTTCCGGGCCTGGAAAAAGAACCCGTTGATTTGGAATGGGTAATGGTTTCTGGGTGCTGAGAAAGGCCGAGATACATCTCGGATGGGGGAGCTTGTTGCTATGGTGGATTGGCGCCCAATGATAATATTGACGGATGGTGTGGTGGCCTGAAGTTGGCTGTTTTTCCGCTCGTAAAATTAAACCCCAAAAGGGGAAGCCCCTTCCAGAAATAAGCTGAAACTAAAGAAAAGAAACCAACAAGATGGGAAAAAACCTCACTGTGCAAAATTACCCTCATTTCAATAACCCGTGTCAGTTTTTGGCTATATGTGAGGTCCGGGATCTGAGGCTGACGGTTGGGTGGCTTTATTATGGAACAGGTGGCTGGTATAGGGAAGTAACTCGATGGTAGAGGGTAGGTACACCGGTTGACCACCAGCACCAGCCCCTGAGGCGGCTGAGGCGTCGCATCGTCATGCCTGAGCGGCCTCCTAGGCCTCGATTCCTTGGTTTCGTGGAGGTGGGTCACCCAGGACCGCTTTCATGCCTCGTTCGGGGATCGATGACAGAGTTTCTCAGTTGGGGGGCCAATGGACTCAGGGAGGGTCTCGGGGAGGGAGCCGCCGGAGAATGGCTATAATTCAGGATGGCGCAGAGGTGCGCGAGATGGTTGCCATACGGGCGGGTGGTGCCGGGTTTGGAGTCATGGTATTGCTCGTGGGCCAATGATTCTGCCGCCAGTAATAATGGCTATTATTACAGCTGCATTGTAGCGACTTGTCGATTCGCGATTCCATGGGCAGGGCCCAACAAAGGGGTCTGGGTATCCATAGACAGCAGCGAGGGCCAACCATGGCGCGGCCCCGGTTCTGGAAATTGACGGAATTATTTCAGAAATAGATGGCCCTGATTGATGGGATTGACCCCAAAGGACCGACATTCTAATCGGGGGCGGCCAGGGCTGGGCGTGGCCAAGCAGCCAGAAGCGCAAAGGAAGCGAATATCACCTAATCAATCAGGTGAGTTTGCGCGGTATCTGGTATGAGGCTTGGGCACTTCAGAGCACGGGGCAGCGCCGGGCGACACCACATCGTCATTAGCAGACCGTGATTCGCCTGGCCGAGACACTGACGGTAAGCCGGATGGACCATCCGCCGTGATCGAGCCTGCGTTTTAAGCCATTCTACCAGGAGTATGGTTCTGGGTTATTCGGGCTGTCCACACATGGTGTTGCAAAGATCCATGTGCTTTGTTTTAGGCTGCTTCGACAGACCGACTGAGGCGGTCTGGTCTGTTGGTCGGAAGAGGAAGGGGTCTGTCAGCGCGCCTTCCCTTCCAGAGGTCCTTCTGGTCCTTCGTTCCTTCCACGTCCTGTGTAAATCGACCAGTGTGGCCAGCAAGTACCTCCCGAGGTACCTGAGGAGCCCGTATTTAGGCACCTCGCGCGGCGCTGAGGTGCCGTGAGTCCAGTGCAGCAGTCAAGTGGTTCCATCACCTGTGTCTAGGCTTACGCGCGTACGACATAGGCCCGACCAGACCTATCACCTACATGCCGGTATGTAGGTTTTCACTGAGCTAAGCTATTGCTTACAGCTGCAACCAGCGGCTGTCCAGTCGGTATGGATGGATGCACCGCATTCAATGCAAAACGCCCAGCCATGGCGGCTCCGCATCATGCTCTGGCTGGCGTGTGTGGCATTGATACGATGAATGGTCCTTGACTTGTTTGGGCCGTGGTGAGCTCGCAGGGGCTGCCGGTGGTGTGTGCATGGTGAGGCGTGTGTGGTGTGGTTTTGGGGCCAGACACGACATCTCGAATACGCAGCAATTACATAGTAACCACTAAGCAGAGCAAGTCGCCTCCACAGACCCTCCAACCTCTGATGGCTTGACGGTGTTCTAATTATGACCTATGCCAGTACTTAATTTACTTTCCCGGGCTCGTCGAGCTAGGCCAGGTAGCACGTCAGGTAGCCCAATGGGTATCGGCGAGGTAGCTACCTCTGTATTGCTTGCATGGTACCTTCACATGGCCCTATTGCCTTACCACCTTTCGAGGTATGCTCCTATGTTGGGCACGCAGCAACTCGCAGCTCGATCTGTCGCCTGGCAGACGAGGCAATGCTGAGTCTGATTAGCACCTGCGATCCGTCCCTCCTGCCCGCCCGCCCGCTCAGTCCCTCTGCTTCTCCCTCCCTCTGCCGCTGCTCTGCTGTCTCCCATTTCCTACAAAAGGCTGCCCTCTCCCTCCCCATTTCAGGCTCAAACCCTTCGCAGCGTTGTTCCCGTCTCCCATCCTCCCTCCCACCGTTTATATCTCTTTCCCATCTGGCTCCCCAGCTTAGATAGGCACATACTTTATCTGCTTCGAGCTTAATTCAATTATACCACTCCATCTACTTTCTGTTCCACCTCACAGCTTGCCCGCCATGGTCCATCTGTCGGGAATCCCGGAAAAGAATCTCAACGGAGATGGCCTGAGTGCTGGCAGATTAACTCCTCAGCCCGATGGCAGGAGAACTCCCCAGCTCCAGCTCATCAACTTCCCTGATCAGTTTACCACCAGTGTCTACGGCTCGAGATTTGCTGGCGAGGACCTTCCCCGCACTAAGATGCCCGAATGCGAGATGCCCCGCGACATCGCCTATCGCATGATCAAGGATGATCTCAGTCTCGACAACAACCCCAAGCTAAAGTAAGCGCCCACCCTCGAGCTTGGCTCATTCTCTGTCCATTTTTTATGTACTGTTATATTCGCGACAAACAGAAACATTTGGCTAACGTTACTCCTCGCACAGTCTTGCTTCTTTCGTCACCACTTACATGGTGGGCACACCCCCTTGTTGTTGGTCTCAGAACCGCAATGGAACCTGAATGGCCTGACTGCAAGGATTTTTTTCTCACCCATATTATAGGAAGAGGAAGCTGAAAAGCTCATGGCCGATGCTTTCCCCAAGAATTTTATTGACTACGAGGAGTACCCTCAATGTGCCGAGATCCAAAATCGCTGTGTCAACATGATTGGCGATCTCTTCCATGCACCCGCTGGTACCGCTGTGGGCACCTCGTCTGTCGGTTCCTCCGAGGCCATCATGCTCGCCGTGCTCGCCATGAAGAAGCGCTGGAAGCAGCGTCGTCAGGCCGAGGGCAAGCCAACCGACCAACCTAACCTGGTCATGTCCTCCGCCGTCCAGGTGTGCTGGGA
This sequence comes from Clonostachys solani, assembly GCA_902141235.2. Taxonomy (NCBI): domain Eukaryota; kingdom Fungi; phylum Ascomycota; class Sordariomycetes; order Hypocreales; family Bionectriaceae; genus Clonostachys; species Clonostachys solani. The sequence continues at coordinate 26,639 of CABFOC020000097.1, forward strand.
AAAGGCCGCCAGGTACTTCGAAGTTGACGAGAGGCTGGTGTACTGCACACCCGAGAGGTATGTCATCGACCCTGAAGAGACAGTTGCTCTGTGCGACGAGAATACCATTGGTATCTGTGTCATCTTGGGCACGACGTACACCGGTGAGTACGAAGACGTCAAGGCCGTCAACGACCTCTTGGTTGAGAGAAACGTTGATGTTCCCATCCACGTCGATGCTGCCAGCGGTGGCTTTGTCGCACCCTTCACCGTCCCTGACCTAGAATGGGACTTCCGCTGTGAAAAGGTCGTGTCCATCAACGTCTCTGGTCACAAGGTAAGTCCCGAGAAACCCGAAATGTTTTATGAGTTGCGTGGCTGATCTCATCCAGTACGGTCTTGTCTACCCTGGTGTGGGTTGGGTCCTCTGGCGAGCTCCCGAGTACCTTCCCAAGGAACTCGTGTTCAACATCAACTACCTGGGTGCCGACCAGGCTTCATTCACCCTTAACTTCTCCAAGGGAGCTTCACAGGTGGTGGGACAGTACTACCAGCTCATCCGCCTGGGTAAGCACGGATACCGCTCCATTATGAGCAATCTCACACGCACAGCCGACTACCTCACTCGCTCCCTACTGCAGCAAGGATTCATCATCATGTCCAAGCCCTCTGGCGAGGGTCTACCTCTAGTCGCCTTCCGCTTTGCTCCTGACGAGGAACGTGGATTCGATGAATTCTCCCTGGCAAGGACTCTCCGTAGCCGTGGTTGGGTCGTCCCCGCCTACACCATGGCTCCCCACACAGAGAACCTCAAGATGCTTCGTGTCGTTGTTCGAGAGGATTTCTCCCGCAGCAAGTGCAACATGTTGATCAATGACATCAAGCTCTGTGTCGGACTCCTCAAGGAGACCAACCAGGAGGTCCTGAGGAGACAAGACGCTTACATCCAGAAGCACATCCTTTCAAGTGGCAAGCTCCGAAATGACGCGAGCCCCACAGTCTACAAGGTACGTAGCTTGCGCTTCTTTTTAGACATTGAAACATCTATTGACACGTTCCCTCGCAGAATGAAACACATTCTATCCAAGGCAAGACTGGAAAGACTCACGGTATCTGCTAAGAGTGGCCATTGGCCCCCTTTACCCCTGTTTCTATAGAGATTTTGTTTCATCCTTGGGCTATCAGGTTGGATTTAGATTTCCCTGACTCAATGATCCATGACAAGGTTCATTTATCTCTTCTATTTGGCTTCTATTGTTTTCTGTTTATGGGAGTCGGTTTTTGCTGGAGTAGGTTCTGATACACCGGTTGATTCTATGAAGAGATGAATGCATATTTCCCCCTTTCCATTTTAACCATGTTCCTTCTATATAATCCGTTCGTGAATTCGTAGCAAAGTATGTTCATGTCGGCATGCAGAATCACAGATCGTGGCTTGCTAAATCAAAACAAACTAGGTCGAGGCTTGGCTGGGGATTGGCGAACCAACAACCTGGCGATGATCACCACCAAAATACCTGCAATGATGGAGCCAATCGCCACTAGAAGAGTTCCAGTCAACATAACTCCGGTATGGCCAGCTGGGGACACTGGAAGAAAACTGTTATATGACGGACTTACCGATGGAAAACGTCCACCCGGCCCCAATGGAATCAATCAGGGGAACGGTTGCCCCAACTCCGACTGCACCGAAACAGTATTGGACAACATACTTGCCGCTGATAACCGCCGTCTTATATTCGGGGTTCGACTCTAAGGGATTATAACGAAGGTTAATCAGCTGGATCAAGAATGGGTTCAGTGTCTTCTGCTCACCTGCAGCATAAGTGTTGAGCCCGCTGAAGGACGCCATCAGGCCGAAGCCCTGGATGAAGGCGGCGCTGATGGGGAGCCCCATGCCCCCGATCGACTTGTCGATGCTCCACCCGTACAGGAAGGTCCCCAGGGGGAGGACTCCCAGGACCCAGAGAGGGGTGCTGTTCAGCCTGTCCTCTGCCAGGCGGACGCCCTCGCGCTTGTCGATGTACCTCTTCACCACCCTGTCGGATAGGTTGCCCCCGACGATACTTCCCAGCAGGAAGCCGACGCCAGGTGCGAGGTAGAAAAGACCGCTCTGCAGAGGGGAGGTGAGCCCGAAGAGTGGGTTGATCAGATGGCGGACAGAGCTGAGGATGGCATATTGGTTGAGTCCTAGCAAACCACAGGCAAGATTCTACGTAACGGTTGAGTAAAACTAGAAAGATCATGGAGGAAAAGGGGGGGGGAGGGGTTTTCTGCTGACCGAAAGGATAACACCAGGGTACTTCCACTGGTAAAAGACGGCAGACGGGTTGAAGGCCCGCAGAACATCCCGCCTGGAGAGCTTCTTGCCGGCCGATTCGTGCGTGCTCAGGTTGGACAGCTCGCTCGCCTTGGGGACGAAGAAGTAGGCGAGGACCAGCCCGATGAAGCTGATGCCCGACAACACCCCGAAGATGGCTCGCCAGGTGGTGTAAGTTGCGATGACACTGCCGACCAACGGGGCTAAAACCACCACAAAGGTTAGGCCTCCTTACGACTCTGAAAATGTGATTTGAGTGATGGGGTAATAAAAGAGCGGGCTTACCTATCGACTGGGAACTAACGCAGCTGCCGAGGAAGAAACCAACGGCCGTACCACGGACGGTCTGCGGTTCAATCAGCATAAAATAATTCTTTTACAAAACATCGAAAAGAGACTAGGGTTGAACAAACGGGCTCAAAGATATCGGCGAGGATGGTCTGGCCCGCAACCAGGAAGAAGGGGCCCGTCGTGGCACCAATCGCCCACACGGCCGTCAGAGAAGCCAGGTTCCTGGCCAGAGCGCACCCCATGGCGCAGAGTATCAGGATGACAGTGGCGACGATGTACGCCCTCCGACGTCCGATGAGGACGCTGATGGGCAGCCAAATAAGGGCGGACGCGGCCATCGCAGCCACGACGCAGGCATTCGCGGTGCTGATGCTCGTCGTGGTGGTGTTCAGGCTGGCAGCAATCTCCGGCATGGCGGTCATGATCGAGGTGCTGAGGAAGACCATGGGGAGGGCCATCCAGCATACGGAGAAGAGGATGACCCAGCGGCGCCATGTTGGCAGCTTCGCCACGCGGTCATCCTGGGCGATCAACGGGAGAGGAGGGTCTTCTTCCTCCGGAGGACTGGCCGCCTGTTCCACCTTGGTGATGGGCTGGGACTGAGCCTTCGTCTCAGGGGTCGGTTGCAACATTGGGAAGGTATATCGGCGGATTCAAGGGGTACAGTACAGCCTGGTTGGTAGCATTCAATGGCCTTTGGAGGAGACGATGTGGTAGAGGGTACTCTCAAGGACTCTCATTGCACGAGCCTATACGAAGGGCAAGACAGCAACATGGAACCGAGACCAATTGAACAATGGGAATCTGATTTTGACTGGGGGAATACAATTGGATATATTTTTTCTCCCATGCAGCCAAGCCGGGAGTTACAGTACTACCTTCTCGGCGTCTTTGGCGTCTTTCAAACAGCGGAGTCTACTCGGCGAACTGTAAAGATACCGGCGCCCTGTAGACCGCCCATCGGAGGCACACGCCTTATCTCATGCACGGCGGGGGGGCACATTAGGCCATATCAGGCTGCTGGGCCTGGTCGAGTGGAAACCACGAAGCGATCATGGCGCGGGTGTAAGCCGGAGGTTGGAGCGCTGCCGACTGCGAAAACCTTGCGATGCTCCGAGATCGCCTCCGCCCGGTGGGTTTGGTCGGGTCTAACCAGGGGCATCGTGCCGCTTTCGTCCCATCGGCTTGACGTTGCCGGATTCTGTCATCGGCCGTGGGTATGACGAGCCGGCTACTTGCTATAATACGTTCCGGTTGTCTGGTTTGCCTTGGAAAAAATAGACTGGTTACTTGTAAGTCAGATCGATCACGACAATTCTGATGAGAGGATGGTTGAAGAGAGCAGAAAACGTAATATATCATCATCATTTCTATCCGCTGACCATTCCATCTAATTCATTCCCTTTTTTTTAAACCCCTGGTATCTAATTACAGCCCAATCATGCTCGAGTTACCGCAATGGCTTCCGCTAGGATATCCAACCCAGACTGGATCTCCCGCTCCGTCACGGTGAGGCTTGGAACGAAGCGGACCGTGTTGGTACCAGCAGTGATGATCAGGAGACCCCTCTCACGAGCAGCCTTCAAGATGGGAGTGGGATCCTCGGACAACTGGAGCCCGAGAATCAGACCCTTGCCGCGCACCTCCGTGATCAAGTCCGGGTACTGCTTTCGCAGCTCCTCGAAGCGCGCCCGGAAGACGTCCGACTTGGCGAGCACCTCCTTCTGCAGCTGGGGGTCCGAGAGTCGGCTCACCATGTAGTGCGCAACCCGGCTGGCTAGGGGGTTGCCTCCAAAGGTGGTCCCGTGGTCGCCCACCTTGATCTTGTCGCTCACGGTCTGGTTGACAATCACGGCGCCGATGGGGAAGCCGTTGCCGAGGGCCTTGGCCGAGGTGATGATGTCGGGGTGCGCCTCCTTGGGGAGGACGCCGTGGGCCCAGAAAGTGCCAGTGCGGCCCATCCCACACTGGATTTCATCGTAGATTAACACTGCGCCGACCTTGCGGCAGCGCTTCGCGAGGGCGACGAGGAACTCCTCCGAAGCGGCCCGAACACCACCCTCGCCCTGGATCGGCTCAACAATCACTCCGCATGTCTTCTCTGTAACTAACTCGGGGATGGCAGCAATGTCGTTGTAGCCTCCAACACGGAACCCGGGCACCATGGGGGAGAAAGGCTCTTGATATTTGGGGTTCGGCGTGGCGCTCAGAGCGCCCATCGTTCGGCCGTGGAATGCGCCGTTGAAAGATACGAACTCGTGCTTGGCGCCGGAGGGGTCGACGGCCTTGCCGACCTTGCGGGAGAACTTGATCGCGGCCTCGTTCGCTTCGGATCCGGAGTTGCAGACAAAGACGGACGAGGCATCGTGCATGCCACCAGACTTGACGGTCTTTTCGACGAGCAGCTTGGACAGAGCGCCGGTCCAGGGGTTGTAGTAGAGGTTGGAGGCGTGGACAAGAGTCTTGGCCTGTTGAGTCACCCATGTTAGCTGTCGAGTCCAACGTGTGCTACGGGAGAGCAGCGCGATGGTGGGGGGGAGCGAACCTGTTCGGCTACGATCCGAGCGACCTCAGGTTCGCAATGACCGAGAGCGTTCACGGCGATACCAGCGGTGAAGTCAAGGTACTTCCTGTCCTCAATGTCCCAAATATATGATCCCTCGGCTTTGGTGAAAACGGGGGGTGGGCGAGCGTATGTAGCAACCATATAAGGCGCATGTTCAGCAACGAGAGCTGCGCTTGGCGAGCCTTCGGCAGGGTCTGGGTTCGTTGGCAACGTAGCTTCATTCTAAAGGGGTGAGTGGTGAGAAGTTTGTTCGAATTATGGTCATATAGATTAAAGACAGAGATTGAATGGAGAGGAGGGCTCCTAACGTACAATCTTGGGTCGGACAGCTGACGACGAAAAGACCCTGTGCGAAAGTCGGGATGCCGAGACCGCGCGGGAATTATGGAGTGCGTTCGCCAATTGGCGATGAACCGAGTGTCGCAGTGCCATAGCTCGCAACTACCGGGGGTCTTCGAACAATTTTTTCAATTATTTCCCTCTACAGTGCAGACTGGCAAGGCCTGGTGAAGAAGAACTGGACCGAATGTTAAATGGAGTCTTGAGACACATTCTGGCGAGAAGGGCAGACTCAATATTTTGCTCTTATCGATAACAAGCTCAGCTCCGGTCTCGCTCTGTGTCATCATCGAGCTGCAAGGATGAGGTCGGATATGCTGTGACTCTGCGTACCCAGTCATCACAGCTGCATGTAAGGCTTTCCAATCAATTTGACCTGGTGGACACGGAATGCGGCAGACAACCAGGGGCTCATTGTCGTGAGATCACACTACATGTGCACATTTAGGACGAGAATTAAGCTCATCCTCCGTCTTCGTTGAACGCCCCCACACACACGCCGCGGCCTCTAAACGGTAACTATAATCCTCTAATACTGGCTTGGCACTTTGAATGAAGACCGCATGTTGCTGGGTAGACTTAAAGAAAACATTCCTGCAACGAGGATATTGTGGAAACTGACATAGTTCTTGTACATCGACGACTTATGAATGCTTGTCGTGTCATGTTTGACAAGGCAAGTTTCACCAGTGTAGCAATACACCCCACTCCATTGGCAATAGATCCAGCAATATCAATTCTAAATGCGACAGAATAGCTAATGAACAATGGCAAGAAGCCGACTCAGGTGTACAGATTCGATGACTCTTATGTATCCATCCAGAACGCCCGCCTAGTCCTCCGCACAAAAGAAATATAGTAGCTCCATCCTCCCATCCCAAAATAAACCAGCTTGGAGCAGCATATGACTCCAAGCTACCCCCTGCGCCTGCCTTGAAAGCCCACAGAATCCCTGTCTTCTTCTACACAGCGCTGTATCCACCACGACTTCCGGTGCCCTGTACTGTGTTCAGCACCTGGCGAGTCCAGTCCTTCAGCAAGTATGGAATGTCTCGAATGGTATCGCCGTGGGGGAGGAGGTCCCATCCTCGGGCTCCGTAACGAGTGTAGTTCAGCCAAGAGCCGAAAATAAGGTAGGCAGAAACGACGAGGAAGACACTGCAATCGTTAGTTATTATAGTCCTTGTAAAGAACAGGTTCCCGTATTTCCACTTACATGATAATGAACCAAGTGAAGAAGCCCCAATGACTGTTGTTCTTCTGTCTATCATCATCGCCGCTATCCTCTCTGCTTTCGCAGGCATGCTTGGTGTGCCAGGTAAGTCGTAGAGTGTCGACGTTCTTTTCAGAATCATCTGCGCCGTAGCTCTCCCAGACAAGGGCCGCCCCATCATTAAGTAGTTGATGTTCAGAGCTGGACTTCTCGTCGCCCTTGTCGCCCTTATCACCCTTATCATCCTTTTCCTCGCGAGCGCGCAGCTGTTCGAACTCGTCCCCTTCGTAGCGATCTTCCGAGCGCCACTCGCCCTCCAGACCGGTCCTGTTCTTGTCGCAAAGAAACTCGATCACCGCGCGCTGGTCCCGACGGTCCGATCCTTCGAGGGGTTCTCTACCACCTTTCAGCACCAACCTCACTCCCTCCTTTTGCGAATCTGAGTTGGAGTCGCTCGTTTTCAGACGTGTCGCTTGGTATTCGAACTGCGTGCCGCCGTTGTCTTCCAGCGCCCCAGCGATGGCAATGACATTATCAATGGTGTCCACGTTCTCCTTCAGCAGCCGGGTAATGGCGCATACTTGACCATTTGTCAGCTCGATGCCAAAGCGCTGAATTTCATGAACCCGGAAGAAACATACCTTGAGTACCGTTGGGACATTCCTCGCCTTTCTTTCCACTGCCCGTCTTCCTCAGAGGGCGACAGATATCGAGAGTATAGGTCGTGTTGTGGTAGTTGTCTGCTATCGAGTTGTACCGCGACGTAACGACGGAGTGGGGGCCCGTGAGCGCCGAGAGATCGAACGTGTGCTTGTCAACTACCAGGTTATCGCAGTGCAGGATGTTGGTCGATGATGCCGGCGAAACCGCTAGGAGGAGGGATAGAGCGAGCGGAGATAGCTGTGACGAATGCATCGAGAATGCGCTGTTGGATGTACCTGCTTATGAAGATGAAGATAAGGAAACAAATGATCAACGATCGTAGAGAAAAGGAAGAGTCTGAAACCACGGGTTGTGCAGCTCTCTACAGTTCTGGGCAGTTGGTTAAATAGGAATGATGAGAATTACAGAACGTTGCTTGCTGGTAATGGCCAGTTGACCTGATCTCGTGCCTGGCTAGAGATCCCGACGTGACGAATTGGCTCGGCTGGTCTTGGCGCTTGTGTCATACCTCCTATTAGTCAGCACGTGTCGATCACGTGCATCCCCTGGGAACTTGATAGAGCGACGTCCACTCAAACAAATCAGGCATGCGTCGCTGGAACATTTCATATTATTACGGCGTAATAGTTCATCATAGGGCATCAATTGAACTACTCTAGAGAGCTAAGAGTGTTTTAGATAAAGACACCATTTTTGGACACAAATACGACATTCGCCAGCCCAGTAATGACTCCCCAATGCATGTAATCCTAAAGCACAACGTGATCCTAACTCATGAATCCAAAATCAAACCGGGAAAACAACGCTCTCCATGGGTATTAAGCACCAGGGCCGGGAAACGATAAAACATAAAAGCCTTTCGGGACCTTCCTGTCCCAGCTTACGAACGCCGCTCTTGGCCACGATCTGCTCCCCCTCGTGGCGCGGTTCGTCCTCTCTTCCCTCGAAACAGGAAAGCTTCCTTTCACAACTTGGATCATTCGGAAATGTAGTTGTTAAGGTAGTTTTACATCCCCTGGGGGCCCATCATACCCCCCATTCCTTGCATAGCCTGTTGCTGCTGCTGCATCAGCAATTGGTTTTGCTGTGCGGCTTGACGCTGAGCAAGAGTGTTCTTAACAATCATGTGCGCCTGCTGAATAGACTGTGCTTTCACTTGGTTGACCACCTCTTCGGGGACCTGGTCCCGGCCACCATACTTGGCAGTGGTCTCCTGAATCATCCTAGCAAACACGTTCCTTGCCGTCTGGTGGATTTGCATTTGCACGGGGTTTTGCTGCTGCTGGCTCATTTGCCGTTGCTGCTGTGCTGCCTGCTGCTGCTGTTGTTGCATCTGGAGCATAGCCTGCATGTTCGCGTTGTTTCCGTTCATCATCTGGCCGCTGACCTGCCTCTGCATGGTATTACCACCCATCTGCTGCTGGGCCGCCTGCTGCGCTGCCTGCTGTTGCTGTTGCTGCATCCTAGCCAATTGCAACTGAGCCTGCATCTGAGGCGTCATTTGGCGCATCTGGTTGCCTTGCATGTTTTGTAGCTGCTGAGAATACTGCTGGGCGAGTTGCTGCTGAGTAGGCATGCCTCCTTGCTGTTGCTGCATCTGCTGCTGTTGCTGCTGCTGTTGCTGTTGAGCAAGAAATTGCTGTCGCTGCTGCATCATCGCCATCATCTGCTGCTGTTGGTGTGGTGACATTTGTGCAACCATGTTCCCATTAAGATTAGCCCCTTGCATATTATGCTGCTGCTGCTGCTGCTGGAGATGCTGCTGTTGCTGCTGTTGCATCGCACGTTGTGCAGCGAACTGTGCCATCAATTGTGGGTTTTGCTGCGCCAAATTTTGGTTGTTCATCATCATCATTTGACCCATCTGGGAGTTCTGTGCCATCATGTTAGGCGGCGGGCTCGCCTGACTCATACGAGGCGTTGCAACCATTGCCGGCCGGCTGATGGGAGTGCCATGGGCCATGTTAGGAGTCGAGTGCGGCATCCGCGGCGTCCCTGAGGGGTGACTTTGCTGACTCCCCCGAGCAGACATATTATGCGACATGGGAACAGACATGGGCGGGTTTTGAACCACAGAGGATGGCCGAGGAGGACTGGCAGCCATGGCAGAACTCGTCTGCTGCATTGGTACACTGTTGTTAACCATGGGCGACGAATGATTTTGAGGAGTGCCCTGGCGGATAATAGGTGATTGCGCTGACACCACTTGCTGCTGTATCTGAGGAGGAAAGCGAGCCTGGGCTTGTCCCGCCATGACAGCGTTCTGGACAGCATTAGGCTGCTGTTGTGGCACAGCTGGACCGCCATTCGGCATGTTATTAGCAGCAATGGGGTTTTGCTGGGGGTGGACATGCGGCGTAGGGGCACTATTTTGTGGTGTGCTGACTTGTTTCGGCGGAGCAACTGGCGTAGCGACCGCCGCTGCTCTGGCAGCCATTGCTGCTCTTTGTGCTTCGCTTTGCTGTCGGGCGTGGTTTTCTCTGATGGCAGCCTCGCGTCTTGCCTTCTCTGCAGCCTCAGCCTGCTGCTTCTGCGCCGCCTGCGCCTGTTCTTGTTGCTGTTGCAGCCTCTGCTGCTGGAGTCTCCTATCATTCTCCTGTTGCTTGATCTTTTCTTGCTCCTTCTTCTCCGCATGTTCCCGTTTGATATCGGCGATAACCTTGAACCGTTCAAATCTAGGCTCAAATGTGGTTGCACCATTCTGAGCATCGCCGTCTGTGCCGCCGGCATTCTGAGCGCTTGTAGTTCCGGACCGTTCATCCAGGAGAAGCATGTAGCGTTCTTGCTCGGCCGCGGCTGCCTCATCCGCTGCCATCTCCGCAACTGTTCTCTTCCGAGTCTTTGGCTGGGGCGGTGGCCCAGAATGCTTGGGATGCGCCATCGCATCCAGGAGGACTATTTGCTCCTCCAAAGTCTTCGTAGGTTCTAAAAACAGGGGTGCTTCAGTTGCCAGCAAAATCTGGCCTTCTGCAGCAGAAAGATGATTTGGTTCGAGCTCCATTTTAACCTTCTTTTGCCGTTTTGCCGGAGGTGGCATCGTGGCAGCTGTCGGTGTAGGGGGAACCAACGTCATAGGTGTTGAGGGAGGGACACCATTTGTCCCTTCTGCTGTCTGCCGCCCATCACCGCCAGCAGGTGTAGTCGCCTTGAGGAATAGATCTCGTTGTAAGCTCTCGGAAGTTGGGTGCAATACCAAGGTATAGACTCTAGGTTTAGCTGCAGCCTTTGATTGCGCAATTGATGTTGAGTGTTCTTTCTCTTTATCTTCTTTCGCTTCCTCCTTGATTGCTTCCGCTTCCGCAGGATTCGTTTCCTCCGTTGGTACAGTCCCTTCCTTCGGAAAGGCAACATAGGGCGAAGGTGTAAGATATTGGCTGCGGCTATGAACTGATGAGGGGTCGGGGGCGTTGGAAGATGATGTTGGACGAGCGGTTTCTTGGCTCTTGGTTGTTGACTTATGATCATGAACCCGAACAATTAGACAACCGTCGTAGAATGGAACGTTGGCCTGGACTAAGTATTCCAGAATATCATGGGGGATCGTTCTTGTCTTGAGGTGTTGGAGAAACATCCGCATCGGGGATACGTAGGAGAAGATGCTGTCCTGTCCGTCGAACCGGAAATGGTTGGGGTGCAGATGCACCACTAATGATGGCCGTTTACCAGCATTTCTCTTAAGAACGTAGCTATCGGTAACAACTGGGATATGTTAGCAACACCGAAGACCCGGTCCGGATTGGCGCCGGGATATCTCACCATACGGCCGGGGCCCCCCATCCAGACCTTGTGGATCGGCCACCACTGAAGAAGACCGCAAGCCTGTGCTATTCCTTGAATTTCGGCCGAGTTGTGTTATCGTGTCGCGGCGAACCCGGTTTACCGGTCGCACAGTCGAGGTTGTGATGTTGCGCTCCACCCCCGGATTGGGTGTGGGTTGCTTCGCGCTTGGCGGAGGTTTCTTGGCCGAAGATGAGGGAGACGGCGAGGGGGTCGTGGCGACCACTCCGTTGGTCTGGATGCCCGGTGGCGGAGGGCGCTTCATCTTGTTGAGGGGGTTCTGCACAGCAACAGGTCCTACAGGAGCCATGATTGTTGAAGTCACAGCTGCGCGAAGGCAGCCGTTGTCCCTATATCAAAGCAGTCGCGGCAGGATGTCGCGTCAAGGATCGGGCATCGAATATGTTTTCGCAGGTAATATGCACGAGGAGTGGTGATGCAGGAAAGAATATAAGTAGGTTGGATCTTGGTGAAGAGTCGGCGTAACCTTGTCGGCGAAGGTTCAAGGTCTGATGTCAAGCGAAACGAGGGCGTTCGGAAATCGGCAGTTGATAGTAGCCTGCCCATCCAATGTGGCGCATTCCCTGGAGAATTATTACATCCAATCAATCCATGAGGATGCGAAAGAAAGCAACAATAAACGTGATAGAGAAAATAGAATATCAAAGGGTCATAAGTTGGCAAAACCGGGGGGGGAGATCGCTCGCGATCTTACGCCATACCAAGTCAATGGGATGCTGCAGATGAGGCGCCTCTCCATACTGTGGTGGTGTGCCTGGCCTGAGGCTGCACGTGTGACAAAGCATGGCCGGTGCTGGTCACGTGACCAACAGCATCCACCACCAAGCCGGAACCTCAAACCACCGTCTCAGTCTTGAATAGGCGGCTCGGATGTCAGAAATTTGGGCAAGCGAGCATTATTATAGTGCTTTGATCGGCCACGGGGCAATTCTAGTTTACAATTCGCGTTTCACACACCGATAACGCGTGTAGCACAGCATAGAGAGAGCAAAGAATAGTCGCAAGCATCGTTCCGCTTTTTAAGCGCGCTGGCTATCCACCCCATATTCTTGGTAATGACATCAATGTTCTACATCAACATGAGAAGGTAAATACGGAAAATTCATCGAAAACACAGACAAGCTCCCCCAACCAAAAGCGGAGCACTCAAATATGCATTATATTCAAAAGCCAGCCTCTTTGCCGCTCCAAGGTATGAATCAGCCTCAATTGGGCTATTCCACGCCCTGAACGCGGCGCCTCCAATCATCATGAACCCTCCCACCATCAACAACCACGACACCACGACCACGGCCGACCCTCTCGGGCTTCTGCCACCATTTCGTGACCTTGGTGTTTCTCTCCGCCTCAGACTCGCTGTCAGCAAGACCACCAGAGCTTTCAGCCCCAACAACCAAGATGACGTCGTATCGCAGCCAAGTTTGCAGGTTGGTAATAATGCTGCCATTGTCCCCTGAAAGAGACTCCTGGAGATAAACAACCTCCGGCTGAAGATGACGGAGAATGTGCACATGACCATTCGCGGTAGTGAATGGAATTACCATGGTTTCCTTGTCGACAAGCGACAGCGCCTGTGAGTACACAGCATTGAATGCTGGGTTGGTAGACGCGTTCAGCCTTGATTGAATATTAGCCATGTTCGTCGTTACGAGCTTTTCTCTCCTGTATACGTACTGTGGGCTCTTGGCTTCATCTCCTGGAGTTTGAGCTTGATCGTGCCCTATGTTAGAATATGATGAGCCTAATGAAGGAGGCGGAAGGTTACTAGATGCAGCCGGGTCCAGGGGCGTATCCTTCAAGCTCGGTGCATAAATCAAAATAAAGAGCTTGACCTTCGAGAAGTCATTGTGTCGAGGAATGTGGGACAGAATTGACTATTTCGGGAATGTCAGATCAGTCCCTATTTCCCCATACAGGATGTGAATTGTCTTACCGCGTGCTCATGATATCCACCATTGTCGACATCCGAAAGGGACGAGTCTGCCGAAACTACGAGGACGACGGTCTTCCTCTTCTTGCTGGTTGCCACGGGGCCACGTTCTTGCTTCAAATCTGCCTCTTCCGACCAAGGGTTATTCTCGGAATACTTGTCCTCCTCGCGGATGGATGCTAGGGCCTTACCCATGGCAGCGAACCCAGCAGCGACAGATTTCCCAGTGGAATCGATGAGCTGCTGCGGGCTGGGTGTTCGCCGAAGGGCACCGGACATTCTCGCGCCCCATCCAGGCGCGGACGCCTCGCTGGCCGGTCCCGGCGCTACTCCAAAGCTCTGCTGATCATCCGCATAAGGGGGCTGCTGTGGCCGTGGGGGCTTCGAGGGAGTAAAGTCGGCCCTCGAAGCACCGTAGGCCGGATTGTCTCCATAGTCGGCATTGTCGTAGTCCAAGCCAGGCTCGTCGGGCTCGTCATCTGAATCCTTGCGCTGGCTCCAAGCCCAGGCTGCAACTCCAGCTGTCGCGACAGTCAGGGTGATTGCAAGAGGCACCCAATGACTCCAAACTCCGCGGCGGGAGCGGGAGCCGCCATCGAATGGATCAGGCGACATCTATTCGGTATGGTGTCGCATTGCTCGGCGGGAAGCTGTCGGAAGTCACTCGAGGTGACCAAGGGTGCGCGTGTTAATCCTCTTGGCGGAGAGGGATTGTTCACGCTGGGGCGGGAGGCTGACCAAACGGATGTTTCTGCTCCTCGGATACGATTCGAATTGTCAATCGGAAAAGCCTGGGGTAACAGGCGTGGTGTTATAGCTAGATGGGGGGGCTGGCATCGCGAACCATCAACAAGGTGGAACCCCATTTCATCTCAATCAGCAAACAAACCGTATGGGGCGGCGCCATTGGCTGGCCACAAAACAGGGGCAAATGGCCGAGCCGAGCCAGTCGCAACTCCAAGGCCCACGAGAGTCCACACGTGAAAGGAGGCACAACATGTGGCGTGTGTCCCCACCAGCCACGGTTCAGCCACAATTTTCTCGTAGCCTCAATCGGTCTTTGATAATGACTCTTTTTGACGTGGGCCACCGCATGAAACTTGTGACTGCATTGAAGGCGCCAGATATTTCCCAAAGCTGAGAGCTTGTGGAATCTGAGACGGGTCGTAATCTCGACCAAATCACGGCATCGCTCCCTTGACAGCCCAATCCAACTAACCTACCTCACTGGATCTTTTCGTGGCTTGTGCAAGATACCAGGATGCCCCACGCTGTGTCGATGGCCTCGACCGGGCTTCAAGCCCTGATTCTATGCGGCCCAGGGTCCTCGTTTCCAACCTTCACCTCAAACCCAGATGAGCATCCCAAAGCGCTGCTTCCGATTGCTAATCGGCCCATGGTCTGGTATCCCATCGATTTCTGCTACCGAATGGGTGTTACAGGTGAGTCACACTGAAGCGCTCCGAACATGGAGAGGGAAGTTACGAAAAAGGCATTCATTCAACACAACCCGTATCGCAATAAATTAAACCGCATCTTTTAATGGCATACAAGCTAACCGTGATTCTCAGATATCACATTGGTTTGCCCACCATCAGCCTCGCAAGCTATCAACACTGCAGTCAATACAAACCCTTATTTAACTGCTCTACCGTTGCCGCGGCCTGATGTGCTCGCACCGGCTGATCTGGACTACAACACCGGAACAGCTGAGATTCTACGTCTTCCGGAAGTCAGAAACCTGGTCAAGTCCGACTTCATTGTCCTTCCCTGCGACTTAGTGTGCGAAGTTGGCGGCGAAAAGCTTCTTCAGGCATGGATGGTCAAGTCAGCCAGCTTGACCGATCTTTTAAGCAGCTTGAAACTGAGCAATGGGAAAAACATCCCCAGCAGCGGAGGTCTCGGCGTCTGGTATGATACCAAAGCGATCGCCCCCATTAAGAAGGAGGAAACCGACTTCATCGCCACAGCACCCGTTGCCCCCACGCCTACCCCAACCCCCAAGGATTCTCTCATTCCCAAGCTGAGAAACCTTGTCTATTCTATTCCCACAGACTCATTGAAGGATCTGACGGAGGAGAGAAAGGGCGTCCCTATCCGCCATGGTTTGATGAGGGCTCACCCTCGAGTCCGCATGCTCACCACCCACAGAGATGCCCACATATACATCTTCCCCAAGTGGATCTTGGACTTTGTCAAAGAAAACGAGCGATTCGATAGCATTGGAGAGGACGTCGTGGGATGGTGGGCCAAGGCTGGCTGGCAGAAGGGCCTCGCGGAAAAGTTGCACGTCCTCGATGTTTGTGAACAGAAGCCCACCAAGGACGACGATGCCAGCCCAGCCTCGCCCACCAGTGGCCACTCCCACCAGGAACCAAGCGTACTGGGTGGCTCTTCAGTATCCCATAGCTCACTCCTGACGGCTGCTTACTTGGGTCAGGATTTAAGACGAGACTCCGACTCTTCCAAGAGCTCTCATGCGAAGCAAGTACCACCGATCCTGGCCTACGTTCATTCTGGCGAAGCTCAGGCACCAGGATCCCTGATCAGGCGTGTTGACACCGCTCAACTCCTCCTTGCGCTCTCTCTGCAGCTTGCCAAGATCCCCTCGCTCGAAGAGAGTGGACCAGAGGCATCGTCGCCATATGCTCACAGCAAGAAGATTGCGTACCCCGAGGGCGTCAAATCTCGCACCACGATTACGAAGCAAGACTGCCTGATCGACAACAATGTCACCATTGAGGAGAAGACATCGATCAAGGAGTGCGTGATTGGCGCCAACTGCCAGATCAACGAGGGGGCAAAGCTCTCTCAATGTCTTCTCATGGATGGGGTTGTAGTCGGAAAGGGCTGCAAGTTGACCAAGTGTATCTTGGGAAAGAGATGCGTCATTGGGGCCGGCTCAGTATTGACTGATGTTGAGGTCCAGGAGAATCTCCTTGTGGAACCCAGAAGTAAGTCTCCCCCAATACAATAAGCATTCAGCTCAAAGCTAACAATCATCTCTCTACCCTACAGCGGAGGACAAGGACAACAAGCTGATGAGCTCGGAAGGTCTAGAAGCTACGGAGGCAGAGATGGAGGAGGTTCTCCAGGAGCAAGAGCTCTCCACGGAAGATGCCGTGGAAGACTAATGAATCAAGTAGTAAAATAAAAGTTCCGGCATTTGTCACGATGTTCCAAAAGCTTCATGCATCGATAGCCACCATGGGTTAGGTCAAAGCGATAGGAGAAGTGAGACGTCTCCTGCACCGGAACTTTCCATCCGCAGCCACCTACCTACCCTAAGCTGCTCGCATGCATCACGATCATCGCCATCCATCCACCCGAGTCCATCGAAATGGGCGTAGAGCAAGACGGGGAGAGGGCATAGCTCTCCCCGTTGGCTTTTGATGTTTATTTGCTTTTGTTTATGTCGTACAGAGAGAACTGGCTGCCGCAGTCTAGTCATAGCGCAGTAGTGCTCTTGGCGATGGGCAGGAAGACCGATATTCCTCGGAATCTCGCCACATATATACAGTCTGGGAACCGCCTAACCGAGAATTACTGCGAGTACAGTAGCAACCACTACGACACGGGCCTGGTGACAAGCTCGCACTTGACTACCCTGTTCAAGAGCAGAGGTCCGTAGTGGAGGCAGTCGGCCGTAGGATGTCCCGCCTCGCTCGGGGTATCATGCAGCTAGGAAGATGCAACTAGGAAGGCTACCCTGCACGGGGTTACATGATCCGTTTGCCGCCCGCACTGCACACCAGAGACCTGGTAAGTCCTCGCGACTACTGCAAAAGCGGGAGGTCTCGCAGCATGCGCCAATGCGGCTCGTACATCCTGCATCTATAGCTCAGGCGAGCAAGGGCATTGTTCCTGACTGCCGGATACCACCTTGCCTGACATTCTCCGGTAGTGCCAAGGTGGCAGGTTTGATTTGCGGATCAAACCCACCGGAGTATTGTTGCTAGTAGGATATGTGTATGCTAATGCGAGCTGTTAAGTTGAATTTGATAACCTAACGTTAAACACCCCACATCCCCTCTTACAGGAGGGAGAGGAGAGCCCTGATGAGCTGCGTAGTACTCTTACTACTCCTAGAGTACTACTCCTGTCGTTGCAGGAGGCAGCCCAAGGGGATGTGAAGAAAGGATTCACTCGATATTGAGTATTTCAATTAAACTTTTTTTTTTTTGCCGGGGACAGGGATGGGCAGAACATGAAAGGAGGCAGACGCCCATTCGGTCTGGGGAATTGCGCAAGAAGGGGATTGTTTAAATCCCATCCCATCCCATATTGGTCCATCCCTGTGTCTAAAGCGATCGACGATCCCAGGCTGTACCTTGTCGTTTCCGATATGCGACGAACCATTGCTCCTTGTGGGGGAATTGGCTTCGTGGATCTCTGTCTTGTTCATAACCGCAAGAGAGTGTGTTCTCGGACCTCAGACATCCAGGGGGAAAAGCAAGAAACCACCTAGTTCAGGCCTCCAGGGGGTGAGCTACAGTGGGTTGTGGAGTCTCTCTCGGTGTCTGATTACCATGTACGGCGTTAGTATGTAAGTTATCGGCTCCTAAACTGGGTACGAGCTACCAGGTGTGGCCAACCAGTCGTCGTTGTCCAGGGATGAATCGAGGATGCGTATACACAGACTTGCCTCTCTGAGTAGATACTGCCCAGAGGAGATGTCGCTGCTGCTGACTGATGTTTGCTTTTTTGGATGCGCTCGGATTGGAGGGTTGCCTCTGTAATGGACCTAAGGCAGGTTAGCCACAGTAAGCCAGCCACTCTAACCCCGGTTTTCTCAGGTTGTCTAGGTTGTCGGCCTTGCTCTTCATCTAGGAAGAGAAGTGTGTGCTGCTCTCGAACCCAGTAGGCCGAAGTGGTTAGCTCGCAGCTTCCCCTCAAGGCTCGTGCACTGAGCTGTCAGCCACCTAAGACCCCGTGAGATATGATTTTAGGACCTTGATGTGGCTGCTGCACTGTTGTGACTGTTGTGACTTCTGAAACTGGTGTGTTGTGGTTTCCGGTCGCGAGGAGTCGCGGTAGCTTGGAGCAGTACGAGCTCCGACCGTAACCTTCGGGAAGCAAGAATAGACATTTAAATTGGGGACCTACATCAAGGTAGTGGCTGGGTGCTAGAAGCTTTCTTTTCAAAATAGAATCAATGGTTGGCTCTGGCACGATTCGATGCGGCCAATGACACGAAGCCAGCAGGGGTCTCGTTGACAGCTTGACTCGACTCTTTTCTCATCGAATGACGCGCTAAGGCTGTACTCCAGCATCTCGAGCTAGGTATCCAAAGTTTCCCCTCGGACCTGGTCGGTTCAAGCCTAGGGATCTGCCTGTGAGCTGCTGTGTACGTATGTGCTTGCCGACGTGCAGGAGCCGATCATTTCATGCAGTAGGATAGTGGGCCTGTCAGCGCGGGCTATCCGTCCGGTCGTGGTGTTGTCTGAGCTGCACTATACGCTTCATCAATACAAATCGGCTCAACTGGTTGCGCTATGCCCCATCACCGTAAGTGTCTAATTGAAGTCTGGAGAAACCCCCCTTGGCCTACTAGTGCATGGCCGTGGTCATGAATAGCGCTGGGTCAGCCGTGTAGGCATGGGTGAATGAACATCGCACTGATGTCCAACAACAACGACATCGCCCTTGCCTTATGCACTCCTGGGGATGCTGGGATGAGCCTGGCGA
Source organism: Clonostachys solani (assembly GCA_902141235.2). Classification (NCBI taxonomy): domain Eukaryota; kingdom Fungi; phylum Ascomycota; class Sordariomycetes; order Hypocreales; family Bionectriaceae; genus Clonostachys; species Clonostachys solani. The sequence goes on from CABFOC020000097.1 coordinate 45,426, forward strand.
GGCAGAGAATCTGAGATGGCGGCTCGGAGTTAAGAAGACGGGCAGAAATAACTTTGTTTGTTCGGTGGGCATGAAACGCACTTGGGCTCGGTCTGCTGCATGTGTGTTGGTGATGGCAGCCAATTGGCAGAGGCGCGGCGGCTAACAGCGCGAGCAGACTCAATAATGTGCCCCAACGACGTCTATTTCCATTGAATCGGGACCGCCGATTGAAACAAGCGCTCGAGCCAGGCTCGGCCTATTGATTCTGCGGGCGATGAGTCTGGTCAATAGCATATTGTTCTTGTTAACTACCAGCAGCTGTTGTGTTAGCGTCTCACCAAGCCCGGGCTTAGGCGCCTATCTGGCCGCTCCCCACAGAGGGAAGAGGTCTGGTGACGCCATAATTAGCATGGGTGCCAGCTGGGTCGTGCCTGCCACCGCCTGTGCCTCGGCATCTAGATAGACGGGTACGTGCGATGGTGGCCGGCGCTACTTGTCGTTAGTATGCAGCTAGGGCGGGCGGCCAGGTACCTATGGCAGCCCCAGTATCTCCCTGAATAAGAACGCCGACCCTGGCTCCGGACGTGCCTCCCTCCACACCTGGCACCCTCCCAAAATCAACCCAACAGCCACAGATCCAGCCGAACTCACTTCCAGCTTCACCTTCTACACACCACCCACCAGATCATGCCCACACCCAGCAAAGCCAGGCCAAGCTAGCTGTCTGTCCTAAAACGCCTCCCCCACCTTCATGGGCTCATGCAGTTTGATACCATTTTGGTCACCCGTGTCACTTTTCAGCCTTGCATTGATTGGCCATGCCATTGACGCTACCAACTCCAAGCTACACCACTGAACAGCATTCCTACCTACTAACGTGATAGGTAAGGTAGGTAGTCGTTTGTTGTCACGACTTGGCTCAAGGCTGGAGACCGCACCAACGCTCCGGGTACTCAGATACCTCGCCTTTCTGTCTCTGTGTGTTTGTAGTTGCTACTCTTTCCCACACACCATTCGTCCCTGCTCCATATATACGTACATCTCAGTTCGACGCACGCATCTGCCTACGCACGTCCACAGAGACAAACACGGTTTCTTGCTCTCTACTTCATCTGTGGGACCTCTTCAAACACTCTTAAGATTCGTCCATTGGTGCCCTCCTCTTGATCGCTCCCCTAGCTGCCTATGTACATTGTATCGGACCCGCCTAGAGATAGCTTGCCCAAATGATTATTGTTTCTTCCCCCCTCTGCTCGTTCGAACACTGGCCTTGTTGACCTGAAGCTGTGGAAGCCGTCTTCCCTCTTTGGGGATTTCCTGCTCAAGTTGCCGCTCCACATCTTCATGGGGGGTTGTGAGGGCACTGGAACACGCCCTTGAATCACCTACCTCAATACAAGATGCCCACTCTCGGTTCTTCTCGGCGATACAAGATAATGATTGTCTTACCCGCGATCATGTTTCGACTCGAGGCGAAAACCCTCAGGCAGCTCCATTCCTCCCAGAGCACCGCCATGCTACGGACTGTCTGCTGCTCTGGCCGGCGCCGTGTTGGCTAGTTCACCTGTTGGAGGGGAGGCAAATGGGCTGTCAGTCCCCTTGGACTCTTACTTTCGGCCACCGTTGGGTGGACGGACCAAGGGGGAGGGGTGCCACCCTACCCGTTCACCTTAGATGGAGGCAAGGTACCAACCCATCGCACTAATGCAGATGCTTTTGTGTACATTTACTGCTCTGCCTAGGTAGGTACTGGCGATCTTGGAGACCGTTGATGCAGGGACGTGATCCTGGACTTCTTTTTATGGCTTGAACAGTGTTGGTCTGGCCGCCACCCATGCCTGCCGCTCAGTCCTCGTTCCCAAGTGGGGGTTTGCTGCTCGTACTCTTTCTGCTTCCCGCCATCACCCCGGGCTTCATCCACTAGGCCTGATGATGGACAAGAGTGCCAAAACGCCCTACTCTTTGTGTTCTTTTTTGAACGCCTTGGCTTGCCCTAGCTCCATTTCAGGTGCATGTGGTCCCTTTTGGAAATGGCGTGAGCCATTGCCATTGCTGGTTGGTGTGATTCATCATGTTTCCCTATAACTACCACACAGATCATCAATGTCCACCCCCCCTCGGCGCTGTTTATGAGCAGATGCTGCTTTATTTCGAGGAGTAGCGAAACACGAGCCAGCTATCTAAAACAACAATCTATATCAGCAATAGTCCCACCAAGGGTGTCTCTCCTCTGGACCTGCTTCCCTCTCCCCATCCAGGACCCAGACAATCGACACCTCCTACTAATGAAAGCCCATATTTACTCATTCCAAACTTGACCTGGGGCAGGCGCTCATTGTCTCTCGGCCAGTTCATCACGCACTGCCTGTTCATCCATCATCTGCTGGGGTGGTTGATCTGCATCTTGGTTGTCTCAGACACGTCGGCACCATTCATCCGCGTACCTTTTCTCTACATAACTCCGATATATCTTCAAAGGCCGCCCTCTTCTACTCGAGGCATTCCCAACCAGAGTCAGTTGCCCGAGCCCTCCACCAAGGACAAGACTTTCGTGCATCAGGATCTGAGTTCGACTTTCCTCCCATCTCAGAAGGTTGCGACGAAGAAGTGCACCAGTCACTCAAGGCCACCTACAGTCTTCAAGATGCAATTTGAATCCGACTTCAGGTTCGACATGGACGATGGCTTCAGCATGCAGCCACTGCCATGCCCGTTCACCACAAACAGCTTCTCTTCTGCTTCTTCATCTGCGTACGACCCATTTACTCCTTCCTCGCGACGGTCAACACCACATGAAGTTAGCCTTGACTTTGAGGGTTCATATCCATACGCGCCTCCTCAATCTGTCGAAATGACGCCCCCGGCCACCATGTCCAAGTTCATGTTTGGAGGACCACACGTGAAGACGGAGCCCGAGCCAATGTCTTTCCACGAGTCCCTGCCAACCACGCCTATGAAGAAGATTGACTCCTTCAGCACCTCCTACGATCAGATTTTCGACATTGGCTTGGCTTCTCAGGCTTCCATGGGAACAATTACTCCGTCTAACTCCTTTGGCCTCCATGGCCTCTCCCCAGAGGCCGGCATGGGGGCTACAGCCTACATGATGACACCCACTCATAGCATGTCCGGATCTGAGATCGCCGATACTTCCTCTTCATGGTCAATGAACAATGAAAGTCCCATCAGCCTTTTCCCTCACAAGGATGTCGCATTTCAAGACATGGATGCTCTCGACCTCGAGCGTCATTCCCAATCACCAATTAACAATTACCACGTCCACACTGCCGAATCACCAAACCGACTGCGCTTCCAGCGAAGACTGATACACCACGAAGCTCAGAGACGTACCAACGAGCTACAACGTGCCCAGATCAGAGCCTCCCGGAAACAGAGGGAGAAGTCAGAGACAGCAGCCGTGGACGTCGTTCGACGAGCCATGTGCAAGTGTGACTACCCAGGGTGCCACAAGGCATTCCGTCGCAACGAGCATCTCAAGCGTCACAAGCAAACGTGAGTAAAATATATTAAATTCCAGCTACAATAGGAGGTGGCACCAGCTAACAAAAAGTTGACTAGTTTCCATGGTGAGGGACCCAACCGGTTCTCATGCGAGTTCTGTGGCAAGGACCAGTTCAACCGCCAGGACAACCTCAACAACCACCGCAAGCTCCATGCGCGGCCCAATAGCCGCAACAGGGGAGTCGAGTTCATTCCAGCAGCCGTACCCATCATCGAGCACGAGGAGCGGAACCGCAAGCGCAGGGCGCCCCCCAAGTCCAAGTTGACGGAAAAGCGGAGCTTCGAGTTCTAAGAAACTTTCACAGTAGTGTCACCCCGCCAGCAACATTAATTATCTTTCATATGTTATTTGCGGTTTCGCTGGAGCCCCGGACACAGCATCATTACCTCGCTCTCCCCCGAGTGGCTGGCCCTCATTGCTGGATGCACCCTTTTCCTTGGAAAAAGAAAGGAAAGAAGGCCCCTTCTTTTTTGATCGTCTGAGAGGTCACTTTTTTGCCCCTTTTCGTTTCCTTCTACTGAAAAGTACCAGTGGGGAAGGAAAACAAATGTACATTTCTCGCGTATATGATTTTTTTCTTCTAATACTCGCATTACTCCTACCCTCTAACATTTACCTCTTCTTTTCCTTCACTCTTTTCTCTTTCCTTTGTTTCGATCATTATTATCATCACTGTTATTTATCACTCTATCTCTATGGTTTTTTTTAGGAGAACAGGGAGTGGCTCAAGGCAATAAAATCTTATGGAGGAGATACCTTTGGGAAACAAGTAGAAACAACACGTATAGTTAGGATGGATGTGGGGTTGTTTGTGTGTGTGTGGACTATGGAAGCGCGGGTTTGGGGGGAGGTCTGCATACCAGTTATCGTACTGTACAATGAAGAAAAGACCGATTTTAATGTAATGTTGAAACATTTCTTGTTTTACGTGATGACTCGGGCAAATCTGTGTTCTTGGCATGTACCGAGACATCTGGGGCGGAAAGATGAACTGTGTTGGATTTGCGGCGCCGCGGTAAATGAGACTCACATCTTCCCAACACAATATCAGTACATGAGGAAGCTCCTCCCATTTTGCAACATCGCCCCATTGTTTCTTTTTGTTCACGTAGTGTATGTATGTTATGGGAGAGTAAAAGGCAAATTAACCAATTGGCTTGTTTGCCGGCACTATGCGCAGGAGGGGGGTGGTAACGAAGAAATCAAGAATTGGCTGATGTGACAATAACGAGTGTCTGAGATATCAATCCAGGCACCAATTGGGAACACAGCCAAACAGGGGACCTGTGAGCTGGCGGTCATTAGTCATGGCCTGCATACACTGAAAGATGACGAGGAGCTGCGAGTGGCTCGCGGAGGCTCCGGCCATGATCTGCCCGCCGCACGTTTCTTTTTTCCCCGGTGGCTTCGCTCAGGTCTTCTATCCATCTTCCATCCGCCTCGGGCGAGCGCCGCTGGTGATTGGCGGCACACGCTCACCTGCATATGTGCGTCGAGGGGAAGAATCCTGGTCCACCTGATAGTAGGCACACGGATTCCCAGGGGGGGCGCCACAATCGTTCGACTCTTCGGTCGAGTTGCGTATGTGTCCCGGGGCCTCGCTCGCAATCCGCACAGAAGTGTCTTGGATGAGTGGCGGAGGGGGCCTGGAGGGCCTCGGTTTCGGTCAACGCTACCTTAGATGCTCGGCCCCAGACACGTCAAACTGGAGTTTGGTGGAGCGGGCTAGGCTATCAGTGGGCGGGCAGGCAAAGCGGTCTGTTCCCTTAGCTGAGGGCTAGTTGCGAGGCATGAGCGCGATGGCACGTATTGTTCGCCAGCTGGGGACTCCAGGGCCTTGCGGCTGGACAGGTGGCTAAGGTACCTACCGAAGTCTAGATACATCGGACAGGTGGCGGGTAAGGCTGTGAAGGCAAGGGTCAAGTACCTGCCCGGCACCAGGATGCAGTGTAGTAGTGAAGCGGAGGAAAGCCGACGACGGTGGATGCTGTCGCTCAATCTGCCGCCAGAGTAGTAGTGCGTGCATCATCTTGCAGCACTGGCGGCGGACAATTTTGGGGGTTCTGATTGAAGAGACCCTGGCAAGGATCCATGCCCGCCCACGGGCCGGCAGCCTGGGTCCAGTGGTTACATTAGCCCCATGGATCGCTATGTACCTCCCTGGTCCTGGCGGGCAGCTCACTAAAGCAGGCGCTGTGCGGCTTACCTACATGCCAAGTACACCGATGAGGTGGTGTGTAGACGCAGGCGTATGTAGGTAGGCTCCAGGCTAATGTAGCTCGCCGGGCGACGGCGTAACAGTGAGGCCCCGCCCGGGCCTCGGTGAGGTGGGCTTAGTGGGATCAATGGGCTGGCTGCGACGTGCTGCTTCCTGGTCCTCCGCCGCCTCACAGTTGCATCCTGCCGGTCCACCGAAGCGTCGGTCCACTACCTTAGCTACCTACGCTGTTCATCCCATCTCTGCATTGCGCATTCCCCTTAACCTTGTGCGACCTACTGTCGTTTTCTCATCTCTCCGCTCCACATCCCACCTCGGCCCCAGACCCCCGCCAGGTTGTGCGACGACGGGCTGCTTCCTTCGGACGGGACGACCCAGATCTCTGTCACCAACAGGTGCAGCTCTTGGACCGCTAGACGACGACTAGTCGGACACGCCTGCCTCCATCTCCAGTTGCACGCACTACTGTGCTGTGCCAGGTTTTGCTTCTTTGGCTTCACCTAGGCCGGGCCGCTGGGGTCGGCCGCCGCCGCCTATCAGAGGTGCTTTCTAGACCAACCTCCCCTCCTCGTTTCGAGCAGGTATCTCTCGATCACCACCATTTTTTACCCCGCCTAGAGATCGAGGTTGATCCCAGACGACCGGTCATTTGTTGGTACACATCGACCGCCGCCGTACGGCTTCAGATGGGACCACTCCGACCGTCGACACCCCTCCTCCATCTCGATCAGCGCGCAGAGCAGGCTGACCGCATGATTGCATGTGATCGATCCAAACACCTGTTTGAGTAGCAACGCTAATAAATCCAAGAGAACTACATTGATCGTTTGGTTTTGTATCTGCAGCTGCCACCGATTCCTCTCTAGCGCCAGCTCGCCATGGATGCTCTTCCCTCGTACCACGAAGCTACCACCAGAGTGGACTGGCTTGCTTTTGTAGCGCCGTATATTCAGTTTTCTGAACTATCCTCTCTTTGTCTTGTGAGCCGTCGATTCTGGAAGGCCTTGGCTCCCCTCCTCTGGGCGGATCTATTGACGGCCGCCAGACAGACCGGGCTTGACCCCTCTGATCGTGAGTTAGGTTTCGGAGCACCCGCGCCCTAAAAACGGGCAGTCATCAACCTCGAATGCTAACGCCTCTCACCCCAAAGACGTTTCTTGGTGGTTAGACTTTGTATTCAATCGGCTCAGTAGCGTCAGGCCAGGAACTAGGCAACTCGTCCGCGTGCTGGACACCCGTGACTTTGCCAAGGATGCATATGACTTTGCGCTGGACAGTACCTTTCAGCAGAGCTTGAGACAGGCGTTGGCCCTTTTGCCCAACGTTAACTGTCTGCTGCTTGATGGCCACCAGGACGTCGCTCCCAGCACCCTCATTGGCTCTGGCACCAAGGCGTTGCAACTGCTTAGCATCTCTGGCTCCCCCTTTCAGCTTCCCAACGCATTCTTTAGTCTTCCTGCTCTCCAGAGCTTAGTCTATCTGGATGTATCTCATGTACCGGGGTCTATCTATCCGCTCATCCAGCCCGCTATCCTGCCTGACTTGCGCATTCTTAAGATTCGCAATCGAGAGCTTGACAATACGACTCTAAAAGCATTGACTGCTCTGTTTAGATTGCGCCTCTGGAGCCTGGATATCGGCCACAATAAAATATCAGATGATGTGGTGGATACCATAACCACGAATTGTTTCCCCATGACCAAATTGCGCTCCTCCCAACATTTCTACGTCGAGGGGAGACTGGTTGAAGGCGAGCACGGGTCATACCACCTTGGCACATCTGTCTTTGTTCAGGATTCTTTGTGGAGCAGGACTTTTAGCCACCCAGAACGGTACTTGGTCGATGCACCTACATATCATGCACGTCCTGATCGGATTCAGCAGGAGGATGAAGTGTTTCGATCCGACGGGCGTACCTTGGGCCGACGGAACTCTGCCGAAGCCGCAAGTGCGACACTCTCAGGGGAACAGCTGGATGCAGATAGGTTCCGTTTCTCGCGCGGGTTGACTCACCTGGACGTGTCAAGCAGCCAATTATCGTGCTTTGGTCTTACCAAGTTGATTCAAATGTCCAACGGTCAGTTGGAGGACCTGGCTTGCGATTCCATCTTCATGCTGCCGCCGTCGTCTCAAGCTTCAAGGTGCTGGCCAAAATCTACCACCTTGTATGGTGTCGTTGGTGTGGCACATGTGTTCCGCCCAGTGTTCTCATCCAACCTCCGTACGCTGAGGATCCATCACTCGCTTGTCACACACATACCGACTCTGAAATCTGAAGGACTCTCATCGCTTTCATCCATCTATCTTGCCGAGACTGAGATTCTGCCCCGACTGGAATTGGCATACGGGCAAACCTTCATCCCAGACATGAACCCACGCCTCGCATCATTGACATTGACCGGTCTCCCGCGGCGTTCCTCAGGTCCTCTGGTGGATCGGCTGGTCACTTTCTTGAAGCTCTTATCCGTTCAGGAGCGCGACATTCAAGATGTAGGCGCGGCACAGGTGAGATCGTGGCGTGGGCCCACCGTCCTAAAGGGTTTGAGACATCTCAGGCTTGAGTTCGAACCTGACCCGATGCAGGATGGGTTTTCCAGCCTGGATGACCTCGACGCCGCGAATTTGATGAATAGCGGGGAGAAATGCTTCAGTTTCTTTGGACATGATGATGAGCGGAGCCAGCCAAAGTCTCCATCTCCTGTCACTGCATATGTGGAGGCGCAAGAGAGGTCTGAGTCGCAAGACACTGCGAATTCCAGCACAGGTACCGGAGGCCCCCAGAAATCGGTCCGAGATGACCAAGAGTACATCACCTACCGCAGCGAGTGGAATGGGAAACACTTCTCGATCCCGGTGTGGATTGGCGAGGATCCAAGCACTAACCAAGTCATCCGTGAATATCGAAGGCTGGTGGTCGAACAGCAACTCAGGGAAGGCTTTGGGCCCGCGACGCCCGCGCAGGTCGCGGTCGGAGTGCCGCCGGACGCATACGTCTTCCACGTTACCTGGTGCGTTGCCACCATGCCTAAGCAGCTCGTCTCGCCGCCCATCGAGTCCCTCTCCGGGATGCGGGACGTCCTGGACGATCTGAAGAGATACCGCCTCGCGGGCAGAGAGAGGTACATGGAGTTGAAGCGAGACACGCCCGCTGGGTCAGTCGTGCCGCTGGGGGAGCCGCATTTCTTCTGGACTGGGAAGCTTCAGGTTTCGACAGAAGGTCCTGCGGCTCAGACGCGGCCGTCTCAGTACTGGCGTTGATTGAGCAGGCAGCATTTTTCCACAATGCCTATGTTTAATTGCCAAGTTTGCATGTGGAACAGGTCGTGAGGTCGAGGATGTGAAAATGCTGTTGGGAAGCATAGCATAGCTCCGGCGGTGCAATTCATACCACCATAATTCTGGATCAGAAGCCTTTGGTCTACCTATACCGAGACTGCCCGGATTGCCTCATATGGCGAGACGTGTCTTCTCTGCGCAAGTTATCGTGTTGTTTGCGATTTGGGTAGTGGCTCTGACACTGGTCCCCATTATCCTCAACTGTAGCACGCTGGTTTACAGTTGATGCCATCAACAGATCACTCCTCCTTCAAGACTGATGGCGGGTCAGGCTGGAGATGATCTCTTGACCGTGTTGATGCAGAAATCATAGCTCATATGCCCCAGGCGCTGCTACTATTGAAGAGAGACCTACCGAGGCCAAATCGGTAAAGACTCAAAGCCAGCCTCCTATTTTCCATTGGGGATTATGGCTTCACAACTTCCGAACTCGACCGCACATCAGTTCTATTCAAAGAGTCTGAAGTAGGTACAACTTGCTAATGCAATGAGACTTCCGGAGACAAACATCTGAGGCCTTCATGTCCGTCAGTGCCAACGGTCAAATGTCTGATGTGTGCTGTGAGACCTGCTTCATGCGGAGAAGAGAAACCGCATAAAGATCGGCATGTCTGTGGCTCCGAGTCCCCGAGCCTCTCGGCTCTTTCTAGCTTGCTGGCTGTTACGGCAGTTTACACCATGTAATATGGAACTTGTGTTTTCTTGGTAGACTGGTCTCCCATGGATGGGATATCGCTCAGCCAGGATGGCAGCAGAGCAGGTAGCTCAAGCTAACCCAACTCCGTGGGACTCTGACCAATTATACAGAGCGGCTGGGACAGTTCGCTCTGAATAGAGTTATTGGCGTGTCTCAAGTCGGCGATCAAAACCAGCGCCCCTCTGTGTCTGGTTGGGGGACCCTGGGAATTCCAATATGGCCGATGCGAGACAGGTCGCGGGCCGATTTGAGGGTTCACTTGTGTGGGGTGAGGGACCGATGAACTGCTCGATTAGTGAGATGCCTACCGGCGTTTTTTTCTGGCGACAGATGAGCTTGTCTGGGTCGCCGGGGGGGGGGCGTGGCTGATCTATGTCTTGGAAAAAAGAAGGTGATGATGGTGTGTGGTGATGAAAGAGAAGGCTGAGACTTTTTTCAGATGGGCATAGGGTGTGCTTGTGGGGTTGGTAATAGGGGCGTGGGAGATGAAATTGTGAGTCAATGACGTGATTTCACCGCGAAGGAATCGAGAAACACCTCGGGGGATCATGAGTTGCTGCTCGAAATTGCCGGCGAGTGTCGATATCTTGCGTCTTGTGCCGATAGCGCAAGATCAAATGTGACGGCAAGTTTCCCTAAGCTTACTGTCTGAAGCAGGGCCTGCAACGCGTCCTTGTCACACAATCCCCGGCGACGGCACCTCCTAAACAGTGACCTCCTAGGGACGTGAGGATGTCAGTTTTGTGGGAGGAAATTAAGGCCTTAAGTTCCTCTTTATTAACTGTTTTGAGGAAGTTGGTCACCATAATTTCACATCCGTGGGACTTGCCGGCCGCGGTCGATGGCAAGGCCGTGGTGGTATCCATCCCTCTGGTTTAGAATATCCGGTAATCGAACCTAGAAGAAGAGGCTTGCTTTCGTGGTTGACTGGTCCGCTATGGGTACGTCCACCCTCGAGGCTTGGTATTCCTGGGGAGAGGAAGCGGAAAGGCATGGAAGAGGCGCGTAATAGATTCTCTGATATGGGATTATTTCTCCTTTACTGGATATCACTTGGACTCCAATTTACTTAGTGAAATCAAGGAACCAATCTTCACATATCATGGAAATCCGGTTGCCTTGAACCCAACTTGGCTCCATCCTCTCTAAGAGGCCACCCTAGGCACATATCATACTTTTCTCCTGGGGCATAATAAGTGATTTAATTTGTGGTTTTACACACATAATATATCTTGGTATTGGCATTTCTACCCGCTATTGGTTTGTATTCTGACCTTGTCAATAGTACTTGGGTATGGGATCACGAGCCTTTATGTAAGTGCGAGATTCAGAGCCTATTCTACCGTAAGTACTTCATTGTATTATCGGCATTATCAGTCAACTAAAATAACCAAAAGAAAAATCAGTAATGATTTAAGTAAATATAGCCCAAATAGTCTCCTCACTTAACAACAAACATTCGCCATCATATCATAGGCAAGCGCCTACCAATCAAAATAAATCGCCGTCGACGGGACCAGATAGACGATTCAGCATATTCAATCGCTGACTCAATTAAAAAGTTCTTGTCCTAGCTGATTTCAGGTTAGCCAAAGATCATATCTTCTCACCGAAAGAACTCGCTTCTACCAGATTCTTTCACGAATGCTATAGACAAGGAGGGGACCATCGTCCGCCTCTAACTCCTTGGCGATAAGGGCAGGGAAGCGGCCATTGAGAGCGGTTTGGAATCTAGTCATATCCTCCTGGGCGTTGCCTCCTTCCGCCTTCTCGATGACCTTGCTGAGTGCCATACTGCTATCGTGAAAATTGACAACGATTCCCACACAGAACTCATTTACAGTCGTAGTAAAGTCAGAAGGGATGGAGTTCATGTCGTGAGTCATGAATTTGACAATCCTCTTCACCTTGGATAGATAGCGAGAGGCAGCTGTAGTTCCGTCGAAAGTAAAACATTGCTCATCGCCAGCTGGTTTTCGTTGGCCGCCATGGCTGAGGGTAGGGGAGTGGCCATGGCCGAAGAAGGCAGTGGATTGAAGTCACAAGCAATCTGAAGCTCAGATAACAGACGAGTGACGGAATATATTCCCACTACGCCTAATCTTGCCCAGCTTAATGGTCATTGGTACCACTGCTGGAAGGTTTGGTTTTGCCCTGGATGGGTTGGTCCGAGGGGTATCACCGGGATCTATGGTCTGGCGTAGATAAAAAATTGACAATTGATGTATGGTCAATTGAAAATGGTTATGGTTATGGTGGTTGGTCCTCCCGTTGGAGAATTGCTACCAATTGGTGCGTGCAACGATGTGATGATAAGGCTTGGTTCGTTTAACTCTTTAATGCCGCTTTCCAGGCTGATGAGAACTGGACTCTAGCTGGAGCCAAACCAACTCGCGTCTTATGAGTTTGGCAAAAACTCGCCGTGTCTACCAACCTATTCCTGGGGGCATACAATAGGCTGAAAACACAACGGACACCACTACCACGTTGCCTCCTAGTTAGTTCAAGAAGTGCTCTGCAGGTGGTGGCAAGACGCTTATTGAGATGTAAAGCAATCTAGGCGTGTTCGGTAGCGCTGACACCTTGAATTGCCTGGAAGTAAAGAGCTGTGGTTCTTGGTTAGAATAAAAGAAACCTCGTCGACTTTGGGTGGATAGATCTGGACCACTAGTGGAGGATTAGTCTAGGAATATGGAAACGCCGACAGGCTGATTACTTAGGTGTTTCTGAGAAACCAGAAGGGTGTCTACGTCAAGGGGAGGGTTCCAGATCGCGCCGGGGGCGGGCTAGTATCGTGTACTGGTCATCATGGTCACTCTTTCTCTCCTTCCTAGCGTAATTGGATGATCAAAACATTAAATTAATACAATAATTATAGATAATTATAACTCTACCACACATCGATCAACAATCATGCGGCGACCGCCGCCCGAGGAGCCTGGGGCCCGGTAGAGGCGGACCCCAAGCCAGGCGATTTCGAAGTCATCGGGGACTTCCTCTTCTTTCCAGCAGTGCTGGAAGCCCAGCCCGTCTTCGAGAGCGGGCGACTCTCCGTGGTCGGCCGCGGAGGCGCGGGTTGGCTTGGCCGTGACGGCGTAGCGAGGGAGTGTCGGGGACTCCGACACTCCCGCGGCGCGGCCCTTGCCCAAATCCTCCAGTCTTGCGAGGAGGGGAAGCTCCTCGGGGAGGACCTCGGGGCCCAGCTGCTGCTGGATCTCAAGCTCCAACTCCGTTGGAGCCCACTTCTTGGTGTTTGGGGGCATGACCAGGACCCCCAGGTCCTTGACGCTCTCGCTTCCCGAGCAGAGAATGAGAGTACGCTGGAAGAATTTGATGATATCTTTGGAAAGGATATCCCACTCTGGGGCAGGAGCGGGCCCGGCGAGGGATGCCACAGCGTCAGGCTCCCCGATCATCTTGGCGTCGTCGTTGGCTGGGTGCAGCCCCAAGTCCTCCTGCAGGATGGCGAGGGCTCTGACCCCGGATAGATCGAGGCCGCCGAAGCCTCCGACCCACCAGGTGTGGGAGGCATAGTTCGAGAGAAGAACCATGTCAGCTTGGGGATTGACGTACACCGGGTTGGAACTTCCCGGGAAGATGTTGACGAAGCGCTTCAGGGCGTAGTCTCGAGACTCTTGGCAGACGGAGATGATCGCAGGAGGCCCGGTGGTGCTTTTGCGGCGGTTTGTATCGGCATGGGGTAGGATGATAACGACTCTTGACTGTGAGAGTATTAGCTCCCAGATTTGTTCGCGGATTTGAAAAGGGAGCGCCGGGAAGTTGAACACATTGCGATCTTCTGGGGATGGAAACTGTTCATAGGCGACGAGTCGATTGGATTGAGACATGGTTGGCTTGTATGGATGGTTCGCTGTGTCTTAAGGTATTGACAGGGACAGATGATTCGTGGTAGTGACTCTCGAGTATCATGAAAACTGATCAACGAAAAGAAGAGGAATCCTTGGCGGTCGATGAAGAAGATGAAGTAATCTCAGTCTCCTCGTGTAGGTTGATATCCGATTTCCTCTTGGTTAGGATTGACAAGTTGGTACGCGGTAGTGAATGCCCAGTACCGTGAGTTGATGGATGAAATGAAGAGAAGCTTGTGTCGTAGATGGATAAAGAAAGGTAATCTCCGTCTCTTCGCGTGAATGTGATATCCGATTTCCTCTTAGATCGAGTTGGAAAGTTAGTACGCCGTAGTGAGTTTCGAGTGCCGTAAGTTGATCAACGAAAAGAAGAGACGCCTCGGTGGTGAATGAATAAGAAAGAAGTAATCTCAGTCTCCTTAGGAAGACAGCTTGGCGGTATTGCTGGGTGGATGTGATAACGAATTTCCTCTCAGCTAGAGTTGGAACGCCGGTACGTGATAGTAACTTAGTCTTCAGTATCGTAGTTTTATCGACGAAAGGAAGATGAATCCAGGGAGAAACAGAAAAAGAAAGAAGTGATCTTGGTCTTCTTGAGTGGATGTAATGTCGGATTGCTTCTTAGCCAGGTTGGAAAGCTGATTGGCGGTAGTGACTCACTCTTCAGTATCGTGAATTGATCAACGAAAAGAAGAGAAGAACATGCTAGGCCGTAAAGTGAAAAAGACAGAAGTGTTCTTGGTCTGCTCGTGCCGATGTGATATCAGTTTTCTCTCATCTAGATTGGGAAGAATAAACAAGAGTTGGACGAGCCAAGATGGTTGGAAATGTTGGACAAGAGGTCCTGAGAAAGAATTCACGAGTGCGTCCGGGTGAGAGAAGAGAAGAGAGGGAAATTCTGGAGGGAAGAAAAGGGGCGGGCAGAAGTGGCAGACAACTGTTGACGACTTGGAGCGTGGCAGTTCGTGCGGTCAACAAACGGCAGACAATAAGCCTCCCAGGCTTCCTCGTACTTACGGGCACTGGACCAAGTACCTAAGCAACCATTTAAAGGACTCACCGCAATAGAATAATGGGAATTAGGGTACGCATAATCACTACTTCTTTGCTCTTGATATGTAGCAAATCTGCATTTGGCCAAACGATGCAGCACTTCGTCTGCTCTGTTGGACTCTATCTGCTACGCATTGAGCGAAGAGCCCGGCATGAGCTCGTGGGCTCTCTGATTACTTCCGTAGAGACAACCGCTGAAGCTAAGTTCATACGAGATAAAGACTGGCTGAGGTAAAGAGCAAGTTTCTGTGTCAATTTTTCACCTCGCTGCCCTCTGTGAATCGTTTCCCTTGTATGGTCAACTGGAGATCTATCACATTCTCCAATTTGCCACATGAATATCTCCCGGCATGTGGCATAGTTATATGCAACAGGTAGTATTTGATTCATTGAGTTTAAATCTAGAATGTGCTGGCTTGACAGTTTGTCAACAGAGCAGATAGAGCGCGTCGACGTCCCGTCTGTGGGCTGGGGATCAGACCACAGAGTACGGATACTGACAGGATTCTGCTATCTCAGAACTTGATGTCATATTCTACTCTCCTTCGAAATTATTTCTTTCTGGATCCTCATTGGACCTTCCATCTTACAACCCTCTCCGTTCACTCCATTCCTGCCCGTCGATCCTTTGGTGCGTGCACCATTCGTGAAACCGGCTTGGGCCTGATGATAGGCAGTGTGTCCTTTAAAAATCGCTTAGGTGGTACGATAGATCGTAAAAACGATGACATGGCCGCGAAGTGTGAATACTGGTAGGAAGCTGTTTCTTCTGTGGAGAGGTGCGTCGCGGCGAGGATTCTAGACACCCGCTTCGTAGTTAACGATATATTTTCTCGCATTCTCTAGTCAACAAAATCAAATTCAAAAGATTGCTCATACCTGGAGCTCTCGTTATGGTAAGTCTGCACGCAACGGTTGAAGATGTGAAGGCGTGGGTGAGATTTCGTAGACACAAGTGTTCACCCAGGTCTTGGGTCGAGAAACCAAATCTCATCCGGTAACGAGGCATCAAATAATACTGTATCATAATATCGTGCTGAGAAAAGCTAGAGAAGAAGCCAAATACTTGGTAAATCCAGAATAGAATGGGTGGAAGTGGGTGAGGGTGGAAGTGAATGGGAGAAGTTTCTGCCCCTGATGCTTCCTTCCCCCGACTTTATCTGCTGCCAACCTCAGCAGCTACCAACGCCCCATGCAGCAAAAAACTGCCACCAAACGGGAAAATTCATCCAAACGCGGAAGAATCGTCTTCATTTATCAGGGGAAAGCAATCACGGGTGAGTTATCTGATGCAATATTTGTTTAGCTGACATAATGTCCTCGTACTACCGACGTCGACGACCAACCCGAAGCCCTGGGCTCTGCCCGGCACATCCCCCCTCGAGACAAACGCCTCGAGAACGACTCTAAAGCATATAACGAAACCCCCGATTGAGACCCTTTTTCGACACTTTCCCTACGTCTTTGGTCTCAGATCCCTCCATCCGAACATCATCTCGTCCCGGGCTAGCTGGAATGCTGGCCGAGCACTCCTCGATCCGAGCAAGCTTTCTGTTACGCCACACAAGCACATACAAATGGACGACACCGAGTATCCCGGCACAAACGCAGAGAACTATGTTGATGATCATGGCCATTGTGTACCGGGGAGCGATGTAGACAAATGGAACCCAGATGCTGGCACTGGTGGCGAAACAGTTGATGATGGCAAAGGCAGCCGCTCGCTTTGCCGGAGGCCGAGAGATTGAAGACGAGACCCACGAAAAGGCGCTGACTGCACTAGCTGAGACGAAGGGCATGAGAAATAAGCTGACATACCGAGCAGCAAACATGGCCTGATCCGCCGTCATGAAGATGACGAAGCCGACTATCGATATCGGGAGCGGGTACATGTAGAACCAAAATCGACTGTTCCATCTATCCGACAGCCAAGAATGAACAATGAGCCATATCGTCATAAAGATGTATGGAGGAGTACATAGGAGCAGCGAGACTGTGTGGCTGTATCCTAATGATGCCGTGAGCGACGGAAGAAAGAGCCCAAAACCGACACTGCCGATTATACACATGTACGCAAGACCGAGAACATATGTGTTCACGTCAGTGAGAGCCATTTTGAGGCCCTTGAACTGTGTCATACCAGGTTCATCGATATCTGCCTGGGATCCATCGATAGCCACTCGGAGGATGGCCACCCTGCGCTCTTCGGGAGATAACCCTTTCCAGTTCTCGGGGAAATCAGGTAAGACGATCCATACAAAGAGCCCTACGAGTATTGTCACTGGCCCTGTCACAAGGTAGAGCCACTGCCAAGGAGCGAGCCCTCGAGCATGGCCAATTCCCTCTAGAATACCAGCGGCGATAAGCGAGGCGAAGGCACCAGAAATGAGATTTCCTGACGAAAATATGGCTACTCTGAAAGCCAATTCTTGTTTCGTGTACCACTTGGAGAGACAAAAGATGACCCCCGGGAAGAATGGTGCCTCTTTCCATGTTCAGTTGTAAGTGGACATGAGCAACCTCCGAGACGTGGGATACCGGGAAGCTAAACACTTACCAGCGAAACCTAGAAGAAATCGACACACAGCCAGACTTCGAAACCCCCGAGACAAGCCCGTACACGTCGAGATAATACCCCAGATGCATGTGAAAAATGCAAGATGATACGAAGGGCGAGCGAATCGATTGAGAAGAAGATTTGCGGGGACCTGGCCCAGCAAATATCCTACAAAAAATAACGAAAGCCCTATAAAACTTGGTCAATGGCAGAGCTCACCAAGTACAAGGTGATGTAGTGACGCACCTGCTTGATATTCGGATTCTGTGAGGCCTAGGTCAGCTTCAAGGCCTTGCAACCTTGCTAACGAATAGTTGTTACGATCGACAAAATCCAACAGATATACAACGAGGGTTATGGGCAAGATACGATAATCGACCTTTTTCCGAACGTGCATTGCAATGACATTCTCCTCAGGGGTCAATTTGGTGGTGGCATCTATTCCGTAACCGGACGAAGCCAATTCATCATGGCTGGGACCCTGAGTCTCCTCGCTGCTGCTTCTGGACATGGTTCGAGGTAACTACCTCTTTGGGAAGTAGAAATTTGAAACTCCGTTTTGGGAGGGATATATTGCGGTACGGGATCTGCTGTAGATGGGAGACTTGAGGTTTTCCCATCGTGATCCCGTGCTATGTTTCTTGGTTCAGTTGCACATATATATTTCCTGGTAAGAGAAGTTCTACCGAGACAATGATGCTGACCATGCCTCAGAAGGAATTGCCTCAAGTCCATTCCACATCCCTTTTTTGTTCCTATCACTGTCATCGACTTTCTATGCGACCGGCGCTAATAGCCACACCATATAATGAAATCAGAGCTATTATCCCTCCTTATGTCTTGCCAAGGTATGAGAAGGGCGTGTATCCATATAGACGAGTACATCCTAATGAGCTTCATGATATGCGGCCACGAGCGTCTCAGTTCCTTGACCCCTCATTCTTCAACTTGGCGATGAAGCTCGTGATAGCCAAGTGCTTTTAGAATCCATGACCTAACTGGCTCTTTATGTAGGATTCGATTACTAAAGACCGAAAAATGCCCAAAAGTTGTCTCACCTCAAAAAAGGGTGACTGGCCCCATGTGGTTGGAAACAAAACTTCCGATTCTCCGAGATCACGTCGATGGCTGCTCACTCTGGTCTATATTTTCCGATATATCCGGAAATAGGAAGAAATATGAGAAGAGAGAATGGCTCACGGGGCACATGTACTGCTTGTATCGGGGAATGAATGACTGGGAACTTTCGGAATGCGAAGAAGCTCATCATGGAACAAGGATGTCTCAAACATCAAACACCACCACCCGCCGCCTCAATTAAAGATCCAAGGGAAAACACTTCGTCATCGCGTACCTGACGGGAGGGGCTAGAGAGCCAAGGTCTGTTTTGAGGTATCTCTAGCTTTCTGAACTCCCTTTCCCGAAAGGAGTAGGTTTGGATAAATCTATCCAGTTGCTCCGGATAATAGTCTGGTTACCCTCTACTGCACGTACCCGATGGCAGCGACAGATGAGCCAACCAAACACAGGGCCCCAATCCGGAGAACGGTCTGCCATGGGCTGTTCGCAAGAATATAAGGCTTCTGGTGTGGGAAGAGCATGCGTGAAAGGCCAAGGCTTAACGAGCTCCATCCGATCAGGGTGACCAGGACTGGGGGCCGCAGAGCCCAGTAGTTGTGTGCCTGAACGATGGCCAAGCCCGCAACGAATAGGACGTTTCCGTTGAAAAAGACGACCGGAGGTGTATTGTTGGACCAGATATCAACGTGTATTCCCTCAGCTAGTGCCATCACTACGAGGGACGGTCCGATCAGTCGGGCAAGGGTCTGTGTTGGGTATGACTGAGACATTATGTGATTATTGTTGTTGACTGGATATTGGATCATATGTGTCTCGATATACCTGTATCAGAGAGGAATTGGTGGGCAAACTTGGAGTCGCGAAAAGTGGCATCATGGTCTATCACCTGACTTGGATCTGGGCTATTTCGTATCTCCCGTATTCAGCCCCTTCTCCAGGAACATGCAGATACACTTGTTACGCAACACAAAGCTAAGCAGAGTGATTATACGTCTAGACACCATTCTTGTCTTGTGATATTTCAACCGCGGATTGTCTGAGGCAATAGACAGGTCACCTTTTTCAATTCCGATGCGATTTTCCCGAGGAGATCCATGTACCCCGCTCGAAACAACCCGGCCATGGATGTGACACGAATTGTCCACCACTACATTGACGATCTGTATTTTAACCGGCGCCGAGTCCTGGTTTATACTGGGAAACTATTCGGCTTTTCATTAGCCCGATGGCGCTGGAGCTCATCCGGTTGGTAACATCGTTGAACCATGGCATTGTATCTTCAACTCGATTCGCGAGCAGCTTTACCGACAAAAGGTAGTACTTGAAATGATAAGTAGAGAGAGTTGATCAAAAAATAATTCGCAGTATGTAGCCGACTCCAGCAACTCTGCCCCTTTCGAGAGTCCGGCCATATTCGTGATTCACGCATGACGGGAAAAATGATTTTAACACGCCTCGTCCTTTCTTTATTTCCGGTTTTGGCTCTTGCCTCAACAGACAATACAGAAAATAACGCCTTTACGCGTTCAAATGATCCCGGTTGTAGAAAAAGGTGTGTGGTCAAGTCTCTCGGCAGCCTCGACGAGGATGATGCCCCAGCCGTCCGCGACGCGTTTAAGAAATGCGGCAAGCATGGAAAGATTGTCTTTGAGGAC
Source organism: Clonostachys solani (assembly GCA_902141235.2). Lineage (NCBI taxonomy): Eukaryota > Fungi > Ascomycota > Sordariomycetes > Hypocreales > Bionectriaceae > Clonostachys > Clonostachys solani. Next base: position 65,396 of record CABFOC020000097.1, read on the forward strand.
TCTGAATATCACATCAACACTGTTCTGAATACCACGGGACTCGAAGACGTCAGCATAGATATACACGGCGAACTTTTGGTATGTTGCATCTGAACTGACGACGCTCCATTTTGATAATGTGCGTAAATTAACAGGCGATGACTTCAGTGGGGTACAGATATCGACTACTGGCTGAACAACTCCCTGCCCGTGGGCTACCAGAACCAGTCAACCGCCTGGGTTCTAGGCGGAGACAATATACGTATCAATGGGTTCGGTGCCGGCACTTTCAACGGCAACGGCGACGTTTGGTACAGTTTCATCCGGCAGCAGCCCAATACCTCAAACTACCCTGGACGCCCGCATGCCATCACGTTTAACGGATTGACAAACTCAGTTGTCAAGGGGCTCAGGTTCCTGAGGAGCCAGATGTGGTATGTGGCGAGATCTGGGGAGATGGCCGAACTAACTTGCTGATTATCCCTCGGCAGGACAATGTCCATCATCAACTCTCATAATGTCGATTTGACGGATATCTTTGTGAATAACACCGGAAACGTATACAGTAGCTGTGAGAATACCCTAGAGCCTCTGGATTCTTTGATCTAGGCGCGATTGTCTGACAGCTGCAGCGAACACGGACGGCGCCGACACGATCCGATCGTCTGGAATCAAGTTTGACAACTGGACAGTGTACAACGGCGACGACAGCATCAGTCTGAAGGCAGACAGCACTAACATCACAATCATTAATTCCAAGTTTTACAACGGTTTGGGCATCGCCATTGGTAGCATTGGGCAGTACTATGGGGCGTTTGAGGTTATCGAGAACGTGCACGTGGACAACATTTACTTCAAAAACACTCTCCACGCAGTAAGTGACATTTGATAAATGCTTCTCACTTGAATGAAAATTGTGATAACAAGAGTTACAGTATTACTTCAAAACGTGGACAGCAGACCGAAACGGCTACCCTCCCAACGGCGGAGGTGGTGGACTCGGGTGTACGTCCCCCTCAACAAAACCACCTCCAGAATAACTGACAAAGCGTAAAAACTAATAAATTAAACCCACTGTGATAGACGCCGCCAACATGGCCGCGAGTAACCTCCAGGTAGAGGGGCTGCGTGGCGGCGCAGTCACCATCTCCCAGTGCACCCGCTTCTCCGGCGCCCCTGGGAGTGGAAATTGCACCAACTCCGAGTTCCAGATCCGCGACCTGGTCATCGACGGGCTCCGGGGCACCACGTCGGACAAAACGGGACGCGTGGCCAGTTTCCAGTGCAGCGCCGTCGCCCCCTGCACCAACCTCGCGTTGCTGGACGTCGATGTGAAGTTCAGCAATGGCAGCGACGCGGGGGCGTACCTGTGTGGCAATGTCGTGAACCCGATTGGATTTAACTGTACGGGACCGGCGTGCGAAGGGGGGAGTTCTACGGGAGGGTGTTGAGCAGTGTAGTGTTCAACATCACAGTGGGCATCTTTGTGTATCTCCTGGGATGGATAATCCAATGCATTTAGCTGGGAGAAAACTTTTGAAATCCAATACAAAAGATCAATAGCCTACTGGAAACAACGAGATGTCACTAGTAATTTCATTCTTCCAGTTGGGAAAAGCTCACTGGAGCTGAGAAACATGCGACTAGTCCACCAAGGAAGGATGGGGGGCTACTGGGCTCATCCAACAGCTCAGGATTAGTTTACTCCTAGCCAAAGAGGGAATGCTCCTAGCTGCTGACATTAGGTCTCCTGCCCCAATGGAATCACGGGGAGAATCCTTCCTTAGAACGAACTGTTGACCTGCCGTGTTGTGGTTGCAGCCCCTGAGTATTCAGCAGCCCCCATCAAAGACGCGACTAACAACACATGAAACGATAAAGGTGGTTTAATAGTATGATTAAGACACACGAGAGGTGAAAAAAAAAACCACTCAGAACGAGTGACAAGTTTTACCAGAGCAAAAACAACTGCTAGTGTAGCTCGAGATGAGGACAAACCTCCTCTCCTGAACTCGTCAAACCCACCAGTTTAGACCTAAGGCGGAGAAACCATCACAACACATCTAGCATAGCTTGCGGGAAATTTCTTTTCATTTAGATTGTCTCACGGGTAATGTTGTCTCGATCCGATATGTGTCCATCCCCTATCCATGGGCTCAGGAACTTGATATGATACTACGGCGACCTTGTGAAATCACTCATTGAAAGCCCAACGCATATCTGACGACGAGCAGCGTGTCAAAGTCATTTTTGTTGAAAGTGTGTATGTATATAAACATCTAGAATCTACACGCCTTCACCCCCGCTATAGTACACTAAAACATATCTGTTGGTCCTCAAATGGGTATTCCGTGACCACGTTGTACTTCCCCTGCGCCAACCATTTTATTCAAATCGACCGAATCCTCCAAAGTGATTATTTATATGTAGACAGTCTCAAGTAGATGATTTGCCAGTTCGATAGTAGAGGCCCATCGTGCTTAGTTCTTGGCGGCAGCACGCTCGGAGCGTCCCTTGATGAGGCCGGAGAGGTCGCCAACGGGAAGACCGAAGGGGAAGTCAACAACGTCCAGCATCTGGGCCGTCAACAGGTACCAACCAGCCATGGCACACACGAAAGCACTCGCTCCGCCACCCTGTGATTCTCAAATTAGTATTGACTCTCAAGACAATTTTTCGCCATGCCATTTGCTGAACTTACAATGATAAGTTTACCCGCTTTGTCAGCGTTGCCAGTGAAGTCGGAAGCCAGTGCCATGTATCCACCAGTCAGGAGGAGGAAGGCCAGCATGAGAGAGAGGAAGATGATGACAAAGACGACGTTGGTTCGGAGGGAGCAGACCAAGAAGATGAAACAGAGGACGCCCATGAACAGGAAGACGAAAGCGAGACTGGCATTGAACCCTTGAGTTGCTGCACCGGCTGAGGCAGGACCATCTGCTGGGGCGTACGCGGCGGAAGTGTTGAAAGCAGGGAGGAGAGTCGCGCCATATGAGAAGTAGAAGCCGCCGAAGGTGCAGAACACAACTGAAGCGAAGGTGTTTCCGAGAACCCATTCAAGAACACCACCCGTGAACATGAGAAGGCCACCCATGAATACAAAGAAGCCACTACAAGATGACAATGTCAGTGAATCTGATGGCTTTAAAAGATAGTATATGGATAGAATCAGGGTGGCTTACGATGAAGCAGCACCGCCGCCGCCAGCGCCAGCCCAGCCCATCAAGTCACAGGACAATGGGGTCAGAGCAATCAAGAATCCGACGAGGGCACTGTTTATCAAGATGACCGGTTAGTGATGACTGTTTAGGACGACTGCAAAGTCGGATGATGCTCACATAGGAGTAGGGTTGGCAAATGTCTTTCGAAGATCTCCGTGGACACTCTTGAGAGGAGTGAGATAGAGCTTCTCAAAGAGTTCAGGGCTCATGGCGACGCTTCCAGCGGTACGGAAGCGATCGAGGTTCTCCTGTCGGTCCTCATCATGGTTGTAGGCAATGCCATTGGGGTTGCCGTTGCCTTGTTCCATTATTTTCTCGGGAGTTGATGGGTGAGTCATTGGGTTGCTATGTTGAGAAAATCGATAGACGAGTGAAGGAGGGAGTGAGGAGGAAATTTCAGATGGGGTACGGTATGGTTCAAATAACTAATGGAGCAAAGGGGGTAGAACCACCTGGGAAGAAACTAGTGGTCGGAGAGATAAATATGCATGCCAGGTCTAGGACTAAGATTGGTGGAAGGCGAACAAGGGGCTCTTGGACTATTATTATACACGATAGCACTGATTCATACGCGGGGAAGCTTACTCGACAAACGAAACAGGCTGGCCCCGTTGCGGTGACCTAAGGGAGACACGCTCCTTTGACCCGATATGACGGAGATCGCAGCAGTAAACAGCAGTAGCAGTAGCAGCAAAGACACGAAGCTAGTAGCAAGCATGGCACTTCAAGCCCAGCAACAGGCGGTACTATTAGTCGGGCCTGTTGGATGGGGCCGCTCACTCCGCTCCCACCTCCATGGCATGACCTTGCCCTGGCTGGGCAGGTCTCTCACCCCAGGCCTTAATCCCATCTAGAGCCCAAGCAAAGTTGGCGAGAAGAGTTTGTCCTCCAAGTGTCAAGCCCCGTTCGGAGCTACGCTGTCCCGTCTTCGTCTAGCAGGGCAAACCAATGTGCTAGTCAAGGGGCCCCACGAGCCGATTCTAGATGGTCCTGCGCTGAGCGAATCAGACAGAGTAGGGAACAGTAGTCTACTGGAGATGGAGACCATCGAGCGGGGAGAGTGTCAGAACTGTGTGTAGGTCCTGTGCTCCGTATGGGGAAAGGTTTTGTTGAGACCAGCCAGACGCAGCCACCTGGTGACAACTCGAGCCAGCATTGCATCACTTCGCACCGCACCCGCATCGCATATGGGGGTGAGGATGGGGATTGGGGGAATGGTGGCTAGGCTGGAGTCTTCCCCAGGTTTGGCTTGGGATTGAGACTGGGGTATGGCCTCCCCCAGGGGCACAGTGGCTGTAGAGTCTAGACGGCTCCCTTCGCCCGGGCACTCTCCGCAGAATTGAAACTCTAATAATTGCGCTTCTCACCCTGTTGTCATGCTGTGTGGTGTCGTTCATGTCCACCGTGCGGGGGACAGCCCCAATGCGGGATGAGGGAGGAGTAGCAAAAGGCGGAGGAGGAGAAATGGAGATTTACTGAACTCAGTTAGATGATCTCTGTCTAGATGGATGGTGGATTGGCGACATCGCAATGTAGCAGAGCTGGAGGATGATCCTGTCAATCCCCTTGCTTCCCTTCTTGCATCCATCCGAGATGGCGGATCAGATCAGATGAGATGAGATGAGGGAGATGAAGACACCACCCCCAACGGAATTGACTCCAAGGATTGATGGAGACACGGATTCGCCGGCGCAGAGGCGAGCCTCGACGACTCAGTCGACTGATTCATCTGGCCACAGAAGGAACCAGTATTAGGTAACACTCTACGTGCAGCCAATTGCAAGCCGCCGCTCGTATTAGTCATGCTCTGCCAAGTACCACTGCTAGCAGGTGCAGGTTGGGAAGGTACGACTTGGGGAAGGCTCGAGCCAGATGAGGGGAAGCGATTGCGGTGCCGCAGCACACCCACGCAAACACAATACACCATCCCCGGACATAATAAACAGGACCAGACGCGCGCTCTTCCAAAGAAGCGAGACCCCGATGCTAACTGATGGATGGCCCGTCGTGCATGGCCAGCTGCGGATGCGGTGCGGATGCGGCGGCAGGAACCCTCGTCGTCCCATCATTCATTGAAACGGCTGCTTACCTGCGTTAGGCGCCGGGAATAAAAAGCAAACATACATTTACCAAGACTAATCAATTCGAATAATGGAATCATCCATTCCTTCCTTTCGCATAATGAATCACGCCGCTGACTTTTAGTGCCAGCGCTGGAATTGTTAATTTGGGGTAAGATCTGACTAGGCCACTCCAGTAAAAACTCGAGCCATCTTAGCTGCGGGCCAGCCCAGATCGCCGTGCAAAGGAAACGGGGGTCTGCTCCGCTCCCCGTAATGAATCAGGTGCGACTGTGTCATTCTTTGGCTTCCATGTGCCCGGACGGGGTGGCGGAGGGACCAGGTGAGACGCCTGCAGCAGCTTCGAATCCACCACCACCACCAAACACCAACCACCGCCGCGGAGTTGAGCAGATTCACCTCATCGTGACAATCTCACACTAGTCGTTGGCCGTTTACTTGTGTAGGAACGATTGACAGAAAAGAAATTCCTCATATCCATCGCCATTGACATTCTTCTACGCCAAATTTTGGCAAAGATGGAGAAGTGGATCGCGATGCATCTCAGGCCAATCGCTAGTGAAAATCCTGCGGGGGGCCAGTGATCCGGGTGGAGGTCGAGGAGGGTCAAGGGTGGACCAGAAGACAGCTCATTACGGACAAATGCAACTTTTCAATCCCTTGTCCTATCTCGCCTTGATGCCTTGATGCCTTGGGACGGGGACCACTCACTCAATCGTTCGCACAGGCAACAGGACGAAGGGGAGGTCCAAAGCAATCGGGCAGAGACTCCCAACCCAGACCAAGAAGACTGAGCGTAGAGGGCCAAATCTCGTTGTCTATAGCCATTTCCATTCTATAGTTGCGTAAACATCAAGTTATACCGTTCGTAATCGTCATGCCAGGCCAAGCACAAACACAGACGCAAACACCACCGCCGCCATCACCGCCGCCTGCAGCGCTTGAAGAAAGAGCAGCGTTCTTTAGCAAACTGCAGGATACTCTGTCAGACCTCCCTCCGTTGCCCTACCCCTTCGTCTAGTCGCCGGCCGCTTTGCATGGCCATCTTATCATGGCTTGACCACTCCTCCATGAAAGACCGTGAAGGCGAATCTACTCTGCCTGCCCCTACGGCCTCAATTTGTCGAAACCCCTTGACATCTATCCCTTTTGCATCGGTCATCAGCCATTGGAAGTCTCAAATCGAAATATGAAGTTCCAGAGCCCAGTTCTTGTCATCATCTGGTGCTGTAAATCTAGCACTACGACGGATGGCCCCTGACCAACCCCCTTTTTTACTCCGCGATTGACGCCCAAACCAAACCAGCGAGAATTCCTTCACACTATTATCTTTCTTTGACACTGTTCCGTTTAGTTCTTCATCATGGTGTCAGCTTTTCAAATATCATTGACAGACAATGTCCATCAACGACCTTCTACCCAGCGACGCGCCCTCGAACGTACCTATAACAAACCGACACTTTCCCCCCCTATGAAATATCCTTCGGTTGTGTCCATCGTAGTCATGGCAGCGAAAACACCAACAAAAGAGCCAGCCTGACGTCTTGATCGAGACAACCACCTCGACATCGCCGTCATTAAGCTTTAAAATGTTGCTTTGGCTACACAATCGAAGCGCCTACAAGCTCATCACGGCTTGGCCCGAGGCTGTCTTCGAAGGTTTTTGACCCATGAAGGGAACCTTGGAACTTGTGGCAAGTCATTCGGTCGATAAGGGAGCAAGAGTCATCATTGTACGAGTCTCTAAGGAGTTGCCCCTGGCCTGATTTAAGCGAGCTCTCTAAAGAAAGGTGTCTAAAAACAAATGGTGGCCACTTGTAAATGACAAACAGACGTTCTGTTCCTGTACAATACACATCGCACATTTGGGTATCTTCATCGAAGTGGCAGGGTCACCTTCTTCCCTCCGCTTCCTCCCCGCACACCCACGAAACCTCCCGTAGCTGGCTCTTTCCCGTCTTGCGGGATCATGCTTAAGAACAGTTCTAGTTGTTTGAACACGCAGCCAGCGGCCAGTATTCTGAAGCTTCTCAACCCCCCAACCGTGTACTCGCTGTTCATTCTCTCGTTGTCATCGACGCATCCGACAACCAGACAAGCCCAGCACAGCTCGAGGACACCCTTTTGCCTCGACACGCTATCCTCTCCCTCGTCGCCTTCGGGATCCTGCATCATTTTCACGATCCACGACATCGTGCGGTCTATCTCCTCGCGCAGCTTGCTCGACAAGTCCCTCTGGCGGCGCGTCTGCTTCCCGTGCCTGTCTAGAATGAAGCCGCAAAACACCTCGACCTCACTGATTGGCCTCCTGGGGTTCTCTGAAAACTGGTACATCAGATCGCTCACCGACGATTCATACATGTTGCGGATCTCCCAGGCCTTATCGGTTTGCCGTTTATAATCGACGTCGAGTTTGTTCTTCCACACAAGCGTTTTTGGAATGCTAAGAAGTTCCTCCCAGATATCACCGCCTTCTGCCCTGTCGTGTTGTTTTACATCTTCCGCCCATATCTTCTTTTCATCCACCGATCGATATAGCCTCCCCAGGATTTTCTTCGATTCGTAATACCGGTGCTTGACTACCCCCATACCATCATCATCACCATCGTCATCGTCCTCTTCATTGAGTTCAACCTGACCAATATCATAAACCTTCAACGGGGTGGCTGGGGATAGAAAATCCGGCCTGTATCTAGGCGCTTTGGGAAGGGAGCGGTTATCAACTGGTATTCCTGTTTTGGAGGAGTCGACCGCTGTAGAGTGCAGCTCTGCTAGATCGAGACATTCAGAGCTCAGCGTACCCTCGGTGTTGTAATCTGCCATCGTGACGTGTCTAGTCGCAATCAATCCCAGAATATCCGTCTTCATGAAATTGATGAAGAAGTCGATTATATCCCTGCTCGTCACCGGTCGGTCGAGAGTTGGAGCAGTCACCCTGGGGTAGTCCGCCGGATCAAATGGCTTCTTGGGCATCGCCTCAGAGTCCCATATAACGTTGTATATGTCGCCATCCAGATCACCGCCACTGAGTTTGCTTGGAACGTCTCTTTCGCCATGTTGGCTGAAGACTATACAGTTCTGCAAGTCCCAGAGAGGGCTATCCTTGGGTGGGCGAGCCAGCTGCACAAGTTGGATATCACCCGGGTGCAATGCTGGTGAGCGAGTCACCAGAACCGGTCCTTCCCTTGGAAGCCGGGATATTTTCTCCTGGCTCTTGTCGAATGTGATGTATACTTCGTTCTCTTTCAAAAAACCCGTCTCGTCCATAATGCCGAAAAGAGTAACGCCTTTGTTAACGGGAATACGTGCTTTGTGCCTGAGTGAGCGAAGTTCTCTCAAGACCGTATTTTCCACCACAGCCCTCATAAAATCGTCGTCTCGATAATCAATATCAATTCCATCAAGATGTTTCAGGAAACTTGGAAATCCCATCGGTGTCGCTATGGATTGCTGCCGCAAGAAGACGCTCGTCTTGGCTATGTCGACAGTGACAGCCCGCAAGTTCTCGAGCTCCTTTTTCTGCAATTCCAAGAACCACTCAGGGTTAGTGCCCATATCTTCCAGTATCTTGATCATCGGACGGTTAAGCCAGAGACGAAGTGGTCGCGACGATGTGTCGCAGATACCCATTTCGGCAACATCGCTGCTGATAAACTTTCTCATCGACTCGTTTCGGATACAAAAAACCTTTCCCTTCAAACTAGAATCCAGCGCTATCATTCCTTTGGCCCCTGCCCAGCGAATCTGGAAACAAGTAGGGGCCGTGGTTTTCAATTGGGGTGGGAGATACTCCCAGAACAGCTCCATGGCTTCGGCTGAAATGGTCCCTACACCATCGCTGAACACTCGAGACCCATCCTTCGACTTTACATCAGGGATAGAACGTGAGCCGATCCCAAGTGAGGAAACAGGCACGGAGAATGGTGTTTCTGAGAATGCCTGGCCAATCCGCGCTGCACATTTCGCGGGCACTCTGATAGCGTCAAAATCGCCGAGCCCTCTGATGACAGAGCTACAGCTTTGTAACCCCCATTTATCATCCATAAATGGCGCCATGAACCAGACAGAATGGGCTCGCAGTGACGAGTGCGAAAATCCCAGAAACATATACCTTCGATCTGCAATTTGGATGCCTGCCCTCATCACCTCTTTGTATCGGTCATATATACGATCGTTCAACACGTTAGGGTTGAATGCTAAATCTTGGCCATCTTCATCACAAAAGCTGCATCTAAGGAAATAGTCTGCGTAATGGGAATACTTCCTTAGTATCTGATTTTTGCTCTCGGGGTCTGGTCCGTCGAGTAGAATCCGGGTAGGGGTGACGATGGCCCTCATCACCCAAGCTTGATGGGAGGGTAGGGTTGTTCTATAACACTCACTCTGCGGTGTGCCACCTTTGCTAGGTATTATTTCCTTATTAAGGATGATCTCCAAAAGCTCGGATACATCGAGCTGCCCTGGCTCAACTCCAGGGCAAGGGTATGGAATCCGCTGGCGCAGCCTCTTCATTGATTCGACACTGAAAGGCAGGCCAGCCCCCTTTGCACGACAAACTCGAATAGCTCCAGCCATTCCCTCCAACATCCGATGTCCATCCGAGGGATGGAGGTAATTGTTCCAAACGAGCCCCTGAACCTGGAACAAGAATGGAAACGGCAACCCTCTGTGTCTCGTGGGATCTTTGAGCTCGCTCTCGAATACCTTCATCCAACTTGCGTAAAAATCATCGGGGATCCCTGTATACGGCTCTGCGAGAAGATCATATCTTGTGATTGATACATACTTTTGATTTGTCCAGCGCCGGACAAGTTGCTCAAAGTCTTGGTCAGCGACCTGGAATTGGTATACCAAACATTGCGGGACGCATCTCGTATGGCCCGGCAATTTGGCAAAATGCGTTTCTCTCGCCCATCCTCGCTTTTCCATTAGTTCATAATTCGCATCAACTGTCTGGCTTTTGACGATTTCATAGAACCTGGGGGCTTCAGTCAATACCAGTGTAATTTTCTGGCATTGCCAGGCGACGATAAAGTCTTGAATGATGTTGTACGGGATGTCGATTCGGAACCCGTCAGCATCTGAACCAACAATCAATGCGCGGCGAGTGATCTTCGCGCAGCACGAGGTGGATGTCGAGGTCTGCGACACGAATGAAAGTTGGCTGTCCTTTTGGACGAAAATGTTCTTGCCGCAGGCTACAGAGGAAACGGTAAATGATGAAGAAGCAGCGGCTGGCTGGTTTTTCCTGTCAGCTTTCTGAGCCTTTTCGGCTCTCCGCTTCTGCTCCAGCTTGAGATGATCCAGGAACTTTTCGTCAAGCTGACGATTGCTTTCCTTAGCGACCACTAGGGAATTTGCAATGAGGAGCCTACGTGAGGAGGCTCTGAGGAAGGCGCTACGGCCGTCACTCGGTAGCAATTCGCCGTGTCTCTGGAGAAATCTAGATCCATCGGAGGCGTCGACAAACCTGACCCAAGCAATATCCTTTCCTCGGGGCTTGGAACAGTAGTATTCAGAAATGCTCAGGGCCTCCAAATGTGGCTTCAGCTCCTTCCTGAGTTGGTCTTCATCGATGGGGGGCAGCCTTGCCAGGAAGACCTCCATCCTGAAAGTCGAGAGCCTTGTTGGAACAGATTCGTGAATCAATGTTGGTGTACAAGTTTGGGATATGCAGAATGTCCTAGAATCAGTAATAGAAGATTCGTTCGGCTTCTCATGATGGATGAGTGTCTATCGGAACTTGAGATTACAGAAGACGGAAGGTGCACGATTGAGTTCCAGGTCCCGAAGTCAATGGCCTGTTGGGCTCAGTGCCTGTACCACCAAGTACTACGTAGGTACCCTATACCTCGTTGTTTCCAAGGCCTCTTGGCTCAATGTGCAAGGATTGGACGCTAACGGGCACAATGCGTACAATGAATTTAGGTATACTTGTCTCTCTCAGCGTATTTATCCAATTGAAAACTAGGGGTAGATCTAGAACAGAGATAAATGATTATCAAAGCACTCTGCGAATGTTCTTTGCACCCAAGGTGGTGATACTTCCAAGTGACCAGTTCTCATACGTCGAACGAGATGGTGGGTTTCACGAATGCAACCAACCTGCATCTAGCATGTGTGGCGGAGGGTTGCTTGCAGGTATGCGTTGGCCGCGCAATGCTACGTGTGGCTTCTTCCACGCCCTCCCCCTCCAGGCGACATGGAATCAACAGAGGTGAGAGGAAGTTCATGCATGATCCGATGTTACCGTTCTAGCTTTTCCGGCTATTAGGTACTGGGCAGGTATGCATGGGATGTACATAGATATGATCGATCCACAGAATTTACCATCTTTTAGTCCATTGGAAACTATATGGGATATAAAAATGTAGGATAATCTATTCGATTAGGTTCTTTTTGGTTCATAGGGGTAAGTAGAGATGCGCAAGGTCTCGTTTTCATCGTATCGCACCCAGTTCATATTCATTCTATTGCTATTCATGCAACCAAGAGTATTTTCCCCAACATTCGTGAGATGAAGCAGAGGCAGGAGCACAACAAAGGGAGAAAGGAGCCAAGAGAGTGAGAGTCAGAGCCTCAGTTCCGGGTTAAACTCGTGATAGCGTCCTTGACCAAATACAAATGGGATGTCTGTCTGCACCTTGCTTGCATCCCCACTGTACCGCAAGTCTTCCATCCGGTTATAGGCCTTAGGAGGAAATCGCTTGAGTAAACTGGCGGGTCGCTTATATCGACTCGAGCACTTGGATATTTTTCTTTCCGCAGTTACTGGAGGCGAGGTATACTGATACTGCCAGTCACACGCAAGAAAGCCAAACTTGACCTTTTCTGGGCCATTGACGCGGCTGTGGCTGCTGTTTTTGGCGTACCTGACAAAGCGCTCCTGAAGCCATGTCTTCAACTCCATCGAATCAGCCTTGACATTCCATAAGCCTGGGGTGGCTTCGTGGTAGATTCTGCCGTGGCACAGAAACTTGTGAAGATTTCTCTCAACAGGACCCTTTGCGGCGTCATTATCTTTCTTCGGTACGCTAGAATCGCTGTTCCCCACAGCCATTGGACGAAGGAAGTAATCGATGAGCCAGACCTGCTCGAGGTTCGGGAAACACCGTGCGAGAAATTGATACAGATGTGTAGGGTATGACTTTCTCGTACCAGACGTGTGAACTTGTCGACAGAATGCGCAACGAACCGGCAACTCATCATGCTGCCATTGATGACAAAACCGCACGGCAACGCGGCGGATCTTCTCAAGCTCTGGGCGAAATGGGTCGACTGCCAGCGCGCAACCCGTCTGATAAATCCCCATGGGGAAATATTCAACGTAAACCACATCCTGGGAGTCCTGCAATGAGAGAAGACCACCACTCTCAAACGTTAGAGTGCCGGGCCTGGAAAGGAGGCTGGACACGAATGACGCCGACTCTTTGCATACGGCGGATATCTTTGCCAGCTCCTCTCGCAGTGCCTTGTAATGTGAAATGTCTGCTCTGTGGTTTGACTCGAGTGGAGTCAATCTGGCATCTGGAATCCGTTTCAGACTACCCTCGCGTCTTTCTCTCCGAGCACGTTGTTTGACGAGTGCTTGATAATGCCATCCCTCTACAGCCGATTCAAGCCTTTGGGATGGCCTTGATACCCAGGTTAACTTGGAGTCCTCGTCCCCGAACTTGACAAAATGGATCCCGGGCTCGGAAATGACGCTGTGCCATATTTCTTGCCGAATCTCTGCTGGTAGCGATGGAAACATGGTAAAAGTCCGAAGAATATCGGGAATACTGAATCTAAAGTCACTCGTCATCTCGATATTGATAGGAAACGGCCTCTTTCTCAACGGTCGCTTGCTTTCCGCTCCACTGGCCCATCCTAGCTCTAGCTAGGATGGCTTCAGGCTTCAGGCGATCGATCAAGCAAGGAATAATGCTACCCGTTGGCGATGCATTTGAATGGAACGAAGGATGGATAATGAAGTGGTGAATGAGGATTAAGCGGCTGTCCGGTTTGTTTGTGGCACAAATAAAGACACGAGAACAGGCCGGCACGCGGTGAAGACGGACCAGCGTGAATGGCGAGGCAGCAGGACCAAGCAGAGCTGCGTAGTCTGGTGTCGGCGCAGTGACTAGACGCGGCGAAAATGGTCTTTGTGCTCGCGAATATAGCTGTCTGTTTTCGTTTTTGTTTTGTGCGCCCGGCGATGGAGGGAAGAACGAGAGCAGGTTTCTGAGATGGCGGGAGGAGGCAGCACGGTTAGTCAGTCGGTCACACACGCACGCGCTGAAGTAACTGCGCCTGCAGGAACGGAACAGCCAATTAATTGTGTGTGTGTTACACGCAATTATGGCACTGACCTCAGCACTCGATCAATGACTTGGAAGGCACTGTCTCAATTAAAACTCCCCTATTTCAGCCCGCACCAATTCCAGAACTCCGGAGCTTTGTCCAGTGCACATTCATTTCACCCCGCGCACATAATCACTACGCCGCCACGGAGGCACCCATTGTGTCAGGAACGAACAGTCTGTGTATTCTTTGCTAGAAGCATAAACCCTTGGAAAAGATCTGAGACTCGCTTTCGTCTCTCAGTATATAGAGGCCCGAATCTCGCATATTTCGGCTTCTGCACGATTCGCCTCCACTCTCAAGAGCCAAGATCCAGAAAAGCAACGGGTCTACCGATGTCTCCTGTCCCCAGCTCTTGCGAATTTGTACAGGCGACCACGCTGCTGATTCGAGATCCGCCCGAAAATCGGAGGACGAGCGTTTTCTCAATCGTCTACGTGATTGTGTACCTTGCTGCCGGGATTGTATATCTCATAGCTTTATGCTCTGGGTGCACGCCCTTGCCCAGGTGGCTCGCGTCCTTGCTTAGGTGGCTGAACCAAAGGTATTCGAAGAAAGAAACGGCGAGAAACGACACTGCGTCGGGCTGTTCCAGGCCTGTAGAAGGGGAAAGCAACCAAGCGACCATCTCGACGAATTGAACCTGACTCCTCCTCCCCCATCCCACCGCAGGCAACCACACTGCACACTCCAGAGTGATCCGGATTGGAAGAACTCGGCGTAAAATTCGCCGCCGTTGTGGGTTTTGGTATCCTGATTCTCTGTTTCGGTTATTTGTACTGACATTACTTGGCCCAGGAACCTAGAAGTTAAGGCCTGAAATCTCGAGTTGCTCCAGACATATACAAAGGGAAACGCAGCCAAGAAGCAATCCCATCAATGACCCCCATCCCGACCTCTGAAGATTTTCTCCAGGTGATCACGATAACTGCTCAAGGTCTATCCGAGGTAGAAACATATGCCTTGGTCATCGCCATTCTTTCTGCCGTTGCTTTCATCATTCTTGTCGTTGTGGCTAGCAGCTTCGTCGAGGAATCTGCCACCCAGAACCCGCGCTATCTCCAAGTTTGCTGAGGACATGTTACAGAAGAAACGCAGGCAACCTACCGATCCTCTCACCATGCCTCCCGTTTCAATGGATTTTGAATCCCTGCCGCCAGACAGGCTACTGGCAAGAGGTGCCGGCCTTAGCGTTGGTGAATTTATCCTCTTCTTCATTTCTGGCTTTTGCACCACAATCATCGTCATGTTCATTTTTTACCTTGCCTACTTACTTTTGGAGGCTGGCAGATCACCCGAAGCCGGAAATTATGGGGGAGGAGTGCCAGAGTCTGAGAAGACAGATCAGGGTGGGAAGACAAATGAACCACTGCAAGCATGGAATTTTCCCTCTTTCTTGGATTTTTTCTAGGCGCAGTCATATGAGACTCAACGGCTTATCTTTTTCCCATTATTTCGTTTGACCATTTCTGCTGTTCAATGAAAAAAATATGTATGCAGGATTCCCTCTCAAATCCAAAATCAAGTCCCAAGTGTCAGTGAATCCAAGCTATGTTCCGTATATTCCGTAGCCTGGGAGAGAACTCCAAGACGCCAAACATGAAAAGATCAAACTTTTACAGCCTCCCTTGAGCAGTAGAGACCGACAAAGCAAAATCATCCCAGTCTCCCGATCCTGAAAATCAAAGCTCCCAGCAATGCTAAAAACGCCCCAGCCAGTTAAACCGCAAAACAAAACCAAAAAATTCAGGTATAGTACTTAACATAAAGTCAAAACATCTAGTCTACTGTTAGAGATAGTTCTATCACATCGACCGGGATCCCCATTCCTGGAGCACGGTTGGTTCCTGCACAGCCCCTGCCTTGCCGCTCAAATAGGCACGGCAGGCTTCCAAGTGCGCATACTCCTTGGCGTCATCCTCCCGAGCGCTCTTCATCTTTTCGTCAGCAACCATGAGAACGCTCCTTCCCGCAGCATCCCGGGCGTGCACATTAGCTCCGTGTTCGATCAAAGCCCTTGCTGCAAGCTTCCGTCCACATCGCACAGCGATATGCAGCGCGGTCTCTCCACCCCTGTTTCGGGCATTCACGTCCGCGCCATTTTTCAAGAGCAGGTCCAGTATCATGGGTCCGGTTTTGTAATCATCGTCTTCGGGCAATTCAGCAGTGAATGCCATAAGTGGCGTGTTCCCGTTGCTATCGTAATGGTTCGGATCGACACCGCTGCTCAGCAGCTCTGCCACTAGTTTATGTCGGAAATTGAGTCGGTCAATTGACGAATCAATAATCCCATGTACTGTTTGGACCCTTCTCCTCAGACGTGGTGGGGAGTTTCGGTTGCTCTGCTCAGCTTTGTTGACGGCGGTGGCCTTGCTGAGCGATGCCATCGCAAGACAATGGAGCCCATTTCGACCTTCCGAGTCTTCCTTCTTCGGCTTGTCCAAAGCGTTCCGAGCCAGTTCTAAAAGACGGGCTTCCTTGTAATAAGGCTCAGCACCAGGGGATATCTCTCTCTCAGAATCGGACGACTCTGGGCTCGAGCGTTGGGATGTTGCATGGTGCGAAGGGTCATAAGGAATGGGTTCCTGGCCGACGAGCATCAAGTTGAATGCGTCTCTCGGGGCATGGAACACTCCGCCGTACCGCTGCAAAAGAAACTGTAACGCGTTTCGCGAGAGGTCCAGGGATAACAGCAGGTGGAAAATGGTCCGGCCATAGTCATCACGAGCGCCAATATTGAACCTCTGGCCATCAGGAAACACTTTGTTAAGGAGAAAGTCCAGCAGTCGGCAGGTTGCGTCCAAGTCCCCCAGCAGTGATGGAGGGAGAACATGGACAAAGGTCTGCCCAACGCTATTCTTGGCGTTGGCCACAGCTGACATGGGTTGAGCATTGAGAGCATTAAGCAAAGGATCGAGAAATCCTCTCGCGGCAAGAAAGTGCAAGGCAGTGTTTCCATAGGCGTCCCGGTACCCTGCCTGGGAAGGCGGTAACCCAGCAGTCAGCAACTGATGTGCGAACGGGGTGGGACCTTGAGACATGACCCAAGACTGCTCTGGAATCTCCGCGAGAACGTGGCATAGGCACCATCGGTAGTTGTGCTCTTCGGATTGCGGGAAGCAAGGCCCCTGCTGCTGGAGGTGGACGTCAAGAGTGAGGAAATCCCCCGGAAGTGGAAATGGCCGACCGGGTTGACAAGATGGTGCATCAACGTCATTATACCACACAGTCGACTGAGGTACCATCCGCTCCAACGTCGACGACCCAAGAGGCGCAGTGTATCTTTTTACAAGCTTTCGGACAGAGTCGACATAAGATTCAGAGTAGTCAGGAAGCAGTCGGTTGAACGAGCCTGTAGTTTGGTTAGTAGATGTAGACATCACCGATCCCTGCCTCTCTAGGTACATGGCTGGATGAAGGTTCGTCCCTGGGCTGGCCGAGGATCGGCGGCGTGAGCTACCGGCATACTGCTCACCCGCTCCAGGAACAGATAAGTTTGCTGAAGGTGAACCCAACGCCAGGTTTGGTGTACTGCTGTGGCTCCAGGAGTATTCAGGCATGTTCTCAAGAGTTGCAGAGTGGACCTCCCTCTCGGACTTGATGGGCGCGGGTGAAGAATTGCTCGAATACGGAGGAGGATCTGAACGAGAGCTTGGGCGGGTCATGATCGAGCTAATCTGAGGGTTTGATCTGGTTGGCGACTGGAGTAGTTGAGCGTATCGTCTGGACATGTCGTTCTCGTCAGCTGGCTTAAGCCATCGGTATTCCTTGTCAAGAAGCTCTTTGAGCTTCTTCTGAGCCGAGTCTTTGCTTTACACTCCAAGTTAGTCTTCATCCACGTATAGGTCATGGGTGCGGCGTACCCTGGGGAGTTTTCCACGTTCTGGGTATGATAAACGACAGCGAGTATTTCGTTGATCTTGAGAGTGGTGTATAGGTAGAGTCTGCACATCTTTCGCTGACTAGAGAGTGTCCATAGCGCCGGGCGTCCTGACACCAGGTGAGAACCCGATGGCGGGGAGCAAGATGATTTTGGAATCTCTAGCCGCGACAGCGAAGCCTGATTCATCATGGCTTTTGCTTGTCGAAGCCGACCTCACAGAGCCAGCCAGGACGAAAAAGTGGTGATGGGTCGTTGTTAAAGTGTGAAAAGGATAATGGCAACAATCCCGGTATATGCCAATCGCGGGGAGTACTAGCCACAGCGGCCATAGTGGGCGATGATGGCGCTTAAAAGAATGGGCAGAGGCACGGGACGACCGCAAGGCTGATAATAGTATGCCATGTACGGCAATCGCATTTGGGGGCCTTTCTTACACTAGATCCCTGCGTACAACCGGAGATTTCGAGTCTTCACTAAGGGCCCGGACAAGCCAAGCAAGCCCTGCCACGGCCACGGCCCAGCTGAACAACTCCAAGGATTGTCTATTTGTTATCCTGATCGCGGAGCATCCGATACGAGCAGTCGGTTTTCTGGCTCTTGGGACTGCGCCCCTGGTCCGTCAGCCAGGCCCTACTCACGATCGCGAGTATGGGCCAAGGGTGGTGGTATTTCCTTTCCTGACGAACCCAAGACCCGGCCCCAGTATTCAGTGGCGGGGAGCTACTGCGCCGGCTCCTGCATTGAACAACCAGAGTCCTGGACTCCACTGGCTGATCATCGAGTGGGAGGTGCGGATCGCATCCTGATTGCTGCAACGAGCCGCCATCTAGGTTGCCAGCCTGGTCAGCCTGGTCACTCCAACTGCGGGCTTTGTAGCTCTCCAGGCGCTTTTGCAAGAAAGATTGGCCCTCGCTGTCCTAGAGAGCGACCGAGCCACCTGTATGTTTCAAGTGCGACGAAGGGGGCCCATGGGAGATTTCCGAGCTGCAGGCTTGGGTAGCGAGGGTCACCGCGCCCAAAACGCTGCCATCGTGCCACGGCATGAATAGATGGAGGGGGCAACACCACATCTGTGGTGTTTGACAGCGAGCCGTCTCGATCCGCAGCGCTAGCCAAAAGCATTGGCCCATCTACTCAGCGGGTGGAACCGATCCCGGGTGAGAAATGTAGAAACTGGAGGGGATCGGGGGGGCTTCGTGCATTTCCGACGGTAAGGCAGCAGCACAGCCTGCACAAGGCGCCCAAACGAGATAAAAAGGGCTTTCCCAGCTCATGGTGTGGCTCACTGGTCAGCCTACGCCACAGCCCACGCCACACCATCTCTGATAGATCTGGTATATGATTGGCCCCAGCCACAACTAAGAATACCTGAGTTGTGGCGTGCTTCCCTCACTAGTGTGGCGTCCCGCCACATGTGGCACACCTAAACGCTGGCAAAGTCCGTCCGCTGCTCGGACTCGAGTCACTAGACAGGGGCTCGAGACATCGATTTTACCACAAATGCTTCCATCTTTCTCAGTCATAAACACAGGCAGGCCATTCAGCTAGGTAGGTGGTATGAGCAAGGGAGTCTGATAAAATCCTATATTACTAATATTGTGTCCTCCACAAGACCTTCATACATGCTATATTCCAGCCTTGAAGCATGACCAAACCCAACAGCTAACCTAACTTTCCCCACTTCCACAGTCCGTTGGATTCCATCAGCAAGAGAGACACCGGTGTCTGAAGAAGAAAATGCTATCATCAATCATATCTTAAAAAGGGTATGCCAGGGGAAAAATCGACTAAAAATTATGTAAAGGATCGTTGTATGACGTTGCAGTCATGCATCTTCATGCGTCAGGCCATCCCTGACGTCGTTGGTTTGTTTCTCTCTCTTTTCCTTTCTTTTCTTGTTATGAGGTGCTGTCCGTAGCGTTAATCTAACTCGTCGAAGCCCTCACGACCTCTTACATGAGAGCTACCAGACCAGCGGCAATGAAGGCAATCTGGACCGCGGCGCTAACTTGACTAGCCCCGGCGGGTACGGCAGGCTGTGTTGTTTGGGCCGGCTGCGTTGTCTGGGCCGGCTGCGTGGGCTGTGTTGGCTGTGCCGAGCTTGAAGGAGCTGGTGCCTCAAACTTCTCCGACTTGGTGACTGGAATCGTCACAAAGGTTGAGCTCACAACAACAGGCGGGGCAGAAGATGGAACTGGAGCCTTGTGGGAGCTCTCCACAATGGTGGTCGCAGGCTGGCTAGTGACAGGGCACACCGTCGTGGTCACGGGAATTGTGGTAGTGATGGTGGTCGTGGTACCAGGGCAGTTTGGTACCTCAGGAGGGCAGGTAGTGATGGTGATACAAGTGGTTGTGTAAATAGTTGAGGTTGTCCACTCTGTGGTAGTAGGAGGAGGTGGTGGGTGAGATGGCTTGGTATGTGTGGGCTTGGTATGTGTAGGCTTGGTGTGCGAGGGTTTGGTCTCCGTAGGTTGAGTCTCTGTAGGCTTGGTCTCTGTAGGTTGAGTCTCCGTTGGCTTGGTGTGTGTAGGCTTGGTGTGAGTAGGTTTGGTGTGCGAGGGCTTGGTCTCTGTGGGTTGGGTCTCTGTAGGCTGGGTTTCCGTTGGCTTGGTGTGCGTAGGCTTGGTATGCGTAGGCTTCGTATGAGTTGGGGGAGTGTTTGTAGGCTGAGTGTGAGTAGGCTTTGTGTGGGTTGGCTTGGTGTGAGTTGGCTTTGTGTGGGTTGGTTTAGTGTGCGTAGGTTTGGTGTGAGAGGGAGTAGTAGTCTCGGTCTCTGTGGGCTTGGTGTGTGTAGGCTTGGTGTGGGTAGGCTTGGTATGAGTTGGTTTAGTATGGGTTGGTTTTGTGTGAGTGTGAGAAGGAGTGGTGGTTTCAGTCTCAGTAGGCTTGGTGTGTGTAGGCTTGGTATGGGTAGGCTTGGTATGAGTTGGCTTGGTGTAGGAGGGAGTAGTCTCCGTCTCCGTAGGCTTGGTGTGAGTTGGTTTGGTGTGGGTTGGTTTAGTGTGAGTTGGTTTAGTGTAGGAGGGAGTAGTCTCCGTCTCCGTAGGCTTGGTGTGTGTAGGTTTAGTGTGAGTCGGCTTCGTGTGAGTAGGCTTGGTATATGAAGGGGTAGTCTCAGTCTCCGTAGGCTTAGTGTGAGTTGGCTTGGTGTGGGTTGGTTTGGTATATGATGGAGTAGTCGATTCCGTGCTTGGAACGGTCTCAGTAGAAGGGGTAGACGTGGGAGGCACGCTCGTGTGTGTTGCCGTGTAAGTGATGCAAGAACAAGCGGAGGAAACCCTGGTCACATCGCCCTGGCAATTACTGAAATCCGTGGGGATAGCAGAAGGGGCAGTGGTAGTGCCCGAAAGAAACTCGAAACAGAAACCTTCGCCATTGAAACGCGTGTCAATGAGATTCCTGTAGCAGTTGTCGTGCTCACAGTCGGGATATTCATGGCCAGATGCTAGGCCAAGGGCCATAGCGCCTATGAAGATGAGGCTCTTCATTGTCAACGAACGTCACCAGCGGGATGGCTGAAACACCCCAGATTTTAGGGCTAGCGAATGGATCTAAGTGACAGCTAGGAACGAGCGTCTAAGCGAGAGTCCGGGTAGTGGATAACGACTGTGTATAGAATGCCAGCAGATTTGTACTCAAAAGAGACGAGTAAAACGTGAACCGTCTCAGGAGAGCGGGAAGCACCCAGCGATCCGGAGCCATCAGATCTTATACCATGTGCCGACCGGTTCTCTCCATGCTCGAAATCTAATACGAGGTTGCTACCAATAAGACTGGCGTCCCAATCGAACGGAGGATCGGTCGGTGATTGGCGGCCAGTCCAGCCAAGAGCTCAAGCGGCCATGCCTTTGCCGAGCCAAGATGTAGTAGTATACACCCCTGCCCTGCCTCGCCCTGCCCAACCCTACCTCATCCAAGGCCCCAGGCCATGCCCTTTTGTGCTATCATCGTCACGGGCAGAGTGCCGGTCCATCAATTGGGCTGGTGTTGTTGTTAGTTGATCTCCATCACAGATCAATGGCAAACACCCCTCCATCACACACCCACCACACAGGCCCACTGGCTCATGGCAATTTGCATCCTCTTCGCTTATACAGTGTCATATGAGACACAGAGAGGGCTGATATCGGAGCTTAGTATCGTCAACCTCGCTCCACATTCCCAAATTTCTTAGGGCGTTGAGTAACTGTTTCAAAAGCTTCTTGATTCAAACTTTAGTCCAGTATGGTAGCACGATCCGTCGATATAATTGAGATCTTCCTATTTCTCATTGCCAAGATTGAGCCATTGGTGGTCTTCACAAAGACCATAGGCGAGGCCTGCAGTCAGCTCAAATCCTTGATTCCAACTGCGTTCCCTCGCATTCTGAAATGCTGGCGCTGCCTGATAGGTGATCGGCCACCCTTGCCCCTTTACAGTTCTTCTTCCGTCATGCAAGAGCTTCGTGTGTGTGTGTCCCGGCCTCCCAGGCGACCCTTTTCGCAGGGCCGCTTACTTTTGCCTTGCAGTAGAGCATACATCCATCAGGGCAATATTGGCCTCTAAGGGGGGTGGAATATGCAGGGGAGTGAATGTGCAAGAGAAAAATCTCCCCAGGCACTGGTTAATGGAGTGACGAGTTGATAAGACATGCAGAAGATTTGGATCTTTGTGGTGGTAGTGGTACGTTACAGTGCAGCCACTTATTTACCAGCCCTGGCCTTTTCGCACATGCCCCTCTCCTCCATCCCGTTCCTCCAGAAACCTGCCCAACATCAGCGAATGAGGAGAAGGTTGGAGAATGATCACGATCAGTGGTTGAAGCCACGCTCGCTTCGTTTACCTCCCAGCCAAGAAAACTTACATCTCTACCCCAACCCCCTACCTATGAGAATCGTTACTCTTGGCTGCCTTGCTGCCCTTTCGTCAGGATTTGGATGAGGTAGTATTTATCCACTCTGGATTGATGAGAAAGGCGGATGCATCGGTGTTGAATTGAGAACTTTCTCTCCCACCCCTGTCCTGGAAGTGGGGGAAAACGAACGAAAACAAAGAACTGTTGGTAACGGTCCCAGTGGCAGGCAGGGATTCCCAGTCCACAGAAAGGACAGAGACCTCGCTGCATTATGCTTAAGGCTAGCCTCAACGCCTTTCTCGTGCTAGAGAGCGAGCTGGGATACCATACGTTGAAGCGCCCAATGGGGGAAACAGAGCGATCAAACTCAAAATGCACCCCTCAGAATAGGATGTAGAGGAGAACTCGGCATGTGCAAGTGCACTAGCAAGGGAGAGCTCCCCTCAGCCAGCTCGCTTCACAGTGCCATTGCATCGCATTCGGCGTATTCTTGATTCACCTGCGAAAAGGCTGGCGGAGTGGTAATGAAAGGGCTGGGCCGACAGAAACCAGACAAGGCAATCACCGCAACCCATGTCGTCAACTTACATATACACATGCGTTGGCAAGCTAGAACATGCAGAAGGCATGCCTCTGCATGCTTGAATACGAGGCAGACCGGAAGCTGAGATCGGGTGCTGGGTCCCTAATCCGGTGACTAAGGATGCAGGAAACATGCGCCCAGCCCAACTGGACCTGATTTACCCTTCATCATCGACTTGAACAATACGGGATATCCACACCCTCTCGTCTTTCAACCTTCGACTCTGCTTGGTCTCTGCCCACCGGGGCAGTCAATCCGGGACGCAGGAGCCGATTGTCGAACCAATCGAATCGAGTAGAAAAGAATTTGCTTTTTTTCTTCGCTCTCCAAGTCTTCATAGCTCCCCTCCCTCTGGACTTCTACACAAGGGCGTAATTCGGAGGGCATCGATCGAGACCAAGACGCACCCTGCCACGACATGCAAGGCGCCATCGCCAAGCCAACAAGATGATGCTCACGAGTTGTATCCTTGACCGGGAACATGCGCATACATGAGCTGGTCATGATGCATGGCTCCAGTCGCTTGATGGGGTCCTCGCGATGCGCGGAGAGCCGCACTTCGCTAAAGATGACCGTAATACATGCTGACTTCATGGCTGCAGCCGGCAGACGGCCCTGGGTTCTCCTTGCTGCCATTGGGCAAATGATTTTACCGCATGGTCGTCGACAGGTGATGGGATGCAGTGTGTAGCACCACACAAGTCCTTCTCCCCGCCACTCACTGTCCATCATCATGCCATACACTCAGCTGCTACCCTGAAGTCTGGTGGTACTCTGCCATCCAAGGCAGCGATACCTAGCCAGGCGTAATAAGCATACCACGCTGTGCGACGAGGTAAGAACCTAAATGCTGACCACGCTTTAGAACTGAGCACTTTGAGCCTTTTTACCAAGAAGTCGGCCAGTAAGCGGGACGTTGGCTGAGGTGGAATCGCCCACTACCGAACCAGCTCAGCATCTCGTATTGCACGACACCCTCAATAACCATTGCCGTGAGTGACTATTTTCCTCGCTTATTCGGTTTCGCGAGCATCGGCCAGCGGGACCATGGCCTGTCCTCGTCCGGTGCGTAATCTAGCTTGAACCGGCCGTTTCTTTGGAGCTTCCGAAGAAGAAACCCACCGCGCGCGTGGACTTCCCCGGCGGTCGAACAACGGCCACCTAACCCAACATCGCCATTGATGGGCTAGCACAGGTCCAAACAGCTGGGCCGTTATCGCAAGTCCATATTTGGAAATCTGGGGAAGATGAGTATATGAAACACTTGCCGACGCTAGATCTCCGGTGAGGCTCTTCGGGCAGCGATGCGAGCGTTGCGAGCGTTACAGCTGGTGACCGGTGGTGTGCTCGGTCTTCCAGCCTGCCTCATAAGCCTAGATGATGAAGGAATACATGACCTTAGAGTTACAGGTGTGACCAACCACTCTGATGGCTGTTGGTAGCCCACGTCGCACAGCTAACCTGGAGCGAACGGCGATAAGCTCAAACATAGTTCGGGATCGTTCGTAGGCAGCTGAACTCCCGTCGCATGGCCAGCCTGAAAACTTGCTCATATCCGAGCATCGTCAGCTCTGGAGCGAAATGGCAGGTAGTAGCTGTTGTCCGTTTAATCTGAGTGAAATTCGAGTGATGGAATCCTGGCCTCGGAACGGGCATGGTTCCAGGTTTATGGCCGTCCCGATGGAGAGCCGGCAAGGTCAATTTCTCCGATCGCAGGCAATGCCAAACGTGGCAATCCGTCTAGCGCTTAATCCTCTTGGACATGGGACACACGCGACGCCTGCCTTGCGTGCGTTCAACCTCATCGTCCAGCAGGATGTCGGCCGGTATCAAAGCTCCTGCCATGATCCTGATCCTGGGACGTGTCAGATTGAGATCAGCACCTGCCCATTTCAAGGCTCGGGATGGTATCCAAATCCTGGATGATAGTGGCATTCCGCGGCTGGATAGAGCTCGGGCACCGTCGAACCCGTGGGATCGATGCTCGGATGGTGAAGTCTTAGGGGATCCCGCGCGGAGAAAGTTAGCCTGGCTCTAGTAGGCGGCGTTTATTTTTGACCCATCATTAGCGTCCGATTGGAGGTTGTGTCAGGTTGCGGTAACTGGCAAATCCAACAAGGGCGTCAAATTGGCCATGACGCGCTACTAGATGGTCAAATCGTTGATCTATGGACACAAGCAAGTGCTAG
The DNA here is from genome assembly GCA_902141235.2 of Clonostachys solani. Lineage (NCBI taxonomy): Eukaryota > Fungi > Ascomycota > Sordariomycetes > Hypocreales > Bionectriaceae > Clonostachys > Clonostachys solani. The sequence continues at coordinate 90,509 of CABFOC020000097.1, forward strand.
ATAAAACTATAATACAATTAATTGCCTGGTCTCAACCTCGTTCCCACAAGCAATTGCCCAACATGGCGATATCTCGCGCTAGGCCCTGCAACTCATTCATTCCGTCTCCACAACGGCCTGTTTCCGCCCTTGTCTCGGTCGCGATGATCATCAATTGCAGGGCTGCCGCCAAGCCTTTGGGGGCTCAATTTTCGGGTGCATCACCACCACCGATGCAATGTCCATGTCTAGAACTGCCCAAGAACACACCCAGCGGGACGGTTCCCCCATCAGTAATTAAGCGGCAGAGCAAGAACTCGCCTTTGATGTCACATCGCGTTCCTCGTAGGGCGGTCCAAGCCTCCAAGGCCTGGGAAAATCGCGTCCCTTTCATTGGCCTGAACTGCATGCCCTCCCGCATAGGCGTCAACGGGCCAAATCTAGGTTCTGGATGACGATGAGGTGGCCCAGTCACGTCTCCCCACGATGGTTTTTCGGTTTCCCTCCTTTCGTTGTTTTTACCCGTTTGAGGAGGAGCTGCTGCGTTTATCGGGGACTCCGCCAAGCACTCGGACCCGAGCCGCTCTCAGGGTCCCGCCACGAGGGACCGTGATGCTCGGGCCCGATGTGGATTCCAACTGGCCTCATGGCACGCGCCAGGACAGGCGAGCGGTCTGCTAGCCGCTCGATATCTGGGTTTCTTGAGATGACCCATACCCATATATTAAGCCAATGAACCTGGCTTAGCTACGCGCGGCTATGCAGGCCGTCTGCTGATGCCCATTGTCTACCCACCCCCGGTACCGAGTTTAAAAGTGATATACCGGGGCAGGCAGTCGGCCGACGTGGGCTATCTGAAGTGGTGTACTATCTGGATGATATAAGCATTGTGTGCTGTCCATCAGCATCAGGCAGCACCTTCTGCGTGCTGCCCATACTGATCGATCCAGAGAGCCGACGATATGTCTTCTCAACGCCCCAACAGCTCGGCCTCAAGGTCTGGCCGTGGCACCAGCTGTTTCCTCTGCCACCAACGCAAGGTGCGGTGCGACAGGATGAAACCTTGCTCCAACTGCGTCAAGGCCAAAGTGGAGTGCCGTTCTGCTTCGCACCCAGCGTCACGTCGCCGCCAGAAGCCCATCCCCAAGGAGATGCTGGTCGCCCAGATCCAAATGTATGAGAAGATGCTCGTCGCGAATAAGATAAACTTCGATCCTATCGATCCGCAGAGTTTTCTCGAGCAGAAGGGGGCTCAGCGTGAGAAGAGACAGCCGGGGGCAATGTCGGTGGAGGGGGACAGCTCGGACGACGAGGAGAGGAGTCGATACGGGTAAGTATTCTCGTTTGACTTGGTTTTGGAAACGTTGCTAAAAGAAATCATCTTGTTCCAATAGGTCCATGAGCCCACCATTTCCTTCACATCGCGAGGTTGGTTCTCAACAAAGAGTCCATCGAGTAGCTGGTTCTTCGTCAAACTCACACGTTATTCAGGATACCCCGTATCGTGCTGCAGAGCGGATCATGCGGGATGATTCCAGTGAGGACCCGGACAACTCTACCTTGCATGACGTGTTTGATCAGATCTACCAAGATCCTACCCTTCCGAATTCTCACCTCGCAGAACCTGACATCTCTTCTCCGGTGTCTGAATTGCACCCTTCTCCGGTACACATCTTGCAACACTGGCAGATATATCTCAATTCCATCGACCCCCTACTAAAGGTCACCCATGTCCCCACAGTCCAAGGCCACATTATAAAGGCTGCATCGCAAATCAAAGAGGTGCCCAAGAACATGGAGGCTCTCATGTTCTCTATATATCTCCTCACCGTTGTGACATCGACAGAGGATACCGTCGAGAGAACGTTTGGTAGGTCAAAGGAGTATCTCGTGCAAAGATATCATTCTGCGACCCACAGAGCGCTCATCAACGCCGATTTCATGCGTACCGATAACCTCATCTTATTGCAAGCCTATGTTTTATATATCGTAGGTCTCCTTTCAAACTCTCCTGGTATTCTGTCTAGGTTTGACAGCTAACGTGGTATCTGCTATGAAGCTGTCTATTCGGTGGTTCGTCGACCCTCGTGAGGTCTCCTGCCTTGCAAGCATCGCGGTTCGTCTCGCACAGAGAATGGGATGCCACAGCGACCCTGAACAATTCAGCCACTCGCCTTTCGAGATCGAACAGCGTCGACGCCTATGGTGGACCATCGTGGGACATGACCGCCGGATGGGAGAGACGACGGGCCTGAGCGTAACGTCGATTTCCACCCCCGGAAATGTCAAGCTGCCTCTGAATGTCAACGACTCTGATCTTCACGTCCACGGCACTGAGCCGGTCAAGGAGCACACCGGCCCGACCGAGATGGTCTTTGCTCTGACCAGATTAGAATTCTCGACCGCGGTTCTGGAGCACGGCAGTAATACTAAGGCTCGCTCAGGGCAGAAACCCGGGGGGCTCATCAAGCGTGCTGGTCAGGGTGGCCCCGCATTTTCACTCGACGACTACTGTGTATACGTGGAGTCGAAATATCTTAATCACTGCGACCCCAAGATACCTCTTCACTACTGCACAATCATCACTACCCGACAGTCGTTTTGCAGGATAAGAATCGGGAGCTGGCTTGCTCGGTACCAAGCCGAGGATGCCGAGGCGTTGAGCGATGCCAGCCGGGACATGATATTCCTCGAGGCCATACAGTTCATCGAATATGACAACATCCTCCAGTCGTCGGAACACCTGCAGCAGTACCGATGGTACACGGGATACCATTTCCCCTTCCCGGGATACATGGTCATCCTGATGGAGCTCCGCCGCCGCCTTGCACCCTCGATGATCGAGCGAGGATGGACGGACGCGATCGAGGACACGATTGAGCGGGCGTGGACCGCCATTGGGGAAAATCAGAGATTACGAGAGACGATACACAGGAGGCCCAGCTTCATCCAGGTGACGTTTGGGACGCAGTTTCTCAAGGCCTGGGAGGCGTATGAGGAGGTGGTGGCAAGGGGCGGCAAGCTGGTCAGCCCGCCGAGCTTTCTATATCAAGTTCGCGAGCAGGTGAGGGCAAAGACGATGGCAGAGGGAGGATGGCAGCACATGGTAGGCCCCGATATGGAGCTCATGTACGAGAATGCCATTTTTGGCGTGGTGTGATAGTGCAGTGGTTGGTCATGGAGAGCAGATATAGCTCATCTTCATCCGGGTCTCAAAACATAATACCAAGGCGTTTTATCGGGGCGGAGGGTCCCCCATGAGAGAACAATCTCTTTTACTATGCGGCATACGGATATATCAAAATGTCGGGGTCGGTGGAGAAGGCAGCGAATTGCGTATTTTGAGCATGTAACGGTACATTGCGAGATGGGAATATACCAACCATTGTCGATGTAACATGAGAGGCGGTGGGAGAGGTTGAGCAGCGTGCATAACGGGCCAAGATCGATCGTTGAAACGGTTGCGTCTAATACGGCGCAATTGACCAATCGCCATGCTGCCGAATTCAAAGTCGGCCGTGGCTGCATCTTCGCTAAATGCCTACCTAGGGCTAATAAACAACTTCCCTGCGTCCGGCACACATCCATCCCCTTGTCCAATCAGGGCGGAAGAATTTCAGAGGCAATTGTATCATCTCAACTCGGTTCTGGCCCATCGCCTGACGACTTGAGCCGATCAACGCTGTAGATTTCCATTGGCTTGGACCGAGCCTGTGGCCTTGCATTGTGCCGTTGCGATCGAAGTGAAACCCCAAAGCCAGCGTGACATGGCCCACGTTGATCAAGCCAGCGACTTCACTGGTGGGTCTAGCCGTGGAGGTGTCGGCTACGGTGTTAAAATATTTGCTGTGGCTACGGCTGCTTTTCCGCTGCTAGTCATGCTGCTAGCAAATTTATTGGCTTCAGCCTCATGCTGTTCCGAAGAGATAGCCGTGCTATTTCAAGTAATGTTTTGTGAACTCGATCAAAGGGAACGCATCGTCATGTTCAGTGGCTGAGATCCAACCAAGGTGTCTTTCCAGGTAGACCGGGATCTCGGTGTTTTTGCGATCCAACATGACTAGAGGACACTGGAGGCCAGCTTGGCAAGTGAAAAATAGAGCCAACGGCGTCGCGTGATTGGCTGGAGCGGACGTTGGCCCTGGATTACCCGAGTGTTCCCGAGCACTTTAGCACAGCTAAGGCTCGCTCCCTGCTGAAAGTCCCCCACGGGCGTTGCTTAGCCAAGTCCAAGCGAATAGGCGCGCTCCCCCGGGGCCCCCTTACCCCCGAGGAAAAAAAAAGACCTCAACCTCAATCCCGTCCCAAATCTTCTCCCTCCCTCCTCAAGCCTTCTCCAGGTCCATCAGTCTTCCCTTCCCAGATCTCTCTCCGTCCACCTCGAGGCCGGCAGCTCAAGATCACCTCTCCTCTCAACCTATTTCCTCGTCCCCTGCTTCATTTCCTTCACAATGGCTGCTAAGGCTGATGCTCCCGCCCCCACTGGGCTGGCCCTCTACTCCCGCTTCGCCCTTGCCGGTGCCATCTGCTGCTCCGTCACCCACGGTGGTCTTACCCCCGTCGATGTGTACGTTTTACTCCTGCCAATTGGTTGAATCTCGGACCTCCGAATCGTCGAATCGTCGCTCTCCGCTTGCGTTGAGTGATGTGAAGATGCGCCGGTTGCGCTGGGCTTGGCCCTCTCAATTGATGCGCTTTGGCCACTTGCTCGATAAGAAGCTGACAATGGTTGGAATACAGCGTCAAGACCCGTATCCAGCTCGACCCCGTCACCTACAACCGTGGTCTGATCGGTGGTTTCCGCCAGGTCGTCCAGAATGAGGGTGCTGGTGCTCTCCTCACTGGTGCCGGCCCTACCTTCGCCGGTTACTTCCTCCAGGGCGCCCTGAAGTTCGGTGGATACGAGTTCTTCAAGAAACAGGCCATCAACACTCTCGGCCTCGAGACTGCTTCCCAGAACCGTACTGCCGTCTACCTCGCCTCCTCCGCCTGCGCCGAGTTCTTCGCCGACATCGCCCTCTGCCCCCTTGAGGCTACCCGTATCCGTCTTGTCTCTGAGCCTACCTATGCCAATGGTCTCATCGGTGGTTTCTCCAAGATGCTCAAGAACGAGGGTGCCGGTGCTTTCTACGCCGGTTTCGGTCCTATCCTCTTCAAGCAGTAAGTTCGACAATCGCAACACTTCAAGCCGCGTGTTCCGTCAACATCTGCTAACATACTTCAAGGATCCCTTACACCATGGCCAAGTTCGTCGTCTTCGAGCGTGTCTCCGAGGCTGTCTTCAAGTCCTGGCCCAAGGAGTCCCTCTCCGATACCCAGCAGACCATTGGTAACCTCGGTTCCGGTTTGATTGCCGGTTTCGCTGCTGCCATTGTTTCCCAACCCGCCGACACCATGCTTTCCAAGATCAACAAGACCAAGGGTCTCCCCGGTGAGGGCACCATCTCTCGTCTCGTCAAGATCGGCAAGGAGCTCGGTCTTAAGGGCTCTTTCACTGGTATTGGTGCTCGTCTGGTCATGGTTGGTACTCTGACCGCCGGTCAGTTCGCCATCTACGGTATGCTCTCCCTGCAATGAATTCTTCGAGGTGAAATGGCTGGTGCTAATGTGTATGATACAGGTGACCTCAAGAAGTATTTCAACGCCACCGGTGGTGTTGAGATCGCCAAGTAAACACTTTCCTGGGAGAATATACTGGTAGGGAAAAATTGGATCGAGGCTGCGGACTGGTCGGGACTTCGGCAGTGCCCAAGTGCTGGGCTTGTCCAAGTCTCTGCGAGTTCTCTTGGCATGAAAACAGAGCCTTTTCCGGTTTCCTAGACGACTCATTTCCCAAAAACAACAAAACTTATACATATGAGAAGACTAGAATTGATTACGAGGTGGACGTTTTCGCGCGGGACTGAGCGTGGTATCGTCTTTATATTTGCCTAGAGTAGACCATAGAAGGGACGACGGGCTGCACCCCATTTATGGGTTGTATAATAGATTTTCTTGCAGTTATAAATGATAGATTCGGAGGTTTCCCCGAAGTTCGAGTCTCTTATTCTCCATGTTCTCTTGTTGATGTCGTCGGTAGGTTGTTCCTATCAATTGATGGTCGCCGCTAGTGTCGCTTTGTTTGTCCTGAACTAAAAAAAAATCCAGGTCCGCCATGCTTATCAGTGCTTATCGGTATCCCATTTTCCCAAATTTTCAAATACGCCCAGCCATACACTTTCCCCCGCCACTCTGTGACCGGTCTTTTAGCATTCTTTTTACAACGCATTATTGTGTTGTGATCGAAAGCAAAGATGCCTAAAAGAAAAGTGGCAGCGCTCGAGAAGATCGATGCAGACTTGTACGTTCCAACTGCAATGCGCTGGTTCTCAAGCCTCAACTAACCTCATGGATTCATAGCGCGAGTCTGCAATACAAGATCCGTCGGGACCCCAAGTAAGAATCCCTATCCGGCTGTACTACCTAGCTTAGCTGGACTAATGCGAAGACAGATCATACGTTGACGACTTCCGACGCCAATTCGACCAGTATGAGTCCCAGCGCGAAATCTTCCTCGTGTCGCCGGCCGCTGCCTCGTCCGAGCAGGTCGAGTCGTTCCAGAACCTGATCGACCTGATCGCCCACGTCGCCGACTGCTACCCCGAAGAGACGGCCAGCTTCCCAGATGATCTGAAGACGATTCTGTCGCAACACCACACAGTCCTGGGGTCGGAGCTCAGGGATAAGATCGTGGGCAGTCTGATGCTGCTGCGTCGGAAGGAAGTCATCGACTCCGCCAACGTGCTCACCTGCCTGTTCCCTATTCTTGTTGCTTCCCCCAGCAAGACTTTCAGGGCCGTGCTGTTCGGGAAGATTCTCAGCGACATGCGAAACTCGAACACCAAAGCCATCAACCATCCTCTGAACCGCACGATCCAGACCGTCCTCTACAACATGGTCACAGCGGACCGAGCCTCGCCGAGGGCCATTTGGGCAATCAAGCTGACGAGGGAACTGTGGAAGCGCCAAATATGGACCGACGCGAAGCCCGTGGACGTCATGAAGGAGGCCTGCCTGTCAGACAACGAAAAGGTGGCCATCGGCGCAGTCCGCTTCTTCCTCGGCGGCGACAAGGAGCGTGAGGAATTGGAAGACGAGAGCAGCGACGAGGAAGTGGATCTCTCCAAGATCAGACATCAGATCGGCATCAACAAGAAGACCAGGAAGCAGAAGAAGCAATACGAGAAGGCCGTCGACAAGGTCCACCGCGCCGAGAAGAAGAAGAACAAGCCTCACCCTCTCAACTTCTCCGCCTTCCACCTCCTCCACGATCCCCAGCAGTTCTCAGAGGAGCTCTTCTCGAAGCATCTGCAAAACACCAAAGCCAAGCTGAGCCTGGACTCGAAACTCCTCATCCTCCAACTCATCACGCGACTTGTCGGTCTTCACAAGCTGACCATCGTTTCGCTCTACTCGTGGTTCATCAAATTCCTCACACCGCGTCAGCAGTCCGTCACGTCCTTCCTTGCATCTCTCGCACAGGCCACACATAACCTGGTGCCCCCCGATGTTCTCGAACCCTTATTACAAAAGATTGCGAATGAATTCGTGTCGGAGGCCTCAGCTGCTGAGGTCGCAGCTGCCGGTCTGAACTCGATTCGTGAGATTTGCGCCAGACAGCCACTTGCCATGACCGACACACTGCTTCAGGATCTCGTCCAGTACCGGAAGAGCAAGGATAAGGGTGTCATGATGGCTGCCAAGGGTCTTTTGTCGCTCTTCAGAGAGGTTGACCCCGAACTCCTGAATAAGAAGGACCGGGGCAAGGACGCCACCATTGGTCTCAGGGCCGGCACACTGAAGAACATGAAGTTCGGAGAAGAGGAGTCGGGTGGTATCGAGGGCCTGGAACTCCTTGCCAAGTGGAAGGAGGAAGAGAAGAAGAGGAAACGTGTTGAAAAGGGCCTACCGGAAACGGCAGGAAGTGATGAGGAGAACAAGGATGAGGATGACGGCTTCAACTCCGACGACTGGGAGGTCGAATCGGACGACAGCAGCGTTTCGGGTGACTGGATCAACGTGGACCATTCTGACGATGAAGCCCCGGCCCCCAAGAAGCGCAAGAGCGGAGAGGAATCCTCCGATGACGAAGAGCAGAATGAGGAAGACAGGGCCGCTGAGCTCGAGCGCATAGCCAAGCTCGCCACAACTACCATCCTGACACCGGCGGATCTGGCGAAACTCCAGGAGCTCCGCACGGAGGCAGCTCTCGAGAGAGCCCTGGGCGGAAAGGTCCGCAAGGGTCAACCCAACAATAACCCTTCCTCTCGCCATCTCGACGACGGGGTGACAGCCGAGAACATCGAGGCCCCGGCCAGGCTCCGCAAGCTGACCAAGGAGGAGAAGGTTGCCCTGGCCAAGGAGGGCAAGCCTGAGCGCGAGGAGCACAAGAGCACCCGGGCAATCAACAGGTCCAAGAAGGATGCGGCCGGCAAGAGTACCAGCAACCGCGAGAAGGCACGAAAGAAGAACTTCTTGATGACTCTGGGCAAAGCCAAGAGCAAGCAGAAGAGGAGTCTGGTCGAGACGAGAAAGGTGCTGAGGGGCCACATTGATAGGAGCACGCATGGTGGCAAGAGGAGAAACGGAACATAACGCGCATAGAGGCAATCAAGCGTCTGCTTTCGCCTGCTACGTTTCATTTTTTTTTAACGATTGAACTGATACCAGCTACTGTTAATAGAAGCTTGCGCAAAGAGAAAAGCAAAAGACGAATATATGTTTTATCACCAACAGTTCATCCAATATTAAACATGCCTCTTCCTGGGCACTCTATATCCAACTTGTGAACAGACCCCGTCTCAACCCCGTGACCGTGACATGGCCATCAAGATAGCAGCCGCCTCCATATCCTCAGCGGAAGGTTGACTCGTGGGAAGAGGCTGGCTCGTAGAAAGAGACACGAGTGTAGCCGCGGCCTCCAGATCCTCCAAGGTATAGACCCTAAAGCCGGACGTTCCCGCATTGCCTTGGACGGCTGGCCTTGCAGTCCATGTGTGAGCCGCCGTCAAGTCCTTGCTGGAGCGCCGCAACTGGCTGGTCTCCTGCTGCGCGCCGGGGGTTCCTGAGATGAAACCCATGTTTAATTCTTAGTTGTCTCTTTACGGACGTCTGTTGATTGATTGATTGAGCGGGGATTGGAGGTTTAAAGCTGCGTTGTGTGTATTTCGCTGAGCCAAGCTTGAAATCGGTGAAGAGCGTTGCGCACTTATATACAGGTCTTGCTGGTTCCCTTCCATCATGGCCGCCAACAGATCTCCTTTGTTTTCTAGGAAGCCTTTCGCTTGTTGTGATCGTAAACACGCAAACTTTGACATCAGATGAAAGTGCAGACAACTCTTCTTTGTCAACAGACATAAGGAGAGAAAGTTTCGCCCAGAACAAAGCTGCAACTCTTGTCTAATCAATCTGGTTTCTTGTCTGCGCAAATACATCCAAGAACTAATTGCACAGGATATAGACATGGATAGGTAAAAGTTTGCATTGAAGAGTGGTCATACCCGGTGCCAGAGTAGGTGGTCTTGTGAATGAGAACAACGTCTATTGTGTTTCCTATAGATCTTCGTGGCTATTTACGGCGAAGAACCTAAATTAATGCAGAGCCATACAACGCTCATTCCGGATACAATGCCCCCATCCTTCTTGTCTACTGTACGTGTCCGACGGCTGCTTTCTCCTCCACCGACGCCCTGGACTTGGAACCGTTCTCATCAACTTCTCCGTGCTGCAGGCCAATATCGGCGTCACCGAGAGCATCCACAACCTTGACGTAGTTGGCCACGAAATTGACAGCATACGAGTAGCTCCAAGCTGCTACCAAGAAGAAAAGCGGCACGACCATTCCAATACCATTCCCGTGTCTGTCGGCGGCCAAACCAGTCAATGGCGGCACAAAGGCTCCGCCAACAACACCTCCAACAATGTAGCCACTCCCTCTCTTCGTGTGCCGGCCAAGACCACGCATGCCGAGCGCCACAATGGTTGGGAAACAAATAGACTCGAAGAACAAAACAAGGTACAGCATAACCACACCTGCGTTTCCTTGGAGGCCAGAGGAAGGTATCGCGATGGCAGGGATGAGGAAGATGATGCAGCCCGTCAGAAATCCCAAGAAGATCAGACGAGGGCGCACGTATTTCATGACAAAGACGCCTACAAAGCGGCCGACAGCGAAAGCAGCTTGTGCTCCTGCGAACAGCTGAGACCCGACATCGTTCGGCGTGTTGGGTCTGGTCGCCACGGCATAATTGATGAAGAATGAAGCAATCGCGACTTGCGCTCCGGTGTAGCAGGCCTGGGCGAAAGCAGCATGGAAAAGCTTGTACTGCTTGATGAAAGGCTTGTCGTCCGCGTCGGTGTGGGTTTCTTGCGCTTGGAAAGCCATATCTAAGTTCCATCAGTAACGCGTTTCCTTAACATCAAGGAGGGGGTGTTCCTACCGGCATCCGTGATTTCGGGAATGTTCGAAAAAAAGAATAGTGTGGCTAGAATAAGAACAAAGACGGCAATAGCAAGGTACACCCATTGTACGTTGGCCAGAGCAGCTTCGTCGTCAAAGGTGAAAAAGACGTATGAGCCGAGGACAGGGGCGATGACGGTGCCGATTCCATTGAATGCCTGCGATAGATTGATTCGGATCTCGGAGTACTTTGGAGGACCGCAGACTAGTGAGACATGTTAAGATCGCATGTTGGGTATGGAGGACAGGAAGATTCGTTCTGCTTACCAGTGATGAAGGGATTTGCGGCAGTTTCTAGAGATCCCAGCCCATTTCCAATGATGAAAATAGCAGCGCAGAAACCACCAAAAGACTTGGCTTTGATACAAGGGATCGAAATCAAAGCTCCAATAGCGTACAAGACCAATCCCCAGATAAAGACGGCACGGTAACCATAGTGTCGAAGAATCCAAGCGGCATGGCCAATTGATGCCAGAGGGTATGCGCTTTTCCTCTGTCAATATATTCACTCGATATCACTGGAGAGACGAGAGTTTACACTCACCCAAAGTAGGCGGCTTGGAGACCTGCAGAACGAGCTTGTGTGATGTTCAGTGTGTTCTGAAAGTGCTTGTTCAGCGTGTCAAGGAGACCGTAACTGAAGCCCCAGAGGAAAAACAGAACCGTGACAAGGGAAATGGGCCATATGGATTCCCGGACGGTCAATTCAGCAGCCTTGGTAACGCTGCCCCTTGGTGCTTTCAGCGACCGAGACTTGAGATACTCCTTGAAGCCCATGGCGAACGTCGGAGGCGTGTCGGGATACAATGTCAGGAGAGCGGTGGGAGGTATTGGAGGGGTTCGCTGTTGGAGAAGGAACCCCAACTCAAACTCCCGGGCGATCGCTCGAGTTATATGCCCGACCAGAGCCGACACATGGTAACACTCCTCCTCCTTGAAGTGGGGTCATGGATGTTGAGACGAGGGAGGTCTAGTCAAGCATGACTGGCACCTCGCCTGTTAGACGGATGCGAACCCATCATCATATGATCCCGGCCCTGGCTGGCCCCGTCTGAGGATCCTCTTGGAGGAGGCCGGTGACCTTACACCGCGCGGGGGAGACGGAGTAAATGTGGGTTCTGGCCTATTCACCCCATGGGGATTTTGCGAAAGGTGACGGCTAAAGTGGAGTTTTGTGACGGTTGATTGGCTTGACCATCACCAACCGCTTCCTGTCGAGGCAAAGATAACCCGAAGAGGGCAACCATCACCGCTTGTTCATCAGGCTGCGTCGGGTATTAGAGATGAGGCCCCGACGGGTGTTTTCTATTTAGCCCTTCGCTCCAGCCGAAGGGAGGGGACTGAGAGCAAGCAGAACCCTGGTTGTCCCAGTTTCTCGGGTCCATTCCCACCTCATCTGCTGGATGGCACTGGACATGAAGATGGGATCGGTTGCTTAATTTTCCCATCCCTTGGTCTCACAGTCATGCGCAATCCAATCCCTGAATCAAGCGTCGGGTGTCGCTGATCTGATACATTGTTGGGAGCTTGGCTGCCTTCGAGTACGACATGGCGGCTCAATCGGGCCGGATCCTGCCTGACCCTTGGAGTAACAGGTGTTGTGATGAGGGGGATCCTCGGTCTTTCAAGAAGAGGCAGCCCAACAGAGGCAATTGACCGAACCAATAAATTATAGCCTTTCGCGCCATTCATCTCGAACCAACAAATGGTAGTGTCCATGAGACAACAAACGGGCCAAATTGTGAGGCTTCCACTTGTCGCACTCGGTTCAGGACATGTTGGACGAAACTGAATCTCCTGTCACTCTAAATGTGTTCATTAACCACCTAACGTTAGGTACATTGGTGAGAGGTAAATTATAAGAACTCTACCAAGATTAGCCTCGATGGAAGAGGGACAATTCCATGACACGAAAACCGTTCGATCTTCAGCCAACGACCCTACCCTATACACCCGACCATTTCTTCACATGGATTGACTAAACATGCAAACAACAAAATCCACACTCATCTTTCTTCTGTTCATAATAAAAACAGATGCATAACCCCGGCTACTGATTTTCCTCGTTCGGTTTGACGGGTAGACGACGTGTCATTATGTTGTTGGTTCAGCTTTGACCACGACAAGTTCGGCTTTGGTATCATCGAGTTCAGCCTTCGGCGTTGAATGCAGGGGGGTTGTAGATAGCGCCAGCTGGCCAGTGTTATTTTTCGGCATGGGGCACTGGGCCTTTTTATGCCCTCGCTTGTTGCACTTCAATACATATCTGATTAGCAATGTACTGTCAAGACCAACGTGCATGTTACTTACGTTGAAGCATCGTAGTCTTCCACGACGACGTTCCTTGTACAGGCGAACAAAAACCTTTATGCTATGGAACATGTCCTGCCTGTCCTGACCGTTTGTCATTTTCTAATCTCTTGTAATTAGTATCTCAGGGTGATTAAGAATTCTGTGACAGGGAACTCACTTCGGTGGGAGAATTGAAGGCCTTTGGATTGGCGTGGATAATCGGACAGGCTTTCAAATGGTGTGTTAGAATGCATCTTCATGATAAGGTAGTGGGTGCTAGGGTGGCTTACTAGACGTTGGAAGGGTAGCTGGTGGAGAGAGGAGAGATAACTTCAACGCAGAGGTGGACGAGGAAGAAAAGAGAACAAGTAGAAGACTGGGAAGTTGAGGTGAGGGTCGAGTTTAACTAATGCCAGTGTCTGGGTTCTTGAACACTCTTACCTTTCGGTTTCCGTGGCATGCCTGCGGCTTCGTCGCAGTTAGGGAAGGTACGGCCTGTTGATATCGGAAGGCGCTGACGTCTCTGAAGCCTTGGCTTCGATCTCAGTTACGCCAAGGAAGGAACTCCTATCGGACTTCCATTGACTTAGAAAGAGATGACTCATCATCTCGGGCTTTGGCTTCAAGATTGGAAGGAGCTGAGGAACCGTCTGGGACGTCGGCCTCTCTTTGAAGTCTCATGCGAGGTCTAGGAATCTTGAGTGTTTTGAAGGTAAGAATCGTCATAGGAGCCCGAGGATGCATTCGGCGCAACTCAAATCTCATCTAGATCTATAAGTATGGGGAGATTCTTCATACTTCATATCTGCCCTGCGCGCAAGTCTGAACTGAGTTGATGTTTTTCGGAAAACATGGTCGGACGATTACCTTATTTCATTTTAAGGAAAGTTTACGTAGGATAGGTATGTAGGATTGCTGTCAAATTCGCTCTTCGTGATAAACTGATTTTTAACTGAAGCGCCGTGATGCTAGCAGAGGAGAACAGAGAGGTTTTAATAGATCAGGGAAATTGCTCCTGTGGCGAGTTCCGCGCTTACTGATGAGCATGTTTGAAATCAATTTGACGTGATAGATAGAGCATCTGATGCGTCATATGACTGTAGGTAGTGTTGTAGAAATCTCAAGGCGCTGTGTATTCTTTCCTCGTGCATCATGTCCATAACCTAACTTGCATACATTGTGGGTGTAACTCTGCAAAACATTGATGGTCATTTGTCAGTTACTGTACAGTGTCAGCTGTGGGCTCGGGACTCGATGTCTTATGCATGACGGGTGCGCATCCGACGCTGGGGAATGCAGCGGGTTGCTCCCCAGGGCATTCGTCAGCACTTTGACTTGCAATCTCGAACCAGTACCGTGCAGAGCGAAATATTAGACACATAGAAAGCATCTAAGCAAGCGCTCTTCCTGACATATCCTTGAAAAAAAAACCGGAGTGTTCAAGCTGAACGGAGTTTTGCCAAGCGGAGAATAGTTAGTTTGCTCATCAGAGCCGAGCCTCTTCCTCTGTACCATGAAAAAGATTTATCCGCTTGACTGGACGACGTTTTAGCCTGTCTAGCTCTAGTCATGATATGAAATGAGAAAATAAGAGGGCTTTTGGTATGACGCTTTAATAAGAGAGGAGTTCCCCCTTCTCACGCTCGGGATTTGGGTTGTCATCAACTCCAAGTCGGCAACAGGGGATGCAGATTTTGACTGCTGTGATTGGATAACACGAAAAGTAGCATAACAGAGCTCACACTTTGAAAGTGAGCTGATAGCCCCAGATCACCTGCCTCACGGATACGTGGGCAGAATGAGACGAGGTTCAATAAGGTCCTGTTCAAGTGTTGCAATCAGAAACTGCGTACCGAAATCGTCACATTTTTATCAAGAGTACGTAAAGGAAAAAGGTCATGATACTTTTTGGTCCACACAGAACATGTCATTTTCGAGAAGCCTTTTCTAGAAGTCTTCCACGGGCCTTCTAAGGCTGTAAGCTCTCACGGTCGAGAGCCTCTGAGCCAATACAACGGCCCACGTGCCTAGGAGAAGCTTCCGTATAAGCATGATTGCTTATTAGGCAAAGCGAACCGGGGCCGTGCCTCCCGCCGGGGCGCATGGATGGCGATGATCCATCAGCGGGACGAACCTGGCGTTAGAGAGTTTGATTTTGTGGCTTGATAATGCGAGACAGGGGTTGAGGTCTTGAGGCCTTGAGGAAGGGGCCACTTCTTGAGAACAATACCATTGTAGTATTTAATGATGTATTTGCTAAGATAACAAAGCACTTGAGGATATGTTGACCTAATCCCATCATGTTTTTCGTACTGGTGGAGGGGTGGTTCAGTTTTCGGGCTTCACGACGCCGAAGCAGACCTTCAGGTTGACCGATGATGAATCCCAGGCATTATGAATATGAATCTGAGCTATTTCATCACTGCTGGCCTAGGCAAGAGCCAAGAAAGTTTCGGAATGAGTACCGAGCGGGAAATTGACTCCTGGGGAAGAAGCCCAGTCACAGTTTCCGGGTCGAGAAACCAGTCTCGTGAGCTCTTACGACTTTCGTCATCCCTGCCTTTCACACACCTCCCCCCCATGTTGAGGGCTGAGATGCGCTGTGACCATGGACAAGGACGCGTCTCTGCTTCTGCATGTCAGTCAACCACTCGCCATGGGGACGATGGCTCTTGATACAAGGTGTTTGTGATACAGGGTGTTTGTGTACGTGATAATGCGTGATGATGCATGTGAACAATTTAGATCTCCACCAGCAACACAAGATTTGATAATCATGGCTCTCTTTCTTCCCATTTGAAGCTCCAACAGCTCGAGACATCTGGAGTTTGGAGATTGTCTAAAGAGCTGTCATGGAGCTTCGTAGTCTTACCCACCTAGGCACTCCCGATGTCCATCAACTCAGGTGCTGGCCGACAGAGGGGTGTGTGCAGCTTCATAGGTGCTCTGCGTCAAGGCATGTCCTGGCTCATACGTGCCAAATAGCAAGATTCATCAACGTGCTCAATGTACAAAGTCTAATTGGACAGATCTTGCATGTCTGGGGCTGGTAGTGAGGTGGGGATCAACAGGGGCTTTATGCACAATGAGTTGACCCGCACACAGGGGGAGAAAAGAGAGGCAGAACCACCAATGACTGGCACACGTGCTGGATTTAGATCTGTTACTGGCTGAGATCTCAAGAAGATCAACCCCCATCCTCCACCCCCCCACTGATGATTCCTCTCCACACTGTAGCATTTCCGCTCTGTTTTTTTGCTCTTTGCTCTCGCTGAGTCGTACCATCGCTGTTAACGTCACCGGCATGAGGAGTCAAGATGCCAGTGTGTGATAGTGATGATACAAATACCGCACGCTACTGTTACGAGTTCCGCAACGAAAATCCCTGCTTCGTGGCTGGCGGGTGAATGTGGTGATGGTATCCATATTACAGAGACGTCTTAGTCAATGCAAGAATTTTAACTAGAATTTAGAAATTTAGAGTTGAAAATAAACTTGTTGTGTGTTCGCCGAGAGGTACATACTGGATGGGGCATGTGCCTATCCACTTCACCTTCGACCTTTTCGTCCCAACAGCATCGATTGTCGGACAGGAAACTCTCACTCATTCTGACCCATTGACGACGGTCTCGAACTACTTAATTAGAGATTTTATCGACGAGGCTCGTATGCTAATACTTCCGTAAGTGAAGCAGTCCTGTCGTGCGATGTAGTGGAGATGTTTCGCTCCTGCAGCCACCCCACCTCCCTGAGACCCCTGTAAATAGTCGAGATAGTGCACTGAGGCAGCCTCGAGTGACAACCCTGCCGGTCACCATCGCCATCAATCCCGCCTCCTCCCTCGCCGGGCTGGGCTGGGCTGGGCTTACCTGGCTCGGCTAGGCGACAGGCTTCCTGCGGCTGTTGCACTTGCTTGCAGATGGCAGAGGGATCAGCTCCCAAAAGGGCGATTGCTCACGCGCTCACTTTCTCATTCGGGCCGGCGCCAATGACAGCCGTCTGCCCTCGGTCGACCGTCTTTTTCCATGTTTTTGAGTGTCTCCCTATGGCCCGTAGCAGGCAAAACCCGAGACAAGATGCTCTTTTCCCAGCTCAATGCGCATCTAGTGATTTGATTCTCTACGGAATACCGCTTTTTCTGGCTATCTGGCCATAATTGGACGTAGCAGAGCGCATAGACGAGAGGCTCAGACGAGGATTCGCAAGATAGCGTCGACGTGCTCCACCGGCCAGAAGCACCGAGGCATCAAAGATTCGATTTTTCTACACGGCAAGAACCTTGGCAGAGCAGGCCCCAAGTGACTTCCACCCTGGGTAGGGATGTACGTACACAGATTGATGCCGTCTATCAAGGCCACTTTTCCCCCTCTTCACTTCGTGGGTAGCAATTCAATACCTTACCTTACCTTACGCAGTCAGCCAGGTTCCCACCCCGAGGCGACTCTGGAGCCTCCCGGTCCATGCACTGGGGCCAATCCCGAGACTTCGACGGCCACATCACATCAGGAAAAGGCAAGATGAGTTGTTTTCGATGCCCCCATCCAATCCACTTCGAGTCTTTGCTCCTCACACGCCCTCCCGTCGACGGTTGAGATGCCTGTGCTGGCCACCGGTCCCAGTCTGCTCTCCATTCTTCCTTTGCTCTACTCGCCGTCCTATATAAATATCGGGCACAAGCCCCCAAACCTTCTTCTCTTTTTACTTTGCTTCAGCAAGCCACTCACTTTCTCCCCCTCTTTCTCCCCTCTGCGGCCAGTGCAGACATAAAGTATCACCTTGTGTGCTACTTTTTGCTCGCCGTTTGGCAGTAGAAGACCTCTGCTGTACATACTACCGCCCAGGCATCATATAACTTATCAATCATCAACTTCTCCCTTCGGCACCTGCACCAAGAGTGCAACTAGCTGCTCACGATGGCTCTCCACCAATTCGACTACCTTATGGCAGTCGGCACAATCTTCGCCTTCCTCGACGCCTGGAACATCGGTGCCAACGATGTCGCTAACTCATGGGCCTCGTCCGTCTCCTCGCGCTCCATCACCTACCTCCAGGCCATGTGCGGCGCCTCTGTTCTAGAGTTCGCTGGCGCTGTCGGTGTTGGTGGCCGTGTCGCTGATACCATCCGAACCAAGGTTGTCGACGTCCAACGCTTTGAAGATTCACCGGCCCTTCTCATGCTGGGCATGACCTGTGCGATTATTGCCTCTTCTCTCTACCTTACCTTCGCTACAAAGGTTGGTATGCCCGTGTCTACCACCCACTCCATCCTGGGTGGTGTTCTCGGTATGGGCGTTGGTGCCCTCGGTGGCAATGCTGTCATTTGGGTCGGATACAAGGCGGATGGCTCCGTGAACATCCAGTCTGGTGTTGTTCAGGTCTTCCTTGCTTGGATCATCGCACCTGTCCTGTCTGGTACATTTGCTTCCCTCATCTTCCTCTTCACCAAGTACGGTGTCTTGCTGCGGAAGAACCCCACCATGAAGGGTCTCGTTCTCATTCCCTTCTACTTCTGGGTCACCTCCTCGCTCATTGTCATGCTTCTCCTCTGGAAGGGCGGCGGTTACACCGTGAACCTCACTGAGGCCCAAATGCCTGGTGTTATTGTTGCCACCGGTGCTGGTGTCGCTATCCTCGTCGCCGTCTTCCTCGTTCCCTGGATCTACAGAGTCGTCATCAAGGAGGACTGGCAGCTTCGCGCTTGGCACGTCTTCCAGGGTCCTCTCCTGCTCCGCCGCGGGGAAGTCCCACCCCCACCTGCCGGTTTTACTGGAGCCGTGCGTAACTTCTACGATGGCCATCTGACTCGGGAGGAGCTGGATGCCCGGCGTGCTCGTCATGCGGCCGAACACTCCGAAGAGGGTGACGTTGAGGGGCAGCACGAAGAGAAGACCGTCGATGGCGTCGTGAGCGATTCTGTTGACGCTGCAGAGAACACCACCACCCCGAAGAAGAGCCTCGTTGGACCCAAGCCCGAGGTGGCATGGTATAAGAGGGAATTCATCTGGTGGGCCATCAAATTCGCCCTTTTCCGCGGTGTTGATGTCGATATTGTCGCTACCCAGAAGGCCGACACCGTGCTCAGCCGCGACATGGAGGAGATCCATGCCCGTGCTACCCACTTCGACAACCGCACCGAGTTCCTCTACACCTTCCTCCAAGTCTTGACTGCCTCTGCCGCCTCTTTCGTCCACGGTGCCAACGATGTGGCTAACGCGGTTGGGCCTTATGCGTCCATCTACCAGATATGGGAGACCGGCAAGATTCCTGGCGCCAAGTCTAACGTGCCCGTCTGGATTCTGGCTTTCGGTGGTGCCGGTATCGTCGTTGGTGTCTGGACCTACGGCTACCGTATCATGTCCAATCTTGGTAACCGCATGACCCTCATGTCTCCCGCCCGTGGATTCTCGATGGAGTTGGGAACCGTCATTACGATTGTTATTGCCACCCGTCTCGGTATGTGTTTAATCACTTCTCATTCAACTATCAACACGCTGCTAACCAATACACAGAACTTCCCGTTTCCACCACACAGTGCATCACCGGAGCCATCGTTGGAGTCGGCCTGTGCAATGGCGACTGGCGAGCTATTAACTGGCGCATGGTTGCCTGGGTCTACCTTGGTTGGTTCATCACCGTACCCACCTCTGGCCTCATCGCAGGTTGCCTCATGGGTTTCATCACCTATGCCCCCAATTGGTCTTGATCGACCCCTCGAACTGGGCTTCTCGGTGTTTCCATTACTTTTGGCGTTATTGATTTTTCTCGCGTGCAAGGATGATACAAATTGGGCACTGGCGTCTGGGCACGCCGAAACTTTATCTTATACTCTCATGTTACTAGAGCGAGCATGGTGGTGGATACGAAGCCTTACGATACTTGATAGAAATGCATACCCCTTATGACGATGAATTTGCTCTCAAGATATACCAGTGACATAATTTTGACGTGATCTTAATGGATCGCGAATTCGTTCAGCATAGTCGGCTGATATGCATCTATTGATGTCATCTTAGATTCTGGGCTGGCTGTCTGACACAGCTTTCTAACATGATAGAAACCAATACCAGTCTTGGCCCAGTTTCATCTCTCAAAACATCAAGAAGCCTGGATCTTAAACGACTTAGCTCAAGGCGGACCGAGTCTAGATTTTTGAAAAGACAAGATAAACTTTTCTATTGTCTGACGGAAGTATCGAGCTAAAATAGCAACTAACTAGCCGTATACGTTATATGTCAACTTAATTTTTATGCACTATTCATTGTTGAAATTTCCTGTCTCCTCGCCAATCCCCCCTTTAAATCCTGTCCTCCACTTTTTTGTGGTTAGAGCAACATTCCTCTCCCTACCAGATTGGAAAACTTGTCGTGCAGGCAGAGAGAGATGATGCAGAACCGTGCCAGTCTAGTAATCGTAGCCCTGGCCGACCCTCTTGTACTCGCACTTGTCCTCGGCGACGCAGACGAGGACGTAGACGGCGATGAAGTAGTCGCCCTTGCACTGGAACTCGTCGACGACGTCGAAGTGGAAGTGGTTGAGGCCGTGCTTGTCGTGGCGGCGGTACGGGTAAGAAGAGGGCCTGCAGATGTCCCGGTCCTTCTGCTTGAGGCCGTCCTCGCAGACGATGATGGCGGCGATCTCGGTGACGAGGTACTCGGGGTCGTGGACCTTGACGTCGATGGCGAGGACGACGTCCTCGCGGCGCTTGTCGAGGCGAACGGAGAAGTGGCCGAGGGTGTGGCCGTTGAGCTCGACGGGCCCGTGGACGGAGACCTCGAGCTCCTTCTTGGGGTAGCGGTGGTAGTAGCCCGGGTGGCCGCAGCCGATCTCCTTGAGAGGGTGGGCGTGCTTGCCGGTGCCGTAGGCCTCGAGGAAGGTGCCGGTGCACTCGTAGGCGAGGTCGCGGGTCTCGAGGTCGGTGGTCTTGGCGTTGTCGACGTCGCGGATCTCGACATCGCGGGTTTCGACATCACGGGTTTCGACATCACGGGGACCGTGGGGGTGGTGGTAGTGATGCTTGTTGTTGCAGCCGCAGCCATGGTGGTGCTTGTGGTCGTGGTGCTTGTGGTGGTCGTGGTGCTTGTGATCGTAATGCTTGTGGTCATGGTACTTGTAGTCGAGGTACTTGGCGTTTTCATGGTGCTTGTGGTGATCATGGTGCTTGTGATGATCATGGTGCTTGTGGCAGTCATGGTGCTTGTGGTGGTCGTGGTGCTTGTGGTCGTGGCAACACTTGTGGCCATGGTGCTTATGATCATGGTGCTTGTGGTCATGGCAACACTTGTGGTGCTTGTGATCATGGTGCTTGTGATCATGATGCTTATGATCGTGGCAACACTTGTGGTGCTTGTCGTGATGGCCGTGGTGGTACTTCTCTGGGTGGTGGTGGTGATGACCGTGGTGATGACCGTGATGATGACCGTGATGATGATGGTGAGGCTTACGATGGCACTCCTTCTCATACTCCTGAAACTTGCACTCGGTACAAGCATAGCGGAGACGGAAGTATTCCCTCTCCTGCCCACCACGGTTGCAGAGCTCGTAACGCTCCTCTCCAGCAACGACGACAGTCTCGATCTTGACAAACAGCTCCTTGCCGTACTTATCCTTGTGGGGGCACAGGCCGTGGTGGCCACCGTGGACTAGCTCATTGTAAGGGAGGCGGCAGCGGTAACGGCCATCGTGCTCCTTGCAGTGTCCGTCCTTGAGGCTGTAGCGGCGGGCATTGTCAAAGTGAGCCTTGTCGACGGCAACCCTGATCTCAATCTGCTCGTAGCGAAGCCTCTCCTTGGTCTTGACGTGACCATAGTCCTCAATCCTATCGAATTCGAAGATGAGGGACTCCTCGCGGAAGTCGAAGTTGACATAGCTGTGGAGGTCATGATGGTGGCCGTGGTGGCCGTGGTGGCCGTGATGACCGTGATGGCCGACATGACCGTGGTGACCGTGGTGACCGTGGTGATGACCGTGGTGATGGCCGTGGTGATGGCCGTGATGACCATGATGGCCGTGGTGGTGGCCATGATGGGGATGCTTGTTGATGAGCTCCCATCGGTTGCCATGCTCGTAGCCCTTATCAGGGAAGATGAACGTCTTCCCATCGGGGATATAGGAGCCCTTCGAATTCTTTCCACAGCCGTCAAGCTCGCCGCATCCGCTGCGGCGGAGGTGGGAAAGGGCATTCTCGAGGGCCTTGTCGTAGGCTGTCACCCCGAGAGCACCCACAAGGGTGGCCGCGATGATACTGGCACGCATCTTCGCAATGTCTCTTTGTCTGTAATGATTATTCCTAACAATAGACAGGAGTGGATGGGTTTGGTGTTTGATGATTTTTCGAAAACTGAGGTCGACTCCTGGCCCTTCTTGTACTTCTTGAGAATGGCTATTCTCCTCCCATTCTCGAAGTCTTCAAGATCAAGTCTCGGCTTCATTGTCACTGAGCCCAAAATGAAGGGGTTGGGATCGAAAGTTGAGTTTTACTTGCATCGAGAGGAGCGCTCCCGATCGCAAGGTTTGGATGAGGATCCGCCGAAGGTGTTAGTTGGTGATCATCGTGGGTCCTTGAAGCAGAAGTCCAGACAAACTCAATTACATGATGAGAGATCCTGGGAACTTGGTTGAGTGCTGCTGACTCTATAGCGAAAAAGAGGTTCCAACGGCAGGAACTGTGAAGACAAAGAAAGAATATGAATCGGTTCACCATATTAGCATATATATTCAATAGTGACTACTTATAGAAAACATTAAGACGGGATGAAGATACAATGATAGAATTACTACCTAGCTAGCAGGGGAAGACGACAAGTAACCGTGAAATTTCCTAAAAGAACGATGAGAAGCAACGTCTTGGAGTTGGTGATTCTGCATTACTGAACGAGCCCCGTTTGGAAAAGGTCGTTTGATCAACCTTGCAAGTTTCGCCGTTCTAGATGAGCTTCCAAGGTTTCGAGGCTGTCTATCCTATGCGAGGTGCGAGTTTAAAGGGGGGTTTATCCCAAGAGCTTGCGTGTCTCACACTCCCGGTAAGGCACCGCCTTGCGCTAGAGCTAAATGGTATAGAAGCGTACATTAGAATGGTCAAAGGAGAACAGAGAGATTATCAAGGAATGGATAGTCTTTCCTTGTCCGAGTTCTGCTTTGAATAAATCGCTCAGAGAGGCTTCAACATTGACAAAGGTGGCATGATTGCTGTTGCTGAATATTCCCAATAAGACCGCCCGAATAATCCTGACACAGACATCAAGGCTTTGTCATTATCTGAGACGGCTGGGAGCGCGGAACACCTAAAGTTCCGGGCTGCATCACAAGTCTTGCTGGCTTCCATTGCTGTCCGCAGGTTCATGTAGTGACCGGCTTCAAACCTTGTTTCAGAAAGATTCCAGTCTATTATTTTCCTAGCGGCATCAAGACCTGGCGAGAGACATGTCTCGTATGATCCAGGATTCAACATCATCCTGCCTTTGGGCTGTACAAGACCCTCCAAGCATTCGCCTTGGTACTTTGACACTCTCAAAGGGGCCCACTTGGAAATCATGTGTGCGCGAATGGTTGTGTGTTCTTAACCGAGATGGCTTTTCTGATCAGGGGCCCAGAGCTGAGGATTGGCCTCGACTCTGCATGTGCCATGTAAGCAGACAGCAGATGGGAGTTCGATTTAGGACATGCTGACTCTGATTGGGTTACATTGCTTCACCTTAGTCCCTTGGGGTGGCCCCTGGTCGATCTCGTGGTATTCGGAAGACCAATCAACCCTTTTCTCATCCAGCCACGGCTTGATTAGGAAACAATATTTTGCCAGTTCGGCAATGTTGGCCGGTCAGAATGACATCAAGTGTAATACAAAGGAAGTGGCGATCAATCGTGAGTTTGAGGCTTACTCTATGTGTTCTGAACAATGGTATCCTAAAATTCCGTGGCTGGCCCTCGATTCCCCCCAAAAAATTACAGATTGCTTCCGTCCTTGTCACTCAATTGACTTGCGCACTGCAGAAAGTTTGGAGCACTCGCTTACCGTCTCGATGAAGGTTGCGGTCATCGGCGGAGGCCCATCGGGCCTGGTTACTCTCAAGTTTCTGCTGGAAGCCCACAAGTACTTTGATATACCACCGATCGATGCCCGGCTGTTTGAATCGGAAGAGAAGATTGGTGGAACGTTCGTCTGGAGGATCTACGAAGACGCCGAGCTTGTATCTTCCAAGTATCTCACAGCGTTCTCAGACTATCGATTCTCCCCAACCGCCCCTGACTTCGTCACACCGGAGCAATATGTGCAGTACTTGAATGAATATGCGAGCCACTTCGGTTTGTGGAATAGCATCGAATGCTCTACGAGGGTAGAGCACGTAAGACGCCTAGGCCAGGGACACAGTGTTTGCTTCGTACGGAAGGGTGGAAAGCCGGAAGAATGGCAATGTGATGCCGTTGCAATATGCTCCGGGCTTAATGTGACGCCAAACAAGTTTCACATGGAAGGGATGGAGAATGTTCCGGTGGTCTTACATTCTTCCGAAGTCAAGGTTCGGGGGCAGTTCGGCCACAACTCGAACGTGGTGATACTAGGGGCGGGCGAGACCGCCATGGACATCGGCTACCTTGCCATCACAGCCCCCACACGTTCCGTCTCCATCTGTCACAGAGGCGGCTTCTTCTGTGCCCCAAAGGTGATTCCTGTGCCGCAAATCAGAGGGGAGAAGGTGGTCCAGACCCGGCCCAACAAACCTTCAGATTGCTCGGTCGCCAGCTTGTTTGACACCGCGTACACACATCCAACTCTTCAGCGCAGTCCCTTGCTATGGCTTGTGTATGACAGATGGGTTAAAGGAATGCACATGTTAATATCTGGAACCGAGGAGGGCCCTGATCAGTGGGTTGGGCATATGAGCAGTGAGAGAAAGTATGTCGACTCCATTTTCATGTGTAAGTCTGACCGGGCTCTGCCTTACATATCGGATGGGCATCGATCGGAATCTTGGTGGAACAGGAAAAGAACCTTCATGATCAATGTGCCGAAAAAGGATACCAAAGGAAGAAGGATAGATGTATTGACCTGGCCCGAAAAGTTTGATGATCATGGGGCTATGGTTGTCATGGACGACGATGGCAACACGAAGCGCATAGTCCCAGACGTGATCGTCCTAGCAACGGGTTACCGAACGAGCTTCCCATTTCTAAATGCTGAATACCCGGGGCTTGGGGAGGCTGATGTACGAAGGATTTATAGTAGCCATGATGTAACTGTTGGCTTCATCGGGTTTGTGCGCCCAAGTCTTGGGGCGATACCTCCTCTAGCCGAGTTGCAAGCTCAACTATGGATCCTGCGCCTTCTTTAGCATAAATTCAGAAGTGCTGTGCCAACAATTGTCGACCCAAACGCTCTGGAGAGCTATGAGCTGGACTGGAAACTCCAGCCACGGGCGGGATATGATCTCTCAAAGACCAAAGGCGGTGTCGATCACGAAAGCTACGCCTATCAACTAGCATTGGATATTGGAGCGGCGCCTAGAGTATCTTATATCATGGGGAGGGGCCTCAAGGTCTGCTTTACCTGGGCCATGGGATCCAACTTCAATACCAAGTTCAGGCTTGTCGGCCCCTGGAAGTGGGAGGGCGCGGCAGAGATTATAGAGGGAGAACTGTTCGACGTGGTCAAAAGATCCGGAGGCCTGGTATACCTTTTTAGTTACACAATTGCGCCGCTGATTCTGTTTGGGACTCTGAGCATTATGCTCTATTTGATCACAGCAGTATTTGGGCTATTAGCTTCAGCGAAGAGCATAGTAGTGAAGCCGCTTGGCTCTCGAAAGGTTCGAGAAAAGCGTGGCGAGGATTGAATGAAAATTGCATAGTCTCAAATTAAAAGATGATGACTATTTTCTCCCTGTGAAATTAATGACAGATCGCTTTTGGAGGCCGAAAGTCTTCATCTGATGTTGCTCTCGGTGAGATTTACAACAGATGCCCCACTGTGGGTCTCACCGAGGATCGTGGCTTCGGTGTGGGAACGCTAAGCTGCACGTCAACTTTTTTCCCTTCCAGATTCCTGGTTTTTGCGTTTACAACACCGCTATGCTCGTGGAATGATTGAGGCTTGGTGGACAACCTGATCGCAATGTCTAGAGATAGAGTACAACCCAATTGCTGGGTTGCTCTAAAGCTTCCCAGCGAAGATTTCAAGGTTCTAGAAATTGTCCCTAATATGTGAGACCCCAAGCGCTACCCTAGTTATCCCAAAGGCTGACTTTGTTCACAGTACGATATCGCTCGGGAAATATGGCTCGTTTCCCAGCAATCTAATTATCGATCGCCCGTATCATTTAACGTATGAAATCCAAGACAAGCGCGAAGACGAAAACTTTGCACGCCTGCGCGTGGTACCCGCAGCAGAGCTCAACGCCGATGCATTGGCCGACACAAGCGCCGACGCCGAAGAGGGGGAGGCCGACGAGGAGACGATTATCAGACCTTCCGACGGTGAAGAACTTACGCTCGTCGACGAGGCTAGCGGCCAGGTTGTTATCCGATCGAAAGGAGAGGCCATCGACGAGTCGGCACGCCAGACGTTGACGATACAAGAGATCGAGGAGCTTAAGAAAAAGGGCACAGCTGCAGGCAAGGAATTGATTGCCAAGCTTCTCCTCTCTCATACGGCCATCGAGGAGAAAACGGCCTATTCTTTAGCCAAGTACAAGCTACTAAAGACGAAGAAGTACATCCGCCGATTCACAGTCCTACCGCTCGACGTACCTCTGCTCGCGAAATGGATGCTGGAAGACAAGGACGCCTCCAAGATTATGGAGATGCGCAACGAGTCTATGGCTCTGGTTGGGTGCTGGGCAGATGTTCATTATGTTGCGCCGCACTTGGATGACGCTGGAGACGAGTCTGGGGGCCGGTGGCTTGTTGTTGACGACACGGGCGGTTTGTTGACAGCTTCCCTTGCCGAACGGATGGGAATACTGCATGAAAACCCCGACGGTGCTGAGCAACTACAGGAGGAACAGCCCGAGGCTCAGGCCGACGCGGGCAGCGAAGAGACGAGAACAGAGGCTCGACCTGCCAAGCGACGAAGACCAGATGACCTGGAATTACCATTCGCCAAACGCAACACACTCACTATTCTACACCACAACACACAACCCAATCTCTTCCTTCTCCGCTACTTCAACTTTGACAGCTCCGATCCTGACCCTCACCCCCCGTATCATCCCTTATTTTCAAACATGATGTATCTGTCATGGCTCCAGCTTCTTAACCCCGAGGAGGACATTACGCTAGCGAATCCTCCAGAGGAGGTTGCGCCGGAGGTTTTGGCGTCGTGGAAGACCAACCGGAGAGGCAACCATCATCGCAAGCGTCGGAGGTGGGCTCGCACACGACACATCGTCGACTCTACACGTGCGGGGAGCTTCTCTGGCCTGGCCGTGGCCAGCCCGATGGACCCTGTCTCCATTCTCCGCCATACTCTGCCTCTGCTCGCACCAGGTGCCCCGATCGCCATCTACTCGCCGAGCATCGAGCCATTAAACTCACTTGTGGACTGCTTCAGCGTCGGTCGCCGTGCAGCTTGGATCACCGAGCCTCCCAAGGAGGCCGAGGGGAAAGCCATCGAGGAACTGGAGCGGTGGGAAGGGAATGCCGAATATCCCCTGAACCCAACGCTTATTCTCAACGCCAGCATCCAGACCAGCCGAGCGAAGCGGTGGCAGGTCTTGCCTGGCAGGACTCACCCCGTAATGACGGCAAAAGGAGGCGCCGAAGGCTACATTTTCACAGGTTGGAGAGCGTTGCCCGTCGCAGGTAAAATCGAAGCCAGAGGCAAGTTCAACAGAAAGAAGGGGGATCCGAAGTAGACAGGAGTAATAAAAAAAGGCAATAGACTTCCGGCCTAATAAGCATGACTGAGGAATCTTCTAAATATCTACACGATGCCCTCTTCAACCAACAAAACAGGGAATGCGATCAGCCTCAGACAATAGTATGATTGTGGACTTTTCTGGTTTCGTATTGCTTTATCCGAGGGTGTCTTGAAGCTTGCTTCGTTTCAGTTACAGACTCTTGCCCATGAACTTTCTCTTTGTGAAGCTCAGCCACCACTTGCTCGGCTTGGCCTGGTCCTCCTCGTATACCCTTGCCAGTAACCGAGTAGCTAGCTCTTGTCGTACCTGCGACAAGTACTGTTTCAATTGCTCAGCATCTTGGCGGTCTCGAGGCGGCTCGTACATCTGCGAAGGGTTGTGTCAGATCAATGCGCAATTTGATTTGGGGGGACGTTGAGAACAAACCTGGTTGAGAGGCCATGCTGGGTCTCCGGGAATGGCGAAGTTGAGGTCCAGCGCCAGGTTCATGACATCCTTTTGAGCTTGGGTGGCGGATGACGCCGGCTTGATCTTGGTCAGGCAGTCACTGACGTACCAAATTCCATAGACAAGCAGACGATCCGCAGGCCCCTGGATCTCGAAGTTGCGGAAGAAGGTATTGGCACGGAAAAGGGACAGGATTTCGTCTAAGATGTCATAGCTCTCGCTGTCGGGATCAGGAGACTCATAGGCGGGGAGGTCGGTGGGGGGGAGAGTATATGCCGGTCCGCGAGTCTTTGTTCGCAAGGGAAGAAGGGGAAAGTTCCCGATGAGACGGGGTGTGTTGGGGTCGTCGTTGAAGATCGAGTTATAGGCCTAAGGGATGAGTGTCAGTTTGAGGTTGCTCTGCTCGTTACGCTGTGACCGCCTGGATAGTTCCCCAAACTGGATTGGGGAAAGGGAGGAAGGCGTCAAATAACAGCTTCGATGGAGCGTTTGCAATGAATTGGTGTTGACTTACGGGCATCTTGGGCAACCTTGTCGTCTGGTACGGCGACTACAACGAAGGTGATGAACGGCGCACGACCACAGTTGCAGTCCGCGGGGCGCTGACGCTCTGGCTGGAAGCTGTCGTCAATCATGTGGGGCACCTACACCAATTGGGAGTTGGTGCCTTAGGACCGCCACACCAAATCTAAGGCACCAACACGGGTGCGGCGAGGCTTCAGCCTGCAGGCAGCCGCCACTCTGTACGGCCACATCGGGAATATTCACCGCCACACACGGACCGTCTGACTGTTCAGTCAACACGCATCGGGATCTGACCCACATAAGGGCTCCAATACCTGTTTTTCATAGGATCACAGCTGCCTGTCCCGATGCACGTGATGACGCTCGTCAGTCGCGACAGCTTGGCAATTAAGCGCTGCATCTATATCTGCACCTTACCGCCCTATTGTGTGAGGCTCACACACAATGCAGGTCTGTTCACAGAAACAAAGCCCTGAATTGTGACGTGTCTTGAATGTAAGTGTTTGATCGCTTGTTTGACTTTCCGCCCTTCCGTGCCTGGTTTCGGCCTCCATTGTCGAAGGTTTAGGCTCCCTTGTCGTGTTAGATGCGGCGTGCCTGAGCGCGTCACTGCAGAGGGGTATAAAACACGGGGTAGGGTGGGCGATCTCCTCCCACCTCTCGCTACGCCCTTGCTCTGACTCTTATTAGCCGCTTCTCCTGTCAAACTCACTCAACTCTTGATCTCAACACTGACCTTTCCCCTCAGAATCTCGAACCGAAGCAGTCAACTCAAATTTCATTCGTTTCTGGTTGACATGGACCCCCCCGATGCGACGCTCAGGCGTCGCGCCTCGTCTCAGGTTCACGAATCGCAGCCTCTACCATGCACAAGACCTCTGCGGAAGAGACGCTGTCGACGCATCATTCAACCTTCCAGGAACTCACTCTACGACTTGATGCATGAGCATGCGGGCACCTCACTCTTCGTACGCCCCATCTTCTGGACCGGTATACACCTCAATGTCCTAGGGGTGCGCTTCGCGGAGCTCCCAGTTTGTGACTCGCGTTTGCCAGAAGATGTCCCCGGTTCACCCCCATCAAAGGGTCATATGCGACCATCACAAAAGATCAGGACTCTCAGCAACGCGCTCACCGATATCCTCTTGCCTGGTACACAACATCCTGTGCTGAGTTCCAACGCGATCCGAACCATCATGCATACGCTCTGGCCAGGGTCGTTCAAGGAGTCGAAGCTGATGCCCGAATTGCACCTGTACGTCGGGGGCCGCATATATCGCGATTCGGTTCGTGCCCAAGTCATGTGGAATTTCCCTTCGGAGTTGCCTGGAACATCACAAAACTCTTTTGAATCGATATCCACAGTACCGGCGGAGTCGTTTGGTATCATTTCCCCTTCCAGTTCAAACCCGCACAACCCAACAGATCTCCCAATGATGTGCTACATTGGTAAAAATCACATCGCGACTATTCGGAAGAACTTGTTTCGAATCGTCCCGGGTCCCCAGAATGTCCCCAACGGGCCTGTTCAAAGACTCCAACAGCTGAGATCAAAGATGCTCATGCCTGCCAACCTTGATCAGGACCCTCATCTTGTCGGCATATTCTTGGCCATGGCCCAGCGTCACTTTTACGGACTGCCCGCGACGCATGGGAGAAGATTCTCTCCCTGGCGACCGCCAAAGGAAATCTCGACCCGTCCAAGCTTCCGGGATCTCAAGCTTCGGATACTCACTCATGATATTGAGACAGCTGAATTCATCATTTATACTGCTGTCGTGACAGCTCAGTTTTTGGATAGATTCCATAACCCGTTCAGGGTTCCTGCGGGGTCTGATGAGTCAGAACTGCCCCAAATGGATATCAGTTATTCCAGAGTCCCAATATGGCCAATTCTTGGCTTGCGGGAGCGATTTGGAAAAGCTTTGGGTCAGGATGTGGTCGGATATTTTTCTCCAGACAAGGTTGAGACCTGGGAGGTCGATCCCGAACCTACGGAACCCGCCGCGTCCGTTGAACCCACACCAGCCGTCAAACGAAAGCATGAATCACTCAACGACGCCATCAATGTAAACTATGAAGGGGAAACGAGTGAGTCCGAAGCAGATGAGCCAGCTCTTAGCGCAAAGAAGAGATGCCTTAGTGAGGGATCTCCTATAGGAGTTGTGGTGTGACATCCCGGCTTCTGGATCACGGCGCTACGATTGCTCAAATTTACGCTAGCCCGTGGTCTTTGGTTATAACCATCTGGGTTTGCCGGCCTCGTCCGTTCATTGAACCCAGCAATCGGACGATTGTCGCCTCCCAAGTATAGGGATGCAATCAAGGATGATCAATGGACGCTATCTATCGATAGGGTTTCATCGATCACTTGCATCGTCCTGCCTATCCTCGCTAGATGGCGCTGCCGAGTCGCGATGTTAGGAACACACATTCCCACCTTCTTTCGATCGCCAAAACTACAGGCCCATGTAGCAGAATCTCGTCGATCAGTATTCAACTGCATGATACGCGTTATTTTTGTTCAGTTGGTCACTTGACCTCCGTGGAGTTACTCTAAACTTGCATCACCGTAGACAGGTCATGCCATCAAAGGCATCATTGGGTTTTGGCGTTAATGAATTAGGCATAGCAAAGGCGAACGAGGCGCAAGGGACTGCTGATACTGGCCATTTTGATGATTAGACTTCGGGTGTCTTTCTGCATTCCAGACATGATCATGATGAGAAGATATCCATAGCAGCATTATAGTTAGACATAGAATTCATTTACAGAGCTTTTTTTTTATTCTTGATCAGGATCTCCAAATTGTCCCACCCTGTAGCACATTCTGTAGTTGTTTGTCCTTTCTGTCAATTTGGCAATTTAAGAAATCTCCTTGTAATTTTAGGAATGGATTCCATCATACATTTCATCGAACTATCTTTGGCTATGTCTGTATATTGTTTCAACGCCAGGGGTTACCGCAAAGGGCAAAGGGCCTCTGACTAACTCAGTACGTATCTAACATACACGCCCAAATTCTCGCGTGTATGGACAGTAGGTTAGGAGAGATAAGTTACCAGGGTTAGTCTGAGTTCACTATAGACGGGTAGCCGATGGTTCTAGATTACTGATGGTGAGCGGTGTCTAGGAGGGCAAAAAAAGAGTGACAACATTGGGATTCACCTAAGAGGATTGCTCCATTGCAAAGTTACTTGGCGTAACAAAGGAATTCCTTGGCTACAACGCCTTAAACCACTCGGCCATGTTGTCTTTTAGTGGTCTACGTTGATCCTGCGTGCCGCACTTGTCTTGTTTCTGGATGTCCTATCCGATGAGTGTCTCCGGTTAGATACGAGCCCGGTTGTAGTTGTGGTCTTGGAGGATCATCAACGGACAACACAATGCCGGCCATGTGAATTTTGGCGAGGAATTATCGCTGGACCCGTGGTTTCAGCCGGCCTCCCGCCACACAGTCTCACGATAGCGAAGAGACCCAATCATTGACGTTGATGGCTGTCAAGTAAGCCTTGTATGTCCAACGGGATAGGTAGTCGCAGCCCTTCTCAGCGAATCCCAGAAGAAGAATATGCAATTTATAACATGGTCTACTCACATTGGATCAGTCTTCACTATGAGTGATGATCCTCAATAATCATCCTACTAATTTTGAATATTGAATGCAGATGGGGAAGCTACTTAGTATGGCTTTGTTACTGGAAATCGGATAAAGCAGGGATGGGGAATTTCCCCAATATGGGGAAAGGAGATCTTGTGATGGGGCATGCACATCAGCTGCTAGGTTACAGGGGTAGGGATCCCTGCCAGATGCACATTCACATCGTACCTACGTAACTAATACGCATGGAAGGGTTCGATCTCTTCATCAGACTCTTTATGCTGCAACCCCACAAACCAAGGAGCTGGATCAATACCACCTCGGCATGCCATGCTGTTTCATTCGTCCCATGTCCCAGTGAAACCTTGTACTGGAAGCCATTCTGTGAGCACGTGCTCATTCGCATCACCAGGGAATACAACCAGGACGTTCTTCTGCCTGGGGAAGAAAGGTCTAAAGCCGAGGTATTGATACAATCTCAGGCACAGGGACCGATGTTTTGCTCAGGCGATGATGTCCGCCGCTCAACAAAAAAACATCGTCACCTGGGGGGAGTGAGCCCTTCAGAATGTCGCTCTAGCGTTCTGCCCCGGGCCAGCTATATCTGATCTAATATCCCAAGGCTTCATTTTCAAACAATCTGCATCCGTACTTCTTGTCCCTGTTGATGGTATTTTTGTTGAGAAAAGATCTGCTATGAGGTTGCTGTCCGCGCTTTGGGCCACTCCTCCCTTCGCTGTCAGCATTGCTGCTGCTCCGGCTCGAAATGCGTCTCTCGAAGCTGGAATACGTGCCACGATGAGTGTGAGTCTTCCGGATGGTGGCCCTCCCTCTATTGAAACAAATAAACGGCTAGGAGGACTGCCTAACGGTGCCTGTCCAAAGGCCCGCTGGCACCAAAGAAGGAGACAAACTGCCTGTGTTCTTCCAGATATTTGGGAGGGTTTGAGCTTGGGTCAACTGGCATGTATGACGCCACTGATCTCCTCTCTGAAAGACCAAGATCAGCCCTGTATCTTTGTGGCTGTAAATTATCCAGTGGGCGGATTTGGCTCCATGCCTGGAGCTGAGATTCTTGCCGATGGTAGTGCCAACCTTGGGCTGCTGGGTTAGCGAATGGGGCTATAATGGGTTGCAGTCCATATTGCAGCCTTTGGCGGCGATCCGGACAAAGTCACCATCTGGGGCGAGTCCGCGGGTTCGATTTCCGTGCTTGATCAGATGGTCTCGTAGGTGGTGGTATCAACTCTCATGGCAAGCCATTATTTCGAGAGGCTATAATGAACTCTGGTAGCATAGTCCCGTCAGAGCCTATGAGCGACCCTAAAGGACAGGCCATATATGACCGGGTAGTAAAGTAGTTATGGTGGCTCTGTTAACACAGTCGACTGTCTCCGGAAAGTAGACCATGATGCCTTTCTCAAAGCGGTCAATTCAGTCCCTGGTGTCTTCTCGTTCAATTCGGCTGCCCTTTCTTATCTCCTTAGGCCTGATGGCCAAATTCTGCCCAAGAGTCCAGATGTCCTGGTTAGCGAGAGTGGTTACGACCGGTGCCCATGATTATTGGAGATCAGGAAGAGAAGGGACGATTTCCGCGTTATTCCAATGCAACCTATCCAGCACGGACGAAATGGCTGGCTACCTGAGTGATGTCTTCTTCTCCGGGGCTACCGTCGATCAGTTGACCTCGTTGGTCGACAAAAATAATGTTGCAATCTTGGGAAGCAGCCCCTTTCGCACGGCATCTCCAACGATTGGTATCCCGGGCTCAAGCGCCTGACCGCTATTCTGGGCGACATGGTCTTCACATTGGCCCGGCGCGTCTTCATTTAATGCGCGCAGGCAGTGAATCCCAACTTACCACTCCCATTATGAGCACCTTTCACGCGTCGGGTCTCCTTCAGACCTCTTTACTGTGGTTCGAGATGAGCAGCCAGAACAGTATCTTGAAAGACGACTTTAGAGACGATAGTGCGAGATGGATTTCGGACAACCTCAACACGTTGCGTGTGTAGTTCTAGCGGTTGGCAATACCCTTGGGGATGTTCTGTAGATTTATCCTGTTCCCAGAAATATGCTATCACGTTATGAAGAGAAGTTGTTGCTTTGCCAACAAGAGAGCCATTGTCGTGATGGCCATCTCGAATGGCCTACCCTATTTGGAAGGTTGGCTGGTGGATGGTGTTGAGGTGCCAACGCTTGTCGTCGACTAAGGAAGCTCGTCATTTCGAGGCCACTAGCTGCTTACGACATCAACTCGAAAATCTGCCCACAAATCTGATCATGATCGACGGTAGCTTCCTTAGTCCGTTTGGAAACCCCTGGCAGGTGTGTCAGGCCAGCCATCAGATGAGAACATGGCAATTTCCTCAGCCAGACCAAGCGGGATGGGAATTGACCAGAGAGTCGTACTCGTAAAGAGAACATTCCAATTTGTATCCAGAGCTGAACCAGCAGCCCTTTGGAATTGCTTCCAGCGCGTGTGCGTTGGCCTACTTACGTAGTGTGAATGGATCCTTGCTTACTAGTGCAGCTTGAAACGTCGTAGGCCGGGCGCCAAGTTGAGAACAAAAAAACACGACAGTCACGTGGCAGGGTTTGCGGACGAAAGGGCTTCAGAACTGGGCAGATGGAAATGACCAGGTTGAGGGAGGGATTGTCTCGAGAGTGAGGTGTTGTCGAGAATCCGTGAGGACCCGGCGTTTGGTGGTTGGCTCTGGGTTTGGGTGCGAGTTGGATTGGGACCATGCCGAGGCAGAGCATCGTGTGTTGCCAAGTTGCTTCCGGCCCCCAATCCAAGGATGACAATTGCGCAATTAACTACTTCGTTGGGCCGAGAGTAGCCTGGCTGTTTCTGGTGGATAGATTAGGCGCCCATTGAGCACAGCCCGCGAGTCAAGAGCTCTCGGATACAACCATCGTTGCTCGCAGGCGTTTTCGCAGATTCGGGCAAGCATTAACCCAGGTATATCGTCGGACCCTGTCAGCTCGTGTGATGCCAAGGACATACTCCAGGTTTCCCCAGATGTCGCCCAGTGACCTCTGTGATGTCAGGCAGCTTCTAGAACGCAACTTGGCAGCCAGCTATGCATCGTGATTCATGCCTCATGTCTGGCGACGGATTTGCAATTGCTGGGGTAGTATTGGTTGGCTGGAGCTCCAAGGCGTGGTTGGAGAGGGAGGTCAGGGGACCAGCTCGCGCAGCAGGACGGCTGCAATGGTACCAAGGCAGGTACAGAGGACGAGTCAAGTATATAACAGACAAGTATATAACAGACAACTCTCGTAGCGTCTTGAGCGCATTCATGTTGTCTCGTGCTGTTGTCGTAGCCGGCCGGAACCAGCCGTTTCGGTTGGACATAAGGTTTTCCATTTCTCGGCTTCGCAGCCCCGCAGATCCACTTCGCCCTCGTACGTCTTGGGGAAGGCAATGGGACGACTTCTCATGCTATCGATTATCCTGGACTATGCATCGCCTTATCCTGCCTCTCGCTCCGTGCTGCTCGTCCGTGTACGTGCAATCGACCATCCGCTCACCTGACCTGCCCACCGAGCCTCGAGCCGCCGTGCTTCCGTAACCTGGTCTTGATTACCACCGTCGCCTGTTGCTCTCGCACCTAAAACAAGCTTGCGACTCGAGCCCCGCGGTAAACAAGACGGCAATTGCGAAAAAAAAGCCGACCTTCCTTGCGTGGTCACGAGGGTCCCTTTTGCTTCTCCGACCAGGCCCAGCTGCAACGACCCGCCGAATCGCCCGCGATATTTGGCTGCTACCCGCCTCTGCGTAACCTCGGGGGGGCCCAATGGGATCATCGCGCCGCAATGGCTGATCGGAAGGCCGCCGCTATGACTGAGGGCAAGGCGAATATGAAGGACGAGGGCGCCAGGACGGCCAAGGACAAGGACGACATCATGGCCGCCGGCAACAACCAGCACAAGAGCCCCAAGAAAAGGCGCAAGGTCAATCACGGTATGTTGCTTTCTATATATCACATCTGCTGCTTTACCGCCCGTCAATTCGGTTAGGCATCATGGGCGCCATGCGTGTCTCTGAGCTTTCCTTGCTTCTTCCCACATTAAACCCCCCTCCCCCTCCGCTCCAAAACACCCACCCCAGGGCGTCTGTCCAAAGCTGCGCCATTCTTCCCGAGCCATGTGTTCGTTCTGTTGGCTAATGTCGCCGGTCTGATCCGCCTGTCGTGCAGCTTGTGTGTACTGTCGCAGATCTGTAGGTGAAACCCCGGTGTGTAATGGCTTGGGTACGGAGGAGTGTGTCGTGCTGCAGCACCACCTGCCTCTCTGCCCGCTGCCCGACCGATAATATGATGCGCTCTTCTTCCTCATGCTGACTGACTCTTTTCATCTCCTGCCAGCATATGACATGCGATCTCGTACGTAGGACCCTGATCTTTCCATCCCTTAGTCCCTGCATTGCGGCCCGCGCGCTTGCGTGTCGCAAACCGCAGCTGGGCTCCTAATGGCCTCCCGTCTGCTCTGCAAGGGGGCCTCTGCACCGATCCTGGCTGTAGACTGACATGACGAATAGGAGAGACCGTGTACGAGATGTATAAAACGTAATATCGGCCATCTTTGCCACGACGAGCCTCGAGATGCCGACTCCAAGAAAACAAAGAGCGCCACCCAGGGCGCACCATCCGTTGCTGCTTCAACCATTGAGGACTCGCAGGACGCCCGGTCTGACGTCGGTCGTAGCTCTGTTTCGAGCACCATGGGCCCGCCACCTGTCTTCGATGGTACCGGCCGGCCACGAGCTTCGTCGGGTTTTGGCGCTGGACTGCTCGGCCAGAGGAGCACGCTGCCGCTTGTGCAACAAGCCGCCGCAGCAGCTGCAGCAGCAGGGCTGCAAGGTAATTCGCTGGGAACGGGCGCCACTGGAAATGCGAACCAATGTACGTCTCTTCAGCCCTGGTTTCAGGGCCCCCTCTCCTCATGCGGCTGGCTGCTCTTCCACCTCTCCCGCTTCCCCTCCCCCTTCCCTCGTACCGCACGTTACATGAATCACGATCTCTTTCTCAGGA
The DNA here is from genome assembly GCA_902141235.2 of Clonostachys solani. NCBI lineage: Eukaryota > Fungi > Ascomycota > Sordariomycetes > Hypocreales > Bionectriaceae > Clonostachys > Clonostachys solani. The sequence continues at coordinate 127,742 of CABFOC020000097.1, forward strand.
GAGTACTGAGTTGACACAGCCATTACAGTCGCAGGATTCTCAGACGCCTGGATGACAGCGCAAAACTTCCAGGACATGAACAACTACAACCCCAACTACATGATTGCGCCCGAGGTCTCGCACGAGTTCAATCTATTAAACGACTTCCTGCATACTAGTCTTCTCGACGACACCGGCGTGGCGCCGGATGATACCTCGCAGAACCAAGCTTTTGTGCGAGCCATGAAACAAGAAATGCTTTCTGGCTTTGGAGCTGGCGGCTTGGCTGGAGGCGCAGGCCAGGCTGCGAACGTGCCTCCTGGGGCCATGATGCCACCCCCGAACCTAGATGGCAGCTCTGGTCCACATCCCGGCAACGCTATGCAGATCGACAAGGACAAGACCCGCGAATACTACCTCCAGGCTGCGGATCCATCCGGGAGCGACAACCCGGAGGAGCGCATGCTTCGTGTGCTCAAGGCCAAGTACGATGCAGGCCTCCTCAAGCCGTTCAACTACATCAACGGGTATGCGCGGCTTGGCAAGTATCTTGACGGCCACATTGCAGCCTCTTCCAAGCAAAAGATTCTGAGAACCATCAATCAATTCCGTCCTAAATTCAGAGAGAAGGCGCAAGGCTTGACGGACATCCAGCTTGTCTATGTCGAGATGTGGTTCGAGAGGCAGCTGATGGACTACGACCGCGTCTTTGCCAGTATGGCAGTGCCCGCGTGCTGCTGGCGGAGAACTGGCGAGATCTTCCGCGGGAACAAGGAAATGGCTGAACTTATCCATGTTCCCGTCAATCAACTACGAGATGTGAGTGTCCCTTCATGCAGCTCCGAGAAAGTTTCCACCAGACCAGTGGGCTGTCTGTGCTGATGATAAACGGATGGATCAACCTTTGGCCACATTCGCTAACCTACGACAGGGCAACATTGCACTGCATGAAATTCTGACAGAAGAATCCATGGTGCGGTACTGGGAGGAGTTTGGAACCATCGCTTTCGATCCTGCACATGATACCCTCCTGACAGCGTGTTCATTAAAACACCCAAGTGATACATCCGATCACCCAGTTATAAAGTGCTGCTTCTCGTTTACGATTCGAAAAGATGACCATAAATTGTAAGTCTAATAGTCTGGGTGAAGCTCACGCTGTTGTTTTGACGTTCCCGGACGTGTAATTGACTCGAATTCAGGCCTGCTCTGATCGTTGGCAACTTTTTACCCCATGATCCCCCTTCGAATTGACAGTATTCAATTTCGGTTTTGTTTGTTTGTTTCCTTCTCTGGCGCCCAACCAAGGATTGCATACCCAAAGCGAAGTAATTCCCTTATCCCGATCTATTGTGGCTGGAGTCAAGCGTCTACGAAAAAGACGCAGTATCGTCGCGGACCCCCAAAAAAGAATATTCATCTGCATGCAGATAAACAAGGCGTTTATAGTTTGAAAGGCGTTCAAGGTTGATCAGGGCATTTTCACCGTCTCGACAGAGTTCCGGTCACAGTTCGAAGCTCTTGGTTTTTGTCTGGGTCTTTCTCTCTTTACAAAAACCTTGCAAGCATCAGGTACTTATACGTTTCCCCCAATTGTTCTACATGCTCATGGAGACGTTGTCGGACATGAAGCCTATGTATATAGAACAGATCCTTTACATTGTCTATGCACCTCTCCATCCGGGTCAGGCGCTTATAGAAAGTACTGTTTGTGCTCGTTTTTGACATTGAATTCCTCTCCATATGTGCAGACTCTTATTATGCGTGATGTTTGAGATAAACGAACGTGGGGAAAGTGCGGCCTGGGTCAGATCCGATCCGCGCCTGCCCAGCCTGGTGCTTGTACTGGCGGAAGGAACATCCTTTCCAAGCATTCGGCCGCGGCAGGGCTTCTACATGCTAACGGTGTTGCTCATCCTCCAGCAGAGACTCATCTCTCGCATCCAAGCCCTGGCTTCTCGCTCGCCCACTACACAGCCAATTCTACAACCAGTCGTTGCAACTCGAGAGCTTGGCTTCTCCTGCAAGCACCCTCAAACGCTATAAAGGCCATGGGTAGATTTGACCAGGCCACTGGGCGTGAAAAGCGTGACAAGAAACTCCAGCCTGTCATCGGTATCGCCCTCCCCGGAACTCGCAAAAGCCGTTGCGTATTGTTAACGCTGAAGTTTTGTAGATTTCGCGAGAGACGTCCACTCCAAGCTCGGACATCCACAAACATCCATCTCCAGTATCAACCTCCAGTCCGAAATCAATCATCAGATCAGCATCGTCACTGAGTTCTGCCAGACGTCACCACCACCGGGGATCTCGCCGCGCATAGCGAAAGAATTGGAGAGAAACGGCAAAGACTTGTGGAACCTATGCATCCGATTGAGGAGGGATAATGCTCAGAGCAGCGGGTCTTCCCCCCTCCTTCTCCGGGCGCGGGTCTTCTCGTTCCATCTCCTCGAGATGGGGCGTGGTGCCAACCGCGGAAGGAGAGACAGGGAGTCTGAGATTGTGTACATGACCGCCTTGGTTCTCACGCTCGGGAGGTTGTGCCTGGATGACGAGGATTTGGACTCCGCAAGGATCATAATGCAAAAAGCTGCCAACTATATCGAGCGATTACACAGCCTGGCGGAGGAAGGCAATCCAAACAAAAACAGGATTGGACTTGAAGCGGATTATTTTGTGGTGAGGATAGCTCTGGTAAGACGTTACCTCACATCTCCTCAGTTCTCGTTGTTGGCTAATCGGATCTTTCAAGTCATGGAAGGAAAACCGCCTTGATGTGGCAGAGCACATGTTCAGCAAGGCGGCGCAACTCACAAATATCATGGAAATCGCATCGCTCGAAATGATGGCCGATACGCTACGACACATAGGTGCCGACTTGCACGCAAAGGGGGACTTACTCATGGCGATAAAATGGCTCAAGAGAGCATACGATGCGTTAAATTCCCGTCCATTAGACCATCTTTCGGTAGAAGGACTTGATACTCGCCTTTGCGTCTGCCAGAATCTTGTGCTCAGTTTTCTGAAATCTGGTTCACAGGAGCATTTCTCTGAAGCAAAAGAACTCGTCTCATTTATCGAATCAGAGATTGGAGACAAGCCCATTGTTTTACACTGGAAATTGGAAATGCTCCAGCAGTCTCCGCCAGAATTGATGGATATGGACAACTACGCGGGGATCTTACGGCGTATGATTCGCGTATTTGATTTTTCAGACGAGGAATTCCAGTTTCTCTTATATCATATCAAAAAGCTCCGCGACATGAACCCCAAATTAGCCTGTGGCGTTCTTGATAATCTATTAACACATCGCGTTCTTCAGTCCAACAACTCGACGTGGCTGGATAAGGCACTTGTGACCCGCATATGGGTGAGCACAATAGAACCGGCCCCCTTGGGAGATTCGTGGGACACAGGGTTGCTCGAGACTCTCGACAAGGTACACAAGTTGATTCCAGAACCTCTCAGCCCCGATGCTACAGGAGCAGCACAGTCAGTAAGTTTAAATACTAGCCATCTTAACTGTAACAACAATTCCTAAATGTCGCAAGCTACTGTGGAAAAAGATCGAGGCTACAATGAGCTGCCACCAGTACCAGTCGGCTGATAAATGGTGCCTGGTTGCTCTTCATCCGATATTTTCAAACTCTGGCCCTTCGAACCAAGCTAAATTTGGACGAAAACGAATTCTTTGTGCGATTTCGATGAACAAGCCTGAAAATGCACACGAAACTTTTGGGTCAATGGCAACAGAGTGTCAGGATGATTGCCTGACCAGATTCCTCATGTTTAAGGTTTCTTTACTTGACTTCAACCATGATGTAGCATTGAAATCCATCGAATACCTAAGCCGCTGTGCAACTGAGGCAAATGTTCAGGAAATGCTTTACGCTTGTATTCGGGAATCTCAACAGGTCCACGACAAGCTGTGTACACTGACCGCTCTGCAGGCGGTTGCTGAGAACTGGTCCTCCGTGCAGGCGTCAGTTACAAGCCTCCCTTCAATTCTGCGGTGCTGCGTCAGGCTTATAAAGTTAATTGAAGCAGAGGGGGGAGCCGACGAGTCTTCAAGCCTATTTTCTGATGACATCTGCAAGATCTTCGTGATCGGTACGTCAACAGCCAACGAACAGCCGAAATGATCTTTTCTGATGCGAACAGGGGCGACGCATGCAAAGGCGGGCTCCCTGAGTGCGGACGGAAAGAAGGCCTTTTCTACACTTGAACTTCACTGGTTTCGGAAGAATAGTTTCAACATTGGTGTCAAAAAGTGTTCCTCGTGGGACATGCCGAAAATCATTGGCGTTTTCTCCTCGTGTCTAGATTTTATCAGCTCTTACCCCGACGACATGCCCGGGGGAGACTATGAAGAGTTATATGTCATGTCCATGCGTTGCCATTTCGTCATGGGAGCAGCCAAAATTTCTCTAGCACGCACGGAAGATCGGCTAGATGAAAGACTGCAAAACTATCTCGAGGTCAGGCGCCATGTGGCAGAATTCGACCTTGAGCTATGCAAAGAGACAGTTGGGCGAGACGAGCAAACCGTTTTGGATCTGTACCGAAAGCTGTCGATCCTGCTAGTCTTTGACTTTGAGGGAGCGGTAGCATTGAAGAGTTGGGATGACCTGGGGAATATCGTGAGGAAAGCCGAAACCTGCAAAGATGAGACAACACTCAAAGCCATGGGGGATTGCCTCCTCAGAAGCGAGACCCCAAGCAAAGGTACGTGTTTGTGATGAAACATGTGTCAGGACCCAAGCATAGTCTAACCAACGTAACCTTGAAGTCATGTTCTCGACAATGAGATTGATTGTCAATGGCATTTTTGTCTTGGAGGATTTCGATACACAGAGGCTGGGCAAGTACTTGCGGTGCATCTTCCAGGTCATCCTACCTCTTGACGACACATTGGCGCTTCAGTTGCTAGATGAGACTTTACATATTGCCAGGGAAGGTAGCCAAGTAAGTGTTTTCATATCCCAACGGGTGATGTCGCAATGGCAGACCTCACTGATAGTCACAGGTTGGCTCCTCTCTACCTCCAACAGATCTTGAATGGCTCGTTGCCACGACCTTCAACCACGCCATTGATTTCTTCACCCGCGGAGAAGAGGATCTATGTCAGTGTTGGGCATTGCGAGCCATCGAGTTGGCTGGCGCTATGGAGGACGCAGGACAAATGAGAGATCTCTTGCAAGGGAAACTCGCAAAACTCCCCTTCCAATCGCGGCCTCAAACAAACCTAGAAAGATGATTAAGAAGAGTCGTAACGGGGTTCTTCTACGTTAATCTTACATGCTTGACTATATCCTTCGCTATATTGCAAGGCGACCTGATGCTCGAGCTCAAGATTATCTTTTTCGGTGCGAGTGTAGGTAATCACAAGAATATCTTCCGGTTAGGCTATTACTCTTCTTGTATGCAAGGCAAAATTAAAACAGAACAAAAAGAATCAAACCACATTTGAAAAAAAATTGATATCATTGCAGTCATCGTAAAATCCAAAATAGACCTGGACCACCGTCCAGCCAGTTATCTCGCCCCCTATTCACCGTAAACTCCTAGCTAATTATGCAAGCCATCCGAAGCCGAGTCCTGCCTGCACTGCAAGTGGCCCGGTGAGCTCGTTGATGGTGTTCTCACTGGAAACAAACTTTTTGCTGTGAGCAGATTATTTTGTATGTAGTAGACGCCATATCTTTTCGGACATTTCAGGTTGTGACCTTTTCGTTTCGCCGTAGTGACTCCAGTCCTCCTTCCCCATCCCCGTATAGACGCCCCTCCTTTCTGACCTCGCGTTGAGACCTATATGATGTTTGCAATGCTCAGACGATCCACGCCCCTCTTCGCTGAGTCGCTTCCCGGGGGGCTGCCAGTGCTGCTGCCCTCCCTGACCACCCTCGGTGGGTCTGCCATGTACCGTGGCGCGTCGGATAAGCGGGGGAGTTCGACGTTGGAGGCTGACGACTCGGTCTTGATCTGTGGTGGTGGAAGTGTTGTCCAGGTACCACCCGAGCCAGGCGGGGTTGGGGTGGAAGAGAGTGCAGGTCCGGGTGCGGCACCAGGTGCGAGGGCGCGCGTGGCAGATTCAAGCTGGGCCCAGCCTCCCCACGACCTACTCTCCTGACTCGTCAAGCCGGTCCGCGCCTCTGAGTTGTACAGAGCGTTGTTCGCTGACGACGTAGATGCCGACGAGATAGAAGTCGTCTGGGTGAGGTCTGTTTCTCGCTCTAAACCTGCCCACAACCAATTGTGTTCGGGAGATGACTGGAGGTCAGATGAGGCGTAGGCAATCAACTCCTCGTCCCCCACCAGCGATTGTAGGAAGGCCGACTGATGATCGTGCGGTGTTCGAATCGAGGCTGGGGGTCTCGTCTGTTGGATATAATCGAGGTGTTCCGACCTCTTGGGTCCTAGTAGGCTGGTGACGAAGAAGAAGAGGTATCGGCCGCACGGAATCGCCACGTCTCTACGGGTGCTGATCGAAGCTAGAGCTCTAATACAAGTAGCTGCCTGGTCAAAATAGCCTGTTAGAAGTAAAAATAAGGTAGATCGAAAGATGTGGGTTGCTAGTAGAGCTGTTGCCCCCTCGGCCAATGAGCCGCTTGTCCGGTGGACCAGCGCCGCTGTGTCGAGAGAAACCAGCGTACAGCCCTCCAGAGCAGCTAATCGTGTAGATGGCGAACATCTCGGGGCTAGATTATGCCTGTGCAGAACAAGACGAGCGTGGAAGAGGTAGGCTAACGGTGCCAGGAAATGAGGGGCAATTGGGAGGTTGCTCGAAGGGTAGCATTGGGCTGGGAACGAGGATTCAAGGCAGTGCTTGAAGTGGGCTTCGAAAACTGCAAGCCGTTGCTGAGACAGCACAGGTGCCCTGAGAGCCTTCATCAGAGGCGCATATGATCTCACAACATGGATAACTGCGAGCAGAGAATGCGTTAGGGGCTGGACTCCATTTGGTACGAGTGTGCCGTCCGGACGGATGTACTGATCGTCGACACCAGCCGGGAGCGGCGCGTCGTTGTCATCGTCATCAATGAGCTTGGGACGCCCCAGCTCGGAAGCCAATGTTCGGTCAAGGATATATATGGCCCACCAGGTCCGTCGTCGCATCTCTCCTTCGATAATTGGCCAAGGCCCTGCATCGAAATAAAGGCCCAGGTCTTGAGCGACTCGAACCGTGTTGCCCAACAGATTCCATGCAGCCGACTTGAGGTTCATCTCGTTCAGGCAAATGGTAATGAGAAGCAAACTCCGACAAGTGTCAAAGTCAAAATCGTTATTCCATGGATCCAAGAGACTTTTGGCGGTCTCGAGGAGCTCTGCAGGGCGGTAAAAGGATTGCCCTGTGGGAGGTTCCTCGTTGAACAAACTACCCGTTGCCAGAACTGAGAAGAACAGAGAAAGACTACTAGGGGGAACTTTTGAGGTTTGACCATTGTATATATCATCAACTTCGTTTTGGAATGAAGGCCAGTGGAGAATCGGAAACATGGTGTGGGCTGATCGATAATATGCTGCGAGGAGCAGTTCTGCACTTTGACGAGGCGGCAAATCGGGTCGAGGAGGGTCAAACGTGGACAGAATGGCGAGACGGTATGGCGTAGGGGCCTTGAAGACCCCCTTGGAGAGGCTGTGGATATTCGCTCTGGCTCGGGCCAAGTCTGGCATCGGCGTCGATCGTTCCCTTCGTCTCGGCTCGGAGCCTGGTGGCGGTAGCTGAAGGGGAGTTTCCTCTACTGATTCCATTTCCACGTCTATTGACCCCTCCCTCCCCTCGAGTCTGCGACGGAGGTGGCTGTTCTCCTGCCTGACTTGATTCATCTGCTTTTCCAAATCTTGAACTTGCTTTATGGAAGACATGCGACGGTTCGTCTCCTTAGTAAACTGGCACTTGACATTGCGGCTCGAGCACTCGGAGCAACTCGTGGTTTCCGTCGCGTCACATTTTACCTTGCGCTCACGGCAGGCATCACAACTCGGATCCTTCCTCCGCTGGCGGTATGCTCGCTTTTGCGAGCTCCCTGGAGGCGCAGTCATGTGCGAGTGAGAAGACCCCGGGGTGCTTGTTACCGAATCTGTAGAATGTACCGACTCGCGCCCGAAGGCCCCCATGGGCGTGTAAGGAGGGTAGCCAGGACTCGCCGTAACGGGTGGTAGAGGAGGCACGCCCATGGAACCTGGGGGCAGAATGCCACCAGGCCTCGAGCTCGTGTTCATGATTCCCCCGAGGTATTGCGATGGTGGCTTCGGTGACGTAGCAGACGACACTGAGGAAGAGTCGTAAGATCGGGTAGAGAGGTTGGGAGATCGAGAAAAGAGGTTGTGTGACGAGGCGGCCATGGCGCAGAGGTTTCCGACAAGGACTGCGCTCGCAAACAAGTCTCCAAGGCTCTCGTATAAGCTGCGCTGGGCTGTCAAGTAGAAGGTTCTATACAGAAGCTAGTCTGGACCCGAGCCTCGGGGAGAGAGCCTGGGTGTTTGGATAGAAGCTACCGTTTCCCCTTTCCCCCATTCCACCCAACCGGGCCAACACTCCAACGCTGGGTGAGGTGTCGTCTCGCCTCCCGTCGCTGTCAGACTCGGCAGGCGAAACAAGTGGAAAACTAGCGCCGAGACCTCCGCGGGGCTTACAGACGGGGCAAGGAGCACTCCGGTCGATATCCGTCGTCTGTTGTTGCGCTGCAGGTTTGTGCGACCTGAACACTGCTCACGGCGGCGGGTCAAGACTTGCTTGTCTACTTTGTCCTGCTTTTGACCTATGCGCAGAGCCGAGCTGAGCCTGGTAAAGAAGCGGACTGGGCCTGGCGCGGGGTACGTTAAAACAGAGTGACACTCGGAGCACTGCGACGACTGCAAGGAAGCATAACTTCTGCTGTAATGGTGGCGATCTAGCCGGAAGGTTTCAAGGTTGCTGAAAGTCTCGGGGGACGAGCCGAAGAAGAGATGTATAACACTGAGCATGCGATCGAGGCTGCGACCTCCCACACAGATGCGACCTTGAACCACGGCTTCACCCACTCCTTCACTCAGTCACTCACAGGGGCAAGGATCTTTCCAAAAGCGAAACGTTTTACCCTGCTTGGCCGGGTCAAGAAGCTGGGGCGGGAATGGCGCTGCGAGAGTGAATCCTGGGTTATGCGCGTCCGGGAAGTACGTTACAGGGAGATGTGATGTGAGACTTGGTCATCGACAAACACCACCACTCACTTACGCCGAGGACAGGAAACGGGACCGTGTTAGTGGCGCTCGGTTTCCCGTGATCCGGGGGTCTCCGCGCCTTAAAGCAGAATCGGAAATAATATCTTAACTGGCTGCAGAAGGGGGAATAGAGCATGGCATGGGGCATACAACCCTGCACGAATTGTCCAAACAGCGACCAGGGCCGTCGAGATCAGACAAGTGCTACAGTGAGCCGCTAACGTGTTTCGAGTGGAGGCTCGCTCCTGTTGAAATGGACACTAGGGGCGGATCCCTACCACTCTTATTAGCCGGGTAGACTTGCGACGTAATCCTCTATCGAGTAGGTACGTGTGTAGTGGTATAGGATAGTGGCCATAGTAGCATGTCTCTGCTATGTTATCGCAAGCCAGGGCGTGCTTGCTTCTGTGGAGTCTGACCGAGGAGGGTCCTTTTAAGAGCCAGCATAGTCCTCTCCTTCTTGTTGCTCTATCCTAACTACTCGGCAGGATTTGCGTGGTGTTGGCCGAAGCAAACCCAGAGCTGGCAGCTCCATCCCAAGGATGAGTTGGATAGGCAAGGTCCGGGTCGAGAGGGCTTGCTCTGCTCTCTCAACGTCGTCAAGTCTGTAATATGGGGCACACGCGAACAAGTCCATATGTACACACTATGTAGGGATGTATGTACCCTCGGCAGTGCATGGACCGGCAAGGTGACTGACTGGGCAAGGTAGCTAATCATACTCCGCACCTCAGAGAGCGAGTTAGTGCCTCCTCGACAACACAACCCTTCGCCCATAGTGTCCCCGCCTTTCCCCCAGCACAGGGTCGCTAGAAACGACTTGTTTTCGTCATCCAGTGGGGGTCAAATCAATCTCAACCGCTCACATGTTTCGCAAGAACAAACCCCACCGGCGATCGCCTAGGATGGGATAGGAGGGCGGCCCTTCCTGTGGTGGCCGACCTGCGAGTTCGTTCCGTCCAGCAGGCCAGAAGCCCCTTGTGTGCTTAAATGAATGATCTAGGGCTGCAGGCATCTCCAATAATGCTGGCCTCGCCGCTACAGTGAGTGTGTTGGTGGCTGCCTCTCGCGCCCAGCTTCCAATTACTTGATATTACAGGGACGACCTTCGGGATGAGCGAGACGCTATGATTCTGTGTGAATATGGCGATGGGCTCGTGCCTTGAAAAGCCAGACTGTGCACTCGACTACCTGCCCTGTTGGTTCGTGGGAGATGATAATCAATCAAGGGCCGGAAGGTCGACATGGACGTTCATTTCTCTCCCGAAGGCCATGGATATGCCCCCTTGATGCAGCCAGTCGACTCAGCTGAACTGAATCGGGATGGCAGTCCGAGCAGCTGGCGCACTCTGACGCCCAAGGGCTCAGAAGCGACGGGAAGCCTGCAAGTTGCCGCGAGGGGGGAGTGCTGGGTGGATGTCAACTAGGCTCGGAGGCCTATATCAGGGCGGTATTAAGTAAGTTATTGGCACCCTCCACCCGTCCGTGCACAGCCTGTTGCCGCTGCCGGCGCACTCCTCCTGGGTGACGACTTGGCTTCAGAAGCAGGAGGGCCAGGTGGCTGCCCCCATGTGTGGTTCCGCCAGGGATCAGAGCCATGGCAGTGGAGACTCGGCCGGGAGCCGAAGGTGTAAGGGCTTGATTGGCGATGACAGTATCTTATACGGTATACATGGTGGATCCTCACAAAAATTGGAATTCCGCGCAACAGACGTTCGGGGAGCGGAAGTTGAGTGAACCGACTAAACTGGGATATCTCCTCCCCCAAGCAATGGTGATGGTGGAGGTGATAGAATGGTGCGGTTTGTGTGCGCCGGGCTTTGTCCGTCTCGGTGGTCATCCGAATTAGCGGCCTTTGGGTCCCCTGCACATGGTTGATACTGATCTTAAGACGCACGCGGCGGCATGGCACGACTGATGGTCAACCACACTTGGATATTCCCGATTGGTGGTTCGATCAGTCGCCTGGCTCGAGCTGCTGCTCAATTCCTCTGCTCGCGGCTAGGTGAACGCTCAGGAAGCTGCGTCATACTACTATACTAGTAAGCTGTATTATAATCACCTTCCTAGCCAGACTTGGTACTGCAAGCTAGGTCAGCGGCTACTCAGACACTTTGCTGTTGGTTCATCATATCGACAAAATCCTCGCATGGCATGCCATGTCTGAACGGAAGGGAGAAAAACTAAGAGCTGCTAGCGATGGGATGACACCGAAACTGTGCCCCTTTCCGCCCCCTTTAGTGCGGTACCACAATTGTAGGTACGTCAGATCAAATGCTGCAAGTACCTGGAAGCTGCGAATGCACCGCCTCATCGGATCAGTGATAGCATCCGTCGTGGGTTCAACTGAGACAATTTCCCCGTTGCTTGCCTAGCGTCGTAGTAGAGAACTCTCCCTCCACATTACGATGCCGGTGCCCTGCTAGGTGCGGTACGGAACACTGTTTGGGTCGTCGCGCGGCTGACTAGTCTGATAGCCGCTCGATGCGTCGCACAGCAAGCTACCGGCTCCATATGTAGAGCGCCCAAAGCGAACCGGTGTGCGCAGCTCAAATGCGACAGAATCACATCTACTTCGTCTTGACCTTGACCAAGGAGCAAACCCATATTCCGGATGTCTAGGGGTTGGTCACATGGTGCTATTTTCATTAGCAAAAGTCTTGTCTGGAGTTTCAGAGCTACGCGAAGCGGAAACCTGCTGCCGGTGAATGTGACACCAAAGCAAGACAGAGCAAACTGAAGAAATACCAAGCGCCCGTTTCGACGTCTTCCATGGCGCTTCTACGCATCAACCCGTCAGAGCGGGTCACAGCTCATGTGCCTCGTGGCACAGATGATGAGGTCGGCCAAGATGTACGTATGCCAAACAACCTGCTCCTTGCTTGGGTGGTAACTACTCCCCACCTGCCTCCTCGCGGAGGAACAAAAAGAAACCCACGCGCACATGCTGAAACCTGCCTAAGGTGGGAGGGCATGTAGGCTTACACTAGAGCAAAGCCAAGCTCATCCTGACCCTGCCCCCCTGGCTGCTCGCGCGTGGGCATGACCGCCCGGCTAGCCCCAAGTCCGACAGGGCCGCCCGTGTACGTAGTATAGCGTCTCCCCGGCCGCCTCGTCGCGTGTTGGAAGCAGGACGGTACTCTAGGACGCTTGTTTCTGCGGCTGAGGTGGGACTAGCCGCAGACTGGCTTGAGCGAATGCACCCTTATCCTTGGTTGAAAGCCGGCGTGGCAGGAAAGGGCGCATAATTGCGCCATGGCTTCCAGAAACTCGGAGCTTGTTTCAATCCCCCACCCCTGTCACCTTCCCAGCCCGGCGGCGACGGCGAGAAAATACAACCTCCAGCAGTCTGGGTGGAGGGACCAGGACCTGGATCAGGTCCTGCGGAGCGCTCTCCAGACGAGGCGGCATGAATCACAGCATAATTAGACTATCGCGGTTGCCGGCGGTTTGCCCGTTGGAGCAGATCAACTTGCTGGTTCGGGACAGTCCGTGTCACCATGCCTGTCCACGATGGTTGCGCCATGCGCTTGCTGCGTGCCTGCCGCCCAGATGAGATACAGGCAAACTGCCTACGTGGCAGCAGTCAAACCGAACTGTTTAAAAATAGCGGGCGAGAGGAGGAAACTTGGCCTGTGCGCTCACGACTGGCGTGGTGATGGAAATAAAATAGCGATCATCATCCATCCACATCGAGGGTTTCCTTCCCTATTCGGGTTACTTCTTGCATTCGGATGCTGCCGTTGCGCTTGGTCTCAACAGGGTGAATTGAGGCACGACACTGTAAAGCCTCCCCAATCCTCTCGAGTTGAAGGAGCACTAATGACTCGCAAATAAGAGGGAAGCACACCGACAGATTGGGTGCGAGGAGGTTGATCCGGCGCTGGACCACCACCAGCGCTCATCAACTTCCTGGCGGCCGGGCTGCGGAATACTGTCACTTCTGGCTCGGAGCGTAGCGATCTAAGCGAAATCGAGCTCTTCAACTGATAGGAGGTACCGTACCTAGGCGTCGGCACATATCAGGTTTCGGCGCACGAAGGTGTGGATGCTGACGTGAGCGACAAACCTCGCACATCATAGGTCGCAGTCCGCTTCGCCCCCAACACATGCGTACCCAGTAATAGGTAATCACCGAGGGATCAGTTCAGCCATGGGGATTCTTGAGAGAATCGGATCTCCCTCCACCTCATTCGTCCCGCACGGCTCGGGTCAGTTGTTGCGAATATAGGGCTAGAGGATGACGGGCAACCCTGTACGTAAGCAAAACTGTCGGCTTGGAGGGGATCGAGTTTGCCGACCGAGCGCTTGAGAAGTAGGATCGTAGCCCCTGTCCCCCTCAACCCAAACCTTCGCAGGTACTCGCAGGTAGCTGCCCACCCCAGCTTGGCTGGCTGAGTACCGCAGATGACAACATGCCCCGACACTCCGTGGCTCCTTCCAAACAACCTGGACCCTGGTCGCAAACAGCTTTAAGGAAAGAGCAGCCTGACACCAGGTTCCTCTCCACTGGCTACGTCTCGAGTCAGAGCGCTGGCCTGGCCTGCCTGGCCTGGAGGAAGGAGCGCCCGGTGCCGAGTGAGTACCGGGAAGATCGACACGAAGCCTGCGCTCACTCAACTGTTCAGGCCATTCCGCGCCCCAAAGGAACTCCATCAAAGGCGAACGGCTGGTGGGCCGTATCTCAGACGGCCCAGTGCATACTCGAAGTCCTCACTCGGTATGCCAGCCCTCGCCTTCCGTCGTCACAGGCCCGGTGCCTGCAACTCCTGCAGCGACTCTGTTTTGCATCCAATGCTATGTAAGGTATCCCTCCCGTCACATCACATCACATCACATCACGCACGAAATGTATCAAAGATCGAATTGGGAAGTGCCCCGTCTAGCGGTGAAATGGCACGCTGCCTCCGAGCGAATGCAGGAGTCGTTCCGATTCGCAGTGGTCTTGGCGACTTGGGGAGAGCGGTCTAAGAATATGATGCCAAAGCCTGCTTGCCAGATGCCGTGTAGTATTCCAGAGTCGCGGTCACCTAGCGTTGGTCACCATCGGATTCTGGACATGCAGTCCTACATTTCCATGCCCCCGGGCTCTCCTCCCAGTTCGCCAGCCCGTCCCCTCAGAGTGGAAAAGGATTGGCTACCCTGGCCGCTTCCTTCAAAGGAAGCTGAAGGTGGTCGAAAGCGAGGGAAAACGCGGCCAACTTACACCCTTCCAGTGGAGGGGTCACAAGGGTCTCCTAATGGAGCCAACCCACCGCCTGGACAGCGCTTTGGAAGATGATCACCGGTCCTGGCCAACGAAGTACCCCGTCATGTCTAGCCAGTAGCAAGAAGAGGCCAAGCGCTCCTACGATCAGCCACATGTGTGGGCTCCATTCCAAAGGAGGGGCGGGGATGAGCCGAAGTCATCGCATGAAGGGTGTCTTGAATGCTTGAGTAAGTGGCACGTCAGCAATCCGCCTCAGCCATGCGAAAGACGTCGTCGACGGGAAAGGTTCTCTCTAAGCACAGTGGCAAAGCATCGATGTTCCAGAAACGCTAGAGCCCAACCTGGGACTGTTGCCCAGTCTCTACCCCAGGACGGATACCGCGGAGGTCGATGGCGATCTTGACAATTTGGGGCCACGCGCGGCCAAAGCCCCGAGCATGGGTGCAATGAAGCCCAAGGGAATGTCAGTCAGTTAGTGCGAGGGTAGAGCAATTAGCTTCAGCTAGGCCTGAACAACACCCGTCCGATGTACTGCTGGCAAGCACTACTGTCCCTGCTGAGTGTCACTCAGGTGCTAGTCTCGCTAGTACTACTGGGGTATGGGCAGCCGATGCTTATCCACGGATGGTTGCTTGTCAACTTGTTTCATAATGAAGAGTCTCGTCAAGTCAACTGGGGCGCAAGATGCTCTTCCGACGGCCCTCTTGAAACCGTCACATGCTCAGGCGAATCTGATAACCTGCTGAGCCGCAGAGGGCTCCCACGAGACGGATGAGATGGTCAGAGCTTGCTGCATCAGGAGTCAAACGAGGCTTGAGGATGTGGAGGCGGCAAAAGGCTAACCTGGATCTTCCTCCCTTCGCTTAGGTGGGCGGGTAATAACCTACCGGTATCCCGAGATTTCCGACAAAAACTTTACTACAAAACGCCAAGCTCGCCGGCACCAACACAGCCTCCGGGCCTGCGGAGTGTCGGTATAATAAGACGCAGGGTGATATATCATGAGCGATTACTCTGTCTGAGGGGGCCACCACACAGCGACGGCGGAAATGGTAGATGACAACGGAAAACGCCTGGCAAGTAGAAATACTCAGTAGCTGGAAAAAAGCAACGTTTGCCGCGCGCTCTAGGAAGCAAATGCGCATTGACCTGCCTCGGCATCCATCCACTTGGAATCTTCCGACGAGGCAGATCATGCACGTTCACTGCTGCGGTGGTGAAACGATGAGGGCCAACCTCTTGGCTGCTTGGGAAGCGGACTGCTCGATCCGCCGAGAAAATGCGACTCCAGCTTGTGGCGGTTCTTCCGAGACATGGGACATGGGGGGGTGCGCTTTCCGGCACGATGCTCACCGAAAAATAACACCGTTTGGGCCTGTGCGACGATGTGATTAGACTACATGAGATTGACGCCTCCGGATCTTCGGTCACTAAATTGCTGGTTCATCAAACCTTTCCGCGCTTGTTTTTCTTAGTGTCTAGGCGTAAGCTGGCAATCGAAGCTTATGTCTTTCGAGTTTTCCTTTTCAATCTTGCCCCTTTTGCTGCGCCACCACAAAGGACGATAAGCCAACTTGGCGCGCGCTTGGTAATAATAATGCTGCAAGGCGGCGGCGGTGAGAGTCCAAAGGATCACACAGTCCAATTGTTAAATTGGGAGCCTCAGCTGGAGCAAAGCTGATGTTGATCCCCAAGTAGATCGCCAACCCTCGGCTAGAACGCTGAGGTATAGCCAATTTGCCACTGTCATTTGAATATTGTCACTCAAATAACCAAATAATAGATTATTATTGTGTTGTGTCATTGTTTCTGAAAGGCATGTGTTGATATCACGAAAAAGGCAGACATCACTGTAAGATGTAACGGCCCACTGCATCATTTCACATATATTAATTATATTTTGACATTATATATCCCCAATCGGATATACATGTTCCGTTAGTCGGTGTCCCTCTCTAGAACCTATAACCTCCATCCGCGTTGTAGTCAAATGTAGTTATTAGCGCTGAGCCACTCCTTGAGCGCAGCAGAATCGCGCTTCTTGTAAGCGGCACGGCCGCGGATGTTGTCCTGGACCGTCCCCAGGGAGCGGTTGAAGGCAGTGGTATCCTTGTCGGCAAAGAACTTGGCAATGTCGTCGACAAACGACTCGTCGGTGAAGCGGTTCAAGCTGACCTTGACCAGGCGGTCGACGACAATGGGGTTGCCGATCTTGCTGACAATGGCATCCCAGTGGTTCTTGATGAAATCCCAGTGCAGGTCGCGCGCGGACGAGTTTCGTGAAAGAGAAGCCGCGAGGGCGTGCATGTCCGCGCTGGGCACCGAGTCGGACGGGGGCGAGGTGTTGTAGTTGAAGGGAATGACAGACGACTTCAGAAGCCCGGCGTCCTTGGTAAGTCCAAGGACGGAAAGGCAGAGAAGCTTGCCGTCGATGGACTTGGTCTCAAGCCACTCCTTCTTCAGGATGGGAACTGTGCGGGCGGGATCCTTGTCGAGACCAGCGCGCCAGACCGAGGTGCGGAGCGAGGGAGGGATGGGGTTAGCCTCGGGATTCTCAACCCAGGCGTCGAAGCGCTTAAGAGCCTCTGCGGTAACTCTGTTGGGATAGGTGGTTAGTATGACAACGTTATCAATGAAGAAGAAAACTTACTCGGGATGGCCGCTAGCAACGGCAGAGGAAATCAGAGACTTTCGCAAAATCCCAACAAGGTAGTCTTCGCCTTCGCGGGCCTCCCATCCGATCTCCTTGACCTTGGCGTCAATGAGCTTGACAACAAAGTTGCTCAAGCCCTTCTTTAGGTCTTCGTCCTCTCCAAAGACTGACTTCACTGAACCAACAGAGTCGAGGACCTGGCTCCACACGAGCGAGTGAGACTCATTACTGAAACCCTGGAGGAATGTCAAGAGAGCAGCAGTGTTGCCGTTGCCGGCAAAGGCGAGGTCGGCAGTCGATCCAATGATGGCAATCTTATCCTCAGTACTGAGCCTGTCAAGCTGAGTGCTGAGCTTAGCAAGTCGGGAAGCTGGGTAATTGACACGGAAGAAGCCAGTGGCACCACTGTTGAGCTTGTAGAAGTCATCGTTGATGCCGGTGATGGTCTCCTCCTTTTTCTCGAGACTCAACGCAGCGACACCAGATTCATCCTTTTTACCCTCAAGGCCAAGAGGAACCCACCAGGTTGTAGTGTCCTCCTCGGGCTTGACGTCACCGGTTGAAAGGAAGCGGGACTGGTTGATGGTGATCTGACCAGGTTCCTCACCAACGTCCAGCACAGGATGGCCAATCTTGGCGATCCAAGGTGCCATGATTTTATTGATATCCTGTCCAGAAACTTCGCTCAGTGCGTCCCAAAGATCCTTGGTTGTGGCGTTGCCATATGCGTGAGCCTTGAGGTACTTGGAAACACCCTTGACGAAAGTATCAAACCCAAGGTGGTTTACAAGCATCCGAATCACTGAGCAACCCTTCAAATAACTAATAGAGTCAAAGATCTGATTGACGTCCAGGGCGTCGCGCACTTCCACGTGGATTGGGTGGCTGGCCCGGATGCCATCGAGGCGGAACGCCGTCTCCATGCCTTCGTTCACGAATTGAGCCCAAACCTCCCACTCCGGGTGCATCTTCGAGACTTCTGCCCAACCAGCCCATGTCGCAAATCCCTCATTGAGCCATAATTCATCCCACCAGGACATTGTAACGAGGTTGCCGAACCATTGATGGGCGAGTTCGTGGGCAACGACGTATGCGATGGAGTTTTTGAAACGTGGGTCCGACGTTTTCTCGTCAAAAAGAACCTGGGTAGTGCGATACGTCACTAGGCCCCAGTTTTCCATAGCGCCATGGGTAAATTCGTGCACAGCAAGCAAATCAGCCTTGGGAAGAGGGTAGTCGATATCAAAAATCTTCGAGAAGTAGTCAATGCACGGGGCCGCGTGTTCCAAAGCCCACCGGCCCTGTTCCTTCAGACCCCGCGTGGTATAGACACGAACCGGGAGTTGCTTTCCGTTGTACTTGCGCTCAGTGAAAGTTTCGATGTACTCGAAGTCACCAATGGCCCAGGCGAGAAGGTAGGAGCTCATCAGGGGGGACGTTTCGAAAGTCACCAGTTGCCACCCCTCTTTAGTAGGCTTAGTTTCCTTAACGGGCATGTTGCTCAGAGCAACCTGGTCAACTGGAACCTCAACCTCAAAGTCAAAGGTTGCCTTGAGGCTGGGTTCGTCGAAACAGGGGAAGGCCCGCCTAGCATCAGAAGACTCAAATTGGGTGCTGAACATATAGTGCCACTCATCGTCATGAGGCACCGACTTAGCGGGAGTTTCGGTGGGTTTATATTTGCTTCGGTAGAACCCAGCAAGTTCATTGTTGATGGTACCCTCGAAGGTGATAGTCAGAGAAGCCTTCTTTGACACAGGAAGCTCCTGGTCAAAGACAATGGTTGCTCGCTGGGCCTTTTCATTGTACGAGAAGTTTGTGGTTTCGATTGTCTGCTCAGATTTGGTATGTTCAACCTTCACCTTGGCGTTGTGAAGCTTGAGCTCGAGCGTGTTGAGAACGATTTCCTTGGTTGGCTTGGTGATTTCGACATTGATTCTATATAACCCGGGTTAAAATCCATGCCATGTGACGTGACCACTGGTTTCAACTCACCCGACAGTTCCCTGGTAAGTCCAGTTTTTGAACTCGAGGTCCCGGAGTGAGAGGCTATAGTGAGTTGGCCTCACGTTATCCGGGAGCACCTCGCGGTCAGTCATTTTTTCGGGGTTGCGTGCTCTCGCGTGCGCGGAGCAATATCGTTGGGAGATCTGTTGGAGGACTCTGAGGGATGTTAACGATGGCTCAGAGATTTTCTGGACACGATATCCAGAGCAAACCCAGACAGTGCCTGGTTGTGACGGCTGGGATATTTATAGACGATGGTGAGTAAGTGGCTGGCGGGGTCAAACGGTGGAGGAGGGAAGGAAGCTCCCAAGAGCTCTTGCCCCGCCGTAGATGTCCGGCAGCCAAGTGGATAAGCGGGTGATAGACTAGGCAAAATAAGGTCTGGATCGCGAAAACGTACCTCCGAGGGCCTTCATTGATTCGCCCTGCATGCCGCTCTCTGTTTCTGGCCAGGTTGCTGACCAAGTGGCGGTTCTTGGAAACTGAGAACTGAGCGCCGAGACTGTGACTGTTGGTGGTGGTGAAGCTCTGCTCCAACCCGCTGACGGTGCGCAGCCACGCCGAGCTACTCGCTTTCGGTCGAGGCACTGACTTGGCCCACAAGCCATTGGCCGAGCCCGTCAATTGCCTAAGCAGGCATCTCGACATGATGAGCAATCTCCTGATCGATCAATCTCTGTGTCTTGTGACTCTGGGGCACGGTCTGGAGAATCGTCGAGGCCGTTGGTGAGATACCAGTCTCAATGGTCTGGCATTCCACCTCGGATCAGCTCAGCCGTGTTGCTTCGTCTCAATCGCCGTCCTCCTCGAGCGTCGAAGGCGTCCTTTGGTCGCGTGGGTAGGAAGGGACTGAAAAAGTGCGTCAAAGGACGTCTTGCTTGATGTGCCATTGGCCGTGCGGCGCGCTCCGGCCAGCCAATCAGCATATCCCGAGTCCGTATTTCTGGCGGCCCACACGCGAGTCATCTCCAAGCCGTTTTCTGTCCTCGTCCACTGTTTCCAGTCAATTGGGCGACAGAAGAAATGAGAACCAGGTTGGAGATTGGTTAGTAGCAGACTAATTTCTTCGATGGCTAGAAAATATGGTAGTATGTGAGTTAAGAGGGGGAAAAGGCCGGGTTAACCCAAACAGTTGTAAGGAACCATTTTCGGGCCACATACGATCACCGATACCACCCCAGTCTAGACCGATATAAATTGACAACCTTAAGCTTAGATGTTTATTATTAGCCCTCAATAATCTGACAATAACGGTCACAGACTGGGAAATAAGCAGTGTAATGTTTGAGTGTCTTGAACAGAATGTCACCGATACCACCCTAGTCTAAACCGATAAAATTGACAACCTTAAGCTTAAGGTAGGTATTTATTATTAGCCCTCAATAATCTGACAATAAAGGTCACAGACTAGAAAATAAGCAGTGTAATGTTTGAGTGTCTTGAACAGAATGTCACCTGGTTACCAGTCTGCATCAGAGAATTAGCACACATTGAAGCATCAAAGTAATCACAGTAGCCAGACTGGAGCCATATCAACTCATTGATTGTCTTATGGGCTTTCTACGGGCTAGATCGAAACAAAGAAACTCTTCTCCCCATCTTTCGGCACCACCCTAGCTCGCTTCATGATCTCATCCTCACACGCCAGCCTGATGCGTTCCGTCGTAGCAGGACTCTCCAGCCTCAACAAACCGCCAGCATCCTCCGAATCTCCAACCTTGGCAGTGATTCCATTTGCGCTGCGTGCAGCACGAAGAGCATCACGTATCGCAAAGAACACGGCACTACCCATGAACAGAGGTGGCTCACCAATCCCCCTGCTACGTTGAATAGTCCTCAACTCCTTCCACTCGACATCTTTGAGCAGTGATACGTTGAAAACCTGGGGTATGTCACGGTATCCGGGGATCTTGTACGCCCCTGGGCCACGCGTGAACAGATTGCCGGCCATGGGACCGTTCCGCAGCCAGAGCGACTCTTCCATGGTGAAGAGTCCCATGCCTTGGACAAACGCGCCTTGGATTTGGCCGTAATCGATTGTAGGGTTGATGGACTGGCCGACATCCATCTTGATATCTGCGCGGAGGCACGTCCACGTTCCAGTCAAGAGGTCTATTTCGACCTCGGCCGCGGCAACACCCTGGGTAAAGTAGAAGAACATCTTTCCTTCATTCTTATCCCAGTTGTATCCAATCTCAGGCGTTTTATAGAAGCCCTGGGCACTGAGGTTTACTCTGTCAAAATAGGCGGCGTGGGCAAGCTCCTTCATTGTGGCATCTGGACCCAGCTTCTCCCTGTACGGTGCCAGTCTCTCGTTTAGTTGCTTGCAGGCATTGTAGATGGCATACCCGTTCAGGTCCGAGGAGGCCGAGGCGGCGGTGGAGGATGCGTTTGCTACTGTGTTGGTCGCTGTCTCTGAGATGTGCACAGTTTCGATCGGTACTTTCAATGCTTGAGCAGCAATCTGTACCATCTTTGTATGCAGTCCTTGTCCCATCTCGGTTCCTCCGTGGGCAACTGTGATTTGTTAGCTGTGTTCAGGAAATTCAACCGTGGAACTTACCCAAAATCGAGCCATCGTGATAAACATGGACCAATGCGCCGGCTTGGTTCAAGAACAGGGCAGTAAAGGAAATTCCAAACTTGGTGGGGATCAGGGCAAGTCCTCGCTGGCGCCACTTGTTGGATTCGTTAAACTTGGCAATAGCCTCTCTCCTCTGATTGTACCGAGACTCATCCTGGACTTGCTGGTACATCAAGGGGACGAACCAGTCAGTAAGCTTCTGGTTAAAGTGAGTGCTTTCGTCATCTTTGTAAAAATTGATTTCACGTAGCCTCTCGACCGGCATCCCCAGTCGATCAGCCACCTCCTCCATCCACGTCTCAGCAATGAACATTCCTTGAGGACCACCGAATCCTCGGAATGCCGTGTTGGACATGGTATTTGTCTTGCAGAGGCGCCCCCGAAGCAAGATGTTGGGAATCTTGTAGCAGCCGTCTGAGTGTGTCATTGCTCGCTCGCACACAGCATGAGACAGGTCAATAGTGTGCCCAGCATTGTTGTAGATGTTGCATTCGAGGGCTTGGATCTTGCCATCCTTGTTCACTCCAACCTTGTACTTGGCAAGGAATGGGTGGCGTTGTCCCATTAGCATCATGTCTTCCTCTCGAGTGAGCATGTACCGGACAGGCCTCCCAGTCTTCTTTCCTGCCAAGGCTAAAGCAGACGAGAGCAAAATCGATCTTGTCTCCTTTCCTCCAAACCCACCGCCAAGTCTCTTCACGCGAACGTTGATCTTGTTCGCGTGCACATCGCACACACGTGCCGCAAACACCTGCGTCTCGTTGGCGTTCTGGGTGCTTGCAAAGATCTCCATCTCACCATCCTCCGGTTTTGGTACGACAAGGGATGCGTGAGTCTCAAAGTAAAAATGCTCCTGTCCCCCCATCCGGACTGATCCAGTGAAGATGTGGTCGCAGTCCTTGAATCCCTGTTCTGTGTCGCCATTTTTGATCTCCCGGTAAAAGTTGTGGAAACTCTCCTGCTCAATGGCCTCCTCCATGGTGAGAATCGCCGGTAGGTCTTCGTATTCTACCTTGACAGCCCTCGCCGCTTCCCGCGCGCGGTTAGCCGTCGTAGCCAAGATCAAGGCTATGGGCTGTCCGGTAGTATTAACCACCCCGTCGGCAAAGAAGAGCTCGTCAAAGCTGGGTGCACCGAATTTATTAGCCTCCTTGGAAGGCATGTCATCTTTGTCGACGTAATCAACCACACCGGGCATGTCTAGAGCATCAGTGTAGTCGATTGACAGGATCTTGGCGTGCGCTCTCGAGGACAAAACGTAACAGGCGTGAAGTTCATTCTTCAGAGCCGGGACATCGTCCGTATACTGCGCTTCGCCGGTGGTCTGTTTCAACGCCGCGAGGTGGGTTTTCGATTGCCCGGTAACTTCCAGTTTATATGCGTTTGCGGCCGTTGAGTCGACCTGGCCGGTTGAGATCTCTCTCTCCACTTCCTTGATAGCTTGTCCGTCCAAATGGTCGCTCAGACCGGCAATGCTCTCGAGGACGTCATGGTAGAATCTGTAAAAGAACCCAAACGCCAATGCCTTTCGGTACGATGCCATGCCTCCAGGCACATTGAAAGTCAGGTCAAAGTCATGTCCCAGCGCGTTCATTGTCCCCTCCAGAGTTTCCAACTCGGAAAATCGCTTGCCGACAATATACTCCATTGCCTTTTTGGCGGCCACGGTCGTCGCGGCCATTCCGCCGTAGATAAAGTTACTAGCAAGGACGATACCCTCGTCGCTCAGCTTCACCTGCAAGGCGCCGGTCACAATGGCGATGTCATCGTCCTTTCGTTTTGACTGCTTATATGCCCGGATGTACTCGCCCCTTTCAGCCGTGATTGGAATCCTTATGGAAGCGATGATCGAGTCTTGCGGCAATGCCGTCTTCCGGTATCCAGTGAAAAACCGCGACATGGGTATCTCCGTCTCCTGGGTTGCTGACTTGGCAACGATGATACTGTTGGCCGCCCAGAGCACAGGGTTGAGGTCAGAGATGGGCGAAGCGGTGTTCAGGTTTCCCGCGGGCGAGCCAACGTTCCGGATCTGCCGACCAGCGAATAGCTTCAGCTGCTTCAGCATTGCTTTGAAGACCTGTGAGCGCTGTGGTCCGTACTTTTCAATGGCCATCTCGCATATCCGTTCTAGATCGGTCAACACCACATTCCCACCTATCTCGAGACAATTTTGGTTGAAAGAGTACTGCCGTAGCTCGGCAATGTCGCCCACATATACCGACACTGGGTAAGAGATGGCCTTGAATCTCGTCTCGATGTGAGTTTCAGTACTTCCGCCGATAATCTTGGCCTGCGGGTAGACCTTCTTTATCAGAAGCAGTTGATCCAGTGTTACCGGTCGATACCAAATTTTCCTTTTATTACCAAAAGCCAGGGGCCGCATCTGATGCTTCTTCAGAGCAGGTGGGAATATCAGTTCTGTTTCGGGATTGTACTCGATAAATCCAGGAGGGGTAAATCGTTTGACAGGCTGATCGCCACCAGAGCCGTTTACTTTGCAGCAATCGGCACCCTTTCCGCAAACTCGGTCGACGCTAAACGTTCGCGCAGTCTCTCCAATGGAAAAGTACCCGGTGCAGCGACATAGGTTGCCGTCGAAAGCCTCTTCAATGTCCTCGTCGGTAGGTGCTTCGTTGTTCCTCAGCAGAGCGTACGCACTAGCGATGAATCCAGGAGTGCAGAATCCGCACTGCGAACAGTCCCCCTTTGCAAAACGCTCCTGTATGGCATGGGGGCGTTTGCTGCTCCCAATGCCTTCGACAGTGATGACATGCTTCCCATCGAGACTGACCAAGGGCGCCAGACAAGCGTTGATGCTTGCGTGGTAGATCTTTTTTGTTGTGGGATTATACTGGCTGACGACAATGGTACAGGCACCACAACCTCCCTCACCGCATCCTCTGTTGCCCATCATGTCAGTAAGTCTACACCATCAAGGGGTCCGAAACGTACAGTTTGGTGCCCGTGAGGCCGATCCCTCGAAGCCATTCCAGGACGGTGATTTCCGGGTCAATGTCATCTAGGGTGACGCGCGTGCCGTTGAGGAAGAAGCGTAGACAGTCGTCGTACTTGGCCGTCAAGGACGCCAGAAGCTCAGGATGCGGACTCTCCTCGTCCGCGGTCGCACTCGGTGCCATCCTTGCGCGGGCTGTCTTTAATTTTTCCCGTGTTGTTCAACGTCAGAGACTCCTTCAAATTTCCCAGCTCGATTCAGATAAGTGCTACCTCTTGGTAGTTGACGTGGGGAGTCGGTGAGTGCAGGTGAGACAAGTCGGAGATAGTCACACACGATACACAAAAATCAAGTTTGTCTTCTCTATCTCTCCTTCCGTCTCGGTATCCCCTTCGACACGATATCTAGGTAGGATGTAGGAAAGTGCAGAGCTGGGGATGACAAAGCTATCACTTTATCATGTGGCGAGGGTCATCGAGGTAAGGCAAGACCTTTGTCGAATCAGGTCTCAGGAGGGTGCCAATCCACCGCTTGAGCTCTAGTTCTGAGGTTCGTTCTAACCAGCTGCAGCCACGGAGGAGGTGTCAATCAAAGGCAGAGGCAAGATTGGCACCGTGTCAGGACTCCCTCCAATTTGTTCACACTCGCCCATCCACATGACGGAAGATGGCCACCTATGTACAGCGTACAACTGCCTTCCTAATCGCTTCCCCGCGAATCTCCACGCCAATGAGCATCAATCATCTCGATCTAGCCCCTCCCCACATAAGCCAGATAACAGCGACAGGCATCATCATTAGACAACGGCCTATTGGCTGCTTTGCTCGCGTCGGCCGGCTCCGTCATCGACCCCACTCCATCGGCATCCTCCACCTAGAGCGATGATATCTTGTACGCATGTACAGAGCAGCGCTTATCTATGTACAATCTCGCCGGGAATCGCCAGATAAATCGGGCAGGTGGTTCAGAGATACGATCACCATGGTTCTGATTGGAAGCCAGAATCAGGGGCCATAATGCCCGATGATGGACTGCGATTCTTTCAAGCAACAATAAATCTCAAATCCAATGTATAATTGTTTCATTGTTACATATTTGTTACAAGTAAGCCAAATAATAAAAGCAAATAAATAATATAGGTTTCCACCTTGAATAATTGGCTATCTCCCCGATAAAAAGGCTTGGTCGGTGTGGAAGTCGCCGGGCCTAGTAAATAGAACCTCATGCTTTTTCATGACTTGTTAACCAGTGAGGGTGACCTCTACTTTGAACTAATTTATTTTTGGATGTACGACTTCGGGTCGGGGCGTCGAATCCATTGATCAAAGCGATTGCGTTGGAGTGTCTTCTGAAGTTATTACCAGCCATGTCTCGTAGAATCCATCCTACTAAAGTCACCTAAATATCGTAATATCAAGGGAAGCCTCAGATATTCGCGGTAAGAGTACATCAAGATCTGCCATTATTGAGTAAAATAGGGCAAAATAACGCCCGATAGACCAGCAAGGCTATTCATCTCACTAACATGATTATTCAGAGCTATTACAACATCTATCACTCCTCGGGCATGTTATGCAAGCCATATCAAAAGGGGTCCGAGATCAGGCATCGCGGCCGACGCCGCTTGCCGGCGCTAGCTCCGCCCCAGCATTTGAGGCAGGTATTAAAATTAAAGATTCTCCGGGGTGGGCCGCGAAGGGTTTTGAACCCATGATACTTACTTATTCTAGAGCATATACTTCATGCTTATTCTGCTTTTCACTCAATACGACAGTGTCACTGGCATATATTGTCTATAGCTACCTAGTTGTCTATCCATCACTGACTTTTCTTACTCCTGAATGTACTTCTTTAGTCCCCTCAGGCGGTTCTTCGCCTCCTCCAAAACGCTATCCTCCTTGCAAACGGCAAAGCGGATATAATTCTCAGCGAGGTGTGCGTTTTCAGCCGTGTAGAACTCAGTCGGGGGGATGGCGGCCACGCCAAGCTCTTGGATCAGGAACCACGCGAGCTTGAAGTCCCGCGGTCGGTTAATGACATGCGGCGGGAAAGGATAGTCCTCGGGCAGCTTGACCTTGGCCATGTTTACGAGCACAAAGTACCCTCCCTCTGGCTCTGAGTAGGGCATGCCCAGCTCATCCCAGACGGCATTGAGCCGAGCCAGCTTGCCCTTCATCTCCTGGATCGTCTCGTCCCAGAAGCCCGCCGCCTCAGCCTTCTCGAAGCCGACTGCGCAGGCCTCTTGTAGAGGGGAAGGAGTGACGAAGCAAATACGGGTGTGAGCAGCTGACACGTACTTGATGAGGTGCTCAGGTCCAATCAACCAACCTATGATGCGAATTAGAACTGCCCATGTCTTCACACTCTTATTTTCCGCGACTTACCCACTCGCCAGCCGGTGGCGTAAAAGTTCTTGCCGGCAGATCCTACGGTGAGGGTCAGGTCGGCAATCTCAGGGGACAATGATCCAATTCGCGTAAATGGAACATAGAAGAGACGGTCGTAGACCTCATCGGAGAGAATAATGATCTCGTGCTTGACGCACAAGTCTCCAATCTTTTGCAACTCTTCCCTAGAATAGACCTTTCCAACGGGGTTGTCTGTCTACTCGTCAGCCTGGAATCTTTCAAATGCTCGCAAGGAGTAGACCCACGTGGGGTGTTCAGGACAATCATCTTAGTCTTGGGCGTGATGGCCTTCTCCAGCTCATCAAAGTCGATAGTCCAGTCGGCAGCAGAGGAGGTCTTGGTAGCGCCAGTTGCAGGGGGGTGCATGGGCACATACACCACCTTGCCGCCTGGCATCTCGATGTTGGAGATGTACTGGTCGAAGAAAGGCTCAAAGACAATGACCTCGTCTCCATCCTCGATAAAGGCCATGAAGGCACTCAGCATACCTAGAATATTCAAACCACGTACATTAACAAGGCGTTCAGACTACAAGGCACGGAATAAATGCACGTCAGAAACGACGACCAGTATCTCACCTTCATTAGCACCCGTCGTGACAGTCACCTCAGTCTCGGGGTTGATCTCGCGCCCCCAGAATGGAGAGTAGGCATCGGCAATGGCCTTCTTGAGCCGAGGGCGTCCCTTGGTGTGACAGTACTGGTTGCAGTCAACACGATCCAGGGCTTCCTTGGCCGCGTCAAGAAGGAAGGAGGGCGGGTTGTAGCCGAAGAAGCCCTGGCCCATATTCACAATGGGCTGCTTGGGCGAGGCTGCCGCAGCTTCATTAATGATAGACCTTGCATGCGCACCAGTCAGAACCCCGCGGACCGTCTCGTCAAGTTATGATAAAGTCTCACCAGACATCTTGCCGTTGGCCAGACACCCTGGCTGCTGGTTTCAGCTTTTCACTCAGGCCCATGCTGATTGCGGAATGGCGAAAGCCCCTTGTCAACGATGGCACTATGGCTTTGGTTGGAGTTGCAGTGGTGAGAAGTCGAGAGCGCAGAAGAAGAAAAGACGACATGGAGGCTACTACTAATCACTCACTTGCCGATTGCTTGCTGTGAAGTGACCCCGGCTCTCCTAAGCAGCTGGGTGGAGGGGTGAGGGGCACACGAAATGGGCAGAAAACGTGCGGGCTAAGTTGCTTCCTTTTTTTCTTTCCCTTGCTATACTACATACAGAGCAGACTCACGCTCGGCAATGGGCAGCGAAATCATGCGCCTAGCGAAGGCTTCTGGCGGATATCCAGCGAAAAAGGGCAAACAAGGGAAATAGTCCGTCGCTGGTGCCCGAATTGCGACATCACTAGCGACGTACAGCCAATAGATGTTCGGCATGACTAAGCATTTCGTGGGGCCTATCGATGGCGTCACCGGAGGAGCTCCGTATTGCTCCAGCCAGCCCCGAGATCGGACTCCACGCTGGAACACAGCCGACAGTATCACAACGGCAGAATGGATATGACAAGGCAAAGAGCCGGTGTGCATTCAAGACGTGAATCCATACCCATACGTTCCATTCAGTCAACCTCTGGTTCAAACTCCAAGCGCCTACCGTTTCCGTTAAAGGAAGTTCTTCATCGTACAATGTGAATCTCATTCCGCAACTCCTCATCGACCGTCTCAAAGATCAAAACACCCATTATGCATGCCTTCCTCCGTGGAGCCCACATGCTGCATGTCATCCGTCCAAACGCCATTAGCCCTCATCAAGGCCAGTAATATTAATAGCAGTTCTGATCCCCTCCCATCCGGGGGACAGGCCACAATGCGGATAAGTATTCTCCAGGCCGGAAAGTAAAGAACCTATAATATAGGGGCGAGATGCCCTGACTTATGAAAATCGATCACATCATTAGTTGGAACCGGGGTTTTCAACCACACGGCGAAGGTTCGCCATCATTCTCTCCATAAACTCCATGGATTCTCGTCCAGGGACATCGGGAAAGTCCTGAACTTCGCCGCTAGAGTCGTGTTCGGTTTCGTCGACGCTCCCCTTGGTTGGAGTCAACGTCGCCCGTTGCGGTATCTGCGTATCGTCGCCCGTGGCTACAGGCGTTGTTGCAGTAGAAGGGCCAGATTGGACCTGGATTGACAGTTCCAACGCCTTTCCTCCAGCTTGCGTTGGCGGGTGGGCTTTGGCTGCAGCTTGATGAGGCGTCATCCCTGAAAATTTAGGAATAGGTACAGGCGTGATAGTCCTGTGCGGCGCCACTGTTATCGACCGTTCTCCCTTGTCAGCAGTAGGAGTCGAAGAGACCGACGCCTCAGAGCCCGGAGAGCTTGTCCCTTTCGACGTCATGGCAGCCAAAAAGTTTGGCGGCAAAGGAACGGGTGACTCCTTGGCGGGAATCTATGTGTGTCTTGTCAGCATGTATAATCCTCATCTTATCTCGGCGCGTCTTACCTTGTACACTTTCGGGGCTGGGGGTTGCTTAGACTTCCTAGCCGGGGGAGTTGTCGTTGGTTGTGGACTTTGCCCCTGTTGCTGTGTTGTGGGTATGATATGTTGCCCGGCACTCGATGGCATCTGATAGCCCGCGGCAACAGTTATAGACTCGGATGGCCCAGCTTGATAAGCCTTTGGTGCAATGGGTGCGTGAGCGCCTTGCGCAACTGGCATATAGGAAGCCGGCTGCATTAATCTCAAGAGGTCGGCTTTTGTGGATGCAGATGGCATCCTATGCAGCGAAGAAGTCGAGGTCAGGCTGGCCCTCCTCAAAAGTTCATTTTGATTTTGCTTGAGATAGGCACGCAGATCGCCCTCGTACCCATTCGTGAATCCACCCCATGGGGAGTAGGGGGTCCGATACTTTGATGAATCCCTGGAACTTAGGTCAGAACATATAGTGTGCAAAATGATCACCGTGACAACAGACGTACCTATTATGATGCACTTGGAAGAATGGGTATTTCTGGTACACTGACGAGTGTACCTGCCAGCTGGGTTTCGAAGAATGACGTGGATGCCCCGACCGGTTGGAGGCGTCTTGGCCGGTTGCATTTACAGTCTGCTTCGCGATACCAGAAAGGCCACCATACTGAACCGGACCATGATTCACAGGGGCCTGCTGTGGGTGCTGCGGATGCTGCGTATGCTGTGGGTGCTGCGGATGCTGTGGGTGCTGTGGTTGCTGTGGTTGCTGTGGTTGCTGTGAGATGGATAGAACCGATGGCCTGGGCGCAAACAGCTGCTTTGAATACATCCAATTATTAGAGCTGCCCAGTCCTGCGGGTGAAGCTTGTTGAGGCTGTACATATGGAACAAACATGGTCGTTGCCACTCGCTCCTTTGGCAATGCGGCTGCAGCAGTTGGGGGCACATGGCTGCTAGAACCATGAGAGGTAGGATTGACTGGAATCCTTGGTTTGTAGATGTATGGCTTGACGACCATACTGTTCGCGTGCATCTGGTTCGCCAGATGCATCCCTCCCTGTTGACTGTATGGGGAAACATATGGCTGGTAGTTTTGACGCCTGACAGCATTTGTAGAGACTGGCTTCACAGGCTTGGGGATCGTATCAAGGTAGTTGCCCTTGGGGTTATGCCGAGGGTTCGCTGGATCTTCCGTATATTGGGCTTTTGCGTCAGTCGAAGACCGGGCGAGATAGTACCAAATCTGGTCTGGCTTCCCCAGATCAACCTTAACCTGTGCCGGGTTCTTTCCAACGTCGTGGAGGTTAAATTCCGCCCAAACACAGCCGTCGACGAAAGTATCGTCTTTCCTCGGCTTTTCATCGCCACCGCGTTTAGCGTTCAGCTTTGCCTTGGCCTTGTGTGAAGCCGGCATTGGGATAGCTTTTGCAGATGCCTTTGGTAGGTGGTAGTCAGAGGGATCCGGGAGGAGAAGCCATTTCCACTCGACTTCAAGTTGGTCACTGCAAACGCGTTAGTAGGTTCCACCAGAATACGCCATAAAACATACCCATGTGGAAGAATATCGATCAGTAGCGTCTGGTCAATGGCGCGGTTCTCGACCACGATACCGGCAAAAATATCTCCCTTATGATACTGGAACTGGCAGACAGCACCCTTCTCCAAAGACCGGGCAGCATTCCGAATACGAGGATCCTCCTCAAGGACGGAGCCATCCAACTTCCTATCTCGCTTCGAGCGGTGGAACCGGCAGCTAAACTCAAAGGCCTGTTCCTTATACTCGACCTCGTCCTCGCCAAAGACTGGAACATCTCCTTCCTCCACGAATACGCCAGCTGCGGCCGCACAAGTCGCATGGTAAGCTCTGGCACATTTCTTCTGTGAGCACTGGAAGCATGCGCCTCTTTTCGACCGACAATACAGGCATTTGAGCTCGGTCCGATCCTTGTGAATACCGGAGACGTTCGATACGATTTCTTTTTCATCGACCAAATCAATATAGGTCTCGGGCAGGTACAGAGCACACACACGATGCGCTCTCCGTCCATCATCCGTCGGTAGCAGCTCCATGGCAGAGACGTCATTTGGACAAAGGCAACAGGGTGGTTCGGTCCTGGACTTCAGACGCAGTTTGATCCTCTTCTTCACTCGGGACTGGTCCTCCTTGCCGTTCTGGTCTCGTTTTCTCTTGCGTCTGACCACCTTCACGGCGTGTCCCGCTGGTGGCGTGGGCAGCCTGCTATCCTCATCTTCGTCCTCATCCTCGAAGTCTTCGTTATCAGTCTCTTCGTACTCAGTCTCCTCGCCGCGGAGCTTGCGTTCAATCTCGTAGACGTTGATCCATACGCTATCCTGGGCTTGGGCACATTCGCACCGCTTTGCCACCTTTCCCATTTCGAGCCAAGGTTCAAGGGCAAAGTTGACGGCTTCGGCGCAGTTGTAACCCAAATTGTACCCTGAATGATAACCGTAGGGGTAGGTGACCACAAACTCGCCAGGGTACGAGACGACCTTGTTGACTTTGATACCGTAGTGTGAGAGCAAGTGCTGGGGTGAGATGAGAAATCCTTTGTGACGAAGAAACTGGTTACAAGACTTTGCATCCGCGGGCCAGATGTTTTTCATGGCAGCCTCAAATCGCCGAGCGTCCGCTTGCGATATGCTGTACCACTGCTTCGGGGCACCAAAGTGCACATAGTTGATACTGTACAAATCGACGTCCTCAAGATGCCATGCAAAAGTTGCTTTCCACATTCCAAAATATAGATACGCAGTGTTGACGCCGGGAATCTTGGTGCCGAGGACATCAAGCAAATTTGGCAGTTTGTTCAGGTTCCAGATCTCTGTGCGGTCATCGAAGAGGGTTCCCATCATGTCGGCGCCGTACAAGGGAGAAGCATACGTCAACGTCTTCCAGTATACTCGCTCCAACTCTTCGCAGCGCTCCGGCGTATACTCTGAGATGTCCATTTGATAATCAAAGTCCTTGAACGCAGCCTCGTCAATCGCTGCGGAGCCCTCCCGCTTGCTGTATTTTCGTCGAGCAGAGACCGATTGGGTTTTGGTCTTTGGCTGCCTAGAAGCAACCTTCTGCGGCTCACGGGGTTCGTCGGTCTCAGCATTGGTTGTGAGCGCCTCCTCGATGGAGGCGACAATTCCTTCCGTGGGTTCATCAGGTTCAGCCTTGGGAGACACGGGAGTCATTGGCCGTTCCTCATCATCCTTCTCGCTCAGACCTCCCTTGGCTCTCCCAGCCCTCCTGCCACGCTTCTTAGGTGCCGATGACGTCTGTGTTTTCGGTGCAGTCGGCCGTCGTGGAGGTCTTGGCTTATCGGCATTGGCCCGTCGTTCGCCTCGTCTGGCCGGTGGTTGGTGCTCACTCTGATCGCAAAGCTGGCGCCATTGGGGCACGTTGTATGATCGGCCGTGGAGAATGTTCACTTGTCGATAGGTACCATTCGATCCCATAATATCTTGTTTGATAGGCTCTCGAACTCTGACAGTCTTGACCAGCTCGTCCAGGGGAGGCTGCTTGTCCTTCCACTCCTTTGGAGGAATGATCTTGATTACGCCAGACTTCATTCCGTAGCTGTTCACTTCGGTCATCTATGATTGAATTGGTTAACCAGGCGATCTGGGCCATGCATTAAGGGCCAACCTACAAAACGCTTGAAGTCTTGGAACTGGTGCATGGTGGGCTTGAAGACCGGAACGGCCCCGGACCAATGGTCGGGCAGAACCTCTCCAATGTCTAGTTCCACGGCATCGCCTTGTCCAGGAGAATTATCAGCATCGGGAGGGATTGAGGGCGGAGGCTCCTCGACCGACAGGAGGGGCTTGTATGCGTCGAGGGATGCCAATTCGTCGTCGAGCTCGCTGAGTTCGGAGTCGCTGACATCTGATTTGGACGTGTTGTTACTATCTGGCGGCGAATGCAAGAACGTCTGCGAGGAATCCTTGGTGTTGTTGAGCTTTTCATCGGGCTGCGCATTGAGCGCACCGCCAGACACTGTTGGCGGTGCGGCTTGCGCCGATTCGATGCTGGGGGCTGCATTCGACATGGCCGGCGATGAGCGTCGCAGCATGCGACCAGCCCATGAAGAGGGCACTTTTCAAAATCGTATTCGTGTGGGTTTTTGGCAGGATGTGCGCAAATCTTTTCTTCGCAGGCTCTTCGGGGAACACAAACCGCTGTGGCCGGCTGTGAAGTGAGATGCATACATACAGATCGCCGGGCGCTGTTGGAGGGAGGGAAAGCCTCCAAGGCAGGGGGGCCTCTACCTCCAGCCTGAGTCCACTGGGCAGGTACGGGCAAAACCGTAGACACGGGACTTGGCCAAGTATCTCAGAACTGGCAGGTACCTCTACCCTCTTCGAGGCAAACCTAGCGAGGAAGGTTTCGATTTTTGGTGTCGGACGAGGGTTAAAGTGGAGCAGATCCACTCTGCTAAGAGTATCTGGACTTCTAGGTACCTTGCTAGGTGTCTCCTGTGTCGCACAAACACTTAAGTTGTTGGCCTAGAATGACATGTTTAGACGATTTGGTGCATGCATGATGTCCGCGTGCTTTCATCTGCTGCCGCCCCTTGAGCTCGGGGTCACGTTTCAATAGCCAGGCCTGAAGAGAGCGTTGACCTCCTAGGATCGGCCCATGTGCAGCTTGCAAATTCCGAACGCTGGCATACTAATTGGCAAGTCACTCTCGCTAGACCGTGATACAGAGTCTAATTCCAGGGTACTTGGCTGGGAGGTACCTCGAATGCTGTGCATGCCTGAGGCCAATATCTACTACCCTCCCTTTCCCTTTTGGTCCATGGCCTCGATCAGTGGTAGATTGATAAGATTTGATTTCGGTGGGAAAGAGAGACTCGGTCTGGCTTTTCCCCTGACTTAGTAATAACGAGAGACACCTTTCAGCTTAGTTTGTTATCGGATGAATCAAAGCGTTCATTTTCACATGCAGTGTCGAAGCAGACCTCCTCCATCCATCAACCCAGTTGCCCAGCGCCCAGGTCCCGGTCAACTCTTTCCGAAAGAGAAAAAGGCCGACTGGCTTGGATGAAGCATTTCCAGTCATGGGCCGGCAGATTGAGCAAAGAACTGTCGAAGACATTGAAGATATGAGGCTCCACTGGATAAGCCAGTCATGATCCAGCCCAAAATCCACTGCCATCAGCGTGCCTAGGTAGCCACATGGATACTCCAATTCCGCCATGCTGATAATCGGAACCCAAATGAAGAATATCGATTAGGGCGATGGAGTGGGAGTTATTCAATCGAAAACGCCTATTACGCAAGGACTACGTGGGGATTCACCAATCTAACCGATCTTCAGAGCTGCCCCCTTGCAAAAGTCGACCCTGTCCGGAGACTAAACAATATATTTTCTCATTATGCGCGGCAAGGCAAATACATGGCCAAATTCGTCGACTCGACAGACATAATGCGTATCTGGGAGATATTGGCAAGAGGGGGAACAACCCCGCGCGCGCACATGATCCGCCCAGCCCCTCATCTTTTCTCTCGCTGCTGCTGAACCCCTCCCCACCTCGAGGATGAGGCGGTACCTTCACCTCATCGCGATTCTTGATTGGTCTTGCCAAGACAGATACGAGCTGCATGCTACATCACCAGCATCGTCCACGCCACTGCCCACCAAGACCCGCACCTCCATGCTTACAATGACCACATAGGCTCTCGCTGCTGCATATCAGCGGGAGCTAGCTCGGGCTTTACGTAGTAGCCATGCCCACAGCGAAAACAATATGCAAAGGTATGCCCTGATTTGATAAGCTTGCAGCACGCCAGAGCTGAATATGCAGCCTCTACAGCTTCGCTCTCTGCTGCTAGCCCCTCTTCTCCCAGCCTTGTGAGATTTAATATGAGGACATTATAAGGTCGCAGAGCCCCCTCATCTGCTAGGTAGCTATCGGATTTCGAATTGCCGGCGGGTTTCTCTAGTGGTCGAACGCATTCGCTATCCTCCTCCACGATGCTCCCATCTAGGTTAACCGCAGCCCTTTCGGCAATGGCCATTACCCCGCTGGTCTTCGCTCAGACCCAGAAGGATAACACTAGGGTATGGGCCGTGATTGCTTATGTTCATCATGGCGAAAGCGTTCCCAGCCTCAGCACTCGCCCGGCTGTGCTCACTCCAGAGGGTGCTCAGCAAATGGCGAGGCAAGGCGCAGCTTTCCGATCCCGATACCTGAATCAGACATCCTCCAGTGGGGGCAATTCAACCACTAACTCGACCGGGTTGGCACCTATCTATGACATTCAGCTAGCTGCTCTGGATAACTCTAAGCTCACAGTGATGGCTGCTGAAGAGGAAGCTTCTGTTGGGAGTGCTCTGGCGTTTCTTCAGGGACTGTACCCACCAGTCACACAAGAGTACAGTACACTTGCCGGCGGAGATGAGATAGCGCACAACTTTGCAAGAAACAGTTCTGCATTAGTTGACTATCCCTTGGGTGGGTACCAATATCCCAAGCTGCAGGTACCAGCCACGTCCGATAGGAACTCTCCAAGGTGAGAACGGTTGATAAGCCTCTCCTGAAGTGACATCAGCGAATTTAACCGGTTCAACAGTATTCAAGGAAATGTTGGGTGCACCAAATGGACAGCAGCAGCAAATTCTACTCTGCGGAAGCGGCAAGACATGAAAGATCTGTACGATGAGAGTGCCTCTTTATATCAGGATCTTTTCTCATCCGGGCCATTAAAGGGTGTCGTCACCAATGAAACCGCCAATTTCTGGAATGCATATGAGATTTACGACTACGTCAACTACTTGTATCTTCACAACGAAACTACTCATGAGGGGCTTGTAAATGCGAATGAAACATTGACGAACCTCAAGTCATACGCGTATGCGATCCAACGTGGAAAATATACCGAGTCGACAGATGAGACGGATGATGCAAGGAACCAACTCTACACCGTTGCCGGACGAACCCTAGCATCGAAAATTGTCAGCCAATTTGAAAATGTGATTGCCAACAGCGCAAAGCAGAATAAGTTAACCTTGATGTTTGGCTCCCCCGAGCCCATGCTATCCTTCTTCTCCATAAGCGGATTGATCAACCGAGAAAACGTCAGATCCGGCGCCTTCTCCAGTCTTCCGGAACCTGGCTCAGCCATGATCTTTGAGCTCGTTGGAGACGTGCCCAGGAAGTACGAGACAAATCTCGACCCCGAAAAGCTGCAGATTCGATTCCGATATCGCGCCAGTGCTGATGAGGACGAGGAATTTACAGATTATGCTCTGTTCAATTCCGGATACGGGGCATCCACAGTTTCATACATCACCTTCTCTCGACAGCTGTCAAACAAGAGTGTCAATTCTACGGAGTGGTGTAACGTCTGCGGCTCTACCACAGCCTCATGGTGCGGACTCTCCTCAGCCTCGGATGAAACCGACAGCAGTGGCATGTTCACCAAGAAACAAAGCATACATCCGGCCATTGCTGGCGTAATTGGGGCTCTGGTCATGGCTGCGGTGATGGGACTCGTCGCGTTGGCTCTGTACATGGTAGCCGGTTTCCGACTGCGCCGCGCGGGAGCAGATGAACGAAAAATGACATTCGGCGGGTTTAAGCGTGAGGAGAAGAAACCTAGCGACACTGATGTTAATGTGACGCACGAGGGTATGCACCATGAGCGCGTAGGTAGCTGGGAGCTTCGCGGTCACGAACCGCCCATTCCGGGTTTGGGAGGGGTTATCACTAAGAACTTCTCACGGTCAATCACCAGGAGGGTTGATGATGATGATGATGATGATGACCAGATTAGCATACTGGGTGCTAAGCCTGCTGCCGTGCGAGAGGCACTGTAGAATGTGGGAATGAGTCAAAGAGCCTGGAAGAAGGGTGTTCAATTTCTCTACAATTTTCTCCTTTTAGTCATTCTGATAGCAAGATTTAGAATTGTGAATATAATGATGATGATGATGATGTTCTACTTGAATGTCGATGCGAGACACTCAAACTGGGCAACCCCGTACCGTGATATGTCAATGAACTTATGCGCCTTGGGACATTAGTTTGGTTTTGGTTGGTTTGATTACTCCTGGTCGAGTCCCAGCAAGAATAAAGTGGCCCGCGTCGGGAAAAGCCCCATCTGGCCTTCTGATAAAACACCAGCAGAGCGAACGCGAGGTGCCAGAGCGACGGAACATTGATCACAGCAACATTTCCTGTAAGCATCCCTTCCCTCCCCGCGGTTTCAGCACAGTTGGGTGATTGGGTTGGCAGACCCATGCAAAGTGGGT
This sequence comes from Clonostachys solani, assembly GCA_902141235.2. Classification (NCBI taxonomy): domain Eukaryota; kingdom Fungi; phylum Ascomycota; class Sordariomycetes; order Hypocreales; family Bionectriaceae; genus Clonostachys; species Clonostachys solani. Next base: position 165,432 of record CABFOC020000097.1, read on the forward strand.
GTTGGTTGATGAAGGAAGCGCCAGCCTAGAACGCCGCTTGGCCTGCAGGTCATACGGGCGCATGTCGCGCCATGTCATTCAGTTCCCGATCTTCCTGCTCAAGCAATGTTAGATTAGACGATGCCAATGTTGCACTTGAGAAGGGCGTGCTCCCGTAGATGGCTGGCACCGTTCGGTGGTGGTGCTTGTCGAGCATCATCTCAGCTAACCTCACCCGTTCTAGCGAGACGACGCTCCATGGCTCATAGCCAGATCTCGACTCCGGAGATACAGGGCCGGCACACATTCAAATACACCCGTTTTACGGACACAACCTCAATCCGTATCCTCACTCTGTCCCCGGGTCAGCCTGGTGACCCGCTTCGTGGCGAGCTGTCCGTCGAGGACCTGGCCTCTGCCCAGCCGTATGAGACTGTGTCCTATGTCTGGGGTATAGGGGGTCGCTGCGCAGAGCTCATATGCAACTCGGAATATCTTTCCGTCACTCAGAGTGCACATGATGCCCTCGCTCGCATCCGGTCCTCGGACACCCCGAGAAGGGTGTGGGCGGACCAGATCTGTATCAACCAGGACGATGTGGCAGAGCGGAGCCAGCAAGTCCCCCTGATGAATGCGATTTATCACGGCTCCGACCGTGTGCTGGTATGGCTGGGTCAAGATCCAAACGGCATTGCTGCAGAGGCGATGAAGATGGTGAGGTATTTAAATACCGTTTTCGAGGATGAAACAGCACATCAAACCTTCCGGCAACAGTACTCGGAAGAGCTCTTGGCTCAAAACAGAGAGCCTTGGATCCCGCTATCTAAACTTACAAAGTTGCCATGGGTAAGCAACACTCTTCATGTTACCCAGGCCATCGCTCAACCCTTCTTAGTATCGAATTACTAACGCACTGGGGAAAGTTCTCTAGGATATGGATCGCACAGGAAATCGGCACAGCTTCATCAGCAACCCTTTTCTGGGGTGATTCTCAAATCGAGTGGGATGAACTCTCATCCGCGGCCGCTACACTGAACGTTGATTACCACTCGCTCCGAGTCCAGTTCCAAATATATACGCCTTCGATCCGCTACCTACATAAGCGGTTCGTCGTCCCAGAAGTAGCCCATGATGATTCCCACAACCGTGGAAACTTCGTATACGAGCTTCACCGCGCAAGGCATATGGAGGCCAAGGATCCCAGAGACCGCGTTTACGCATTTCTGGGCCATTACACTATGCAAACAAACGGCAATGCCCTGGCATCCTTGAAGCCCGACTACACTCGACTGGTCGAAGAGGTGTACATCGACGTTGCGATTCGCAGCCTCGAAGGTGCCTCCTCCCTCATCCTACTCGCTGCTTGCCAGCCCTGCGGCTCGCCGAAAAGAATCGCCCGCATATACCGGAGGCGGGTGTACGTGCCGACCTGGGTCCCGGATTGGAGGATTCTGCCGTTGCATATGTTCGCAAGCCCTACCACCCCCCACAAGGCATGCGGTGATACCTCTCCGAAGCTCGATATTGACGAGAACAAGCGGGTACTCCATGTAGCCGGTGTGCGTGTAGATACCATCTCGCGCTGTTTCCGAACTTTCCAGAATGGCGACTTCCAAATGCAGAAGAAAAAACGAAAATTCGACGCGCATTATCCAACATCTTTCGGGGAGATATGGACAAAGGTGTCCGGGCAAAAGGAGATATCCTTGAACGCCAGATATAGGCGCACCAAGGAGCCGGCATTCGTCGCCATGACACAGACCCTGACCAACGGTTGCATCGGCGTTGATCGCTCACAGCCCTATGAGGAGATCCCAACATCCAGGTGGACGGCTGCAGCCGCGGCTTATCTTCTGCACATCCGGGACGGAAACTACGCCGGTATCACTGAAGAGATACAGGCGCTCGCTGCCGAGGGAGAGCCGTTCAAGTGGAGCCATGAAGCTACGCTCGTCACGCGGTATCGCCGGTTCGCCATCTCATCAAATGGGTACTATGTCCTCGGGTCGGACATGATGGAGAAGGGAGACGTGGTTGTCGTTTTATATGGCGGACGGACCCCGTTCGTGCTCAGACCCCAAGGCGACACTTGGGTGCTGCTGGGTGAATGCTACGCCCATGGTCTTATGAACGGAGAGGCGTTCGAGCTTGGGGAAAAGGAAGAGGTTTTTACGATTGTATGAATAATGATTATCTTACTCACAGGCTCTTGGTTTTTAGGTGTACAACGGGGGACAGCATGTCATTTAATAATATCTACCCTAAGTATGTTGAAGAAAGCGAAACAAGTCGACAGGAATGGAGGCCCAACGAAATGACTGTAATACATAACGAACCCCCTCTCTACTGTTTCCAGATGGTAGTATCTCTCATTAGAATGAATTATTTACTCTATCTCTTTTCGTAGTTGTTTCGTTGAAAAGTTCTGGCGGTCAATGATTCGTATCGCAATTGAAGAACAGAAATCACAATAACTAGCGATCTTTGCATTGGCTTACATCACTATCGAATTACACTGGGCCTATCATTTATTCAACTTTTTTCAATTCACTCCTAAGCAGAGAATATTTGATCCATGACTGAGAGCTTCCACAGTGTGGGCCAGTCGCACTGTTTTGGGCTTTTTACCAGCAACTTTTTTAGTGCCGCTTATCGAAACCCCACCAAATGGCGATAAGGATTTTTCTAAGATTTTTTGGTGCCGCTACCATGTACATGATTTCACCGACCATCTTCTCTATACTTGGTCTATCGACATAGCAAACCATTCAAAATGGCGACGCCGTCGTTAGCTGAGAAGCTAGACAAGATCAAGTCCCCTGGCCTCCAGAGCCAGCAGCGGGTAGGCTTCTCCCTGCAAAACGAACGATCCATGCGTATGCTAATACTTCCGGCGCCAGACCGTCGTTGTGCTCCAATCCATCGAGTCGACACTCAAGGACCAGAACAGTGCGCCAACCCCCACGGGATACTTTGCTGCTCTCCTCGCTCTTCTCCAGCAGGCAAACTCGAGCGGAAACGTCAATATCGAACTTGCCACGCCCGTTGTCTACCTCCTCGATGTCGTAACACCGTTTGCCCCGCAGCCGCTCCTGCGATCCAAATTCACCCAGATCCTCACACTTATTGCGCCCGTCCTCTTGATGCAAGAAGCAGAGCCAATTCTCCTCAGAACATCCATCGGCTGCCTGGAATCGCTCCTGATTGCGCAGGACGCAGCCTCATGGGAACTCTCCGTCACACAGATTGGCCCGAGGCGGGCTGTCGCAGGTCTGCTCAACCTCTCCTTGGATCCTCGCCCCAAGGTGCGCAAGCGATCGCAGGATGCTCTCAAGAAAGTTCTCCAGACTCCTCCTCCCAGCCCCTCCTTGGACCACCCGGCTGCCGATATGTGTGCCCAGACTGCCATGAAGAACCTAGAAGACCTAGCTGCCAAGGTCGCCCAGGCGCGCAAGGGCAAGAAGTCAGCCGACGCCACCAACGAACCTGCCTTGATCCATGCGCTCCAATTGGTCAAGACAGTGGCCGCAGCCAGCGGCGGTTGGCCCAGCAAGAAGATTGAGTCTCTGTGTGAATTGCTCCTGGGCATCGCCAAGACTGGAAACGAATATATGACCATGGCTGCCTTTGATATCTTTGAACTAATCTTTGAGGGCATGAGCGATGAGGTTTCGTCTACAAAGCTGCCAAGGTTGATGGAAATTATTTCAGAATTACGCCCTTCGGCCACTGATACCCAGCTTGTACCTCCTTGGCTCGCAATTCTATCAAGAGGCTACGATGTCTCCGCTCAAGTCGAGCCAGAGGAGACGTTCCAGAACCTCCCCAACCTCTTCACAATGATTACGCAGTTCCTCCAGTCACCTGCTGAAAACATCCGAATTTCCGCTTCAGAGTGCTTGGTTTCCTTCATGGCAAACTGTGTGCCCTCTCAGGTGATTACCGAGCCATCTGTATACGACGAAAAGATCCTTGAGAAGATTGCCAAGACAGCCGAATCCCTGCTCACTGTTCAGTACCAGGCGGCTTGGCTTCAGACCTTCGCCGTTCTTGGTGCCATGTTCGATGTTCTGCGCTGGAGAGCCCACCCCATCTTGTTGGGAGTTGCTAAGACTGTAGGTGAGATCCGCGAGAGCTCTTCTTTCCGCAACAAGAAGGAGGCAGACGAACTCATCGGCAAGGCCACCCGTGCCATGGGACCCGAAGCTGTTTTGTCGGTATTGCCCCTGAACCTCATCAAGCCCGTCAAGGGCCAGAACGGCAGAGCTTGGATGTTCCCCATCCTCAGAGATTACACCAGCAACACCAACCTCAACCATTTCAAGAGCGAGATGGTCCCTCTCAGTGAATTCATGTTCCAGAAGGTTCTCGACCACGGCGAGGCGGCCAAGACCATGGAGGTAAAGATTTACGAGACAGTTGTGCAGCAGATTTGGTCCATCCTCCCCGGCTATTGCGATCTGCCTCTGGACCTGGCCCAGGCCTTTGACCAGTCTTTTGCGGAGATCCTCGCAAACCTACTCTACAAGCAGGTCGATCTGCGACTGGACATCTGCCGCGCTCTCAGAACCATCGTGGAGTCGAATCAGGCCATCGCCGACATCGATGATAAGGAGGAAGAAGACCTTCTCCTCCAAAGCAGAATCACCCGCGCCACCGCCCAAGAAAACCTCAAGCATCTGGGCGGATTCGCCGGCAACATGCTTGCTGTCCTTTTCAATGTCTACACACAAACACTGCCACAGAGCCGAGGCCCTATCCTTCAGACCGTCAATGCATTCCTGAGCATAGCGCCCGAGGCCGAGGTCATGGAGACTTTCAACCGAGTCAGCCAGATGCTGGCCACAGAGCTTCAGAATGCCCCTCAGCAGAGCGAGAAGGACAAGTCACAGCAAAAGCCCAAGGATCACATGCCATCCACCGCACAAACCTTGATGGATCTTGTCATCACAATGTCCTCCTATCTCCCCAGGGAGAGCTTCGCCTCCCTGTTTGAGATTGCTTCGGTGGTTATTTATAAGCAGGAGGAACCTCAATTGCAAAAGAAGGCATACAAACTCATTCCTCGCTTGGCCAGCTCTGAGATCGGCCAGGCAGCACTCCGGGAAAGGGGCCTGGAGCTCCAGAACCTCTTCATCTCCAGTACTGAGAAGGTTTCCGCCCCCGCCAGGCGTGAACGTCTCGCAGCCATCATCACCCTCCTTCCATATGTCAACGACGACTCCCTGCATTTCATCCCAGCCATCCTGAGCGAGGTCGTTATCTGCTGCAAGGAGAACAATGAGAGGGCCAGAGAAACAGCTTACGAGCTGCTGGTCCAGATGGGACACCGCATGATCTCCGCAAACGGTGCCCAGATCGACAACAGCAAGGTCCCACACATGCCTGAGGGAGCCCCCGCAGGAACGGCCAACATCGAGGAGTACTTCACCATGGTCAGCGCCGGTCTGGCAGGGAGCACCCCTCACATGATCTCCGCCTCCATCACAGCCATCAGCCGTCTCCTCTTCGAGTTCGGGTCGCAGCTCAGTGAGCAAACTCTATCCGATTTGGTACAGACAATGGACCTCTTCCTGACGTCCAACAACCGCGAGATCGTGAAGAGCTGCCTCGGTTTCGTCAAGGTGTGCGTCATCGGTCTCCCCGTCGAGCTCATGCTGCCCCGCCTCTCCACGCTCGTCCCCAATCTGATTGTCTGGAGCCACGAGCACAAGGGGCACTTCAAGGCCAAGGTCAAGCACATCCTCGAGAGGATGGTGCGCCGCTTCGGCTACGACAACATCCACAAGAACTGCCCCGAGGCGGACAAGAAGCTGATTGTCAACATCCGCAAGACCAAGGAGCGGACAAAGAGGAAGAAGGACGCCGCCAAAACTGCCAACGATGAGGACGACAGCGGCGACGATGATGAGGACCAACCCAAGCGGCAATTCGAGAACGAATTCGACCAGGCCCTGTACAGCAGCGATTCGGAAGAGGAGGACGACTCGGAAGGCGAGGCACCCACCCGACAGGCAAAGAAGAGCCAAAAGGGCGGCAAGACGTATATCCTCGAGGACGACGACGAGCCCCTCGACCTTCTCGACAAGAAGGCCCTCGCCAACATCTCCTCGACCAAGCCCGTCAAGATGCGCAAACCCACCAAGTCCAAGGCCAAGTACGACCTCGACGGCAAGCTCATCCTCGGCAAGGACAGCGACGACGAGAACGACGCCATGGACGTCGATCAGCCGGAGAGCTCGGGCGTGGGGGCCTACGTCGCCGCCCTCAAGGGCAAGGACGTCGCCAAGCGCGGCCGAGGCGGGAAACTCAAGTTCTCCAACCGCAGGACCAAGGACGACGACGAGATGGAAGAGATGGACGACGGCGAGGCCGCCGCTATCAAGAACAAGATCAGCCCCCGTGGCAATGGCAGATTCCGAGGGGGCAGGGGAGGAGAGGGTCCACGGGGAGGACGAGGAGGAGGGCGGGGGGGACGGAGCGGCCGCGGCGGGATCGCGGCCGGGAGACGAGGTTTGGGAGTCGACAAGAGGCATGGGCCTTCTGGGGCGGGTGTTGGCAAGGGAAAGAGGGGTGGTCGCAGGTGAGGCGTTTAAAAGGATTTTTCATAGAGCTATTTTTGCTCTTCAAGCATCTACCAATTTATAGGTAATACCCGTTCACTATATATATGATTCTATCATGACGTCTGTCAGCGCGAAATGCTCAATTTATCCCTGAAATCTTCCTAAATCTTGACCTAGGCACAAATGGTTGGCAGCATTTATGTGAACTTTGAAATACAGGGAGATCTATTCGGTGAGACTCTCTAGACTAGAAACCTGCAAAGTAGCCCGAAACTCCAAATCTCTGAAAAGGCTGAAAAATGGCCATTCCAAGTCAGGCTACTGGTAGCCAATGACCAACAGACAACTCAACTATGAAGCACCCCCGAAAAGCAGAACTTTCTACCGCGTGCCAATCATGGTCTTCTATCAAACGCGTGTAATCAATGGTTGTGCCAATGCCCTATGGCAACCGAAAAAACAAACAAAAAAGGAGCCAAACACCTGATATGCTGGGTATCATTCATCCTCGTACCACCGTAACACATGCTAACTCTACCATGAAATCTCTCTATAAGCAATACTGAAAACATGAACATGAACATTCCCCTGAAAAACATCCGAATATGGCTGGCTATATTCAGATAGCATTAACGAGGCAACTCGGCGTGTGCCTGCAAGGATACAACACGATCATCTAGTCAAGAACAATAATATCATTCTCATGGACTGACAGACGAGCTTGTTGGTTGAGGTGAGGGTTACGGTCTCGAGCAGGTGCCGAAGGGGGGCGGTGAAAAGGATTTGGGCGGTATCGCTGAGGATCCCTCGATTCGTCTGCAGGAATCATGCCACCGTAATGTCTATATTAGAGATTAAGTTAGGTCAAAGGGTGGTCATTTCATTTAAGACATTTGGGAGTGCTCGTGGGCCATACTGGGTGTAGTGATACGGGGGCTGGGCGATTGCCTCGCCAGCCCTTTGGGCCCCGGCTTCGGGCTCTATTCTGCGCTGGTAGCTTTGCGCAGGAGATCTAGGAGCAGTGTCATAGAGGTTTCTGATGTGCGGCCACTGCTGCTCGTTATGGTCCACAGGCACAAGCCGTGAATAATGTTCTGGGGCAAGTGTGCGGAGCCCCGTTACAGGAATCGCTTCAGCAGCTCTAATTCGGCGATTATCTCTCATCGATCTTGGGTCATTTTCCTGGGAAATTATTCTGTGGGCTTCGGCTTCCCTCCCTTGGGCCTGGCTAGGGTGGCTTGGCCAAACCTCGCCATTCACGGGAGCAGGACGATAAGGCTGGGGGTTGAGCGGCACTCTCTCATAGAAACCACCACGGTCCTCCATAACGATGGGGTGATGACGTGAGCCGGGCTTACCAGCATCGACGAAAATTGTCCTGGTTGGGATGACAGACGAAGTACGAGCGCCATAAATACTAGCTTCATCGGGATACGTAGGAGGGCGTGGTCCTATTCTGACAAAGTCATTGGGTTGAGGGGAGTGAAAATCGCGAGACGGTTCGCCATACCCAAGGTGACGTCGTGGCAAGGAGTCTATTGGCTGACGTTCGCCTTGTACACGACGCTCAGCATAGACCGCAGTTGCCCTGGGGCTAGACTCCCAGGGAGAAGAGACTCGGACCGGGCGTTGCTTCAAGCTGGTGCGAGAGGGAGAATTCTGTACTCTAGGTGGCAAGGCACGTACAAATGAAGGCTGCATGACTTCGGGGGATGCTGGTTCTATCGAGCGGACAAGCATATCTTGTAGACGGGGGCCAAGGGGGGACTCGATATGAGGAACGGAAGTAGAAGGTGCTGGCTCACGGGCAACGGGGGTGGCTCGACGTTCGCGGGGTGAGGGTGCAAGGGAAGCTGAGTGAGGGCGAGGTGGCACATCTAAAACGGAACCAGAACCAGAGCGTCGATGGTGCTTCGGTACAAAACCATTTGGGTGGGGGACGGCGCCCAAAGAACCGAGCAAGATGCGTTTATCTTTCTTGTCCCTCTGGACGCCGCTGTACGGTGTGCGCCTTTCAATGATAGGCTGCTCGAAGTCACGAGGGGGGGGCTCATGCCCCTCGCGATTGCGTTGAATTGCTTCTTCCCAGGCTCGGTACCGTTTGAATCCGCGCTGCTCTTTCCTACCTGTTGTCCTGGACTTAACCACACCGCCGGGTTCGGCTCCAGGTCTGGCAGAGACAGAGGATCCGTTCCTTTTGTGGCGGCTGTGTGATAAGGCTTTGGTGACGGTCTGTAAGGGCACAGTGCCCGCAAGATCAAGCGTCTTTCCTGCGCCAGTCATGGTTATCTCTTCAGCCGACGACTCCTCTGTCTGACCGTCGTCGCCATCTTCGTCTTCGGAATCCGAGATGACAACAACCTCTCGCAGAATTTCGTCCAGCTGATCACGGCCTGTTTCCTCATCACCTCGCCACTTGACGAGAATGTCAAGACACAAACCTTCGACCACTTTCCGTGCATTAATCCAGCTTGTTTCTTTGAGTAATTCATCGTATCTCGTGTGAGTATGGCGAATGTGTGCAAGCACTGCTAGTTGGACCCTCCGCGACAATGGGATGTCTGTGCACAAGCCTACTGGCTTCGGGTGTTGTTTCTTACTCGACTGCGGGAAGGCATGGTTCGTCATCGTACACGGCAAACCTGCAAGATGGATATACTTACCAGATTGAATGACTGCATGAGGATTGTTTGTCGATCAGTGTTGGGGATACGGGGGAAGAAATCTAAGATTGAGGCGTTTGCCTGGGTTGTATACTCATCCTGGGAGTCTGGCAGTGGCATGGGTTTCCCGTCTGGATCAGACACGGGTCGAGTGGGGATGTGGGTTAGGCCTGATCTGGCTTCTTCAACGATAGTTTCTCGGATATGGTGACCTATCCGATGAACATGATGGGAGAGGTTGTTCGGGTCCTCAACATTGGTGGTCTACAGCGCAGGAGGTCAGTAAGTCGTGTGAGGTGATGAGATCCTGAGCGGAGGTACGTGCCGAGACTATGAAAATCATGGCATCTTTCTCGCGGGAAAGCTCCTTGCAAGCCGTTGTCAATTCGGGGTTGCCTGAGGGAACAAATTCGAACCCCGGTGGCGGGGTAGTTTTCGTGGTGACCTGATGAGGAGTGTGAGTTGGGTAACTAAGATGGCTCCATCACTATGACTACCTGGAACTCAAGCTTCTTCTTCTTGTCTTCGTTCTCCACGAACTCAAAGTACGAGTGATGCTTGCTTTTTGTCTTGGGAATGGTGGGCTTTGCAACGAAGCCTTGGGGCATGGGTGCCTTGGGATCCCACTGAGATCTCTGGTTACGCCTGTGCCTCTCCTTCGGCCCGCTTGAAGCGTTTGATTGCATATTCCGCTTTTCCCTCCCCATATTGATCAGCGGCAAAGCATCATCATGGAAGAGATGGCAGGTCAGTCCAAGTATTGTGGTGTATCAAGGGAAGTCCAGATATCACAGGCTCCAGGAATCGCCAGGATCCAGGATGAAATCACTCGCACGGCTGGATGTCATATACAGAAAGGCAGTCTTCTCCCTGTCCGGCTGGCCAGGGTCTGGATGGATGGCGTCGGGGGGGGATGTGAAGTGAGAAAAGACAACGCGAGGAAAACCAGTTGCTAGTCCTGGAAATGTAACCTTTGGCTCCTTTGGGTTGAGAGACAGAGAGGCAAGCGTTTAAGCTGGTGAAAGGCAGCACCAGCTATTTGGCTTTTGCGGTGAGAGTATGTCTCCAAAGAGGCGCTGACCGCCTGACTTAGGCAAATGTGCAGATGCAGATGTTGGGCGTCTACGGGGTCCAAGAGAGTCGTTGGGCTGTGAAATAGCATCTACAGATATCGAGTGTTGTCAGGTGCAGCGCCGGAAGCGGACAAATATATTTTCCGGGTGACTTGATGTAACATGCTGTCATCCTACCCTGTATAAAACACACGCTGCATTGAATACAAACAGTCTCGGAACCTAATCAATCCTGCAAATGTCCTTAGTAAACCCTTAAGGCACCAGCGCGTGACTTGTAAGGGGTTTATTGGTTCGTGGTTCTAGCAACCTGGTCGTGTGATAATGCTTCGCTGTTCATTCGGACGAAGAGTGATCGAAATAGGCGATATTGATCACAAGTACTAGCATTATTTGCGCAGCCAAGTCCCAGTGTTACCTCAAAAGGGCAGCGCCCTAACCAAAAACGATACATTACACCTTACACGGGCATCAACACCGAGGCAGCCCATTTAACAGGTTTTGGCTCTGCATGGCGCAGTGATCTCACGTCGACGATGACATTCCTAGATGGATATATGTAGAAAGGCATATTTCACGTGGCGAATGTGCCTCCAGCCCTGCGAAAGCCCCGCGATGTTGGACAAAAGCCGAAGTGATCGGACGGCAGAGGCATTGCCTACCATGTCCGGCATCGTGTTATTAGTGGGCGCAGAAAATACGAGAAGGAAAGTTTGTCTATTTTAAGGGGTGTCATTGAACAAGCCACGGCTAGACTACGACTAGAGCAATCAAACGTGTCCACAACGAGCATTAGCCTACCTCATGCCGTTGAATTCGCGAGTAGACCCGAGACCGAGGCGAGATGCGGCAGTGCGTGGTGGTAAACCAATCGCCATGGTCGACATTTGCTGCGCCACCTCTAGCGTGTGGCAGCAGAAATTGAATTCATGAAATTCACGTGACACAGACTGTCTAATCCATGCTGGAATGGGGTCACAATTTGGGCACTGCCACAGCCACACTCCATGAGGGGACTCTAACCGGAAAGGAAATGAAGGGAAGAAGAAACAAGCAAAACTATGCCGGCAGAGTACCGCTTTAGTCAATACATGACGACGAACCTGCAACGAAACCTGGTCATGCAAAAGACGTTATCGATGTTTAGGTTATTCCGCGACTGGACTTCCCCTTTTCTGTTGTCCTGGGTTGAGTGGTGTTGTTGGCTGCAGCTACGAGGATAGCAAGAGAATGATGAGAAGCAGACCATATAATAATAATAATAATAATAAAACTGTTGCAAAACAATGTCGGCCAAACAAACTGATGATGGATGTAGAGAGTCTGACAGGAGGAGTTCGAAAAAGGCCGGATATCCGAGGAATTCGTCAGCCTGGACACTGAAAAGCACCGGAAGGACTGTCAGTGCCCATTTTCCCATACTCGAGGAAGGGGAGCGCAGCCGCATTAGAGGGGCAGTCGTCGTCATCCACAAATTTACCCGCAGTAACCCCCTAATCTTCATCAACCACATTCTGAGGGTACTTGGAGGTCTCAGCGGCTACTTGTACTGATTACGACCAAACAGTGCTGGGACGGGGGCGATAAGCGATAAGGTACCTCTGAGACATGGGCTGATACAAACGGTCGGAGGTAGCGGTGCACCGGGTCCCGGAGCTAAACCGTTTTCAAGCGCCAAACAAACTGTCACTGAGCGGAACGGTGGAAGGCTCCTGGCGACTCCTTGGTGGTGGTCAGCCCAGGAGCTGAGCACCTTACCAGAGGCTTACGCGTCCTACTGTCACTGCCCCGCTCTTCCCTGCTCGGTTGGACCAGGATTAATCCGAATCGCCAAGGCACCCATCCCATTGAAAGTATCGGACATCCCTATCATCCGCTGCCTCAGGCACTTGCCTAACATCATTCCCTCTGTTTCACCATTCGCTCTGTATCTCTTTCCTTCATCACCACCACCATCATAAACCATCAACAACGCCCTTTCCGGATACATCGCTTCATATCTATTCCTTTCTGGCATTTCTTGCATCTCCGCATCCAACCCGTTCTCGCCACCGCCGTTACAACCCCGAACCCAATCTCTCGCACCGGCGTCAACCGAGAAGCATTCGATCAAACGAGCCAATCCGATCTGGGTCAGGTTTTCAGTGGTTGAATCTATTAGTTGGGTAGAAGGAATCGAACGGCACAATGTCAGCCCCCGGGCAGAATAACGTCGATCTCGACGCTCTCCTCGACCTCACCGAATACGATGGTCTTCAGAACACCTCACCTTCTCTCTCGCCTTCATCAAAACCTACATACGCCAGCCCCGTCACCGCTGCCGTCGCTACTCCAAGCATGTCAACGACCTCATCGCAGAACCTGAATGGTCCAAGCCACAACTATGACATGTACCGCCAGCAAACTGGATTCGTCCCTGGTGCCCTTGCCGACACCATGGCTGTCAACCAGACCAACAATACTGGCTACCAGGATTTCGGAAGCCTCGACTACCTTTCGAATCTGAGCCAAGAGGAAGACATCTTTGACTTCAATGCCACTCCTTCACAAGGCACCATGGGCGCCTCTGAGATGGACATGGACTTCAACTCTCCCCTGGACTCCCAGGATCTCTTCTCCACCATCAACCCAAGCAATATCGAACAGGCCAATGCCCTGTCTTCTCCAATGGCCACACAGGCTGGTAATGTTGGGCGCCTCTGGCCTGGTGCGCACTCTCAGGCAGCCATGATGAAGGCTCAGGCCCAACAACAGAGACAACAAATGTTGCAACAGCAGCAGCATCACCAGCGACAGAGCCCTCCCCAGCAGAAGCCTCGTGGAAAGGCTCCCCAGCCTACAGACCCCATTGTCGAGCAGAAGATTACCCAGCTCCTGAACTCGATGAGGGCTAAGCCTTCTGACCCTGATTCCCAGAAGCAGCACACCATGGTCAATCTTCCCAAGTCCAAGAAGGACGAGGATGACATGGACGAAGATGAGAGACTCCTTGCCAGCGAGGAAGGCAAGAAGCTCAGCAGCAAGGAACGCCGCCAGCTTCGTAACAAGGTTTCCGCTCGTGCTTTCCGTTCCCGACGCAAGGGTAAGTTACTGAATGCGCGCACCTTAATATTCATTATATGTAGCTAACATGATTATAGAATACATCTCTCAGCTCGAAGCCGAGATTGCTACCAAGGTCAATGAGAACGGCGATCTCCGTGCTCAGAACCGCGCCTTGATGGAGGAGAACAAGAGACTGTCGGATCTGACCCGCATGCTCCTCACATCGCCCTCATTCTCCAACTTCCTTGACCACCTCAGCGCCAACCCAACTACGATCCCCTCCGCTTCCATAAAGACCGAGCACCAGCAGCTTGAGCAGGCCAGCCAGCAGCAGCAGCAGCAGCCCAAGGACGTGAACCCTCACGGCTCGCAGCCGTCCCAGCAGCAAATCGGCATGGCTATGATTCCAGAGCACAACATGGACTTTTCCATGTTGAGCCTTGCCAACAACCCATACAACTTCCAGCCTCAAGTCTTCGTTGTCGACACCCCTGAAGTTCCTACTCTTGACACATCTGTTCTGTCTGGCAAGACGTCCAACTTTGTTGAGCCTCTTCTCGAGAGCGATGATGAGAAGGTGGAAATTCCTGCCATTGAGCGTCCTACCACCGAGTCTGAGAAGACTGCCCCCACCGAGGTTGCCCCCGTGGATGAAGACTTCGAGAACGACCCCGAGTTTGCTCTCTATCACTCTGAGCCTGCCTCTGTCTCGTCGGAGCCTTCTGAGGAGCTCGATACCAACAGCCTGACCCACATTGATATCTTCGGCGGCATCGATTCCGAGAAGGTCCTTTCCCGATACGAGCTCGTGGACGCTTCTGAGGAGCAAACATCTGCTATCCTCGCCATGGCTAGGGTACAACGCATCAGTGATCACATTGAGAGCGTTGTGTCGAGATTAGAGCTCCTCACAATGGACCTGTAATCATGGGAATTAGCTAGGTCGGAGCTTTAAATCGTTGGGCGACATGGAGTTACGTGGCATTCACCTTCTCTTAACATCAGTGCATACTATCGTCAGCCACGCAGGCGGGGATCCAGGCGTTATTGGGAAGAAGGTTATTTTAGTCCCCCAAGATGGGATGGATTGGTTACCGGTTTCATTTATTGGTTAAGGTTAATAGGTAGCGATTGTACGGTACATGACTTTACGATGCAATTGTAGGGGTAGACAACTGGAATTTAGATGCTCTTGAGCACCAATAAGAATATATGAAATATCTACCGATTGTTGACACCAACCTACCTGCTCATATATTGTGATTGCATGTGGAACTCACTCGGGTATCTGTACGACGAATTGTATCATGTGACCATGGGTGTAGAATAGGAATTTGTTGACCATCACTATGAAGGTTTCATGGCTGGAATAGAAATAATTGTAAAGGTATTGTTAGTTGATCGTAGTGGTTGGTCACCGAGCCATCTACGATTAACTGCCACAACTAAGCCTTAGGTACGGTCCAACTTGCAGCTGCCAAGTCCGGTTACGTAGCTGTTGTTGATAATGAATTTACCTCTGTGCAGACCATATGTAGGGCTTTGGGAGATTGGCTGATGTCCCAGATCAACTTTGTGACGAAGCTAAATTATCAGTTGGTGATTCAAGGCTGAGTCTAATATACGACTAACAAATGCAACCATGTGCATGTACACTGGCACGGCAATCCTGTGCGTATGATATCTGGTGGATGCATTGGTAGGGACTGTGGAGGCAGATTCATCAACTAATTATCTAGTATGATTGCGTGGCCATGGATTTCTGGGCATGGTGTTTGCCCTGGTACCACTTGGTGATGGGATCACTCACACTAGCAACCACCGTAGATCGTCGCATCCCCGTCACTAGCTGGCTTTCACCGAGCAAGCCCGCGGATGTGATGTTATTCACGACGTAAGCCACGCTTGCGGCGAGTGCTGAGCTGCGGGCTGCCTCCTCTGCACCTGAATGGATTCTCCTGGATCTCAGCTCGCCACCTTGGTCCTTGGCAGTTCCTGGTGGCCTTGGACAACGCACACATTGAGCAAGCCGCGCTACAAGGTGTAGGAATAGAGGTAACAAGCTTTCTCCTTATCCAGGATCCATTATTCCGTAATTCCGGCTGGCGGAAGCTAACGCCTGGTTTTGCCCAGCGCTGGTGTTGGTTGGACGAGGTGGCTGCCTATCAACCACCAGCACATCGGTATCGATTTTGGATCATCTATACTGATGCCCATCTCGGCATAGAGAGATCGTACGCAGCAAAGCCAGCCCGAGAAACCATGCACAAGGATGCACAATGTGTCATGTACGAGCCTCGACGGTGTGTAACCGGCCTGCTGGCGGTAGATTCCAACGGCGGATGAGCGTAGCCGCTGATCACAGCTACCCTCGTGGAAGGGACGAGAGAGTCACTGGGATGAAGCAAGATGCCGGGCGGTTTGCTGGGCGTCGCCGACTTCTCTCATTTCCCCTGTGCGTTAGTGTTGCTGCTTAGGCCGTCGCCGCACAACCGACTTCTGTCGGCCAGGGATGGTCAATACGCAGCCTTGGCCTTGTGTATATTGCACCAGGTAGAAGGAACCCCCCCTATTTTCTTGCCCTTGGTCCTGTCTTCTAATTGAGTTAGTTCAGAGCAGATAGTTGAATCCATAGGCAAGCCTTTTCCCTCCAAGCTAGAAGCTGATATTGGTGGCGACAGGACAAAGGGGCGAGGAGGAAGCCAATACAAGTCATGCCGGCTCTTGGCCCTCTCATTCGCTACCCGGCAATTGGGCCGGAGATTTCTTGGGCGCCGTCCTTGGGTTTAGTCGGGATCTTGCATGGGAGAGCGCAGCTCGCTTTGGCCCAGCGGAGGAGAAATCTCCACCGATCGGCACTTGTTAGCTTAGGAGACTGCACGGGGATGTCCACTTGGGGCAGGACGACAACTCCAGCCCAGAGGGCATTGGAATTGCAAGCTGAACGGACTCATCCTGGGCAGGATCGTCAGGGCTAGGCATCGTGGCGGCGACGGTGAAATAGGAATACTATCCGGCTCACGCCTAACTCTGACTTGGCCACGTCTAATTGGATCTGGCTGGTCTAGCCTTTGAATCTAAGTCCTAGTCCAAGCAGGCCTGTGGCGTGTAGTATTGCCCGTAGTAAGGCCTTTGTAGCCTTTCCAATTCGGAATTAAAGAGATCGACAGAACTACCGGGGAGACTGGGGGTGGAACAGCGGAACTATCCTCGTGGCGCGGCTGGGACCTGTTACTGCCCCTGATGCTAGGCTGGGGATGTTGTTTTGTTTACTTACGTCCTGACGATGATTACTGATATTGAATCCAACATCCCAGATACGGCCCAATCACTCAGCTTTGATTTGCTCTGTTGGTTTCATGCTAACGTCATGGGCATCTCCTGGTCCCCATCATAAGGACATGGATTCCATGATCGAGAGAGCATTGACCAATGCTGAAATTAACTAAGGCTTGAGCGAGCCCTACATATCGGTGGGGATTATGCGTTGATTTGCTTTTTTGCAGTGTTTTGCTTGGAGATGCATGCAGCACAACACTGCCGGATGGCATTGAGATGAGGAAATGAAGCTTTCTCGGGAGCATATAGACACCGGCAAAACAAGATCGTTCGATTTGCTAGAGCTCCCATGGGTTGGCTTACTTAGGGTAACCACGCTTGTTTGCCTCCCCTCTGAACGCCAACCGTGATCTTGGGTCCAAGTGATCTAAGCGTGCGGCAAACGTAAGAGGAGGTGAACCAATCGTAGCTTCTTTATGTAGCCAAGAAAGATGAAAAGAGGAGGCTGTGGGTATAATGGGTACAAAGAAGCTGCTTAACGTGGATGCTAACCATGACGAGCCTTCAACTCCACTTGAGCAGTTGTGGATGAAGCTGAATGAATATCACCATTTCGTCCATCGGAGCTCTCCCGGCAGACTGGACTACGCCCAATCCTAGGATTATGATGATGATCGTCCCGGATCTCCGAGCCTAAGTATGTTCCTGACAAGGATGAGGTAGGCCAGTCAAGGATGCACGCCTTCGAGCCACTAACACGACCTGCTCCAGAGTGACCTCATGCTTCATTTTGTGTTGATGGTTGAGATAGGAGACGAGGCAGGGAAATCTCCTCGAAGACGTCAGGACTCGTGCTCAAATCTCTTGCAACGAAAGATATAAAGTCGTCTTCTTTTCCCCCTCTCTGGCATTCAGTTCTTCACTCCTCACCTCTCTCATCAATCTTTAATAACCCTTAATACTCTCTATTACTTCTCACACGTCCTCTCTCTTCACTAATAACCGAAACACTTTCAAAATGAAGTTCTCCAGCATCTTCTCCATCGCCACTCTGGCTGTCTCTGCCCTGGCTGCTCCTTTCGTCGAGGCTGATGTCAAGGCCCTCCGCGCCACTGCTCCTGCCTCTGTTGACGACATTGTCACTCTTTTCTCGGGCTCTTCCGAGTCTATCACCAGCAAGACTACTCAGATTGGTAAGTAGTTTTCCAATCATCAGTTTCCTACCATTCATCCTTTAACCTGTGAACCATAGACACCATCCTTAAGCAGGTCCAGTCTGGCGAGACCCCCCAGTCCGAGGCCAACCCCCAGGTCCTTGACCTCGTCCAGGGCATCAACCTCGACCTCTCTGCCATTGTCAACTCCCTGACCACCTCTGCTGGTATCCCCGTCCAGGAGGGTGACGTCGACCGCCTCCTGACTGTCGTCAACGCTCTGCTCACCGTTGTCCTCGCCAACGTCCGCGCCATCGTCACCGTTCTCGGCCTCCAGCCCCAGCTCATCTCCATCCTCCGCTCCGTTGTCATCCTCGTCTCCAACATCGTCACCCTCCTCACCGGCCTCGTTGCTGGTCTCCTTCCCGGCCTCATCGCCGCCCTGAGCCCTCTTCTCGCTGGTCTGGGCAACGGTGTCCTGGCCCCTATCCTGACTCCCCTTGCCGCTCTCCTCGCCGGCCTCGCTGGTCCCTAAATGTTGACCCAAGCGGTACACATCCGACTGTTTATTCCCCTTTCAATAAGAATGATCCTATAGGTAGTCAACTAGATGGATCAGTCATTATCACATTCAGTAGCCATGCTGTCATCATGTGGCATATTCCTATATTAATTGAAATTCATTGTTACGAACCTACTACTGATTTTCCTCATTGTGATCACTTGCATGAATTGTCGATCATGAACACCTCGATGTAATTTCATATGACCAGCCGAGAGCCCTAGATGCTAAGGACAGTGACTGATTGCTTGAGTTTCTCTCATGGTTCTGTTCTCCCATGTTGTATTTGTGAAAGCATACCCATGCGACTGGTGTTTTGCAAAGATATGAAGAGAAATGAGCAAGAGCATGTCTATTTTGAGCAGTCCACATGAACTTGTCCAGCAATCTATTCAGACTCGGACAGCGCTATGATACTGAACTCCAAGTTCCCCTCGGAAAACTTGAGGAAACGCTTCACACCCAACTCGAGCGCCTCGGCACTTAGCATATCAGAGCCCTCTGGCAGACTGCCCCTGTCGATCGGTCCATCTGAGCCCCCCTCCAACTCCCACAGATGTCCGTCCTTACCCCTGACGAAAGCCAGGAAATGGTACCCGCATGGGTCATCAGCCTGGGGTGCGGCACTATCACCCGTTCTCGCGGCATTCATATGAGCTTTCTCCAGTTCCTCACTGTTATACAGGAGGTCAGCACGTGGGCCAGGTTCCAACGGGACGGCCGACTCGATTAGCCGACCCAGCAGTGAGTCCTTGTCGACAGACTGCCTGACATCACCGTTGCTCGCGGCGTGCAGGAGGGCAATGAGGCCACAGGCATGGTTTATTGTCTGCAGGTACCAGACGACGGGCTCCTGGTCGCCCGATTTGTTGTAGGTCAGCTCGCTCGCATTCTTCACCTCTCTGTGCCCATCCTCCTTGCGGACCGCGTAGTACATGGGTGCGGGAGTGATGAAGATCAAGGCCTGGGCGGGGCGAGGCACCATGGCGAGGAGATCTGGGTCATCGAGGCTGTAGACATCGAAGAAGCGTAGCTTGGGCGAGAGTCCCAATTCGTGCACGAGAGATGTGAAGACTTCAGGATTGTTTTCAAGAGGAATAAATGTCTTGGTCCCGGAAGGGCGATTGAAGGCGTCCCTGGCAGCCATGGTATGGTGTTCTTACTAGTAGGTAGGTCGGTTCTATTTGCCAAATATCCTCACGGTTGAAATGAACGAGCTGGCTTGGGAGAGAATTCAATTGCAAACTGCACCACTTTTACTTTTCAAGCAAGACGTGAGGGGAACTGCTAGGCAGCTCACATTGTACGCAACTGCCGGCTGCCTGGAGGCGTCCTACCGTGTGAATAGCTCTTTCCTGGCACTTACAGTGGCTTGAGGTTCAAAGTCGGTCAGTTAGTACTGGTATGTTAGAAGGAAGATTTAGCGCTGTGACCCCCGCCGTTATGACGATACCCATCACCTACCTCCACTGTGTCTAGGGTGAGCAGGTGCCCCGTAGCGCTGCGTAGTGCGCAAGCCACACTGCCCCTCCAGCCTCAACTGTCACTGCGCATGAAGCTCGCCCCAGCTTGCTTGAGCTCCCATCCAATCTGATATCTCGACCAGCCAATCCCGCGTCCTGTCCTCTCTCGCACATCTTTGCATTGCGATTGCGGGGAGTCAACAATGGCCTTCCTCGTCCTCGTCATTGGGGATATCCATATCCCCGATCGCGCCCTCGACATCCCAGCCAAGGTAGATAAATGCCCTCCGTCCGCCCCGAGCCGCAGTCTGCGCAATGCACACCCGCCGTCCATCCATCTTGTAGAAAGTGACTGACCTGGGCCGCCCTGTTCGCCTCTGCCCTCGATTTAGTTCAAGAAGCTCCTCGCGCCTGGAAAGATCTCCCAAACCCTCTGCCTCGGTAACCTGACCGACCGCCAAACCTACGAGTACCTGCGCGGCATCTGCCCCGATCTCAAGATCGTCAAGGGACGCCACGATGTCGAGGCCACCTCACTTCCCGTAACCAACGTCGTCCAGCACGGCGGGATCCGCATTGGCTTCCTAGAAGGCTTCACCCTCGTCTCCAACGAACCCGATTTGCTGCTCGCCGAGGCGAACCGCCTCGACGTCGACGTCCTCTGCTGGGGCGGCACCCACCGCTTCGATGCCTTCGAGTACATGGACAAGTTCTTCGTGAACCCGGGAAGCGCCACCGGTGCTTTCCATCCTGGATGGGGCCTCGAGGCCGAGGAGGCTACCCCAAGCTTCTGCCTGATGGATGTAAGATAGGACGAATCCCCCCTGACCCCCCATTGAGGTTGGGCTTCGGAAGCCATGCTCGGCAGCTGACACGATATACCATCATCTAGGTCCAGGGAATCTCCCTCACTCTCTACGTTTACCAGCTGAGGAAGGACGACGACGGCAACGAGACCGTCGCAGTTGAGAAGGTGACCTACACTAAACCCCTCGAACCCGCCGCCGCCCCTGCCTCATGATGCGCCCACGAATGAACGGAAAGGCGCGTATCCTTTCCCACGCCAGACGCAAAACCAGTGGACTCGGAGGGTGAACCGGCTGGAGTTGGCCATGGCCCTCAGTGTTTCCACAAGCATCATCATTGTCCCATGAATTGTCGATACCCGCATCTTAATATGACATTTATCCCCTTCCTGCCCACCTCAGCCAGGTACTCTTGTGACGGGCAACTTACACACTAGAAGCAATTACTGCGAGAATTATGAAGCCCATGGCCTCCAAGTTGGCCTGAATCAAAGACAATGAAAGAATATCGTGAATTTAGAAATTATGAAAAGAAAAGTTCCCATCGCTTTGGTATCTTGATCATTTACAGCCGTCTGAACCGTTGTAAGCCAGCCGAAGAAAGACTCCTTAAACATTAATAAAAAAAGCAGGTCGTCCTTTGATTTATCCTAGCAATCCGGATAGACATTCCGCAAAAACAACGCCTTGCTCCATGCAAATCCTGCCACAAGTGCTATCAGTTATTCATTACACCATCATACTTCGCCTTCTCGACGAGGTCTGTTCCTTCATCTCAAAGCTATCCTCTTGGTCAACCGCCGCGGAGAACCGCCGTGAGGATCTGGACTGCCGGCTTGGGCCCCGCCTTCTCTTGCCCTCCGCCGGTCCTTGTTTCCCATGCTTCGGCGACGAACTCGTAAATTCATATAGATCAACGTCATCAGATCCTGGGATATTCTCTGAACTTTGGTCCTTTGATGTATCTTCTTCCCTGCTCTCCTCGTCTTCTGTTGTTGAGGGAGATCGTTTGGATCCCTCGGTAGACCTTGACTTAGCCTCCTCTTCTCGTGAGACCTTCCCTGATGGGCTGGGAGGAAGCTTCTCCTGTGCAACTTCATCGGAAGCTGCAGCGCCCGCTAATGTCTCTGGTTCATGTTTTTTCTTAGAAAAATCACGGTGAATAGGTTCAGTGTGGCTAGTTCTGCGAGAGGCTGCAACGGCATCCACTAACTCCTTGGTTGGTCTCCTCATCTTGTCTCTCAGGTTGGGCTCCGCATAGCTAATAGTTGGCCTGCTTCGACGACTGGGGCGGGATACTTCTTCCTCGGCTGGCATATTGACGGGAGGGGGCGTGGCTCCTCTTGAAACCTTGGTGGGCTGTGCATCAGATGTTTCGGACTCGCTGTTGACTATTGCAACCACTGGCTCTGGTTCAGGAGATGGAAGTGGTACAACTTTCACGAGAGCTGAGTTCTTGGTCTTCGATTTGACCGGTTCCTGGATTGGCTTAGACTTGGCCAATCCCACCTTTTCAATCGCGACGTCATCCAGAATGGCCGCTTTCCCTGACTGGGGGTTCTTCTTTGGGGAGCTAAAGTCATCGTTTGTGTTTTTGGCCGAGAGTGGTTTGCGGGTCGCCAGTGGCGCTGAGGCCTGATCTCGGGTATCTTTCCTCATTGTTACCAGCTCCTTGAGAGTTTTCCCGCCAGTCTTCTCCCGGATTGATGTTTTGCTAGCCATCATTCGAGGAGGTTGGTTTTCATCCCGTCCTGATCCAGTCTTCTCCAAATCATCATTCACGGAAAATTTGCGCTTTGTCCCGGCCTTAGCAGGAGGAGCAATTGTGTTTTGGTTCTCTACAGCTGGGGGCTCCACTGTCTGGGGCTTCAACTGCAGAGGCCTCACTGTTGACTTGAGAGACTCCGCCTTGGACTGTAGCTGGGGCATTGGCTTCAATGGCATATCGCGTTTCTTCGGAGAAGGGGAGTTGTCCATGAAGGGGTCGGCTCTCGGGGATGGCAACGATTCTGGTGATTGGATTCTGTTCCTCGGGCTCGGGCTCAGGTTTGACGGTTCAGGAGATTTTGCGTGAGGGGATTCGACTTTGGTAGGTTCATTGTTGATGAACTGTGACATAGGTGGGGGGCCTAGCTCCGGAGACTCGACTGAATCAGCCTCGGAGCGTAGTGCAAGTATCTGTTCAGGGCTTTGGACTGTTAGCTTCAAGTAACAAAAAAACTTATTCTCCTCATCAACTTACTTCATCGACAAGCGCGGGTAGGATTTGTGTTCCGAGATACTTCCAAGCTCCTCGATGTCCCTAGCAACCTCTCGAAGGCGTCTCTGAGAGGGGCTGACACGACCATAAGCGCAGCTTGTTCGTCGTCTGGAGGAAGAGGTCCTTCTGATGCTGGGCGAGTGTCGCTTGGGGGGCGGTTCCAAGCCTAAGCCGGCGATCAGGTCACCCCATTCTGTGAGCTGAGATTCTAGCTTGGCCTTGATGGCGAGAGCATGGTCGGCGATTCTTCGTGCGTCGTTGTCTTCTACTTGTTTCTCAAGCTCGAGTATGCGACTTCGCAACTGGAGATTCTCGGACAACATGCAGGCGCAATCATTCTCCAGCTCTCTAATCTTGAGGGCGCGTACGTTGTTTGATTTGGCCAAGTCTCTATTCTGGCGTAGAAGCTTTCTTCGGACTGTGGAGGGGGGGATAACGGTTAATACTCCAAGACTTATAGACGGCAACAAAGATCGCGGACGTTAAACTTACGTGTTTCTAGGCTGTCCGTGGACACAGGAGGTTCGTTAAGCCTAGCCATTGTTCATAATGCGCGTATACCGAGCGCAAGAGACCTTTCGTGATCCTCTAGAGACTGTTCTTGGCAGCTCGCAACGACAATTTGTTCGAGGAGGTTGGGAAAGTGTCGGTCTGTGGAGTGGATGGAGGTAACTACCTGGCTTAGTGTGGGAAATATTTCAGTGGTGTCATGGGTTGGCAGGTATTTACAAACGGCCTGTTTTAGGTTAGCGTGCCCAACCCGCCAAGAAACGTCGGTTGGCAGGGCAGCAACGCGCCGACGCACGTGAAAGTTGGCCCAAGCTCCACTGACCCCACCAACACCAACGTCAAGACGCGGGACAGCACATTGGAATTGGGTAGCAATTGAATGTTGTATCAAATCACAGCAGTTTTCTTTCGACGCACTAATTCGATACGAATACAACGAAACCTGACTCTCTCGACATTGGCCCGGGGCCCTCTGAAACGATACAAGCGAGATGTCATACCCTACGCGATCTTTCTCTGGTCATCTTCGTGGACCCAGTGCTGTGGGTTCATCTGCCGCACATTCACCAGCTCTCGTAGCGCGTATTGAGGAGAAGAAGGCGGAACTTGCGCATTTGCAAGAACTCAAAGAGCTAAGCGCTGCAGTTGCAACGCAGATGGAGGCTTTGGAGCAGAAGCTTTCTACACTTTCTGATGGAACAGAAGGTAGGAGAGTTCGCGCATCACAAGTGGGTTAGGGCAACGCAATTAATAACTTGCTAGCTGTTGCAACCGTTCTCGGCAACTGGCATAATGTGCTACGGGCGATAAACATGGCATCGAGTATGAGATAATCTTTGCACACGCATGTTGTGTGAAGAATGAAGGCTGACGGGCCACTTAGCCAAGCTTGCAACCCCACCGAGTAACCCAGCCACGGAAGGAGATTCACAGGAACGACCTCGGGCGCTACCTCAAACCCTCGTGCGAATACCGACCGAGCACGCACCAGTAATCCAGGCTCAAGCGGAAGCAGCAGAGGCAGCAGCGGGCGACAATGAGGCTTCTGTTTTAGGCAGATGAGGGGACATAAAAAAGCCCCCTCCCCCAAAAAAAGAAGGAAACGAAGAACACTCAAAGGCGTTTCTTAAAACAGTGCACACTGTCAATCCTCGAAGAAGTTTAATTGCGATGCTGCGTCCCTCAACTGCCCGATGTTGTGCGAGTTGGGGAGACAAGCTCTCACTGTGGTAGCATTGACGCAGTGCCGTATGATGCTGAGCCCCTGGGCTTTGTTGTAAGTCGCCAAAATGCAATTTTTGGACATTGGAATACAGCAAATCAAAGTTGTGCTCAGACAAGACTTTGATACAAGGCGTATTACATCAGAAGTCTCCTGCAGTAAGCGGATGATCCAGGGAATTTAAAGCAGACCGAAAGCAATGGCGTCATTGAAGCTATCCGCGATTACCCTGATCGTGGGCGCCGTAGCAGCATCACCCCCCTACATACGGCACTTTTTTTTCTTTTTCTTGGGTCAATTGAACGCGGTATACAATACATGTCAATCCGAGATGCTATTGGTAGGGATTGTTTACAGCTATGGATTGAGTATAGTAGCTTGGGCTTTTTACTTCAAGAGCGGCCAACAGCTAGGGCTTCGACTGAACCGTTTGCCTGGAAAAGGCGGAAGGGCAACGCTACTGTGATCTAGTATGTCGTGTGTGATATGTTTTGCATATTACTAGTAGCGGTTCACCCCGAGGTCACCACTTTTGAGCTCAGGTGGCCAACACTCAACCAGAAGCTCTATACAACACCTCATCATAGCCGACCAACAAAAGACAAATAACAAGATTTCACCTTCTAGAATTTCTGGATTCCGGGAAACTCAAACGAACGAAGTTATCAGGGGCGGCACCGAACCATGTATAGAATCTACTATGTACGTTCGCTAGTGTTGGCCTCGAATTCGGATATTGTCCATCTGACAGGGGTGTCCAGACTGCCAATAGTAAAGCCAACCTCATGAAGTAAAAGAAATTCTTATCTGCACCATCCGCAAACAAATGCGATAGCCTATCTGTTTCTAGATAAATGAGGCTTTTCTCAAGTAGAACACATGAGAGAGATAATTGGTTCTTTGCAAATGTCCCTCTTGAGTGGACGTGTGATCAGACGCGAGATTAGTAATTTCACGCGCGTGTGGAAATGGCAACTTCCGTCACGCGGCGACCTTCTGACCAACGACCTACTACCAACATGTACAGCTTGCACAATTGTTGGAAGTCACAACTCGCTCAGGAACTTCTCACTTTGGTAGAGGATGGCGTGGCTCGGGAAGGTGCCTAGTAGCCATTCCTCTAACAGTAAGAGATGTGACAGTTTTCTCCCTTCTCCTCCTCTTCTCTTTCTTTTCAACATGGAAACACCATTATAGATAATGCTCAGTCTTATCTTGTGAATTCTGCCTGCTTACTGCTGCATCCGTACCACGAGTCTTTATTGAATGCAACGCCAGGCCACTGGATCCTGCACAAGCTCCCACCGAAGTCTTTCTTCTTGACCCCTGAGACCATCCGATCCTCCTCCGGTTCTTGGACTTAATTACGGCCCCGCTTCCGTCAACTTCGGCCTGCACCCCTGTTAATTACAAGATAATAACCCTTGACTGGCGTTGAAGGTTTTCCAGGGTCCCAATATTGGTAAGGAGACGCGCCAGAGAGGATGTTGGGGCATACATACCTCCCGCCGCCGCAGCGAGCAGACAGCTTGGATCTCCTCGCACTCGATGCAATTGGGTTGCAAGATAGCTTTGACCTGGCCGCCGGCGCCAATTGCGAGCCGTTAGGAGCGCTGTCGGTTGGCGGCGACGAGAACACACCCACTCTCCCAAACGCATCGACCTCAACCGTCTAGAAGACGGCGCGGGGAGATCTAGATTTCGCGAAGCGTTTGGCACCCGGAGCTCACGCAACCTCGAGGGCGAAGCAGCAGCGACCACCAGTTCAGCCAGATACTTTCGAGTCCACCGAGGGCCAGGAAGAGAGTCGAGTAGTCGACATTGTTCGCAAATCGCACCTCGCGACCACTGGCGCAGTTGTTACCAGTCCGTCGCGCAACATTTCCTCGTGTGGTAGTGAGTAGCTTTCCGTGCCCTTTATGTTCTACGCTATAACTAAGCCTGGTCGATGCAGCCAACCACCAGGCGAATCATATTCTGGCAAACGCATACGAGGACTGCTCTATCGAGGAGCAAGTTCAGAACCAGCTTGCAGGTCAGTTCGAATGGTTGATCATACGTCCAGCACCAGCAACTTCAGCCGAGCACCATGTCTCCCACGCAACCAGCGAGAGCGACATCTCCAGCGGATCGAACGGGAAAATGGTATTCGGCTGCAATTTGCTGTTTCGCAGGCGGCGATCAGCCTCTAGGAAGGCCGGTGTCGGGTGTCCCTTAGCTAACAGCTACGCTTTTATAGCCACTCCGCTGGGGGGTGATGCTAGCATGGTGTTGCAGAACGAAGGGCCAGAGGGCCGAAACCTCATGGCTACCATGTCGAACGATACCCAGGGTACCTACCTGGATGCTTATCAAAAACCAATCTCAACGATTGATGTGATGGAACAAGCCGTGTCACCCTCACTGACCGTTTTCAGTGAGAGGAGTGGCAGCTGTGCGGATGGATCCTCGCGTGCTGGGTCTTTTTCATTGCCAAGGATCGAGGACTCGCTCGCTGAGCTCGATCAGCTCGAGGATGAATTAGAAGCCGTTACAGCCATCGCAACCTCCAAAAGCGGGGGATCCTCCGACCGGGGAAAGTCCCAACCTACTCAAGAGCCCGTGATTGATCCGAAGAAGGAAAAAGCTAGAAAGCGTGTCACGTTGGCGATCCCTCAGGGCGCCGCGACTGTACGAGCAAAACCCAGTGAGAAGATACGGCCAGCACTCCGGCGGAGCAGCTCATTGACTCTACGAAGTCGCCCAACCGAGGAACAGAAAGTCCTTGTTTCGGTGCAGAATGAAGCTTCGCAGCCAAGGACCTCAGTAGCTCCTCGCTCCTCAGGGTCCAAGCCAATGGTAACTTCGACAAAACCGCTTACAGTACCTAATTTTGAACTCCCCGGCGAGGCTGTCGCTCGCCGACTGAAGGAACAACGTGAAGCCCGCCGGGCACAACAACAAACCGCCGCGCCAAAGGCCTATGCTGCACCCCTACGTCCAAAATCCGATAAGCCTTTGACCAAGCCATCTTTCGAGCTTCCTGGAGAGGCAATCTCCCGGCGGAAACGAGAAGAGCGGGAGGCCAGACTGAAAGCTCAAGAAGAAGAAGATCGTAAAAAGCGCGAGTTCAAGGCTCGTCCGGTCAGACAGAGTGCTGGTCCAATTCCTATTATTCGCGCTCAGAAAGCAAAAGCAGCCATTAGTTCAGATGCTCATCAGGACCCTCCTGCAGACACAACATCGAAGGCCAAGCGAGCATCCGCCGGCCCAGTAAATTTTTCATCAGCTGCACTAACTATCGGCAAAGCTGCAGGCCGTCGAGGCCGAGTGTCATTCATCGAACCTCCTGACGACGCAAGCCGTGGGACATCTGAGTCGGCTAGAAGCACATCTGGAAAGCGAAGTTCAGTATCTTGTGAAGAAGTAGTGAACCAGCGGGCAAGAGGTAAGGAGGTTCTCATCCAGGATAATAGCTTCAAGATCAACCGGGAGCGCGAGAAGCGGGAACGAGAAGAGGTTGCGAAATCGGCAAGGCAGCAGGCGGCCGAACGCTCTAGGGCGGCGAGCCGAGAATGGGCAGAGAGGAGGCGGCGAAAGGAAGAGGCCCTCCTTCGAAAAATTGGGCAGTCGAGCGAGGGGATGAAGGGCTCGAATGCTTGATAATACACACCACGATTCACTGTACGGCTTCTATTGTGTGGGACGTGTTAGGAGTTGGGAGTACAACCAATGCTTTAGGCGCATGGCATAAGGGGGCGTCCTGTTTGTTTCTTTACTTTTGGTCCATATGGGCACCGGCGTTTCTGGTGCAAGATGCCACAATATGGCATGGAGTGTTTTTGTAGATGCATAGGTAGGGTGAGGCTTTGCGGCACGTTTTGTCCTCATCTGGAGAGTGGATAGTCTGGGATTGTACATCATTGTCAATATACTTTTAAAGCTACAACCATCACCTTTCGCTGTGCCACGGCAGACCATCAAAGCTCTAATGTTGTGTCGCTGGTGTTGTCGAAAGTCTAGTTGATGCTCATCTTATACTGGTTGGCGGGTAGCCGCGGGGCCTCATCACTAATAGATGGATACTTTAAAGCAGCGACTCCCTCTTCCACCTGACACCTACATTCTTCCATCGCAAAATCAACAGTCAACCATCATCAAGAGGTTCTCTTTCAGATTTGGTACCTCTCAGAGCCATCCATCCATCGGGTTCATCACATATCGTCCGCTGCGATACATCAGGCAGGCAACCATGTCTCATTGTCATGATGAGCATGCGGGGCACGGCCATGATCATCACGACCATGAACATGATCATACCGATGACCTTACCCCAGCAATTCAGTTCTCGCTCTACGAGCAAGTCAACTTTGATGAAATCATTACTCTGAATGAGTCACGACGAGACGCAGGCAAGGCAATTGTGAAGAAGACCTGGGCAGAACGACTGAGTGTCGAGCCCGAGCTGGAAAGTGATGCTGATGAACAAATCTTAATGACCGTGCCGTACGTAAAATCAGAATACCCTACCAAGAGCTGATGAGCTGCTCAACTCTCAGTCTACACAACGGATACCGAGAAAGAAAAGAAAAAACTCGGCTTGGCGGAACTACCAACTAACATGATCCCACAGCTTCACGGCCCAGATCAAACTCCACTCCATCCTCCTGCGCACATCCCCGAGCCCATCGGCGCCCAAGACGCTCCACGTCTACATCAACCGGGACGACATGGACTTCTCGGCGGCCGAGGACGCTACCCCCGTGCAGAAGTTCGAGCTGTCGCAGACGTCGGACGTGCAGGAGATCCCCGTCAAGCGGGCGCTGTTCGGCAAGGTGCACCGGCTGGTGCTCTTCTTCGTCGACAACTTCAGCGACGGGGACGAGGACGTGAGCAGGGTCAGCTACGTGGGCTTCAAGGGCGAGTGGACGAAGCTGGGCAAGGCGCCCTCCAACATCCTGTACGA
The DNA here is from genome assembly GCA_902141235.2 of Clonostachys solani. Lineage (NCBI taxonomy): Eukaryota > Fungi > Ascomycota > Sordariomycetes > Hypocreales > Bionectriaceae > Clonostachys > Clonostachys solani. Next base: position 194,959 of record CABFOC020000097.1, read on the forward strand.
GGCGGCGGCCCAGCCTGGCGACCACAAGGTGAAGGGGACCAGTGTGAATAAGATGAGTCACGGGCTGTGATTCGACAGGATGTTCACTTCTAAAATTAAGGTGTGGAAGAGGCTACGTCTTAGTACTAGTCACTGTAATTTGAACAACCAAAAAAAAAAAAACCTGTCAACATATCAAGTTGAACAACTGAAGCAGCTGAAGTGAATGTCTGGCCTAGAACAGGCGGCACTGATTCTAGTGGTCTAGGGTAGCTGGCGGGTGCCGTAGATGAGCCGAGCTGGGACGATCCAACATCGGCCAAAATTTCGTTCCACGCCTTCAATAATCATGGTTCCAATCCCACGCAACGCCGCTTAATTCATCACCAACACATCAATTCGCCCACGATGCCACCCCGTCTACCGCTGCGGGTGGCTCTCCCCCGGCCCTGCGCCCGCCCCGAGTTCGCCCGCCCCCTCGTCCTCCCCTTCACACCCGCCCGCGGCATCAAGTACGGCTGGTCGACGGCTCCCCCCCGGAACAAGCACAAGCGATTCAACCAGCCCAGCGCGGGCCTCCCAAAGCTCACCATGGGGCCCGGCGCCGCCCTGAAGCGCCGCGAGAAGACGACGCCACTGAGGGCCGGCGTGCTCGCCACCAAGAAGGGCATGACGAGCATGTTCGTCGGCAAGGACCGCGTCCCCTGCACCGTGCTGCAGCTCGAGCAGGTCCAGGTCGTGGCCAACAAGACGTACGAGAAGCACGGGTACTACGCCGTCCAGGTCGGCATCGGCTCCAAGGCCGCCCGGAACGTCACCAGCCCGCTGCTGGGGTACTACGAGGCCAAGGGCATTGCCCCCAAGGCGGAGCTCCACGAGTTCAAGGTCCGGGACAGCGAGGGCCTCCTGCCCGTGGGCGCCCAGATGCAGCCCGATTGGTTCCAGGTCGGCCAGTACGTCGACGTCAGGGGCCACTCGCGGGGTATGGGCTTCGCCGGTGGTATGAAGCGCCACGGCTTCTCCGGACAGGAGGCATCCCACGGTAACTCGAAGAACCACCGTACCATTGGTTCAACTGGTCCCTCGCAGGGCAGTGGTAGTCGTGTTCTTCCGGGGAAGAAAATGCCCGGTCGGATGGGTAACGAGTCGGTCACGGTGCAGAACCTCAAGATTATGAAGGTCGACAACGAGCTGGGCATCGTGCTCGTCAGCGGGCCTGTTCCCGGGCCCAAGGGCCGCACCCTCCAGATCCAGGATTCAAAGAAGAGAAAGCCCCCCGCTCTACATCACCGCGAGAGCTCGCTCAAGACACTTTTAGAACGCAACCCGGACGCCGAGGAGAAGCTGGAGGCTGCCAGAGTGAGGCACATGGAGCTGAAGGCTCAGCGACAACCAGAACTCGATCTATGAAGCGGGATCGACTGTGAAAATTTGTTATGAACTATCGTGGTTTTGTTTTTTAAGAGATCACGGATGAAGAGATGCATATGCGGTAGAAACTCTCGGGCCTAATGGAGTCAAGCTGGGCATGTACTATATATAAAACAATTCACTATTGTACAAGAAACTTTTTTTTACACCACCCTCTCGTCCAACCTTGCGTTCCCGTCCATTGTGCTGAGATTACTTTCTTCCATTGTACACTGGATCCTCTTATGAATGCATAGTGAGATCACACTTACCAAGCGCTCACCGATTGAGGGCACCCTGCTGTCTATAACCCCTCCTCGCAGCCTCCTCCGCCTCGAACGCCTGATCATCCTCGTCGGTGAGGATGCTCTTGAAGGGATCACCACCCTCCAAGAGGTTGATCGTCTGGCCGTCCTCGGTCTCCAGACTCCACTCGGAGGTCTCGAACATGCCCCTGTGCGTGGGCCTGTTGCTCACGAAGCGCATGGTGCCCCAGCCCTTGGTCCCCTTGACGGTGAACCAGATGCTAATGCGGCCCTTCATCTGGTTCATCTCGCCGTGGATGTAGGGGATCTGGTGCTTGAAGTAGATCTCCTCGCCCAGCACCTCGCGGGCGCGCGGGCTCGTGCGCAGGGCGTACATGGTCGAGGCGATGACGGGCGACGACGACTTCTGGTAGTTGAACATGGCGGCCGAAGCGATGGCGATGAGGGCGACGAAGATGGGCATGGTGCGGCGCCAGCGGAAGCCGATCTGGGCGACATCTTGAAAGACATGTGAGTTGAGCATCCTCTTTTTGGTTCATAGGTCTATGGGGTTGGCCGCCGGGCGCAAAATATATATACCTGGAAGCTCACGATCCGCTCTTCGGGACATGAGCGGCCCATCTCCAGGCCTGGGAGCCGGTGTCAGCCATCTTCTCTGGAGGCACCTGTTCGGCGCGGTTCTCGATTCGGCGGAAAGGCTTGTCCTCGCAAGAGGTGCCAGTCGGCGCCGAACAACCCGTGACAGCATGGTTGTTGGCTTGTCCGTCGTGTTTTTCGTTGCAATTGGGGTTTCAACCGGAAGCACAGCAGTTATCGGATGTTCAAGAACTGGCGATGACTTTCTGGTGGGGGGGCCCGAACATGTGGAACCAGCCACTGTGGCGCCCGATTGTGGCTAGGCACAGTCACAAGCTCCCAACGGCTTCTGTAGCCAGCAACGTCATCGGCCTGCATTCTTTTGTACAGCTTCGGGAGGGAAGCTTTTTCCAGCCCTTTTTGACCTGGATTTTTTATTATTTCCAGGCCTCGCCATGGATAATGCTAGAGGTACTGCCGCTCGGCTGCGGCGCACGTTCCAGTACCCAGATGACAACCAGAACGACAGCGAAGGCTCCGAGCCCGAAGCTATGGACGAAGAAGGTACGTTTCCTCTTCATCCAGTAAACGAAGACACTTCAAATTCCGCGATATAATAGGGAAAAAGAAAAAAAGAACAAAATGAAAGCTAAAGCTGGAGAAATACACAGAACAAGAAGCCCTGATAACCCGCCTCGCCGCCGAAAACGCCTCCCGCAACGCCACATTCACCCGCGTCCTCTTCTACACCTCACTCGCCGCCGCCGTCTGCTACCTCCCGTCTCTGCTCCTGCCCTTCTACGCCGGCGTCACGAAGCTCTTCTCCATCCTCGCCGTCACGTCCCTGGCGTCGACGGCGTTCATCCTGCATCGCCTGCCGCCCACGGCCACCGGCATCGCACTGCTAGATGGTGGGAGCAGCAAACCCAGCAAAAGACAAGATCTCCCGCTGAGTATGGGGGCGGTGCAGAGGTCTCCCCTCGAGACCTACCTTCCGTATCTGAACCTCGGCCTCATCACCGCCCTGGTTCTCATGGGGGTGGTCACAAAGTCAAACGTGGCGAGTTTTGGATGGATCGGGATGGGCAACCTACCAGCCATTGTATACATTGTAGTTCTCGTAGCAAAGATGGTCATGGCCAGTGTTGACCCAGAGGCGGAGCTGTCAACTCTTAAATATGAGTACAAGGGCGCTTAGGCTAGCCGGACCAATTTCTCCCAAGTCTTTCTTTGTCAACATTATGATGGCCAATCGACATGAATTCAAGATTGAATGAATAAATGCGATGAAGCTCAGTCCAGATAGACGTGACCATGCCGTAACATCTAATTGTAAACCATTCTACATGTCTATCGAGTCATTAAATCGCAAAACACCATAGCTTTTCAAAACACCATCTACCCCCTGAACCGTTCGCGAGAAAGGATCTGAATGTGGGCTTGCCTCGATGGGGTCTGTTGATTTGTCTACCACAAGGGCCAAGCCGTGAGACTTGATTGCATCCACGAGTGCAGGTACCATGTCCTGAAAACAATAGTTAGCGAAAGAACCACCTATAACCTGTTGAGTATTTCAGCTTACCAAAAGGCGGGAGAAGCATATCAGGCCCATAAAGTTATTGCTCTGGGCAATTCGGACCACCTCCTTGATAGATGCGCTTCGCCGCCCACTACTTTGGATGGTATTTAGTGAGGGAACTGTTCCCTCTCTCCCCAGGTCATTACACAAGAACACGGGGAAGTTGGGCTGTTTCCAATTCAGAGCAGTGCAGAGCCGTGGGTTATAGCTGCTGAATACGATCGATCGGATAGATTCGGGTGACTGCGCGCGCTGCGCTCGTGCGTGATCAAAGACAATCGACAAAATGGCATCAACGAATGTGTTGACATCCAAGGCTGGCCCAAGAGACAAGCCCTCTTCTTCCTTGGGTGTGGGATATAAAACTTCCAGGTTGATATGGATTCTAGGGGGTAGGATAGCGAGGGCTTCCTCGAGGGTTACGCCTGCGTTGGCAAGGATCTGGTATATCTCGGTGATATTTTCTGTTGATTTAGCAGGGAGGTTGGCGAGTTCTCTGCGGCTGGGACTCTGCGCCGTCGTAGCCTTGAACTGGCTGACCGTCAGCCTGCAAACGGGAATATCAAGCCCACCACAGGGTATGGTCCAACGAGGCCACAGAACCGGAACGCCGTCACTCGTGTATTGAACATAAAGTCGCACGTAGTCGCCGGAGAGACTTGACCCAGTTACAATAGCACTAGTAGGCTGATTAAACTGGCTTGTGGCCTTCCAATAGGTTTCAAAGTCAGTAATCTCCAATGGCTGTCCTTGGAACGGCTTGATGACCTGTGTGTTGAATGTGATTTGTCCAATGGCTCTCAACCGGGGGTCGAATAGTGGGAGGCAGGACTGAGAGTTCCCAGGCAAGCTCTTGAATGTGCTTGGCAGCACAACTGTTTTAGCAATAACCTTTGCGCCGTAAGCGGGGAAAACATCGAAGTCTAATGAAAACGAATCGAGACTGTCAATCTGGAAAGAAACAATCCGAGTGTCTTCTTGAAATGGCAGAATGATGTTCTTGGGAATAAGGTCGGAAACTTTAGACGAGATAGTAAGTCTAGCAGCTGGATATTTTCCGTCTTGGAAAAACACAAGAGGTTGCTCGACTGAATCAAAACTGATTTGGACCACAATTTTCGTGTCGAGGAAGTTGTGTCCGTATCTTCGAAGTGGAATGATCGGGGGTGGCAGCTCGAGAATAGGGATGGCATCCGGATCCAGACTCATAGGAGCTGGGCCAGAACTGCCGTCGATGGGACCGAGTAATGGTTGCATGAGCATGGGGCTTGTGCGCGACCTAGTATAGAAAGGCGCAAGAAGCTTCATACACTCCAGATGTCCTTCCCAGGCTGCGTAGTACATGGCGGGCAATTCCGACTCGTCCAGGATGTTGGGATTCGCTCCAGCCTTGAGTAGGGCTTGGAGACACTCGACATTGCCCTCGCTAGCAGCATGTACCAGTGGCGTCCAACCGTACAATTTATCAACCTGGTCCAGATCTGCGCCGTACCTCTGTAACAAGAGAAGAAGATCAGAGGTCTGCCCAGCTCTCGCCACGAGATGCTGAGGGTAGAGTCCTTCGGCATCTGGTACGATTCTGGCCCCGTGCTTCAACAGAATCTCTACCACAGCGACTGAACCGTGTTCGCAGGCAAGATTAAGCGGAACATGGTCGGATTCTGAGACGGGATCTATTCTGGCTGATCTCGAGAGAAGACGTTCAACGCAATCAAGGTGTGCATGGATGATGGCATGGATTAAGGGTGTGAAGTTGTCGTGATCGATGAGGTCAATGGTGTTGGAGCCGACTGTAGACTGTCAGTACTGGTTCGAGGATAAGAAGGGTCTTATAAGGGAAATTGCATCACATACCGCTCAACAATGCGTCCAGGATCCCGATGCGACCATGCAAACTAGCATAATGGAGAGGTACACGGCCGTAAACATCGGTGCGGTCGACAACAACGTTGGCATCAAGGCCCCATTTCAACACATGTTCCTTGCCGTAAATCGCAGCTTGGTGCAAGCAGTTTCTCTCGTTGATGTCATCGTAGGAGTGAAGGTCCACGAGGCCAGTGTCGAGAAGAACCTGAAGCGTCTCTACCGGGGCGTCATGGATTGCGGCAAGGAATGTGCGCGTGATGCGTTCCATGAGAGAGTTATCCCCTTCGCTTGTATCACTTGCAAGTCGCATCTTGGTCAACAAGTCTCGGAGCGTGCTGATATTCCCTGTGACAACCGTGTCGAGGAGTAGTGTGTCGGCGTCCCCTTCGTCTGTTCCTACGAAGTTTTGACTCGTTACCACGTGCCCTGATGCTCTGAAGTCAACCTGAATCCCATCTGACCAAGCGCCGAGCTCCTGAAGGCTGGTCGTGGCCTGATCTGAGAGCTCGCTGATAACTGTGGCATTGAAAAATGGCTGGACCTCGACAGCGCGCGAGAGGTAAAGTTCTTTAGTCTTGGACTTGGACGTCTTGTCCCACTTCTTCAGGATCTTAGAGAAGGCTGTCCCGTTGACCTCGACGAACTGTTGCAGCTTATTCAGGTCGGTGGCGAACTGTTGGAAGCCTTCTTCTAACGTCGTGAACTTGGCTGAACGTCTTGAGCTCCCTTGCCGGCTCTGGAGGACCTTCTTTTTATCGAGGAGGGTCTTGAGACGTATTTTAAGCTACATCAGAGGGAAAAGAAAGTCAGTGGCGGTTACACAGAGTCGACGGTCTCCCGTAACGTGGTGGTTTGTCCTACCTCGGCCTCCTTTTGCAGGTAGAAGGCATTGACCTTGTCTAATTCTCGCTCCTACTCCCATGTTAGTTCCCGGATAGGCTTCAGGGGGTTCTTCTTTTCTTACCAGTTGGAAGAAAAATGTGGCCTTGTTTGCCTGGAGTGCAGCTTGCGAGTCTGCAGGTATGGAAGGGCGCCCGTTTCCATTTTGAGCACTGAGCGTAGGCGTCGCAGAGAGCTTTTTAATGAGCTGAGAAACAAATACACTGTTAGCGCTTCACTCGTACACGGGCATTTCCCCGACCGCTCAGCACTCTCGTTACAAAAGAGGCAGCCCAATGTCGTGGGGGGTTAGGTCCTGATGTGACAAATACAAGAGACTACTGGTGGTTGGTGTGCAGCAAGCCTTCCTGCACGCACGGCTCGGGGTCTCGGAGACGACGAGCCCTTCCAATGAAAATCCGCATGTACTAGACGGTGAAGGAAAAGAAAACGGGATGGCGCAGATAGTGCGTGCCTCACCTTTTTCAGTGCTTTGTAATTTACGAAGCTGGCTGCGTACTCGGGCACCTCCAGTTGGCGCTTCTGAATCTGCTTGCCGAACTTCCTGCAGGTGTGTAAGACATGTGATCCGACATGACATGGAACAGAAGAGAGAAGAAGGCGAGGAGGCATGAGCAGTAGGGCAAGACTGCTCTGGGGGACTGCCACTTACATGATGCAACTGGCTGAGCGGGGGTACCTGGACAAGCACAGTTGACAGAAGTCGTTGAATAAGCCGTGATGTCCTACGGCATGCAGGCGACAGGAGCCGGAAAGAGAATGGAGTGCTTGACTGGTGGCGCGCAAGCTACGTCCCGTTGCTTGTGGGTGCTATATCCGGGTCCCAGCAGGCGTATCCCGCTCTCTGTCTCTAGCACGAAGGTAAGTCTGGGCTAATAGGAAGAAACTGAGTGTTATGACACCAATATCAAAGCTATCCACGGCGCGACTGAAACATAGGATGGTGATGTGGTAGAACGTGGGGTTATGCCTTGGGGTGTGAGGTGAGAATAGTGGTTTCTCAGCCAGACGAAGGGGGGCACCAATACGGGAGGAGGAAAGTCCACATACACCGTTGTAGATCGGTATCCCTGAAGCGGAAGGCAATGAGAGGTAAGAGCCGGATTGCGAACGAGTGACGACCTGCTCGAAGTATTGGGCAGTGTAGGGTGGTGTCGGCCTTTTTTTTTTGCCCTTGGCTCAGAGTCGTCGAGATGGCGCCTTGAAAATGAGGAAGGGCGGATGGATATGACTCGCCACGTTCTTAGGAAGAACTCGGCCTGGAGCAGACAAGGTTAAACCAAACCGGCGCACAGGGCAGGAGGAACGAGGAAAAGAGAAGTTAAAGGTAATAAAAAAGGCGAGTTCAAAATAGAAACCGGTAGGATAGTACCCCGCTGTCCCGGTGTCGGGAATGCTGAGCGAAAATGAAGGGAAATGGGCATCACCTACAGACAACTGAAGACTCGAGTCTGGGTCTAGTAGTAGCACTGAGCTACCAGCGAAGCGGGGGGGGTTCTGGTGGTGGTGACCGAGGCAGCAACCTACAATAACAACTTACGGCAAGGCAAGGTAATCGATCGACTTAAAGGGAAGGGAAAAATGCACCTGGACTAAGGCCCCGACTAGGCACTTGCGGGCTGCATGCTGGGAATCTACGCGTCGCCATATCATGGGACAGACGAAGCAGTCCAACGGGCCATTTGCACCAGACGTGCGCAGAAAGGCCCGCATCCATCTGTCCAGAAGGGTAATATGTAATATTGATTAGCACCACCTGTGTCCGTCGGTTGGCAGAGCAGAGCCCACGCCGCCCAGCCTGCTGCCCACTACCGCCATCGCCATGCCCCGAACCAGATGGCGCGCCTTGCCCGGTGAGTCTGGCGGCGCCTGCAAATAATACCTTCACCTCTTGGGGTTCGACGCTGAACCGCACCATGTATTAGCCGGCAGCGTGGGCGGAGCGGGCTCTTGGCTAACAGCTGCCAGAGCGCCCCGACGCCGCCAGCCAAGTGGGGAGGGGTGCCCCTTCGGACGGCGGTTTCCTGCCACACCGGGAGGCTCAACCCCCTCCGTCCAATCGCTGGCCGATATCCCAACCCGTGCCTGCTCGATAGGTATGTAGAGCTTGAGCTGCCCCTGCACCAGGACGGGGGGCGAGGGCTCACGTGCATGATTGGGACGAAGGCGGTGGACCGTTCACGGGACTCGCAGCAGCGACGGCGCTCATGTTGGGTTCCGTGACACATGCGGCCATGACTTCATGTCACACAGACGGGACGCAGGAAAAGCAAACAGAAAAATGCCAACGGCCGCCCCGAGCTGGCAGCTATCCAGCCTGGAGCAGCGTGGGGTTGGACAGAGGGTTCGTAGTCGGTCGTCTAGTTCTAGGCCTAGCTAGCTACCTACGTAAGATCGGGTAGATGCTAGGACACCTCCGTCATTATGCATATCTTGTCGTTCGTTCTCCGAAAGAATCATCGATGAGCCAGTTGATCCGTCACAAAAAAAAACTATCCCAACAAACTAGCTCCAATACAAAAATCCCACCCGCCTTCTCCCCTTGCTTTCAGCCCAAAACTCCACCTGCCGAGAAAGGCCTCACGCATGATGACTATGGGTTATTCCAGTGAGGAATACACGTATGTATACATTAGTCCTCTCCAGCTCGATGCTTGGGTGCCATTACATACGGCACCATCGAAAGGGGCCGAATGATCCCGGTTGATCTCAACTTCCGATCGAGTTAAACCATTGTTGCGATGACCTAACTGGTGAATTGGACGCGGTTGGGAAACCATTTGTCTTAAATATTCAAAGCTCCTTCTGACGACTAAACTGGCAAAAAACCTACAATGCTTTGACCCCATAATTGCTGGCTCGGATTCTCCATGATACACGTAACAGTCCCTTGCAACAATGAGCAGCCACCCACATAACGCATGATTCGAAACGAAAATTTCGGGTATACCCATTCCTAACAACCTCCACTGCATCCAGGCTTGCTTCCACATCGAAGCCTAGGCCTTCTTAGCGGTTGAGTCACCGTCCTTGCTCGGGCTGGGCTCAACCAAGCTATCGGCCATTGCTTCTGCAGCCGCCTGCTTCAGCCTTTCGTTGTCGCCTTGGTCGGCATCCTTGGTCTTGGGCTTGCTCTCCTTGGTGTCCTTGGGGTGGTCTCTCTCATCCTCGCTATCACCAAGACTGAAAGGGTCGTTGTCTCCAATTGGGCTGGGATCGACAGATGACAGCGGTTGCCATTTGCTTGCCTTGGTACCAGCCTTGGGCGTACCATCCTTTGGCGGCACTTGAGGTGAGGCATCGTACAACTGGATCTCTTCGGTCTCCTCCTTGAAGCCAACTCGGCGTCCCTCCTTAGGCCTAGGGGAGGTCGAGTGTTGCCTCTGAATTCCAGTGTAAGGGGCGGTCCTATTGATAGGGGCTTCATTCAAGTTAGCTTCGATTGAATTGCATCTTCTCGCAGGTCCAAAATGCTGGGATACTTACTGCCGTCGGCTGACAACTTCATCCCCGCAAAATCGTCCCCGAGAACCTGTGGGTCGGCGTCGTAATCGCCGCTCCTCCGACTTGTCTCACCCGGCCGACCATAACCTTGATTATAATTATGACCTCCCTGACCCTGGCCCTGTTGTTGGTGGTGAGGATCTTCGCTTTCGTCAAAGGAGTCTTCGATCCGCTTCCTCAACATATCAATCCATCCATTGACCTTGGTCTGTGTCTCAGCGAACCCCTGGCGCAACTGGTCACGAATCACCGGAAGGTCATCGTCGATAAAGCTGTGCTCTCGCTCATCGTCGGGATGTTGCTGTCCCCTGGGGTGGTCGCGGTTTGATGTTCGCTGTTCATATTCCCCAACGTTGTCGTAGTGTTCCGCCAGCTGGCGCGCGTACAACTCATCCGCCTCCATCTGGGTGAGCTCCCTCCGTCCTTGAGGTCGTGGCGGCTGTGGAGGAGGGGCTTCTTGCGGCTCGTTCTGATTGACGGCTTCCGGGTCGGTCATTTCTAGATATGTTAGTTTTCCTTTGATTTCCTGAGCCTCGGGTTCAAACCATACCAAGCAGCGCGTTGAATGCTGGCTCGACTTGACCCCCGCTGGCGCGCAAGACAGCCTTGATAACCCCCGAGTCAACCGAGGGGAATGCCTCCTTTAGAATCGCTTCATTCTTCTGCGCCTCCGTCAGAGGGCGGGGGGGTTTCGAAGGGGGGACCTCATCCCTCGTTGCTGTCGTAGGCTGAGTTGTGTTCTCTGTTGTAGATGCAGGCACAGCCGCGTTGCTGGGAGTCTGTCCCGAAGGAGAGGTTGTGGAGTTTCCCTCTCCTCCTAAGATCCCAGTCTCTTGCACATCGTCGTCATCCATCTCGAGAGGTCTAGCGGTTGTAGGCGACTCGGCACCGCTTTCTACTGTATTCTTGTTCTTTGTTGATGTTAGTGACACGTCTAGCGTGTGGGATCTAGGTCCAGTTATTAATGAGATTGGTTGGCGGGAGCTCACCGTATCGGCCGGCGTCGACATATTCGGGGGCGTAGGACGCAGCAAGCAGGTAGTGAGGTTGCTAAAACTCCCTCTGGTATTTCAGTCGCCTTTCTTCGTGCGTACAGTGCCCTTGTGAGCCGGGACGAAGCGTTCAACGATGAAATTAAAATGATGAATGTGGCTTCATCTTGTATCACGATTCCAGAGGACGAGGGGTAGCTTACCACCTACTGATGACGTTCTCCACATATCCGCTCAGCCTACTAGGCTAATAAGAGGCACATGCGCCGTAGGTTATGCTGGATTTAGGGTAGTCATATTGTGTTTGCGTGCGGCGAACGAGCCTTAAATAAATTCCAACCTACCCTGTGGCGAAGATGAAGGCTCCGTGATCCATCTACTTACTTAATTTAAGCCTTAATTGAACCTTTCATCACAATAGCCGGAGGAGGCCTTTCATCCTAGGAGTCTATTCTAGGCTTAATATCATTATATAGGTAGAGAACCTTGACTTTGTGAGGCGCTCGTCTCAATATGGCGGAGTTCAGCACCGACTCAAATTTCATTCCTGCGCTGCACAAACCTCCCGCGTTGCTACCAATCGCCAAATATCGGGAGAGTTTGCTGTACGTCATCGAGAAATCTCCAGTCACCATTGTCATTGGACAGACGGGATCCGGAAAGACAACACAGATTCCCCAGTTTCTTGAAAATGCTGGCTGGTGCTCCGACGGCAAGGTAATCGGCATCACGCAGGTGAGTAACGAATGGAATGAGGATACCGTCGAGACATACAAACTAACGCTACTACAGCCTCGGAGGGTTGCGGCCACGACTGTGGCAGTACGTGTTGCCGAGGAGTTTGGTTGTGAGATTGGGAAAGAAGTCGGATACTCCATAAGATTCGAAGATGTCACCTCATCTTCGACGCGCATCAAGTTCCTGACCGATGGACTACTCATCCGCGAGGCCTTGGTTGACCCATTACTGAGCAGATATTCCGTCATCATGGTTGATGAAGCGCACGAGCGGTCAATCAGCACAGATGTTCTGCTTGGATTACTGAGAAAAATAAGAAGGAAACGGCCGGACTTGCGGATCATTATCAGCAGCGCAACGCTCCAGGCAGAGGACTTTCTAAAATTCTTCTCAGAGGGTCCCGAGGACACGGCAGCAGCCAAAATTGACTCTAAAGAAAACGAAGTCGCAACCATAATCAGTCTCGAAGGGAGAACATATCCAATTGATATCCTCTACCTCGAATCGTCAGCCGAAGACTACGTGGAGAAAGCCATCAAGACAGTCTTTGACATACATACCCAGGAAGGTCCTGGTGACATACTCGTCTTCTTGACTGGCCGGGAGGAAATCGACACTGCCGTCGAGGCTGTATCTGAACGAGCCTCGCAACTAGATGCCAGACAAGGCGCGCTTCAGCCCCTACATTTATACGCGGGTCTCTCCACCGAAGAGCAAATGTATGTGTTCGATAAAACCCCCGAGAATACTCGCAAGGTGGTCTTCTCGACAAATATCGCTGAGGCTTCAGTTACGATCGAGGGCATTGTCTACGTGGTGGACTGCGGTTTCGTGAAGCAACGCGCTTACAACCCAAAGACCGGCATTGAAACGTTGACCGCGACTCCAGTATCAAAAGCATCAGCACAGCAGCGAGCCGGAAGAGCTGGTCGGACGAAACCAGGAAAATGCTTCAGACTGTACACCGAGGACAGTTATGGGGCGTTGCCTGATGCCAACATACCCGAAATTCAGAGATCGAACCTGGCACCGATAATTCTCCAGCTCAAAGCGCTTGGCATCGACAACATTGTGAGGTTTGGTTTTCTGTCACCTCCCCCGGCCGAACTTGTGTCCAAAGCTCTTGAGCTTCTTTATGCCCTAGGGGCTTTGGACGAATATGCTAAGCTCACCAGGCCGCTGGGGTTCAGGATGGCGGAGGTTGCCGTGGAACCAATGATGGCCAAGACTCTACTCTCTTCGCCAGGTTTCAGATGCACTAGCGAGATACTCACCATCGCTGCCATGACTAGCGTCGGTGGGAGCGTATGGTTTCACCATGAAGGCGAACGGAAGAAGATGGAGACATCAAGACGGAAATTCGCTGCAGAGGAGGGTGATCATCTGACGTATCTGAACGCCTACCAGACCTTTGTGTCGAAGGGCAAGAAGGAGCCCAAGTTCTGCCATGAGAACAATCTCAACTATAAGGCAATGGCACGGGCAGTTAGTATACGTGCACAACTGAAGCGTTATCTGGAACGCTTTGATATTCAGGTGGATGTTACGAGTGCAGCATCTCGGCCGGAGAACCCGCTTGAGAAAGCAGAGCAGATACGGAGATGCCTGACTGCCGGCTACTTTGCGCATGCCGCACGAATGCAGCCTGATGGGACATTTAGAAGCGTAGAGGGAGGAGTTGTACTGCACGCACATCCCAGCTCTCTGATGTTCAACCGGAAGGCTGACTGGGTCATCTTTCACGAGGTCATGGAGACGGGCAACAAGATCTTCATCCGCGACGTGACTAAAATAGGCAGAGCGTGGCTTCTGGAATCAGCACCGGAGTTTTACAGGCTGACTGATTAGCGAAGGAGTCAATGTTTGTTTTTCCTCAGATACTGCCGGAGGAGGGGCGATTTGGATTGGAGACCAGCTGCTAGTAATAGTGCTAGCGGTACCTAGCGAGGGATGACGTCGGCAAGGATGGCTGGATTGAAAGACAAAATGAACACAGCTTGTGGCAAATAACGGTGACCGTAAATATCATGCTCTTACTGTATAACAATTAACAGGAGCATACAGGATCTAGGCGAAGGAGGCAGCTGCAGGGCTGAAACTAAGGGAGAGGAGACCTTCCGTTCTTGTCGTTGGTTGGATTCCCGGACCAAGGCAGAAGAGGCCTCAGTTGCTTGGGGGGCTCCGTCAACTCCTCTCTTGGTCCTGCTCTCATCTCGGGGGACAAGAGGTCTGAAGCCCTAGCCGACGCAGTGGCAAGTCTCCCTGACTCTATCCAAGTCGGACAATGGTGAACGTGCAGTGGGCGAGATGAAGGCCGGCAGGCAAGATAACCTAGTTAAATTTGTCTCGTTTCCCAGGCGTCCCTTGCTTGGTTTGGTGCACATTGACTTACGTGTGTGCGTGTGCATATGCTGTGGATGTGGATATGCCAACAGCTTGCGAGTGAGGCTTTTGCTCCCGGTGAAACTCCTTTTACTGTACTGGCTGGGGATGCATTCGAGCTATGCAGATTCGAGTTTAGCGTCAGGGGTAAAACAGGCAGTTGCGCCACGCCGCAGCATCGTACCTGCGTAGAATTTTCCTCAGCGCAGCCAACGCCCGTCGACGGGTCGGTTATTACAGGATTGTCCAGGTGCCCCCGCTCGGCCAGTTGCATGAGGACCAATCGACGAGGTACCTGGAGATACTGTGTGGGACGTAGGACGGCGGACCAGCTGGAAGACGCAGTTAACACTGTGCGTAATACGCAGTGTGCTAACTTGGGAACCGCTCCATGGTAGACCCATGGAACGACTGACCGGAGCTCAGCGCCTGCTCGTTAGTGCGGCGCGCGCGTCTACCTTAATAAGTACCACCTGAGGCCGAATGATAGGAGGTACCTGGCGCCTTCATTGGATTGGCTGCCTCTTGGTGCTTGCGATAGGTACGTGTGCGGTTTGCGAGTTGCGGCTGGGACCTCAGGTCGGTGAGCTCGCTGGCCATGGTCCCGGCAGCTTGTTTTTGCGCATTCATTTCGTCATTCATTAGATTGTAGACATTATACTGGAACAATGCCCTGCTGAGGAGAGACACAGCTCCCAAAAAATGGAAGGCTGCATGAAATTACACTCGGCCTTCGGTACCCATCCTGGGTCCAACCGTCCCTGGCTCCTTCCATGTCAACCAACCGGGGTCAGTTGCTTACTGGTCGAACGGTGGACCCAGATGGTACACGCCCCGGTGCGCCACATCCATCCAAACATCTTGAATGATTGTCTCGACTCTCCTCTTTTGCTTCCTTCCTTCCCATCGTCGGTTCCCTTTTTCAATCTATTGACCGGATGCTCAACGTGCCTGCCAGCAGGCTTGTCGCTCTTTTTATTGTTTAACACTAGTCATTCTTTATTCCATCGAGCATATTGCATTCCAACGCATTGCTGGGCTTCTCGCAACGACTTCAACCCCGTTTCTTCATTGCCGGTCTTTAATCTCATTTTCAGCCGCCCAGAAACCACACAGACCTCACCCACGAACTTGGTGCACATCTCACTAATTCCCCGACCCTTCGACAAGACTGATTTCTCCACATCGAACACGACTGTTTTCTTGAATATTTTTGCGTCGCTTTTTTGTCTTGAGCGTGTATCCTTAATTCGAATCATCTTAATGGACATGTCACCTTGATTGGCCGATAAAGGATATTCTCGTTCGACAGCCTTGGCCGTTATATTTAATTTCTCTTCTTCGATCCTATATATTCTATATTTTGTTCTCAACGTGTCGATATTTGGTTGGATATTTAGGTCTTCCGAGACCTCCCTGAACCGTCGTTTTTCGCTTGGTAATTCGTTTCCCATCACACTCCTTTCGGCATCATGGCGGTTATGGATCTTGTGGGCAAAGATGGGAGTGTTGGGCAAGAGGAGGCTGCCAGGGCATCTGAGCTGTTCACCCGAGAAAAGCCTTTTACCATCAGCAACCTGACCATCACGATTGCTCTCAGTGTCTCGTAAGTACCTTTCCGCCCAGCCTTGTGGTAAAGGGGTTGCATTGACTTACTTCTCGAATCTAGTATTCCTATCGTGGTAATTCTTGTAGTTCTGGCTTTTCTCTATCGTCGGAATCTGAAGAGGCAGAGGCTTGAGGATGCGAAGGACTCTCACCGTGACCTCGATTTTGGTCTTGGCGACACCCCAATGGTAGATGGCAAGAAGAAGTCTCGCAAGAGCTTCCTTATGGGAGGAGACAAGAACAATCATCGAACCAACCAACTTTCCATGGATATGAACCTCTCTTCGCCATATCTGCTGCCACCGCAGGTTCAGGCTTCGCACGATTCCCTGGCTAGGGACTACAGCAAGGAATACGACCCCTACCAGATTGTGAATAGCGAGGTTGGATCCATCAAGTCATTCGGAAAAGAGAGTCATCATAGGTCTGGTCCCATTAGGCAGGGTTCGTTCCCCAAGTCGAGCCTTTCGTCCCACGAAAAGTCAAATCCTTTTGCATCCCCCGTTGCTCCCGAGCCTGTTCACCGGAGCTCTACCCCCAATGACCCAACCGGACCAATCCATCCCATCAAGCCCCAGGTTGCTGAGAGAGGAGATGTGAACGGAATTGAGCCATACCAAACACCAAATATCCAAGAGCCACCAGCAGCTGTTTCCAAAAACCCCATGGACCGAATTGCCAGCCCCCCTATCGACGACAAATTCGATTTTGGACTTCCCCCATCAGACAACCACAATGGCGCTACTAAGTCTCCTACCAACTCTGGTGGTCTTGGAATTGATCTCAACCTCCCACAACCCTTGTCGCCTATCGATGATTTGATGTTCACCACAGCAAATTCAAGTCCGCAACCAGATGTTGGCAGCCCAAAGCCCGCCCAGACCCAGGCCCAACCAACAACTGCCACACCCGGAGCACGAGAATCCCAAGGGAGCTTTTACGATGATCAACCTCAGATTCAGACAGCCGACTATTACGAGGACTACAGTGACTACGGTCGAGGCCGCCCAACTTCAAGGCAGTCTCTGGAGCATCACGTGCAGCCTCAACCGCGACAGCAGCCTGGAGGTTTGGGTGTCCCTCAACAAGAATCTAAGCGACTGTCGGTTGGCTTCCGTCCTCTTCCTCCTGATGATGCTCTGGACTCTGAGGACCCCGAGTACCGTGCTAATCGTATCCGATCCTTCTACAAGGAGTACTTTGACGACTCAAAGGAAACGGCTCCTCCTGTTCCGGGTGTTCCGGCTCAGCACTCTGGCCCGAGCACTCAATACTACGAGGACTATGATGGACGCTATCTTGGTGAAACGGCCTTTTTCGATCCCGATACAAACGCATTCGTCATGCCGTATGCCCAGCCAGTTCACCGTCGTGCCATGACACCACCGCCTGCCGGACGTAGAGGACCCCCGGGCCCTGGCCCTCGCGGCGCACCTCGGTCGGCATCTCGAGGACCTCGACCTCATGGCCCACACGGGTCTCTTGGTGGAATGAGCCTTCCTGGTGGACCACGATCTCAATCAGCATGGGGCCCCAGACCTGGATCTTCTGCCTCACGACAGGGGAAGAACCTGCCACCACCTACCGCTCTGAAGACCCTTCCTACCCCATCCAAACTCACTGATGACTCTTTTGCCCTGATGACCGCCACTGACTTCGCCCCTCCTGATGCTTTCGGTGAGAGGGCTCGTGGAAGATCACAGAGCCCTCTGGGTGAAAGACGCCCTTACCAGCCCAAGGTTCCTGCCGCCTCTCCCCTTGTCAACGCCTATGACGAGCTTAATGCCCTCCCTAGCCCGTAAGTTTATACCTTTTGTGTATGTTTTTAGTCTTGTCTAACAGATGTGTAGGCACCTCCTCCGCAAGTCGTCCACCTTCACTGGCCTTGATTTCTTGCCACCCAAGAAATTTAAGGATGGGGATTCGATGAGTGATGCGGGAAGCATTCGAAGCAACCGGAGTGGTCTCTCTGCGCAAGCAGCGCATGCCATCCGTTCCGGAGCTGGTCGTATCAGTCGACTACCGGGTGACCAGGTCTTTACACAGCAAGCACTCGCCTCTGAGCTGAAACCCCAGTGGGGAATGCGTCAGTAAGCTTGACATTGTATCAGCCGCCTTCGCTCTGCAGCATTCATTGGCTATTTTGCCATGATGACGTTCTTTGCTTTTTTGGCATAGCGCCTGGCCCATTGAGAGGCTTCATCGGCATTGACAAGAATTTGGGTGTTTGGATTTTGTTTTCCTTTCGTGGGAGTATATTTGGTCGCGATTGGCTTTAATTTTTGGGGTAAATTTGCATATAGAAGGATTGGAAATCACCCAATACGAAACATAACGAATCGCGCTCTGGGTTCTGAAATTAGATTCGAGCTTGTATATAGCGGTGTGAAATAGGAACCTGGTTGATGTTTGTTGACATCAAATATCCTGCACTTCTTTTCGCCCACGACCTTGGCTTTGAACTCTGTTGCCTCGTATCAGACAGCCGAAGCTGAGGCTTGCATCTGTCTTCCGACTGTATCTAGCTAGCTGACCCGCACATCTACTTGAGCGAGTGAAGTATGGGGCGTGACAGTCTCAAGAAGGGGTTACAACAATTGAGTTTAGGTAGGGGCTAGATCAAGCATGGCTCGGCGGCGACTGGAGTGGTTACCGATTTCTGGCTGGTTTGAAAGCCAACTTGTCTGGCGGCCGCCGAGAGTCTGTTGGCACTGGAGTCTGGAGGTCAAAAGCACGAACTCTAAACTGGCTATTTAAAGTTATTTTTAACAGCATAGTGCTGATCACCTGTTGTGGTGGCGGGTGAGCGACGGCTGATTTGCACAGCCATGATAGAGGACCATACACATCAAAGGAATGAGATGTCTCTATTGGCCATCCGGACGTCGGACCAGATGATGGGTGGTGGGTTGCAAGATCAGAAAGGGTGTGCCCCATGTGGGGGATAGATAAGTTTGATTATTGGCAATTACACTGAAGATATCATGGAAGCAGGGAGGGGATATCTGCATGTGCTGGGGAAGTCTCGGTGTCTACTATGTATTTGATTTGCTGTGTTGCGCTGTACATGTGCGGTAGGTGAGAATATTGCTGATTATACCCCTGATTAGGCAATCGGATATTATTTTGGACTGGGCTTGTTGTATCATGGGGATCCCCGTTCGAATTAAAATGAGTGTCTAAGCTGAGGTAATACCTCGATGAATGAACAGGAAGGAAGCGGGAGGGACGGGTGCTGGAAAAAAAAACACAGAGACACATTGGAGTCAGTGATTGGCTGGGGAGATGCCATTTTGGAGATTTTGCCACGCGACGTTGGGTTTCGCCATGCGATGATGGGCATTTATGGACTGGCTGAGCGTGATCGCTCACCGGGTGCTTGCACGTCGGCGCTGGCCGCTGGGCAGGTGAGCTGGGTGGCGCCCCTTTCCACACACCACCCAAGAGGTGCTGTGTTGAGATGCCATCCACGCTACATGTTTGTGTCTTGTGCATATGCATGGAGAGGAGGATGGAGTAGTGTGAGTGTGCTGCGCTGGTATGGGTGGGATGGAGATTGTGGCTCTGCATGCGTATGGGAGAGGAACGGCGATGGCCGATCTATCACACCCGAGCCCACACTCGGCAATTCTCGTGTTGCTTGAAGGCAAAAAAAATAGCCACCATCTCCAGAGGCTGATCAGCCGATCCGAGGAGGAGGAGATGCCAACAGAGCAATCGGGTGTCGTTTGCATCTGCCATGGACTCAACTCGTATCAAGCCAGAGCTCGTGGTGATGCACAGCGACTAGTGCGTGTAGGTGTATTCTTCCTCTGTAGACGCGCCTGTAACCCCGTATCCAGCGGGGCCTGTCCAGTAGCTCTGGTATGTGCCCACATGAAGGTACAGCGCCGTACTGGGATAGCGCCAGTGCCGCTGTAAAGCTACAGCCGGGGCTCGGCTCAGTGAGGACGGCCTTGGTGCTCCCGCTGTCTGAACATGGATGCTATCTCGTCTCATCTGCCGCCCAGCAGTGCTGTCGGGTGAATTATGCAATTGGACGGAGCTCCCTACCTTGGCTGTGTTTCACGAAGAAGGCATATTATGTAGAGAAACTCGTGCTTGGGAGGGCATGCCGGAATCAGACTCGCAAATATTAGTGCTGGCCCGTCTCCAAAACCGGCCCTCGATGGTGATAGTTTTGGCTGCTTACCTGGGCTAGTCAGTACTAGTAAGTAAGCCACCCGAGCTCTGCCCCTTGTTATACGGTTCCAGCCCGCAGGTATGCACGATAAATTTAGCCTGCAAGATATGGCGAGCCTCAATTTTGATAACGACGAGGCCCGCGACTTACTCTTTTTGTATCTTGGTCAAGCCACGTCTGAGTTCTCGCGGGCCGGCTGTGGGCCTCATCTCGTCATGGGCTATGGACTACATTACACTCCCTACTCAGGAGAGAAGACTCTTTGGCTTGCAAGGTGTCACCGCCTGCTGCCATGTTTTCTGTATCACCAAGTACAAGTTTCGTCGATGCCAACAGCAATTGGCCACGGCATGTTCGTGATCCCTGCTGCAAACAGCCCCATTCCCCGGCGTGCGAAATTACCTGTCAAAGGGACTCTCCGTACTTATTACCCAGGAGGTTTGCAGCAGTAAAATTCAACCATCCGTCGAATAGATGATGTAAACATCTGAAAGTTTATGTTTACCGAGAACTCTGATCGTGTAAGGTTTCCTGCGAACAAACAAACAAAAACAAAACCATGGCTGTGTGTGTCATGTAGAACACAGAGCGAGACGCCCAAATTCCTGGCGATTATGAAGTATTACATAACCTCAGTCAGTCTGCAACGGCCTACACAGCCACAGTGTGCTTAAAGCAGCGCTGATTAGCCACCAGCTGGGAGCTACTGAGGCGCGCGATGGCGTCTTGGTCGGTCTTATCCAACCGTAATTCCCCAGTGACACGCAGGGATTCGAACCTGCTTTCGTGTGGGAGCGTTGCCGAGTCCGTCCTAGAGCAGATACAGCTAGACACACACCTGGTCGATAGCCTGTGGCAGGGCAAATTTCTGGAGGGTTTCCACTGGCCCAGGCCACTAGAACGAGTGCTGGCACCCGAGATCTGGGCAGTCCCCAGCAACGCTCCCTCCAGAGTCAGTCCCGAGTCCGACCCATGCTGAGCTCATCTCCATGTCTGTTTCCATTTCGACATCGTCGCTCTGCTGCTCCTCCGTCTTTCCAATCTCTTCCCGCCTTGCTCCCCGCGTTTGATTGTGAGGCTACCAGCGAGCATTGCATGGTTTTCCCTCGAAAATAGAGAGCCTCGACACTCCATAGCTAACTGGCCCAAGGCCAAGGTACGTGACTGACTTTCTCACACCTGCATCCGTCGTGTTATTTTTTTTTTGCTATTTGCCATGGGCAGCACCCAGACCTCATCCGGTGGCCATGAAGCCGGAAAGAGTCTGCACTGCAGCCACAGGCAACACAAGATCTGCCCGCTGCGACACTGGTCTTGACGTGGCCGGCGTTCGTCCCCAGTCGCATCTCTTGTCCCTGTGCTACATATTCCCTTGAACGGGTGCATACACGCTCCCGCGCCATTTACGCATCGTGATGGGCATGGTGATGCAGCAGCTAACAGAGACTCGCACGTCCAGGGAACCCCTAGACCACCGCATCGAGGACATCAGTCTCGTCCGTCAAAATGTCTTCCCCCTCTGCCGCCACCAGCGAGGTGGTCCCGACTTCGAATGTTGTACCGACATCTGCAGCAACATCGAACGCTGCTCCTTCAACCTCGGCAGCGGTTCCATCTTCTGCCTCTCAGCCTGCTACCTCGCAGCAGCCAACTTCAGCGGCCCCGACAACTTCGGCAGTACAGCCAACCACCTCAGCCTCGAGCCAGGCGCCCTCCAGTTCGGCGCAGCCAACAACATCTCAAGCGCCAACCTCATCAGCTCAACCAACGACATCCAACCCACCAACTTCTGCGCCAAGTTCTTCAGCCGCTGCCTCATCAAGTGCCCCTGCCAGTAGCCAAGCTCCCGTCACAAGTAGTGCCGCGCCGAGCACCTTTGTAACCACAATTATTCCAACTGATGGCGGAAGTACGCAGACCAGTGTAGTGGTCGTAACCAGCACAATCAATGGTGTTGACAGCACGGCATCTTCCACCTCATCTTCCACTTCCAGCCCTTCCCTGACACCCGGTGATTCGTCAGGAAGTGGCAGCTCGGGTCTCAAGACTGACGCTAAGGTCGCCATTGGTGTTGTGGTCCCCATTGCTGGCATTGCTCTGATTGCGATTGCCGCCCTGTTCTTTTGGAGGAAGCGAAAGGCCCGACTTGCCGCTGAGGAGGAGCGCCGCAAGGAGGTTGAGGATTACTCGTACAACCCCAATGCTGATCCCACGATCCCTGGTGTGGTTGATGGTGGCTATGAGATGAACGAGGATACCTCAGGGGGCTACCGCGGCTGGGGCACCACCACTCTGGCCAGCTCCAACGGTCGCAAGGCATCGACGACGCTGTCGGGAGGCAAGAACGCCTACTCTGATCCTGCATCCCCCACACAAGCTCCCATTGGCGTGGCACGGTCTGATGGCGAGATCCTGGGGGCCATGAACAACAACGGCAACAGCCGCGCCGTGGGTGTTGACCGTGGCCCTTCCAACGCTTCATCCTCCTACAGCGCTGCGAACCGATCAGATGGTTCCGATATACAGGGCGGCGTTTCATACGGACAGGGTGCGACGTACTATGACGTGCAAGATCAGGAACCTTATACCGATGGCCATTATCATGACACGCCCGCCCAGCCCGTCATCCGCGATAATCCGGCCCGCCGCAACACACGCATCGAAAACACATCACATTATCCCCAGCAAAGCGCGGGTATCTCCCAGAATTTCTAAACCGAAACATGACATTTTCCCCTCTTGCTTCTGGTCGGTCACGGCGTTCAGGTTTCAACGACTTTTATCCATCGTAACTCGTTTTTAATACAGCCAGCAACCGCTTGTCCATGCACCACCTTCCAAAACGAGACGGTGTATGCGCCTTTCGTTCAGTATCTCCTTACCCATCAGTTACGGAACTGTGGTGCTTCCAGCTTGCGCCACATTGTACAGGCTTCCGTTGTTCCACAGGGCGGATTCCCTTCTGAACTTGATCCTCATCTCCCAATGGGAAGTCACATATTACGATCATATATCACAAAAAAACCTAGAATTGGGTACATATCTTCGCCCCTATCACTTTCCTTTTTGTTTGTGTGCGACAGTTTAGTCGCGCTCATGGGTTGGCATAGCGAGGTCTCTTCTGAATTTCCCCTGTTCTTAATCAGTCTACTACTCCGATATACACACACGCCTTTCCTTTCATAGTTGTCTCTCTTTTTAATTTGGTTGATGTTATACCATTGGCGGCACCAATGTTCGATAGCTTGGATAGTACCAAAGTATATGTTGGAGAAGCTACGAGGTGGAATGTGTGCGGAACAGCCGTGTATTGTTTTCGTCGATACGAATATAAGCCCCGAGATCTACCACGTATACATGTTTTCCCTCCTAATTGGTTCCTAGTGATGCTTTCTGTGGATGCTGATTCTCGTTGTCTGGTATGAGGATGGCCGAGCCCTAGGATACCGCCTGAAACGCACCCTGTGCCGTTCATGTTTTAGTACGCCTCACTCACGACTCCCGCATTCCCGTCGCCTTGACTCAACTCCATCCTGTCCCACCAGAACCTGCAGACCTCCTTCTCCCTTTCCGTCAGCGTCCTTGTCTGGACCGGCACGCCTGCGTTCCCACCTCCTGGGACTTCGTCATTGCCTTGACCAAACACGAGCAACTTCCCCTTGGCTTCGTCGCCGTCGTCTTCACCAAACGGCGTCACGAATGGAGGCCATCTGTCTTCGGCGAATATGCCGGTAGGGGATGCCGCAAACTCCGTCCAGCGGGAATGCATCTCCCCGCTCACGGCACCCAGCCCCGGATAGTCTGCTGCGCCCACCGCCGAGTGAGTGACAAGGTCTGAGTGGCTCGCGTGCGACGCTGCTCGGTTGGCCTCCGAGACGAGAGCGGCGAACTCGTAGAGGTACACCCTACCGCCGAGCTTGGAGATCATGTGGGCCGTGTGGATGACGGGGCAGATGTAGGCGTAGTCGCCGTATGCCACGCCGAGACGGCGGACGAGGTCTGCGCGGTCTGCTTGGTCATTGGGAGGGTAGAGTGTCTCGAGGGCCTCGAGGTCGGTAGGGGTCAGGGAAGGGATGAGTTTGGCGAAGAAGGAGCGAAAATCGCTGCAGCTCTCTGTTATGAAGTCGATGCCCTCGCTGGTGCAGAAGCCAGTTATGACAGCAGCTGGGAGCGGGCTGGTTTCACCCCCGGGAGCCTTTCGTTGCCAGAGATTGAGGGGCAGGTCCGGTATGATGCCTCCAGGCCCGTCCACGACCGGCTGGAAAGGCCAGGTGAGGGAGTCTGTGTGCCTGGAGAATACATCGAGGCCGGCGTTGAGTAGGAAGTTGACCTTGACAGTCCCGGGAGGAGTTATGACTGGGAGCATGCTGGAGCGAACACTATCAAGGTTGGCAACGGTGCGAGGATGGGAGGCGGAGAGCACGGAGCGAGCTGTAGGCGACCCGGATTCAAGTATGGCTTTATGGAAGGGCAGGGGAGATGGGTTTAGCATGTGGTGCCCGACCTACGTAGGAGCTGTTAGCCAACATAGCGAAATGGATGATCTCACAGTAAGTAAGTAGACGAACCGAGTGTGCCCCTGCGCTCACGCCTCGTAGAGTGATGAGCTTTGGATCGCCGCCAAATACTGGGATCCATGAATGCACCCATTCTATAGCCAGTCTCTGGTCCTTGAGCCCCAGGTTGGCCTCCCCTTCGCCGGCCAGGAACCCCAGCACGCCGAGCCTATAGTGCACGGCTACGACGATGATGTCCTTCTGGGCATGGGCGATGAACGAGACTGAATCAGTTTCTGAGGGGTCGCCAAAATTGAAGGCTCCGCCGTGAAAGTAGATGAGGACTGGAAGTGACTGCTGCGACGACGCCGTTGACGGACGTGTGATGTTGAGCCGCAGCGTGGAAGTCGTGCAGTTGGGGTTTGGGCCGGCATGCTTGAGCCGTGAAGCATCTAGTCTTTTCCCCGAGGTTTGAGAGCCCAGTGGCAGTGGACGGGCTTGGGAGAAGCGATCCGCGGAGGCATAGGGGATGCTGTAGAACGCTTCGACTGGCCTTGGGCAGGCGGCCGAGGCGGCCGGTGAGAACCGAGCACCTATGATGAGGCAGCCATTTATCGCGATGATTGGGGAGGACGTTGGACCGGATTGCATGTTGGAATGCCTGTGAAATGAATGAGATGGCGAACTTTGGAAGAGCCACAGAAGGCGGCGCGGTCAGAGCAAGTGAGACCGGTTCATTTATGCAGGACGAGGCTCGCTGTGGTTGGCTTAGGAAAGAGTCGGGCTTTCCCCCGCTCTTGGGTGAATGAATCGAGTAATATGTACTACACGAGATAGGGAGGACGTCGAATAACATCATCTCGGGCACCAGAATTATGCTTTAGGCAGAAAGTCATGTTGGACCGGATCATAAGGCGATCATAAGGCGTTCATATACTACTACAAATGAATGATCATTAAGGTAGTGCCTACTGCCAGCGCCTACACCACTGCCACATGATGTGCATAGACGGTAAATAAATAATTGATACCTATAGATGTAGCACCGCTACCGGAACCCGCTCTTCTTCTTCGGTTTCTTCGTCTTCTTCCGCTCTCCAAACACACCCGAGACGGGCTGGCTCATGGTGAAGCCCATTGGTCCCTGACTTTGTGAAGAGGCAGGGACTTCCTGACTTGACATTATCTGTTTGTGCCCTGTTTGCATTGAAGGGAGACCGCCGCTGTCCTCCGCCTGGCTGGATAGTACTTCCTTCCGCATGAAGGCTGGCCGCTTGTACTTCTCCGCCATGGACCGCCGCTTGGCTTCAATCTTTTGTAGCCGTTGCTTTGCCTCGTCGTGCTGGCTTTCCGAGGTAAGGAGCACACTGGACATGTAGTGGCTTGGGTCTACGCCTCGCTCGGCGGGCCAGTACGAGAGGACACTGGCCGGCTTGGAGGCGCCTAGTTTCCCTGCCTGGACGCCGGGTGCCAGCAGTCGCAGTCTCTGAATGGCCGCATCAAGATCCGGAGCTCTGCTCATAATTGGAGAAGAGGACGGGATGGGACTGGGCAAAGGGGATGACCGAATAGATGATGGAGCGGGCGTCTCGGCCTGCGTTTCCCGTGTAGCCATATTGCCGAACAGAGGCACATCCTGTACAGCAGTGCCTTGCGTAGCAAGAAAAAGCTCCTTTCCCAGCTCGGTTATCCAGTTATGTCTCAAAGCTAGTTCTTTCCTGGACATTTTTTCTCTCAATGGCTCGAGCCATATTCTCGATAATTGGTCCCTTGGTTGGGACCACCAGCCGACTGTAGGATGTGGCGCGCCTGGTTTCCTGCATCGAAGCTGGGTGATGACTACTTCATCTCCGAATTTGGCGACTAGAGCTTCTAGATCTTCATGAGTGGCCTCGCCGGTCTCAGACCGGTCTACGACACCCTCATCTAGGCCGTTACTGACCTCAAGCCTTGGTTCCAGTTAGCTCTCCGAAAGGGGTATTTGGGGTAATCAGTTAGATAAAAGAGGGCAAGCTCTTACCAGGTAAACAGAGGTAACGTCCCTGACGAGAGTCCCTGCTGAATAATGTCTTGCACACTGTCAAGAAGAGCAGCCGACAGGCCGCTTGAGTTTTGGTCTGAATAGCGAAGTAATGACGCACGAATATGTCGAGCAATGGTATCGAATCTCAGTGATATTGGCCCATGAGCAGCATTGGTGTCTCTACCCATATGGGCTTTAGTTTGCGCAGCGCCTCTTGCCTGAGGTTGGGAATCGAGTAACTGCATATCCATATATGACATGGAATCAGGGAGTATGAATTTATCTCCCATATGACGTAGGAGTTTGATTCTCTTCTTTCTCCATCGTCGATTTTGGTCTTGCGGTGTCCACTTCAGTCGAGTGGTGGGAAGGGTCACCTCCAGTGTGGGATCTTGAATGCTGAAGCAAATGCAGTATTTGACACTCAAATCCTGACCCAAGATCATGCCTTGGTAGAATTGACACCCATTTCTCAAATACAATGACCCAACACCCTGCCTCGGTGTCAGGGATTCTAAGAGAACGGGATGTAGGATGAGCGTTTGGAAATTGGACTGTGCCCTGTCTGAATCTGTTCTGGGCAACTGTGTCAACTGACTGTGCCACTTGGAGAGGCCTTTCTCGGGGGTCAGAGTGAACCACAACAATTCGAGTTGTAAATCTTCAGAGGAACAGACAGCTATCATAACGCTGTCTTGCTCATCAGTCGTGATGTGGCTGATGTTCATTCTCATGCCTTGCTTGGCGACTGAGCTGTGTGGGCAGGTCAGGATGATGGATGGCGTGAATACCTGGTCGGATTCAGTATCCAGAGGAAAGACGTCAATCCAAACGATGAACCTTTCGGTCATGACGAATATGTGTCGCCTATTTGCTGGGCTCATCTGCACGTCGACAACATGGCCGAAATTTGAGGTGGCGGATGAGAAGTCTGGAACTTGGACCACCATTTGGCTTTCCTCAACGTCGACGATATTCAGACGCTCTCTATTCCACAGAAGGAGATGCCTTGAACGTAAAGTTGGGCCATGCTCGCTTTCAAACCCAGCAAATGGGTCATTTGTGATATTGACCACATCAGTTGACCCAATGAAGAGGGCCCCGTGTACCTCGGCGGGATATAAAGGCACCGCTGGTATTTCACCCAGAGACCCTTCCCATATGTGGCCGCATTTGTATGGTGTCAGTCGTAAAGCGGTCGCATTCCGTCCCAGCTTGCCATGGATGTTCCAGAGCGTCCAGTAGCCACATTCATCAACAACACAGAGCTGAGGGGGTGAGCTGTCTGCAGGGACGTTAAAAGTTACATCCGCATGCGCGTTTCCACCCGTCTCATGGTGCCACAGAGTCAAAATTGGGTTTGCGCTGATCCGGGACGAAGATTGTCCTTGGCCAGAAGGGGCATTCCGGGCGGTGTTGAGGGGAATAGGCTGGTACTCGGGCTGCAGAATTACCGTAGATGTTTCCTTCTGCACAACAATCCATCTTATGGCCTCGTATCGCGAACCAGCGCTGGATACATATTTGACTTGGGAGATGGGCAATCCATCACTCTCCCAGATAAGCTCATCGTCCTGATCTACCGGATCTATAACAGAAAGATGAAGAATGCTATGTTCGTCGTCATCCCACTTCCACTTTGAGTCTTCAATACGGGCAAGACGTAAAAGCTCGCCAGACTCCCCGGTTACGGCTGCAAGGACTGGGATATTCACAGGCCTAGAAGGCTGGCTCCAGTCGACCATCTCAGCCATTACAAGAAGAGACCGTGAACTCAAGGTATCATCAAGTTTCTGGAACCGGTCAATGTTCTCAGTCAAGAGACCCGAGACAACCGAGTTTCCTAGGAAAGCTTCAGGGTGCGACTTGAGCAACCATCGCTTGTGAATGTTCCGCTCTACCCCCAGCCGAGAAACATTTTGGCCTGAGAGTTTAGATCTGGAAGGCGGATAGAGCTCTGCCGGCTTCCCAAGGGATTTGAAATAAAGGACTATCTCAAAAAAAAAAAAAGGTCAATACGGTGTAACCTGACTTTTACCTGTACCTTACGGGAGCGAAAGCGACCTACAATCTGAAGTGCAACGGGATGTATGAAGCGCGCCAATATCGGTTTTGGTTATGTCTCGAGGAATATATGTCAATCGCCCCGCCTGACCGTATTTACGGTCGGCGAAGCGCCGTGCTTCAGCCATTGGATCGATACCAGGATATCCGGAAGTGCCAGAACCAAAATGCAGACAAGCTCTTCCGCATTGCGACTGTGTCTAGGACAGGAGGCTATAAAATGTACACTCGCGAGAAATCGTAGATCGCGTAGAAGACGGACTGGAAATCGGCCATTTAGCTGTATGAAGAATGGCGCTGAAGTTATGTAACTGGAGTTGAGATCATGATTCTCATAAGAAGAGTTGAGAACTGAGCTTAAAGAGCTGGATTCATGTGGCGGATGTGGCTGGGGAGCCGTTTGCGCCACACTCGGAAAAAGAAATATGTTGGCTCAGCAACCGCCCGCCGCAATCCAAGATCACTTTAGCATAAACATTGGCGGCACTCGTTTTGCGACAAGGCGGCCAGCATCACCAATATCACGGCGACGAAACCAAGCACAAAAGATTGACAGATTTCGAGTGACACATCACCGTTCAAGATGGCGACCGCTTTCGAATCCTCTCTGTCGAGCAGCCAAACCCGCCAGACTCTGGCACCAGCAGGCCCCTCAAATGACTATACCCTACCCAACATTGATTTCGGCTTCGATGAGCTGCGCGATCGCATGGCGAAATTCACCGCCAAGTTCGATACGTTCATCGAGCAAGGGCGCAGGCGTGTATTAGAGGAGCGCAATCAATTCCGCATGAACATTGCTGAGCTACAAGGTAATAGGAAACCGGTGAAAGAGATATGACCGACCATCCCGGCTAACAATCTCTCCCAGAGGACCAGCGCATGAAGAAGAAAGACGTCGAGATTGTCCAGGTTAAAACATCAACACACCAGCAGACGATGGAGAAGGAAGATGCCGAGACGCGCGAGATGGAGGCCGCGGTTGCGTCGCTGGCCGCGCAGCGGGACAACCACCATGCAAACCGCGACGCCCTCAAGGCGCAGATCGCACAGGTCCAAGCAGAGATCGACACGAGGCTCGCAGCGCAACGAGAGTACGCCGCGCAGCAGGAGGCGCAGTCGAGGTTCAATGTCCCCGAACTCGATTTCTGGATCACGAATCTCTGCCTGCGGATCGAGGGCGCCGGCCACAACGACAGGCTAAAATTCATTTACACTCATCTCGACGAGAGGGACTGGGAGCGAGAGGCGTGGTTCGAGCTTGTCACCAGCTCGAGAGACTACGACGTAAAGCACTGCAGACCCAAGTTGGAGAGAGAAAAGGTGGAGCGCGTATTAGACAGGGTGAATGAGTCGCGAGAGCTCGTCACGCTGCTGAAGGGGATGAGGGAGCTATTTGTTGAGGCGATGAAAGCATGAGGGGTGTTTGTGGCCTTGGGTCGAGATGGTGATGAACTGTTAACATTTACGCCACTACAACTAATATAACGACTATGATCAGCTTGTAATTATTTTATAGCATGACACGATTGAAAGAATAATTCAGAAGCTTTCTTGTTCATTCATATATGGATGCACGTGACAGGCTACTCGAACAACTCCAAAGACTGACTTCCAGCGTCGGAAAGGTGGGGCAAGATACGCGACGGTCTTAGTTGCACGCTGGAACACGCCTAGAACATTGAAGTCTGAACGCGTCCTTCCATCAGCGGCCTCGAAGCTCAGCGAGACACACCCGAACTATCAGTCGAGCACCGCCAACATAAACAACCCAAGATGCCCCCCGAAACAACAGACAAGCATGCCGCTGCTCAACAAGCCGTGGATATTCTCCACGAGATCTCAACAATTCTGGTCCGTCTGGCTATCCGATTCCTTCTTTCGATCCATTAAGCCCCGCACACTGACACCCCACCAGAACTGCCACCTAGACCGCCGGACTCTATCCATATGTATCTCAATGATTGAGCGCGGTGTGAATCCCGAAGCCCTAGCTGTAAGACTACCTTCTCCAGGGTAAACGAGCATTTCTAAAGTGCATCGCAATACTGACGACCTGGATATAGCAAGTGGTCAAGGATCTACGACAGGAGGCTCAAGCAGTAGAACACCAAGCGGCCACTAGGCAATGAAACTTCTATGGAACTTTGGTCTTGATTTACGGAAATTGATGGTTGAATGATATTTCGTTGAATTTGACAGGTGTTGGGTGTTTATTAATGAATCATCCTGAAGCAAATACAAACGCATGTTCATAAACTCACTGGGAGGAAGATTCATGTATAGTACTTAATATTGTTTGCCCAAAAACCTATCGCTTGCTCGCTAAAACTTGTCAAAATTCACACTGACCATAAAAAGTCCTGATCTCCCCCATTATCTTCCGAGCGGCGCAAGCAAACTCCTAGATGTTATGCATTTTTCCCATGCCTGCCAAACAACAAACATTAGAAGACTGTTCAGCCCGTATCGTATCATGATCCCATGGACGCCAATTTCGAGGTTTTGCTCCACTAACAACCAAAACGCCCTGGTATGTAAAAGACGGGATAAAAACCAAAATTTATCGATGCCCAATGAGAATTAGATCGTTTTCAATATCGTCATCGTCGTCCTCTTCCTCAGATTCACTTGCATTACTCGAGTCGTCTTGAAAATCTGAATCGTCATCATCGATTGCTCCTCCCCAGAATCCTAGCATACCGCCCTCAGACTCGCTATCTGATGGGATCTGGCCTAAATGAGAGTCATAGCGGATGGTGATGGGCGGGAAACTGCCCACGATGATTTCCGAGGCTCTCCGCTGCAAGTCAATGCCCCTGGATGAATGTCTTCGTCTGCCTGCTATCGATACGCCGTCGCGGGACTCAGTGCCGGGTACGGTTGCGGTACTGGGTTGGGCGGCGTCTTGCCTAACCTCATCCGAAGTTTCTGCAAGAGCGGCTTGAAGTTCACGGCTCGTGCCTCCGAGTATTTGAAGTTCTGCCGTGTTATAGGACCGACAAATGGAGCATTTTAGCCCAAGCCAGTGGTAGGGAACGGTGCTTCTTCCTGAGCAGTCGTTGCACAATATAACTGCCTTGGTATCTCGGAATTCCGGTGGCATCGGTTGTCCTTGAATAGCCACATCTAGGTTTCGGAAATGTGTCTCCATATTGGCGAGGCTCTTGTTACATATGGGACACTTGTAAGACGACTTCATGTGCTGGTCGTAGCACTTCTTATGAATGCTGTGACCACACGCCATGAACACTACAGGGCGAGGAGAGGAGAACATGTACTCTCCGCAGATTGGACAATCACAATCTGTAGAGCGCTCTATGCACTTGTGTGACAGTTCAATAGAGGTTGGGATGCATGCGCAGCACGTCTATGAGGAGGTTAGAAACGATGCGCAAGAACGATGCGTGTTCGGAACTTTTTACCTTGCAGTGGACATAATCCTTTCCGAGTCCGAAGCCACGCCTGCATATGCCACAATCGCTACAGTGATAGATCGGTTTTGATTGGCGATTTTCCCAGAGTTTGCATACGTTACAATAATAACTCGCAGCGAGTTCACCACAGTTGATGCATACATCAGAGACCTTTTGCGGTGTCTCACAGAGCATGCATAACATATGTTTTGTCTCAAACCGAGGCAGCTTGTGGTCTTCCTCATTGTCATGACATAGGCGACATGGATACCACTTCTCACATGCGGAGCATTGAAGTTTCACATTCCGTTCATAATGTTGGCATCCGAGTTGAGGAACCGATTCAGCTACTGATGTAAGAACGGGCTCGACACGGGGCGTGTCTATCCCGGAAGTCTTAATCCGACGCACTGGGGCAAAGCTGGGTGCTCTGTCGAGCTCGGTGAGAACAAAGTCGGCCGGCGAAGGCCCTGGAACTTCATGTGGTTGGTTCTGCCAGAACTTCAGAGACTCGAGGGGTCCATGAGGTGAGGGAAGTTGTTCTGGTCTTTGGGCCGGAGATCGGGGGGCTTCGGGAGTCCTCACGCTATGTGAAGTGTCTCTTGAGGCATTGTAGTTCTCCAATAATACATCATGCATGAGCCTCGCCTTCTCCGGAGCCTCAATTTCACGGGCATGGATAGCATGTATCCTTTTTCTCAGCTCGCGCATGCCGTCGTCCTCTGGGATCAAACTGTTCCTTCGTTTGCTTAGATTGCTTAGAGGAAAGCCCAGGTGATCAGTGGGACT
The DNA here is from genome assembly GCA_902141235.2 of Clonostachys solani. Taxonomy (NCBI): domain Eukaryota; kingdom Fungi; phylum Ascomycota; class Sordariomycetes; order Hypocreales; family Bionectriaceae; genus Clonostachys; species Clonostachys solani. The sequence goes on from CABFOC020000097.1 coordinate 227,730, forward strand.
GCCGTCGAGGACCAGGGGGGTTGTACGAGGAGGGGTTTGGGCTGGTATGGTCTCCTCCACACTGGTTTCTTGTGTCGATGAGCTCAAGGGGCGCAAGGTCGCGGACTCAGAGGAGGCAACCCTGGCAAATGCCGGCTCATCGTCGTGTTCTTCATCATCGGTCATAGGGTTGTCGTTGAGCTGATCGCTATCCTTGGTCTCATCTCGACTACCGCTCAGGGTGGCGCGGGATGCCTCTGAAAACCGGCGGGCCTGGCGGAGAACTGGATTAATGATGAAGTCCGAGACGAGCGATGACATTGAGTGTTGGATAGGGAGTCGTGTGCCGGCGAAGAGGTAGGAGCAATCAAGCTCAGGATGAGGTGGATCTTGTCGTTGAAGCGATGGAGCACTGTATTAGTCGCTGGGGATCGAGAGTGACGGTGTGATCAGGGGAACAGGGCTGCCAAAGGGTTACTTGATGGGTATCTTAAAGATCGATAGACATTAGGTTGGGGATCACCGCCGGATATTTCTGGGGGATCGCGGGAAGATGACATAAGGAAGGATGGTTGAATAAGACGGCGGGCTGCACCCGGACCCAGAGGGAACTCTATTGTCTCAACACCGGTGATCGGGCGAGACATGTGATCCTGGAGGCCGATGCTCTCGCCCCATGCACATGAGGCAGGGTACTTCCCTCTTTGTACCGGACCTACACTATCGATAACATCGACCCACCAGGTCCGCCTACCCGCCTGTAGTACGCATTCAGTAATTACAAGGTACGGCGGTACGCGGTGCAGCCCTGTGGCTTGCTGGCTGGCTGCCGTTTCCACCAGGTGGCTTCTCCTGAGCTGAGCTGAGCGATTGAAGGGAGACCCTACTTTCAGACGACGGTTGTCGGCCCCTCCCTACTTATTCATTTATATCTTTGTCACTTCTTCCTTTCTTTTCCCTCTCTTCTCCCCACGGGCAGCCCTACTGCCGTTTTCCCTCTGTTTCACTTCCTCGTTGGGGTTGTTTTGAGTACGCTTCAGCTCGTGAAGTCGTTACAAGCCCCTTAGCTCCCCGTGAGCGTTTCCGGGCCTCCTTTTTTAGAACTTTAGGCCACCTTGCAAAACAATTCCACCCTCGATCATCGACTCGAGCTTCCATTCGATCCCACAAGACAAGAACAATCATGGCTGCCGACAAGGTCGCAGTCGCCTCTGGCGCTGATCTTGGCGAAGGCCTTCGACAGCGTCCTGTCGCCGCTCAAGCGCCATCCGCACCCCGCGTCGTCGAACCTGAAGATGTCAAGAAGTCGCAACCGAAGGTACTATGGTCCCCAAATATCTTGATCCCATTTCTCTAGCATGAGGAAGCTCAGCCAGTACTGACGGCCAATCTGCAGCAGAAGAGCTTCATCGATACCTTTGTGGAGTGGGAGATCATCTTTGCCCCCATCCTGTTCACCCTGGCCGCCATTGGCACTCGACTGTGGAAAATTGGTATCAGCAACATTGTCACCTGGGATGAAGCTCAGTGAGTAACGAGGCACCTTGGAAGGGGCACTATGCTGTCCGATGCTAACCGCCGTCATTAGCTTTGGTAAATTCGGCAGCTACTACATCAAGCACGAGTACTACTTCGACGTCCACCCTCCCCTTGGTAAGATGCTTGTCGGACTCTCGGGAGTTCTCGCTGGATACAATGGATCGTTCGAGTTCAAGTCTGGAGACACATACCCCGAAGAAATCAACTACACCTTCATGCGAGCCTTCAATGCCTTGTTCGGCATTGTCTGTATCCCCTTGGCCTACTTTACCGCCCGCGAGCTTCACCTTCGTCGCCCAGCAGTTTGGCTTGTCACTCTCATGGTACTCTGCGAAAACTCGTACACAACTATCAGCCGCTTTATTCTCCTCGACTCGATGCTTCTCTGTGGAACCGTGGCCACTGTCTTCTGCTGGGCTAAGTTCCACAATCAGCGACACAACAGCTTCGAGCCTGAATGGTTCCTGTGGCTTTTCCTGACCGGCTTCAGCATCGGCTGTGTGTGCAGCGTGAAGCTTGTTGGTTTGTTCGTCACCGCTATGGTTGGTGTGTACACAATTGAGGACCTCTGGCGAAAGTTTGGTGACAAGAAGATTCCTGCCGTATGTGTTCAACCTTGCTTTTCAGGAATGCTCATTTTACTAACCTCATCTACAGACCGAGCTCGTTGTCCATTTCTGTGCCCGTGTTGTGGGCCTGATCCTGATCCCATTCCTTATCTACCTCCTCTCCTTCGCTCTGCACTTCGCCATTCTCGACCGGACCGGCCCTGGCGATGCTCAGATGAGCTCTCTCTTCCAGGCCAACCTCAAGGGAACTGAGGTTGGCAAGAATAGCCCTCTTGAGATCGCTTACGGCTCCCGCGCAACAATCAAGAACATGGGCTATGGCGGTGGTCTCCTCCATTCCCACGTCCAGACTTACCCCGAAGGTTCCCAGCAGCAGCAGGTTACCTGCTACCACCACAAGGACTCTAACAATGATTGGTTCTTTTACCCCAACCGCCACGAGCCTGACTATGACGCCGAGTCCGACGAGCTCCGATACCTGAGCGATGGCTCTGTTATTCGCCTGATCCATGCTCAGACTGGCCGCAACCTCCACTCCCACTCTATCGCTGCCCCCATGAGGAAGAAGGACAACGAGGTGTCTTCCTACGGTAACCTGACTGTTGGTGACGACAAGGATCACTGGAAGATTGAAGTTATTCGCGATGCTGCTTCTCGTGACCGTAGCCGAATTCGCACTCTCACCACGTCGTTCCGTCTCAAGCACACAGTGCTTGGTTGCTACTTGCGAGCCGGCAACACCAACCTGCCCCAGTGGGGTTTCAAGCAGATCGAGGTCACTTGCACCAAGGACAACAACCCCCGGGATGCCTACACACACTGGAACGTGGAGGCCCACTGGAACGAGAAGTGTAAGTTTCCTAACGCCCGCCTTGCTCCTGGTAACTTGATGGCTAACAAGAAACAGTGCCCCCCAGCGACCCAGGTGTCTACAAGTCTCCCTTCATTCACGACTTCATCCACCTCAATGTCGCCATGATGACATCCAACAACGCTCTTGTTCCTGACCCCGACAAGCAAGATGACCTGGCCTCTCAATGGTGGCAGTGGCCAATTCTCCATGTTGGTCTCAGAATGTGCAGCTGGGATGACAAGATCGTCAAGTACTTCCTCCTCGGCAACCCCTTTGTCTACTGGGGCTCAACTGCTGCGCTTGGCCTGGTTGCCCTCGTCGTCGCATGGTATCTGGTGCGATGGCAGCGGGGTTTCAAGGATCTGAACAACACCGAAATTGATCAGATCCATTACTCTGCCATCTACCCCGTCATTGGATGGTTCCTACACTACTTGCCATTCGTCATAATGGCCCGTGTTACCTACGTGCACCACTATTACCCTGCTCTTTACTTTGCCATCCTTTCATTCGGCTTCTTGGTGGACTGGCTGGTAAGGAACCGCAACAGTGCACTTCAAATCGCCATTTACGGTGTTCTATACTCGGTCATCATTGGCCTGTACATTCTTTTCATTCCTATCTGCTTCGGCATGACGGGTCCCAACAGGGACTACAGCTACCTGAAGTGGTTCGACACATGGAGAATGAGTGACTAAAGTTACTCATTTCACATGAGACTAACTTCATCTGCAGGCCAAATGCTTGCCGAAGGTTGTACTACTGGGGACGCTAACAGATCAGAGATCCGTGTAACAGACAGCATGGGAGCGATGCATGTCCTTTGTAAAAGCTATTAAAATGGGAACTATGGGGAATATTTCATTATCAATCTCGGGGCACCATGTCTGCAACGGATGAGGGAGGAGGGAACAATTACACTAGGATGTACTCTGTACCTAGTGCTAGACGAAACATCTCCTTTTAATAATTTTTTCTTGGCCGGACAGCGGCTTGGCTAGACAATGTGTTATTATGCATTACTGTACAAATTCGGATACTTGGTGCCTGAAGGACATGACGTAGTGGTGTCCAGATAAATTGGGATATTTCATGAACGACGAGGCGGGAGAACGCCTTCTGCCGGTGTATGAAGAAATCGGAGCTCAGCAGCAACCCCCAGCGCTTGACTGATTCGGATCATTGGACACCTTGACCTGGCCTTTATTGCCAGCGCCAGGGCCCTTGACACCCGACCTCCGGTCGTTGAGGTCGTACTTGCCCGCCTGTATGTTCTGGTATATCCTCTCGGCAACCCTCATGAAGGCCTTTTCCACATTCTCGCCGCTCTTGGCGCTGGTCTCGACATACTCCATGACCCCGTTCCGCTTGGCCCACTCCTCGGCCTCCTCCCGCGTAACCTCGCGCTCATTCTTCTCCTGCTGCGCCAGGTCGGCCTTGTTCCCCACGAGGATGACGACGATGTCGGGCTCGGCGATCTGGCGCAGGTCGTTGAGCCAGTCGGTGACGTGCTGGAAGGTCTGCCTCCGGGAGAGGTCGAAGACCAGCAGGGCGCCGCTGGCGCCCCTGAAGTAGGACCTCGTGACTGACTTGTACGTCTCCTGGCCGGCGGTGTCCCACAGGCTGAGCTTCATGTGCTTCTGGGGGGTGTCGCGTGGCGGCTCCGGGAGGCCCTCGGAGGCCTTGGGCTGGGTGTGCGGGGGCCCGACGGGGACGATGCGGGAGCCGAACTCGACGCCGATGGTGACGTCGTGGTGGGGGGAGAAGCGGCCCTCGCAGAGGCGGATGGTGAGGCTAGACTTGCCGCATCCTGAGTCGCCGATGCAGACGAGCTTGGCGATGTAGTCCCAGGGCGACGAGGACATGGGAAGGAAGCTCGGGTGCGGACCTGGGGGGAGGAGGACATGGGATGGGATGGGGGGTCAGGGAGGCACGGGGAGGTGGACCTGTCGGGCGGTCGTCGTTCTCGTGAGCTGGCCGTTGCTCTCTCTGGTGGTTGTGTCGTCGTCGGATAGGGAGTAATGGATGGGATCTGTCCTCCAGGGCGCCGCGCACTAAAAGCACGGGAGGTGAGAGAAAGGGGAAACGCTAGCGTCCGGCCTTGCAATACGCAGAAAGAGCGAAACTCGATGAAAAAGCGTCGGAAAGATTGAATGGCCAAGAAAAACGAAAACAACGTGTTGGGGACGGGTCAGATCATGGATCGGGTCGTCGTCGATGTCACGAGCGAGACATGGAATCATACTGATGGCCCCAATGCTCCATAGGCTGGTGACCGGTCGGCGCCCCAGTTTCGATTCAAGGGCCCCACTGGGGTATCGGGTCGGGTGGGAATCTACTACGGACGGTGTTGCTATCAGTGACGCAAACAGGCGATAACAGCGCGGTCATCCCCCTCAGGCCGCAGCGTCGCATGGGTATGTCCTGTGCCAGGCTGGATGTCATGAGCGGGGGGAAACTCTAAAAATACAGAAGGAGAGATGGTTAGCGGGCGCAGGAGCGACCACCACAGGCCAGCGGAACCATGGGAAAGACGAGAATCGACATGCGATGTGAGAATTGCGTGCATCTTCAGACTCCGGCCATGGAGATAGGACCCAGGCACTAGGAGTGGTATCGAGTCCTGGACCCGCAGAGATATGGGCTGTCCCAGGCTGCCGAGTCCACTATCAAGCTGAGTGTGTGCCTATCGACCAGGTACCCAGGATAAACGATGGGGCGAGGCGGTGACCGCCTACCGCGTTGGTGCGTCGATGTCATCTAGCCGCCTCGGACGGGTAACTCATCTGCCTGATGGACTCAGTCACACAGTAACCCGCTCTGCTCTGTCATGGGACAAAGGAAGCCAATACCGCCCACGTACTCGATTCATCCCTCCCTCCTGGCCGCCTCTGCACGTAGACGTTTTTGTCCGAGCCTGTTGTTCCAAAATTTTATCCTTTTAGCTGGCATCCATCTTACAAACCTTGTTTGAAAGCCTCCGTCCAAGTGCTGCTCCCCGCCCCAGACAATCCCCGGCGATACATCATCCCAAGTCTGCCTAATTCTCTCGACTTCCCAGCATCACCGTACGCAATCATCGAGATACCAACATTTCTGCCCGAGAGAGCGGGCCGGTGGTTGGTGAAGGGGCAATATGTTTTCAGAATGTATGGTACAATGACGCAACTGTGCAATGGGTGTTTGTGACGGCTAACGAGTGCGTGCGCAGATGCATCACGGTTTCTGGCCCAGTCCCAGTCCAGGTTCTCCAACTTTGGCGGGCAGGGCGACAACGAGAGTGTCTCCCAGCTACCACGACAGAACGAACGGAACTCTCCGCCGCGACGAGGCAACAACACCGCGGCCGCATCTCATCGATCATTCCTTGCGCGAGCAGCCTACGGCGGAAACCCGTACCAGCAGGCAGGCGGCGGCTCACGGTTCGGGAATCTTGCGTTCGCGTCCAGGGCATCAGCAGCACATGATGCACCGCTCTTTCACAGCACTTTAGACGAGTTCAGGGAGGAGGACGACGAGCAGGAGCGGGATAGGGAGGCTGCTGACCTCCTTGCGTTGCAAAGGTCGAGGCGGGTTGCCGCAGCTACTAAGATGGCAGAAAGTACCGAGTCCGAGGGAAACAGTCGGGGCTCCCTGGATGACAGCACACATCACGAAGGGCCTTATCAGCATCGAGGATTAGGCCGAGGTATTAAGAGCAGTTGGAATGGTCTCCGGGGTTCGCACAGCCCTCATGTACCCAGCGGGGTGCTCGAGGAGGAGGAGGAAGAGGTCACGCGACCCAGGATATATGACGGGACCAAATCAAGTCCGGATAGCAAAGGGAAGATGGTCGACATCGGTCTAGAGTCCCAGGCTGATCCCGACGAAGATCCGCCAGCCTCGCTCTTTGGCGAAGCACCAACCGACTCGAGCCCCCCAGCGTTTCAGCGCTTCAAGTCGGAGCGGGCACCGTTCCTAGAGAGGTCAGTCACGAATGATACCGACCAAAGTCGTGGCGCGCCGGCCTCGATCGCAGAAGATGAGCCAGCCCAGCAAGCCACGGCATCTCCGGAGGGAGAAGTGTTTTATCACGACCAGTTCTTCGCCTGGATTTTCCTTATCAGCTTCGCCGCGATGATGTCGACGTTTGTATTGGTATGGCTAAATACGGGATCTCGGAGTAGTCCAGTTGGAGACACCATCTACGCAACGCTGCAGAAGTCTTTCAACATGCTAGCTGTTGACACCATTGTTGCCATCTTTGTATCCTTTATCTGGCTGGCATCCCTAAGGTCATTCGTCCGCCCCCTTGTCAACGTCATCCTGATCGCTGTGCCGGTGATCATGCTTTCGTTTTCGATTTACTCCTTTGCGTCCTCTTTCAAGGGACGAACGCATGGAGCCAGCTTCCAGGATTCGGTTATGCGGTGGTCATCAGTGGTTCCTGCCGTGGGTTGTGTCCTGTGGATCTGGCTTGTGGTCAAGGGACGAAGATCGATCCAACAGGCGGTAGAAATCCTCCAGTTTTCCAGTAAAATTTTGACACAGAACTCGGGGCTGTTCCTCGTTGGATTTGGTTGTCTAGCTCTCATCGTGGTCTGGACTTGGATTTGGTTAGGAATGTTCACCCGGGTCTTCATGGGCGGGTATTTCTCAAAGAACAGTTTCAAGTTTGTGATTCAGCTGTCAAGCTGGTGGCTCGGCGCAGGCTTCATCTTGATGTACATGTGGACTCTGTCGGTGATCAACGGCATCCACAGGGCCACGACTGCTGCGACGGTTTCGCAGTGGTACTTCCACCGCAACGCAGCTCCGGGAACTCACTCGCGGGAGATTGTAACCGCCGCTCTTTTCCATGCTTTGACCACCATCTTCGGCAGCATCTGCCAATCAACTCTGCTTTCACTACTTGTCCGAGCACCGCTCATCTTCCTACCGAGACGGATTGGCTCTATCATCTCCAACCTGGCCGCCTTCTGGATCCCCACGCCAATCATTGCCTTGACCAACCCGCTGACTGTCACGTACTCAGCCATCCACTCTCAGAACTTGTCTATCTCAGCCCGTGGATTAGGACAAATGGATGTTATCTCTTCAGCCATCCCAACGACAACTCTAACTCCGCAAGCACTAAGGATGCGAGGGCATGCAGGCACTAGTCTTCTTCCTTACCGTCTCTCAAAGCTCCTTTTAGTGGCCACGCGCCTCATCATGGCTACAGGTCTAGGTTTTGCTGGTTGGGTGATCACGGCCAAACAGCTTCAGATCCAGCTACCAGATGGCATGGGAATGCGAGGCTCCGCCTACGCGTATGTTGTTGGTATCATGGCCAGTTTCATCGGGTACTCAGTGATGGGTGCCATGGAGGGCATTCTCAGTGGTATTGTAGATGCTGTTCTCATCTGCTACGGCAGCGAAAGACGCATGGAACGGGGGCATGGAAGATTCTGCCTCGAGGCGGCGTACCTCTTTGGAGAGAGAAGGCTGGGAGACTCCCGTGAATATGTGTAAGGATTGAAGTGTTTATTTTCGGGCCTAGGCGCATTCGTTTTCTTCCTTTTTAGGCACAGGACTGCGGTTCTTATCGGCCTGTACTATCAGCGCAAGGAGTTGTTCTCTTTTGTATTTTTTCTTTAAATATAGAGTTTGACATGGGACTGGACATGATCAATCTATCTGGATGCTCATTGGAAATTGGTATAAGCGAATACAGTCAAATACGATTCTACATAACCTCATTTTACTGCACCCTAGATTAATCAGTGCGTTTGAACTTTTTTTTTCCCTCCCATGTCATTAAAACTTCCGAAGAGAGCTTGGTGGCAATGCGTTGCATTGTGGCTGCAGATCTAAGACAAGACACCGCGGCATGGTTCCGCTATGCATAATGGCCCTGGCATCTGGGTGACGAAGGAATGAGACATCAGATTGAAGGGTGGTTATGAGCGTTCGTCTCGATTGCTACGATGACTACAGTAATACGGCAGTATAAACCGATATAAACTAACAATATTTGGTACATTATTCATCCTCAATAATATGGCAACAGTGATCGCGGCTTTGAAAATCGGCAGTACAATATCCGTGTGTCTTAAATCCAATCAATGCCACCTAGTAAGTGCCAAGCATTGGCACTGCACAATTCGGTGCCGCCACTGACATATACATATGAGGTACGCTACAACCACTCACTGAAAAGGCATATGCGGATCGAGATTTCAAAAGTCCCTGTCTGAGTTGTAGAGAGAGCAACTCAGGGCCAGGGGTCGGCGTCAAAATGCCCGACTTATTTCCTATGCGAGTCCAAGGCACTGGGTTCGGGTCGGTTGGGCTCAGCGCACGCAACCGAAGGATCACGGCAGAATGAAGCTCTTTGGAGAGATCAGACCAGCAGAATGGCTGGCAGAGGGCAAAACTGGCAAACGCCCCGCCGACATTCGTAATGCCGTTGCTGGCGGTGCCCACTGCCCTACCAGGCTGATTACGACCCTTGATCTCGCCCAGGCTGAGCATGGAAATGGAACCAACAGCGGGGGTCCAGGCAGGCGACAGGCCCTTGTTCTCCCCCGCGATAGTTCCGCCAAGCTTGGGTAGTCTGATGGGCTCTGGAGGCCTGAACCAACACCTCTCTCCAACCTCATGACCGTCACGCCAGCATAGGTATTTCGCGAGCGCATTTTTTGGATAGTGCGCCGCCGACTCGGCCTTTGATCTCTTCCCGCCCATTTGAATCCTCCGTCATTTCTCTCCAGCCCGGCTCGTCTCTGCGTCGCCGACCGCCAGAATGGACAAGAACTCTCCGCCAGAGGTTCCCGCAGGCTGGGCAGCTCGGTGGAACGATCAGTATAACACCTGGTGAAGCTCCCCTCGCATCTTCTCGCCCGCGAAACTGGCAAAACCGGCTCACAGCATACTGATTGTTTTCATTCCTCGCTCAAGGTTCTACGTTAATCTCACCACCAAGCAGTCGCAATGGGAGCTTCCGACGGGCCCTAGTCCCGCCCCCGCGCCTGCGACCCCGAATCCAGCACCAACTCCGGCTCCAGCTCCAGTCCCAGCGCAGACACCGACTCCTGGGCCTGGCGCTCCGTCAGATCTGCCTGCTGGGTGGGTTTCACGCTGGAACGATCAATACAAGACCGAGTGAGTACTGAGGGAAAAGAGATGGCAAGGAAAGATGAGGTTGGAGGCTGATACCGTTATCTCTGGCCACCAGGTTCTACGTCAACAGCGTTACCAAGCAGTCGCAATGGGAACGCCCAACCGTACCTGCGACACCGGTCGCTGCCGCGCCTCACCCAGCTGCTGCCACGCCTCCGGTTGCTGCCACTCCTCCGGTCGCAGCTGCGTCGCCGTTTGCTGCCGCCCAAACCCCGGCCGACCCCAACCAGGGGATGCCGAATATCGGGTCTCTGAATCTCTCCCAACAGAGCTCTCCACAGCCGCAGAGTGCCCCCGCGGTCCCCGGGGCGCCAGAGGTACCTGCCGGGTGGGCTGCTCGTTTCAACGACCAGTATCAGACCTGGTATGACTTTACCCCTCACAGAGGCCGCGAATCCATCTTCACGGGCAGGTGACAAGGAGAAATAGACGAAGAGAGCTGACAAGTGAAATCATGGCAGGTTTTTCGTGAATCTGTATACTAAGAAATCTCAGTGGGACAAGCCTACGGCTCCCGCAACGCCGGCCAGCGAAGCCCAGAGCATCCACACACCACAGCAGCAGCCTGCTAATATAGCTCCCCAGCCTACTCATCAGCCTGCTCCCCAACCCGCTCATCAGCCTACTCCCCAACCCGCTCCTCAGCCTACTCCCCAGCCTGGTCAGCCTACTCCACCTACGGCAAACAACCCACCTGGTGCTCCGGAAGTTCCTGCGGGATGGGCAGCTCGGTTCAACGACCAGTATAAGACCTGGTAAGTTATGAATCCAGTTAGGCTTAGCATGTTGGGTGAGTGTAAGAGCTAACAAGAGGTCACATTAGGTTCTTCGTGAACACATTCACCAAGAAGTCTCAATGGGACAAGCCAACGGCCCCGGCAACGCCCGCCAGCGAGAGCCAGAGCCTTCATACTCCTCAGCATTCTATTAGCTCAGCCTCCCGCCCTACCTCTCCCTCGACGAACAATCCTCCAGGTGCTCCAGAGGTCCCTGCGGGATGGGCAGCTCGATTTAATGATCAGTACAAGACCTGGTAAGCTTGACTAAGTGGAAGAACGACACTTGAGTAAATGGAGAAGCTCGCTAACACAAGACATAGGTTCTATGTAAACACCTTTACAAAGAAGTCTCAGTGGGACAAACCGACTGTTCCTGCCACCCCTGGCCCGGAATCTCAGCAATTTGGCGGCCCAGGTGCTGGTCAGCCTCAACAAGCTCAATTCCAACCTCAACCTCAGCCTCAGCCTCAGCCTCAGTCTCAGCCTCAGTCTCAACCCCAATCTCCATTCCAACACCAACCTCAACCACAGCAACATCAGTCTCCAGTAGCCCAGAGCCCTCATGTCCAACCCCAGCCTCAACCTCAACCTCAGGTTCAGCCCCAATCCCAATTTCAACCCCAGCCTCAACCCACGCCTCCAGCACCAACTCAGCCTGGTGCGCCTGAAGTGCCTGAGGGATGGGCGGCTCGGTTCAATGAAGTGTATCAGACTTGGTAAGTGCTCTCCTAAAGAAGAACTAGTTTATTCGAAGCAGTCACTAACCAAAGTATCAATTGATAGGTTTTATGTAAACCTTGCTACCAAGCAGTCTCAGTGGGATAAACCAACAGCACCAGCAACTCCTGGTCCTGGTGCCCAACCTGGAGTTGCCCCTGGCGTCATACACCCGCAGCAACCTCAGCAACCTCAACAGTCCCAGCAATCTCCACAACCCCAGCAGCCTCAGCAACCTCAGCAACCCCAACAGTTTCAGCAGCTTCAGCAACCCCAGCAACCCCAGCAACCTCAGCCTCAGCAACCTCAGCAGCCTCAGCAACCCCAGCAGCCTCAGCAGCCCGGCGCTCCCCAGGTTCCTGAGGGATGGGCAGCTAGGTTCAATGATCAGTATCAAACTTGGTAAGAATCAGCTTTGGCATGTGATGAGCCCACAACTAACCAAGTCCTAGGTTCTACGTAAACCTACATACTAAACAGTCCCAGTGGGATCTTCCAACCACCCCCGCTGTCTAAAGAGCTTGTTCCTAAAGGATGAACTCGCCTGGAAGTACCGGGCCAAGGAGAACATGTTCAATCACCAGTATGTTGTGTATCCCACATTCGAACTCCTTTTATGTGTCTCTTATGGAAATCGTTAAGCTAACGTGGTTTTCCACAAATAGATTCTATCCAACATCCTGACTGTGGCTTGATGATTGCCGACGACTAGCCATTTCGTACCTATACGGGATTTACCAGTCTCTATTATCCGGGCTGGTCGCCCAAGAAGGTGGTTTGTCATGAGAAGCAGATATTGCGTTGGATAATAAAGCCGATATGACTCAGGTGGCCACTTCTATCTTCATCCCTTATATTCGTACCCGCGCAATGATGATATATGGCCAAAAGGTGGCTAAAGCCTGATGAGATACATATGCAATTTTCCCCCATATAGAAGAAATCCCCATGGTCATATACACACTCATATTAAGCCCCGGTTATCTACGTAAAACTATCCATCTTCAATTCCTCATCCGTACAATTGACTCACCTCCAAAAAAAGAAAGAAAAATTCATTGAACATATGGACAAGCATTTGTGCGTTCTTTTAGGTGATAGCTAAGGACAGTTGGCCTAGGCCGGTAAACTTTCATAACCATGGACTATTCAATGCCGTTTTAAAACCTCCCATCCCATTTTTACCTTCGTACTCCCTGTGACTTTTTCCCTCCGTTGCCGTCTTCCTTGTTGGATCCAGCAAGGTATCCAGCCATGTCAAACGAGCCCTGGTCACGGCTGGCGCCACCGCCCATCAAGGCGCTCAGAGGGCCCTCGGCCTGTCTGGCCTCGAACTCAGCCTTCATCTCTGGGTCCACTGGAATTGGTGAGTTAATGGAAAGGTGTTAAAATAAGGCTATAGCGGGGATTTTGGCTTACTGTTCTCCATAATCTTGGGCATGCCGATGAAGATGCCCATGCTGACAAGACCCATCAGGATCATTGGGTTCTTCAGGATGGTGAGAACCGAGACTAAAGTTGAGGAGGGGGAGTCAGTAAATTAGATTGCCTATTAGACAAAAGACTGCAAGTGCCCAGGACCGAGGCGGAACTCACACTTGGGCCGTTCCTGGAAGTAGTTCTTCTTGATCAGGAACCTGGCCTCGACAGCCCCGCCATCCTGCACGGGGATGGCCTCGCCGCGGTTCGCCCAGTCGTTGCCGCGGAAGGTCTCCCAGGCGTCGACCTTGCCGTCGGCGGCGATGTCCACGCGCAGGGGCTTGAAGGTGTCGGTGGCGCAGTGGATGTCGACGAGGTAGGACCCGGGGGCGGAGACGTTCTTGAAGACGAATGTGTTGAGGGAGGAGATGGGGGCGGCGTAGTGCTCGCCGAGGGAGTCGAGGGTCGCGCGGGTGCTGGGGGGCAGCGACCACGGGTTCGGCTTGGAGGGGAGGTAGAGGGTGAGGTCGGCGGCGAGGGCGCTGGCAATGAAGGCCAGCAGGCAGGCGGCTTCCAGGCGCATGTTGAGGGTGTGGGTATTAGTACTAGTATTGGTGTGTCGCGGGAGGTGGGTTGGGAGATTGGGCGACGACGATGGGTCGGATGGGCCGGTGGTTCAGGTCGAGGTGGTGGGATAGTGGTTTCCGGGATGGAAGCTGTCAATCGGCGACGTTGTCGACATATTACAAGCTCCAGCTTGCAGGATCCATGACTTGGGGGACCCACTTCTGCCTGGGCTTTCATGATTCATCTATCTTACAACGTACCTTCCAAACATCAAATGCACCAGTCTGTTCTTTTTTCAAGCTTTCGCAGGCTCCGAATTATCAATTCACGCATCTCTCTGCTCGAATCATCTTTGGCTTACTGCCTTTTACTCATTTAGGTCTCATTACAGCAGAGATTGCAAGGTAGTAATAGGTAACAAATACATCATCATCGTCAACGCCAATGCCATCTCTTATCTCTTTCCAGGGGTATTGTGATCGACTCGATCTTTCCATGCCTATTCTCTCCTTCCTTCCACTTCCTCGCTATCTTGTTTATGTCTCGATCATCAGGAGAAAGCAACAATCTAAGCGGTCGTGGTCGCCGCCTCAGCAGCCTTAAACGACTGGTCAAAGTCGGCAATGATATCGTCAATATGCTCGATACCAACAGAGATACGGATAAGGTCCTGTGGGTTGAACTGTTAGAAAATGTCATGCTTTCAACAGGGTAGAAAGGTGCCCTTGGTCAATTCTTACCTCGGTGACACCTGAGCTCTTCTTCTCCTCGTCAGAGAGCTGTTCGTGGGTTGTGGTCCAGGGGCTACTGCAAGTTAGCACTCTATTTCCAAGCATTTCACAACTCGGGTAAAACTCACTGGATGGCCAGGGTCTTTGCGTCACCGACGTTGGCCAAGTTGGAAATCAGTTTGAAGCCGTCGACGATCTGGCTGCCGGCAGCGCCGCCACCCTTGACGCCGAAGCTCAGCACACCACCAAAGCCTCTCTTCAGATACTTCTTGGCGCTCTCGTGGAAGGGGTGGCTCTCAAGTCCGGGATAGGACACCCAGCTTACGTAGGAGCTGTTCTCGAGGTACTTGGCCAGGGCGAGAGCGTTCTGGGCATGCCTCTCTGCGCGCAAGCTAAGAGTCTCAATTCCAAGCAGCAGCTGCTGGGCGGCAAAGGGGTTGAGGGTGGCACCGAGATCTCGGAGGGTCTCTACTCTGGCACGGATGATGAAGCTGATGGGGCCAAAAGTATCCCAGAACTTGAGTCCGTGGTATCCCTCCGACGGCTCAACGAACTGGGGGAAGCGCTTGCCGTGCTTTCCCCAGTCAAACTTGCCGGAGTCGACGACGACACCACCGATGGTGGTTCCGTGGCCGCCAATCCACTTAGTGGCGGAGTGGACGACAATGTCCGCTCCATGGTCAATAGGTCGGATGAAGTAACCTCCAGCACCAAACGTGTTGTCCACCTTGAAAGCTCACCAGTCAGCAACAGCAACTCTTCCGGATCTTCTATGAACATACCACTAGAGGGACACCCTTCTCGTGGGCAACCTTGGCAATAGCCTCGATATCTGGGACGTTGTATCGTGGGTTTCCAATGCTCTCGATATAGACAGCCTTGGTCTTGTCATCAATGGCGGCAGCAATGTCCTCGGGGTTCTCGCCGTCGACAAACTTGGTGTTGATGCCCAGGCGCGGGAAGAAGACCTTGAACTGGTTGTAGGTGCCGCCATACAGGTTCGTGGTGGAGACGATGTTGTCACCGGCTTGGGCCAGAGTCGCAATTGCGATGAACTGGGCACCCTGGCCTGAGGAGGAGGCCAGGGCAGCTACACCACCCTCAAGGGCAGCTATGCGCTTCTCGAAGACATCGACCGTGGGCTGTTTGGAGGGGTCGCGTGTAAGTACATGGCAAACGTTGCATTGCGCCGAGGTTGCGGGGGGAACTTACGTTCATAATACGGCTGTAGATGTTGCCGAATTCCTTGAGGCCGAATAACCTAGCTCCATGGGCGGAGTCATTGAAAGTAAAGCTCTAGAGTTTGAAGCCAATTCGTTAGCTCAGAGCTGTGGTTTTGGGTGTTGTGTACTGGGATCGAATCTTGTCTTACAGTGGTCGCATAAATAGGCACCGCACGGCTCTTGGTCGTGGGATCCGGCTCGGCACTTCATACGGCTGTTAGCTATTTCCCATTTACATGTGCCTTATTCTGGCCAAGAATGGCAGAGCACGGCAACATTGCCAATGCCAGCCTGAACTGCTCAATGATCAACACTTACCCCGCGTGGAGCTGGAGGGTCTCAAAGTTCTTGCTGAGATCCGACATGGTGAAGATCTTCGGGAAACCTGCGTAGGACAGCTAGAGGAGAGTTTGGAGGAACAGAATATGGAGGGGGACGGGACGAGACAGCGCCAGCGGAAGAGGACGACCAAGAAGGTTTAATAGTGGGAGGGCTGAACGTCCTCCCGCTCAACCGTCACACATATCAGGCGAGGGGTAGTGCAGCTCACGCAATGAGGCACTTGTTTGGCCGGTCACTAATTTCAAGACAGAACATTATTATTACCAGCTTCCACCTTGGCCCGCCATACAGACCTCATTCTCCCATCGCAAACCCCCCACCATCCCACCATGATCCAACTCCGACCGCGGCCTAGACACCCTCACGGGAGGGGCAAGACACGCTTTGAGCAAAGCACGTCATCGGCCTTGCCCATATCTGGCGCCATGTGAGGACGGTATCCCAGACGAACGTATGGCAATCGCGACGAAATCCGCCCTAGTGCCAGAAGGATGTCGGGTCGATGGTGTGATTGTCCCCAATAATGATGGGAACCCTGCGTGGCGCTACGGGGTGAATGGGGCTCACTAATGGGAGCCGATCCAGGGCTGCTTCTGCTTACACGACTAGCCCGTCCCCTCGAAGAAGCACATTGGAAGACAGCCGCGGGCCCTGCATAGGCCCTTGTTCTCTGTACGTAGTGCAAAGTATAAAGGTTGCTGTGGTTGCGGTAGGTATCCAATGAACTGACAGCCCTTGCAGGAACCCACGAGGCTTGGCTGCCTACAAAATTGAATAAACACGGAGATTACATGATTATCGAGGCAAACTCGAACGACGACGAGGAACACAGCATATCCGTAAGCCAGTATTTTCGTATTGATCCCCTCCCAACCTCAATTACGTATAAACGCCGCCAATCCGGAACCGATTAGTCGCATTGGGCACACACCCAATTACCTACTAATTCACCTACCCCGCGTTTATCGTTTATCCTCCCTTCAATTGTATAAGCCAGCCATATAGGTCCTCCTCTTCATCCAGCTTTCACCAAAAGGTACCACCCGTAAAAATAAAGGCCATCACATACACCGCTGCCCTCCAAATGGGGAGAGAGATCGGGAGGCCCCGGTTAAACCGACCTCTCCCTCTTCGGAATGTCAGCCTCAGGTTCCGCCGGATAGATCTAGTCAGACAAGTATGAAACTCCCGGGCCAGAATAATAAAGATGAAAAGGGTCATAAGCAATTAGGCATCTAACACATATCAACGCACCGATGTGGCTCATAACCATTGGTGACGAGTCTTTTGTAATTTGCCCGAACATATCCAAGACATTTCACTAGGCCGTTCCAGAAAAGAAATAAAGAAGAAAAGAACAAAGAAAAAGAAAAAAAGAGGGGGCAGAAGAAAGGGCCCGATCAAATTGGCCTCGTGGTATCACATCGTCGTTGACTATAGAGAAACGAAGAGAAGAAGAAAAAAGGGACAGGACTCGGGCATCCCGCCACCAAAAGCTTTCGGCCGGAACCCTCACACCTCGCTCATGGGCGTGTCCGACCCCGATTGCAGCTCCCGGTCGCCCTTGAGGCCCTTCTGTGAGATTTTCTTGGCGAGCAGGATCGTCGATGCTATCCAGGAGGTGAACTCGGCGGCGGCCAGGATCGATGTGGCGCGGGCGACGGCGCACACCGAGCCCGTGCAGTAGACGAGCTTGGCGAGGAAGATGGCCAGCGCGATGAAGCCCGTGAAGTAGAATATCGTGTTGGTCGCCTCGATGGCCAGCAGCACGAACGGGTGGCAGCCCTGCGGGTAGCGTTTGGGGGCGAGTTCCAGGTATATGATGGAAAGAATGGAGAAGGCCGGAGCGAAGGTGAGGAAGTTGAGGGATGATGGTGATGGCATCGGTGAGCGTAGTAAGTACCAATTGATAACTGCGAGCGAAGAATGAACGAAGTTAGTACGTCTAATCTTCCCGTTTTACTCTTCATCTTCTCGATTTCAAGGCCCAGCCATCACGGATAGATGCAGGCCACTGCCCATTGTCTTTGGCATAGGCTCATCTTAGGGGGGGAGCAACCTACCGAGCGACGATAGGACAAGATTCGTCAGGGCAGCCACCCCCTGCAAGAACCTCAGGATCACAACGGCAGTTCTGTCCATCTTGAAGGCGTCGTTAGAGTCGGCCGGCCTGCGGTCTTCGGTGGGCTGCAACGAGTGCTTTGTAGGCGGAGGCGCTGGTAGTGCCAGGAGACTCATATGTAGAGCTATCCCCGGACGCCGTTGAACCGGGAGAGCAGTGCGAGCAAGGCAGCTATAAAATAAACCAAACCACGCCGCGTTGTAGACAATCTCAAACGGCACAAACACGTGCTCCCTCTCGGAGAGGGCAAACCGGGTCGAGTTGGGCAGGAAAGGAGTATAAAAGCGAGATAAAGAGGAACACAAGGGAGGATCATAAGAGACAGGCAGGTCATGGAACGTTGATCACAGGAAAGAACCAGATGCTTGGGAATGGGCGGATGGGTCAACCCGCTTCCTTTTGAACCAGTTGCCCAAAACCGAGTCCCAACCCTCCTTACACTCCAGGAGAGGCCATTTTGGCGATGGCACGGCTCATCGGCATGTCTGTACCGGGCCTTTCTTCTCTGGTTGAACTAGATTTTTTCTCCCCTTCTCACCTTTCTTCTCTGCCATCCCCAGCCTGCTCTCGATCGACACTCGTCTGAGACCCAGCACCAAAAGGTGAAACTGCGTGTTCCAGGGGGGGGAGAAAGCGGCCGACACCGACGGCAGCCATACTGGAAAACATCTAGCTTCCGTGCCTAGCTGAAGGTGAATCGCGGTGATCTCTGGGTGAGGCGAACCACAATAGCTCCAAGGTGGGAGAGATATGGCAACGTGGGAAATTGTGAAGGGCACAAAGGCTCGGCCATTACGGCGGCCTTCCGCCTCCCGAGGCGAGGGATAGAGGCGCTTGTCGACGGCTCGTAATGAGATATGCATGTTTCTAAAAATTGACCACAAAGACCCCACGTGAACTTGATACATTCGCACGATGGTTCCGCCGAACATTTCTCGAGCTGGCCTAGCTGTGTGGGCGGGATGTGAGACATTGTGATGAGATAGTGTGGTGGGCAGGTGGGCTGGAATGCAGAATGGTAGGCTGAGTGTGAAGATGATCCGGCAAATGTTTGATTAAGGTGTAGATTTTCTCCTGGTTTCTTTGGAGATGGGATTTCTGGGCTTTCCCCCCGGCTGGGTTGTGTCTGCATCGGGGAAGAGACGCGAGATGAAGTTGCTGCCATCATCCGTCACAACTCACTCAGTATAGGTGTGTGGTCGGATGGGAAGGGAGTTGTCTCTTTTCCACATTATCTTCCTTTCTTTTGGCCTAGCCTTGGATGGTCTTCATTTTCCCCTCCTCTTGGCTCGGCTTGTCTCAGTCCGTCTGCGAGTTGAAGGTGACCATGCTACTACACGTTAGGAATTCGGAGTGTTTCTCACTGGTCATTGACTCAATGACACCTCGTTTTTATCATCAAATACTACGGTAGAACGTGGCAGCAACAGAGATTGGAGATACTCCTATTCGATAGGTTCGGCGGAGGCACGCAATGCTCCGCAAATGCAGAGCTTGCAGGGTTGGCTGGATGTGATCGGCCAGCACATCTCCAACTCGCGATGTTATAGGGTAATAGACTAGCAGTGGCGTTGAGTTAAGCTTGCGCATGAATGCATCCAGCTGCACATTTGCAATAGTCTGGTTCGTGGTCTAGTCAGACTCAATCCAGGTTCAATATTCACTTTACCCTTGTGAGATAAGCCTACTTTGTAAGGAGCTTGTCATCAGCGGGAGATGTCAGCCCACCCAGCTTTCCCCATGGGACGGACACCTTGTTGCGGCGAATCGCTTATGGGATGGAATCTCCGTACCCACCTACCGAAGCTCCCGAGTCAATAATACTGTGGATAGGTAATTCTGGCTTGGAAGCAGGACAATGCGATGGCAGTATCTCGGGGCATATCAACACACGGGTTCATTCTGTATTGGAGCCAGCCCAATGAAAAACCCTTCAATCATGAAAATCAATCAACCTAACAAGCACTCGTGTAGATCAGCTGTGCGCCACGGCTGATGGGCTAGGACCAAGGAGGGTAAGCTGGCAAGCATTGCAGGCTCTGGCTGGGTGAGTACCAGTGGCATTCATCGTGCTGTGTCTGTCCAAAGCTGAGCAAAGGCTTGCGGAGGCAATTTCCCCAAGAGCGGGTGCCCTTTGATCTCCCCGGACCTCTTAAAGGGGTGTCGTGAAGTCGTAGACAAAGCTTTGAGAGCTGAGAGAGAGTATTTTCACATGCCCAGTGGATGACCTGCTAGAACCCTTGGCTGGTGGATAGCCGAATGGACAAGCGCACGCATTACGGGCACGGCAATTGCCCAGTCCCCCGCAAAACCCCGTTTAGATCCATCTGTGACCATTGTGGAAATTTAGGTGCTTATCAGACCAAAAGTCAGATGGCACACGCCGTCGAAATCTGTGTGCGACGGGCCAGAACAGAAGCACGCGCATGTGCTCGCGTGGTAGTAGTCCTACAATGCCACCCACCCACGCACCAGGGCACAGAAGCCGCGCTGTGGTTCTTCAGTCGCGCTCTGCTGCTGCGTAATGTAAGATGGAAGTGCATAGGTAGGGGGATAAGATAAGCCCGCCAGTGATCCTCTTTGCCCAGACGCCAGGACCCCCAGCCCCAACCGCTGAACTGCGGGCTCCTGCGGCTTCCCCGGGTGCGTGCGACAGGAATGCAGGCGAATCATGTCCTCAGCATGTGGTGGTCGCATCAACTCCGTCCCCTACGGCCCCTACGGCGCTCCTCCATAGCACAAGAGCCTCGTTGGCAGCAGCACTGCAACTGCCGCCAAGTGGCTCCCTCAACGCTAGTCATAGCCTCAGAAATCTGGGGCTGCCGAGGCATCTGGGCCAGCTGGGCCTAGCAAGCCTCCTAGGGGCCGAGGCCCTGGCTGCGTTGTCCCCATCCAAGCTCCGTTGTTAGTAGGTTTAAGGTAGGTCGGTCGCTTGCTTCCCACTCTTTAATATCGACTTGGCTGCATCTCATCCTTGCCCCTACGTAGGATTCTCCCAGCGCTCCAATCTCCCTCTCCCTCCTTCACTCTCGCCATCTTCTCCCTCCCACTGCTTGTTTTGGCTGTACCAGTGGAACTCACACAGTCCGCCTCGCCTGCAGTTAGATACAGAGAAAAGGAGGTTATCTTGTCTTTGTTCCTGGTCCCCAACTCCCCCGTGGCCCTCTCGCGCCTCCTACCGTAAACCTAGTCTCGTCGCCTCAACGGACCGTCTGCCAGGCCTTCATCTCCCTCACCCTTCGACATGACGGCGAAAGACACGGTAGCGCTCGTCAAGGAGCTCAGCCAGCCTCCTCCTCCAGGCTCCCCTTACGGAGTGCCCATCCCGGGGTCCGAGCGTCCCAATCGATCTCCCGTTTATCGCCATTTCCAATTCCGCGATAAGCCGCTCCTCGCGACCCTCGACCCCGAGCACCAGACGCTGTACGATCTTTTCGAGAACTCGCTCCGCAAGTATCCCAACAAGCGCTGCCTGGGCAAGCGTAACTGGCTTCCGGCGACCAGCACGTGGGAGGAGAAGTTTGACTGGATCTCCTTCGGCCAAGTTGGTGAGCGCAGGAAGAACTTTGGAGCTGGAATTGTCGAGATTCACAATGCCATCAACCACGGAAAGGACAAGTACCCCGTTGGTATCTGGTCGCAGAACCGACCTGAATGGCACATTGCTGGTGAGTGGATAACCCTACTGCCTCTGCATTCTAGCAAGCGCAGGCTAATTGACTAACCAATCTTGTTACCACTTTTTAGACCTTGGCTTGACTTCTCAGTCTCTATTCTCCGTCTCCCTTTACGAAACTTTGGGACCCAATGCGAGCGAGTACATCGTCAACCATGCGGAGCTTGCCTGCGTTGTCTGCTCGCTGCCTCACATCCCCACCCTCTTGAAGCTTGCGCCTCGACTACCAACGCTGAAGCTCATCGTGTCCATTGATTCGCTCGATGAGGGCGAGATGCCCGGACATTCCAAGGCCGCCGTTCTCAACGATCTGGCGGCCCAGCATGGCATCAAGATCTACTCCATGACCGAGGTGGAAGAGATTGGCTTGAGGTCAGGACGCCCAGCACGCCCTCCGGCTCGAGATGACGTTTGCACTATCAACTACACATCCGGCACGACCGGTAACCCCAAGGGTGTTGTTCTGACCCACGGGAATGCTGTGGCTGGCGTGGCAGGCGCTCGGTGCATGGGCGCTGTTACCCACAAGGACAGCCACTTCTCCTACCTGCCGCTTGCGCATATCTTCGGTCGACTTATGGACAACTTGGCACTCGCTGAGTCGGCTTCGATGGGTTTCTTCCACGGTGACATGTTGGGCTTGGTGGATGATCTCAAGCTCTTCAAGCCCACCAGTTTCCAGTCGGTTCCTCGACTGTACAACAGGTTCAACTCTGCTATCCGAGCTGCAACAGTGGAGGCGGAGGGTTTCCGGGGTTCTCTCTCGCGCAGGGTCGTTGATACCAAGAAGGCCAGCATGAAGCTGCCTAATGGCAAGGGCCATGCTTCTCACTTCCTCTATGACCGAATCTGGACTCCCAAGGTCAAGGCGGCTATTGGTCTGGACCGTGTTCACAGCATGGTCAGTGGCAGCGCCCAGCTTGACCCCGATGTCCAGGAGTTCTTGGGGGCCGCAACTGGCATCCGATTCTACCAAGGCTACGGTCTTACCGAGAGTCACGCGGTGGGCCTCGTCCAGCACACCAACGACTACAGCACCGGCAACATTGGGCCCCCAATGCCTTGCACAGAGATCTGTCTCGAGTCGGTGCCTGAATTCGAATACACTGTGAACGACAAGCCCAACCCCCGAGGAGAGCTTTTGCTCCGCGGACCTACCATCTTCAAGGAGTACTACAAGAATCCTGAAGAGACCCAGAAGGCTCTTGAGCCTGATGGCTGGTTCCACACCGGTGACATTGTCGAGATTGACAGCCTGGGCCGTATCAAGATCATCGACCGCAAGAAGAACGTCCTCAAGCTCTCTCACGGTGAGTACGTCTCTCCAGAGCGTATCGAGAACGTCTTCCTCGGAAACACCGGCATTGTGAACAGCGCCTTTGTCCACGGTACCTCCAAGGAGTCCGCCTTGGTGGGCATCTTTGGTGTCGACCCTGAGACCTTCGCTGCCTGGGCCAGCAAGGTTCTGGAGGAAACTCTCACCCACAGCGACCTTGCTGCGCTCAAGGCGGCAGCTTGCAACCCCAAGGTCAGGAAGGCATTCCTCAAGGTTCTGGACGATATTGCCCGAAAGGCCAAGTTCAATGGCTTTGAGCGCGTCAAGAACCTGCGCCTTGATGTGGAACCCTTTACTATCGATAACGGCCTTCTGACTCCAACGTAAGTACTACCCGCTTTCAATTGGAGTACCACTTGAACGTATAGCGTTTCAGATGAAAGTTACTAACAGAGCCTTTAGACTGAAACTCAAGCGTCCCCAGGCCGCAAGGGCTTTTGAGAAGGATATTGGCGAGATGTACGAGGAAATTGCCGCCACTGTCGAACCCGTCAAGAGTAAGCTGTAATTTGTCTCGCAGTCCCGGTCAGCCCTGACATGCGCTTGTTCTATTGGACGGTTTACTTTCCACATGGCAATAACAACCTAGAAATATTTGTAAATTATCTTTATCACTGCTATAGCGGCCTCAATATTTTTTCTATATAAATATATATCGAACATATCTTAGATTATCTACTTGTATCCAGGCCTAGCTGGTCCAAGGACAACGGGTTCATGTTGCTTGTAGGTTCAATGTTAAGAGAAGAAACCCCCGGGCTTCTTTCGGACTCGGAGAGCTATTATTCAAGGTTTTAAAACACGGTTTATCTACTTACCTAGGTAGTAGGTAGGAACGGATTGGCCTCGGGCTCACTCTCACTCGCTTGTGACAACACCCAACATCAATGTCGCTCAAGATGTTCACACGTCCTGACATGAAATGATATCATCCGCCGTTGTTGTCTAAGTCAAAGAAATCATTTTCTCTATGATGGAACTGAGATGCTTTCCAGGCTTCAAATATCTCGAAGTTTATACATGTTGAGTTTGTATATAGAGATATTTCAATTAATTAATAGTTCTTAAATAAGCGATAATTACATAATTAAAGTTATAGCTTTTTAGTAGATTTTTTAAGCTTTATATTATTTATTACTATATATCTATATATTATCTTATACTTACTTAGAAGGCTATATTCTTATAAGAAATACTAAAATATCGGGAAATTTTTCTTCCGGTCCGATACTTTTAGAGCGTTATCTCGCCAGGGTTACATCGATAACACTTTACTGCTAGCTGAGTAACTACAAACCATGAAGCGTTAAAGATGCACGTTTCACGCGCCGCCTTGAATCACTTTCCTGGGTTTATGTCGCTTCATGGTAGTCCGCAAAGAGGTTTATGATGAGCAAGACGCTTACATTTCCGATTTCTACTACCATAATCGATTTGACCGAAGATTCGACCCCTCCTCCCACACCACCGCCCGTTCCTGCATCCACCAAGCGGGTGGACCAGGCGCGTGCGGAACCGCCGCTGAAGCGGCAACGCGTCGACACTGGTCAGCCTCCAGCCAGAGATCTGAAGTTATGTCTGAGAGAGCAGGTCTTGCCACACGTCAGCCTATCCATCCAGAAACTAGATGCGTCTCAATACAAGGTCAACGAGATCGCGCAGCAGGTGCTTTCATCCCGTTTCCCAGGCAACGCGAACCAATTGTTAGAGGCTGACCAACGACATCAGATTATCATCACCATAGCCAAGAGTGCTCTTTTTAGACGACGATTAGACGAGACTAGAGGATATCTCGCTTACGAAGATGAGGCGGAGCTGGCGCAGCAGGCCTCGCTGCTCGTCCAGAAGCTATGTCGCGAGTTGGTATGCTACGAGAACCACTATAAGTTACCAAAGTTCTGAGGCTAGGATATTAACAACGGAGCTCCCCAATAGAGATACCAGGTTCCTCCTCCGAGCTCTTCGCTCAATATCGAGAGACTATTGCCTACAGCCCACGCGGAAAGTCTCCCGAAAGAGGCTACGCCTGTGACCAACCAACCAGTTACTACCACAAGCCAGCCGTCTACACATCGATATCAAAGAAGGGAGCGACATGAGTTCAAGCCGTTAGATAGAAGCACTCAAACGACTTCTTCAGCCCCAAAACCATCCGATAATTTATGGTTTCAAATCAAACATCGACCCTACCGAACCGCGGGCGAGAGAGAACTGATACAAAGAGGTATCTCAAGCGGCCAGTCACTCGATACACCTTTGGACAAACCAGTCGTTTACCATGTTGACTTCAGCCCTGATGAGATCGCATTGATCATCAAATCCGTCAACGCCATATTGCACACACCACTTCCCCCGACACTAAAATCATTGGAAACACTCCTAGGAGAAGAATGTCCGATCCTCAATCTGCTGAAAGAGGGTCTTCCCGGCCGGACTGATGAAGACATTCGCAACTTTTGCTCCGATATAATTGCTGGAAAGACCTCAGTAGTCCCTCAATTGCTTTCGACTGCGCAGAAACAGAGCGATAAACCCAGGCAGCAGCCATCCTCCCAGCGGTTGAGCAAGATGGCTTCTTTACTCTTCGCTCGTGAGCTTGAGGGTGATATGGGATTTGGACGGACCCGAACATATATGAACTTCCAAAACGAGGCCAAGATCTTAATCGAGGACGAGTTTGATCAGATTGCTGAATTCACCAACTGTGCAGGCGACATCACAACGATATCGTGGGTTTCTAATGGGGGCTTGGTATGTGGTACAACCGTCCACTCCGATCCCCACAACCAGCAATACAACAAGCCGGGGAATCTTTTGATCTGCTCCGTTGGGCAGGGAACACTGCGCGCGTTTCCCGATCACCGAATCCCTCGGCCCCTTATCAAGCAAGGCCAGAATTCAACCCGAGAAATGAGACGAAGCCAAGATCCCTGGCTATACTGCTCTGTAGTGTCCTCGGATTTCGACCCAATCCATCGAAGAGCATACACCTCGAGCTTTGACAAGACAGTCAAGGTATGGAGCACCGATGCAGAGGGGAATCATATGGAGTGTATAGCTACCTGGCACCATGAAGGGAACGTGAACTTTGTCGCCGCGGCCAAGGATGGCTCAGGCCGCGTAGCCACAGCTGCAGACGTTCCGTCTCATGCTGTTCGCGTGTATACCGTCAATCCAAAAAACATTGATGAGAGCCCTTACCAGTCGTTCTCCTGTTCCCGAGACGATGCCGGGGATAATACGAAGTGGGGATATTACCCAGCAACGATGCAATGGGGGATAGCTGATCAGGTCAAGCATCTGCTTGGGGTTGGGTATTCTCCCAGGAGCGTAACAGGCGATGACTCTGAAATCCCAGAAGACAAGATGAACACTGGCGAAATAATGCTCTGGGATGCGAGTGCAGGATGCCGTCTACCGGTGATGTCAGCCAGCACAGCCAATGTGTTCGAAATCGCATGGCACCCCACTCTGCAGAGGTTTATAGCCGCTACCTCTCCATGTGGTCTTGCTATTGAGCCTAAAACCCGTACACAAATTCACCTGTTTCAGAGAGATAGAGATAGGGAAGATGTCGTTTACTCGGAGTATCAGTCGCTTGATTGCCCCGCTTCGGACATTAACGAGCTTACGATCAAGCCAAACAGCCTGTTACACGCCTACGTCACAGCTGCATGCACCGATGGGAAAGTATATGTATGGGATACAGCGCAGTCCGATGACCCGATCCACGTCCTTAAGCACGGCGTATCCTTGGAAGGGTTCGAGCAGGAGTTCATTGAAACACTCGATACTGGTGTGAAGTTTACCGCTTGGGGGACAACGGCAGATCGGTTCTATACCGGTGCGAGTGACGGTGTGGTGAGAGTTTGGAACATCCGCAACCGCAACCAGCCGTATGTGCGAACCATTCTTGAGGCCCCGGGACCTATAGCAAGTGGAGCGTTTTCACCCGATATGTCCAAGTTGGCAATCGGAGACGCCAGTGGCCGTTTGTATTTGTTCTCGCGTGATGAAACCGATGCCCCCGAGGCTCATTATACCACTCTGCCTGGTAGGAATACCAAGGTTCGACGCCCCATGATGTTTATATCCCACCCAGAACCACCACCACCAGTACAGGAGCACGTCTTACAATTGGACGAGCTCGAGGAAGATGCCCAAGAAGACGACGAAACGCAGTTAGGAATCACCACCGCGCAACATTTCCTCAGTAGTGGTCAGCTCGTACTAAGCGGCGACCCAACTATAGGAGCCTCCCAGGGCCCGAATTACCAAGACACGGGCTTGTTCCTGACGGACGCCCATGAGGATCAGGACCCCAACCGCCCACTCCTAACCTCATACGCTAGACAACAGCAGGAAAGCCTAAGATGGGACCGCGGCATGAGGCGCAGGTCTCGCCCGCGCCTTCAGGAGCCTCTCATTGCTAGTGAAGCCCTCAATATCACCCACAGGGTTAATCTATCCCTTGATCCTCTTGGTTCGCTAGCTCAGGCTGATATTGACCAGCTACTTGATGCTGGCGCTGTACTAGAACCAGATTATGGATTTATATATCAATCAGATGACGAATAGTAACGAAGCATAGACTAAAACACTAAGTAAATTTAATAACCTTTAAATATATAACCATTTGTTTATAAAATGTATGATTAGTCTTACGATCGCTTCTAAGTGAAAACTATAGAAAAGCCGTAATATTAAGAACAGTTTTATTGCTATAATCAGGCCTCTAGCTCTGATGTTAGGTACATGACTAATAGCGACTACAAAGCGCTTGGAGAGCCACGGTCTAGCGCTACTGCCATTATTTGTGGAGAGTGAGATGTCGCCAGTAATGGTTGATGGTACAGTGAGGCACCTAATGTCTTGGCCCAGTCACTGTGGCCCGAGACTAGCCATTACACTGGCTGCATTTTATAAGAGCATTGATTCTATTCGAATCAATTATAAAGGCCATGCTCTACATATTCCCCGTGCTATGTGATCGTCTTTACTTCTTATTCCGTCACAAAGTCATAGTAGGAAACTTATACCCTCTGATTTTTGACCACCTCTGTGCTCGTGTCGTTGGTGGACTTCTTCTCAGCGGCCGATGACCAAACACGGATGCCGACATGCCAAACACCACGAGGGGCACTCCCTGCACCTGTTATCTTTCGGTCATGTTAAAGAAAGCGCGTAGCAAAAGTACCGCCAAACACCTTTCTACTTGTCTTGAGCACGACCGGAACTACTACCCTGCAGCTTCTAGTGAGACACGGCGGTATTTCTCACAGTGGATCAAGTAGGCAGCGGCTTCTCCAGAAACAGAATTCCGGGAAGGGCGTGTTATCAATTACCACTGCTCGGAGAGACATACCCGTTGCAGGATTACCTGCCTAGGCGTTGGTCGACGTAGATAACAAGTGAGACCCAGCATTTTGGACCGATATCACCTGTCCTGAAAATGTTCCTGTCTCGGGCTTAGCTATGTGCGACCCTGCTTACTAGCCACAAGATAATGCCATTCGGAATAGGAAATATTGCTAGCTTGTGGTGGGGAATAATGTAAGTGAGAGAGCTCCTAGCCGATTGCAGTTTGGTAATGTGCTATTGAACTCCAAGTTATTGCTAAAGCAGCATGAGATTATATTCGCCAACATACTACAATCTTTGATTGTATGGAGGCTTACTTGTCCGTCTAGCCCTTCTTTCGCCTCCCTATCTACCTAGACATCACCCCTCCAAAGTCTTACGAAGACCGAGACGGGACATATAGGGTAGGCCTCTTAGCATGAGGATCCGGATCTCAACATAAATCACAGTTGCTGGCAATACTGTCACGCTTGCTGCATGATATCTGATCTGGGGTAAACCTCCATTCTATACCAATAGTAACTTGTAAAAACATGACAGCGACAGGCCCCCAGTGTGGCTCTACAACATAATAAATACCCCAGAAGGACACACAGGTCATTGCCGTGACAAGAGAAGAAAAAGAACAAGCCAGGTCACATCGTAGGTCTTGCACACACAGTGGGAAAATGTGCCACCACGCCGTCGCCGCTTTGTACCGATCCTAGATCCAAGTTCCCTCCCATAAGAGTAAAATTCCCCAGAACGCCGCTTAATGCTTAGCAGTGACCTTGTCGCCGGTCAGCTTCTCGACATAGGTCTTGGCCCTGTAGAATATATGTTAGTCAAGTTCCAATTGTAATGAGTACGGGGGGATACGTACATGTCACCCAGGGCCACCATGCACACGGTCTGCCAGATGCCAAGACCAATGCGAGGGGCAACGCCACGGTAGAGACCGCGGACGCCGTTGTTGTCGTAGATGTACCTGAAGGTGTTGCCGACAGTCATCTTCTTGGGACGGTTAGGGTCCTCCTTCTTGCTCTGCATCTCGACACGGATGACCTCAATAGGCTGGTTCCAAGCGCTGAGACCACCACCGAGACTGCTTGCAAGAATCTTCTCCCAAGCACCGAGCTTCTCGCCGTCCTTCTTGCCAGTGGCGCTGCGGATCCAGCCCTCAGCGAGACGGCTGAGACCGAAACGAGAGCCCCAGTTGGTCATCTGGCGAATGGCGACAGCGTTGACACCCTTGTTGATACCGCGGATACCCTCCTTGCGGTAGATGTCCATGAAGGTCGCAAAGGTGGACTGGGGCTTGACACCCGTAGCAGCCATCTTGTGCTTGGTGATCTCGACCGTCTTCATGCAGGTGCAGAAACCCATGGTAGCGTAGGCCTGTGCGACACCACCGGTGATACCACCGATGATGCCACCACCGAACTCATTGGCACCGAAGCTGCGGGCGTAGTATTCGGCCTCGGAAGCGACGAAAAGGAGAACGGCACCCTTGGTGGAGGCCTCGATCCAGGCCCAGGGGATTAGACCTTGATAGACTATGCGAGGGGGAAAAGAGACAAAAGTTAGCTGCTGTGCTCGCGATGAGGATTTTTGGGGGGAGCTGCATGATGCAGCGGGGTAGGGGGTGAAATCTTACAGCCAAGAACACCACCTCGGGACCAGACACGTCCCAAGGCAGTAGCGAAGCCATCACCACGGTGGGCGGCCATTGTGGTCTTCACGACCTCGAGAGGCTGCCCGAGCGTGGTCACCTCGAACATGTTGAGACTGGCACCCAGAAGCAAGTTGGAGAACTTGATGGGCTTCTTCTCCAGCTTCGTTTCCCCAGAGGGACCAGCGAGATTGGCGGATGCGACCATGGCGATAGGTTTCGGCTGCTAAAGGGGGGCCCTGACCAAGGGAAGAGGGTGCTTCTTCGCGGAGAGAATAAATGCGCTGCGGTATAGTCGAGCTGTGACAGAATTAGCAGCTGATTGGTGCACTGTGGCGTTGCTGAGTAAGGCAGTAACGGATGGCCGAGGATGGATGAATCCGCGAGGGTGGATGACTCCGCGAGATGGGTTTGACTGGCTGGATCGTGACTTATGATGTCGGGCTACCGTTGGCCGAGGCTGCGGGAGCAGGGTGCCCGTGATCTCCCGGCTCCTGGATCACAGCTGTCTTTGCATGTGCAGTGCAGTGGGAACGTGGGGAGCAGAAACAATGGGGCAGCTACCTACCGAGCTCTTTGATTGATGTATCAAAGGAGGTTTCTGATGAATCAAGTCTTCTTGACGGCGAGTCGATGATTGATGGCAGCAGGCAATGGACAGATACCAGGGATGGATGATGGGTAGAGGGAAAAGGAGATGGTAGGAAAATACGAATGCAAACAGCGATCAATATCTGTGGATGGATACAGGTAGCTTGGCAGGGAGCTGTGGCTCGGATAGTCAGCCGTAGCGAAGCCTCACTAAGCTGATTCCCCTCCGTTCTAGGTGCTGCTGGCCATTCCGAGGGGCTAACAGCTACCCGTGGCTAGGTCCATAGGGGCAGAGCAATTAATTCATTGGGGCACCTCACCCGCGACCTCAACACTTTTCCATGTTGAGCTGCGTTGAGACGGCTCCGGGGCATCATTTACCGTTGCATACCTCATCTGCAAGATTTGCGCATCAGAATCTTCCAGCGTCGCACCGAAGCAGGCACCCCTGAGCTCAATTGCAGAGATACAGAAGGCTTGACTCCTCATTTGCCATTAGGGAAAGAATATTGACCGACCGCTTATGCATGTTTTATTCAGGCAAGGTAGGCTTAACACGAGCTCGGGGTTACACAAGTTATCCCAGAAAGATGTGAATCTTGCACAACAAATTTGCTAGCTTCAGCGGTGCTTTGGCTGCTTCGATCAGCCCTTGCTCTTTGGGGTTAACCTGACCGCCAGTCCATTGGCACCAAGGAACAGGAGTGCCTCCTTGAGCTTCGAGTCTATAGATTATTGAAAGCTCACCGTATTATGTCCCAGGCCAACTCATCTAAGTACCCTCCTTTTCTATGAAGTGATTCTATGAAGCGATGCTAAGCGATGCCGATCAACTCTCAGCGTCTTCTTAACCATTGCTCCACTGAGGGGTTCTACTAGCGCCCGTGGGATCTTCCTCCCACTGTAGCAGTACCCAAGCAATGGGTGAAGGAAGAAATGAGATACTAGATTGATGAGTGGCTACGGGCAGACCTCTTTCTATGATAGCAAAACTTAAAAGACATAAATAAGCAGTGTTTAGTGTATTGTCCCCTAGTTATTTAGTATCAGCCTCTAACAATCTAATCATACCGTTCACAGACTCGAGAATAAGCCGTATAATATTTCGAGTGTCCAGGTCACACAGTTACCAAGCCAATACGCCGTCTCATGCTCGAAATCATCCCCAATCTCATTCGTAGACTGCCTACTAACCTACTAAAGTGACAGACTCGGCCTTGATACAATGCTAGGTACCCAACCAGCCCTTTTTGGTAGCACATATAAATCATACTCACCGCACCTGTCTCAAATCTCTTATAAGTCTACACTCCTATTCCCTCCCAGGGCCAGATATCGTTGTTTACTGCAGCCCAATGACAATGAAGTCACTCTGAAATGAAAAATCTCCTCAAAGAGAAGAAGAATCTACCAGGCTTCAGTTATAATCATTATCCATGACTATTTTTCAAGATACCCAGATCCGAAATTGGCTTCGGTATGCTCTGAGGCGTTGAGCTACCCTAAGCTGATGGGTGCTTGAAGCAACAAGGCGCGGAAAGTCATCCGAGAGGCTTGCCAAAGATAAGCTCCTGTATGTAGGAGCAGGGCTGCATCCAATTCAAAACCGGCTCAAAACCCTGTTTAACAATTTAACCGTTGCTGCGATCCTGACTACATCCTGTTTTTGAGGAATCGCCATCTTAAGGCCCGCTTGTGTGGGGCTACTCAAGCGGATTCACATGCCAGCCAGTTGGACACTCCTTTATTATGCAAAATTCGCGCCAGGCCCTGCGAATGCGGACACGAATGCAAAAAAAAAGTTCCAAACAATCATGGTCCGGTATCGGCCCAGCCAACCGCAATTTTCAAGATTAGGGACAGCTTGCATAAAAATTTGACCATCAACAGGGCCATACTCCTTATTAAGAGGGTAACAGAAATCTCATGTACAACTAATGATTTTACAAGCCCTGGTATCTGATGCAATGGCCCGCCCGGTATCTCTACAACATGGCTGCCACGCATGCACCTTCGTCTCTTGATTTGAATTTAGCGCCGGAGTGCTTACCCCCTCTTCCACACAACCTGGTGTGTTTTCCTTTTTTTGCTTCGTAATGGCTGCTTACAGCTTCTTGACAATCTCGATCCACTTCTCGGTGGAGAAAGACTTGGGGCGCTCAATGGGGGCACCGAAGGCGCGGTCGATGATGAGCTGGGGCAGGACACCAATGGCGCGGGAAACACCGAAGAGGACGGTGTAGTAGTTAGCCTCAGTGAGACCGTAGTGCTGGAGGAGAACACCGGAGTGGGCATCGACGTTGGGGAAGGGGTTCTTGGTCTTGCCGTGCTCAGTCAGGACACCAGGGGCAATCTTGTAGACCTGGCTGACGAGCTTGAACATGGGGTCCTCGGGAAGGTGCTCTGTAAAAATTATATTAGTTTACTGCGATTCCTATGTCAATTCCAGGCACAACTTACTCTGAGCAAACTCGCGCTGGGCGGAGTAACGGGGGTCAGTCTTGCGGAGAACGGCGTGACCGTAGCCAGGAACGACACGGCCAGCGTTGAGGGTGGACCAGAGGTAGTCGGTGATAGCCTTGTCGCTAAGATCATCACCAACAACCTTCTTCATCTCGCTGAGCCAGTTCAGGACCTCCTGGTTGGCAAGACCGTGGAGAGGACCAGCCAGACCGTTGAGACCAGCGGCCAGGGAGAGGAAGGGGGAGCTCAGGGCACTACCAACAAGGTGGGTGGTGTGGGCAGAAACGTTGCCACCCTCGTGGTCGGTGTGGATGGTCAGGTACAGACGCATCAGCTCAACGAAATCAGCGTTGTCACCGAAGCCGAGCTGGTTGGCGAAGTTGAAGGAGTAATCCTTGTCCTTCTGGATGGGGGCAACCTTGCCGCCCTTGAAAACGTTCTGGTAGATGCGGGAAGCAATGTTGGGGAGCTTGGCAATGAGGTCCATGGAGTCCTCGTAGGTGTAGCTCCAGTACTCCTTCTTGTTAATACCCTTGGCGTAGGCCTTGGCGAAGGAGGAGGTGTGCTCGAGAGCGGTGACGGCCAGAGAGAACTGGGCCATGGGGTGGAGATCGGTAGGGCAGTGGTCGATGAGCTCCTCGACAAACTTGGGGATGTCGGAACGAGCGGCCCACTCGGCTGAGAGGTCGCGGACCTGCTGCTCGGTAGGGACCTCGCCGGTCAGGAGAAGCCAGAAGAGACCCTCAGGAAGGGGCTCCTTGCCACCAGGGGCCTTGGGGAGCAGCTCCTGGCACTCGGGGATCGTCTTTCCACGGAAACGGATACCCTCCTCGGCATCGAGGACGGAACCCTCCCAGACGAGGGCCTTGATACCACGGGCACCACCATAGACCTGGTCGAGGGTCACCTTGTCGACGACCTTGGAGCCATGCTCTCTGTAGTGTAAGATCGGTTAGCTTGGCCGCCCTCCAAAATAAAAATAAAATTGACGTGGCGGCGACGAGGTGTGAGAGAATGCGACTAACTTTCGCAGAGCCTTGATCTGCTCGATCTTCTCAGGAAGAGTCTCGGCGAAACGCTCCTTCAGGGTCTACGAAGGCAATTGAGTTAGTGTGAGGGTTCCACGATGGACCAATTTGCGTCATGGCGGCTTGGAGAGCTATTGGGACGTTCCATACCTGTGCCTTAGCGGAATAGCATCGGGTGGCATTGAAGGCAGAAACCCGGCCACCGAAGGCAGGGTTTCGAAGAGAGGCCCGGAGGGCAGAGTTGCTGATACGGGCGACGGAAGCCATTTTCGCTGGATACAGTCTGTAGAGGTGGACGAGGATGACGAGGGGAAGGACAGCAGAAGAAAAGGGCGGGCGAAAGGATGAAAAAGAAAAAGACGCAGGCTTAGCTGGAAATATACCTACCTAGTCTGTGCGTGCGTCGGGACCTGTCAAACCGAAGCCAGCCAACTACCTGCCACCTTAATTACGTAGTACCTTAGTACTACAGGTACTGCTGCAGTCGTTTACGAGTTAGTGCGATTTGGGTCCCCAAGCGTCTTGGATGCCCTCCATTCAACAAGCTCGCAGCCAGCATCAGCTTGGGGTCGCCCCTATTCCCTGGCAAGTACACGCGACAAGTTGTCTCCATAGTCAGCAAAATCCAAAGAGGCACTGCGCTGCAATGCAACTCCGAATATCCCGCAACCTGTCCTCTGCTTCTCCAACTGTCCCCCTCCCACATGGCATAGCCAGGGCCGGGACTCTGGGGTTTGTGGTGAGCTCCTCCCTGCATATTTGGGGTTCCTGTACCTACTCCATGTCCGGAAGCGCTGTGCTTTGTTGAGTGCCATTGCATCATCCAATTGTTTTGTGTCACCCACCCTGTACACAATTGCAACCCTCCCAAATCCTGCCCTTGGGGGTCACCTGGTTGGGCATGGTCCGGATCATACGGAACTCTTGCGTCTCCAACTGAAAAATAGCTCTTGTTCTCTACGATATGTTCCCCAACTATATGACTACATCACCTGCCCTAAGAGGCAAGTTGCGGGGAGATATTGGTACCCCATAGCCGCGGATACCTTTCGGTTATGCAATCGGCTCTAGGGTATGTATCAGATGCAGATTGGGATGTAAATTCTTGTGTTGAAGCCAAGCGCTGTAGGGTTTCTCTAATCGGGCAGTTGCCCCGTGGGTCGACCTGCCAGGTTCATGCATTGTGCCCTGCAAGGACTCAACGGCTAAAAGAAAACAGAAAAAAAGAGGCGGCACAGTGCAGGACTCCGCACATGCAATATTATATAAGATCCATTGAGACCCTAGCTAAAAGTACCTATCCATGTGCTTTAATATTACATCGAAAACGACAATAGGGTAGGTTGATGCCAGGACCGCGAGTGAGGATCCTGTCGAAATTGGAAAAGGCCAAATCTCTCAGCCTGCTTACCTAACATAACACAGCTGATTCGGGTGATCGTCGGCAAACAAAGAAAATTTCGTTGCCTCTGGTAGGGCCTGCTGTCGCGTACCCTCCCTCCAGGCCTCCAGCACTCGCACCACTTTCTACATCATTCCTCCCTCGCGCCACCCTTCCGCCCTCATTTCTTATCCTTTCATCAACCAAACCACCACCATCCAACGCGCGAAACTACGTGCTTGACGAGGCAAACACTGCTCTCTTCGCTAATACACGCTCCAAGCACTACGCCTACATTTATTTTCTTTTCTCTCTCTCCGCTACACCCTCTGTGCTTGGCGCATTTCTTTTCGCGGTGACGTGTGCGCGTGACGCATTCGTAGAAAGAAACACTTTTCTCTCGACGCCTCAGCTAGGTTTCCTTGGCACATTTCGTACCTCTTGAAAACTATCAACGACATCGAATATATTCGATCTAGCGCTCGTACAGGCCTCTTGGCGACTGTAAAAGAATACCCTTTGACGCGTGGACGTGTAAAGACAGAATCGCACATATTCTATTCTATAGTGGCTCGGCCATCGCAGGTGACCGCCGAAAAGGCTTCATTTGAATATCCTAGCAGCGAAAACGTACATCAGCCAGTGCCTGCCTGTACTTGGACTTCCATACACGGAACCCCGTATACCTCTCTCTGGCGTGACCAGTGGCATACATAGCATAACTTTCAACCATGGCATCCGCGGTGGCAGACTTAGAAGCCGGCCTCCAGGCCATGCTAAACTTGAAGCCTCCCGGAGTATCTGGATCTCGGATCACCAGCTTGACCACTCTATGTGTCGCAAATATTCAGGCATGTTTTTAGTCCCGCCCGTGCCAAAGTGCCAAAGGCACCAACAACGACCTCATGACACGTACTAACAAAGACTCGCAGTCCGAATCCGTCCTTATCCAGAAGATTTTCACACATTTTAAAAAGGCACCGGGAACACACAAATTGGGGGTTCTTTACGTTGTAGACTCCGTAACCCGCAAATGGCTCGAGCAAGCCAAGGCTCAAGGACAAGCAGTAAACAGTTCGGCGCCAGACGGCACATATGGGGCCGGTGTCAACAGAGTAACGGAACTGATGCCTGTACTGATGAATGACATACTTCAGACCGCTCCTGAAGAGCAAAAGGTACGCATGCGCGCTTCGGCACTTTGACATGATTTCTTACACATCCCATGTATCGTTTCGTCCATCGTGTGGAGATGCCAATCGACCTGAATAGCCGCCCGAGTCTGGCCAAAGAGTTCTAACGTACTCTCGTGACTCTGGGACTGATCTTAGATTGACAGCTCCCTGCTGATGCCACCACTTCCCTTGATGAATAGAGACTCACACGCGTCATCTGTAGGAGAAAATTAAAAAGCTGCTTGATATCTGGGAGAAGGGACAGACCTTCCCCGCCTCTATGTTAGAGTCCTTCAAGGAGAAGTTGAATGCTCCTCCACACTCAAGTATGTTTCCCGCATTGCTAGCCCCTTCTCTCTTCCCTCAATTACAACTGGATGGTTTGATTAACGTCTCGCAGAGGTATCGACTACACCTCCCGGAAGTCCTCCTGCTGGATTGATCGCTTCGCTTCAGAAGCCCGTGTCTGCCCCCCCAGCGGCCCCAGCCCAGAACGGCCAATCCATCCTGGATGCTCTTGCAAATATTGCTCGCCAGAATACTACTGCTCCACCAGCTTCATCAAGCTTACCCGCACCGGCAGCATCGTATAATGTACCACCGTCGGTCACCGGGCTTCCACAGCCTGTTTCGTCAACGATGGCCCAGCCGTCGCTACATATGCAAACCCCAGCATCATACCCCCCTACTTCACAGCCTGCTGTAAACTTGCCCCCCTCTCTCCCATTTTCCCTCGCACAGGTGACCGCGTCCATGGCTGGTGCTTCGTCGAATATGCCCAATAATCAGTTTCCTGGTGGCTCAGCGCCCACGGGAGGGGCCTTAGATCCCAATACCCAACAGCAGATATTGCTGATCAAAGCCCTCGCTGATCAAGGTGTGCCCTTTGAAAAGATCCCGGCCCTGCTTCAGAGCATGAATCCAGGCGCTGCCGGCCCTGGTGCGACGGGCACTGCCCAACAAGGTGCAGTCCCAGCTCCCAATGGTACGTATGGTTCTGGCCAACCATCATGGGGGGCACAACCACCAAAGCCAGACGGTGGCCGTGACTGGTATAAAGAAGGAGTGAGGTCTCCTGGCAGATATCGTGATAGATCCCGGTCTCGGTCTCCCGATCGAGGCTGGGGTGGTCGTGGGTCACCTCGTAGTGGACGTGATAGAACGGACTATGCCCGCAACTCTCCTGCTCGAGGCCGCGATGAGGATCGCAGAGGAAACGACTATCGAACGCGTAGTCCGCCTCGGCGTCGTGGCCAAACACCTCCTGATGGGGAGAAGTGGACTGACTATGATCCCAATATCCCCCAGGGTACAATCAAAGTCCTCAGCCGAACCCTTTTTGTCGGTGGAGTAACGTAAGTGAACAATATCCTTATACACACGACGATGATTTGTTATTAACAACGCATAGATGCTCCGAAGCCGAATTGCGCAACATTTTCGCCCGATTTGGCACTGTGCAGACTTGTATCGTAAATAAGGACAAGCGTCATGCATTCGTCAAAATGTTGACTCGTAAGGATGCCATCAGTGCCAAGGATGGCTCAGAAGACAACCGAGGGCTAGAGATACCTCTTCGAGTATGTTTCGATCACGTTCCCATGCCTTACTATCAAGATACTAACCTGAAGATTTAGACACGGTGGGGTGTGGGCTTTGGACCCAGAGACTGCAGTGACTACGGAACTGGTATTAGCATCATTCCCATCAACAGATTGACGGAGGCCGACCGTAAATGGATGTTGACGGCCCCCCACGGTGGCAGCGGCGGCCGGCCGATCGCAACTGGACTTGTTGTTGAGGAGCCTGACATTGAGATTGGTGCCGGTGTCTCCTCCAAGGCGATCAGCCGGCGTATGCAGACCGACAAGGGCGGCGCAAACGGGCCCAAGTCAACTCGTAATCGCGACGATGGATGGGGTAGAGGCCGCGGCCAGGAGGGCGGTGACGCTATTGGTGATGAAAACCAGCCTGCCATCCAAGGATTCCCATTCGGCATCGGCACTTTGCCCAACGGCATGCCAAACTTCCCATCAGGCTTCTCTTTCCCAGACCCTTCCGCTAATGGTGGAAAGTGGGCTTGAAGCCTGAGTTGACTGATCACATTGCTAAAATGGCTTGCGGCCGCCACGCGCTACTACCGCTTTTTTTTTTCTTGACACGCAGCACCACAGCTTGAACGAACACACACAAGGCTGCTTTCTCGGGTTGATTCTTTTTAAGTTGCATTGGGGTTTTGAGCGTGCTATTATACGGAGTTGGTCGGGATACTGGGCTGTACTATCCACTGGGCATACAAGGGAGGGGAACTTGATCTTGAACTGCGCATGCATATATTGCTACGGCCACGGCCTGAGACAGAGGTTTTTTATTATTACTACACCGCAATTTAATTCTTTCGTATCCATGTGACTATTGAAATCTATCACATTGGTGAAAAGTGAAATACGTAGATGGCATCAACAGAGCTTGAATAGGTGCACATGTAGATGCTGAAACACCTTTATCCGAACCAGTATCAAATCCCGATGGACTTGACTCCACCAACTTGAAATGCCACGCAACAACTGTACGATAACAAACCGTGATATAATAAGTCGAGACATATCGTGTGGGAGCGTCAATTGGGCTGCTCACCCCCTGCCAATCCCATCACATCCCACGCACAGGATTTGGTTGGGGAGGACCGCCCATGCTCGCGGATGGGTTCCATGAGGTCCAGACCACGAGGCAGATCAGCCCTTCATGCACGTCTCTTGAATTGCCTCAACGTCACCCACCGCCAGCCTACCCTGTTGCGGCACATTCCCCTCATGAAACCCTTCTCCTCGGGGAATTTCCTCGCTCTGCTTGCAAGGATGACCGGGCTCTGAACCTTGGAATCGAGAGCTACCCTGTTTCCCATCCCAGATACGGACCAAGGGGAGTTACTTGTTACGATGGGCAATGTGTCAACCACGCGGAGCCGAGACGGGGGGAGGAAACCCAGATGCGGCACATACTGCGACCCCCCAATCCTCGCTCTTGAGGAGGAAACGGGGTCGAGTAGCACAAAGAGTGCGTGTACGTATACGAATGCGTAGAACCTTGGGGGAGGGGCCAGCCTCCGACTTTTGGGTTTGTCTCCCGTGGCAACAAGTACTTTGAAACGAGCCAGTTCAGTTCGCAGCGTCATTCCCGTGCCTCTTACCGGAAGAACCAAGCGGGACAACAAAAGTATTCACACGTGCACGCACAGGGTCTGGTCATGTCAGATTCGGCAGTCACTAGCAAAGACACATCTTACACCAACAGCCTCGCTCTGTGCGATGTCGAGCGCGCGGGAATGTGACACGAATTCTCTCCTTCTTGGATCGGCCGACCACTGATTCAAGGTTAAAATTTGGGTTTGGAGCGGTACGCCGGCAGACGCAGTCCTGTCTAACAAACGGGCCAGCCGTGTGACCAATCGCTGACGGGATTGCGACTTTGAAACCGCCTTGCACAATGGAGGTGGGGGGGAAGGGGGGGCTTTTGGTCTTGCGGCCGGCATTCCTCACGACGAAAGAGGGCCTTGTGACTCGCAGCTTTTCAATTGCTGCGTAGGCACTGGATTGGATTGGGTTGGATTGGTGTGGGTGTGTGGTGGTCCCAGCCTCGTTCCCTCAACTCTCATTGCCTCGGGTTCGCACTCTGCTCTGCCCAGGGTCTCGCCAGGTAAATAAGGGCCGGTTAGGTTAGGCCCCCCTTGTACAGATACGTGCAGGGTCCTTTGGAGCTGTGACATGCGTTGGGGATCGTGGCGAAAAGGATGATGTTTCTCTGTTTCGCCTCTCGATGCAGAACAGGATTGTGCGTGCTCGCTCGCGCTCGCGGACGGAACAAGGGTGACGTAGCGCAAAGCAGTCAGTTTCTTTGCTGACGAGGAGGACGAGGCTGTGGGCGTTTCGTGCCTCGGCGTACAAAGACTGAGTCTCCAATTGAGGCATCCAGCGAGGCTACCCACAGGCCGACCGTCTGTGCATTGGGGATGCACAACATCTAGGCGACATTTCTTGGGTTCCCCACCGGACCGAGGCGGGCGTCAAATCGTCGATGGTCCTTGTCTGGCAGGGCTCTGTCTGAGCCTGTGAGGCGAGAGAGAAAGCTGCTGCCTGTGGGAGCTCGACCGCAAAGATCGTCAAGGTCGCCCATTGCACGGCGCCGGAGCTTCAGGTAAGGATCAACGGAGGGAGCAGAGTTTTTGTGCAGAATATTCCTCGTGCTCCCCACGTTGTCTATGACTCGGCTCAGACTGGAACATTGCGACTTGGAGAGGGAGAAGAGGGGGGGAGGTCGATGAGAAACTAGCTGGAGACATCTGACATTAGATACACGAGGTAGAGGGAATGGGCCATGGCGGCCGGGAAAGACCAATTCAAGCTCCGCCACGGCCGTGATGCAATTTGGTCGTCTCGGAGCGAGCACCTCCAACCGAGAGGCGACTCGCGAGAGAGCGGCATAAGAAATGCCGACACTCATGGAGCCCTGGAGCGCAGGCAACGGAAGCTCCATTGTTCGCTGTTACACCGGATGAATCGGTCTCTCTACAAAGATGGAGCGATGGATCCGGGCTACTGAGCGTCCCTGGTCTTGTCTGAGATTGGGGGCCGTCAATAGCAGGGCCTTCGCTCTCGGCGTGAGTGAGCCAATTGGGTAATCCGACGATGGGACTTGTAATCTCCAGGCCATGATTTGCTCATGGGAATGGTCAAGTGGCCAGATAACACGAGAGGCGGACGACTAATCTGATCTCTTTCCCCCAAACGATATTACGTACGTATTGTGGGCGAGTGATTTTCCACCGCGATCACGGTTCTGTGTCACCGCATGTACCAGGTAGATCTGCAATCTAAGATGTGGGCAGGTAACCTTCATGCCCCCATCGCCAAATTATCATCCGCCTACATAGTACCCTTAGCTCTCTGGCCTTGCGCGCTTTGCTACGTCGAGGTTCCTATTCTGGCAGGGCCTACGATCCTCGCTGCATTGAATCTCGACTGGCGCCGCTGGCGAAATGAAGAGATGACGCTCCATTTCAGGTACAGTAGTGAGGCGGACAGGGCCCCAGCAGATCCGTCAGGACCCTTCCTCCTCCATCGTCGCAGTCTGGATGGAGGCTTTCGATGGATATTCAGCGGTCCCCGCAAAAAAGTCGACCTCAATTTTAAAATCGCACCCTCGGTTCTGGCGGCGCGCCCTACGTGTTTTATTTGTTTGGGTCAATTGGAGCGTGTTGATGGCCTCCAAGGTGAGGGTCAGTCGCACCAACTTCAATTGGATTGGTGATGTACAGGAGGTCTTCACTATCAACGCCAGATAACGCCTGGCGCTGACCATGGCATTGGCATTCTTACGTACGGTTTTGGGTCATGTCATCGCAGGCTGTGTAACCTCTACGGAGTACGTAATACGTGTAATAGCTTGCTCCAGCACTTGTTCTGGTTGCATCCTCGAGTCGGTCGTTGTCGTGTCAACCATAAAGCCCGCTCCCGTCCAATGCGCGCTCTGCCACGGTGCCGGACCGGCACTGTCGGTCAAAATGGCGTGGAGGGAAGATCGGCGGGAGATAAAAATCTGGGTACCACATCTGACACTGGATGTGGCGGCAAGATTCGGAAATATTGGGACATTATTGCAATGTCGATGCAAAAAGAACCTCAATTGCAAATGGGATCAGTCCATGTGGACACTTTGGACATGTTGCTCTGGATGTTCTCCCGAGGCAGCAGGGTCCTGGTGCCGAAGCCGATCGTCTTGGGGCTGGCTGAGGCGCGCGACGGGTGCCGGCGACCAGAGATAGACTGGACCGACACGAGAGCTAAATCCAGAAAAATATCGCTACGGAGATTTCTCGTCCTGCGTAATTAAAAACTCGAGCAAGCCGAGGCGGTCTCGACGGAGGTGTCTGGGGCGGTTGTTTCGGCGCGATTTTGTTTCGGAGCTACCTGCGAGTAGGTAGTGCGTATGGAGTAACTTTGATGACCTAGGAGAAAGTCGCTCAGCGCCTCCCGTCAATTGCGTCTTTCCCTCAGCGCAAGTATGTAACTAATTATTACCGTGTGTGTCCGTGGAGGCAAAAAAAAAAAAAAAAAAAAAAAAAAAAGGACGGGCCAACCAGATGGTCAAGGTGGCTAGCCAAGACAGAAAAAGGCTCACCTAAGAAAAGAAACGTGGTTGACCGATGCTTTGCAACTCCACGGCTCACATGCCCATTTGCCATACATTGCCATTGCTGTTGCCATTGAATATCCATGCATGGCTAGCAGGTTAGCTGCTTGGAAGGGTACTTTGATCTTCATGGGCCTGCCTGTTTTTGCGCGATAAAAAAGATGGCATCCATCGCAATTAGCCGGCTGACGCCAACGAACAAAGCCAGGCTGATAAGCAGGGCGGCGCTCAGAGGAACCCAAAAAAGCCTCTTGTTGATGAAACAGCGACTACTTGTTTGGCTCCCGGCGAGAAAAAATTGTTTAGTTCTGGACCCTTCTGGACAGGACAGGTACCGTTACCACGCCTCCACCCCCACGGCGTGGCCGACAAGAGATACCAATTGGCGGCCTGTGACTGGTCGGAGAGAACCTGACCGCCTGCGGTAATTGGCCCAAGGCCAGTCGCAGTTCTGGGGGAGGATCGCGATGACGTCGGGTGGACCAGGGATTGGACTGGCTTTCGGGGGTGCGAGTTGGAGGAGGCGTGTGCGCTTCGTGAAGAGTGAAGACTGTGTGGATGGATGGCCCACCTGGCTGTCCTTCAGCTTGGAGAACCGGAACTAGTCCTTGGGGTGAGGCCTGCAAGTCCCTCCATGCCCACGAGGGTCCTTCTGTGCCTGGCGTAGATTTCCATGTTCTCCCCACGACTCGAGTTTGAAGTATTGACTTGGCCTGGTCGCGCTGCCCGTGGGTGACGTATTGTCCCATACTTTTCTCGACGGAGAGCGGATTGTCTGACCGCTCAGATGGTCAAACTTTTTTTCGCCTCCCCTTTTTTCTCATTGTTGAGGCAGTTGACTAGTACAT
Organism: Clonostachys solani; assembly: GCA_902141235.2. NCBI lineage: Eukaryota > Fungi > Ascomycota > Sordariomycetes > Hypocreales > Bionectriaceae > Clonostachys > Clonostachys solani. Next base: position 271,412 of record CABFOC020000097.1, read on the forward strand.
CCCCAGCCGATCCGGACCCGGCTTCCAGAAGCTTTCAGCCTAGGTGGTCCCCACACTAGGCTGCCGTGGATGAAGGCTGTCAGTCGCATTTACATGCGATGCGCCTTGACTAGCCAAACCGCCAAGTCTCTCTCTCCCTCAGCCAGCTCAATTGGGTGACTTGATCTGGGGGGGACGACCTGAGTCCTCGTTCCCGTGGGTCGGGGCCGGGGCGGCTACCTGCAAGACCCTGACATTCAATCTTTCCTGCGTCCTTATCACAGCTGTATCGGTTTCCTTTCGTGCGAGGCAATTATCGTGTTTCCCGGTGGTGTGAAGGCGACCCGGGCATACAGAGAAGACATGGGGGTTGCCTCGTGATGAGAGTTCTGTACTATCCTCCAGACCATCTTACCAAATTGCATGTAAGTCCTACAGAGGCGAGCACAGATCTTCGAGGTGGCGGTCATCAATGTTCAATCTTCAAATGGCAGTCGGGGGGATCACCGCCGGTCAGCCGCCTAGTTGATAGGGGCTACAGTGCTCCATAGTGGGAAATGGGCACTAAAAAGGGCGGTGGCCGAAAAGGCTGGTACCGGCACGAGCTCGGGACCGTGTTTCGCACAGTGAGATATTTCCCAACTCGGGAATGGCCTGCAGGCGCTATTGATAAGCTCATCGGCCTTCGATTTGCCTGTTTGAAATTCCCATGCCGATGAATTCCGTCCACGACGTCGCGACACACTCGCCCACTCCCGTGCGCAGCCAGCGCAAGAGTCAAGCACCGACTGTGCGATGGAAAATGGTGTGCACGTCTGGAATCTAACCAGAAACATTGTGCCTCACCACCGCGTCATCGGCTGCCTCTCTGTTGAAATTGTTTCATTTCGATTTCAGGAGAGGGAGAGCCAAGTGCAATAGGTTAGGCCAGTTGCGCCGTTGGCGTAGGACGCGACCATCCGGAGCCTCCACATAGACTCGGACGAGATCCGGGATCTGTGATGAGAAGTTGGAGTTGAACTGAGAGATGCTGGGTAGTTGTGCCTACTTGCCCGCAAATTGACATGGCCCCATGGCGGATCGAGGTATGATCTCCGCATCCCGCGCTCTACTACTTCGCTGGCTGCATGCATCTGCTGTTCTGCCTCTTGCTAGCTGTGACCCCGTTTTGCTTTCTTTTTCCTCTGGTGCTAGTTGCCTGGAATATTGACGGAATCACGCGACATATGCGAGGGATTGGGAGAGCCTGATAAGCGTCTTGGAGCCTTTTGCGAAGCACCATCGTCTCAGTCAGCCAAGAAATCAGGGATGACTCAAATATAAACAAGCATCGGCCCATATGATTCATAGCTCTGCGAGCGTCGTAGCAAGAAGCAATTGGCACTTGAGACAAACGGGCACACGAAGGCGGCTGAGTTCTGTGTTGTCTGGGACAGGTATCAACCTTCGTAGCAAGCTTAATGGCTGTTTTCAGACAAGACCAGCTTAAACGTCTCGTGGTCTCGCCCTGCCCTTTACACGGGACAATCAATCAGACGAGCATACATTTCATCCAAGTGCGTAGGGTATGTACCGGCTGCCTTCAGAAAACAGCCGCCCTTCTCGAACCGCAATCCGTTGGTAGCGTACAGGTGGTGACAACCGACACCACCAGTTAATGAATGGATCCCACTGTGCTAGACCATGTCGGGTTTGGGATTCGCATTCGGTGGCCCTGTTGCGAGCCAGTGGAGGAGGAGGAGGGTACATGATCAGCACGGCCGAATGAGCAAAGTCATCATTTGCATTCATCAATGGGATGGGATGGGATGGGATGGTCGCCTGGGCAGCCAATGGCGCACAGGGCAATTCTCAGACGTTGTGCATCACCGCGGAGCGTCGTGGGACTTTGGCTTCGCAGGCGCGGTAGAACCGGCTCCGGACGCTTCACTAGATCGCCTCTTCCGTGATGGGGGTGGGCAATTTTTTTTTCCTGCTGGCCTGGCCTCGCCTCTTGCATGCTAGGACCAGGTACAGTACATTGATCGATCCCATTGAGGGAATCCATCACTACTGCCGGGCTGGGGACGAGTGTAGGTGAAGAGGTGTCGTCATTGGGCCAATCCTGGCCATGCGTAAAAAAGCCCCGTCGAAAATGCCTCAGCCAAAAAGCTGGCTCTCACACACACTGGGCGCCCTGGGGCCTAGCGAGATCACAGTGTGGGAGCTGGAAAAGTCGCGCTCTCGCTCGCGCATCGCTGCTGGTGCTGGGGGGGGAGGGAAAGTCGGCAAGGTGACACTGGCTGATGGAGGGCAATGCCTGCCGAATTCTCGGGTGGAGCAGGGGCACGGCCAGTGGAGATGCCACTAGGAAGTGGACCTGGAGTGCACTGCTGTTGGCGGCGACGTGCATCAAGAGCCCCAGCTGGGACCAGGAACCCAGGTAGCTAGCTAGCAAAGTCATGACTGATCGCGAGAGGGAATTAACTAATAGGCCCGGCAGCTAGGGTAACGAAAGCGCGAGGGAAAAAAAAAGAGCGAGCGACTCCCTGGTCGCTGATTTGGACCGGGCTGTCTCCGGCCAGGACAATGACGGGACTTGTTTACACGCTCCAGGAGGCACCTTGGCGAGTGTCCCAGGCATGTTCCTGGCCCAGTAGTAGTGCTTGCGCAAAGCCCTTCAGAAATGTAGCTCATACTGTAGCCGCCCCGTCGCCCTTCTCACTGCGCTCCTGGCACTGTGCGCCTGGGCACAATGGAGTCGCTATCGCAGGGCAACTCTGGCTCGAACTTTGACCGCCCGAGGTCGTGTAAACAAAGGTTTAAGCCGGTAGAGCCTCGCGGACAACACCGTGAACCTGCAGACGCCCAATTGGCGTGATAGGGGAACTTACAGCCTGAAAATTTGTCAATTGGCTACTGGGTAGACTTTTACGTATGCTCTCTGGCGGCGAGTTCCACGCCGGCGCCGCCTACCGTGTCTCGCCCCCCAGTACATGACTTGTCTGTTCGAGTCGTGCCGTGCCTTGGCTCTGAGGATGGATGTGATGAAAAGCCTCACTGACGGTGGGCACAGTGTGGGTGTCAGCACAGTTCGTACTGCCTGCACGCACGCACGCACCACCACACGCCCGCCCGCCTTGAGCCGAACAAGTACTATGTATCCCCAGGCCAAGGTGGGCAGGCAGGGGGCAGAAGGCGAATCGAGCCCGGCAGGTACAGTGTGGAGGTACCTCCTGGGACATGTGCTCCAGAATTTTTGTATGGCGCTGGCTGGCTTCGCTGTTTCTCAGAGTAAAGTGCGCAGGCATTGAAATAGAAGCTCCCGCCCGACCTTGGTCCAAAGTTTCTTCCTTCTTCTTTTTTCTCCTCACCCACGAATGTTGTCGATATAAGCAACCCTCTCTCTTCGTGCGGTGCTGCGACACTTCTTCCTCCCTCCATCCTCATCACCTCTCCACTCTACCTCTACAACACCACACCTTACTCCTGTGCTATTACCTAGAGGTAGCTCGTATAGAGCAAAGCGGCATTTCCTACCTACACCTACAGCCACCTTTTATTATTCTATATCAGTTGGCTCGCCTAGTTCGCTGAGCTCTATTTCTCCCTAAGCCCCCCATGGCTGATTCCAAGGATGTCGGCGCTCCTGCGCTCGACACGACCATCGAGCACGGCGGCTTCGACGAGAAGAAGGCCCAGGGCGCCGTCGCCCAGCCTACCAAGGAGGTTCCTGCCGAGGATGAAGAGGAGGACGAGGATATTGATGCCTTGATCGAGGACCTCGAGTCCGAAGATGGACACGCCGACTTCGAAGAAGAGGAGGAGGGCGCTGTCGGTGGTGCTCGCCGCATCCCCGAGGACATGCTCCAGACCGACTCCCGTGTTGGTCTGACCGAGTCTGAGGTTGTCGCCCGTCGCCGCAAGTTCGGTTCCAACCAGATGAAGGAGGACAAGGAGAACCTGGTTCTCAAGTTCCTTGGCTTCTTCATTGGTCCCATTCAGTTCGTCATGGAGGTAAGTTTCTGATCATTGCTTTTGCATTTACCACTACACACTTTGGTGGCGCATCCATCCTTTGCGCTTGCTTTCATCATTTTCCCTTCCTCGCGACATCTTCCTGTGCAGGCGACCAGCAACGGTCAATTGAGTTCGGCCAAATTTCCTTGGCGACGCGATACGGCGAACTTCAATTGGTCCTTGCTGGCGCAGCCGGGCGTCGCTCTCGCATCACACCTCGTTTGTTTGGGTTGGAGCTAGTGGTCAATGCGCGTTTTCGGCGCAAGATTACATTCTCCACACCAGCTGCTCCCTGGTTGGGTGGGGCTGCAAGAGATTTCTTCCCACTGGCCAAAGTGCCTCGCAGTGGAGTGTGTCTCGATGCATCCATCATGATGACAGTCCCCCACTGTTTCTCCCATTACCCTGCCTGCCGATCCGATAGTGCTCGACCGATCGCAATTTGTCGCCTGTCTTGCTCACCCGTGTTCGTTTACGTGCGTTTCAATTGGCTAACAGGTCGTGTCTCATTTAGGCTGCTGCTGTTCTCGCTGCCGGTCTCGAAGATTGGGTTGATTTCGGTGTTATTTGCGGTCTCTTGCTCCTTAACGCCTGTGTCGGTTTCTTCCAGGAATACCAGGCCGGTTCTATCGTCGACGAACTCAAGAAGACTCTCGCTCTCAAGGCCACTGTCCTCCGTGATGGTGCCCTGAAGGAGATTGAGGCCCACGAAGTCGTTCCCGGTGATATCCTCCAGGTTGATGATGGTTCCATTATCCCCGCTGACGGTCGCATCGTCACCGAGGGTGCCTTCCTCCAGGTCGATCAGTCCGCTCTTACTGGTGAATCTCTCGCTGTCGACAAGCACCAGGGTGATGAGTGCTTCTCTTCCTCCGCTGTCAAGCGTGGTGAGGCCTTCATCGTCGTTACTGCCACTGGTGACAACACCTTTGTCGGTCGTGCCGCTGCTCTCGTTTCCGCTTCCGCTGGTGGCACTGGTCACTTCACTGAGGTTCTCAACGGCATTGGTACCATTCTCCTGATCCTCGTTGTCGCCACCCTCCTCATCGTCTGGGTTTCTTCATTCTACCGTTCCAATAAGATCGTCCGTATTCTGGAGTTCACCCTCGGTATCACCATTGTCGGTGTCCCCGTTGGTCTTCCCGCTGTCGTCACCACCACCATGGCTGTCGGTGCTGCCTACCTCGCCAAGAAGCAGGCTATCGTCCAGAAGCTTTCTGCCATTGAGTCCCTTGCTGGTGTTGAGATTCTCTGCTCCGACAAGACCGGTACCCTGACCAAGAACAAGCTGTCTCTCTCCGAGCCCTTCACCGTCCAGGGTGTTGAGCCCGATGACCTGATGCTCACTGCTTGCTTGGCCGCTTCCCGCAAGAAGAAGGGTATCGACGCTATCGACAAGGCTTTCCTCAAGGCCCTCAAGTTCTACCCCCGTGCCAAGAGCGTTCTGTCCAAGTACAAGGTTCTCCAGTTCCACCCCTTCGACCCCGTCTCGAAGAAGGTCCAGGCTGTTGTTGAGTCTCCCCAGGGTGAGCGCATCATCTGCGTCAAGGGTGCCCCTCTCTTCGTTCTCAAGACTGTCGAGGAGGACCACCCCATCCCCGAGCACATTGACCAAGCCTACAAGAACTGCGTTGCTGAGTTTGCCACCCGTGGTTTCCGTTCTCTCGGTGTTGCCCGCAAGCGTGGTGAGGGTGCTTGGGAGATTCTCGGTATCATGCCTTGCTCTGACCCCCCTCGTCACGACACTGCCCGCACTATCAACGAAGCCAAGCGTCTCGGTCTCTCCATCAAGATGTTGACTGGTGACGCCGTCGGTATTGCCCGTGAGACTTCCCGCCAGCTCGGTCTTGGTACCAACGTCTACAACGCTGAGCGTCTCGGTCTTGGTGGTGGTGGTGACATGCCCGGTTCCGAGGTTTACGATTTCGTTGAGGCTGCCGATGGTTTCGCTGAAGTTTTCCCCCAGCACAAGTACGCCGTCGTTGAGATTCTCCAGCAGCGTGGTTACCTCGTTGCCATGACTGGTGACGGTGTCAACGATGCTCCCTCCCTGAAGAAGGCTGATACCGGTATTGCTGTCGAAGGTTCCTCCGATGCTGCCCGTTCCGCTGCCGATATTGTCTTCCTTGCCCCTGGTCTCGGTGCTATCATTGATGCCCTCAAGACTTCCCGCCAGATTTTCCACCGCATGTACGCCTACGTTGTCTACCGTATCGCTCTGTCCCTCCACATGGAAATCTTCCTCGGTCTCTGGATTGCCATCCTCAACAACAGCTTGAACCTGAACCTCATCGTCTTCATTGCCATCTTCGCCGATATTGCTACCCTGGCCATTGCCTACGACAACGCTCCTTACTCCCAGACTCCCGTCAAGTGGAACCTTCCTAAGCTCTGGGGTATGTCCGTTCTCCTCGGTTTCGTCCTTGCCATTGGTACCTGGATTGCCCTCACCACCATGTTCGCTGCTGGCAACAACTACGGAGGTATCACTGAGAACTACGGTGATATCGATGAGATTGTCTTCCTTGAGGTCTCCCTTACTGAGAACTGGCTGATCTTCATCACCCGTGCCAACGGTCCCTTCTGGTCCTCCATTCCTTCGTGGCAGCTGGCCGGTGCCATCTTCGTCGTCGATATCCTCGCTTCCCTCTTCGCCATCTTCGGTTGGTTCCGTGGCTCTGACCACCGCACCCACATCACCGGTGTTGTCCGTATCTGGATCTACTCCTTCGGTATCTTCGCCGTCATGGGTGGTCTCTACTACTTCATGCAGGGAAGCGCTGGTTTCGACAACCTGATGCACGGGAAGTCGCCCAAGCGTTCCCAGAAGCAGCGATCCCTTGAGGACTTCGGTAAGTTACATTTCTTCAATCACCCATTCTTACATTCACATGCTAACATGTTTGTCCAGTTGTCTCTCTCCAGCGTGTCTCGACTCAGCACGAGAAGTCGACCTAAGCAATGCTCTACATACCCCTCGTGACTTTCCGGATTGTTTCTGTTTCTTTGTCCCTAGTAGCATTATTTGGACTTTTACCAATGTATAGAAGCGTCAGGACGGTTTGAGGTGGACGCTTTGCATCCCTAGAGAACGTCACTTAGACACTTAATGCCAAATTTAAAAAAATTAATAAATCATTCTCTTGAGTAGAAGATTTCATCACTCATTTTGACCCTACAATGCTTTCTGTGACCTTACTGCATGTACTTTGACCTCTCGATATCCAATATTGTAATGACGATTGGGCTGGAGTATACGAGGTGCCTATTACGTGTGCTTGGAGTCCAACAACAAACCTATATTTAGGGGTCCAACACTCGTCTAAGCCAACATGATACAACGCTGGCCATCCTGCCTTCAGAATCACCCCATAATCATCTAGATGTAACCATGATCAAGGTTCATCAAGCTGCTCTCTCAAGAACTAAGGTTGGTGACTTTGACTTTGGGGGAGTACTGGCCCATCACGTGATGACATCATTTCTTCCTCTTGGGTTCTGTAAACTTGTGCATCACACTCAGAGAAATCGGATCCACTTTTAACCAGCTTGAAGAGCAGATGCTTTATACGTCTGATATTTGCCAAACACCCAACGCAATGTAATGCCGTTATTATCAAATTGCCCAACATCAACATGTTGCAAATCCCAGGCTATTACTACGGCAAGTATCTGTCCGACCGCGCATGCGAACAGCTGGAGTGACTGACCTTTCTTCTCCAAAGATGAGGAAAAGAAAAAGTACTTCAAGGTTGAAAAATCATCCACGGCGCCTTCTGCTTCCACTTGGTCCTCGGATGCCGTGAAGAGGCGCAAGGTTGAGCATCAAGCCAGCGAGGTTGTGCGGAAGCGTGACTGGGAGCTCAGATCCCACATCAAGCGACACAGGCTCTGGGAGCACACCGTCGCATCGGGGACTCTCAAGCGAGAGATACGTGATGATCTGAGCTGGGAGGGAGGAGACAGCCTGAAGGCCGCGGCTTGGGCTGGTGGCCTGGAAGCAAAGGGGGAGGTGCGGTTTGGGTCACATCACAGGAGAAGCGGACATCTGCCTTGCCTGTGGATTGGTGGCCAGGAGCAGGGGCTGGAGACCGCCGTGGCTTATACGAGTAGGTCGTCTCTTTTTCAATATTGGGATGTTCCTCGTTCCTATATCAAGATTGTCGAAGTTGTGCTAACGGGGGGCTCTGCATATAGCGGTGGACGAAGAAACCCCGGTTGGGAGCTATTTGCCAGTGGATGACGACGGGAAACTCTCGTTTCGAGAAGACGTCCCTCTGGACTCGCCGAGGCGACCGGTCAGATACATAGAGTCGACTCGTTGCTCGCAAATGAGCTCTATCTCGTACCATCAGGCTTCTCACCGAATATTATTAACCTCCAGAGAGCCAGGTAATCCTCTCGGCTTGAATATCTTCTCGCCGCCTCGGTGTCGTGGAACAGAAGGGCCTTGGATTCTCGGAGAAGGTATACAGGTCTTGCTTTTCGCTTCTCTCTTCTTGTTGCCTACACCATACTGACCAACATGGCCAGCCGCAAACCACCAGCGCATCTCCTTCTCCCGTCTCTGGCGCCACGACCACGTCGCCCTCAACACCTGCAAACCCGCGCCCCCTTCCCTCCCCCATTTAATCTGCGCCATCGCCACCGACTCCGGCCTCGTCAGCGTGGCAACCGACGAGTCCGTCTCCCTAATCACATCCCACAACCCCTTCAGAAGCGACCGCAACCGCAACCGCACCCACCAACACACAAGAACCCCCCGCGACGTCTTCGACCTCGACTTCCACCCCACCAACCCAAACATCATCTTCTCCGGCGGCCGCCAGCCCCGCGTCTGGATCAAGGACACGCGCACCCCGCCGTCGGAGCCGTGCCGCCACATCACCCACCCCAGCTCCGTCGCCCGCCTCCGCGCCATCTCGGAGAACCAGCTCCTCGTCTGCGGGCCCCAGAGCGCAATGGCCGTCTACGACGTCCGCTTCTTCCCCACGCCGCAAGGAGGAGGCCGCAACGACGACGACAACGCCCCGCCGAGACCGCGCCCCGGTCCCCTGCTCGCTTTCCCCGAGTACGTCAACGGCGCGCACCTGGCCGTCGGGTTCGACGTCTCGCCCGAGCTGGGCATCGCCGCGGCGGCGCAGGACGACGGGACGGTGAGGCTCTTCTCCCTCGCCACCGGCCGGCGGCTGGCCTGCCCGGCGATGGAGGCGCGCGGCAAGATGGGCATGCCGATCAAGTCGCTCATGTTCCAGACGGTGCCGGGGGAGAACTCGCAGAGCCTGTTTGTGGGTGAGGGGCTATGGCTGAGGAAGTACTCGTTCGGCACGCGGGAGTTGGATGCTTGATTATCATCTGGGTATATACGTCACTTAAAAAGGGGGGTTAACTGGCGCAATAGCAAGGTCAAATGGTGAAGGATTCACCCGGCGTTACTTTTTTGGCAGGGAGGTCAAAGGAGAAGGTCTATAAAATGCAGAGACGGTTCACCCAGGGCGTCACGGTTTTAACGTGTGTAGATTCAAGAAGAAGAAGAAAAAAATAACACCATCTTTTGTTTTAGAAAACGACGAAGAAATTGACAAGGTTCTCAAAAACTCCATGATTGCTCGGCCGTCTTCTCATGCCATACATGGCCAGTGTTAACCCAAACCAGGAACGGTCAAATACCATCCGTACCACCCAGAAAACAAATGTAAGAATCCTTTTTGGTTTTTATAATGCCGTGTCCGCTCGTCGAAATGAGGACCACAAGGGAAACATGATACAGTCAACACGTTGGTCAACTAAATAGCTACTAAACGAAAACGACATCCTATCGTGGCCTTGATGGAGGGGGGCCGACGTTGCAGCCCTCGGCCAGAAAGGGATAAGCCTTGACGAAACGCTCGCCGAGACTCCAGTTTTTGAGATTTCGTAGATGGCGCTCAAAGACAGGGTTGATCACGAGCTCGTCCCCGTCTGGGCCCTGGAGAAGAGCGTCTGTGTCCTCATAGGGCCAGCTGAGATTCAACGTGGTGGTGAAGGGTATAAAGAAGTTATCGAAAACGATCTCATGCGTTTCTTGGGTTTGTACAATCTTCTCGCGCATCACCGGGAATGGTATGTGATCGACCCAGGCAGGATGATCAATGGTCAGTTGACCATGCGTAGGGCGAAACCACTCCGGGAGACGCTCCCAGTTCGTCTGCGTAGGAGAAATCTGCCACCGCATGAGGAGGAACATGACGTAAAGAACAGCAATGCGCTCCGGCAAGGTAGAGATGTCCGGAAACGTGGATAAGATATCCGTAAACACCTTTGACAAGGGATGGCTGAAGGCACTATTGGCCGGGTTGAGGAGCGAAGAGACGGAAGGGTAGCGAGGGCCAACCACTTCCTGCACTGGCAAGCCTTCGGCAGCACGCTGGCGGCGCTCGTTGAGGAAGTCCAGCAACAAGTAGTCCAGTGGGCAGGTTGGTGCACAGTTCTTGATGGGCAGGGTCCACTGAGGAGACCCGGGAGCTGGGTTCGGAGAATAGTGAGGAGAAGGAGCATCTCTAGCCATCTGGCTCGGTCGGCTGGTAGGACCAGTTGTCGAGGTAGTTCTGGGAGACGCTTCCCACCGCCCACCTCCACTTCCGGGCCGAACCCGCAACGCCTGGTCGTTGCGGTTGTCCGTCCAGTCATGCCGCATGGGCACATGGTGATATCGTGGAGTGTCTTGAGCACTATTTTCGCCATTGTGGATTCTGGCTACGCGCTGGTTGTTCTCAAGAAGAAAGTTGAGCCCGAGACGTTCGGGGCCCATGTCCAGCCCGTGTCGCATTTCATGTCGCTGCTGGTTGAGCTGCATCCTGGCCTGCTCGCCTTGATTGCCAGCACTCTGCCAGCTCTGCGAGCCAATGTCCGTGCTGCTAGGGGACGGGACACTTCCAGGTGTTGAGGCATTGTGGACACTCATTGGTGCCGGGGGTGGAGCAACATTTGGCACAGACGGCGCATATGTCTGAGATGGGGACGCGTATAAGCGGCTGGGATCTGATACTGCAGGAATCCGTTAACATGGGGCTTTCCTTGTCAATGTTGTAGATAGATGAGCATACTGTTTCCTAGCAACGGCTGAAGTTCGCCGATAATAGTGGCTAGTCGCCGTTTGATCTCTATATTTTCCTGCTCAACGGCTTCCTTGGCCCTCTGAACGGCAAGAAGCTCTTGGTAGGGCTGCTGACTAGTCAAGTCCTGGATGCGCCTCTCGAGCGTCTCAATCTGTTCTTTGGTCCGCTTACGGATAGCTCGCTGGGCCTCACGATCTGCGAAACAGCATTAGCACATCACAAGCCGAACACATTTTGCGAAGAGCTGACGGGTCGGGGTTCTCCGAAAATAAGAGAGAGAAACGGGGCAGGGAGTGGGCTGACGGGGGCAAGAACAGCACTTGGAACTGGCCGTGTTTCGAAAACATGTGACAGCAAATATAAAATATAGGTAAAGTAAGCCATACCATTCTCTCTCTTCTTAGCCAGCTGCTCCGGCGTCAGGTTGGCAACCCCTCTGCTGCCGGGCCCGGTCTTCTTCTTCTTCCTCGCGGCTTCCTGGGCGGCAGCATCGGCGATGTCGGGCTCCGGAGACGCCTCCCTCTTCTTATTGTCGCCGGCAATGGACGCCCCGTCAGGGCTCTGGACGACCAGCTCCTCGGTCGCGGACGCCATCGCCAACCCGTGGGCGCTCAATTAACCGCGTTCCAGACGGGGTGGCGCGTGTGCTCCGCTCAGCAAGGAGAGAGAGGTTGATAGAAGGCCGCCGCAGATTGGCGGGAGGAGGCGGCTCGCACCTGTCCCACCTGGGGGAGAGCCGTTCGGCAACAACCTGGGGATTGTGTAACGGTTGTATTGTGCACGACCGATAGCACGGCACACGTCACGCAGGGACCCTGTGACGGTACCACCTGCAAGGTACCGAATGAAACCGACCACTCGATGGAGAGAAGGGCGCGTAACAGAAGCCGCTTTGACGTCGGACAGGACCCAGCCTGTGTGGTGTGTCGCGCGATAAGGCGCTCCTAATGGGCGACCAAAGCGGGCCACACCCCCCCTACGGAACCGGGCTGTTGACTCAAGAAACAAAAAGAAAAACGAAAGGGAAAAACGACAGCAATGGAAAGAGAGAAGGGAGCACGAATGGCCAAGAAATGACTTGTCCCCCTCTTCTGCTGCCCTCGGTTTGGGGTTCACTTGGGGGGGGAGTATGTGGGGGAGGGCCCAGCAGACCCTCTTGAAAATCTGGGGGTGGGAGCAGAGAGCTGGAACAAGAACAAGGGGATCTTTGTCCTCAAGATCCGCCACCAATCTCGGGCCAGCAAACCCGCACGAGAAGCAAGACCGGGACGGGATTCACGTAGGGTGGAGTGGGAACTGGGGACAGGCCGGGACTGGGCTGGACGGACTCGATCTCTGGTGAGCTGCACTCGGCCAAGAAGGAGGGACTCGATGGGCAAGGGGGAGGTGAAAAATGAGGAGGAAACGCGCTCTGGCCTATGAGACGGGAAGCGTTGAATCATATGAACAGGTCTAGCCACTGGCTCTTCGAGTCATGAAGAGACTTCGCCTGGCCCGTGCGCGCCCATCAAGAGACCAGGCAGGAGCGACGAAAAGAGTTCGGACGAGCTACCCGCGGGTACATCCGTCTCCTCCGTCTCCTGCCACCGGGCTCAGAGTTGGGACCGCAGGCCAGGTACAGCCTCGTACCTCGCACAAGAAGTAAATTGGAAGGTTCAGAGCATCCATGCGGCCATCTGATGGAAAACCTAACCCACTGTAGCAATTGATCTCTTGGAATGCGCCTAGCAGCCCTGCCCCAAAGTTTCACAACGGATACTGCCGACTGTGCTCCAATGCTTGGCAAGCTTGTTCATCATCTCATCTTGTTCAACAGCCGCAGCACCATGCAATCACATACGCTCCAGGGGAACAACTTTGGCTCTAAGCGAGACTCTTATGATTTATCCATCCGGAATCTAATTACTAACCCTCTCACTCACACAATATCTCAATTTCCCATCTTCCCAACAATTAGCGCCTCTTCCTAAACCTGTCTATTCCATTCTTCTATTCCGCAGAAGCCCTAGCTAGAGCCTCATGCAAATGCGGTGGGAAGCGGTAACGCAGCTGGCTGGTGTACGTAGTGAGGTCGAGCGTAATCTGCTTCAGCTGCTCGACCATCAGCCTTCTGGTCCCCTCGTTCCCGCTAAACTGTCCGTTGCTCAGCTGTTCTCTCTGCCGCACACAGCAGACAACTGTCCACATGAGTAGGTTAGGCACATTGATAGACACTGGCTGTGGAAGACCGGAGAACTTGGAGGCGTAGGCACGGATGATGCTGGCGTCGCCGTTGGCCTCCAGTGGTAGGATCTGGAGCGCTCGGATTTTCTGTCATGGAAAGAATTAGCAATGAAACAAGTCCTTTGGGTAAATTTTGAGTACGTACGTCTAGAGCGGGTGCCCACTGGCTAGCCTCAACCAGGCTCTTGATGTTGCTCATCTCGAGCAGGACACCGCAAGCCACCTTGCTTTGATCCTGGATCTTCGGGTAGAACATGGCATTCTTTTCGTAGATGGACATCATCGTCTTGGCAAGCTCGACAGGATCATCGATGGCTGCCAAACTAAGGCTGCTTCCCTGTAGATTCTCCGCCGAAGGGCCTGCCCTGGGTTTGACCGGCATCAGTCGCATAGGATCCTCGCCAATGTCTAGTGAGATGGCCTCGCTAAGTGCCCGGCTCACAATCGCGACAACCGTGTCGTATTCTCCCGCAAGGTGGTACAACAGAACTGAGTCTGTGGTGCGCCCGTTCTCATCAGCAAAGCTGGCTGCCTGCAACGTCACCGTGTTGACAAAGTCATCCTCCACATCGAGGCCAATCAAAGGTCCCCTCTCTTCAATGATACCCTTGATGCGGCGTCCGTCGGGTCGGATATCTCCAATCAGTTGGCTGAATTCGCGTGTTTCCAAGACCAAATCTCTCAGAGCCTCGTGACACAGGCTACCATGACGGCGACCAGCCTCTCCGCCGAGATCCTGGTTCAGGCAGATCAAGGTCAGGTAGTCCACGGCAGACTCGACATCTGCCGCTCGGAAATCCCTGGTGTAGTACCCAATCATGCGACCAAAGTTGATCTGGGGGAGATTCTTGGTGCTGTAGCTTCGGAGGTCGTTGGACTCGAGCATGGCATCGCTGGGCCTGAGAAGGCCGTAGAACTCGAGCGCGATACCAAAGTGAACTGCATCAATGTACGAAAAGGGGTACAGGTATGCGAGGGCATCCTCGAAGAGACCCGCGAGGATCTGGAGGTAGAAGAGCATACCGAAGCTGCCGTTGTTGTCCTCGGAAGGATTCTTTGGGAAATGCTTCTGGCCAATTTCCCGAATGCTGGCCTGCAGTTCCACCAGCCCGTAGGACTCGCCCGCCATCTCGATAGTCTTGTCGCCCTCCCGTGCTAGGCTGAACTGGAGCCAGATCCAATCATTGATGTCGGTGTTCAGACCCTCCAGGCTGCGGTTGCTCAACTCGGCACGGCCAATAATCTGGTAGCAAGCCCTCCTGAAGGGGTCCAGTGTAGCGTCGAGTTTGATGCGGGAGTTGAGCTCGTTTCTGCAGCGATCAAGGAGCTTCTTGCTCGTGATGCGCCTGTCGTCGCTTGCCGCATAGTTGTTCATGTATGTCGAGAATGTCCTATCGGTGCTCTTGAACGCACCTCCATTGTCGTTGATGTATCTGGCCGCCTCCTCCACCTGCCCGGATCTCAGCAGGTAAAAGACGACCGCCCAAATGGGTTCACCGCCCACAACGATGAGAGAGCTGTCATCTGGCACCAAGTCCTTTCGGGCCGACCTTAGACGAATGTATGCTCTGATCTTGCTCTGAATGTCGGGAAGACCTCCAAGCTTAGCCTCATGAGGGTGCTTTGCGATGAGCGCTTCAACCTCACGAAGGAACTGAATCTCAAGGAAGCGCGATGAGCCCTCGAGGATGCGCTTTCTCATCGCCAGTGACTGGGGTGAGTTGGGATTGTCGTTTAAGTAAATACCGGCATACTCTCGTTCCTTAGCTGTCTCGTTGTTGAGGGTGGTTTCAGCATCACGGTTCTCGCTAACAATTTCAGACAGGGCCAGGTAGGCCTCGTGCACGTGTATAGCATGAGGCTCAACCGACTTCCTTTCAACCTCAGCCAGCTCCGAGATGATGGGGTAAGGTCTCTTCATGATGCGGCTGGCATTGAGGTGGCGGACCTTCTCAGCAAGCCTAGCCTGCCTCTCACGCTGGACCTTGTCGTCGATTGGTCGTCCAGGGCCCTTAGACTTATCGCTTGAAGACCTCTCGACATCAGAGAACTCGGATTGGTGAGGGCCAATGCGGGTGGGAGCACCAATAACAGACCGCCCCAGGGACTTGCCCAGCATGCTGCTCCTCCCAGCCTTGGACATACCAGCCTGTGACTTGCTTCTGCGCGATCGGCCAAATGCTCCTTGAGACTCGCGTACGCCTGGGGCAGCCTCCTCTCGGGGCTTGATGCCAAAGTGTTCATAGATTCGCTTTCGCTGCGCGTCCCATTCCATCGTGACGTTGTCCTCGAGGAAGTTGTCAAAGTCTCGCACGGAGCGTTCCAGCCCGTCCGCAATCATGCTCAATGTCGTCTTTGTCTGCAGGTTCGAGAGGTACGTCTCGACGTCCACTTCGCTTGGTGCGTAGCCGGCGTGGGTTGCACGATCGGCCCGCCCACCTTGAACGTCCAGCAGTCCGAGGTCCTTTGCCGCCGCTCCAGGGTCTACACCAGAGGCAGCGAGGAGGTAATGGGCCTTTCCATCCAAGGGTCTGTCGCTGGGCTTGGACTGCAGCTTCCTCAGACGGTGACGCAGGTCACCCAGGCCCAGCTCCAGACTTGGGAGGTCTCCCATGTTCGACTTGGCCTCTCCACCCTTCTGGCTCTTCGCTAGGAGACTATCAAAGTAAGCGCCGGCGGGCTGGTTCTGTGTCGCGGATTGTGTCTGGGCCAGGCCACCCGGGGCTTGGCTAGCCAGGAGACTCGTGCCGAGCAGCGGTTGGTTGATTTGCTGAGGTTGCTGGATCGCAGGAGTGGCGGTAGAGAAGAGAGTCGGACCAGAGAGATTCGTCGAGGCACCACCAAACAGGGATGGTTTCTGGGGCTGTTGATTCTGGGCCGCCGCTGCGAACAGCCCGCCTCCAGCGGTGTTTTGTTGAGTGGCTGCATTGTTGCCTCCGAACAGAGACGAGCCCATTGTTCCCGCTTGTTGTTGTTGTGGTTGGTTCTGCTGTGCAGGCTGTCCAAAGAGCCCGCCGCCCGTCCCAGCAGCCGGTTGGTTCTGAGCTTGGGCCTGCTGAGGCTGTCCAAACAAGCCACCTCCTGCTGCCGGCTTGTTCTGACCAAAGAGACCGCCTCCTGCTGCTCCTGCCGTGCTCTGGCCGAACCCCGTCCCTGTTGCTGGCTGCCCAAAGAGCGACATGGCTGCGGTGTCGAAGCTCAAGGTCAGAGGCTCAAAACCAGGTTATTCAATGGATGCGCGATGGATGGGCCGATTGATGGCCGGGATCTCGTCGAGGTTAAATCGCCGTTGGCATTCGTCGGATTCGTGGTTGGAAGCGGCGCGTCTCCAGATTGTGTTTGGCTGCTGCGTAGGTGCAGGTCAGCTATAAATTTTTGGGAAAACATGGAACTGGGGGCCAGTAGAGCTTGGACCAATCACCGACGCCGCGCAAGGATCAACCACTGTTTTGGCTCCCTGGCGAAACTTCCTTGTCCATGGCAACATGAACAATACTTGGAATCTACTAATTACTCAAATTCAAAAAGTGATTCTTAATTACTCGTACTTATTTAATATATTCCCATCATTTTGTGTCCAGTCATTACCATTATTCGCTATCATATCCCATCCCGCACAGCCATGTATGTATGTACTTTCTAAATCAGAACCCCAGCCACGACAACACATCCGTCGTCGTTCCCTATCCTATTGTTTTCATTTCTAGCAGCCCAAATTGCAAGCCGTGCTCTACTCGACGCTGGTGTCGTTGCCGAACTCGCCCACCCACTTCTCAACAGCCTTGTCGACCTTCTTTCGGTAGGCCTGCTGCTGGCTGCAGAGCTCCAGGTAGATCTCATACTTGGCGTTGAGGAGCGACTTCTCGCCCTCATCCGTGCCAGGCTCGACAAGTCGGCCAGGCTTGCTCATGCGGTCCATAATGCTCCAGAGTGATTCAGGTTCAGAGCTGCCGGTGTGGCTGGCGGCCTTGGCACCCAGCATCGCCGCACCGTGGACGACGGCTGCGTTGACATACCGTGGGATCAGGACTGGCATGCCGCAGATGGTCGCCATGAGGTACATGAGGATGGGGTTCTGGCACTGAGAGCCAGACATGAAGATGGAGGTGATCGCATGGCCGGCATTGTTCATCTGCTCGATGATTTGGCGTGTCTGGAAGGCGATGAACTCCATGGTGGCATAGTACCACATAGCCATGTTGTCGGTGCTCTTGTCGCTGTCGAGGCCGATCATGGAACCTCTCATGTTCGGGTCTGCAATGGGGGATCGGTTACCCCAGAAGTCACCGTAGAAGAAGTAGTGGCGAGCAAGATAGGAGACGGCTGGGGCATTGGCCTTCTCAGTCAGGTAATTGAGGTGAGCATTGAGGAAGTCGTAGATGTGCTTGTCCTCCGCCTTGGCGAGGGCCAGAGTCTCGTTGTAAGCTGGGTGAACATCGAGGACATGACGAAGCAGTTCGCCAGTGGCTGACTGTCCGCCCTCAGCTAGCCAGAACTCGGGGAGAACGACATCCCGGTAAGGGCCCCAGACGCCAGGAACGAAGACGGGGTTCTTGGACATGGCCAAGTGGCAGGTCGAAGTGCCCGCAACGGCGGCCAGACGGCTGAAGGCCTGGACAACATCATTGTGCGGAGCATTGGCGTTGAGCTCATCGTCACCTAGGTCGACCTTGGCGCCCACGGTGCCGATCCAGCCAGCATAGGCATCAATGACACCGCTACCAACGGGAATGTCTTGGGGCAGACCAAGCTGCAGCGCAGCCTGACGGCTGAGAGGGCCAATGTATTCACCAGCACTGGCATAGGTGCCATTCTGCAGGATTGCCAGGTTAGCGATTAATTGCCCATTTAGGTATTGGAGAGCACGGCAGGTCTGTCAGCTTCTGCCCATCGCCCCACTTGGAACTCGACGGACGGTATTATACTTTCCTCCCTGCATCGCCTTTGCATGGTGGTCACATGCGGGGAAGCCAACAAAGGAGGGGGGATGCAACCGATCGATCATGCCTCTACATTGGCCAAAAATGGCAATGAACAGCGATGTCGATAGGAGGAAAAAAAGGCACATTTGTTGAGCTCAACAGGGCGGGGGAAAAGGAGAGAGGAGAAAGCTTACCACTCCGTGAACGCCACCCATCCGCTTAAAGTCATCCTTGGCAAGATCGCCCAGACCGATGGTCTCGAAGAAATCCTGCTGCCAGCCCTTCTCGCTTCCGTCGACACCCACAGGAACGTATCCCTGCTTACAGACGGTGCTGCAAAAGCTCCGGGTCTCGTTCCCAGTGGCCATGTGGGTGAGGGCATCGGTCAAGTCGTAGAACTTGCAGCGATCAAACAGCTCGGCTGGCATGTTGTTCTTGAGCCACAGGGCTTTGGGGATCTCCATCTCGATGCTCATCTGGCCACCCACGTACTTGAGCAGCTTGTGCTTTGTGTTGTTGATCTTCTCCGTTTCCTGGACGGGGCGATGGTCGAGCCAGAGGATGACATTGCGATCCTCGCCATCATTCTTGAAGTCTGGACCAGTGACCGGGACGGGCTCATCCGTGTCAGTGGAGAAAACTGCCAGGGAGCAGGTGGCGTCAAAGCCAATGCCCTTGATCGTTTGGGGGTCGACCGCAGACTCGGTCACCACGCGGCGAACACACTCGCAGATGCATTTCCAGATATCAGTAGTCGATTGTTCCTATCAGTGTGTCAGTATGGCAAGATTTGCAGGAGAGGTAGGAATCCTGCCGTACGTAGTAGCCCGTCTCAGGCTGCCATAGCTTGATGTTCTCTGTCGCCAAAGCTTTGATATCACCAGTCTGGTCAATTATACAAGCGCGGGCCGAGCCAGTGCCAACATCTATACCAATGTAATGGTCCTGTATGGTACCCAACAAATCAGTATTGCGTCTCTACCAAGTATGATGGGCTGGGGACGGGAGCTTCAGGACCACGCCGTAACTAAACTCTAGCTAGTCGGCCTCATTGTATGTCCTGAAGTGGCGATAACCCGTCTTGGGGAGAGGAGAGTTCCATACCAGAACATTTGCCGGCCTATCCATTTTGGACAACTGGTAAGCGGAAGGCCCAAAGAGAGCAGAGGAGGGGTCGCAGGCTTGGTGTGGGGGAACGTTGAATTAAATTCTATCTATGTGGTGATAGTAACTTGGGGAAGGCTGAAGTAAATCAAAGGCTTGGCTTGGGAGTAGCGAAAAAGGCGACGTGAGCGGTGGTGAAGATGAGGAAGTGATGAGGGAAAGAAGAGCCAGAGGGAGGACTCACAGCATGGGCTTGATGGGTTTGTTATAGTCGTACATGTTGGACAATGGAGGGGGGCTCGATGGAAGGAATCAAAATCTTCAGCCCCGTCGTACCGTACAAGAAGGTAGGATCCCGAATTAAGCACCGTTGGAAGATGCTACCACCGGACAATAAGACAAAAAAGAAAGGTTAAAGGCGCGGGGGGCAGGGCGCTGTGTCTCAGGCCGGATGCGTGAAGGCTGCACCACGGGACGGTCTAGGCCATGAAACGTGTGGGAGTGCTTGCATCTGGATGTGAGCACAGCAGATATGTGTGGCCATCCCAAGGCCAGGAGCCGGCCACGACTTGATGCCATCCAGTGCCATCCCACCCATCGGAGGTCGAACCCTGGTGCTCTTTCGAGGACACCATGCACCCCACTTACTACAGGTGGCATGTTGCAGGGGGGAGCCCTGTGGATGTGGATACAGCGCGTGCTGATCTCGTCGCCTTCGAGATGGGGCAATTCAGGAACGCAGAGGCAGCTCAGGCCTCGTGACCATCTATTTTTTCGGCCTCGCCTGTTTCTCGGGGTTTCCTTCGACAACCAGCAGGCTCTCCAATTGCCCGGGTCGGTCCAGAGAGAAGACGCCCAGGGAGCTGTGCACATGTCCTGTCTTCCCCAAGCTCGCCTCGAGGCCGTGATAGCACATCGTAGTGCACATCGTAGTGGCTCCTAGCTAATCATCTAGGCAGCCTCTAGAGCACAGTAGTGGCTGGCAGCACGACCGTATGGCGCGGGGGGAGGGGCGGCGCAGCGGGCCCGGTGAACCTAGTTTGATATACCCGGACCCAGGGGCTTCGACCGTAACTGCGGTAAGCAGACTGGTCCTATCATCCCTTCTCCGGATGCCAGATTCGCGGAGACGGTCACCGTTCCCTACTTCAAACGGTCGTGCTTCGCCCTTGGAGAATGCCCGCCCCCACCCCCACCGTATCAAGCAAAACCTAGTCTGGAACTGGGGGATTCGGGTGGCCCGGTTGCGGCCAAGTCGCCGAGCCACTTGAGCTGTCGGCGGAGGGAGACCCAACGGAAACATCCAAGAAGAAAGGGGGAGAAAAATTCAGATGCTCAGATGACCACTCCCACGCCATGGGGGATGCATCGCGATCAGCCAGCCGGTCCCACACGCTCGATACACCTACTCCCGTATTCTCGGGACACCTCTTTGGGCGATATCTTGCCCCTATCGTGAAGCATACTACCCACCCATGATAATGTGTTGGCAGGTTTTTTGGGGCTGAGTATCTACACTCACAGGTAAGGCGAGCCCTCTCCGATTGGACGCTTTGTTATCCAGCAACCCATCTTGGACACGCACCCCTCGCTTGACTGCATGTTGTGCTTGAGTGGCAATTATTAGGCAACGACAATCGCCATCGGAGCTATAGCTCCCCCAAACAAACCCAAGAAATTCCGGTCTTCTAGAAGCAAGCCTCCCACCATTCTCTTCTTTTCGGCCGTTGTGTTCGCCGACTTTTCCGGCTGGGGTTGAGACTATCATGCAATCCCAACTATCGCCTGCAATGAACAATCATGACCAAGGTGTCTAGCTAGACCGGGAATAACGAGGAAAGCAGGCCAGTGAGACTAACGAATAATTTCTACCACTTCCAAAGCTACCAATTGAAGACTGGGAGGACCCTATCAAGCCTGCACCACATATACTCACGCTTGTGGTCCACCCCACGCAGATCTATTTATCTAATCAACTAGTAATCGATTTGTTGACCCCTCCTCCACATGAGAAATCATCATCCTTGTGCTGGGACTAACCGACGGATCGCCACTCTGCTATTTCCCCGCCACCTCTTTCTGTTAGTCTTGTTGAATCATTATCGTCGTGCATCCGTAGATCCTTTCGTATATCATTCATAAGTCGTCTTCAGCCTCTTGGCCCTGGATGAGTATCACAACATTCAGAGTGGCTGCATACGCCTCTCTCACGGCACAAGCCAGGCTAGCATTCAGTCAGCACATTCCACATTCCTCATTCGACCGTTTCGAGAAAAGTCTACCAAACCCCGCCGTAGATACATCGACGGAAGAGACGGAAGAGAGACAGATAGAACGCAAGTCACTTACCATGTTCTGCGGAGATCGGCAACTATGGCGCTCAGCCCCCAATGGGCACACCATGCCCGTGCTAGCACTTCGTTATCCCTGACACCAAAGCACTCCGCTACTAGCACCCGCTCCTCATCGTTGACGTCCCCGGATGTGCCGTTGGCCCGCTGTTGGTCGTTTGTTCCGTATAGTCCCCCCCAGTCCTTAATTGAGACAATCTCGTCCACTCGTTTCCTCTGATAGACATAGTCAAAGAATAACGCGTGCGGCCCATCGGAGCACGGAAACGACGAGATGAAATTCACATCGTACATGAGCCGCAGTGGCCAGGACAATCCGTCAATGGCAAACTGAACTGTTACGTCGAATTTCCTCGTCTCTGGATTTTTCTCGGTCGTCTTGACGGCAGTAACGGCAGCACGCAGCCCCAGCATCTCGACCCTTACAGTGTCTACCACATCATCCGGATTTGGGACATCAAGCACGTAGTCTGCAGCTGGGTAGGAGTCCGCGGGTGGCCCTAGAGGCTCCGAGCGTTCGGCCATCGAGTCCACATCCTCCAGCCGCAGCTTTTGTTTTGGCTGCCTGGTCCGGACCCGGGCAATCTGAGAAGGATTCAAGTCTGTCGTCGTCCGCGCCGGCCCCACCCAGCCTGCCAGTGAGTGGCATGTCGGGGCCAAGACTTTGCCCACGATAGAGCAAGCAGTCCAATACGTGTAGCTACTTCGGTACTGGAACCCACACTCCGGATGCATGTGCCTAAGTAGTGCTAGCTCATCGGTGGCTGGGTCGGGATCTAAATCAAGAAGTGTGTTCATTATTAGAAACGGGAATGTGATCTAAAGGTTCAGATAATCTTATTAGCTCAACGTTTTTTCCCCAAATACCTGTGAAATAAGTTCTGTAGTCATCACTCACCCCTGGTAAAACAAGCCCGCTAAAGAAAGCAAACGCATCGGAACTGATCTTGTCCAAAGCGAAGTCCGAATCTTTCTGTTTCAGCTGCTCCATGGTGTCGGCCAAGTTTGGCCATTTCATTGTCTGCGCGAATCGCCTCAAGAGCCTCACCTGCCGCTTCTTCAGTTTGTATCGAAGTTTAACTAAAAGTGCCGAATGTTAGCCCAAGACGATGCTCCCAGTTCCCGCAGGGCAACTCACTCTGATGGGGTGATCTTCCAAAATCCTCCACACGAACATATAGCCTCCATCGACGAGCCAAAGCCAGAGTCCATTTGATGGATTGGGGGATCGTTTCCAGAAGCTTTTCCTTGGCCCAGTCACCATGTTGCGGCGACTGTATCCTCATCTCGAGCTCTAGGGCCAGTAATAGCTGGTGGAAGAATTTTTGGAACTGAATCTCGAAGTTGTCCTGTCCATTGTCGAAAATGAATCTCGTCACCACTTGGTTCTTGGGGTTGCTAAAGTCAAACCAGCTCGGCCGTGAAAGGGCCATGATCAGATCCGTAATTTGCTTATCCAACGTTTTGTGAGGGGCCAAGATTCTGTCCGGGTCCCGAAGAAGGCGCCTATAAAGGATTTTATACATAAGAGCTGGGTCGTCTTCCTCAAGCCCCGCTTGAAGCTCCTGGACTCGATCAAGGATGCGTTCCAGTGACATAGGCCGAGGCATAACTCCCGCATCCTTCAGTCTAACGGATGGAGGATATACACTCGCCGTAGAAACCCATTGATTCAGTGTAATCGAGCCCTCGTGTTCACCGTAGTGAAAACCATAGCTCGGCCGTTCGAGACTTTCCCAAGGATTCGCGGCGGCATCCGTGGACTGAAGCTTGATCGTCATCAAGTGTACCATAGCATCGTGTAAATCAACGGCATCCGTCCCCTTGGCTCGGCTTTCCGTTGTCGCGGCATACAAGGCAAAGTAGTCCTCCGAAGCGTGAGGAACCTGCCGTTTGCAGCCTTGATACAACGGGACCCCACGGCATATCAACTGCGTGGCTTCCTGGCTTGTCAGTTCTTGATTTGGCCTTATCCCGCTGGGTGGCCATCGCATCAAAGGCCTCGGTGACGGGGTTCTGTGGCTGCTGCTGCTACTACTACTACTAGAGTCAAGAGACAGCTTCCCCTTGCTCTGATTCGCCTTGGAAAATTCCGGCTCAGTCTCCCAGTCTTGATCCGGCACTGGCTCAGGCGCAGGGTCTGACCTCGCCCGCACCCGCTGCTTGGGTATATGGGTATCTGAGCCTGATACGGAGCGCCTCCTCTCTCTTCTCAATCCTAAGTCTCCAAGACTCACCCTCCTAGCTTCTGTCTGAAAACAGCCAAAATATATTAGCATCAAGTTCACAGCTACAACAGAGAAAGGAAAGAAAATGGGGGAGAAGAGAATATGCACACCTTCTTCGCTGTCGCCCGGACGTGACTGGCCCTGCGCAACAGGCCGCGCAAGAAGCTTCTCTTCTGCGGTTGCTCCATGACTTATGCCGTGCCCAGATTGGGGTCAATTACGTTATCGGGAGCTATGCAGTGTCACCAAGAGAGCAGCACGCGTTCACAAAGGTATCCGTTCCGCTGGGTGTCTCGCAGCATCTTCCAAAGTTGACGCGCGTATGTGAGTGGCGGGGAATTGAGCTCAAGAAAGTGAGAGTCGAATTGTCCTGCGGTTGCTGCGATTGATCCCCCGATGCATCAAGGAGGCAGGCGGAAAAACAAAAGGCAGGCAACACAACACGTAGTGGGGGGACGAAGCCAAGATGCAATGCAGATGTAGCCCACGCGTGTCTCACTGCAATGCCGCCGACGGCGGATGTCCCTTGCAGGAGACTGGGAGGGGAGAGCGCGGGTAAGGATGGGCCTCGGAAATCAGTGAGGCGTCGAGGAAGAGGGCTGGCGCATTGCGCTGTGACGTGACGACGTGCAAAGGCCGTGTTGGAGGGAGGAGCCCTCAATGCACCAGCAGGATCGCCAAATGTCTCTTTCCAAGAAGGTGCCGGGCTCACGCGCCGCAACAACAGAGAACACGCTGACCTGGGCTGGCCGACAGGACTCGACAGGCCACTGAGTGGAGGTTATTTCGAGCCCTGCTGCTGCCCTGGGAGATACCTGGACGAGCTGGGCCACCGCCCTGGCTAGTGCTGTGAACTAGGGCCCGGCCGCTGTGGTGGAGTGGATGGGTGCCAATCAGGTCTGGACGACATCTGCCAGCCTGGCTGGATATTCCTGATGGCTGAAACGGCATCACGCCGCAGAGGGGAATCCTGGTGCCATTTGCATGTGTTGTCGGGGGGCTGGGAGCTCAAACGACGCCGCCCCAGTCGCTGTCTGCCCACACCGGCACCTTTCGATCTTGAGATGGGATACAAACATAATTAATATCTCGAGCTCGTCCAATGAGGCTACTAGCCTCTCCACTGCTCACATTAGCCTGCCAAAGACAGCCAGTTGCAGGCGCCGATGATATGCAAAAGAAGCGTTACCCCTGTTCCAAGAACCAACCACCACCTGGGGGATGAAGACGTAGCCCAATAACATATCTGCGTTTTTTTCCTTGGCAAAATAAGACCGAGTCAACCTCCTGCAAGGGACATCGCGTAGTTTTGCTGGCTACAATTATATAGCGAAAGCCGGCCCAAATATCCCCCAGAGTGAGTATATCACAGTTCAAACAGATGTCAAGGCAACATACCAAGTGGCCCCCGACTGAACCAGTAACAAGCCAAGGGCACAAAATTGTACCAAAGCCCCAGCCTCTCAGATATCGTAGTTGGCACAAGCCCCAAAGTACGATTAAATTATGTCAAATATGTGACACAAAACACGCGGCACGCCTTTGATATGCACGTTATGAAGCTACAACTATTTAATCGATGAACGCAAATAAACAATTAAACAATTATGCTGCTATTTGCCATGGATATTCCGTTGCTTATTGTGTTGTCTAGGCTCATAGTATGTCGAACGACCTCGTGATACGTCCGTGTCACTCACTTGCATATGAAGAGAACTCAGATTCAGGTGTTGCTTGGATGACTTCATAATTTGAATCATGTTTCCATCACAGCGAGACTATATAAGACACTGTCATTGTATATACAAAACTGCTCCGGATAAGCCGACCAATGTTTAGCATCTCAGAGGCATAGTAGTCCTCTCCCAGATTACTCAAAACCAATCCCCTTGATAATTATACCATGCGTTGCATTTACTGGTTCAAATTCCATACTTAAACTGCTTGCCTCATTTTCCCCTTATTTGTTTGTGTCTGCAGATCACAACATCTGCGGTCAGAGGAGCTCGTCGACGATGGCGTCAGTTTGATTCGAATTGCCACCGTTGAAACGGCCAAACGCTTTCTGGTACTGTTATGTGAAGAGAAGCAGTTAGTTCATATTTCTTACATCCAGCTCAAGTCGAGATAGCTTACCGCAAAGAAAAAATTAATAATCAGAGCGACCATAAGTGCGACACTAATGACAATAGGGCCTACCATATTGTCAAAATCCTTGCCACTACGCTCCATAATCATGATTCGGCGAGTGTGTAGCATCCAGTAGCCCCAGCCTCCGGCAAAGGCAGCAATCAGAATATAGACGACCCCCATGATTTCAGCAACCAAGTCTTCACCCGCAGCGGTATACAGAGCCAGGGCCACAGTGCCCTGAAGAATGCAGATATGCTGCCACTTGAGAAAGGTTCGCTCGTTCGCCAACCAGACCTTGGGTTCAATCTTGAGCTCTCCGGCATTCTTGATCCATTCCGCGGGCTCAACGACGCCTTCGGGGAGCTGAGCTTCGCGAATTCTTTGAGACTTGGCATACTTGGACAGAGAAAAGCTGGGAACAACAGACGACAAGGTTCCATAGCCTTGCTGCTGATTGCTGAAGCTTGACTCGCCGACTTCGTCGATGGTTGGCTGGAAACTGCTTCTCTTACTCTTGGCAATGGATTGCAGAGACTGTAGAGATTGGCGCTTATCAGCCGCCGCCCGTTCAGCAAGATATGACTTTCCGATAGGAGAGCTCTTTCCAGCCTTGTACGACCCTGACTTGCCCCCCATCAGACTGCCAACAGCCATAGCATCGTCCGCCCGCTGAGCTCGACGCTGCTCCTCCTCTTCGAAGGTCTTCTCGGGATCCTTGCGGATGTCGGTTTCCAAGTCGCCCAACCAGAAAGGCAGAGTGTTGACGTAATCCTCGAAGAGGGAGGCCACACCATGGACAAACTTGGAAAATCGTGGAACGGGGTGGACCAGATGGGAGGTCACAAGGTCATCGATCCATGCAGGCTGTTTCTTGAAGCCATTGTCCTTGAGCTTGATCTCAAGCACAGCATAAGGAAACTTGTTAACCTCGCTCTGATTGATGTTCTTGAATGGGTAGCCCATGTTGCTGTCATCGATGTCAGTGCGGTGCCAGTCGTCGGGGTTGCGACAAGGACGGTCCCTATCAAGCGTATCCTCACGAATGAAAGCAAGGTCGCTGTCGAGGGAAATTCGAATACGATCATCCGCAGGCCTCTGGAAGGCCGTTCGGATGTAATTGGCCCTCAGCACAGGTGAGAGCTTCTTCTCTTGCAAGAAACCTCGCATCTTACCAACGGTTGTCTTGAAGTCCTCGATCTCGCTCTTTGGAACGCCTTGGCGTTCCATCTTTTGCACAGTTTTCTCCATCTCATACTCGCCATCGAGGAAAGGTTTTACCCATTTAGCCTTGATAGAGAATTTGGACTCTTCACTGGTGCCGTTGGTATTAATCTTCTTCAGCTCCATGTGGATCTCTGGCCGTTGGCTCAGCTGGCCATACCAACGAAGGCGAAGGGACGACGGCTCAGACTGTCTATCTACCTTCTCCTTATACAGCTCGAAATCCTGGTTGTCGAAATACAGAGATGTCGTCGCGGGCGATTCATTGGAGTCGAGCTCCCTAGAGGCCTGCTCACTGTAGATGAGAGCTGGAAGATGTCTAAGAATCGAGGCCTTGACCTCGAGCAGGTTATCAGGGTGCACCCAGACTAGTAGGAAAGATTTTGTTAGCCAAAGCGGGGGGTAAATTCACCTGACCAGGCGATAGATTGGGCCATACTAACACTTTTGCGCAGTATATCTCTCCCCATTGTGTGTCTCCCCTTGGGTGTCCAGGCCCTTAGGAATGGGCTCGTCTTCCTCAAGCTGCTGGCGGATAGCAAAGTACATGAGAGACATCTTGTTCAGGAGAGATTCGTATCCCTGCTCAGAGTTGAAGGGCCGCTGGGAAAGGCTCAGCTGCATCATGGGTCGGACCCTGTACCTGTCACCCCTCTTGCGATCATGCTTCTTGATGATCTTGAGGAATCCAGTGTAGTTGACATTGCTGAACTTCTTGAGCTCCATGACCTCCTTGAGGATCTCATCGAGCTCAGTCTCGAGGTCCTTGAGGCGGGAGGCAGAGATGCCGGCCGACGCAGCATTGTCGCCTACTGCGGGAGCTAGCTCTTTGAGCTTCTCGAAGATGCCGTCCACTCGCTGCTTCAGGGCGTCAAACTTTTGCTGCTGGAACTGAGCGACCTTCTCCAGCTGGACGTTGAATATTTCATCGCAGAATCTGTTCTCGTCGTCTTCGGTCCATGGGTTGTTGTCCTTGCCATGGCGGTCCTCGCGGAGCAAAACCTTGAGCTTGCTATAGTCAATGTACTTCTCCTTCCATGGCGCATAAATCGACTGGCGGAGGGTGCTTCCGAATCGCATTGTGAATTCAATCGACCAGTGACGGGAGCGGTACGGTCGAGCAACAGCCAAGCCGGGGGGGGGGAGGAGAGAAAACGCACGATTGGTGTTCAAGTCTCCCTTTCTGCCGCGTTTAGGTTGAATGAAATGGAAGTGGCCTGGCGAGGCTCATCTGCGCCTGGACGCAAAAACATTCGGCACTGTGATGCTAAGCTCAAAGTGGAAATCGGTATCGCTCAGATCAAAGCTAGACGCGACTAGCCGGGGCCTGCTTGCCTGACGTACAATTACCAAGAGGCGTGCAATCTGTCGTTTCCGTCAGATAAGACGTCGCCTAGGAACACCAATCGCAGGCGGATGATGGCCATTTACATGCACCTGGAAATTGGCGCTCGACACCGGCATCGCATGCCTCAGTCGCCAATACCAAAAGCTTCACCCCGAGGCAGGAGGACAGTGCAGCAAGCAGCTATGTGCACTATGACGATGCATCATGTTAGTGCCCCGCCGGCTTGTCAAGGGCGACGGCCCACTCCACTGCGCCGGCATTCAGAGCTCGCTCTACCAGGAATTAGTGCTCTCAAGTATGAACGGGTGGGTACCTTGGCTCGAAGGGAATGTCCTATGAACGGCCAGACCTTTGCACGTGCCTCAGAGCCTTCTTTGGGTTGTGGAGGGAGAAGGCCCATGAGTGGAACAAAACAGACATTGCTCTCAGCTCTGGACCTTGACAAAGCTCCCCATCCTGGCAACTGGGTGACATTGAAATTGAGACACTCAAACAATAAGCTGCTTATTTTCGAGTCTGCGACCAGTATTATCAAATTATTGAGTGCCGATGATACATACTAAGAGATAATATAGCATATATTGTGACTATGTTTCGTTTTACCGGTATACTACTGAATTTTCTATTCATCGTAGAAACCAGTCTTCCATTGGATGTCTCCCATCATCCACTTGCCAGGTAGAAAATGACGCAGACTATTGAACCCAATGTGCATGCATTTTAAATAGGTATGTTTCCTGGCTGAAAAATGGAAGCAAAGCTCTTGACTAAGGTACTGAGACAGCCGTTCCTTCAACAACCCTGAAACATGGTCCACCTAAACCAGTAATACCTTACCTAGTAGTCAAACGGGTGACATTGAGAC
Organism: Clonostachys solani; assembly: GCA_902141235.2. Classification (NCBI taxonomy): domain Eukaryota; kingdom Fungi; phylum Ascomycota; class Sordariomycetes; order Hypocreales; family Bionectriaceae; genus Clonostachys; species Clonostachys solani. The sequence goes on from CABFOC020000097.1 coordinate 300,882, forward strand.
AATGTAATAAGTATTGTTAATTTATTCTGTTTCAACTTCACTCAGGACAGCGATTAATAGCATGACACGAGCAGTGGTTTGGTGGATATTTCCTGTAGTTGCAATCCTCTTGATTCAAAGAACTATATACGTATACATTTTTATCCGGCCAATACAAATCAACAAGCCTCCGTTAATTCCAGTGAAAAGCCGTTGGCGGAAACGAACGCCTGCTACACGTCCCATAAAGAAAGAAGAAAAAAACACAGCCAGCTACCCCAATGTCCAATTTCTATGGTATCGAATTCGTCCCGAGACCCATTTTTGCCCCATTGCGAAAAAAAAGACGATGGAAAAAATTGTCATCAAATAGCCGGGAGTAGACCAGAAGTAGAATCATGAACGAATAAAGTCATTAGATAGGCAGAATGCCAAGATCCCCATGTGCCTGGGATTCTTGAAAAATACAACTCCCTCAATTAATCAGGCAATTAAGCCTGGACATCAATCTGGGTGAAGAGTTCCTGGGCAGTGCGCTTGACGATACCTCCAGTGACAGGCAGGCTAGTGCACTTCTCAAGGAACAGATCCACTTCACGGGCAGCTTGACGGCCCTCATTGATACCCCTAACACGCAGTAGGTTAGTAATAGTTCGGATCACGAAACAGACAGCAAGCAGTAGAGGATAGTACATACCAAACAATCAGGGATTGTCCGCGACGAGCGTCACCAGCGGCAAACACGCCAGGCAGGTTTGTCGAATACTTGCCGGGGGCAGTCTTGATGTTCTTACGAGCATCCTTTTCAATTTCATCGCCAAGGACGCGAGCCTCAGGTCCAAGGAAACCCATGGACAGGAAGACGAGGTCAGCCGGGAAGAACTGCTGAGATCCATCGACCTTCTTCATATCCCAACCACCAGTGGCGGAGCGAGTCCACTCCACGCGGATAGTGTTGATACCCTTGACATTGCCGCTTCCATCGTCAACAAACTCCTCGGACATGATGCAGTACTCACGAGGATCCTTTCCAGTGTGCTGGCGAACCTCGGAGTGACCGTAGTCAACACGGTAGATGCGGGGCCACTGGGGCCAAGGGTTGTCACGACCACGCTCAGGCGGAGGCTGAGGGAGAAGCTCAAAGTTGGTCACTGACTTGGCACCATGACGAACAGAGGTACCAATGCAATCGTTTCCGGTGTCACCACCTCCAATAACAACGACATGCTTGTCCTTGGCAGAGATGTAGGCATCGTCCGCGAGCTCAGAGTCCAAGAGGGACTTGGTGTTCTTGTGCAAGAACTCCATGGCGAAGTGGATGCCATTCAAGTCACGGCCCTTGATGGGCAAGTCTCGAGCGACAGTGGCACCGGTGGCGATGACGACGGCATCGTTGCTGCTTCGGAGATCAGCAAGCGAGGGGTTGCCCTCCTCACCGATAGCAACACCGGTGACAAAGTTGATGCCCTCGGCAGCCATGAAGTCAGTTCGGCGCTTGACAATGCGCTTGTCCAACTTCATGTTGGGGATACCGTACATGAGCAGACCACCAAGGCGATCAGCACGCTCGTACAGGGTCACCAGGTGACCGGCCCGGTTGAGTTGATCAGCACAAGCCAATCCTGAGGGGCCGGAACCAATGACAGCAATGGTCTTGCCTGTGCGAACTTGAGGGGGGCGGGGGACCATCCAACCCATCTCGAAACCGCGGTCGATAATGGCGCACTCAATAGACTTGATACCAACAGGGTCTTCGTTGATGCCGAGAACGCAGGCACCCTCGCAAGGGGCCGGGCACACTCGTCCAGTGAATTCAGGGAAGTTGTTGGTCATGAGAAGACGGTTAAGAGCATCCTTCCATTGATTCTGGTAGCAGCAAGTTAGCAAATAAGTGGATAGGAAGGTGATCGCAATTCAATGCATTGTGATGCACCTGTTGGGTCTGATGGGATATGAAATGTACTCACTTGAAAGACCAATTCATTCCATTTGGGAATGATGTTAGAGATGGGACAACCAGTCTCAGATTGGCAGAAAGGAACACCGCAGTCCATGCAGCGTGCAGACTGGTACTTCAGCTCATCCTCGTTAAGACGAGAGCTGATTTCCGCCCAGTCCTTGGTTCTAGTGGAGGCGGAGCGGTACTTCTCAGTGCGACGGGCGTACTTCATGAAGCCCTTAGTCTTGTCAAGAACCAGGGCCCTCTTCTTCTCAGCAGCATTGTCGCCAACTGCCTCCTCCAGGTCTAGAAGCTTGGCCGCCTTCTCCTCCTTCTTAGCATGCAGACCAGACACAATAGGCAGATTGTACTCTGCCCGCCTGGCCTCGAGAGCCTTGGCAGCTTCTTCTGCCAACACACGCTTGTAGTCCACAGGAAGAACCTTGACGAATCTAGACAGAGCGCGGTGAAAGTCGAGAAGGATTCGGGCAGCGAGCTCGGATCCAGTGTAGTGATGGTGATCCTCAATGAGACCTCGAACAAAGCCGATCTCAGTAGGGTCCTCCAGCGGGCCAGCTTCAACCATCTCCGTGTTCAGCTTGGAGTGGAAGTCCTGGTTGACATCCAAGACGTAGGCAATACCACCAGACATACCAGCAGCGAAGTTGCGACCAGTAGATCCAAGGATAAGAACACGACCACCAGTCATGTACTCACACCCGTGGTCACCAGCACCTTCAACAACCGCGGTGGCACCCGAGTTTCGGACTGCGAAACGCTCGGCTGCAACACCACGGAAGAAGCAAGTACCGGCGGTGGCACCGTATAAGCACACGTTACCGATGAGGATATTCTCCTCTGCCTTGAAGACTGCTGCGCGAGGGGGGTAAATGATCAGGCGACCACCTGAAAGACCCTTGCCAACGTAATCGTTGGCGTCACCTTCAAGCTCCAAGGTGACACCAGGGGCCAGGAAAGCACCGAAGGACTGACCAGCGGAACCCTTGATGTTAACATGGACGGTGTCCAGAGGCAGGCCATTTTCTCCATATCGCTTCGAGATCTGGTACGAAAGGGAGGTACCCATAGCTCGATCGGTGTTAACAATGTCACACTCAATGCGAGAGGGCAGGCCCTTGTCCAAAGTCAACTCGGCCTCGGAAATCAGCTTGTTGTCCAGGCGGACGTAAAGCTTGTGGTCCTGCTTGCGAACATTGAAGGTAGCAACTCCTGGGCGGAGCTTGTGGGCCGGAGTAAGCAGAAGCGAGAGGTCGATGTTCCGCGTCTTGTTGGTGCGCAGGTCATCGCGAACCTTGAGAACCTCAACATGGCCAACCATTTCGTTGATAGTGCGGAAACCAAGCTGAGCCATGATAGCACGAAGCTCGTTTGCAACGTAGTAGAAGAAGTTGATAACGTGCTCGGGTGTACCGTTGAACTTCTTTCGCAACTCAGGGTCTTGAGTCGCAATACCAACTGGGCAGGTGTTTAAGTGGCACTTCCGCATGAAGATGCAGCCCATGGCAATCAAGGGAGTTGTTGCGAAACCCCATTCTTCGGCTCCAAGCAGACAGGCGATGGCAACATCCCTACCGGTCTTCAACTGACCATCAGTCTGCACAACCACACGACCACGGAGATCATTGAGAACAAGGGTCTGATGGGTCTCAGCAAGACCCAGTTCCCAAGGAAGACCGGCATACTTGATACCAGTCCAGCGAGAGGCACCGGTACCACCGTCGTGGCCGGAAATGAGGATGTGGTCAGCCTTGGCCTTGGCGACACCGGAGGCCACAATACCAACACCAACCTCAGACACAAGCTTGACTGAGACTCGGGAGCGGGGTCCCGAGCACTTCAAGTCATAAATAAGCTGCTTCAAATCCTCAATGGAGTAGATGTCGTGATGGGGTGGGGGTGAGATGAGACCCACGCCAGGGGTCGAGTGACGAGTGCGGGCAATTGACTTCGACACCTTGTGGCCGGGAAGCTCACCGCCCTCACCAGGCTTTGCGCCCTGAGCCATCTTGATTTGGAGCTCATCGGAATCTGCCAGGTAAGCGGACGTAACACCGAAGCGGCCAGAGGCAATCTGCTTGATGGCAGATCGCATGGTATCGCCGTTATCCATGCGGTGGGATCGCTCGGGATCCTCGCCACCCTCACCGGTGTTAGATTTACCGCCCAATCTGTTCATAGCTACAGCTAGAGTGGAGTGGGATTCCATCGAGATGGAACCGTAGGACATGGCACCCGTGCAGAAGCGGCGGACAATCTCAGTCCATGGCTCGACTTGATCAATGGGAATGGGCTTGCAATCTTCAAACTTGAAGTCTAGCAGTCCACGGAGAGTGCATGACTTGATTTGTTCATACTCAGATCGTGAATAAGCTTCATACGACTTGTCGTTTTTGTTGCGGACAGCATCTTGGATGTTCGCAATGGAAGTGGGGTCGTTGACGTGAGGCTCACCTCCATCACGCCAGTGGTACTCGCCGGACTCGGGAAGGGCCTTGATTCCGACAGTAGCTCTGGATGGGAAGCCACGCTCATGGAAACGGAAACCGTCTTCGGCGATAAGTTCAAAGGTCATACCTTGGATACGCGATGCAGTTCCCTTGAAGCATCGTTCGACGACAGTCTCGTCAAGACCAAGGGCCTCGAAAATCTGGGCACCCTTGTACGAAGCGAGAGTCGAGATACCCATCTTACTCATGACCTTGAGGATACCACCGTCACACGAGTGCTTATAATTATGGATAAGAGCATCATCGGTAAGCTTCTTCTTAATGAGCCCCTCACGGTTAAGCTTGAGAATACACTCCATGGCAAGGTAGGGGTTGACGGCATCAGCACCGTATCCGAGGAGTACACACATGTGATGGACTTCACGAGCTTCGGCAGTCTCGACCACGAGAGCAGCCAAGGATCGCCACTTGTTGCTGACGAGATGGTGATGGACCATTCCGGAGGCAAGGACAGCCGAAACAGGAACACGGTCAGCGGAGGTATTCCGGTCCGACAGAACAATAATGCGATCACGGGCTTCAATAGCAGCGGTAGCCTCATCACAGATCTCATCAAGGTGCTTCAGGTAACCCTGAACACCCTGGTTCTTTGGGAAGGTCAAATCAATGGTCTTGACAGTCCAGTCGGGATACTTGGTGGACATGTGCTTCAGAGTGTTAAACTCGGGGATCGACAAGACAGGGCTAGGGATATGAAGGCGACCACACTGGGATGCGTCCATCTCAAGCAAGTTTCCTTGGGGACCAACATAGCACTCCAGGGACATAACAATCGACTCTCTGATAGGATCAATAGGAGGATTGGTGACCTGGGCAAAGAGCTGTCGGAAGTAGTCGTACAAGAGCCTTGGAGCTTGGGTAAGACAGGCTAGAGGGCCGTCATTACCCATGGAACCCAGAGCTTCCTTCTCATCGGCAGCCATGGGTGCGAGTAGCAAGCTCACCTGTTCGTGGGTGTATCCAAAGGCATGGAGAAGAGTGTCTTCTTGAAGAAGAACGTCGTCAAGCTTGGCCTCCAGATCAAAAGTTTTCTCCAAAACCTGAAGGACCTTTGGCATGCTGAGTAGCTCACGGTCGAGCCAAGTGCGGAAGTCATGTCGGCGGGCAACAGCTTCCTTGAGCTCCTTGTCGTCGATAATGCGGCCAGCTTGTGTGTCTACTAGAAGCATGCGACCAGGCTGAAGACGACCCTTTTGAATAACCCTCTCAGGCTCAACGGGGATGGTACCGACTTCAGAGGCACAGATAATACGATCGTCATCCATGACGTAGAATCGGCATGGTCGAAGACCATTTCGATCCAAATTAGCACCGCAGTAACGGCCGTCGGCAAAGGTGAACAGCGCAGGTCCGTCCCAAGGCTCCATCTGGCAAGCAGCCCACTCGTAGAAAGCAGCCTTCTTGGGGTCCATGAGCTCGTTTCCTTGCCAAGCCTCGGGAACCATGAGCATGACGGCTTCGGGCAAAGAGAGCACACCGTTAATGGTCAGGAGTTCCAAGACATTGTCGAAAGCCGCAGAGTCAGAGCCTCCATCCTCGACAATGGGATAGAGCGCCTCAAGCTCATCGCCGAAAACATCCGAGTTCATGACACCCTCACGAGCGCGCATCCAATTCTTGTTGCCTCTCAGAGTGTTGATCTCTCCGTTGTGAGCAGCCCATCGAAGGGGTTGCGCTCTGTCCCACGAGGGGAACGTGTTGGTGGAGAAACGGGAGTGGACAAGAGCGAAATGGGCTTCGTAGTCAGCATTGACCAAATCGTGGTAGTAGGAGTACACTTGGACGGGTGCAAGTTGACCCTTGTAGACGATGTTTTTGTTTGAGAGAGAGCAAATGTAGAACCAGTTTTGGAGACCAATGGTGTGAGAAGCACGCTTGCGAAGAACGTAAAGCTGGCGTTCGAAGTGGCGGTCATCGAACTTCTCTGGGTCGGTGACTTCAGGAGCATTTCCGGCGCCATATGTAGAAGCCAACACGACAAAGGGCTGAGCAATGATGGGTTCACGCGACCTGGCAGCAGGACCAAGCAAGCTTGAATCGACGGGGGGTCGTCGCCATCCCAGGACTCTCAGGCCCAACGACTCAGCAACATCTTCCAGCTGCCTTTTGGATTCCTCCAGAGTCTCCTCGTCGGGCTTGAAAAACAAGTTACCCACGGCGTACTGTCCCAGGGGAGGTAATTTCATATCCTCCTCCTTCTCAAAGTTCTTGATAAAGAATCGATGAGGGATGGAGGTCATGACACCAGCGCCGTCACCATCACGAGCATCAGATCCCACAGCACCACGGTGGGTCATGTTGCAAAGGAGGTTTCGCGCATCGCTGACAATTTTGTGGCTAGCCTTGCCCTTGATGTGACTATTGTGCGAGGTTTGTTAGCCATGCTTATTCACCGTATCAAAACCTCAAGAGGGGGCCTTCTCACCAGGTGAATCCTACACCGCAGGCATCCTTCTCCAAAGAGGGGTCATAGAGACCCTGCTTTGGGGGGAGAGCCCCAGCCCACGAGTCATTGTTGTCGGAGTGGTACTCGAAGGGGTGGTATTCCTCCTGTTGAGCCTCAAGGTGAATTTTTCGGTCGTCGAAATCCTCAGTCAGGCCCATGCTAGGCGAGGCTCCAGAAACCTTTGCAGATAAGGTTGGAGGGGGTGCTCGTATGAGGGAGGTGTCTCACGGGAGGGGACAGTTATGCGAGAACACCGGTGTGTACTTTCGAGTATGTGCGGGATGAGAATGAGCACGAGTCAAGGGAGCAGCACAGCCGCTCTATCTGGGATCTGTTATACCAAGCAAGATATATTAGTGAACCAGTCTTGTAATTGGTGAGTATTGTGTGTGAAGCAAGCGAGAAGAAAAGAAGAAAATAGAAACAAGATGAAACTGAAGAGGGGAAAAATGGGTGCATAGCGAGTAGGTCTGCGCTGGCAGAAAGGTTCCAGTGCGTGACTAGCGGGATGGTCAGGTCCCGTCCCGTACCAGACAGACGCAAGCAAGCTCATAGCGAGTGCTGGTGGGTGCTATCACCGAGAACGGCTGCCGGTGGTGTTTCCATTACATGAACCAATGTGTGGGGTAGGGAGCTTGTCTGAGCTTGTTTGCCCGGCCCCATTTGCCCCCGACCAAGCTCACCAATCCCTGGCTCCGGATTCGCTCAGATAAGGGCTTGCCCCTCTTTGGCCCTCTTTTTTTTTTTTTTTTTTCCTCGCCCGTCGTGCAGAATTCCGCCCGCCCGCTCGGAGTGCGAATGAGTCTGGGGAGCCTCAAACAGGGCGTTTTTTTGATGGGACCGAATTGAAGAGCAGTGTGCAGCTATCACCAGATCCGCGGTCGGAGGCCCATACACAACACATGCAGCACATTGTATGCAGGTTGGAAGGGCGCTCCACCGTGCCGTCAGCCAAGAGCGCGCCAAAGCATGCCTGCTCGCTCGCTAAAGGCTGGGGCCCCCATCATGCACCAAGCAACATGCGATGCAGTGCAGCACTGAGCAGCCAATTGCACCGGCTCCATTCACAAGCCGACGCCTAGGTAGGCAGGAAAGCATGTGCAACGCGCAGCACAGCTTCACCGGGGTGGATTGTCACAAAACTGGTTCGGAGGCGACGCCCGTCTGGTAGGTATTGACTGACTTCATACTCGACAAGGGTGCCGTTCGTCCCGAATGTTGGTGGGCATCCCACTACCACTACCCCTCATTCTCATAGCAAGCACTCCCCCAGTCGGTTGGCAGGCGGATCGTCCTTCAGGCGCACAGCAGAGTGAAGACAAAAAAAAGTGCAGTACAGGCAGGGAAAGCAGGGGGATGGATATGTGCTCTGTCTAAACAGGAACGAAGTTATCAAGCATGGAGCAACAGCAACTTACCAACTCAGAAAAAAAAAGGATCCTCCAGGCAATTGCTTTTCTATCAGGGGTATCGTATACTCGTCCTTTCGAGTCGTGTAAAATGAGGGCAGTAAATGTAGAAGGAGAGAGAGCAGAGGAGGAAAAAAAAGAGCAAGAGAGCAAGAGATTTTGGGGGGGTGGAGGGAAACTGGTTCGCTTTTGTACGGAATGGAGGGATCCTCGGGTGCAGGTACACACGCAGGCAGAGAGACACAGCGAGAAAGATAGACCACACTACGGCTTTCATTACTCCGGCCCAATATCCGTACATGTGCTCGTTCGAGTCCGTCCGCCTCACAGATGCCAAGCCAGGACAGGAGCCTAGAGGGCCAGGTCCAGCGGGTGGAGGCGAGCGGCAGAGTCAGTAAACAGGGGACCACATTCAAAGTAGTGTGGGAGTCCGGTCGCGGTCTTCCGATCACCATACGATACAAGAGCTGTGTGGCCTGTACCTCCTAGCCGCAAGCCTGACTAGTCTGAGGCTGCTCTTCCTAAATCAGGAGACATCTGGAGGTGGTGGGATGGGAGTGGGGGGATTCCCTGGGCCTGCGACACGCACCCGCCACCCTGCTACCTGGCCCATCAGCCTGGTCTATAGCAGATAGCCTCCCATCGTCTTCTAGCTGATGGTTACAGGCTAAGCGTACCTAGGCGACAAAAAACACCGCAAGGGAACATCCAAGCGACCATACAGTTAGCTGGTCGTAGCCTCCTCCACAGCAACATACCATCCGCGGCTATCTCCTCCCTTCCCCCCGGACGGCACCCTCCGTCACTCTTGTGTTGCCAATGGCTGGGAGCCCAATGCAAATGATGACCAATATCTGTTGTGTCAAACCCGCCGATGCGCGGAGACAGATTGCCAACTTGTTCTGCCTGCTTAGTTGGCTGCTTCATCTTGCGGATCTGTTCCATTCAGCGGGAGCCTCCACCCAACCAGGCCGACCGCAATGCCACCCCAAGGTGCGTAATTCTACCAATGTCCCGAGACAAGCGACTTGGATCTGCAGCAGGTAGTCCCAGGTACATCCGCAGATGTTCTGGCCATGTCCAGGTAAATTCCACACTAGGGATGTGATACGTATTTTTTAATATTACACCTCGTTTCCCCCATGATCTGCCACTGAGTTTGGGGTGGCTCGCAGAGATGGCTGCCTACCTATGCCTAGCTAGGGATCCGTCAGTCCGACTCACCAAGCATGAATGGCCTGTTGCCACTGTAGCGCAGGCTTGTCGATCTCGCCATGGCTAGTCCGAAACTCCTTCTACCCCTCCTGAAGGCGACCAGCTGTGCAGCTCCAGCCGAGGGCTGATGGATGCGCAATCAAGTGGGCTTGGTCAGAGAAGCACATTGGCACTTGGCTGATATTGGGAATTTTAGGAAGTTGGCAGCGAAACCGTCAACAGCCCTCGTCGGAGCTCCTCCTCTGGCTGCACTTTGCCAATTTCAGCATGCATGTCTGTAATTCCGAGGGTCGTCCGCGAACCTGCCCTGCCTCACCCCTCGCAACCCCGAGGCGATGACTCGCACCCGCATGCCAGGTCTCGCGCGGCTTCCCTACCACCGGGGTCTCTCATTGGAGAGGGCCAAGAACGGCCGAGGAGAGTTGGGTTCACGCAAAGCGCGCCAGCGACGGGAAAATGGGCTGGAACCAAATAAGGTCAGACCCCAAAACTAGGTGCAGACCATGAGCAGGGGAGGCCCCCCAAACTCATGCCCAGAGACGTCAGAAGCACATGGGCAGCACTACCATGGCCTCTGCTGGCACCAATCAGCACCTCTCAATTTCAATGCCTGTTCGGCCGATGTCGCCGCGACCCCGAACCAGTCCTCGGGGAAACAGGGGGGGTTTCTTTTGGGCAAACAACAAGAGCGACGGGAGACGACATCTCATGCACATAGTGGTTGGAATGGCAGTCCTTCTCCAAAAGGCCGAAAGGGAATGGGCTTTTCTCTTTCTCGAAGGATTGCCGACCTTTGTAAGAGCGGGCTCAAAGGGTTCGGAGTTTCCAGGCTGCCTGCACATGTATGCTTCCTTCACCAGATTTGCAATCACTGTGCTATGTGAGGGTGTCTCTGGTCCGCCATCGCCCTCAGCGTCAACGAGTGGGAAAAACGCTCAGAACCCCTACCAAATCTACTAGATAGGGCAACCCCGCCAGTGACAATACCATCTCGGACGGGCTAGCCTCAGCGTTTGCATCCTAGCATTGCCCTGGAGGCTCCATTGCTTCGGTTAGCGCGATCTCGTTGCCCAGACCCAGAAACGCCAACCAAGGTCTTTGGCATTGTCAAAAGAATCGACGTAAAAAAAATTGCCCTATCTAACCAATCAGAACAGCGCGCGCTGCACCCATAGATCCTTATCTGAGACCAACCATCTCGGATGGCTAAATCTCAGCACTAAAATCTTGCAGTAGCGTCTGTGGAACCCCAACCCCACCATGCACGTATGGACACGATGCGCATCTAATAAAACTGCCGATGCTACCTCCCCACCGAATGCAGAAGACACAGGCGCGAGCTAAGAGGAAAAGGAAGAGAAAACGAGACCATCAACATCGGGCAGGTAGCATTTACGTGGCATGCGCCAGGCAACAGCATGTACGCAGCGTCGGTGGCTTGTAGCCCCGTCGTCATCATGCTACCAGGGCGCACTTATGGTGCTACGGATGATGTGAAAGGGTGGTGGTCTTTGCTTGACAAACCTGGAGGAGTGTGGGGTGAGGTCATTCATCCCACGAGGGCAGAGAGAGTACTACTACCATATCCATTTTCACATGCTCCGTGCGAAGCTGGTGTAAGAGAGACGCCACCACTATAATACCTAACATGTTGCATCCAAAGAGCTCGCCCTTCACGCCTATTGGCATACAAGTACGGCCGGTGTAATCTGAACTGCAGCCCCTCCATAAACCGGACAGCGTGATTCTGCATCTGTCGTATGGCCGCCTCACTTCACCAGTGGACGTGGTCAGAACAGGGAGCCGCTGCATGGGCAGGAGCCTCTCTCCGCCCAGAAAAATAATATTCATTTCATCCGTTTCCTGCTGCTGCCGATGTCGGTTACAGAGCTACTGACGTCCCCAACTCGCCGAGCAATACCGACTTGTCTCAACACCATTCATGCGGAGTGCCTGCAGAATGTGGAAAGGCTAGCCAGCGGAACAAAACGGAACAGCGACGGCGAGTCTGGACTTCTGCAAGAGGCGGACCCTCCCAACCCCATGCAATTTGTCTTACCATAACAGTAGACCACCCTGCGCTTCCGAACATTTCCGAGGCTGCCAATGCTGCCAATGCGGCACCATCTGCATTAAAATTGGCATGGCAATCAATAACGGTTTGCAGATGAAACGTTTCCAATTACCTCACAGAAACTCAGAGTACCGTGATTCTGAAATTGGCTGAGCCGATGTTAATTATACGGCGGACAAGCGGTGTACTTCACCGCCCAGGCTATAGTAAGAATTGATCCGTTTTCTGCAACGCTGGTTCGACTTTCTAACGGTGCTTTCGTCACCGGTGATGAAATGTTCTGGGGTGGTTTGTTACGTTACTTGACCCCTTGATCTCACACGATCCAATTGTCCTCGGGGGTTGGTCTAGCATTCTACCGCAAACATCCCGACAAGGATTTGCTGCGTCTTCCCTTGCTCCAGGCTTTCTGCCACTGTGCTGCTTGTACTCCCGCTCTGTGAACTCATGCCGTTTCTGTCATGGGAGGCCCGCTTTTGCCCCAAGATGGTCTTGGCTCGCGCTTAGCAGCCGCGGCCCGCGCCTATCGCGCCTACCCATGATAATTGCAGCCCACATTTGTTGACGCGACGAAACGGACTCGGCTGAGTCTACTCCAGGGTCCAATCACCCAGAACCTCACAGATGTTTTCAACGCTCCCAGATTTGACACCGCGAGATGTGAGTAACTCCTTCGGATTCCCGAGGTGCATATTCGATCCTGTTCCTCTAATTCGCCTGCTTCTCCAAGATCCATTCTCTGTGGTATACGCCATCCAGAAATCCCACTCATGCTGTCATAACTGAGAGCGCCCCTCAAGAGGGGAACAACCACAACAATGGCACAAACCCATCGCGCCAGCGAGGGCAGCTCATCGAGCGCACCGCCCTGCATCGACTAGCTACAGATGAGTTCATACTATCACGACGCAAGCACAATGTCTCCAATTTCGGCAGCCACTGGCTGAAACCTCCCGGTGTACCCAAAACACTGCATCAAATGCGTGAAGAAAAGCGCGAGCAGGAGGAACACCAGGAGGCACTCCGGCGCGAGCAGCTCGCCCAAGAGCTAGCTGACGCAGAGGCTGAGGCTGCTGGAATGGCAGAAGGCGAGATGGATGACGTGCAACTCGACGGCGCGCAAGACCTCGATGACGAGATTCCAGACGCTGGAGACGACTTCTTCATGGGCGGCGATAGCGATGAGGACGAAGAGGAAGGCGAGGAGGCTGAGGAGGAATACGAAGACAACACCGATGACGAAGAAGCTGTCCGGGAGGAACGACAGAACGACCTCATGGCAGCCCGGATGCGGATGACTGACGATGCATTTCGAGAAGCCATTGCTCGAGGTGGCACCGATGGCGAGGATATGTATGCTGGAGAGGAGGAGCTTGAAGAGGAGTATCAGGAACACATGCTGGACGAGACTGATTTCGCCCACGATGGAATTGAGGATGACGGGGGCATTGATATGGATGCCGACTTGGACGACGATATTCCGGAGGCCGAAAGCGGCGGGTATGAACATACCGACTCCGAGGCCGAGCTCAGCAGCAGCGACAGAAGCCAACTGGACGACGATGGCTATGGGGATGATGATGCCGAAGGGCATTCTTTTGGTCCCCGGGTAACACCTATGGGCCCGCCTCAGTCACCCACTCACCACAGCCGTAGCCGTAGCCGTCAGTTCGCTCCGCGTGGTAGCATGGAGTTTTCTGCTCTCCTCTCGCAAGATGGCAGCAGCTTTATGGATAGCAGTCCCGCGCAGGGCCGACGATCACGGCAATGAGCACTGCCAAGGATTTGAAGAAACAGTTGCTTTTTGCATTACATAGCGTAACCCATCATTATTAGACGACGAGTCATGAAAAGAGATTAATGATGCATGAAATAACCATGCGTCCAATAATTACAACAGTAGTAACCAATGTACTTCACATGCCCGATGTGGTTCCGCATATCCCAAAAATCAACAAGGAGAGAACGACAGACCTTCCTGTCCCCTGCCTCGCTATATGCACAATGAAATCTTCGCAGGTCCCCAAAACTCCGTTCATGAATGCAACATCGTCGAAGCGTCCGCCGGCCCATTGCTATCGGGATTCTAAACCTTTTTATCGACCCGGACTCCCAGACTCGATGTCCCGCAATGTAAGAAAATATAGGTCATTTGGCGTGTTCCGTGCTCATCCCGCGTCGACATATCAGATGACGTCTTCAGAAAAGCCAGACGTAGAGGAACAGGAAGATGACGGCGGAAAAGAACAACAGCCAGACTTTCCAGCTGATGCCTGACCTCTGTGCCATCAACAGCATCCGGTTCATCGTTCCTCGAAGTCGTACCCGGGTCTGGTCAAAGGTGTCGTTCATCTTGTCTGCCAGCGCAGACGACTCGCGGATCTCGTCGCCGATGGCCGAGGTCATCTATACACCCTTATTAGAACCGTCCTCTGCCCACCGATCGAGGACAGGGCACTTACATCTTTCAGCACCCTAACCTTGCCCAGAATCCCAGATACTTGGTCGTCGTTCTGGCTCTCCAACTCGTTTAGGACAGCATCGCTGTATTGCCCTTTTCTGTTGGGCGTAGCCGGTCGATAACCCGCCCTGTTGTCTACCCCGAGGTGGCTGCCCGATCCCGGATATCCATAGCCACTGCTCGGGCTGGTGGGCGTATTCCGCCCTGAATGGTCGCCTGTGTATCCAGCAAACAGTGCGCTTCGAGGGTCGCGCTGGTGAAGTGACGAGGTGCCGAATCTGAGGGAGACGCGCTGTTAGCCTTAAAGCCGCGAGAGACGTCATGAAGCGCTCGAGGGGCTTGGCTTATGCAGAGCTCGGAGGGAAGGGGGGAGCAGGCGGAACGAACCTTTGTGACATGTTTCTTTCTATCGGTGGTGATGCGACGGTATTCTTGACCAATACAATGTCAACAAGACGATCGCGCTGGAAAGTTGACGCAGCACTATTTTGGCTTTTACAAGATACAAGGCAATGTGGTCACTAAATTTTTGGGGGGTTCCGGGGGGAGGCTTATCGGCCGGCACTTTCTGGTTGTCCGGGTACGTACCTGCCCCTGCCAGTTCGCCTGGGCAAGCCAACGAAATCGCTGCTTATTGTGTTCGCGATCTGTAAACCTCATTTTACTTCTCGTCGGAAATATTGCGGCTTGACCAATAGCTGCCTCGGCATCCATAGATCCGTTTCTCTTTTGCTCAATGTTTAGATCTGCCAGTGTCCTCGCCAGCTACTAAACAGTCAGACTCAGTGAGCTTAGTGGACGGCTCAGGTCAACCTAAATTGATAGGGGACGGCAGACCAGGAAATAGTACTACTATACTTAGGTAGAGCAACCATACCCAGACATTGAATTGCTTCAAATTGCCTTGAAGCTTCTGAGCTACTATTACCATGCATGCTCGGTTACAACCACTGGGCGTTCGATGCGATGCGTATCGCGGTGGGGCTTTCATTTCCTTGGGTGTGGAAGGTATTCTCCTATTGCCCCTGGGCTGGGTAAAATTTTCAATCTTCCTCATCATAGCGTCACTCATAATCATTGCGCTTGTCCAGTAGCAAAGCAGAGGAGCAGGGTCGTGTTCCTCTTGACTCCCCGCTTTACGCTCCCGGTCCGTATGCAGGTCTGGAGTCTCACTGGCCAAGATGCCATCGTACGGGTGGCTACCTTCATAGCGCGACCATTGCCACAAATTGATTCCGAGTCCAAAGGTAAATTTATCAAATGATTCGTCTATCTAGCCTGGATAAATTGATTTGTATCCAAAAGCTTATGGAAGTGGGATCTCCCCGGGGCTGAGTTGATCTGCATTTCGTCCTAAACAGGTTATGGTGAGCACGATGTTGATGGTGATGAGTTTGGGCTACTGAACCTACCTATCTATCTCGATACGATCTAACAGGGTTTGGACCTGCCTGTAACTGAGCGTAGTGAAACCGGCTTTTGGCACATCTTCGGCCTCAGCTAAGTTGAAATCCATGTTACTGAATGTAGTGGGTATGGAAGGACGAGGGGTTGCATCAAAAGTGACATATCAAAACACCCTCTGCTCCGTTGGTTGGTATTACTGTCCACCCTGTTATTTTCCCTTGGTGGTGAGCAACTATACAGACAGTATATGCTATTTATTCTGGGCTTCCTAGGAAAGACTGCTCCTCGTTTTCCCCTCCGTTTCTTGCAAAGAACCTTTCACATGGGTGGTGACTGGTTGTTCTCTAAATGTCGGCATGATCAGTGACAGATTATCCTATGGGGACCTATGGTGTTGCCTGGAAGCACCCAATGCGTAGTACCTACAGATTTGCACCACCAGTGGCGCAGGTATATCAAAAGGTTTGGCGTGTGAGCTGCTATGTCTTGCCCAAGTATGCCATTTCTACACCTGGGGCCTCACCTGGTCACTCCCAGAACCATCAATTTTAGGCATTCAAGTGGATAGTAATGCCACAACACTACATCAAACTAAACCATAGTCCAGTTAGCGTAAATGCCCCTCCCAAAATGTCAGGTCGAACGAAAGGGAGAACGGAATGTGATGGATCATGAGCGAAAGGGCGGTAAACAGGTTAGGTGTAGGGTAGTTATGACACGAGGCTCATCCGACACATCACAATCACAAAAGCGTGGACATCAATCGAGATTCATCATTTTGTTTATCTGACCCTCGTGTAGAGTACGCCTGGGCTAAATAGAAGTGTCGTTCCAAAGCCTGATTGACTTGCTGACACACCAACCCCATGTGACCAACGCAAACGTGATCAATACTCGAAAGAGGTGCTGTGAGCTCATGCCATAGCTTTTGAATTTACATGAGAACCAAAAATACACCCGAGTCCTTGCGTCTTTTCAATTCATGGAGATGAATCTTTTAGCCGGACATGTTGGTGTCCTCCTCAGGCGTGAAGTCATCGTCTTCGTCGTCTTCATCGTCATCGGCTGGGTGCTCCTCAGCAGCCTTGGCGAAGTCGATGACCTGACCGCGAGTGCGGCGACCGCCCTCGACAATGTTGTTTGTGTCAATCTCCTCCAGGCCGTCCTCATCAATGGCTGTGCCTGTTAGTAGGGGTTCCTCTCTGAAGTTATGAAATCTTAAGTGACTTACCACCCTCAGGCTCCTAAAAAATCATGTTAGCTTGAGGTACTGAAAAGGCAAATATGTGTAGCAACTCACGTCCTCATTGTCATCCTCCTCCTCCTCATCGTCGTCGTCATCCTCATCCATGACATCGTCCTGGTCATGGACATTTCCAACGGCAGCCTTGCCCTTGCCCTTGCTCTCGAGAGCGGAGGCGGACTCCTCGGTGGAGTTCTTGGGGAGAGTAGCTTCAGTGCCAGACATCTTCGGAATTGGGAAGCTCTTGAGCTTGGTTGTCTTTCAAGTTTGGGGTGAGGTGTGAAAGGTGAAGATGGAAAGGCTAGGCAGAGCGTGAAATTTCAGGTGAGACCGAAATACTGAAAGTAATGGAAGCCAATGGGAAAATGAACCTCAAGTGAACCACCACCCACTTTTGCGCCTACGGCCAGCTTTATGCAGGTGCATGCAACATTCACGCACTTTCACAGAGCAACGGATCTAGTCCCACAGTGGCTTAGCGTGTTTCTCACATCCTGGTGATTATATAAGGATTGGCCACGCCAAGTCACGTGGGGCGGCACTTCTGTTGGGAGATCTGTCTGTTTGCCAATCAGGATTTGCTATGGAGGATGGGTGCTGTGGGACAATCTGGTGGCTCTGGAAGCTATTCGTTCAGCTGTACGAGGTTGTCTCGCTTGTGAAACTAGTCCCAAGTTGCTCCGAGGCTGGTCTTCCGATGTTTTCTTTGCAATTATTACAAGACATATTAGTTATTAAGATGAGAAGTGACTACTCGGTGTAATTTTATCATTTTGGATAGCGACACCTGTGGATTGAGGAGCTCCTTTGCATAACATCATGAATCTATTCCTGTATAGTCTATTTCTCTGCTCCGCCGCTGCCCATCAAGACAAACACGGCAATGCCAATCATCCACCAGTACCTGCATGTTGTTAGTAAACCAGTAGCAGAGTGTGTTTGGGGGGAGGCACAAACTTTTGGAAGAACGACTTCTCCTCTTCTTCTACCTTCTTGCCTTCAGGGGAGAGAACAACGGGCTTGTTCAGCTCGGGCTGCTTGCCCTTTGTTTCCACCAGCAACGTAGCCTGAGGACCAAAGTCTCTTGTCTGCCCAGCGTCGATTCTCACGCCCTTCAGCGCTGTGCTGATAACCTCGCCGCGGGAATCTACCGATAGCACGAAGTGTGGCGCATATCCCTTGCTAAAGTTCTCGGTCGATGCGACAGTCGACCCCGAGATCCATTGTGAAGATTTCGTGTCGTATAGGCCAATGCGAGCGAGGTCGGATGATTCGGGGAGCTCAGGTGCTTCGTAGGAGATGACAGAGGCGGACGAAGACAATGCAGCCGTGTCGTAGGTAATCTCAGCAAGGGGCGCAGGTTTGCTTGACGACGAAATAGGGTGGATGTACACCTGCACAGATCGCGGCTGAGCGGCAGCCAACGCGGCGGCAAGGAGGGCCGTTAATACAGGTACGAAATGCATTGTTGCGCGCCTTGCACCTTTCTCTGATGTTGAGAGAAGTTATGAGCTCTGCCCACTGTAGCTTACTGATAGGTGGTTACATAGATGCTCGGTAGTGGTTGAGGTCCCTCGTCGGAAAAATCTCGGCTAATCGTAATTGGCCAGCCTTGGGACAGACCAGCCGCTGTTCAGATGCCTGTGAACATTTTGTACTTGGAATGTGTATGTGCGGTTCATGTATTAACAATGTAATGATGCTGTTCCCGTGCTATGCTCCAGTTCCCCTCCTCGCCCCCTTCTATTCCAAATTCCAGAAATTCTCATTCCACTGATCACCCAAAATTAAGAAAACCCCAGAGATAAATCCGTACGCCGCTTGCAGAAGATGCAAGGATACAAAGACACAAACAGCCGCCCCGAAACCATAGTCTTTTCCGTTGTCCTTTTCTTTCTCGGCCGTCGCAGTCAGCTACCGGATGTTCTTTCTCGTTGCTGGCATGTATGAGTGTAAACAGGCAGATTCTAAATGAGTTAATATGATGAGTTTATCCAGTTCCTTCCTCTGACTCTTCACCGCCGGGACTGGCCTCATCCGACTCTTCCTCTGAATCGTCACCGGGCTCAAGAATGTACCCCGGTGTCCGTTCAACCAGTCCTTTATAATAGGCAACCAAAACCTCCGGGTTGGGAACTATTTTCCAGTCCACTCGATGAAGAAATTCCAGCTCAAGGCGGCTGAGCTCGGCTAACCGAATACCGCCAACCCTCGCATACGTAGTGTTATTCCAGAAAGAATCAGACAGGCCCTTTGCGGCCACGGTAGCTGCTGTGATAAGAAAGCGATGCACGGTGAGTGTATTTATCGTAAAGTCGTTGTACATGGCGCATAGGCGGTCGATATAATAGACCATAGCTAATAATAATGGTGGTGTGAGGGTGGCGTGCCTCGCAAGTCGGTGCAAGTAATCTCGTACTGATATTCCCGGAGCAGTCCTAAAGAGCGCGATTAGATTACAGCGAGCAGGATCGGATCGATCAATAGTAATTACCTGGAATGAAACCTCGTAAGGCCGCCCTCAGATATTCTGATCGCATCGTTGGTTGTGATTAGTTCCCCCAGCATATGTGAGATTAATTCGACCATGTCTTCGACTGCGCAAAATTCGTACTGGCGAGGGAGGGTCTTTGGAGGCGGGGCCTGGGACTTTGCTCGCTTGGTTGACGAAGATGCTGGGCTGCCATCTGTTAGAGTCGGCTGCTCGGACTGGGTAGTGCTTGGGCTCGTGTTTCGGCTCGGAGACCCGCGACGTTTATTTGGCGATGAAAGACTCTGAAGTTGGGCGTCCCGCGAGGCCGAGGACGCTGATGGAAGTGGGTTGGGAGGCGTCGCCATTGGTTCCTTGAGTTGAGGTTGGCCGCCTGGCGTTGTCGACGGGTTGGCCTTCGGGACACCTTGTGATCCTGACGATCTCAAGTCGTGGTGACTGGCCATTGTCTGTGACTCGGCGGGGGACGCAGGACCGGTGCGCTTCGTGCGCAGGGAAGCCGGCGAAGTCATGGCAGGGGTAGCAGCCAGCGTTGGTCGCGAGGATGACCGGCGCTGGTTCGGACCTGGTACCGTCGAAACGGCAGGTGCTGGCGCATAGCGAAAGCTGGTCGGCGAGGCGCTGGCGGAGTTGATGATGACAGGAGATGTCAACATGGTCTGCGGCCCATTGCTGGGGGGTGCAGCAGTGGCATCAGGCAAGAACGAGGTTGAGGATCGTCCCTGTGAAGTTTCTTGTGGGAGAGAGACAGGTAGGTCAATGTCACTTTTCGATGTGTTTGGGCAGATCCTTCCAATCTTAGTTCGGGGACTTCGACAATCATGAGGTGTGCTAGGTAGTCGTTGTATCCCACTTATCAGCCCCTGCCCCTCTCACTGTTCGCACTCACCGAACTGCACTGGTAACTCGTCTGCCAGAGATACGTGCAGCGACATCCGCTAATTCGCTCTCTGCCCACTTGTAGCAAATCAGAGGAAGAAAACAGTTTCTATTTGATCTAATGACATTCTAGGCTTAGTAGGGCAGATTTTGGTTCACATTAGGCTTAGTAGTAGGCAGCCTTACTGCTGAAATACTGCTCATCAATATTCACTGGTTCTGGTGCAAATATCTCAATTTACTATTATTATTGTATTCTTAAAGAATAAGATCATATAACGTCTATAATTACCCCTCCATGAGCAGAGAATTATGCAGCACTGAGCAATATTTCATCGCATTTCTCTGGGGGCCACCGTCAGCCTCTTGTTAGAGCACTGCACGTGCACCCAATTGTCGACGTCTAGGGCGAGCTTGCGTTCCAGGTCGTCAGTCGAGGCTCTAGTGCAGCCTGGTCCGGTTTTCAGAGTGCCTGAATGGCTGGCAATTGAAATAATTCCCTTGAAATAACCAACATTGCGATCACGTCATCTGGGTTATTTGGCTCTCCAGACCCAGAACATCCATTCAGGTTCTGGATCCACTGGCAGATTGTCCATTGAGGGTCTTGATTGTTCTGGAAGAGCCGATTTGCGAATTGTCATTGGACATCCGGTAAAACTACAGACGGGGCATGCATGCTTAGCAGGCTTTTTAAGAGACGAAAATTTTTTGGAAGGCCTGACAGTGTGGGGGTCATTGAAGATCATTCCAGTCATCTGGAGGGCAAGTTATGTCGCAACGCCAGATTAGATACTACATGGAGAAATAAATTAGTAGGATTTCCACTCGTAGTTTCTCGCCGGTTGTTTCTCCATGCTCACCGTGGTCAGCCAGTGTGTAGCGGGGTGATACCGCTGGAGCACCTGCCGATGGGTACATAAGGTTACCTACGCTCCAACTTACACTAACCTAGAGCAATTTGCATTACTAAGGTGCTTTCTTACGTAGCATGTAGATGTGGGGTTATCGATAACGTGCACGTGCCACCTAAACGTCCCGATCTTAACAGTGATAGTATGATGTATGGCGTCGCTTCACATCCGATGAAACCACCTCGCCAGACGAGCTCTTGAGCTTCCGAAACGACTATCTAGTAATTTCTATCTCCGGAATCCTCAAATTGGGCACTGCGAATTCCCTAATGTGCAGGGGCGCACATACTTCAGTGGCCTACATCTGCACTTTGCACCGACGTGCCTGATCGCGACCCGACTCATAGCTTCGATTTTGAACGTCAGCCGAATCTTGGGAATCTTTCGGCCACCCTCCTCAGAAGTCCCGAACGAAAAAAAGGGCATTGCGAAACGAGATTATACAGCTAGGCGGTATCTTGGAACCCATGGCGCGGCCACAGAACCATCCAATTCTAGCTCAGCTCAAGAGCGCTAGAACGACATCGGACCAGACTGCCTCGCTCCGCGCATTAAAGAACGAAATCGTTGGCCACATCCAGAGGAAAGAAGCATGGGTTGCCTTGGGTGTTTTGGAACCTATTGTCAGAACTATCTCGTCAAGGAGTTCCTTGGCAAGGCCTAATGGAAAGGAATCGTCCCGGGCCAGTCCTCTGGCCCCAGCATATTTGTCTGACGAGGATGGCACAAAACTACAAGCACTGCAGCTGGTCGCAAGCTTTGCTCATGGTCAGTATAGTTGAATCTCGACTGGATTTCTTAAACACTAATGTATATTGTTCAGGTGGACCTGCTTTCCTAGCACCACTTCATGCGTGTCGAGCACTACCTGCGATATTGTCAAACATTTCTCCGTATATCAACCCTCCACAAATTGTCGTCGCCGCCCTTCGAGCGCTCACAGATATCGCCGATGCTTCCGCTTTGGCTGATTCGCACTCTCCCCTGGACCTTTTAACTGTCGCCGACCAAGTGTTTACCCCTCTACACCTCGAGTCGTTTAATGCAATCCTGTCGATATCGTCAGCAAAGCATCTCTGGCAAACGCAAGCTACCCTAGCAGCTGGGTTGATTAGTCGGCTTTGTCAAGAGGAGAGGCAACAAAATGCCCTGGCAATGTCTGGGGTTCTTGATTCCCTCGCAGCTAAGCTAGCAAGCTTCGCCGTGAGCGAGGGATTCGTAGTACCTGGCGCAGGGATGACCGCGCAAAGCGATGGACTATCAGGTGCATTTCCCGAACCTGCGCCTTCGAACTCTCTCCTGGGTCCAGTCCTCGACGCGATAGCGACTATTTTGGGAGACTCAAAATATCGGGCACATCGACTTGTCTATGCCCCGGCAATACTTGCCGTGTTTCCGTCCACCCAGTCATTGCGACAGCTTTTTGACCAAAGCTCCAGTGTTGAATCAGCCGGAAGAAACTATACAAAGCATCTAGACCTGACTGCCATGGAGTGTGTTTTACCTGCTATTCCTACCTCGGTACCCCGAAGCGCATCTACGTCTCAGTCCTCACTTGCGAACTCTGAACGATCGGATTCTCAGACACATAGTCGAACTAATCAAAGCAGAGCATCCTCGATTTGGAGCTCGGCTGCAACACCGTTCAAGCCGTTCAGCGAGCCGGAGCCTGACGAAATGGAAAGCCCGCTTATTCCCTGGCTGGTACATCTTGTGCGCACTAGGACAGACTATGAACGACTGGTAGCTGCCTCAGTGCTCACCTCTCTGTATAAGGCAGACCTAGGAAGCAAAGCCGTCCGTGAGATGAGCCTTGGGCTACTTGTCATCCCTGTCCTGGTGGAAATGATGATCAAAATCGAGAAGGAGACAAAGGGCTCCCCTATGAACATGACGGCCCCTTTAACGCAGAGAGTGATTCTAGAGCGAGCACCTCTTGTACTCGCGCGCCTCATCAATGATTGCGAGTATTTGCAGATGAGCGCGTTCTCATGTTCTGCGGCCGAGACCGTAACGAAACTCCTAAAGCGTGCCTACTTGCCGGTTCGGGCCTCGACAGAAACCCAGATGTGGTCTCCTCGCCATGATAACGATATGGATGTAGAAGAAGGCTCGCCCGTAGCTCAATTGGGTCCTCGGGGCCTTGATCCCCTGATAGTTCATGTGGCGAAGGTACGAGAGGCTACCCTCAAGGCAGTAACCGCAATAGCCTTGGGCAAGGAAGAATACAGAAATGCTCTTGTTCGAGAGGACGTTATTCCATATGTAGTCCAATCACTTTCAGAGTTTCCGAATAAGCCTCACCCGCCAAAGGGAGCAAAAGACCAGCCTGCAACTCCTGCATCTTCTATCCCAGGCTACGGTACAAACCCGGTTTCTGTCATCATTGCAGGGTGCCATGCTGTGAGGGGGCTGACTCGGTCGGTCAGCATCCTCAGGACAACTATTGTTGACCACGACATTGCACCGGCAATCTTCGAGTATTTGAAGCATCCCAGCGTCGATGTACGGTCAGCCGCCACTGCTACGATGTCCAACTTGGTCCTAGAGTTCAGCCCAGTTCGCGAGGTGAGTGTTATATCAAGTAACGAGATGACTGTCAGCTAAGCTAATTCAACTGCTAGATGTTAACTGAGAAGGGGGTGATGAAGATTCTCTGCGAGCACGCACACTCCGACAATCCTTCACTTCGACTCAACGCAATCTGGGCTCTCAAACATTTCGTAGGTGCTGTGGGAGCAGACCTCAAAAAGGCTTGCCTTGAACAGCTGGAGCCCGGGTGGCTTGTTCAGCTCATCATGGATGACACCCAGGATACGGCCCTTTACAATAGCCGCACGAGATCCATCTCAGGGGAAGACATGGACGAGGATCAAAATCAATACCCCTCGAGCGAGCCCCATCGCTGGATGTATGGTGCCAACGGAATTTTCCACGAGTTGGATGGTTCCCAATCTACGAGACTGCGACAGGCGGAGAACAAGCTGTCCGAAATTCGCGAGTCGGAACTGAATCCTGTCAAGAAAGCACGCAATGAGGATATCGCCATCCAGGAGCAAGCTCTCCAGTTTGTGAGGAACCTGACCGGCCATCCAGGGGCCGGTGGCGGCCCTACGGAAACTGACGAGACGACGGAAATGATTGACTACATCTTCAGTGAGATTGGCCAAGACAGGCTCTTCGATCTCCTAATCTCGAAACTCTCACCCAAGGTTCTTCGACCTTTTGCCAGCCGAGGATCCGTTCCTGGCCGCGACTCCCGCGTTATCTATCCACAACCTCAGATCATAGCGCCCGTCATCTTCGTTCTCGTCCACATAGCAGCCAGTGTCACACGTCATCGTCAATTGATCATCGCCCAGACAGAGCTGCTCAAGCTCCTCCAGAAACAATCGAACAACAAGGATCGAGAAGTCCGCGTTGCGCTCTGCCATCTCGTCAGCAACCTCACCTACCCCGACGAGGGTGCCGAGTCTGAAGGATGCAAGCAACGAGCGCAGGAGCTCAAGAACCTCGGCTTCTACCATAAACTCGAGGCCCTGTGCCAAGAGGACCGGGATCTGGATGTCCGCGAGCGGGCGAAGACTGCAGTGTGGCAGATTGAGCAGCTCTCGCAGCTGTCCTACTAGTGCAACTACAACTATTCACTTGAGACTCTGAACCGCGACGACGGAAATATTTTTGACAGAAAAGGAACAGAAAAAAGTTTCAACATGTAATTCCTACGCTCCGTGTGGTTTTCCTTTTTTCATTTTACTTGTGGCTCTTTTGTTGGATGCGCATGGGAATTCTGAGATTGGCGATAGCGAACAAATAGCAAGGCATGAAACGGGTATATTCAAGAGGCTTATTCTATAGTAATGGGAGAGTGGTTTGAGACACGTATTTCCTAAGCGACGGATGTTCATTTTCGAATATTTCAAGACAGGGAAGTTCAATAAGGAGAGGGTTATGGAGACACATATTGCTCGGTTCCATGCTCGTAGTCGATCTTGATAAGTCAACAAAAACACGGCACAGACGGCCGAGGTAGGTCTCAGGTCACGTCGACGAATAGAATCTATACGCCAGTTCTCCTTAACTCTTTCTGGGTCTGACTGAGAAGCAACACGTAGCCAATTACGGCATGCCAATGTGGGTTTTCCCGGCTCGAGTCTAGTTACACCGTTGATCTACGGCTTGGAGAGACATGCATGTATTCATATCCGTCTCGTGTGGGTTGAGGAATACTTTACCTATGGAGCTATTTCTCCTCTTGGCAGATAGGAAACAGATCTTTTCTGAGGGTCCCACTTGGGAGTGAGACAGTTCGTCCCGAAGAAGTGAGTCGAATCTCGCCCCCAGGCCGGATGAGATTCGAGACCTCGTGTTACCTGTGATCTAGAAATAGTCACCCTTGCAGGGTGGCGTAGAGGATAGGGGGACGGCTGGTCTGGGAGCACCGAAGAAGAGCCCGGCCATAACTGCGTGGGATGGTGACTTTCACGGTCTGACTGGAGGAGCTGGTTGGCACTCCATTGCGGCACCGCCGACGGGCGTCGAGACATCTGGGCGAGATGCCCTTTGGTGTTCAAGCACGCGCGGGGGGGCAGATCGCTCGTGGAATGGCGAAAAATAGCCCCGTTACACCAGAACCAACAAAGAATCCGCAAGGAAGAAGCCCATGCAGGTCTCGAATGCTGCCCTGGCGAGCCGGTGTGTTGGGAGGAAGAGAGTTTCTCGGAGCCCAGCCACGTACGCACAATCCCTTGCATCAGCCGCAAATGTGACTGTTTTCCCCTCCCCCCCCAAGTGGGCTGGCAAGGCTGGTATGTAAGACGGAGTGTAATTGTGCTTCACACTGCACGTGGCGTGGGGCTGAGCGTTGCCAGGCATTTGTTTCTTTTTCCCTTTCCTGGCGGGTTGTGCTTCGCGCGGGAAGTGACAGGTGAAGACATCGGGACCCCTCCACTTTCCTTTTGCCTCACAATCCGTCTGGGTCTTGTCTTTCCGTTGGGCTCTGCTTGGTACTCGTATGTGCCCCGTGAGGGCGGTGAGGGAAGCTGATCTTGGTGGCGTCTAGCTGCCGGAAATAATCAGACTAGCACATTTTAGCTGCTTCTGTAGTTTCTGGAACGGCACAAGGTTTGATTCTGAGCTCTCGGGAGGCAAAAGGATGTCCATCATCCTCCATCGTAATTATGACTGTGGAAGCCTGGCCACAAACGATCTGCTGTTGCCGGGGTGGGGAACGATGACTGTCAGCCAATCGACCGTCCCCAGACAAGCAAATAAACCAGGACAGCTCGAGCGGGCGCTAGAGGCATCATCATGGCCCAAATACGTATAATGGAGGTCACAGTGGGCTGGGGACCCAAAGGCACATACTATGTAGACCCTGCAGTGCCGTACATCAAAATCAGATGGATACGATTGCCTCTGCTTTGCCACCAACCTGCTTGCAAGAGATCCGACTTGGTGGAGTGCGGCCTCCAGGTTAGCACCAACCGCTCATGACACACCGTCGGATATTCTTATTCTCGATGACATCAACGGCAACCAACCGACCCTGAGGATGAGATCCCAGCACTGCTGAAATGCAAAGCGGCTCCGGTCGCAATCCTACGTCCCGATGGCTATGTCTACACGCTGCCGCCTTGCACCTCACCCGGGCAGCACCTCGTGAGCAAGGCGGGCTGCCCCTTCGTTGCAGTGAAGTGAAACCCATTGCGTAGAGGCACGTCGCTTGCGGCTCGTACTCGCCTTCGCCTGGATCCTCACGGAGGCTATAAACGGTAAGTAGGTCGCTAAGCGATGGGTGTGATATATACGTCCACACTGGTAATACGCATGTACACGGGGTGGATGTGGGTGCAGTGCAGTGCAGCCCATGGATCGATGGGGTGGTTTCTTTTTGCTCTTTCCTCCTCTTTTCCTGTTGCTTGCTTCTTCCTCAATTTTTCTTTTTTTCCGGGGTCAGCAAGTCGGATGCGTCTGGGACTGACAGCAATGCATGCACAATACAGGTCATTCTCGAACATGATACTCGAGAATCTGGCCATGTGGCGTGCCTCGCTGGATGGACTGATTGGTAGCGACCTGCAAAACGCCGGATTAGGGTAGGCAGCGGTGTCGGGCTGGCCTATGATTGTTCCAATGGGGTGGGTGAAACGGGCCTCTGCTGTAGGTATGGCGAGATTTCGACGGGTGGGATGGTGCGTGCGTAATAGTAATCTGGACAAAAATTAAAACGGTCCTGGCAAATCTGTACCAAGCTAAGCTAACCATGGTCCCGGGACGGGGTGTGTGCTGGTTGGAATGCGTTTGTTGTCATACCAAGATGCTGTGCGATAGAACCAGTCTGCCTGGCCACGCCCGACAGGAAGGGTGAGGAGGGGTGGGCTGAACTGCGCAGGTTGACGTTGGCATGTCCTTATTGCATGGAAGCGAAGGGGAGGGGGGCGGATTGCAGCGAATGGACGGCCTGGGTGCTGCTACCTGCTGTGTCGACGGCACGGCATGTAGCCACCCAACTGCAACATTGGGACCAGAGGGACGGGTCTTGTTACGACCGGCTCAGTGGAGGGCTGTGTGCAAACACAGAAGGTAGCGGACGCGGGTGGGCGAGCCGGTTGGCTGTCATTTGGCGCTGAGAGCCTGCCCCCCAGCGGAGGATTAAGATGCCGTTCGGCTGAAACGAAGAGGGGGCGCAATCTGGACGTGCATTGCTCAATCATACCCAAGGTCGTGGTGTTGGGACTCGGAGTAATCGAGGGTGGGTGCGTGGGCATGACGAGATGTGATAGGCGTCCATTGTGTATCGTATGCACGTTGGCTGCTGGCTTCAATTTGTTTGCGCAGGATGCATGCATCTGCGCGTTGGACAAAGCAAGTCGCCCAGGGATCCCGACGCTATCGTTCGGCACACCAGATTGAAGCTCCCGGGCCTACCTGTAGTACCACCCAGCACCCTGGCGGATCCGTGCAGCCCTCGCTGCAGGGCGGAATGCGCTGTAGGGACACCCGTGGCTGTAAATAGCAGGCACCTGTGCACTACCCGAGGGAGCTCCAGTGGAAGGGAAGGGGGCCGCTCCATCTGCCCCTTTCCAAATGGAGGTTTATTTCTCGAATGGCGTCAAAACGATGAGAGCACCACCATCATCAGGTCCGCTGCCAACTACCAGTACCCAGCAGGCTACGACCCTATGGGCCTGGGTACTCGCAAGTTGGTTGATCAAGACCACAAGCTTCGGCGGCTGGAATGTCGAGAGCAGTAAGGATGCGCTTGCGCTTGCGCTTGCGCATGTGATGGATCGGCGAGTCAGGTCTGTAAATTTGACCCGGGTGAGGAGATGGGCTCGCTGACGAGACTCGAGAGCCGCAAAGCGTTAGAGCCTTGATTAATTAATTAATTGATCAATGAGTGATGACGACTCGAATCGACAGGTCTGTTTTATGCTTACAGTAGCCCGTCGAATGGCTGGAGGTGTGCTACGAGAAGGACTGGTCGGACGTTTTAGCGCAGCCACTGGGAGCAGTAATTGGATGCGTCTGGTCGGGCTAGCGGGCGGGCAAGAATCAACAAAAGGAAAACTACCGCCACACGGTACATGCATCGCAGCCAACGGACACCAAGCACTCAACCAACCAGGCTTGCTGCCGCATGCCAAGCAAAGCCAGTGGCCACTACTAGCCAAGACAAGAGATCATTGCGGGCGCAACTCTCGGTAGAAGCACATTGTGCAGATTTCCAGCCGGCCAGACGGTTCCCCAAACAGGAGCAGCTGGCAGTCAGCCCTCTCCCTTTGGGAGCGCAGTTCAGTCAATACCATACCACGAACTTGAGTCAGGGGTTCGGTGCGAATCCGTCCTGGCGAGCAACGTTGTATCGGATCCAATTTGAAGCGTCGCTCAGAACGGGAGGGGGCAAGGTTGAGGGCGGCAGGCGTTGGGAGGCCGGATGGAAGCAATTCCGCGCAGGCTGGACTCGAAGCTTGACTACCTTATGTCGGACTAGGGGGCGAGACCAAGGCGGCTGAGTTAGTGAGTCAGGTAGTGGGCACCAGAATTGTTCTCTCGACGCGGGAAGTGGTGCGAGAAGAAAGGATCGATCTAGCACACCCAGAGCTAAATTAACGGGAACGAAAATCTCGAATGGGGCCGAGGAAGAGAGCTGCCGGGGGAAGTACTCCAGTTTTCCCAGTCACTTCCTGGCAATTCTGAGAATTGGTATTCCCAGACCGGTAGCTTGGCCGTGTTGGTGCTGGGGCCCCAGCCTGAGAATTCCCCAAGTCGGTTATCCGTGCGGTCATTTCTGGAGGCAGCGACCGTGGTGTCCAGACGAGTATCGTCGTTGATTACTGGATCTTGGATGTATTGACACATGGGCTTACATGCCAGACCACATGCATACACAAAGGACCAATCTACCAATGCAGAGATGGGGAGTATGCACCTGTTGGTCGGCTCTCCCCCAAAAAAGCAAGGATAAATAAAGACGCTGCCCAAAGCTGCGGCCTGAGACACATGCAACGTACCGGGGGGGGGAGGAAGAAGGGCCCTGCTGCCGGCACAGCTTGCTCAATCCTGCTGTCAGTGCTCAATTTGACGTTCCGTGGTCGATGAACCACCGTTGGCAGGGTAGGATTTCAAGGTTCTACATGTCGAACATCGAGACGAACCAGACATCAGGCTACAGAGCGTGCCTATGGGTATGGATACTCGTACCCTCGCCTTTCCGATCGGCTTTCCACGACGGAAAGGCCCACTGATTTCTAGGCTTGAGCGCAAGGGGGACGCTTGCCAGCTTTAGCTTGGTGGTTTGTCTTTAGCGGGCGGTACGAACTTTTGTTGCTTCTGGACCTGTGAAGGTGCGCTGATTTGATTCGCAAGAGTGCTGGCCCCATCTGTCTTGCCTGTCCGCTGCATCTCCGGCCGTGCCAGCAGATTGTGCATAATGTACATGCATCGGAAGCTCGATGCTTTCTTTTCCTGAATGTGCATGTCGTGGGAACATTCACACATCCGTACATCCAACAGGAACCGCTGGCTATCCAGAGTGGTTGGCGGCGCGTCGCCTTCCCAGAGGACGAGTATTAGAATAGAGCTGCGCTTCCGCCCGCAACAGGTGAGCATGACCCGGCTGGCACGCAAGTTATTTTTTCTGTATCGCCGGCAGATCCTTGATTGGCCGCTCTCCAAAGTCCGATGCTGCTCGTGCATGCCGGCCTGTCAGGAAGCAAGCTACTGATACAGGGGGCCCTGGCCGTGAGAGATCGTTAATGGCCAGAGAGTCGTTTTCTTGGAGATGGTGGGGTGGCTAGCTGGGATGCCCATGTCGGCACTACTGCAAACCGCTGCACCTTGGCCACCAAACTGAGTGCCAGCTAGGAAGTATTCCCATGTTTGCTCCGAATTGCCTACCCAGGAAAAGCATGTAATAATCACGGGGAAGGGGGCTCGGGGCCGGTTTGTATGCCCTGCGCTCGCGACAGGTATTCCACGGGGCAGGTTACATTGGAGCAGCGAGTTGCGGCAGGCTTTGTTTAAAGGTTTGGCGGGCAGGGAGCGAGCTATCTTAAGGAGGCCCCCCTCATGCCCTTCAACCACGTTGGAATGCGCCGAGCGAGGGTTAGGCAAGCTTCAGTGGGAGCGCCACTGTATCGAACCGCCTGTTGGTCGAAGCAAGATGGTCCCGGCATCTCGCCAATGAACGGCGTTGCCCTGATGGTTGACGTTACATTCATGCTGGTGAGCTACCTTTCCCGTGGGACTGTTCCCTCCTCCAAGGGCGACCAACAACAACGCCTTGGGGGCGCCTCAGAGATGGCCAAGCCAGGTGCCTCGAATTGCCTTGCAGAGCCTGGGTGCCCCCGACCGGATGGTTGTGCGCGTATGACAGGACAGGCGCTGTACCTGTACGCGTATGGCAGCAAAGTAAATGAGACGAGCGTTAGCACTAGTCCCGATGGACGAGTCAGGCGCACAGAGCCACAAGGCCTGCCAGGGTGCACCACAGCGCACTGGAGCACGCAGCACAGGTCACCCTGGAATTTGGTCCCCGAGAGACTGGGTACGGCCCAGTGGTGCGTGCTTCCCCAATGGGCATGGCGGACCCGTCACCTGGGCTCACATTACCTCAGCCATCCAACCTTTTCTCCTCGCCGTGGGTGTGGGCGGTTTGCAGGCCCTCCGCCCCTAAAGCAAATGGTAGCGTGTTCATTCCCGGGGGTCCCCTGCCACGGTCCGCTCGCGGCCCAGTCAGCGACGGTGCAGCCCAGCCCAGTGGTCCCTCCCCCCTCCCAAAAGCCTCCAGTCCCCAGTCCCCAGTCACCGGATCCCTGTCCTGGGCTGCCCACCCTGTTACTCTGCCCACCCTATCATCTCCTCTCCCCCAGGCATCCGTACTGGCCTCCGTCTGTCTGGTCCTTTTCTGCCGTCTAGTGCTGGAGACGCTTCATTCATCCTCCTGAATCGAACCAGCGTCGTCCACCACGGGCAAGTTTCGTTGTTAGCTTCTTTCTTTTTTTTTTGGTCTCATTCATCAAGCTGCCCGCCTTCTGCCGTTACCTTCCTGGGTAGAGGGCTCGTGAACGCTGGGGTTTTCCGTTTTCTCTTCTTCATCAGTCTCATAACGGAGGCGCCAGCACCCGAAGCGAGCATTTACTGTGAGTCTTGACGGCAATTCCATTCTTGATATCTACCAACGCGCTCAACTCCCGTCGCCGCCATCTCGGCCATCATTGCACTCTTATCAAGGCCTTTTCACCAACATCTACTTATACACACTCGCCGCTATCTGAGTGTCAAGCTGACCAATGTAGGAAATACTGCCATTCTCTCACCAATTCGCTCTAGACTCGCGTCGGCAGCGCGATACCAGCCACAATGGCTACGCCTGCATCAATCCCGTCCGACCCTCGCCGGGACACAGTTGTGCGAATCAACCGTAAGACCCGCGGAGGCCGTCATCTCTGGTATCAGCTTTCGGTTCTGCAACAACCCGAGCGTGCTCGAGCATGCGGTGCTGGTAATAAGGGTAAGATGGGACAAGCTCTACTTTCAAATTGCCAACTGTAAGAATTATCTGACATATTGGAAAACAAATAGCCAACAGTGACCGGCGCCCTGTTGACCCTCCGCCCGTTGTTGAGCTGAGGATTCGTCATGGTGACTCGTGGGAACGGGGCAAGGACATTACATTCGACTACAATGCGAGCTTCTTCCTATACGCCAGTCTGGAGCAATATAGAAAGATATCTTCGGGGCGCATGGGGACGCAGCAACCTCCAATCTTGACCGGCGTGCCAGCTTCTGGCATGGCCTACCTCGATCGCCCAACCGCAGCCGGTTACTTCATCTTCCCCGATCTTTCCGTCCGCCACGAAGGCCAGTATCGCCTCTCTTTCAGCCTTTTCGAGACGACCAAGGAGGAGATAGACTTTGATCTCGATCCTTCCCAGGGCGACCTGCCCCCCGGAGTGGATTGGCGCATGGAAATCAAGACGAACCCTTTCGACGTGTTCAGTGCGAAGAAGTTCCCCGGTCTGATGGAAAGCACGGCTTTGAGCAAGGAAGTCGCCGATCAAGGGTGCCGCGTGCGAATCCGCCGTGACGTGAGGATGAGGAAGCGGGAAACGAAGCCCAGGGACCATGATCGTCGGGACGACGACTACTCCCGGCGAAGGAACCCTACACCCGCCAACGAGGATCCTCACATCGCACGGGCCCGTTCGATGAGCAATTCGAGTGACCAGCAACACGGCCCATATGCTCCCGACCGACCTCGAAGACCGTCTGCAATTGATACTGCGTATCCCCAACCTATCCAGCCAGCGTACGAAGCACCGTCTAACCGCCATCTCTCCTTCGGTGGCGACAACGGCGGCCCTCAGTATGCTGCGCCTCCTCGCGGATATTCTCACCACCATCCACCGCCATTGGCGCCGATGTCTCCAAGCGGGCCTTACACGCCTAGCTCCCAATATGCAAAGCCGGAATCCCAACAATCGTCTCATCCTCCAAGCCGAAATGGGCCACCAACTTGTCAATCCCCTGCAGTTGGACCTGGCAGCCATGATCGCCGACCTTCTGGCAACTACATTCCACCATCCCCGTCGGTCTACTCATCTGAAGGTCATGTTCGCCATGATTCTCAACACTCCTCGTATCCTCCTACGCCTGTGTCCCGGCATCCGCCCAGCGCGATGTTTGGTCCACAATCTCACCCTCAAGCTCCTCAGACCCAAACAGCTCCACGGACATCCTCAGGTTCCATCAAGATTGCGCATTTACTATCGAGCGATGGTTCATCCTCGTCTGAACCTCAACTCCAACCGCGACGGATTGAGCCAGCTCCACAACCACGCCACATCGAGCCAGCTCCTCAACTACGGCACATCGAGCCAGCTCCTCAACCACGCCATATTGAGCCCGCTTACCAACCGCGGCGTATTGAGCCTGCTCCGCGCCCGCTCTTGCCCTCCTTGGCACCAGGCGAGATGATGCAGCCATATAGAAGTGATTCTGCTTTGCCACCAATTCGGACGGACCACAGCTACTACCCACGTCCATCTCTGACGGGTGAGAAACGGAAACGTGACGAAGTCTTTAATGAAAGCGCTCAACCCTTGCATAATAGAGAGCGACCAGATGATCATCGCGCTCGCGGTGTGCATGATGACTTACCAACCGACACACGTGAACAAGGATTTTACTGGAGGGCTGATGGCACTGTCGGCGAGGCGAGATTCAAGCCTTATCCACTAGAAATTGGCTGGCGTCAATAATGACGGCTTTTTCTTTCGGGTTTCCACCAACCTGGATCCGCAAAATTCATCTTGGATATATCCGTTCGACACTGTTATACATTTGCTGTGGAGAACATTTTATTGCCCCCTGTGAAGAGGATATCGTCGTACCTCTTCTTCCTCAGTCTGGCTTCACCCAAAGCACTCATCCAACTGCTTGCCCTGACGACTCGTCCTTTACTTTTACGCCTGCTTGCACTGTGGTCTCGTGCTTCCAAGCTGCTGTATATTTTAATTCGGCACTTTACAAAATGGCCGGATGGCTATTTCCCTCACATTTTCTTGACTTTCTAGCCAATTCACTCCTTACTTTCTATGTCACAATATCTTTTCATCATCACATTAGAATACCACACCTGCGTTCTCCGATGTCAAGCATGTCATTTGTCTACGATTCAGGCAGATGTCGGTTTACTCTTCCTTGTGCCCAGTTCCTCTTTTTGGGGATTGAGCATCAGCGTTTTTAACTGACGAACTTATGGCTCAGTATGTTGACGAAGCGCCTGCGCTTGAATTTGTCATTCATTTTCTTGGAAGCGGAACCGGCCTCTTCCACTCTCCATAGGGAACCGATTAGCATCATTGTTCTTTCCTTTTGTATCGTTTTCTTCGGGTTGTTCTATTTGCTCTACTGGGATTATCTTATCGGGTTGGGAGACGTGTTTTGATTACTGAAGGAGTTAATGAATGAACAACTTTTGACTTTAGTTAAAAATATTGCGCCTCGAAGACGTGAAGTGTTTTGGTTCAACTGAATAGAATTTCAATATCCCGCGGCGTCCCTTGCTTAAACTTATCATGCGTGGTATAATCTAGGTGTCAGATCGCAATTTTCCGGCCAGCATCAGACACGCAGACAAGGGCATGTTTCAAGAGACCGGTTTTGATACCTAATGCAGGGAGTTTGCATTTCTGTTCCTGGTGCCGTTGCCTCTGGTTTGGGGGCCACTCACGCGGTCGTTGCTGTGGCGACTGACGATCACGTGATGCCCAACTTCCCGAAAGTCAACAAGAAATCGTCCTGCTCGGCTGTATGGCACTCCCTGCTTCAAGCTAAAGAAAAATCAAGGGACACATTTCGATCAATTCAGGCCTTTGGCATTGCTATTTAGAGTTCGCCTGGTTCTCTGCTTAGCATTCTTGCGTTCCCCTTCTCGGCTCGACACAAAGTTACGCGCTTCACATGACGGCACGCTTGCCAGCGCCACCGCTTATACAACAAAGACACAGCTTGGAAGAACATCCAGCTCCGAAACCATGCCGCACAGAGCAAAGATCCCCCGGCCGCCGAGTCGAAGTCGTTTTCACGAGGGCTCCATGAACGACCGCACATCCGCCACCCCCCCGGTTCACTTCATCGGTCCGGATGAGCGCGCCATGCTGGAGAAGCCCCTGCCTGCGCTCCCATTCTCCATGGCCCAGGGAAAGCCCAGGCCGGTGAGCTACGACCCTGCAATCCCGCTCGCGGCACCTACGACGCCCGCCCACACGCCAGTCATCACGAAACGGGGTAGCAAACAGTTCCTGGGACAGATGTGGGATGGTGTCATGGGCAAGCTCAGGATGAGGAAGGAAGCCCCGGTAGAAGACGAGGTGAAGAGGAGAAAGTCGGAGGAGAAGAAGACGACCCGGAAGAGCAAGGAGGATGATAGGCCGTCCAGAGAGGAGATCTTTGAGAGCTACAACAACCTCGTGGCGTCGGGCTTCTTCGCTGCTCATGCCATACAGTCCACTCGCCAGCCTGGCCCTGGAGTGTCTCGGCCATCGACTGCCGACCAGACCTCCTGCCAGCCGTCGTCCGGCAAGTGGCAGCAACAGCGTCCCCAGCAGTCTCAGAATCCGCCGCAACGACCGAAGTGGCCACTTTCACCGCTTGCCGCAACGCCTCCCAGAATGCGCCCTTCATCACCCGCCCAGACCCCAGCCAGTGCCGACTCGCGCGGCACAAAGCGAGCTGCGGATGAAGAGCCAGAGGAGGACCCCATTCAGAATATCCAGAGGGTGAGGAAGCTGCGCAAGTCTGCCTCTGCTACTCGAGAGCTTACGGTGCCGAAGCTGCGCTCATCCTCCCGCACGATTCTCTCTAGCCGTAGCTTCTCCAACGCCAGGGCCGCTGCCGTGGCACAGGCCGAAGCCGTGAAGTCATCGAAGCGAGCGGTTCTTTCCAAAATCTCAGGCCTGCAGCAGCACTCTGTGCCCGTCCCGGACCGGGATTCGTCTGCCAGACGGAATGCTAGTGAGACCTACGGCAAGACGTTATCCCACAAGACCAGCTCGCGGGTCCTGCGCCCTAGAAGAAGCGCTGCCGAACCTCTGCGTGTGCGACCGAACACGAATCGAGGCGTGCCCAAGGTGCCTGACATCCCCTCCAAGTTCACCTACGGCCAGGATCGTGAGAATGACGGTCCCTGGAGGGGACTTCGCCGGGCTCACGCCGGCCAGGAATGAATAATTGATTGATGACGATGCTATTCGCTGACGAAACATGTCGGATCCTGCCCTCGCAACCTCTGTTCCGTCACCAGCAACGAGCGCTCCCGTTGCGTTGTCGACGAAGGAGAGAGGGAGGAGGGCCGGGGATCATTTCCGCTTTTATTGATTCACACGACTTATGAAGCTTGATGCATGCAATGGTGGACGAACGACACACTTGATTTTTCGTGAACTCGCTTTCTCTACGTTTGGTCTTGCGGCGTAATCACCAACGAGGTCGGCGTCTTTGACCCGACCGGAGTTTTTTTTTCCCCTTTTCACTTTATTTTTTTGCTTTATACCTCTTTCTTGAAAGGACGGATATCAGGACGGAAAGGATACGGGAAACGGATGGGGATATTTCTTCTTCTTTTTTTCTTGCTAAAGGGGGCGCCGGGTCGGTGTTTCGGTCTCCTGAGAGATGACATATCGTTTGATTTTTTATTTTCGCTGGTTGCTTTTCACGATGTACGGACGGTGTTTGGGAAATTCTCCTCCACCGCCGTGCGGAGTTATATAAATGGGATTTCAGGCATGGGAGGGAGAGGAACTATGTACCTTCGAAGCCATGGGGCACTAGGACCCAGCATTTGTGTCATTATCATAATGGATTAAGGGTTCAAGGATCGGATGAGGGTTCGGACAGGCGAGTTTGTGGTTTGAATTGATTTGATATTACGTGTTATAATGCTATCCCATGAGACCGTGTACTCGTACTCGCTCGCCAGACCAGTTGGCACGCTCGACACATATCATCTGAGGGACTTTGCTCATTTTCACTTCGGATGCTGATAGGGTTTTACATTCGCATCTTTCAACAAAGCTCTCCAGTCAAGAATATTTATTCAATTGATATTTATAAGACAGAGATGCCTACCTAAAAAAAAGCCTGTGCTCACTCGAATAAAGTTACCTCGCGCGGGCGCTGTGCGCGGAATTCCCTTCCCAAAACCGTTTAACAAAAGAGCTAGAGTAAATACCGATGCCTGCCCAGAACGTTAGATGCGTAGTATATGGCATAAATTAAAACGCGATACTGCATAAAGCCACCCGTTTCCTCGTCATCAGGTTGCATACAACAAAAGGAATAAGTTGAATAACCAGCCAGTTGGCAATAACACAGTCCCTGAATATCTTGTTCGATCCTGTCGCCCAAGGTGAACATGTTCTATACATTAGGGTGTCTATGGTTCATGTCGCCATTATCCACATTGCGGACATGGTGTACACTTGTCAGACACTTCTCTAAACCCGAACCCCACGATCCGTGGGGCCCGTTTGTAATCTAGAGAATGCGGAATGGGCCGTCTTTGCAGCGGAGAGACATGAGCTCGAGACAATGCTCCAAACCATGGGGAAGAGTGATGGAAAGTAGCTGTATATCATGGCGCAAACCATTACCAGGAGCAAGGGGATCTAATAGCATTGTCAGGTCAATATTGGCTCATATAAAAGATGGGAAAGTGAAATAAGTTCAAGGTACTTACCCAGATGAAGAAGAGATTGCGGTCGTTGCTTAATCTCTTCAGTCTTTCTTCGCGGGCCCTGAGAAGTTGCTCTTGTTGTTCCTTGGTGATGGCGTTCTTGCGGCCAATCTTCAAAACACTGGGGACCTTGATTCGTTCTTCTTGTGCAACTGTGGTTGCAAGTGTGGTGGTGGTGGTGGTGGCGGTTGATGATGACGCCTGATCATAGATTGTTGCGCACTTCATGTCCGCTTCAGCTTCCACAGCCGCATGAAGGGCAGAAGCTTGTTTTACATCAAGATCCTTCTCTGGGAAGATCTCCTCGTAAGATGGAGGAGGAAGGCTGTTGTTGTTTCTGTATGATGACAAATCCCACCAGCGATGATCGACCTTGTTGCCACTGCCATCCTCTGATTCTGGGCGGCCCCCTGACATACCAGGCATATACTGAGTCATCCGTCGCATGAAAGGAGCGGGTTGCAGATAGGCTTGGTAGTCGGGGAGCATGGGCATGCCTGGCAGAGCAGGCATTTGCGGAATCTGGGGGAACTGGGGTAGATTTTGCAAGTGCAGAGCCATGGTTTGTTGGAACTGTTGTAACTGTTGCTGAACTTGTTCCTTGAGCGCTGCTCCCAGTGCGTTTGCTTGAGAGGCAGGATCCTGGTTTGCCTCTGCTTGTTCACCGAGGACCTGAGACCGATCAACATCCAGCTTCAGAGCGCTTGGGCGACGCATTGTCAAGTATGTGTCTTCATCAGGATCCTCATCTTCAAAATCACCAGAAGTATACTCAAGGCTTTCTTCGCCAGAGTCCAGAGGAAGAGGTTCATCATGTGTCCTGACACGACTGAGGGGTTCCCATAGCGATTGCAATGAACCAGCACTGCTAGTTCTGCTTCGGATAGAGCCTCCGCTAAGAGACCGAGTATGGCGCTGCGTGAGACGGATCGCGCGTGAGACACCAGTTGTCTTGGCCATGTCGATCGGCACGAGCCCAGACAAGCTGCGGCGCTTTGTGCTCGCCCCTGCGAGAATCAGTCGCCTAACGATATCAGGCTGGTTATGAAGAGCAGCAATGTGGAGAGGAGTGAAATGGCCATTGTCCAGTGCGTTGGGGTTTGCACCTCGGGCAATCAGTGCTGCCACGAATCGGTGGAAACCCATGGACGAGGCCAGATGGAGCATAGTCTGTCCAGTCGAGCATTGCCTATCCAGGTCAGCCTTGTGTGGGCTGTCATCCAGATCAATTACGTCCAGACACTTGAGGAGCTGTGATTCCAGGATGCCATTGGACGTGTGACTATACATTGTTCCTCCAGGCGCTGATGATACATCTCCTGACGACGAACCCCCACCTTGGGCATTGAATCTATCAATGAGCTGACGGGCCAGGGCGCTAACATCAATATCACCACCCGTCAGTTTGCCGCCAACACACTGTAGAGCCAGGCGCATGAGTTGATTTTCCGAATCATCGATGTACCGGAAGAAGACTGGATTGTTGCTCAAAGGAAGGCTCTGGGATGTTGAGCCGCTGCTATGCTGACAGGTTACCGGCACCAGCCCTGTGACAGGCGAAGGAGGGAGCAAGCAGACTAATGATGATTCCCCCCAGAAGGTTGTTGTGACGGCCTTGACATTGCCGAAATAGACATCCAAGCCCTGGAAGAACCCGGTACCTAGAATAGTGACCTCGGCTCCGCCCATTCTTGGACCTTCGTTAGGGATGACTTTGTGAATCATATGGGGTTGACGAGGAGGTGGGGAGTTGATAGGCATCGATAATAAGCCAGGACCCATGGTCTGGGTAAGCGGAGCTTGCGCCTGGGTTTGTAAACCGTTTCTCAGACCATTGGGGCTGGGCGCACGGCTGGCGTGGTTAGAGGGAGGCGCAGAGTATAGCTGTGCCATGGCAAGGTTGTCCATGCTTGAAGACCTGTGAGTACCGAAGAACGGAGTCTGATCGGTCGAGCCGGGCGTAGGTGGGTTCGCAGCGAATGGTAAATGGCCATTGGGCTGAGCAAACATCGGCTCTGGTTGTGGAAAGTTGCTGGCGTTGGTGTGGAAGGGCGAGACTGCCCCTGATTGAGGGGTTGGGCCTTGCGGTCCTGGCGAGTGTTCGAGCTTCGTCATGGCCAATTCGTTGGGAACTCTAGGTGTGCTTGATTTCCTCTTCTTGGCCATACGGCCTCCTTGAGATGGAGAAGCAGGCCGCGAGAGCACTCGAGGGGGTATGCTCGCGCTCATAGATGGGGGCGTTCGCACAGGGGGCATTGGCGCGTGCTGAGCCGCCATCTCCTGACTTTGAGGTGAGTGATGGAAGACTCCATTGTGAGGAGAGGGCCCTAGGGCAGGCAATTCTGATTGTTCGGACACCGAAGAGTGTGGATTCAGAGACGCCAACGGAGCTGTCTTGTGATCATCGGTGAT
Source organism: Clonostachys solani (assembly GCA_902141235.2). NCBI lineage: Eukaryota > Fungi > Ascomycota > Sordariomycetes > Hypocreales > Bionectriaceae > Clonostachys > Clonostachys solani. The sequence continues at coordinate 341,023 of CABFOC020000097.1, forward strand.
CATGATTGGCGGGGACATTGTCTGAGCAACAAATCTGCCCTTATAATCCTTCATGGTGAAGATGATGTTGAATCCCATCTTCTCTCCATGATGACGACAATAGCAGGCAATCCGAGTAGGGCAATCGATCACCATGGCTCCATTCAGATGGCGTTCTTTGTCGTCAGAGTCGGGCTTCCATTCCCGTACTTCATTAGTATTGAACACGACAACGCGGTGTGCCTCGTCATCAGCCCAGGCCTTTTCGGCGTCTATTTGCTTCACCTTCTTCCTCGCAGCACGCTTCCGCTCTCGTCCCATACAATTCTCGCATATCCGCACTTCAGCCCCATTCTGCGGCGAGTATTGAGATCCATCATTAGGAGGCGGAAGATAACGCTGGGGGTTAGCTGCAGCCCTGCGGAGTGCATTCTGTCTCACTTCCGATTGTGCCAAGGCACTCGTGCATACCAAGGAAACGGATAGTTCAAGCATGTCCGGCGAGGGGGCTGGTGGCGGTCTGACTTGAAGCTTCGGTTTTGAGATTGTATGCGTGGGAAGATGCAGTTTCGTGATACCTGGGGGTGGGTGCTTGATTACCATAAGGAGACGGATCTGAGTTTCGACTCGGGATTTTGCGGGAGTGTCCTTGATGACAAGTTCACAGCGCGGAGGACCAGGATTGAGAAGAGGCTGAGAGCCGAAGTGATATGTTTGCTGTGCTTGGGGATGCACTCCATTCATCCCGGCTTTGTTAGTAGCAAAGACACTGTCCAGTGCGGCCCAGGACGCTTGTGCCCCCCACATTGATTTTGGATTCCCCGTGCCATTGGTTAAGAAGCTATGCGAGGGAGCTTCTGGCATGGCTCCTGGGGATGGTGTTTGGAAAAGAGCTGAAGGTGTAGATTGGTGGCTCGTCACGGTGTTGGCCATTGGCGAAACCTCTCGCGAACGATTCTGATAGGTTGCTATTGATTCCATGGAGCAATGCTGCGAGGGGTTAGCACAAGTTCCCTTAAGGTAGGTGTAACATGAATATATACCGAGTTATGCCGTTGGTGATCTATACTGAGGGCATCTGTCCCAGGACTATCGAGAGAGAGCATGGTTTGGGCGGGAGTGATAGTTGACTTGTTGGAAGCCTCTAAAAAATCCGGTTGTTGGGCATTCGAGTCTCCATCGTGTACGAAATCAAATTGAAGACCGTGAAGGTGCGAGGCGTCAGTGTCGGTGATGAATGAGGTATCGTCGCCCATCAGGGCGTCAAATGAATCGGGTTCAGGCCACTCCATAGCGGGATCCAGAATCCCGTCCATGACTGCGTCGCTGATTTCGGGCGGAGTCTGCTCCTCCCGTTTCGAAGACTCGGCAGAATCTGACGAGTATTCGTGGAAGGAGCCGTCGTTTGGTGAGCCTGTGAATTCGAACGTACTGAGATCCGACTGCCCGTCACCTTTACGAGATGTGTCTAAGCTTTGGAGCGTGTCGGGGCTGTTTTTGTTATACTCGCACGGCTCGGAGGCTGCAAATGCATCGTCGAAGGAATCGTTGAACCGGGCGCCGTGGATCGGATCATCTGTTCCAGCTATGTACGGGCTGGGGGAGCCTGTGCCTCCAGCGGGCGACATGACCTGGTGGAGGGAAGATACGATGCAAATTGAGTCAAATCCTTGTGCTCTGATGAGACCGAAGAATCGAATTAAGCGTGCGGTGTGCTCCGTAGAGTTGTTGAGGAATCTGGGAGCGGTCGACGGTGTGGGATGTATACGGCCGGGTTGAGCGGTGCCGATAAGGGCCCAGGTCGGGGTCCGTCTCACGGACAGTACTGCCAATGTATCGCGCCGAGGCTGAATAAAACGTTCTGCCCAGAGAAGCCAGAATTACAGCGTGGATGATGGCTGTGGCGGATGTTGAGCTGACAGGCTTATGATGTTGGGGGTGGTGTTCTAGGATCGTGGGGACAAAAATCGAATCCCAGCACGCGACGATGCGAGCGGTCCGAGGCTGTCGATCGTCGTCGTCGCAGGAAATTCGGCAGCTATCGAGGTCAACGCAGGAGCCGTCAGAGGCGATGGCACATTTCGATTCGCAAGCTGACCGCGACCGTAACGGCGAGCGAGGTAGATTGACGAAGCCTGCAAGACAACCGAACAAATTGTGGTCGGGAGAGTTGCAATTGCGTGGAGAGTGGGGATGGGACTTCGATACGTGCAGCCTTTGATAGGTAGGCGGTACCTGGTAGCAGTTGCTAATCTACAGTGGTGCTAACGTGGTCTTGGGCCTGGGCGGAGAGACGTGGAAGCCTCTGGGCTGGCTCCTGGATGGGTTACAGTGGGCCACCAAATTACGCCCTAGGGCCAAGTCTGGACCCGGTTCTCAGAACAATGCAGCACGGTTCCTAGCGGTGCAGAGCAGCGTAATGCAACCCCCAGTGCATCGAAGTGTGGCACTGGCAGGATAGACGAGCCAGGGACACCGCTGCTTCCGCTCAGGGTTCTGGACAGAACAAGCTGGAGACGGTGGGCCGGAAAAGGACCCGTGGAAGTCGCCACAGTAGATTGGGAAGGGTTCACGCGCTGTGCGATTGCAAACAAAGGCAGCTAGCTCACACAGTGCGGATGGTGTAAGCTTCCCACACCTAAGTCTCACTAGGCTCACTGAGACCCTGCGAATTCCGGCGAGGGCAATCGCTAACGGCCAGGTACCTACTAGTACTAGTACGTACCTAGTGGATAGCGCCTGGACGAACGACACCTCCACGGGGATGATGCTATATCGTATCACTATCGCCAAGTAGACACCCAGCATCAAAACTATGGAGGGCCGCAAGCGGACCTGAACATCCCTCATTAAACTTCGAACGTACATACATACATGCGTTCGGGCGGCAAGAGCCTTGTGTTCAGCGAACCCTGATTATCCCGATATCTTATCCACGGCTTTCCCTCTTCAGCCATGATGATCTAATACGAGGAATACTCTATCTGTACATACCTGCCTTGGATTGCTGCTCTTTTCGGCCATTCCTCCAGTCATCTGGCCCTAAGAGTCATCCTCCTGCTAATTAGACACGTTGCCAGTTGCGCAAGTCGAGGCCTCCGATTGATCATATTCAAAGCCAAACCTTATCTCGTTGCGTGGCTCTTTTGCCGCCATCGAAACGAACTTGTCCGTCACCGTGCAGCAATGTCTTGATAAGGCCTGCCTCTGTTGGTCTAAACGAGGTCCGATAATCTGCAACTCCGCAAACCGGTGTGTATCAGTGCAGGGATTTGGTGTCGCTTCTCATCTCCCATTCTACACAGATCGGTAATGGCCAGAGCATACTGGGTTGCTTCTGGTCTAACTAGCCAATGGCTTTACCCTGCTACAGTTGCTTCGTTGAGCCAGATGCATTGATCACCTAGTTTTCTGATGGTTGCCTCTAAATGATGCCCCTCTGCATCTTAATCAACGCCACACACACACCCGTATCAAGCACTCGGATCCGAGAGATATGTGGTGTATTAGAAACGTGCCGATGCGACGTGATGATGCGAGAGAGCGTGCCTGCTAAGATGTAGAATGCACACATCACTTTGTATTGGCCGGGATCTTATCTTCTTGGTTTGAATGTGTCTCTGCTTAAATGCAAGGGCGAACCTCATCTGGGACAATGTTACCTCCCTTCCTCATACCCGACTTGACAATCTCCCTCGTAGGTGCCGAGCATGAGCTCATTCTATTACTTTTAAAACGCGCACAAGATTTGTTTTCTTTTAGCGCTATGCATCGCAATTATTTGAGTTTCTGATGGCATTGGATGGCTACTATCGCTAATTCCCGTCGAATCCCATACCGGCAATGCCGTATGTTGTGTTGTGGCCGACCGACAAAAAATTATCTGGCTGCATGCGATATGCCAGACGAAGTAGATGGCACCATAGGATTGTGACTTATCGAGGGGAGAATGCAACCGAATATGATGAATAAAGACATGAACCAGTGGCGGAGGAAGGGACCCGATGGAACCATACACAACGCTGCATATCCTGAACAAGAGTCTATAAATATCTCATCACGCGATTGGAATGATCGTGCTAGAACTGTGTCCTCTGTGACAATTCGTTTCTCTCCATCAAGGAGGTACACATCTCTCGTTTCCTAAGCATCCAACAGGCTAAATCCAATTGCGCTCCAATAAGACGTGATTCTAGAGCAGAGATGCCGACCCCAGAACAGAAAGAATAGCAGAACCAAAGAAAAGAGGAAATACGACCCGTGAAGGAAGAAAGTGGAATACCTTCGAAACTCCTCATCTCTGCTTGGCCCCATTGACCGCCAACAGATCCGCAGCTACGTTGCCCGGGTCCGAAGCGTGTCCCTTCACCCAGCGGAAGTCTGTCTGAGCCCCAGCTTGACTCCGTTCAGCCATCCTCTTCCGTATTGCGCTGATGATATCCTGGTTCTTGACCTTATCACCATTGCTTGTTCTCCAACCCCCTACCTCCCACTTCTCTGCCCATTCCGTCACACAATTGATCGAGTATTTACTGTCGCTGATAATCCGGACATCCTGTTCGTCCGCAACTACCTCCAGAGCCCGCAACATGGCCATGAGCTCTGCTCGTTGGTTTGTCTGAAGCTCGCCGGGTAAAGGCTCCGAGATGTTCTTGTGATCGCCTTCTCCAAAGAAAACGCCTATTCCAGCCCTCGCGCCAGCCTTCCCATTGGAGCGGCTGCTTCCGTCGGTATAAATCTTCATAAAACCATCGGTCTTCTCCTTCCCTGTTGTCTTTAATTTCTTGGTCGGCCTTGACTCTTCTATGTCATCCTCGCCGTCGTCATCGTCCTCTTCCTCTTCCTCTTCTTCCTCTTCTGCCACTGTTTCTCCCAGGGCTTTGAGGGTCTCGGCGCTCCCATGCTCTCTAATGAATGCTACAGCCTCCGCTCGCGTGGCAAACTTCTTGTACTTGGGGCCCCTCACGCCCTTGATCGCCTCGCTCGCTTCTGACCAATCGTTGTAGATGCCTGTAGGCCTGCCAACAGCCACTGCGTAGAACTTCTGGGGTTCGTCGGAGTTGGCCTGGACCTTCTTTCCGGCCGCAAATGCCTCGGCGTCTTGCCTCGAGAGGAAGGATTTGACTAGAAGAGCGAAATGAGCAAGCTTAGCCTAGTTGTCCAAGGTGAGGGTACCTCAGTTTGGGGGAACGGAAAAAATCCTTACAAATCGCGCCTCTGAACCCGTTTGTTTGCTTTTCGCATTCGGCATAGGTCATATAAACGCCCGGCCTTTTCCCAACTTGCACTGCGTAGTATCTTGGGCCCTGTGACTTTCGTTTCTTGCCGGAAGTTGATGCGGGGGCACTGCGTCCCGCAGAGGGAACCGCCTTTCGAACATTGGACATGTTTATGGTCTCGGAGCTGTTGTCGAGGAGGAATCGGAAAAGGTTGATAAGGCTTGCAGCGGATGTGTCAGATGCATCACTACGCGCCTCGTTTGGCGCAGCGCGGGTAGTTTTTGTCCGAGATTGCGACAACAACAGGGTGTAGCAGTTCCTTAGAATGTGTTGTTGGTGAGCATGACGGTGGCAATTCCAACAAGCTGCCCAATGAGTAACGCAATGATGCCGAAGTCAAAGCCGAGACATGTCGTATGGTGAACAGCAGGCGGGAGGACGAGGCAATCAGCCTTTGCTGAACGGGTTGAAGTGGGAGGTGAGGATTGTTTGAAGAAGCATGGATGTTATAATAGTAGCTAAGCCCAGGTGCCTCCAAGCGGGGCACCAGCTTGGAAAAACCGGGAAGGGAGAGTTCACACAACCATCAGCCCCCCCCTTTCAATGAAATAAAAATAAATCCGTGTGTAACCTATGCTGCTTGTGCAAAAGAACGGCTGGTAATTCACTTTTATTCACGTTTGCATTACGCATAAGAGACTAGTCTTTCTGTTTTATTTCTCATAATCTACAAACCTTTTGAGCAAAATCCCCAAATCCCATCTGGTCTTCTATATGTACCAGAATCTTGCGCCGTTGCCTACTGTGTCAGTTCAGCGGACCCCCCCTCACTAATACAGATCTTGATTCTGGCGCAGGAAGTTCGATAAGATGCCTTGGGCTTCATGATTGTCCGGGACCGTTTACTAAAAAAACGCAACCAACAAAAATCAACAGCCGACAGGAACACAATGCTGTAACTTGCTCCGAAAGGCTTCCACGATGGATATCTAACAACTGAATGGGTACGATTATCTCGTCCGGTGTTCCAAATATGAGTAGAGAATGAAATCTCTTTGTAACAAATGCCACATACTCCGTATTCGTTTGAGAGGTGAAAGAGACTCATTAGGGCCTCGGAGGCAGTAATCCTACACATGAGTAGTTGGTGTGAGTAGAGGCAGGTCAGGGAGGCTATCGTTTTCCCACTCCCATGCTTGTAAGCTCCAGTTAAGCTCTCGCCTCCAGAATAATCCCAACCCTCGTCCGCCTCCGTCTGGACGATCATCTGAGCTCAAGCCTCCAGTACGAGGCATATGCTTGGCATAAACAACCTTCCCCATACGCGAGTGAAGCAGCGCCATTGAACACTCTACACATGGCTCATGTGTGACGTACAGTTCCAGTGCATGGCAAAGGTAGCCGTCTTTGTTTGGGTGCTCTTGTTCGAAGCACTGCTTCTCGAGGTTGGTAAGGGGTTGGTCCTGGAACGCATCATATGCCAGATTTGGTCTCTCAAACGTCATCCCTTTGGATCTTCTTTCATGTCGGACAAGTTTCTGTGCAACCATGCTTATCGCACGAAGGACGGCATGCGTCAAGGGAAGGGTCAACCCCTCAAAGCCTGCGGGCTCCTGATGCCAGCGAGCGTCTGCAGCAAGACCTACAAGCCGTGCCCCATCATCGTCTCTTTGGACGATGACAGCCCCAATAGCCTCTCCAATACCGGCATCTTTCCCTTGCTGAGCGACGCGGTGGGCCAGGGCCATCCAGACGGATGTCGAGTCCATAATTTCCTCGCTTCCACGTGCTACAACACTGGGATGTGGCCCAAGAGGATTGTTCTTCCTATACACTGTAGGCCAGAATTGCGTACTCCACATAGCCGCCTGGACTTGCGATGTTGGGGCGAGTAGTGGGATAGGGATGGTATCAAAAAACAGCTCCGATTCCATGCCCTCGATGGGCGACAAAGCCTCGACGAGTTCTTTCTTGGCGAATTCTTTGACTTCGCCGATGACAATGTAAATCCAGTTAGATTTGGCAGTGTGAATCTGCCTACCAACGGGTGTATCGTTCATGAACTGCGTCTTCAAATGAGCTGGGAGGTCTGTGGGCTTCGCACATCTACGGAGATGAGTAAGGTTGTTAGCATTACTCTCGCCGTGTAGATTCCGTAGCGCCCTGCAATTAAAAAATGTCAGCCATCAACCTTTAGATAGAGGTACGAGGGGAGCATACGTAAGAACGTCATTAGCGGACTTCGTTGGCGCCCTGGTAATTCTTGCCGGAACGATTGTGTGGTCCTGGCGGACTTCCTGTGTTGTTTTGAGTGGGATCAAAACACCGCGCTTGAAGTTTGCTTGATTCAAATCGTCAACGATTGGGTTTAGCAGCACGCGTCGCCTCAATCGAGGATCTTTTGGAGGCTCGGGGGCGGCTTCGACCACATTGCTCTGCGACCCTACATCAGGGCCGTCGACGGCTTTCACACCGTTGAGCTCAGTATTGAGCTCGGGCTTGACCTCAGTTTTGACCTCAGATTCTGCCATTTTTAAGTTGTAGTCCGTTATGTTGCAGGGCAAGGCAATCGGGTACTGGGCGGGCTGAGCCGTTGGATGCCAAACGTAAAGCTGTTCAAGATGCCGCCGTCCTTCCTGAGACGATCCCAGCTGTGAATGAGATATTGCAGTGTAGTATGTTGACTTGTTTTTTGCCCAAATTGCTTTGCCAGATGATTGCGGTAGAGCCGCAAAGTCAGAGTCCAAAAGATTGTGGCGCGCCTTGTCAGGTTTGGATCGGGAATCTTCCTTTTCTAGATAAAAGTTAGGATTGATGCGTCAGAATAATGGAAGGAGCTACTGCTTTGGCCAAGTCCAACTTTTCGGCCCGGAAGCCGCAGGGAACAGTAACCACGATACCGCCTGTGATTTCCTGATAGGTACCTCGCTAAGTGATGCAGGGGAAATCACGATCGAGAAATCACGATCGAGCAAGAGGAGGGGGAAACATGGAGCAACCAGTGGCCGTTTGGACAAGGTGCTATGAGAAGTCAGAAGAACGACCTGGTGATCTTTAGGCACCAGGCGGTTGGGAGATTGGTAGGATGAAAATGGTACCAGATAAGGTGCAGGATGGGGGAAGATTGGAGGAAGGAGCGATTGGAGAGGACCGGATTGGTAGAGAAATGGCGAGGCTCGTAACTACTAGGAGACCTACTAGTCGCTCACCTTTGACAGGAGGAAAAATTTGTCCCCTGTAATGGATGCCCTTATTCCGATAAGTTGAGCTTTGGATTAAGGAGAGTGAGAGGACCGCTGAATTATTTTTCGTTGAAAAGCTCGGGAATCGCCGTTTCAAACTTTGCTCAGGTCGGCGCCGGGCCAATTCAAACCTGAGCAGACAACTGGCTTGTGCGGTTGATGCAAGTTCTGGAGGACTCGCCTGTATCAAAATATTTGGACACAGCGATCCCAGTGCAACTTCCTTCTTAGCACGCCTAGTGCTTTTTTAGATGGCTCTATGATCGTGGAGACAATGAATGATTTTGCTTGTGAGCTGAAAAGAGCGTGAAGTGTTGCAAAGGACTGCTTGAGAGAAGAATCATCGATTATGCGGCGATCGCATTCATATAGCATGTGCCCGCCTGTGATTGTACATAAATCGGGAGTGTTTTCTCAAACCTGCTCCCAGATATGCATGGTGAGAAGCTGGTGATGGATCTGGTCTGGTGGTTCTAACAACAAATTCGGAAGCCACACCCAACAGAGATCGGTATCCACTTTTCTTGGTGAATTGTGGCGTCAAGTTGCGCCACAAGTAACCGTCGACGAAAGGCTGGTCCCTTTCATGTCTGCATCATCCTAAAAGAGAATGGGATTTTGTCTCCTAGGATGGCGCATGTGCTAATATTTCCGTCACTCCTCTGTTTAAAACGCGGACAGGGACGTAAAACATGCTTCATCATGGGGAATCTGATTCACGATAATCCCCTGCACTTCCATTCGATATTGAAGAATCAGAACGCAATAAGAAATTACTTGTATTAACACAAGCTGAAAGCATTTTGCAGGCATCTGATACCCTATTACTGGGTCGCCGTTTTTTTGAACCTAGGTCGTGCCAGTGTCTATACACGACACACTGCCGTTCTCATCTAGCTTTGAGTATTTTTGCATCATATATATTGTTCGCAGCTACTATGTACCTATATTATGCTATTTACGAGGGTAATATCTAACTTTGGACCAGGTCAAACATCATTGATCGCCATATGCACACGTAGTATGCCCAATTGGTGTACGTTTTTCTGCCCCTGACTCACCCAATCTCATAGTATCATGATTTGCAGTTGGTTTCAATTGCTTGAGATAGGGGAACACGCCCATTTTCGCAAAATGTGTAATTAGTTCCACAACCCTTGAATTGCGGTATACAGTGGTAACTTAACACTAAGATTCGTAGGTCATATTATACGCCAGCGCTCTTTATTGATTACTGTCTGGAAATATCATATGGTGACCTAAAGTTGGTGATCTTTTTGGTCTCGTAGCGTTATAATTTCTTTACTATAACTCACAGGCCTGTTCAAGATACATTGAGAGAATACTAATGCCACACTACAAATGATAACTAGGGTTTCTTCATGTACTTGTCTTGGTAGCAGATTCAGTGTGGGCTTTTGAGAGGGGCAGGCTGAGAGGATACATTTCGGTATTCATGCTGAAGCCCTTCATACACGGAGAGGAAAAAAGAAATACACCCATAAGTAGCTGTGAGTTACGCAACAATCAAAGACGAGGAGTGCGTAACAAGCCGTCGTTCGATAGACTGTGTGGCATTTAGACACACCGGATGAAACATGTACATAACCATCAGCTGGTGACGTTGAAATATCGGTACAGCTTCTATGAGTCTGAGTAGTTGATTAATTGGCAAGGATTAATCCTTTTTTTTTTGGAGAAGCTGTGCCAGGGCACTGGCCTTTGATACATCTACCTAGCCCTTGGAACACTCTAGAATTTATTCTTGATATTATTTTCAGTCTGAATACCTTAGATTGATATTTGATCAGAGCGTGCTTTCTACTTGGGGTTGGGACATGCTTAAATAAAAGTGGAAGATACTTGATGTCAATGTGGTTCACGTCCTGGGCACATCTAAGTTGGAACTGAGGTAGTAGCCCTTAGGCTGCCTATAATATTTTACGTAGGTGAGAATATTTCTTCTTGTCAAGCAAAACATCTTAGATCTCGAGTAATGGGTAAAGTGATACTGTGATTGAAATCATCAATATGCATCCTGTCAGCAACAGCAGCTGACCATGGATATCGGCTTGCCCGCGATTGTCTTCTCGCGCAAGCAAATAAGGAGACATATATATCACATGTTGCCTCTTTTTTGCCTCAAGCCCAAACAAAGCCTGGTGACACTCGCATCTGTGTATCGCAATTGTACAGCTTGCTTTACGGAGGGCCACTGGATGGCAGTTTGCAGGCCCGTGGACGGCGCGAGGCGACTACCGCTCCGCCTCCCAACAGGTACAGCATTGCTAAGTATCTGAACATATGCATGGCTATGTCACCCAATCATGGTCCCCATATTAAACTACCCTCACATAGCACAGAGATTGAAGTAATAAGGCGGATGTATCCTGATTCCCGGGTCGGTTTGAATGCGAATTGACGGATCAGGGGCGCAGGCCTACCCTGGGCCAGGCCTGGCTCAACGCCAAGCCCCTTGAGCCTGTGCCCCGTCCAAGCGCCTCGACGTCAGGCCATTCGTGAGGAGCCTCACTGGGTGAGTCATCAATATGAATTAAAAACAGACAGGATGCTGCTGGTCTCGTTTTGGATTGGCCTGAGACTGGAGCCGTCATACGAGGTTTGCTTAGGGTTGACGACTGCTGGGACCAAGTTGGCTGGCCACTCAGCAGGAGGAGGACCTATGGTGTGCCAATCCGAAGCCACATGTGCCCATGACTCGATCAGTAGAGCAGCGCATCCAAGGCGTCAAAGCCAAGCTGCGCCCAATGGTGAGACGGTAGAGTTGATGACGTAGACTGGCACAGGCATTTTTGGCATCATACGGCCAGCCACTACAGCACGAGTCTGGCGTATTTGCGGCCGTACCATGCGGTCAGCTAATCCAGGGTGACCGACTTACCCGCCAAGTTGGTTGCCAGCAACAACAGCAGGCATCACTGAGCCATGGGGTGAGGTGAGTTGTGGTGTCGGCTCATGTGGCATGGGCGGAGCTGGCGCTTGATTCGGCATGCCCACCTAAATATCAGAAATCGCGATATCGGAGGATTTGTGTTTTTTTTTTGTCTCGGTGTAAACGGCGGGCGAATACTGGGGATCACAGACAGTCCCACCTAAAAAGCCCAGACAGTGTCTGATGAGCGTTTTAAAAGCGTTGATAATAGATATTATACTTTTTATTGAGGGGCCAGGTCTCTTTGTGTCCAGCTCCGTACTGCGTACCCCCAAACTCAAGTCTTCAAAGAGGGGAGATGGTAAGTGGGAAGCTCCGAAGAAGCAGTTGCGACGCCAGATTGTCAATGATATTGGTCACTATTTGGTCTCACCTGTAGGTGAAAGTCTAATCTAAGCGAGCCAAGACGATCCAGGTTGCAGCGCGGGTCTCAAGGATGGGGGCTGACCTCCTTTCCCCTCCATTAGTCTGGCATGCCACAGTAGGCAGCCTAGATCGGCCTCGGTTTTTTGCCTTTCTAAGCGCGATGGCTGGCCACTTCGCGCTGCACCATTGTCCGTAGGCAGAGAGAGCGTGGGTGATGGCGAAATCCGGCTGGCTGAGGCTGGCATCCCACGATCCCATCATGAGACCATTCGACCACCCAATTCTCTTATCATTTTGCTACCTGTCACCGTAGCTCTCACAGAGGGTGTGGGATCGAGAGGTCATTATAGGCATGTGTCTGTATCTATATCTAGAAAGGGTCAGACCAAAAGGCATTCCTGCTGTAGGTCGGCTGGATCAACCTGCATGCGCCGGTCGCATCTTGCAGATGGACGGGGTGACAGTCACCACACTAGGACAAAACCAGAGTAGCGGCAGCGCACGATGATAATGTGCATTTGGGTTTATACAGTGCAATGAATAATGATTATTCTTCTGGCTTGTTGGCCAAACAGGATTCTCCTCCAATGCAAAGATACTCCGTACAGGCAAAAGAGATTGCGCCAGGCAGGTAGGTCCCTACCATTTACTGCGCGGTGAGGCCCCTGAGGCTGTCATGGCACCACTGATGCTCATCTTACTCGTATAGGAATGCTTACAAGGGGCCGCACGCCTGCGACTCACCTTATTACAATTTCGCCCAGGTAAGCCCATTCTTGGTGGGCGTGTGCTATTATGGCTACCTATTATTGTTGTCTGATTGAAAGGCCTCCCCCCATCCCTCCAAGAGCCTCCTCTCATTGTTGATACCTTCTCCCCATAACACTTCCTGGAATATTCTGTTCAGTAATTCTCACACCGTTATTATTTGGTTCCTACCTTCAGCGTTTTTCTGTCTCTTTGAACATCCTCTCGCTGGTCGATGAAAACTCTCGTCGACCTGTGATATTGACTCGCAGACAAGACGCTAATATTCCCACCTACCATTTAGAGTACAAACTTGCTACTGCACGTCGGTGGTGGTAGAGCCGAGCGAGTTCTCAGCACTCCACAAGAAAAAGGGCCCCATCCCACATTCATTGGCTTTCGATCCAAATAATTGCTCTTGTCGCAGACCAGCTATTGGAACAAGAACCTCTGGACTGCGGACTCATCCGAATCAAAGCAACGCGACGAAACGAAGGGCATCGCCGGCTAGCGAAGGGCATCGCATCGCAGCGAAACATAGTGCGACACACAGCTCGGGCAAGGCGACTCCCTCTGGCACCCACGCTTCTTTGTTGGGAGCGATTCCTCTGCAACTGACCGCACGGCACATGCGGTCCGCAACACACACCAGACGGCTCAAGCTCAGGATTCGACGCTCCTGTGCCCACGGGGGCTGCCCACCTGCGGATCGAGGTGCCCGTCCCTCACTACTGCCAGGCATTACGCAAAAGTGCATACATCCCCAGCGACACGCATCACACATACATCCGCGGCCCGTCGCAGCAGGAGCAGGGTCCTCCGAAAGAAGCAAACAGCGCCACCAGCGTGCGTCCCCCAGGCTCCGGAACCAGCTGTGCTGTGCCCTGTTTCGACACTGCTGGCACAAACAAGGCGCTGGCAGCTGCATTAGCGCTAACACCGCCCTTGGAATCGCAGACTCATCTGTCCATTACCATCGCTAACCCATCCACCCCAGCTGCGCATCCCTGCACTCGCATTTTAAGACCCAAAGTCTTGGCTCCACGCCCAAGGGTCCGTCCGCTAGTTTTTGACTTCCGCAAGGGCTCCGTGTGACGGAGGTGGAGGGGTCCCTGGATTGATCCGCGGTACCTGTCGTCATTGCTTGCATCACATAGTGCATCAGGTACCTGACCTGCACCCTGAGCAATGCCATCCGCTGTTCCCATCGCTGCTACTGCCCCAGAAGGTACGTGCGTCCACTACACCTGCGCTGTGTACACAGTACCTGCGCTACAGTTGACCCTTTCGCTTTTCAGGCGCCTGCCATCATCTCGCCTCACCCCATCCATTCTGCCCATCCATTTCTGGAATTCTCCTCCTCTATATACACAACGCTCTACAACATTCTACATATTCTGATTCTCCCAATCTTCAATTCGGGAGTCGGTGTTAACCAACGTCTTCTTCTTACAGAACTGGGTCGGAAACAATCAAAACAATCGGTTCTCGCAAAACTTGTCATGAGCTGTCTCCTTGGTCAAGATCCACCACAGCAATCCCCGACATCGTCGTCCTCCGCCCACGACCATGATCAGCACCTTGCTGTCTTGCCATCCTCCGGCCGCGATGGCCTACATATTCCACACGTTCAGCACCCTACCTCCGCAATGGCAACGGCACTACGCGCCCTGAACGACTTTACAGATACGCCCTCAAATCCGCGAAGCGTCAGCTCAACAGCGACCAACTCGCCTCGCATGTAAGCTCCCTCTAACGTGCATAGAGAGCTACGATTGTCATCTAGTTTTGCCCCTTTCCCTTTCTGCTTTCTGCTCCCTACTTGGCACTCCGTCTTGAATTGTTATCTCTTCCCTCCATTCTTTTTCTTTTTCTTTTTTCCTCCGTTGGATTTGCATGAGTCAACACTAACGAGGTCGCTTCGACAAATTAGTCCACCTTTGCGACAAAACTCAGGGACACAAAGCCCCCGCGTGCGACCTCATGCGACGACATTGAACATCCCTGGCATGACGAGATCTAAAGTCTCACCTGATGGACGAATCCCACAGCGCGATGTGGCTGCCAAGCTCGTCATTGTCATGGTTGGTCTGCCAGCCAGGGGTAAATCATATATCACAAAGAAGCTTCAGCGCTACTTGTCATGGCAGCAGCACGAGTCGCGGATTTTCAATGTGGGCAACCGCCGAAGAATAGCCACGGGGACCCAGGCGTCCGTCCACCCCAAGCTTGCACCTGAGCCTGCCCGTCTCGATCCTCCGGTGGAAGCTGCGGCTATCTTGCTCAATGGTCTGCCACACCCCAATGGTATTGGTTCCAGACACAATCTTCTCGAGCCACCTGTATTTGACTTGAACCGGGGGAGGGATGAGGAACTTGTTACCAGCCCCACTGCTGAGAAAGAGGGCGAAGGTGGTGACGTTGACCAGTCGGCGAAATTCTTTGATCCAAAGAATGAAAAGGCCGCAGCCATGCGTGAACAAGTAGCGATGAATACGCTGGACGAGCTTCTCGATTATCTCCTTGTGGAGGGTGGCGCAGTTGGAATTCTGGATGCTACCAACAGTACAATCGCTCGTCGTCAACATGTGGTCGAGCGCATCAAGGACAGGGAGCCAAAGCTTGGCATCCTATTTGTCGAGAGCGTATGTCATGACCCGGATCTTCTCGAAGCCAACATGCGTCTGAAGCTCTCTGGTCCGGATTACCGAGACAAGAACCCACACCAATCCTTGCTGGATTTTAAGGCCCGAGTTGAGGCATACGCCAGTGCATATGAACCTTTGGGTGAATATGAGGAAAAGAACTACCTCCAGTATATCCAGGTGAGATACAATATATTCAATGACTAGAAGTGAAGGCTAATAATCTATTTAGCTGATCGATGTCGGGAGAAAGCTAGTTCAACATAGACTTACAGGCTTTTTAAGTGACGGCATTGCATCATACCTGTCAACCTTCAACTTGTCTCCTAGACAAATTTGGATTACAAGACATGGCCAGAGCGTTGACAATGAGCTAGGCAAGCTCGGAGGAGACGCCCCAATGACAGAGAGGGGCCATTTCTATGGCTTTGCCCTACACAGGTTTATCACCCATAAGCGTAGGCAATGGCTCATGGAACAAAAGAGCAAGATTGCTCAGGCATCCTTCCCCCCGCTTCCAGGGGACAACACTCCCCCCTACCCCGAATCTAATCGAGAATTGGATGAGAAGAATTTCTGTGTCTGGACCTCTATGCTCAGACGAAGTGTCGAGTCCGCCGAATACTTCGATGCCGACGATGACTATGACGTCAAGAATTGGGAGATGCTCAACGAGCTAAACACTGGCCAGTTCGAGGGGATGACGTACGCAGAAATTGCCAAGAACCATCCAGAAGAATTCAAGAAGCGAGCCAGCGACAAGCTCAACTACATTTATCCTGGTGTTGGAGGAGAGGGGTATCTGCAGGTTATTAGCCGACTTCGTGACATGGTCCGGGAAATTGAACGCATCACTGACCACGTGCTCATCATTGGACATCGGTCTGTCTGCCGTGTCCTCATGGCATATTTCATGGACCTCACTCACGAAGATATCACCGACATGGATGTCCCACTTGGTATGCTCTATGCCATTGAGCCAAAGCCATATGGTATCGAATTTCACGCCTATCGATACAACGAAATTGAGAGCTGGTTCGATGAGCTACCAAACTATAAGCCGCAGAAGGCTGCCCGTGGCAGCGTGTAACGAGGCTTGAATGTCCATTACATAAGCGCCCTCCTCTTTTTACTATTTCTTCAACATCCTGTATTATTAACGGGGATAGGTGGCACTTACACCTCTTCTTCAAACTCTTCGACCACATCCACAAGCTCTTCTTCTCTATTTTTCTCGTCTACTACTCAACAGGCGTTTTTTTTCCCTTACTTCTTTTGTTTTCTTTTCTTGTTATTTCTTGGGGACTTTGCACCGGCGTTGGGGATAACGAATCGATACCAAGGGAAAACAAAGGAACAAGCACACATGACTAAGGCGTTACAATTGTTTGTCTCTCGGTAAAGATTCATATACAGATTTCATGCTTATGACACATCTTCTGGTTTGAAACGGTTTTTTTTCTTCTTCAATGGGATCACATTCTGATGGGCATGGGGAATGATGTTAAAGGAACGGTACTGGCTTTCAGGATGTTAGACATGAAGGGCAGTCGGCTGCTCCAAGGCTATACAGATTCTTCTTTGCTCACGCTATATTACGGGTCTCTCGTTCCAAGATTTCCATAATCAGGTAGTTTCTCTGGGTTTCCAATGGACACAAATATTTCGATACATACCTATACATACATACTTCAAGATACCGACAAACGGAACAGATGGTGGGTATTACAGTGGATACAATAGTATATATTATATATGTTATCCAGCTAAAAGAACTGTCCTGTCCAAGTCTCCAAGAATGAAAGTGCAACGCCATGCCATGCAAGCAATCTTAAACGCCAGATAATCCTCCCAGCCTGAATCAAGTCCTTTATCTTTACTTTTCCCTTGCCAGAACCATGTTTTCTCTTTCGTTTCTCCGTCGGTCAAATTGCTTCTTGGTATGCCGACGTTCGTTCTCCTCACGTCTCTTGATACTCTTGAGCTCCTCGCCCTTGATCTCGGCAGCCTTCTTCACAACCTGGGGTATGTGGCGATGCCTCTTGATGCGGCGGATCTCAGGCATGTGCCCGAAGCGCTCTGTCAGGGCCTCATTGTACTCGAGGGCCTGGCGATGGCGGGCAGACTTGATGCCTTCTCGTTGCGAGGCATTCGCCCTCCAGATTCGGACGTTGCCATCGTCGGATCCAGACAAGACGTACTTGGCGTCGGGCGTCCACTTGGCCGAGAGCACGCGCTGCATACGCTTGGTGTGGTACACGTCTCTCGAGTGACCCCTGTTCCTGTTCCAAAGGCGCACAGTGCGGTCCCAGGATGCGGAGACCAGCTCCTCGCCGGTGGGGGAGAATTCGACATCCATGACGGCGGCCACGTGGTCCTTGAAGACATTGAGGGCCCGGTCCATCTTGCGCATGTCGAATAGGTAGATGTTGTGATCTTCAGAGGCGGTGACGAAGTTGAACGCCTCCATAGGGGACCAGGCAATGCGGTTGGTAGAGAAGGTGAGGACGGTTTTAGTGATTGGGGTAGACGTGCGGAGATCATAGATGACGAGAGATCTATCGTTGGAGCAGGATGCCAGGACTGACGTCTCCACGTAGTTGAAGGCGACGTTTGTGATTGTGTCGACAGCGGTGGGCCAGCGGAGGACTTCTGGTGCGGCAGTGTGGCGCTCCAGGTCATAGATAGAGACGACGCTGGAGGCGGCCGCGAAGGAGTTCTTGGAGCGGTGATGCGATAGGCTGGTGAAGGCGCCGGAGCCGAGCCATGAGGAGATTGGCGGAGCATCGCTTCGAGTGTTATAGGGATCAAAAAGCTTGATCGTCTTGTCGGAAGCGCAGGTTAATAGCTTCTGGTCTCTCGTCCACTCCATCCCCTTGACGACATTCTCGTGGGCTGTTGCATGCCAGATCTCGTCCTTCCCGGCCAGATCCCAGACCTTGACCACGCCATCACCGCTACCGCTCGAGAAGCGCTCAAGAGAGTTGGGGTCCTTGGCAATTGAGTAGACACCGTCGACATGTCCTCTTCCCAGCTGCCCAACGAAGGGCGCCGCGTGCATGCGCTCGAGCTTGACGGCTGTGAGGGCTCGCTGGTACTCGCGTGCTCGCTCGAAAGGGTGGAGCGCAGAATCGAGATTGCGAGGGAGCTTGGCGGTATCTGAGCCGGCGGGCTGCTGCTCCGAGGCAGAGCGGCTTAGCGCTTTGATCTTCATGGTCGCTGTATAACCTCAGGGTATGGCCAATTCGAAATCGTGATGTTTGATGGTTTTATCGGTCGGCAGTTCAGTTGGCATGCATCTCCAGGCGTGGGGGGGATTTTTTTTCGGCTTATCAGTCGACTCCGATAAGCGGGTTCATTAGGTTGTGCAAGAACGGCTTAGTCAGGTGGCATAAAGCTTGTTCGCCGCCTGCCTTTGTTCACAGGCGTTCCGACCAGGCGCATCTCGATAACTCCTATAACTTTTTTCCTTCCGCCTAACCAACCCCAACTGCCGAAATAAAACCTATCTCGTACAGCGCGCCAGCTCCCGAATCCAACGATCTACGGTCCTATCCCTTCGCGAGCTGTTTCTTGTTAGTTAGAAAGCGGCGCAAGCTCACGAGCGCGCGTCGCGAAGATGGACGGCATGGACTATGACCCGATGGCCATGGATGGGGACTCCGAGCAGCCCCAGGTGAAGATTTCAGCAGTATGGAAGATCCCTTGTCACTTGATTCGAGAGGAAGGGCGGAGAGATGCTGACTAGGCTCTGCAACAGGCGGACAAGACACACGTGGACTTCGAATTATCGAGAACCAACCTTTCTTTTGCCAACTCATTGCGAAGAGTGATCCAAGCCGAAGTACCGACAATCGCTATCGATCTGGTGGAAATTGAAGTGAATACCTCAGTCCTCGCCGATGAGTTCATCGCACATCGCCTTGGTCTGATTCCTCTCGACTCCAGGAACGTGGGCGACCTCAACTACTCTAGAGACTGTGACTGTGACCAGTACTGCGAACAGTGCAGTGTTACCTTGAACCTCCATGCGAAATGCACATCCGACGATATCATGAAGGTGTACGCAAGTGATCTGGTGACTGATGGCCAGCACCCGAACTCGGTTGGGAAACCTATTATCCAGGACCCCGAGGGTCTGGGATGTCTCCTTGCCAAGTTGCGTATGGGACAGGAGCTGAGGCTCACGTGTATCGCAAAGAAGGGCATTGCAAAGGAACATGCCAAGTGGATGCCGACCTCGGCAGTGGGCTTCGAGTACGATCCTCACAACAAGCTCAACCACACGGATCTCTGGTTCGAGAACGACACAGACCCGAACAAGGAATGGTATGATCCTCTAACCTCCCTGAGCATGGATCTCAGCCGCACGGATGCATTTTCATTTATCTAACCCGAGTATAGGCCCAAGAGCAAACATGCTGAATGGGAGGACCCTCCACAAGAGGGCGAACCCTTTGACTATGACGCAGTCCCAAACCGATTTTATTTCGAGGTCGAGGCAGCGGGGAATATGGAACCCGACCAGATCATCCAAAATGGAATTCGGATCCTCCAACAAAAGATTGGAGGTCTACTGAAGGGGCTTGATCCCCGGAAGTATGGTGGAGAGGAGGAGCCAGACTTTGACGGACCCCGAAGCCCAGATATGAACTTGGACGGGAGCACAACACCCTGGCAGGATACTGGATACCAGACGGCATATGGTGGTGGCTATGGCGGCGGCCAGACATCATACGGTGGCAGCCAAACATCATATGGTCAAGGCAGCCAGTCATCGTTTGGGCAAGATGGCCAGGGCTCGTATGGCCAGGGCAGCGGCGGTTCATATGGTAATATGACGGCATACGGGACGACCCCCTATGGACAATCATCTTGGCAATAAGCGGTCCGGGGAGTTCGTTGGGTACTGAGATTTCGATGGTTTTTAATTTTCTCCTCTTCATGCGTATCTAAACTTAACAATCCTGGTCCTGGCGTGCTGGCCATGAGAATCTGTATTCATAAACAGGCGGAAAACAAAAAGTAGCTAAGACAAAACCCAAAGCGGGCTAAACACAATGAAGAGCGGAGAACAAGATAATATATTACGATGAAGTCTATATCAACAACCGCAATCATATCTACCGTCTAAGTGATCTAACCAAGGCTTTGCCCGTCATGTATCATGCGTTACCCGCAACGTCCTCGTAAGCTGAGATACCATCGATACCATCATACATACCCATTAACGCCAAGATGCAAAGGACAACAGCACACAGCCGCTAGCCCACTCCCAATGCCGAACCTGTCTATATGCGAAAGCCCTTCACCGCATTTACAACCACCCAGGATAGCAACTCCACTCTCTACAAGGTTGCCTCATCTATGCCCTGAACCTGTCTATAGGCCTTGCGGTGGAATTCTAAGAATACAAATGTACATATCGTGTGGCTGAGGACAGCGGTCAGTAACATTCGATGCGAAAAGGGAGGTTGAAGTGGAAGGGGGGAACTCACGGTCCAAGGCGTAGAAAGCTGGGAACCCAGCCCTTGAACACCCACCCCATACCTTCAGTGCGATTAATGTCGCTTATCAAACGCAGGATTCCGTGGTCGTGGTGGGAGGACATCACACGGGTCTTGATAACGTCAATAGGACTCGTCGCAGTCGCGGCGACGAGTCCGGCCAGGAACGACGCAGAGAAATGCGTCATCAGGTTATCCTTCATGGGGGTATAGTCAAGGAGGAGACGCTTGGCGGTATCGTAACTGGCCAGCTGGCTCGCGGTCATCACGGCCGCGCGGCTGCTGTTGGGCAGCCACCCTCTGAACCAGCTTGCCAATCCCTCCTCCCGCGCAAGTCTGATCATGCCGTCAATGGCATGCTTGTAGTTTCTGCGCTGCTCGGGGGGCAGGGAGGCGTCGTGCTGCATGCGCACGTTGAGGACGTCGGCGGCGTTGCCGGCGATTCCACCGATGAAGCCGGAGGTGCAGGCCATGGCGAGGAGCATTGGGAACGAGGCGTCTGCGCTTCCAGAGCGGGACTTCATTTCCTCGTAGACGCCGAACCGGACTGTCGAGTAGCTCATCTGGCGGAGCAACGAGGCCGAGATGCCGCTGTAGAGTCCGATGGGGCCTTCGGACCGGATGATCTTGAGAAAGGTGCTTGACATGGACTTGGGTGCATCGGGGGCCCGAGTTTGAAGTCGCACCTAGAAGAAATTGGTGAGTTTCGCATTTTCAAGGACTAATTATACAAGATTTAGGTGTGTGTAAGTGCGTGCAAAGGCGCGCAATGCATTCAATGCTTTCAAAGTTTGGCAGTTGGGAAGGACGGCGTTGCGATTTCGGAGATATGGCCATGATGAATATTCCTTACCTTCACTGCACCGAGGTTAGCACACCCCTACATGCTCAAGCAACAAGGCGGTAAAGAACAGGAAAATACTTGCCTAAGTCCAATGGATGCGTCACGCACGCAGCCATACTGCTGGCGCTTCCTCCAAACCAGAACGGATAATGAATGGCACTCTTTTTCTGGCGTTGCTCTCGTTTCTCAGCCTTCTGCTCGGCCTTGGCGGCCAGAGCTTCGGCCGGAGCGGTGCTGACGGTGTTGTCCATTTTTGCTGCCTGCTACCTCGAGTATAGAAAGAAAGGCGACGAACCCCGAGACTCCATTCAAGGCGTTTTGGACCCAGGCCGTTTCGTGGGAGTTGAGCCGGAGGTGGTGTAGGAGTCTTTGACGGCTACCTACGGTGACGACAGTGCCTTGGGTAGGAGGGAAGAGGAAAAGATCGATTTGGGGTAATTGGGGGAGAGAGGGATGTCAATGTGACGGCAAGCCGAGTGACTGGGGTCTGGATCTAGCAATCCATCGTGGCCGGGTTTATCCATTAATTGGAAATGATTACTATACTATGGGTGCATTGCAAATTCAGTT
Source organism: Clonostachys solani (assembly GCA_902141235.2). Taxonomy (NCBI): domain Eukaryota; kingdom Fungi; phylum Ascomycota; class Sordariomycetes; order Hypocreales; family Bionectriaceae; genus Clonostachys; species Clonostachys solani. The sequence goes on from CABFOC020000097.1 coordinate 363,095, forward strand.
GACAGGGACCAGCAGTGGTGCGCGACACCGGAGGATAACTTAGGCGCTTGAGTTGGGCGGCTTTAGCAATAGTCGAGCCCACCTAACGGCTATCGACCCTGTTTTTTCCTCGTCTGCGGTGCCGTAGCTCAAGCTCCAACTCGCAGGACCTGAGCCACCACTTCCTCCACCGCTACCGACTTTTATGCAGACAGGTTCTGCATTTGCGACACACCGATTTTCCTTCCACATGCCGCAGCAATGAGGATCCTCCAGCCGGGCGTCTCAATGCGCTCTCTAAGGACGCTCACACGCCTTCCAAGGTGGTCAGTCGTATCCCAACAGGCGTTCGTTGCCCGTGCCTACTCATCCGGTCCGTTTGTTTGGTCTTTCTCGCGGGGCTCAATTGGGGTGGATAGAGACTTATACAGCTCATAGATGCAGCCTCAGGCTCTGGGAAGGATTCCTCGACCAAGGCGAAGAAGAAGCCATCATCGGTAACGATCCGAGGGCAGGCCTATAATACCGATGCTACTTGGTTCAATGTGCCCACCAACGTTCTCGACGCAACTTCACGAAAACTGCATCTCCTAAAGGACCATCCTCTACAAATCACTCGCCAAGTAATGCAGTCAAATTTCCCAGCTCCTACATACAGATATTACGACGAACTGAGTCCGGCTGTGACCACGCACCAAAACTTCGATTCGTTAGGGTTCCCCGCCGATCACCCAGGTCGAGCTCTATCGGATACCTACTATATCAGTGACAAGACACTCCTGCGAACCCATACCAGTGCCCACCAAGCAGACACCTTCCGTGCCGACGAAAGCGATGGCTATCTTGTCTCGGCCGATGTGTACCGCAGAGATGCCATCGACAGGAGCCACTACCCTGTATTCCACCAGATGGAAGGCGCTCGGTCCTGGGATCGCTCCAAGGTGCCTGATGGCGACGTAGCGGCGGCGGTCTGGCGTGATGTGGAGAAGCTTCCCAAGCATAACATTGTCGTAGAAGACCCGAACCCGACTTTCCACGACGAGAGAAACCCGCTCCAGGAGGGGCATCATTCCGCAGCCGAAGCTGAGGCCATTGCTTCTCATCTCAAGAGATCCTTGGAGGCCATGGTGGTAAACGTCTTCTCCAGAGCCAGAGCCGCTGCCTTGAAAGCGGACCCCAACTTTGTTGATGAGCCTCTCCGCATGCGATGGGTCGAAGCGTACTTCCCATTCACTAGCCCGTCGTATGAACTTGAGGTTTACTACGATGGAGACTGGCTTGAGGTTCTTGGCTGCGGTGTAGTCAAGCAGGACATATACATCAATGCAGGTGTTCCCAACAAGCTTGGTTGGGCGTTTGGCATCGGCATCGACCGCATTGCCATGCTGCTCTTCAAGATTCCAGACATTCGCCTCTTCTGGTCTCGTGACGAAAGATTCCTCTCCCAGTTCACGGGCGTGTCTGATAACTTGGATGCCTTGAAGCGCTTCGTTCCGTTCTCCAAATACCCACCGTGCCCCAAAGACGTATCATTCTGGCTCCGGGGATCCACCACCGAAGAGGGCAACGCTCAAGCTGCAACCCACGAGAACGATGTCATGGAAGTAGTGCGCAATGTTGCCGGAAATGTAGTGGAGGATGTACAGCTCTTCGACGAATTCACACACCCCAAGTCGGGGCGAAAGAGTGCTGCCTACAGGATCACCTACCGCAGCCTAGAGCGTACCCTGACCAACGAAGCGGTCGTCTCTCTCCACGATAAAGTCAGGAAGGCTCTCGTCAGCGAGCTGGGCGTTGAGCTTCGATAAGGCTAGCGTGTGGCTTGTTTCAAGATGACGATTTATGTATATCACGCTGTACCAACAAAGTTGTAAGATTTAGAGTGTGAACTAAAAGACATGATATTGGACATACAGGGCCCAGGTGGCCAAAGGATGGGTGCCTGAAGAATATTCGAGAGGCAAGGCATTGCTGTTATTGAGGTAATCTGGATATCTGTAATATCGTCGACCATGGCTGGTGTGTCGCCAGTTGCCAGCCAGGACTGCGCACCATTCAGAATGGCCGGGCTGTGAAATGACGCGGTGGACTGGTGGGCTTAGATTTCATGCTTGGAACTCCATACGACGGTCAAACTGCCGCCTTGGTCACCGCAAGCGCGTATTCGGATCATTGTATGACTCCGGGCAATACTTGCCATAACGACTAATATCATTCCACGCATTGTGGTTGCCTCTAGTAATGTTATGCCAAGCAATGGTCCATCGAGTTGGCGCTAAACCGGATTACCTACCACCAATTACATCATCTGCAAGCCGCTGATCAAACCAGGTTGGTCCCATGCGGGGAGCGTATTGCCACCAGGGAGAACATGATGGAAAGCATCACGAGGCGAGCGCATCTTCTAGCAGCGTCAGGTTCGCATGCCCATCAGGAGACGATGAGCCTTGTGGAACCGCCCTGGGCAGTGTCACTCTCGTTCCTGGCAGCCTGAGTCCAGCTGGTCATGGACGCAGCCCACTGGGCAGTGTTTTAAGATTGATTTCCATATGCCTTGACCTTAGTCAGCCAGTTCAGGACGTGCGCCCGAGGTTGACAATTAGTGCTTGTGAGCCCTTTGAAGCCCAGGGACCCATCGCAAAGCTGCTCCTACTGGAGCGCAATTTACTGCGTGGAGGATATGTGAGAGCTGAGCCGCGATGTGAGTGACTAGGTTAACATCTGAGGCTTGGAGAGTCAGTGTAATTTGCCGCTGCGTGCGTATAGCAGCGACATGCCTAGATTGATGTATGGGCATGTCCGCGGTGGGTCCCAGGTCCGTAATAATGAGTGTCTCATTCGCCAGAGAAGCAAAGACACAGCCTCCATGCTTGAGCCAATTCCTCGTGGCAAGATAGGCTATGTGCTAGGTCGAGGGGAAAAGTCAGATGCCGGAATCATAAGACGAATAGGGGCTGGTGTCCAAGCCTGTGAAAACTCAGTCGGCCCTTGAAGAGATTTGAGTGGTGGGCTGTACAATCGACAACATGTGCCGCCGGACTTGCCATAGGTGTATTGAAACAGACGTTAGGTAGACACAGCCTCCCTCTGGGATATTGCCCCTTTGGGACTGGCCAGGAGTAAATGGTGGCTTGCTGGTGGTGCAGCGCCTTGAACACCCCAGCACCCAAAAAACCTGAAGCCACTGCCCCAGCCGGCCCAGCCTCCAGGGGTCTTGCGGGGCCTGCACTGGCGCCTCCCTCCCAGCCCGCACGAGAGCGATTCCACTCCGACACCTGTTAAAAGAACAACAGGGCCACTCTCCTCAACATCCAAACCTCTCACACACACTCAACCTCTGCTGCAGAACAACACCTAGACACAACCTGGTCTTCACTATACAGCAGCTCACCCGATCACAATTCTCCTCTACTTCCTCGGTCTCCAGAGTCTTCAGCCTCCTGACCGCCAGAAAACACCTTATCAAGATCCATCCATAGTCACATTCTACCTTTCGCAATGGAACCCAGATTAGAGTCCAGCACCCGCGCTTCGCGCTCTTCCTCCAACGCATCCAGGAAGTCCAACCTGACGCTCGACCTCTCCACCCTTCCACCTCTGTCGCAGCCGACACCACCCTCCAACACACTCATCTTCACCAACCTCAATGATCTCACAATTTTCGGCGCCGATTCTCTCGCCTCCATCCGCGATCTCATCTCCCGAACCGCCACCATTCATACATGGGCACCCCTGAAGTCCTTCCGACGAATCATTGTGTCATTCTTCGATGAAGAGGCGGCCATCAAGGTCCGCCAGGTGTGGGATGGCGAGAACATCTCAGGGGAGCGTATCCGGGTATACTTTGGTCAGAATACTCCTCTCGAGGCCAAGGATGAGCGTCTGGCGCTGCCTGACGCCGGCAAGCTCTTCTTCATCTCCCCACCTGCGAGCCCACCCCATGGATGGGAGGTCCGCCAGGAGGATGCACCCAATAAGCTTGTCCACGCCGACGATCTCGCCCTAGCACTTGCGAAGCTTCACCGCCCAACAGAGTCACCCGCCCTCGAGTCGCCTGTGACTCCCGGAGACAGCCGAATGCCCAGCACAACTCGCAGTCGCAGCTCTACTCTCATCTACCAGCCTGATGATAAGAGCCCCCACATGCCAGCGGTCGTGGTTGAGGATATGACCGATGAACCCGAGGGTTTGAGTCTCGAGTCCAAGGCCATCATGGCTCACACATCCAGGCCTCCTCTGGAGCTCATGGCCGACTCATAAGCACCTGTTTCCTCCATTGTTCTTTCACCGGAGTTTGTTCGGAGTCGTTTCAGGGATAACTAAGCACATTCTCAAGGCGTTTTGATTGATTTGCGGGTTCTTGCTTCACAGCGTCACAGGGAATCCCCCATGGCATATAGGAATTGTTTAGTTTTGGGGGGCATATCTCTGCACTGCACTTTAAAAGCTTACACAAATGTTTAATATTGGAATGATCGAGCACGTGGGCAAGGCGTCTTCAGCATTAAGGGTTCTTTTCAGTATGGTACGCAGATGCAAAAGGCGCGAAAACTCCAAAAAGAGTCATGTACATTAGGTTCGCTTGGGAATATCGCACAATGCATGGTTGGCGCTGTTTTCCATCTCAAAATAGAGACAGTTTGAAACAATTGAATCAAGTCCGAACCTGAATCAAGTCCGAACCATCCAACGAGTTCAACATGAGTTCCAGATTGTGTAAGTGCTTCAAGATTGAGGGCTGCTGCGTCAGGGCAATAGCTTCGCCCGTTAACTAATACAAATATAATTGTCATAAATACTCCTACAGTTACAAACCAGTCAATTTATTTTGCGAGGGATGGATACATGTACACCATCAACAGTAATTCCCTGATGCCAGCATTGGTGATGTGCTCTCGGACGGTTAAACTATTTCCCTTTCAGGCTAGGCGCAAGCCCACTTTTTGAATCTTTTTGGAGGCCAAGCGCCGACAGTTTTTGGGTCTCGCGACAGTCGTTATTTTCCATTTCCTAATTCTTTCTTGACCTTTTTTTAATATTCCTCTTCTTCTTCTCTCCGCCAAGCCATCATAGGAACGAATTAGAGGCAGGCCATTGCTTCAAGGCCAAAGAGAGTCATGCACTGTTCCTGCCGTGCCGCTCCTCTCAGGACCTTCATTAACGGCCTTGCCCAAGTCCATAGGCTCGAATCTTCTTCGCTATCTCGTTCATACATCTCCGCCGGCCGGTCCAAACCCTTCCTACAAGAATTGTCCATCGCAAGGCACAGTAGACTATTTCACCAGTCTCGAATTCTCAGCGACAATGCTGCGGAGGCAGAAGTCGCCGCTACGAAGGTAGCTCAGGCTGAAACGACCGAACAAGGTGCAGCTGAATCCAGCCCTTCATCTTCACATCTCGATGCACCTCGGACACATTCGAAAGCCCCCGAGGCTTCCTACAAGGATTCCAGGTCCCATGCAGGAAAGAACGAGTTTCACTCTGCCTGGAAACCCAGAGCGCATACCAACAAATTTACAGCACGCCCATCTGAAAGACCCAGATGGCAGACTGGGAAATTCGACGCAAACTCAGATAGGCCGAGGTACGATGGTCCCTCGACTCAGAGAGGGGGCAATTACTCTGGGCAGCGCGCGGGAGCGAAAAATCAACAGTGGGGTCCGAAGTCGTTCCAAAATCGCGAGCAGAAGCCGTTCCAGGATCGCCAGCAGAAGTGGTCACAGAACCGCGAGCAGAAACCGGGTCTGCACAAGGGCTCCAGCGATCCCGGAGAGCCCACCTCTGCTTCACAGCCCGAGAAGAAGAAGGAGGTGGAGGATTGGAGGATCCAAAAGGAAATGCTGAAGGCCAAGTTTCCTGATGGCTGGAAGCCGATCAAACGACTTTCGCCGGATGCACTCGCCGGCATTCGTGCCCTCAATGCCCAATTCCCAGATATATACACGACGTCGACCCTTGCGGCCAAGTTTGAGGTGTCGCCAGAAAACATCAGACGTATTCTGAAGAGCCACTGGCAGCCGTCGGTAGATGAAGAGCAGTCCAGACAAGAACGATGGCACCGCCGAGGCATGCAGATCTGGGAAAAGAAGGCAGCTCTGGGTGTGAAGCCGCCCAGAAAGTGGCGTGCCGAGGGCATCACAAGAGATCCCAGGTACCATGACCGGAGAAGAGCGCGCATCCAGCGGGATAAGGTCTGGGAAGAGGAAGAGACCAATAAGTACAGAGCATACAGAGAGGGTCTTCAGAAGGCCGCTGGCAAGGTCGTGTAACATATTAGAGCTGCTTGTACAATTAAATATTTTCGAACGATATAGACGGATATGCATCCATAAATACTAATCACATCTCACTACATATTGCCAAAAAAAGAAGAAGAAGAAAGTGCCCATCTTCTGTTTCTGTACCTTGAATGATCATATTATCTTGAAGTACCTAATGTGCAAGCAGAAATAAACCAGTGTTTTTAGATATTTTAAGTGTTGCTGCATTATCAGATCATAAAGGCAATTCGGTCGCTCCAGGACCCAGCGAAATAGGCTAGGGCTTGACTAACATTGGCTCAGTTCTCGAGATCTGTCACCGATTTAAGCGCCCGACAAGCCCCATTGAGTGACGAAGACCCTTACTGGTGGTCATATGGTGCTTCGACAATATTTAATCACAGTTCCTTCTCCCTCTTATTCGGTATCTTTTCTTTTCGCCTTTCCAAGAGGCATATTGCGGTGGTGTGTCTTAATCGAGGTTCTGTTTGCAGCCAGGGTGTATCGCGGCTATTTGAACCACGATCAGCAGACAATCAGAGCCGACAACCAAAGCTCATCCTCAGCCGAACATGTCTCGCCCCAAGAAAGAATCACCGGGGAAGAAGCAGCTACCACAGCAAAGCTCGTGGTTCGCGCACTTTTCCGTCGACTTGTTCGCAAAGATCCTCAAACGGAGCATCTTCCATCCATTCATCTGCTGGCTGCTCCCGCTCTGCCTGCGCGCGCGCACGGTGAAATGGGAGTCCCCCCCGATGGTGGGCGCCTTCGCCTGGGCCGTCTTCATCTCAATTGTCTGGCTGGCGGGGCTTGTGAACGACCGGATCGCTCACGGCCCGCCCAGGGAGGTGGACCTCGGCGAGGAGGTCATCGTCATCACCGGTGGCGCGGGCGGGATGGGGCTGCTGCTTGCTGAGGTCTACGGCATGAGGGGCGCCTCGGTGGCAGTGTTGGACGTGGCGGAGATGGAGGACGCCGACGAGAGGGGCGTCACGTTTTACAAGTGTGATGTTGGCGATAGCAAACAGCTCGCCAGGGTTGCCGCCCAGATTGAAGAGGATGTAAGTTGGTTCGTCCCCAGGGGGGTGGTGCGTGGCTACGGAAGAAGGCTGTGACTAACACGGAACGACAGCTCGGGACCCCTACAGTGCTCATCAACAACGCGGCGGTTGTTGCCGGCAGGTCCCTTCTGAATATCTCCATAGAGGAGATAGACAAGAGCCTCAGGACCAACCTTGTGGCCCCATTCTACTGCATCAAGACGTTCCTCCCTGGCATGATCCGTGGGGGCCGGGGCGGGACTATTGTCAACATATCATCAGTCATCGGGCACCTGGGAGCCGCTCGGCTGGCCGACTACGCAGCTTCCAAGGCGGGCATCTCAGCTCTGCACAAGTCTTTGACAGCAGAGCTCCGGGAGACGCACCCGGAGATACGTACGGTCCTCGTCACCCTGGGGCAGCTCAGCACGCCTTTGTTCTACGGAGTCGAGACCCCCAGCAGCTTCATGGCGCCAGTCGTAGAGCCCGTGGACGTCGTCAAGGAGATGGTGGACGCCATCGACCGCGGAAGAGGCGCCACCATTGCTTTGCCTCTCTATGCGCGGTGGGTAGACTGGTATAACGTCCTCCCTGCCGGCCTCCAGATCATTGCGAGGAAGATAGCCGGGGTGGACCGAGGGATGAGGACGTTCAGAGGGCGGGGTGCCATCAGCGATTCAGAGATCAGCATCAAGTAGACAGAGTGAGCATTGCCTACGGGCTTTCTTTAATGAGACATGACAATGACATGACTGTTCCGGAGCAAATGCGGCTTGCTATATTCATAGTCCCGCTGAACGTTGCACTAAACGCCGCGCCGCACGCGCGCCCCGTCAATACCGCGGGTCGTATATGTACTCGATAGGCTCACCAGGATGCAACCCCCCAAGCCGGAACTCTCCTCGGAATTCAATTCACCAGACCGAAACAGCAATTTAAGTCAATGTGGTGGGGTGGAGGAGATGTTGGGGAGGAAACACCCCCCCCTGGCGGCCTTCTCTGTCTTGGTGTCGCGCTGGTGCAGCTCTGCGGGCGCAAGAGTCTCGCAACGGCCGTTGGCGCATGGGAGAACCCCTCCCCTTTCCCCCCATCTCCGCGGGCAGACCAAAACAAGAGACACGAGAGACGTCTATGGGGAAGACGGTGCGAGTTGTGATAGGTTAAAAGTCGAACGGAGGAGGGGGATTCCTCGTCTCTGAGTTTCGAGATAACATGTAAGCGAGAGTGTAATTAGGCCCCATGCCACCACATGTCGGCCAACTTGAATGTTGGCCGCATCCTGGCTGCCTCTTCAACAGACGACATCCGACATGCTCACCGAGTAATATGTGATTGGTAGGCGGCGCCATGTCATATGTTGTGATGCGAATGCAGCATGTCCATCCTGACTTGTTGGTGCCCTTATTAACCATGTTAGCGGTACAGTGACGTGGATAGCGAATGGTAATCCGATAGTAGTGGTCAGACAAGCAAGACATGCTGAAACAAAATGTGGACAATAGGCAATGACCCAGTTTATAATTTGCATATTGTTGAGATTATTGTTGTCAATTGACCAACCGTGATAACTTACAGGTCATTATTACCTACATATTGCCCGCTTAGGAGGGGTCATGTTACTTCAACACGACGTCGGTAACAGGCTGAGGGCAGCAATACGCACTGCGACTCTATATAGGGAGTCGGGGTAGCAGCAGGTCAAGGAGCGAATAGTCCCCCCGCGAGGCTGATGCTACAACAGCATAGCATTGCCATTAAATTTGTGCATACAGTTTAGGCCTTTTGGCTGCTGGATGAGACTCAACGGCCGGCTCCGAGGAAAAGGGCCAGGGTCTAGTCCTCGTCTGGCATCCGGCAGATCGGTGAAACCCCACTTCTGACTTCTGAACGCCCGCAAACACGCTGCGCAACCTGAACATGAACGAATGATGAGGAGGCGCACCCTCCGGCCTGGCTGGGCTGGCCGTGCGGATGGGCCGCTGGGCGGTTCTGGCTGCAGCGGACTGCGCTCTGGCCTCGAGCGCGCCGAGACAGTGGCACGCACCAGCCGTCGCCCATCTCGTCTCTTGCCACCACGCTCCGTCGTCGGCACTCGAGGCAGATAGGCACACGAATCGATCAACCTATCAATCTGGCCGTCAGGAGATTTGGGTTGGGGACGGTGCGGCGGCCTAGGCCCCATCGAGAATGGTCGGGGCCTGGCTGCAAGGCGAGGATTAGGATTCGCTTGTGCCGTCCGCGTGCTGCGTGTGGTTGTTGGGCGTGTTTTGTGCAGGACGGGCGGGCGCTGGTGCAAGCGGTTGACCAGAGATGTTCTTATCAGCGCCCGTCAACGCCTTCGCGCCCCACCAATCACCACCGGCCCCTCCATTCACATTTGAGCGCGAGCGCAGCACCAGCACCCCCGGGCGCTGGAAATTTCCAAGATAAGCCCTCCCCATCACCATTCCCAATCCATCCAGTCGTGCTCTCCGCTCTGCGCTGCTCGTCTCTGGCCCGGCATCATCTTGTGTGTGTGCAATGAGCTGGCAGGGCCCTTTCCATCCCCCCCGACCCACACTCGCTCAGTCCTGTCCTGTCCCGTCAGGCCACCGGTTGACTCTGGATGTTGCTCCTCGCTTGAACGTCAAATATCTCCCTGGCTGTAGTCGCTCTTGACTGAAGCACTCTTCCTTTTTGATATGACTCTACCTCTCGCCCTCCGCGTGCCCACGCTGAACTAGGTGCTAGTGGAAAGCCGCGTTCCGACTGCTCCTCCGATCCGTTCCTCCCCATCTGCCTTCTCTGTTGCGTATGGCTTTGTCTGCTCTGTCTTGCCTTTCCTGAGGGCGTACTGCTACCACCCTACCAGCCATTGCCAGTCCCGGCTTCAGTCTTGGCCCCAGAGTCAAAACTCTAGGCCCCTCACCCAAGGTCCCTTGTCTAAAGGAAATGCCCTGCTGGGCCACGAGGTAGGCGAGAACACATCATGGGGCAATGGTGGGTCGCCCAGCGCATTGACGACACTGTCACCCGCCAGTTCGTCGAGAAGCACCTGGTTCGCGATGAGATAGAGCTCCTCGATAAGCCTGTGGGCTTCAGCTCCGAGGCCTTGACCGAGAGGACCTACTGGGAGAGCATTCAGCAAAACGCCAAGCGCATGTTCCTGATCCTCGTGGATATCGGCCTGCCGGATCAGATCTTCGGTATCGTGGACGATGGCTGGGAAGACGCTGAGCTTCCTCTTGCAACCCGCGATGTCGAGCGCCTGGAGCTCACGGCTGCCAAGGATGAGCGTGTGGATCGCAAGTTTTACCAGCGTCAGTTCCATTACCTCGTCAGGACTATCGAGGGCGGTGAGCACTTGTCGTTCAGTGACCAGGAACTCGTTCCGCTCGACGTTGTTGAGAAGACTCCCCACCTTAGCTCCAAGGGCAGCCAGGTTGAGAAAGTCCGGCTCCCCAATATCCCAGGCAAGACGTTTATTCGCCGCAAGTACCAATTGGGGAAATTCCCAGAGGCCACCACAATGACTGAATTCCTGGAAATGGTTAACGCAATTAAGCATATCCAGAACCGGCATCTCATCTCATACTGGGCGTCATACACTCACCAAGGCTTCAACTACCTCCTACTCACCCCATTGAGCGACTTCAACCTCAAGTCATTTTTGTCTAGCACGCCCTCCACCTTCAAGGCCCTGCCCAAGAAGACGCGGAGAGAGCTTGTCGTCAACTGGATTCTTTGCCTAGTCGACACAGTCTGCTTCTTGCACAGCAAAAACCTCTCCCACTCCTATCTCAAACCTTCAGCAGTCCTCTTCACTCATCAAAACAGCATATTTCTCGTAGATCCCACGAGATTAAGCTCCACCACATCAACATCCCAAGAAGACAAGGCCTCTTTTGATCGCGAATGGTATGATTTCGCTGCCCCCGAGCAGTGGCAACGGCCATCCGGACCCGGCAGCCCCCCATCCCGGAGATCAATCCTCGCTTCTCTGTCGGCTTCCCCCGAGGACAATACACCCGGGATTAGCCAATTTGGGGGACCTCGTGGATCGCCGGCGATGCCCAGCCCTGGCCAACAAGCCGACATCTTTTCGCTGGGTTGTATTATTCTCGAACTTCTCTCGTACCTTCTCAAGCGTTCCGGCAGTAAGTTCGCCAGCTTCAGAGCCGCAAAACACAAGCAAGCAGGAAGAGGCGGCGCAGTTCTTGACTCCTCCTTTCACAAGAATCTCGATCAAGTGGAGAATTGGATGTCCAACTTGGCCAAGGATGCGTCCAAAAAGGCCTCGGACAAGGATGGTGCCAATGTTTTTCGTGGATACACCCCGATCCTCCACGTCGTGACTGAGATGCTAGCGGCCAACCCGTTCGAACGACCACCCGCCCACGAGATCCTACAGCGCATTTATCAAATTCTCCGACAGAACTGTGGGATCAGTGAGCCGCACTGCGTCAATCACTACCCCGTGCCCTCGACTCAAGCATTCCCATTCCCAGGCCAGGTACCGATTCACGATGCCCATTTCTACCGACAGCCCCGAGTCCTTCCAGCCCATCCATACAGCCACACCGGTGTTGCGTTCGGATCACCAGAGAGCCCTCCGCCCCTGCTACACCACCGGACCAACAGCAGCAGCGAATACTCTCGTCACAGCCGGACCAGCAGCGTCACGACAGGAAGTAGCGACAGGGATGACAATATGGAGATTACCTCTGCTGCTGCCAGGGGAATTCCATCTCCACGGCCGATACGACCCCACCCCGACCGATCTAGAATGCCTCTATATGCGAATCAAGTGCACCAAGGGCCTGTTTATAGTGGAGGTCCGCACCACTATGGATGAGATTGGAGGGCCCTATAAGTATGACTCCATTGAAATTGGCGTCATCATGATATCCCGGGATTTTTTCTTGTGACGATTATATCGCTTCGTGAAGGTGTTACTTGCCTCTTCATATGACTCCAAATAGGGCAGTGTACACATCCAAACGCGGGAGGGGATAGGGGAAAACGCACATCTTTGGTCAATCGCGGGTTGCGAAACTGGAACTTATTACTATAATTAAATCGGCGAGGCTTACTGGGAGTTTCTTTATCTGTATGTGTTGGGGTTATTGGAGAACATGGGAATACTCTCCCGTTCGGCGAGGCGTTGTGTCATTGTCAACTTACTACTTAACTGAAGGACAATATTCTGGGATGGAGTTTTGTACTTTTGACGTCGTATGATTTTTTTTCTGACGCTGAAATGAAACCTTTTATGCTATTCTACGTTTCTTCCCCCTCATTGCGTGATCAAATACGTAGCTGCTGGGGTTGTGTACGTCTTGTAAGTGGAATACAGGGGCTGGGTTGGTGGTTTCTGGCGATACCCTATAGTCGCTTGGTTATCTGCTATTTCTCCCGCCATCATGCAGGCCCGTGGATTATTTCCTATTCAATTCGGAAGGAAAAGGTTCCTGTACCGTCGGTAGGTGCAGCCGTCTCGGTTTGTTCATAAAAGTGGTAGGTATAAGAACAGTACCTACCTACGTATGAGGCCCTCTCTGGTAAGTGCCTTGGCTGTTGCAGAAGTAGGTGCAAGATGCGCTCGGTTGGCACCTGGGCGAACAAAGCAACATGCAATGCCCTTGCGAAATCTCTTCACGAAACATAGCTTGCCAACCACAAAGAGGATGTTGCCCTCAATCCCGACCGGATGAAGGAAGCCATAACAAGCTTCTGCGCGACGTCCCACGCGGGAGTCTGTCCTTCCTCAGAGGTAGGGATGGTCAGTCGCAGCTGGATTCTAACCTATACCGCGACTTCTCATGTGTGACGAACACGTTGTAACAGGCAGCTTAATTCTAAAGGGGTGCACAAAGATCGGGTTTTCACCTTGGCCGCGGGTACCTGCCTCTTGCCGCCTGTTTGCCTCATTCCCCCGAGTTGGACCCAGCTAAGTTGGTACAACCTGGACAGGGCATTGGGAAGGCACGAGGTGAACTTACCACTCCCACCTCCCCTATAGCAAGCATTTCGTCCTTTTCACCCGTTCACGATTTTTGATCTGTTATCCCCTTCCCTTCCTTATGACCATCTGGCAACGGATCTCGTCAACGCCCCAAGTGTTTCTTTGATTTGGCTTCTCCTTTGCATGCAAACATCCCATTCGAACTCCTGATCCGAGAACTGAGCTATTCTTGAAGCTGTATGGAGTGGATAGGCACAAATCTACGCCCCTCTCCGTCTGTATTCCGTGTATGATCACTGCTCATCAATCAACGCCAAACACAAGCACTATTTCCCATCACTCTCTGCTTCCTGTAAAATTTCCCAGTGTCTCTTTGTCCTCCCTGTGCCTAAATGTATTGGTGCCGACTTGGCCTCGGCCTTTTGGGACTCGCTGGCCTGGCGAGAGCACTTGATCCCGTGGAGGTCAAAGGGAACAAGTTCTTCAATAAAGATGGCTCACAGTTCTTCATCAAAGGTATGCCCCCCCCCCCCGACATAATACATACGCGGCTCGGCTGATCATTTTGAATTCAAAGGTGTTGCTTATCAACTTCGTCCTGAGGATCCTCTTGTCGACACAGACCAGTGCAACCGAGACATCGCTTTAATGAAAGATCTAGGAGTCAACACTCTTCGAGTTTACCACGTTGATGAGACAGCGAAGCATGACGGATGCATGAACGCTTTTGCCGATGCCGGAATCTATTTGCTTATTGACCTGGACACGTTCGATACGTATATTATACCGGTATGTTTGATTTGGTGTTCATAAGAGGTGATGTTCAGCAATATGAGAAGCTAACGCGATTGATAGCCGAACCAATGCTGGAGCACGAGACAGTTTGACCGATTTTCGAGCGTAATGGACACCTTTCAGGCCTATCCGAATGTCCTAGGTTTCTTCATCGGCAATGAGAATATCGCTAGAAAGGAGGACTCATCCGGAGCGCCGTTTCTTAAAGCTGCCGCCCGAGACATGAAAGCGTACCGAGAAAAGAAGGGCTACCGGAAGATTCCAATTGGATACTCAGCAGCAGACATCAAGGAACTACGCCCAATGTTGCAGGAATATTTAACTTGTGGGGGTAACGCATCTGAGACGATTGAATTCTTTGGTATCAATTCGTACTCATGGTGTGATCCAAGTTCCTACGAGGAGTCGACTTATAGCCAACTCCAAGAGCAGGCAAAGAACTTTCCCGTGCCTATATTTTTCACTGAAACGGGCTGCAACGTTCCTGGTCCAAGACTTTGGCATGACCAAGACGCTATTTTTGGGCCTCAGATGGTTGGAGATTGGAGTGGCGCTGTTGTTTATGAATGGATTCAAGAGCAGAACAATTACGGAATGATATCATATGGTCCGCCGGTTGGAGACCCTACTCGAAATGACGAAACTGTATTCGACAACTGGTCTCGGAAGGGCACACCAACACCCGTCACACCAGATTATTCCAATCTCAAAGAGAAATGGGCGAGTATCAAGCCTACAGGTGTTAAGAGGGATGACTATGATCCGAGCCATGTGTCAACCAGACCTTGTCCGAGTTCCACAGAAGGGGGATGGTGGCAAGTGCCTGGAAATGTCAGACTCCCTGCTTTGGGTGAGACCATGACAAGTCTGGCGGCATCTCCGGGTCTAGTAAAGGGCATGTCCAACAACGGAGGATCACCAGCAGACGGTACTGGGGGCATAACATCCTTTCCATCAGCGACAGAAGCCGCGAACGGAGGAGGGGGCGAATCATCTACGAGTGCCAGTAGACGAGCTTTTATACTTGCATTGGCTATGGTTGCTACTCTTGTACAGCTATTGTCCTAGCTTCGATGAGCCAAATCACGACGGAAAGAACTGGAAGCAATTTTGGAGGAATAGATTCGACTAGAATAATAATGGGAGGTGGAGGGGAATTTAGAACCAGACTTCACACATAATTTCACCGCCCTGCGTTCGAGGGAGTTGGCAGAAGGGACATCTAGGAGTATAGATCTGCCGGCCTTAAAGAGAGGCAGCAACCGAAACCGCCGCCATTACCACTGATATCTTTAGAGACAGACCAAGTCTCATCTTTAGAGGAATCCCACTACCCTTCTGTATATCTTTGATAGCTTCCCCATTCATAGAAAGGGCCAACTCTCCAAATTTAACACCAATAAATGCGGTGCTGTTAAGTTGGGTTGTCGATGTGTTCGTCATGGTGCCCCTGGCCACTCCCTGACCTACAGACGAATTCACGTCATGATACTTGGATGACTGGATGGCGATGGTTGTCGCAGATTCGTCCTTGTTGCTGACAGTGACGGTGAGAATAGAACCTGGTTCTCGAATGCAACCACCCAGAGAACAACCCCAACCCCTGGGGCAGCAGCCGCCACCCTCCTTTGCAGAGCATGGGGTAGTTCCGGCAACGCATTGTGGAGGATTCTCGTGGGATGTAACACAGGGTTCCTCCAAGCTGCAGCAGTGAATTCCTGATGGTGAGAAGGGATCAAATTGACAGGTCGTCTCCAAAGGACAACAGAAATCCTGAGGCTGAAGTTAGTAGAACGTACCTGGAACCTCCGAGCCCTACTCTGCTACGTATCTTCCATGCAAAGAAGATGCAGACCGCAATGATAAACAAGAATGAGGAAATATGTGGAAATAGAGATGGGACATACCGGTTTGTCGAGATTCTTGCAGCTACCGAACTGCCCCTTGCATGTTTGAAATAGGGAGTCGTCCTTGAGAGAAGAGCCTGACTGCTGCTCTAGGCTGGTCAATTTCGGAATGGAGTCGTCGTCGTCGCCTGAGGAAGGGCCCCAGGCGAAGTGGAGGGCAATGTTGACTACGAGCGCCAGGATTATGGAGAAGAACAGGAAGGTGAGCAGGGCCATGAGAAAGTAGCGGAGGCGCTGGCTGTAGCGGTGGGTGCTGCTGCCCCATGGCTGGCGGGTGTGAGCCGGGCACTGCTTTTTGTCAATCATGATGGTGTGTTGTTGATAGCGAGGATGGTAGGAAATATATTGAGATTTGAGATAGGGTGTTTGGAGGATAGAGGGGCGATGAGAGATGTAATGAGTTGGTCTAGAAGAGTGAATTGCAGGCTCGGGATGATGTATTTGAACTCACGTTTACACGTGCTTTCCCTAGAAGACTATTGTTGAGTTAAGGGAAGGGGGGAGTTGCCGGCGCGCTATATGATGAGAGTTGCCTTGAGAAGGTGCCCCCTTTTGGGTTGAAGCATCTGGGGATCGGGAGGATGGAATTACACAACCTCTACACGGGAACTCTATACTATTTAAATAAATGTTTAATTGGAGATTTCTGACAAGGATTAAGGGCAAATACTCTCGGCAGGTAAGATAAACTGGATTCAACTGGACCAACTGGAAGTATAGGGTTGCTGGCTTGTATCTTCATAATATGATGGAAATATTGAGTAGATACCTAAGAGAAAGAGAATAAAGTTTAACAGCAATGGAAGCTGCCAGAGCCCGACAGCTCAACACAATGAATACGATATTGAATAGATAAAGCCCATTCAATCGCAAATTGAAGCAACATAATTCTTAAAGGGGGACACTCCGCTATAGCTTAGCGAGAACGATGTCTATGTAGAGATGATTCATAGTTTAGAGGCTACGGCTGGAGAATCCAATTGGGATAGGGTACGCATGATGGCTTGTTTATGTTGCATCTCACAAGAATCCTCTGCGATGCATTGCCGGAACTGACCCATGCTCAGCAAAGGGGGGTGTTCTTTGAGAAGGCGGATGGCACCTTTAACTATTAACGGTAACGTTCTGTTCTACCATGTTACTGCTCTAAGTTTAGAAGTTCTTCTCTCTGTTTACAAGAACTTGTCTCCTATAGACGTGCTGATGCAGAAACAGACGTGTGAGGGTGGTTTCGGGTGGACTTACTTGGCAGATACAAGATGCATATGAGGTTCCCTAGAGTGAAATTTCAAAGAGGGTTTACCTGTTCCTCTCTCAATGCATCAGTGGGAAACAGGCCTGTGACCCGTGTCGGCATAGGGATAGAACTTTGCCACTCGCCAATAGCACCGCCCGGGGGACTAGATTCGAGTGTCATTGGTGAAGGGTTTGACAATGGGTTGGTCCAATACAGCTCAGAACGAGGAACGATCGTAATGTTCCAGCACATCTCGTATTGTCTAAGTCTAGTGTAAAGCTAAACTGCACTTGAGACGTGGCGGCCAGGTCAAGTCTACCATTCGTTCCGAACGCTTGATTCGTATAGCTGTTTCTGTCCTCTCTGAGATTGGATATCAGTGGTACCAATTCAAGATATTTTTCTTCTACCTTGATTAACATTCATTTACTTATCTACATCACATCGCATTGATCACATACCTGACTTACAACATAAAAGAACTATGGTTGGCATTTCCCCTGCAAGACTAGTCTCAACTATATGGAAGAGCGAAGACCCACATCCAGAGCTTCCCTCTCCTCCAGAAGATAAGATAAGAGTCTAATACCAGCCGCCTGATGGCCAGACCAGCACTGCACTGTCTATATCTTCAGAGCCTTTGTGTAGAGATAGATATAGACAATGCATTATTTAATTTAGTAACTCTTATAATATTAATAAAGATGGGCAATAATTAGTGGGTGAATCAGAGCATTGCTGTTTGAGGCTGATTACGTAGCATCGCATTAATTTTTGCTTGGTTTTCCCCCGCTAGACTTTTTGTGTATCTCCCCGATCAATGTTTTGGGGCAGGATATAAGGGCAGCGAAACTTCCTGACTCAGCAAATTTTCTGCGAGAGACCGCCTCCAGCATCCCGCATCAGTTGATTGAGACTCGAGATAACGCAGCAGAACCCCCTCACTTGCGCTGGGCAGCTCTTTCTCTTGCGCCGGTTGACCAGATCTATTTCCATCTTCCGACACCGAGCCAGGCTCCCCGATCCAGATGCGATTCATCCTTGATCGCGGAGGCAATTGGCAATGATGATGGCAGAGACAGCGCCCCTCCAGGCAAGCAATGCCCTCTCCCCAGCAGGTGCGCGATGAATTGCATTTCCTTTTGTCTAAGCATTGCCTTGTTGAAACTTCACTTGCGGTTTTCCCTATGGTAGCCTCTTAGCACACCCACATGCCTTTGACGTGGAAGCAATAGCGCCCCTCTCCATCTGTTCATATGCGACTTGATTTTGGCCCCTTCTTACTTGACCCTTCAATACCTGATCTGACCATTCCCATCGCAGGAGGAGTAAAACAAGAAACGCCGCATGGCCTCGAAGGCTTTGATTTCTTTCTGGCGTCCGAAACGGCTTCGAAACGGCCCCTCATGTCCTTTGGCGACACCGATCATGATCTAGACGCGAAAAGGCTGAAGAAGGAGGCAGGGGTGGCGACAGAGGCCGAGGTTTCGTTCGAGGATGGCATGGATCTCTTGGTTCAGAATGCGCTCTCCAACATCAATGACCTTATGGGCCAATTGAGCGACGAGCCCGACATGTCAGCCGTTGTGCCCACCACCGAGCCGGACCCAGCCACCGATCCCATGGATCTCGATGTCTCTCAAATTCACGATTCACTGCCTCCTGCGCCTGCTGTTTTCCTGTCTGAGCCCGAGAAATTTGTGCGCCAGGCGAATATCAATGCATTGGGCATTCTGGTCCGTTTGGAGGTCCCTTGACGTATGCGTAGACTTCAGTGCTGATTCCAAATACTCTAGGCCATGTCGGTCCTGCTCACGCTGTCGCAAAAGCCGTTTGAGGAGGCGACCCAGAAGCTCCAAGATCCAACTTCAGACCATTCATGCTCCTTACGCAAGCTCCGGACGAGCCTCGAAGCGACGAGAAGTCTCTATTCGCCAGGCCCGATATTGTTCGCCAGCGAATTTGAAATGACTAGCCACGATTCGCAGACGATCATTCTGCTCTCCAACCTCGCACAAATAGGTCTATGGATATTGGACGGAGACGCTTCGTCGATGCGTGAAGCAGAAATGCACATGATGCCGATTTACCGTGACCCTCTCGTAATCCTGCCAAAGAAGCTGTCAGATTTGTGGGTAGCCATCAAAACGCAGCTGGCCATCGAGGACCTCCAGACAAAAGATCCCGCAAGGTCATTCGACGAACAGCTCAACTTCTCACTTCTCGAAGGATTCGAGCTTAAGCTCAAGGATGGACAAGCTGATCAAGCGCTGTCGGACTCCTCCCAGGAACTACTATCATCTCTGAAGTCTCGCAAGGATGAGCTGCTCAGGCTTGCCCAGTCAGAGCTTGGGCTTGGTCAGTGCTGTATCCCGTAATCTTGGTGGCTTGCGATGAATGGTCTAACACGTTGAACAGCTGCTGTAAGAAACTCGTACCCACCAGAAAACGCAGTCAGGACATTTAGTACATGTGCCAGCGAGCAGCTCGTATCAGCAACACAGCTTGGGCAGACATTCGGGCTCTCGATTCCGGCCCCTATCGAAGAGGACGTTCTGCAAGGGCTTACTGGTGCTGCTGATACAGGTGAACTTGACATGGATGATCTTGATTCCTTCTTCGAGAAAACTACCTCGGGTCTGGTACAGAGTGCGTTGGCTGGTTTCACAGATGAAGAGCCACAACCAACACCAGCATCAGTACCGACACCGACACCGGCGCCAGTCAGTGAACCTGCGCCGGTCACCACCACCGCCGTCGCAGCCGCTACCCCTGCTACTCCTACAATAACCACGACAAAGCCTGAAGCTCCTACTCCGACTCCTGGAAACTACATTACTGATTACAAAGAACTCGAGGCTCTGGTTGCAGAGAGTACGTCGAATTATGTCAAAACAACTCTTCAGGGGCTGTCACCTGCTCCTTACCAGCCGACAGTGCCTACAAGTACAGGTGGGAGACGCTCCGTGCTACCGAGAAATGATGATGTCGTTACTGACTTTGTGCCAGCGGAGAGCATGGCTGCTCAATCGTCCAGCTTGTTTAGTCATCTGCATCAACAGCATGCCCAACACTCTTATTATACCTCCTTGTCGCACGTGGTACCCGAACCGCAACCTCAGCACCCCGTGACCGGCGAAAACTTACCACCAAACCAATCATTCCCCAGCGCAATACTATATGATAAGGCTAGACAAGCGGCATTGTCAAAGACGACAGCGCATACTCGTAGAGAGGGCCTTCATTCTACTCGTCGCCCCTGGTCTCAGGAGGAGGAGAAGGCGTTGATGGCAGGTCTTGATATGGTGAAAGGCCCCCACTGGAGTCAAATACTCACTCTCTTTGGACCAGCTGGTACTATATCAGACATTCTCAAGGACAGAACTCAGGTGCAACTGAAAGACAAGGCTCGTAACCTGAAGCTTTTCTTCTTGAAAACTAACTCTGAGATGCCTTACTATCTTCAAGCAGTTACGGGAGAGCTTAAGACCCGTGCTCCTACACAAGCTGCAAGAAAAGAAGCAGAAGAACGGGCGCGGCTAAACTCAGAGGAAGATCAAGCGAAACTACAAGGAATCATGGCCTTGGCGGGTGGCTTGCAACACCCTCCCCAAAATCGGGGAGCCGCCGGCTCTGTATCAGCAGTTGGGTCGGGTGTAGTTACAC
Source organism: Clonostachys solani (assembly GCA_902141235.2). NCBI lineage: Eukaryota > Fungi > Ascomycota > Sordariomycetes > Hypocreales > Bionectriaceae > Clonostachys > Clonostachys solani. The sequence goes on from CABFOC020000097.1 coordinate 383,923, forward strand.
CTGCTCAATCAGCTGCGCAAGTAGCAGCGCAACATCCTGGCGTGAACAATCAACAGGCTGTGAACGGATATACGGCAACGCAAGCTCCAGCCCGACCTGGAATCCAGACTACAAGCCATCAAGCAATACACTCTGTGGCCCAACCCTCTGCTAGGCTTCAAAGCCAGCTACCTCCACAAGTACCTCGGCCCCAGCCGCAACAAGCTGCCACGCAAGGGATTCAAGCAGCCATGCAGCAACCCGTCCAGCAGAATCAGCAAACTATGGGACAGTATGGCCAACAACCAACTCACCATCATTTGCAACACCAGATGCACAGGCAGGCTTCCACATCAAGACCAGCCACTCCGCAAACGCCATCTCACCACCGCCAAAGCTCTGGAACACCTACTCCAGGCCCTGCAGGTGTATCTACACACAGTTCTCCCGTGCCCGCCGCGCAACCACAGCCGCAGCATACCCTGAAACTCCCGACGCCGCCCCAGCCCCAAATGTCGTACGCTCCGGTCACCCAAGCTTCGCCCGTAGAACCCATTCAACACACGCAGCCACATCCTGCGGACCATCAAAACGACAATGCCGCCGAGGCTGCTTTACTCCAAGGACTCCAGGCTGCTGTGGCAGAGGCCACATCGTGAAACCATGCCATGTCTCCAGATCGCAGGACATGGAATCATGTATCCTCATGCTCAACATCTACCAAAATCTGGCAGCGTCTTGAGCCCATGGGAGAAATCCCACTGCAGACATGACTACATGACTACATGACTACGCCCGGTTTCCGGCGTGACTTGTGTCACACTTCTGTTACCTGGTTTATGCAAGCCAGGAGTCAACATTCATTCCTTTTTACTTTATTACGTTATCAGCGAAATGTCGAATTGTCTTAGACGGGGTACGATACCAATGGATATGGCGAAACAAACGAGAGGTTCTTTGAGAGTCAAGGGAAAAGAAAATATTGGAGTTCTGGCGTTCTACCTTCGATTGATATTTTCCAAACCGAATATATACCTATACTCTTCACCTCTTCACGCCCAAGGATACAGGGGCTGCGCATATAGTTTGACTAAAGCGGTTTCCACCAAGCAATTTACTGCCCCCTTCCTCATGCCACCAAAGGGCCTGACGAGAGTGACCTTATGGTGTTTGTCTTGCGTCGTACTGTGCACCTTGGTGATTCATGGATGCCTGTTATTTGCATTGGAAGAGCCACTCCTAACGTAGTCGTATCCCCTAGTGCTACGGTTATGTAACTAGAGAGCACCTACGCTGATATATTTCATCACAAACAGACCATAAACCGATTTTGAAGCGCCCATGACGTGTTGTCTCGCACAATGTCATGAGGCTGATAGATGGTTAGTATAACTCGAACGGCGAGTTGGGTACCCCCTCCACCTCCCCTCCTCATTGCCCTGGAATCTCTTTCCTTTCAAAGCGAAAATAGACCGTATTACGAAAACTCTCTAATCCAATCACTGTGATCAGAAAAAAGCACTGAGTCTACCACTGCCTATTGTTGGCCTAACATGGCCAAAATATAGAAGGCGGCGAGATTCCTTCAACATGCGGCCGTATCAACCGGTCTACTACCAGCACATCAGGCCACCTGGGCACGTCGCCGCCCGGAACAACCCTCAGCGATGCCGGGCGCAGGGGACTGTTTGCAGAAACAGGGTGTACGTGACGCAGGTGGACGGCAGGATCTACAGGTCGCCGCACTGCGAGCATCATGCGTGCCGGTCGGTGGATGGTGGCCATTTGTGCCCCATACAGAAGATGCCGTCGAGGTATAACTACTGTGATGACCGTGAGTGCCCTCCCCTGAACCTCTCGCCTCCTATGGTTTTGAAGTATAGGAAATGGTTGACAGGGCCAAAGATCTGCAGTGTACTGCGATGGAGCGAGGTGTACGCTGTAGCCATCATGTGAAGGACGACGATCCCAACCGGAGCGTTTACTGCGCACAGTTCCGTGAGCTTCCCAGAGAAAATGAAGATATCAACCCATGAAAGGGGGAAAATGCCAACAACTAACAGCCAGAGCAGACCTCTGCTGCGCGGACAAGTGTAAGAAGCGGCGCGCCCATCTCGAAGGCCAGGATCTCCGATACTGCCCCGACCACCGGTGCCCTAGCAAAGATTGCCAAGAGGTTAAGAGCTCCGGGGCATTTTGTACAAAGCATACCTGCGGATACGAGAGCTGCCAGTGCAGCGTCGCCGGCGGCGGGGAGCCGGGGGACCCGAAGCGGTTCTGCGACAGGCACAGGAGGTGCCGGTCGGCGTACTGCACCATGTTCTGCCACGCGCGGGAGAACGGGGTGGTGACGCCGTTCTGCAGCAGGCACTACTGCCAGGTGGACGGGTGCCAGAAGGAGAGGCTGGCGGGGTGCCACTGCGCCGAGCACCAGTGCGTGGATGTCGGCTGTGATAAGGGGAGGATGGCGGGACGGGGCAGGTTCTGCGAGGAGCACGGGTGCCGGCATCAGACGTGCGACCAGCATAGGCGTGGGCAGCACTTCTGCCCGACTCACGAGTGTGGATGGGACGGGTGCGAGCTGGAGGCGAGCTCTGAGCAGTTCTGTCTCAAGCATCGGTCGGTCCTGGATACGATGCGGTGTGGGAGGATTCATGTACACCCTCGGGCTCGCGGCCATGGGAGGAGGTGTGGGAGACACGGGGATGATGGGGACGATGGTGAGTTTTGAGAGAGACACCTACTGGGACATTCTACTGATGATGATATATAGACGAACCGCGGTATGTCTACGACTGCCCAGAGCACGGCTGCCGATGTGAGAGACAAGCCACGAGGTGCGCCTGCTATTGCGAGACTCACTTCTGCGGCAAGCCTCAGTGCTCAGAGCCAAGGATCCATTCCTTTCGGTATTGCGCCGTACACAAGTGCGCCGTGTCGGACTACCCAAGCGAACCGGCTGGCCATGGACACCACCACGGCCTCTCCCCTTTCTGCGAGAGACACACGTGCGGGACTGCGAGCTGTCGAGGCTTGGTGGTTGGGGACTCGCGATACTGCGCGGAGCATCTGAACAACCCCCGAGGACACGCAGGCAGAGTGGAATATCACGGGCCGTGCTGTAGGGAGCATGGCCATCCAAGAGTTCGATGGGGAGGGCGGCCGAGGATTGTGGGATGCGGGAGGCCAAGCCGCTCGAGCTCTGTTGGGTCGTTTGCACTGGGGCTTGTGCCGGACGAGTCTGACTATTAGCATGAAGTAGTATTCAGGTACATCGTGGCCCGTCGCCCCTTTTACTTCTTTTAGGTTGATCAATGCAAGAGGTGGTGAGAAATTGGGTGCTTGGACTGTCTCGTTTCACCAGCGCTGACGTTTCATTCATTCAATTAAGCAGCCCCATGCAAAGGGAACAGCTAGCATGGGAGGCCATCTCCCTTGAGCTTGGACGGAAAGTTGGGTTGAATGATTGTTCTTTCATTCCAGAGGATGTAGGGGGGTGTATTGGCTGCACTTGTCAACTCCCTAGATGGGACAATAAACGCGTGGATCGCCGTAGCAGCTTAAAATAGGGTTCTTTTGCTCACCCTCCCTCAGAGGATATCCGTGCCGTTGGATGGTAATGTGCATCTATGACAAGTAACATGCATCCCGGTTTAGTTGGCTGGGTGATATGTATGACACAGGTGTCGGTTATAGCCCGAAGTGGTTGCAGAAGTCGACTTGGAGGGGGGATGATACCACAGTGAGAATCGAGAGGGCATCCGCACAGTGCACATTCTGCAAGGGACTTGTGTCACCACAATCGCGGCAAGGGCTCACATGTAGCAGCCTCCAAATGGATAGTGCGAACTACTCTCGCCTTCGCGTGCTGCTTGGCATCAACTGACTTCACCACTAGGGGCTTTTCTGCCATCTCATGATATCGCCTAAACTAGCTGCCGGCCTGGCATGATGGCGCGCATATCGATCGGCTCTGCCCACCCCCTGACAAACCGAGCCTTGCGTGGGCATCGCAAGCTACTAGACAGCTAGCCCATCATGGAGCGCACGGCTCAGAGAGTATGTGCCCATAGCGCATCGCCGCCATGTGACAATGTGAGAAGGCTACCACTAGTCTTCGAGGCCATCAATCAGCCCGGTGCTTAGCACCTATGATTTCTCGCTTCCCATTCTGTTGGTGTCGAGCATGACCAATGAGACATGTACCATGCCGGCCTGCCTCGTGGGTGAGGCCCAACCATGGGGCAGGCTCGTCTACGAGCGCACAAGGCTGGGTGATAAGCCAACCTGACCATTTCGGCGTGCCCTTGCTGCGTCTCTTTGTTCGCTTTCTGCGTCTGCGTGAAACATCCAGGCTCCTAGGTCGAGGCTTGGGGAGCACGTTGCTACGCCAAATGCTATGGTCTCGTGTTGTGTTGCTCGTCTACTTTGACAAAGAGGATGGTTTGGGGGGGCCACCTTATAAGACGACGACGTCTTCATAACGTATCCCAAGCTGCTTCCCGCGTTCTTATTTTGCTCTTGTCTTAATTACCATGATCTTTTGAAACAGAAACTGCCATCGATTCTGATAATCCATAGTATTTGTTTGCGAAACAGACCCCCATAGTGAGACGGCAACGATAATAAGCTCAATAGGCTAACCTCCTTGACGATGTCGAGGAAGCTATACTATGAGACAGACTCTTGTGGGAAGGGGCAGTTTGTCAAGCTCAAACGATCCCGCTCTCATGGACACAAGCACCACCGCCATCACCACCACCACGTCGTCCATGATGATATCCCGCAGGAGTACGTCGGCCACGAGTACTTCATGATCAGGCCGGAGGATTGGAGGGTGATGAAGGAACGCGACCGGATCCTGACCGACAACAACGAGTCTCTGACCAAGGAGAACCAGGACTTGCGAACTAGTCTCTCGGCTGCCCAGGCTGACGTGCGCCAACTCAACGACGTGGTCGTCCCGGACCTTCGCTGCCAGATCAGTGCTCTCCAGGCGGAGAACCAAGCGTTGCGATGCTCACTTGAGAATTCGGGGGAGCACCACCACGAACTGGACAGACTTCGGTGCAGGATCACAGCGTTGGAGAAGGAGAACAAAGAAGTTCTGGAGACCAATGCGGATTTGAGATCCAGAGTGCGGGAGCTGTCACGGCAACTGGACCAGAACTCCAACCGCAGAATATCCGAGCTGAATACAGAAGTGGAATACTGGGGGGAGAAGGCTCGGTATTGGAGGGGCAGGTTTGAAGATCTGGACAAGAAGTATCATCGGCTTCGGAACAAGGGGACCTCCTGTCGGGTCGAGAAGGTGGACACCACCTACGAGGATTTCTGGCGACGTCATTACTACATCTGATCCCGTTTTCGTATTTACCATTTTTTTATCACGCTGTTTTTTTCTTCATCACAATTACCCCTCCCTAGATTGAGGAATGACAGTTCAATACTGGGTGACTACTCGTGGTGCGGCGACGGTGATGGTTCCCATTGGTTGTCGCCTGCATACACCAGGCCATCCTGGACGATATGCCCAAAGTGGGATCCCTGGATGCTGTCTCTTTCACGTTGCAACTCCTTACGACTGATGAGAATTAACGAGAAGATGCGCGTTTCTCCCAGGAATGATTATGCGATGGGTCAGGGGTGACCCGGTTTCTTTTCTCATTGTCACTGTTCCCTCGTGGTATGAAGCCTGATCGGGGGATGTAGATAGCTGAATTGATTCTTTTGCTGAGCCCCCAATGTCCAATACTGTCCTTGACTGCCTAATGAGAGTACAGGCCGCCGAAGCGCGCCGGGCCGTGAAGAGGCTACCTTGTTTACTGGGGAACCCAGGAGCGGGAGTGTTGGTTCCACGGCACGGGTCCAACGAGGGGAGAATGGATCATGACGAAGCCTGGACGAGTGGCAGCCCAGGCAGACATGCGAACCATATGTTGGGCCGCCCCCAAGAGGACCACCCTTCACGAGACCCCAGATGCACTGTACTGAGCGCACCTGCGGTTACATGCAGTGGTCTCATATGACCAGAGGGGCATACATGAGGATACTTTGCCTATCAGACGGCGGCATCGCCCTCTCCACCCATCAGCCCTACATTAAGCCAGGATTACCACGGCGACGATCTCGAGGGGGTCAGTAAACAAAGTACTACGTCGTACCTCTGGGGGGGATGCACACGCAGGGAATTCTGTCACCATGGAGCGGATATCCACCCACCTGGAGGGATTCCACATGGGAAGGCACATTTGTGGCTGCTGCATGGATGATGGTGGCTCTGTTCACACCATCACTCATGCCGGGTCGCGAGGCTGGATGCCCTCCACTGCGCTGCGTGTGTAGAGTGTGTGCATGCGGTGCGTTTCATGTTTTCTCCAGCGATTTGTTTCCACATGGGAGCACATGGTGAGAAAGTTTTTTTCCTTCTTCTTTTTTTAACCACTAACGTACGTAGGTGAGGTGCTATTCTTAAATTACGGGATCGTGGTCAGGCCAATTTCATCACACAAGTCAGCACGGCGTGGGAGAAAGAGAGGCAGAGCCAGGCCTCTGAGAGCTGTGAGTGGTCACCAGCAGCCAGAGCGACGGTTATGAGTCACACTCAGCAGCGCGTGTGGTGGTGGTGGGCAGGCTCGAGCCCTTCTTGTTGCGAACCAAGCCCTTGCATGCGAAGGAAGGGAAGGCAGCTAACCAACGCCAGCACACCGGTACAGCCACAACACAGCCAATTAATAGTGCTGATAACCGGACTCTCTCTTCCATCCCGCCCCCAAGGAAAAGACGACGCCCTCTGCCCGGCCTTGTTGTCTCCTGCCGCATTTCTTTTTTCAGCTGCTTTGGCTGCATTGCCTGCTGGGCTTTCTGGGATGGGCGCGTGGCCGACCCGTTCCGATCCCACATGCTACCTACCAACCTAACCTTGGTAATAGGTATGGATGCCGTTCCATCGCATGGGCATGCTGGGTGGTGGGTGGCCATGCCCTTTGAGCGGCTGGTACCTACGGCTGGACGCACATCATTCTGCGGGTGTGTACCGCATAGCAGCAGCAGGAATGGACGGCCAGTGTGAGCTCGTGCCTGCCAGATGGTGCCTGCCAGACCTGCCTGGTTGAGACGTTATGACGTCCATGCCTTGCGGGGTGCCTGTAGTACAGCGTTTCCCTTGAGAGAGTCGGTCTGGGTCGATAGAAACGCACTAACGGCCGTCGTTGGCCGTCGTACGTGTAAGTCTGCATACCAGTCTGGTTTGCTTAGCAATGGACGCCACTCTTCATGCTGACGAGACCATGAACATGAAGCAATTACTCGTACTATGTACAGCCATCCAAAGTATGCGTCTTGTGAGTGAGTGTGTGTGTGTGTGCTATTTTTTCCACTTTCCCAAGTCACACCCCCTCCTCCACGTCCGTGCGGGAGGAAGCTTATACAGAGGGAAGAGAGAAAAAATTTTCCCTTTCATTTCTCTCCCGGGGCCTTGGGTGCCTAACGAGACAAGGCGCCCCCTGCAGTTCAGCTGGTAGTCCCTGCCCAAGATGCTTTAACCCGACTGACGGTATTCGCAAGAGATGCACGAAAGAAGCTGCCCTCCCTTCTGGCCATAATACCCCTTGATATCGTTGTAGATAGCGCCGGACCTGGATCCGGCGACGATGCACCACCACTAGCACCATCCAGCACTGTTTCAAGTTTCCCTCTCTTCTCTCTGCCCAGCGCGGCCCGGGAGGCACACAGACTGGTGCAGCAACAGGAGCGGGCAGGCACAGCCAGGAATGGCGCTAAGCCGGGGTAACTGGCACCGGGCTGCTGCCCTTCTCCTCACCCTTCCGGTTCATTACCATTGCTATAGGTAGGAGAGGAGGTAGGACCTGCGGTACGACGCACATGCCGTGGTCAGGATGTTGGATGGTGCCTGCCGCATGCGCTCGTGGCTTGAGCGTGAATGAGTGAGTCATTCGCCCAGCAATGGGCGGACGTGGTTCTAATTATTCCCACGTTTCTTAGCTTGCAGCTGGAGCAGCCATTTCTCACTCAACCTAAGCAGGGCACTGCATTGCATTCGCTCTGTTTCTGACGCAGGTCCTCTCCCTCGCCCTGCGCCCACCAAGATACTCCGAATTTCACGCAAATGTGATTTTCTCCCCTCCCACACTTTTTCCCGTCTCGCGCCCCTCGCTGACGTTTTCTGCGCCCTCCTCTCTTCCCGCGGCCAATGCTACCTTGCCCCTCCCCAAGAGGACGCCTTTCTTCCACTTTGCCAAATCTTGATCCACCAGGACAAGGCACCCTTCACCTGTCTAGTTCCCGGTTTAGTTCCCGTCCTCCCTGCGCCGTCCATTCCAGCAGCGAAGAGGCAGCACTCTAGGCCCGCGCCGGGGACCCAGGTTCCACCCTGCGTTTTTGCCTAATTAATTTTATTTTCTTCTTTTCTTCTTCCTACAGTTTTTTTCCGGTGCGAGTAAATGCCTGTTTCGCACCCCAGCTGTGCCAACCCGAATCTCTAATTTGGCCGCCCCCATATCTAGATTTTCTCCTCCCACCCCCTAGCCTGCTTCCCATACTTGATTTCTAAGATTTCTTAGGGAGAGGGTGAATTTCTGGAACGGCACAGCTAAGCACAGACCTCAGAGGGTGTGCGCAGTAGACACCACCTTGCTTCCATCCCTACACCTCCTCTTCTCGCTAGCGCCACACTGCCCACAGGACGAAATTATATATATGTGGTACAATTCCTGGCCTCACCTTTTGCATCCTTTTTTCCTTCCGCCTTGCATTTGACGATACCTTGCTTGTTACATATTGGGCACACATACTGGCGTGCCTTCCATTTCGCCGGTGCTGCACGACACTGAAGCCCTCGGTTGGGCATCGTTGCATTGTTACCTCGCGAGGCCATCAAATCACCATACGCTACTACCCACAGCCATTGACCAGTCATGCCTTCGCACAGCAGAAGCTCCTCCAGCTCCGGCCGAGACTCTGGCCGGAGAGCCAGCGACGCCTCTGAGCACTCGGGTTCGTTCTGTCGTCGCTCTAGTTTTAAATCAAAGGTCCATCCAAGGCTAACTCGCTCCCCTACAGTTCAGGATGTTGTACAGGAGTTGCGCGACGAGCTCAAGGACGCAAACACTGCACTGAACAAGGCGCTCGGGGAGAGAGACCGCTTCGAGAACCTCAACGAACAACTGCAAAAACTCCTGTCCGCGGCAAACAACACCATCGCCGACCAGGCTGCCGAGCTCGTCGAAGTACGGGAGGAGAGAGAACGCCATAAGGAGGAGGTCCTTCAGGCAAAGGAGGACTACGAGGCTCTTCTTTCGTCGCAAGAGAACTGGATCGAGAAGTACACCGAAATGCAGGATCAGTATGAAGGTCTCGTCTCCCGATACAGCTCTTCGATCAGCACACCGCCCTCAAGCAACAGCCCCCTGAGCTCACCGCCCCCCGACCGCAGCAAACTTGCTCGTTCTAGCAGCAAGAAGAACCTCCGTGAGCACCGAGAGACCCACGAGCATCGAGAGCCCCGTGAACACCGAGAGCATCGCGAGCACCGTGAACATCGCGAACACCGCGACCGCGATCGCCGCGATGATCGAGGCCGTGGCCGTGATCGCCCCGAGAAGGAGAAGCGAGACGCAAAGGAATCGAAGGCTCAGAAGGCTGAGAAAGAACGTCTCTCTAAGCGATTCGGGTCGCACGCCAACTCTGAAGAAAAGCGACCACCTACCTCGGCTCGCCGCAACAGCGTCGTGGATACCAAGCGCAGCAGCCAGAGCCGTTCGACTTCGACAAACCCTAACAGCCGCTACACTGTTCAACATCTCCATGCGCAGCCATTGGTCACTACTCAGCATGGCTACAGCCATCCCAACGTCCCGCGCACCCCAAACCCCCTGAGCAGCCCTACTCGAGCCTACAGCAGCGGGGGCAGCACGGCTTATGACGACGAGGGCCACGAAGACGGCAACTATCACGCTTACCCTATCTCACGGGGCTAAACATTGCTTTCACTCCGATTTTTCACTTTCATTGTCTACGGCGCATGCTAAAAAAATTCATTCTCGTCAGTCGGACAACATCGTCCCTCACCTCACGCAGTGTTGTGCTCAGGATGATGGGTACGATTGGGCGCATTTCAAGGTTCTTCTGGAAAGCATTATGTTACAGTTGCTTGGGTCTCTTCTATGTTCATTGTCTGTTCTGATAGTTTTTATTTGCTTTGTCTCCCCCAGTTCTCTGTTTTCTCCTATGTTTTTTTTCCTTTGTCGGATGGATAGAAAGATACCTGTAACTATGGATTTGTAAGGAAGAGATGATACCACCTGGATTTGTTTGGGCACTTATATAGACTTTTGATTACGATGGTTCAGCAATGATACCAAATGTACGGATTGAACAAGATTTACGGAAGGAAAGGAACAGCATATTCTGCACAGCATATTTCGCATAGAAAAATTCCATTTTTTATTGATGTATTCCAAGATAAGGGCGCTTTCACAAGCACCACGACCTATGAGTGACTGCTGGTGATTTGATCCCAGGCCACAATGTCCGAGCCATTTCTCAGCCTGGGTTGCAATCGACGACGGGCGGAACCAGCCAGAAAGACTGCGGGGGGGATGGCCAGAGTGTTACCTACAGAGTGGCATTCTCCCCCAGACCAGCCATGCTGCTTCGATCGTAGCGTCCCAGGCAACTAGGCAACCACAGGCATGACCCGGATACTTCGATAATATTCAGGCGCATGCCGGTCTCATGCAAAGAAGCGACTGACCCCCCCATGACCCTTCCGCCATGGCTCGATGTGGATATGGGTGCCGAAAAGATCCGTGAATCTCCGAGGTATTGGTGTTCCCGACCAAAATGTTTCCTAAACACACTGCTCACAAGCTTCACCCCCCGCTCGTCGTATTGGGACTGGTGCCGGCAGCTTTGGCAGCAGATGCTGCCTGGGATGGCGTCTGGGCCTTGTCCCCGCTGGCGGCAGCCTTGCTACCTCCACCTCGGCCTCGTCTGCCGCGGCCTGAGCTCTTCTCCGGCTTTTCTTGAGCAGCGGGGGCGGCGTTCCCATTGGCACTGGCACTGGCACTGGCACTGGCACTGGTACTGCTGGTGGCGTTGTTGGGGTTGCCCGAGCTCGAGCTCCCGGCCTGGGTTGGGGCAGGCGCCTTCTTATCCTTCCGCTCGAGGACTTGGACGTTGGCCTGGCCAACGGTGACGGGGCTGGCAGAGATGGCCTTGACGAGGCCTTCGTGATCGGCGAAGTCGACGTAGGCGAATCCCTTGCGCTTATCGATCTCCACGAAGGTAATGGTGCCGAATGTCTCGAGTGTCTGCTTGAGCAGGGCTTCCGTGACACCCTGGGAGGCGTTTGCATGCTTGATAAAGGCACGCGTGGTGTTGGCGCTCACGGCGGGTGCCTTCTTCTGCGCTTGGGATGGCTTTGATTTGGGGGCAGACTGTGCCTGCTTGGCCGGCGGTGTGGGCTGTGTCTTGGGGGCCGGTTCGGGAGCTGTCTGAGGAGCGGGCGGTTCGGGCTCTGGTTTCTTCTTCAGAATGATGGGGGTCTTTGTAATGGTTGGGGCCGTAGGGGTCTCCGTCGCGGTAGTTTCCGTTCCCTTTCCCTTGTCTGCATTCTTACCACCACGGGTCCTGCGCCCTGATTTGCCTTGCTTTGTAGATTGTGCTGTGCTTTCGACTGAAGGGGCTGGAGAGGATGCGCGGTTCGCGGGGGCGGCCGACGACGCTGCTGCTGTTGAAGCGCCCTTTGCACCGACACTCTCCGTCGATCCAGCGTCAGCTTTGGCTGCATCCTGGCGCGCTCGCCTATGGGCGCTTCCAGGACTTAGGCCAAGGTCACGCTGTAAGATGCGAGCTGCAGCAGCAATGCCAGCACGTCGGCTTTTGGGGGTGTCGGCGGATGCGGCAGCGGTGATGTGACTGGCGGCCGTCTTCGCGGCCTCAGCAGCTTGTTCCGTCGCAGCCTTCTTGGTGAGAATCTTGACAGTCTCCTTGGGGGCCTTGTCCTTGTCATCCTTTCCACCCTTACCCTTCTTCTTGGACGACTCATCGTCCTTAGAGCCTCCTTTGCCCTTGCTGGAACTCGATTCCTTATCCTTCTTAGAGTTCTTACCAGAAGACGAATCCTTAGCCTTAGAAGCCTTCTTCTCCTTAAGGTATTCAATCAGAGGTGTGGTGGTGACTTTGATGTCCGCCTTCTCCGCTTCATCGGCGTCCTCGACTTCCACACCCTCATTCGCCAGCCCAGTGTTGGCGAGGTTCTCGAGAAAAGCCATAAATTGAGGGTCTTGGTCAATGGTCCCCTGGCGAGCATCTGTCCGTCGTTTGTTGCTTGGGGTTTTCTTATAGATAGCAAACTCAACTGTAGGCGGCGCAATCAGCGCCGGGCTGGTAAAGGTGCCTTTGGCATCTTCCCAAGTTGATGACTGGACCAACTCGCTAAGGCTCATGATGTCATCTTTTCTCTTCAGATGAACATATGCACGGCTTGGGCGAGAGGGCTTCGAAGGGCTTTGATAATGAGGTTAGCAGGAACCAGCAACTCCAGTAGAGAACACAATGATGACACACTCTTTGGATACTTTGCCCGGGGCGTACCAGAGCCAGTCCACTTTTCCCTTGTTGACGTCCCAGTCAGTGCCGAGGATAGTGACAAACTCATCCTGCGTCATGGCAGGTGGGAGGCGACGGATAACAAGCTTCTCGCCCTCATTCTGTGCCTTTGGCTTCGATGGTTTTGGGGCCTCACTCTGAGTGTTAGCCAGCTTTGATACAAAGAGGAGTAGTCGGTACGCTCTACCTTTGTACTCTCGGCAGATTTTTCTTGAGAGCTCCTGTCTCTCCCAGATTTACTGCCAGCATTCTCATTGCCTCTTCCCTGAGATGTGTCAGTTGCGCAAACCCTCCCTGCCTCTGGGCTTAGTGTAACCTATCTAACCTTGGGATTATCATGAGATGACCGTGAGCCGTTGGTATTACCCCGGCGAGATATCACCTGGGGGGTAGACTGAGCAGCCATCTCAGTTGGCTCGATACTGGCGAGGCGCGCCGAAGGGGTGTTGCTTTGCAAGGCTAGAATGCGCCGTCAAGTGCCCTCAAGCTCCACTGATGAATCTGACAGTGAGCGAAGGCGACGGCTGCTTAGGTAAGTTATCAACCATGCGCTTGAGCGCCCACTTTCGAGTCTCAGGCACGGAGATGTGGCTCACCAATGTATGCCCACTTATTTAGCGGGAAGTGGTCACGTGATGGGCCAAGAACCAAAGACGAGATGGTAATCAAATGAAAAGCTTGAAACATTCGTGGGAGGGTCGAGTAATGATACGAGAAATATTCAAGGCCAGAAGTCTGCGGCTTAATAAACAGCCGTTTGATCAGGCCTGTCATTCTCACGGCGAATAACTCGAGCCGGTTGCGCTTGCACTCAATCAGCTTCAGAAGACTGGGTGGGGCTCAGCAGCCAGAGGGGATCACTTCAGCACCCGTTTCAGGCGCTCTAGCGGCCCCCTGCCCCACTGAAGCAACCTGAATGACGGCCCAAGAATTGAACCATCGAGGAGCGAGATCCCCCGCCACAGCCCCAAATACAAGTCAGATAACCACACTCTGAGACCCCGACCGCATCTACACTCCCTCCGTTTTCATATTTCTCCTTGGAGCGAGGTATGCCGTAATATGGCTACCAGCGTGCCTCGACCGGGCCCGGCCAACCTCGGGCCCAATTCAAGCCTCGATGAGTGGCTTGAGGAGGCCAAGCAGTGCCATTACCTGCCGGAGCGTGTGATGAAAGAGCTATGCGAGAAGGTCAAAGAGATCCTAATGGAAGGTAGGAGCCATCCGTCTGCGTCTTGAGATGGACCCCGGCCCTCTGACGTGGAATTCTCATTCTAGAGTCGAACATCCAGCCTGTTTGTACCCCCGTCACCGTCTGTGGTGACATCCATGGCCAATTCTACGATCTGCTCGAGCTCTTCCGCGTCGCAGGCGGCATGCCTGGCGAGACCAACCTCCACGCTCCCAAGACTGCCACAACCGTCATATCACCCGAAGATATCGAGCCCCCAACCGAGATCACGAACCCAAAGCTCCGGAAGAAGCTGCGATCCTCCGAGGGGCCCAGCGGCGGTGAAGCGGATGAGGGGGACGCCGAGGCAGAGGCCAGCACGGGCGCTGACGCTGCCGCCGATCGTCCGGTGTCTGCTGATTCTGGAGTCGCGGTGCCTGTGTCTCAAAGCGCGGAAACGAGATTCATCTTCCTTGGTGATTTCGTGGACAGAGGATATTTCAGCTTGGAGACGTTCACACTTCTCATGTGCCTAAAAGCAAAGTATGACTTCTCACGGGAGCGGCAATTTCTACCTTTGGGGACCAAAAATTCTGACTGATAATCTAGATACCCCGATCGGATTGTGTTGGTACGAGGGAACCACGAGTCTCGTCAGATTACCCAGGTGTACGGATTCTACGAGGAATGCCAGCAAAAGTACGGCAACGCATCAGTTTGGAAGGCCTGCTGCCACGTGTTTGACTTTCTGGTCTTGGCAGCCATCGTGGATGGGGAGGTTTTATGTGTTCACGGTGGTCTGAGCCCCGAGATCAGGACGATTGATCAGATCCGTGTCGTAGCAAGAGCGCAAGAGATTCCTCATGAGGGTGCATTCTGTGATCTTGTTTGGTCGGATCCAGACGAGGTCGAAACCTGGGCCATCAGTCCCCGTGGCGCTGGCTGGCTGTTTGGCGACAAGGTTGCTAACGAATTCAACCATGTCAACGGCCTGAAGCTCATTGCCCGTGCCCATCAGCTTGTAAACGAAGGCTACAAGGTGAGCAGCAATTTCCCCTTATGATTTGGCGTTATCTTGTGGATAGCACTTTCTAACTGCGAGGCAGTATCATTTCCCGGAGAGCTCCGTCGTTACTGTGTGGTCAGCGCCAAACTACTGCTACCGCTGCGGCAACGTCGCTTCCATTATGTCGGTGGACAAGGATTTGACTCCGAGGTTCAGCATCTTTTCTGCAGTGCCAGATGACCAGAGACACCTTCCGGCAAACAGAAGGGGCCCGAGCGACTATTTCCTCTGATTCTGCATGTGGGCTTGGTATTGGGAATGTTATTTTGCATGTAGATTACTAACTGGTATAGGGTGAAGATACCCATGATGTCTAAAGACGAGAATGTCGATTCGGGTTGGGTTGTTTGGGTAATGCATCGCATATGGTTAATGACGGGAAGGGCCGTGTCAATGTACTGGAGCTCCACGAAGAGGGTAGATCTAGACTTGAGAGTGACGAAGCATTGAAGTACATGAAGTTTCCTCTATGTCGCTGTTTTGCGAACTGATCCCACGTGTGCCTTGGTCCTATTCCCCGTCCTGCCTCCATTTCGTCAACAAAATCAGACCCCGCGGTCCCCACACAAGTCGCATAGTTCAATTGAGGGGCGCATTTACATCCAAGTGGTTTGGTAAGGAAATCATGCCAGACATACATGCACAAGTAATCGAATTTTGCATGTGATCATCGCATTGGGAGAGAATCCCCGATTTCACATATCTATAACTCACGTATACATGGGAATCGGGTTGTACAAGTCTGGCCCCTCAATGATCTCTAACAAATTAGCGGCTAGAGAAACACACTTTTCATCAGGAAACAGAACTCTGAGAGGTTGGTCTGTTACCTACAGACGCTCATGCTCAGAAGTCCTTGGGATTCTGATTTATCCCGGCAGACCCCATTCTAAGAATGGGTAAACAACGCCAACAGAATCCCATCCTCTCTGCCCTCTCCCAATGGCTCGAAGACCTGGGCTTGAATACCCCAGGAGACGAGGCGGACGACGGATGGAAGCAGGAGATTATTGGCAAGACCCCAAAACGATTCACCGTCTACGAGCCCATGGCTCTCCTGCCAGCTGGGAGTTTCACCCACACCTCGTGGAAAGCCCTGCTGGCTCGTGTGGGCGAGACCGCCGCCGCCCGGCTGTGGCCGCTGATCCTAGATGAACTGTCCAAGAAGGCAGGGTCGGAGCTAACTCACCTCGCGGTAACCGAGGGGATCCCGCTGCTCAAGGAGGGCGAGCAGGGCGAGGAGAACGTGCTGCGGAGCCCCAGCGGGCTGCGGATGCTGCACGGAGACTTTGGCCCCTCCACGCTCGCCGGCCACGGTGGTCCAGCTGAGGAGGATTTCGAACGGGCGCTGTGGGTCTCGACCAAGCAGAACAGGATCTATCAGACATGGGCGCCGCGGTGGACCATGTTCAGCCGGGGAAACGTGAAGGAGAAGGCCAGGCTGCTGGAGTTCAAGCTGCCCGCCGGCCAGGCCGAAGCACAAGCATGCGGCGGGGGGCATGACGTGTGGGCAACTGACATGTACGGAGGCATTGGGTACTTTGTGTTCTCGTATGCATCGCTGGGCATGCGAGTGCTCTGCTGGGAGATCAACCCTTGGAGCGTGGAGGGGCTACGGCGAGGCGCACTGGCAAACCGCTGGACGGTCAGGGTTGTCCAAGGCGACGAGCTGCAGCTGCCGGCAGAAGATCTGATCCGAGGCGGCGAGCAGATAGTGGTCTTCTTAGAAGACAACCAAAAGGCTCTGGGCCGGATACGCAGCCTCCATGCTTCTGGGAGCGCAGGGGAAATCAGACACGTCAACTGTGGGTTCTTACCAACAAGTGAGGCAACTTGGAAGCCAGCCTGGGACATGACGGGCCAGAGCTCAGAGACATGGTTTCACTTTCACGAGAACGTCGGGGTTGACGACATCAAAGACAGGCAGAGCTCGATCGAGGACCTCTGTAAAGTATGGGCAGCCAGCGAAGGATCTGTTCGGAGCGCAGAGGCAGACCACGTTGAGCTGGTCAAGACGTTTGCCCCGGGGGTGTGGCACTGTGTATTTGACGTTCATGTTACAAGGTCTAGTAGTTGTACAACTTGATCGTATTATAAAACCAAAAAAAAGAAAAAATCCTTCACCTCCTTTTCCATGGAAATAGGCTAATCGTTAGATGGGGAAAGCAGGAGCCCTGGGCCGTGTCCCAATCACCGTTGCCGCAGGAATTTGGAGGGGATATTCGACTCGACGACAGAAAGCTTGTCCAGGGCCTCGAGCCTCCTCTGCTCGTCCTCTATCTCGTCGTGCTTCTTGAAGTGCTCGATATCCTCGGGATGTGTGAGGTCCTCCATTTTCGTATCCTCATTATGGTACTTCTCCCAATGATGGATCTCGTACTCGTACTCATCGTCGCCGTGGTGCCCAGGCCCCGTGCCCATGTCAGGCAGGGTCTTGCCGCTCTTCGTGTATGAGAGCCACTCTGCCAGAGTGACCTGGCCGTCGCCGTCGGTGTCAATGAGACGCACGACGTCGTCCAGGATCTGTTTGCGGCGCTCAGCAGACACGTGCTTGTTGGAGTCGTCCATCAGGCCGTATGTGCGCAGGATCTCGTCGCCCTGCCACCGCCCGTCACTGTTGTAATCGTGGAGAGAGAAGAATGCGCTGTCGTCCCAGCCAGCCATATGATGCTCTTCCGCCATGTGTTTGGTGATCCAATTGGCATTGTCGGGGACTTGGGGCACGGGGTTTCGGGTGCCGTCGCCATGAGCAACAGCGAGGCCTATTAAGGCAGTGCTGATCAGAGCTTGGCTGCGCATAATGGCGGTGTCCAGAGACTGCTTGGACGCTGGCGAGGAGATTCAATAAAACGGAAGCAAGACTTTGTCGGGTCTGTTATGTTGTGCTTCTCCGTAGATTTCAGCGATAAAGGAAGAAGAGAGGCCAAATATGGGGTAGCTTAGCTTGCGCTCGATGGCAAGCTGATAACGTCAGGGGGCTCAACGGCCAACGGGCTTTAGTCGATCTGCAGCTGCATCACTACCGGGCCCACCTATCATTAGCTGGAGGCCAAAGTATCTCCTTTCCCAAATACGGCGACAGTGTACATGGCACTAGCTTATCTGCCGAGGCTTATCAGCAATAATTGACCGGCGCGTCTCCCAAGCTCTGGACGTGTTTTTCGAGAAGATATCATCACCACTCAATAAATGAATAGCAATTGGCACACCCAACATGAGTCGACAAATCGAGCAAGCCCTCTTCTCTTTGATGCCCACCTACGGATCAGATCTCCCACCGTCTCTAGTAGAACTCGCCGAATCCCTGGTCTCGCAATCACGATTCAAAGCTAGCACGCTCAAGGCGGAGGAGGAAGTAGGCAGGCTATATGCGTGCGCAAACCTCGCCTGCAACAGGCTCAAGGTCACTCTCGATCTCCCGCCCATCCAGGCCCGCCCCCCGATCCCACCTCGGATCTACAACCGTCTCTATACTCATCTCGACAACATCATCCCAGCCCCTTCCTCGACACCTCGACGTGGGAGACCGCGAGCCTCCAACTCCAAGGGCGCTGATTTAGCTTCCGAAACCAGAATCCCTTCCCGGGCGACCCCGACAAAGGAACAGAGCCTTGCAAAATTCCGCACTTCTACCAAAGGCGATGCCGGCACACCATCCAAGTCTACGGGGGCTGCCAACTCCCTCACCGGTAGTGCCTTGCCAGTGTGGGTGAAGCCAGTCATCAGATTCATATGCTCAGAGACAGGGCAGCTAGCCATTGCGCCTACCATAGTGGCGGCAATGGACGCCATAATAGCTCCGGGTGGCAGGCGGACAAAGGACGAATGGGTCAACCAGAACATTGCACCAATCCTCAGTGCCATTTATTTCTACGTCACCATTAAATTAGTAGCCCTATCTACCGGTCAACCGATGACTAAGGAGCCATTCTCAGCTCAGCGGAGAGAGATTCTCAAGCTGTTGGGTCGGGCCCGCGAAGAGACTACGGTCAATGCTCCCAGTGGCCAAGATCCATGGGCGGAGTGGGAGGAGACCAAACCAAGAGAGTTCAACTCGGCCGTCAACCAAATGGAGGAACAAGGCTGGCTAGATAGTGACTGGTTCAAAGGCCTCGATGAGCTTGTTGGGGCCAAGAGATGGGACGTAGTCGCCTCGCCTGCTGAGGACGAGGACGACATGGCCAAGCCAATACAGATCCGACGGGCGGATACCATGTTCCAGGAAAAGTACGACTACCTCAGCGAGGAGAGAAAGGCAGACTACAATGTTTGGCAGCACAAGATGTTACAGAGGATCACCGACAACAGGACGAATAGCGGAGCCATGGAGATTGATACCCAATGAGACACGTCTTGTCGAAATACAATAATATATTTAGCCGCTGGCCCTCACATGCGCCCATCATGCAAGCTTGCCCAGCACGTACGGGTGGCCCGCGCTCAAGCCCCCGTCTATAGCCCATGCCTGCCCGTTCACATAGCTGCTCTCGTCGCTTCCAAGGAACAGGGCAACGCGCGCAATCTCATCGGCGTGTGCCCCCCTCCTCAGCGGGTTCAGCTGCCCGATTTTCTTGGTGGTTCCTCGAGCACGGGCTGCCTCGTATGTGGGCGACGTCATACCTGTCTCGGTCAAGCCGGGGCAGATTGCGTTCATACGAACACCTGTGCCTGCGAGTTGGTAGGATATGGACTGGGCCAAAGATATGACGGCAGCCTTGGAGGCCGAGTAAGGAGTTGGTCCGGCATTAGACCGAAGCCCGGCGACAGAGGCCGTACCAATAATCGATCCTCCCGACTGGGGCTTCTCTGAAGACGTCTTCCGCATGGCGGGCGCTGCATACTTGGCCGCTAGGAAGACACTAGTTCATTTCTCTCCGGTTAGCTGTCTCAGTTCACTCAAAACATGCAGGCGTATAGGTGTGGCGTAGCGCTCATGGCCAAGACGGACCACATACCTCAGAGTGTTGGTTTTGAGCACGGACATGAACTCGTCCTCGGAAATTTGGTCGAACATGATAGGCTTTCCAACAACACCGGCGTTGGCAAAGAACACGTCAAGACGGCCATAGCGATCAATGGCGTCGTCTACAACAGCCTTGACCTCGGCTTCTTTGGCGGCATCGAATTGCCGTGTATGGATGTCAACCGCCGGGAAGAGAGTGTTCAGTTCACGCTTGTGGGCCTGCAGATAATTGTCCTGAAAGTCACAGATGTAGATGGCGCGAGCACCGCTCTCAGCGTACTGGTGGGCCGTGGCACGGCCAATACCAAGCAGCGAGTTGGCACCTGTTATATATCCCCATGTCTATCAGCGCTTTGACTCAAGCTAGCTCGTGGCTATCCAGAGCACAGATTTGTGACGGGGCGTTTATTACCTGTAATAATGACGACTTTCCCCCGAACACGCAGCGAGCTAGACCCAGGAGATGCTTTATAGATAGGAGGCAGCCCGGTCTCTGAGGCTGAAGAGGATGTGTCCAATTGTTGGCCAATGGCCTGGACTCGCTCCTTTGCCTTGTGCGACGCCATCAGAGTAATCGTATCCGTGCAATTGGGAACGGTAAGATAATGAGGGGCTTCTTCTTACGCAGCCGAGGGTAGCATTGGAAAATGCAATCAACGATGGTAGCAGTCAAAATTCCCCAGCACAATGGTGAATCCAGGTGAACAAGTCCAAGGTCTGGGGAAATCATGTGGAGAAGTTAAATAACAAAGAGGAGCCGAGGTTCCGTCACGATCATCCCGGCATGATACTGCAGATAGCGTACGAGTTAGTACGTAAATAGCAGGTAGTAGCATGCTGGAATGCCTTCAAGGTTAGTACCTATAATAGATTGTGGGGAAACACGCGAACACCCGAGCTAATTGCTGCTATTATAATCAACTGCATGTAGTAAATACTATCAGTCCAGCTCTCATACATCACGACCGGCAGGCTTGTTATTCCACAGCTGTCTTTTGGATCTCCCTGTAGGCGGGCGGTCAGCAATGGCTTGCATAATGAGAAGAAATACTTACTGCAGACCTCAGCCCACTTCTTCCGCCCCGAATACAGTTTTGTTCGTACCGGGCTGGCTGTCATGGGCTTCCCAACAATGTGCATCCATTGGGCCTCATGCAGGCGAGCCTCAGTCTCGAGACTCGAATGATTCCCACGTGGTCAGATAGAGTTCGGGCATATCCATCCCAAATATTGAAGGCTATGCGTCCATGTCAACGCTCTCTACGACTCCATGCAACCCTGGCGAAGCCAAGCAGCCACTCAGAGAGGGCGCTTGCCGCCCTGGTACATGCGGGTGTGTGAAACCAAACCTTGTGGGGGGTACAGGATATGGGCCGAGTGTTTCCCTGGAGCCCCAAACCATGGAATCAATCCAAGAGCTGCTGATGGGCCAGGCGACTCATCACTCCCGTTGATGGCAATTTTCCCGATGCCAGCTAGGTGTCCAAGTTCTGTTGGCCCCATTAGAACGTCTCAGACGAAACGCGCCTCGTGGCAGAGGAGCACACAAGCAGTACGAGATCGTCAGGCTCTGCCCAGATATTGTAAGTCACTGGGGTTGCGCAAGGCCTCGTGAAAACTCCAGCCTACTTTCGTCATTTTCAGCTCCCGTAGTCTCCAGTGTGTATTCCCCATGCGACGCCATGCAGGTTCGCGTAACCATCCATTGGTTGCCGGGTACTGTCTAGCTGGTTTACTCTTTTTTTTGCCTCTGCCTTGTCACAGCTGATGTCTCCCCTCTCCATTTCCCGCCTTCAAGCAAGAGCAGAAACACCAGACTCTTCCTATTCGCGGGAAGGTATATGATGGCGTAGCATGGTCCAGGGCTGTTAACCTTAGGAGGCTCGGGAGCGGGGGGATAAGACGTCAAACGTTGGATGTTGTATAAAGGACGGAGTAATAAAGCGCAGCTTCTCCGTAGCTATCCAATCACTTCCTCGCCCGGGCGTCCTAATCAAGATTCCCGAGATGGAGGAAGCAAGGTCGAATCTTCTTGGCGAATCCAGCATTGCACAACATCGTTGCACCACCAATGACATGGCTTGCTGAATCGTTGGCATATTCTGCTTAAATTTGTTTGTTGAGCTTTTGCATGCAGTGCGACACCAGATATCATAGTCCAACCTGAGCCCACTCTCTGCTTTCCCTTTCCTTTCGAATACGAATGTGCCTCACCTGAAAAAACATGCTCGGTCGGTCCAATCGGGCATTCGAACCAGTCTTGATTCTTTTCTTCGAACCAAGCTTTGGTCCGTCTACTATGAGACAATGATGTCTGGAGAATAGGCCCGGTGGCGTCTGGGACGCAGCTAAGTCAGTCCAGGTTGAACAAATCAAGGCTCGTTGGGACGAGAAGATCAGTCCTGGGGAAATCAAAGAAACAAGTATTTCTCTCGACTCTTCATATGTCTCCTCTAGCCATGATACGATATGCAGCCTTGCGGGTATTGTGTGCATCGTATGTCGACGAGTGTATCCCTGCGTGGCCGAGTGCTTGCAGGCTTCACCTTGATGGATACGGTCTGCAGGTCCTTCTATCGCCGACCAGGGCACAAGCATGGCCCTCGTCGGTAGGTTGGTAGAAATGGCCCGGGTATGCTGTTTACGGCCTCTAAGTGTCTCGATAGAAGGCGAAGAGCAGCTGATGTGTCTGTGATCGGCTGAGGAGGGGGGCTGCAGAAGCTGTGTGACAGTCCCCCTGCCCGCCATGCCCTCAATAGGCCGTATTCACGATGGCCACGCACTCGCATCATGACAGATCTGCGGTGTATTCCCATATGTTGTGCATTGCAGGTGGCTGACGGTCCAGCTAGCCAGGTGCATATCTCCTGCAGACACGGACATATGTTCCCCATCTGTCTTGCAGCTGGGCATGCGGCCGCCAACTGCAGACGGCTGCCACCGACTGTTCGCAAAACAATACGACCGAGTGCAGTTCCAAGTCTGTAGAGAACCTTGGCTCGTAGATGGTGTCGTGGTAAGCTTCTGCCCTTCCTCTCCACGTCCTGCGTGGTTCCTCTTTCCTTCTCTCCTTCCTTCCCCCCTTCCAACTCGCCGGTACCGCCTGCCCACCACCTTGACAAGGTACTTCGCTCTTCCGACAGCAGTACATCGATGACCAGGCTGGTAGCTTCGGTACATTTGCCCCATCTGCTAGGTACCTGACCGTCTATCTGGGCCTCCATCTCCGTCTCGACGCCAGCCAACCCTCCTCCTGCATCTTCATGCTCTCACCCATACTCACTTTGCTCACCCATTTCGTTCGTTACTTCCATCCGCCCACCTACTTATGCCCCTGCAGATCTCAACCTTATTTCTTCCTTCTATCCCCAGCATCCCGTTCGGTTTTCTCTCTTCCTCTTGCTACCGACGACCCGCCCATGGCCCTTCCGCTCGCTACACCAACGCTGGCTACCTAATTTCTCCATGCGCCCTGCCTCACTTTCCCACTCTACTTCTCGCTTCAGCCACGCGACTTTGTTTCTAGGTCTATCGGGTCTGCAGCAGACTATTAATTCTAATCCCGAGGTGTTCTGCCAACAACTCATCATCCTCACGCCTACGCTCACTCTCGTGGCCATCCTCACCACAGCCTCACTCATGGCTGAGAACTCATGTAGCGGGATGCCCTGGGGCTTCCTCGCTACCGACGTCCCGAACCCTCCCAAGTGCATTACCTCTTGCAGAGCCAAGTTCATCGACGGATTGTTACTCGAGAACAAGACACTTGAAAGTGTGTGTGAGCATCTCTCAGACAATGGCAACACAACAACCGAGGAATTGCCTCCTTTCTGGGATCTCTATTGCTGTGATTCTCAGCTGTGTGGCGTGGACAACCTCAAGAGCCACAACCTTGATCGTACGGTTAACCCTTTCCTTCTGCTCTCCCGACTCTCGTCGTTCTTGTGCCATCTTGTTGCACCGTACAGGGCAGTACCGTTGGCTAATAATATGATGTAGCCAACATCAATTGGTTCATTAGTTCTTGTCAAAAGTACGTTTCGCCTGGATATCTGATGTTGTGTCATCACATGCTAACGTTTTGTTTAGCATTGGGTATCCTTCGCTCACCGACCCGGGACCCCCAGAACCAACCGGTTACATCTGCAATCGTATTTCTGACTATGGCGGGAACCCTCTGTGTCAAAAGGAAAAACCAGACACAAATGTCGTAACATCTACCAGCATCGAACATTCTTCTGTCTTGGCCTCGCCCGTGACGCACACCCTAATGGCAACATCAACATCCGAGTCCAAGTCCATCCTTGACCCTTCCCTCGAGGCCAGTCTAGATCCATCCAGCTCAGATAATAGGGGGGGACAAGGAGGAACTCACACCTCCAAAGAGATCAAGGTGACCATTGGCTTATCCGTTGTTGCAGGGGCTATTGTGATTGGACTCATCATATTCTGTCTTTTGCGCCTCAAAGCACGGCCTCCTCATCGACGAGGAATTCGCAAATATTTCAAACGCAAAGACGACGACTCTCTCAAGGGTCTTACTGAATCTCCCACGCCGTTGATTTCTCCAACTTCCCTGGCTAGCCCTCATTGGAAACCACTTACACCGCCACCGCCTCTCAAGGAGAGAAAGATGCTCAACGTGCCACCAGCGAGCAGTCGGCCATCTTCAGTAAACCGAGAGCATCGACAGGCCGAATTCCCTGCATCACCAGTAGTCGCTCTAACAAGAGATAGTCTGGTGCCCAGAACTGAGAGAAGACCAACATTCAATGGAGCTAACGTCTCTCCCCCTCATTCACCTACTGAAAATGCCGGAGGTGCTCGTGGCAATCCAGGGGGTACGCGCTCCCCAACATCCAATACTACGATCAAGGCTACTCAGAAGCGGTCTCAAAATCAGACAAAGGCCTGCGAGGTGCCCCCTTTAAACGTCACCGGCCTTTCAAACCCAGGGCCACCACCCTGTCGGGCACTTCCTTCAACACCGGTGTCTGGCCAAGACCTCCAAAGTCCATTGCAAGACTCATCTCTCTATTCCAACCCTGGAAATTTTGGCGTCGCATTAGGGCTGGTCTCACATAACCCAGCCAAGGGAGTTGTTTTGGATCCAGAATCTCGCAGTCTACGCGAGCTGACGGAAGAGTGTGAGCGTGAGTCGCGCAACAACAGTTGGGGAAGCTGGCGTGGAAGTGTTGGTGGTTACAGTCCAACGCTTTCTCCACCGAGTAAGTCAAAGAAAAGAGAGTTCAGGAGTCAAGTTCTTCAAGAAGGCGACCTTGAGCGATTGGGAGGCAAGTATTAGCTAATAATACAAATGCCTTCTTTCGCATGGCTTTTCTTTCTTCTTCTCTTAATTTTTTTTTTAAAAAAAAAAAAAACTCTGTAAATAGACATTGGGTTATCCAGGCTGGTTGATGCTTGGAGACCGAGGAAAGGCGCATGATATGCCTCATGACATGAAGGAGGTAAGGGCTCATCCCGGTGTATGGCGGAGGCGGAAAACAAAATAGAGATGACCCAGACGGGATCAAATCGATTCGACTTTGGGTGACAGGGCGTACAGAGGAACAAAACCATTCTGGGCGCAAGATTTTTGCGGCGAATTAAGGTCTTCATTTGGAAATAATTTCTTAGTTTTATGTTTCATATTGACGAGACACTTTTGTAATGGAGAATCTTGATGCTTTATTCATTCCGCGGCTTCAATTCCCATCCAAATGGACTAAATAAGTCACCTCTAGATACCATACTTCTTTAATGACGAGACCAAATCTACGACGCTCTTCTCAAAGCTGATCCATTCAATCCCCAGTAGTTTGTCTGTCTTCTCAACATTCCACTTGAAGGTCTGCTCAGGTAGAGGTCTCTCGCCACCCGTGACTTCGGGGGCAGGCAGTCTGTCAGCAAACTCGGGGAACTTTGCCCTCACAATATCAACATAGTCGTGGTTGCCAAAGAGGCCGGCGGTGGTGAAGAGCCGATGGCCTCCCACCTCTGGCTTCTCGAGGCCAGCGACCACGTGGGCGCGGGCAAGGTCACGGACGTCGATCCAGAGCGCCACGGGGCCCTGTGCCGGGATGGACTCGCGCCACTTGCCCTGGAGCAGGTTGACGGCGCGCTCGTTGGAGGTGTTGATGCTGTCGAGGCTGGCGAGGTGGTTGATGACGGGGCCGACGACCAGGGGCGGGTTGATGGTGACGAGGTCGAAGCCGGGCTTCTCGCCCTCGACAAAGTCCCAGGCGGCCTTCTCGGCGAGCTTCTTGGAGACGCGGTAGGCCGTCGCGGGGGAGCGGTGGATGTCGGCGGCGCCGTCCGGGTTCCAGCTCTCCTCGGAGAAGGTGTGGCTGGGGTCGGAGAGGTGGGCCTCGTCAATGATGGCGGCGAATGAGGATGTGACGACGACGCGGCGGACCTGGGGGGCTGACTTCTTGAGGGCCTTGAGGATGCCGGTTGTGCCGTTGATGGCGGGGTCGAGGAGTTCCTTCTGGGGGTCACCTGTCCCGCATGTTAGCTACTATCAATCTATAAGCCGTGAGATGACGCCTGATCTAGGAGTGAAGGGGGGGTATTTGAAAACCGTACTCCATTTGAAGTGGAAGGGGCTGGCCGTGTGGAGGACGACCTCGATGCCGGGGGTCTTGACAACCTCGTCGAAGGCGTCCAGCTTGGCAATGTCCGGCACGATGAGGACCTCGAGGCGGTCCGACTGCGCCTTGTAGGCGTCACGGATGGCCTGGGCCTTCTCCCCCGAGCGGACGGTGGTCACGACCGAGTGGCCCTTTTCCAGGAGCTGCTCCAGGATATGGGCTGGAGAGAAAACCGGCTTCAGTTAGCTGGTGTAGCTGATTACGCGGATTTGAGAATCGGGGGCGTTACACACCGGCGATGAAGCCCGAACCACCTGTGAGTGAGTTTAGTATTGGTTTCAACTCTCTGCTCGCCAATTCAAGGCTGGGGATGAAGGCTTACCAGTCAGAAGAACTTTAGTCATTGTTGCAGGGTATCAAGATCGATTGGCGTCAAGAGGAATATGCAATGGCAGCAGGTTGAACGATAAAAGTAAAGGGGGTTTATTGGCTTAATATACCCTCACTCACTCGCTCAATGAGTTGATCAATCACCCGATAGGCGACGTCCATGGCGTCAACAGAGTCCGGCCGCTCTCTCCCCACTCCAGTCCCCTCCGACCCCGCACTTATTAATCGCGTGCAATGATGCCTCTCCGGTGTTATCTGCCAATGACCGGTTAAGTCCAGAAGCGGGATGCCAGCCAGGAGTTCGTCGTAGGCGAGTAAGAATTCACATGTAGAATAAGGACACGGAAGCTGATAAGTCATGACTATTCAATACAAAAGATACCTAAGAAAATGCCGGCTCCCAGAAATTTGGGCTCGTTCGCATGATGATATATGTATACACACTGGCCTCGCACGGCGTCAAATGTCCTTTTTTTTATACCTTGATACTAATACAAGGCTCAACAGTAAGATGAAAGGAAAGGGGCGGTTCCTCCCTCCACTACCAAGCCAGAACACACAAATTTTGATATTTGCCGTATATCCAGTTGATGGGAATGGTTGCAGAAGTGTCACACGCTTTGAAATGATTTGCTTCAGCTCAAGAAAGCATGGCCAAGTCTCAATAACCGCCAGCTCTGCTGTCACCCTCGTAAAGCTGTTTAATAGTAGAGCTTTACAGCCGGAGTCGATTAGTCTTCGGCTCGATGAATCGTGTGTGTTTAATTAGGTAATAGATGATCTCTCACTCTACATGTCTCTCAGTTGCTTCCCAAGCTGCCGGACTGGGACCCAGCAGTGACTGGAGGTGGTGCCGGAGCCTGCGGAGGGTGCGGCTGGCCGACTCCGCCAAAAGGCGGCTCTGGGGCGTCGACAGGGATGGGAATCACGATAGGCCCTTTAGGTACCACGGCGCGATGAGGTAGTGACTCGCCCCGGATGACCTTCTCTACCTCTGCCTTATCGAGAGTTTCGTACTTGACGAGTGCTTGGGCTAGCAAGTCAAGCTCCCTCCGTTTCTCGGTCAGGAGTATCTTAACATCCTCGTATGACTTCTTCAATGTCGTTGAGACCTCCATCTCGATCTTGGATCGTGTTTCAGAGCTAAGATACTCATACCGCTTGCCGTACTCAACAGGGCCCAAGGCTTCAGACATGCCAAATCTGGCAACCATGGCAAAGCTCAAATCGGTCGCGCTTTCGAGATCCTACGAATAGATTGTGTTAGTGGATGATTGGATAATATCTCAGGGGCGCTTTGCGAAAACAATGAGTAGTAAAGCAGGGGGGGGACTCACAGCCGAGACACCAGTGGTAACCTTGTCGTCTCCGAAGATCAGCTCCTCAGCCATCTTGCCTCCCAAAGCGACGCGAATGTTTGACATGTATTCAGCTGCCGTGAACGAGTACTTATCCATCTGTGGAACGAACGCGGTGTGGCCAAGAGTAGGACCCTTGGGCAGAATAGTAACCTTGTAGAGTCTGGTTGAGCTGTCCTTATCGAAAAGCTGAACCAGGGCGTGTCCTGCTTCATGGTAGGCAGTCATTTCCTTTTCCTTCTCATTAATCACCATAGACCTCTTCTCAGAACCCATTGTGACCCTGTCAAAGGCCCACTCCAGATCCTGTTTTGAGACAACAGAAGCTCTAGCCCTGCTAGCCTTCAATGCGGCAACGTTGAGCATGTTCTCGAGCTCTGCGCCAGAGCGACCAGGCGAGCGGGCGGCAATAGCTTCCAAGTCCACATCAGGGCCGAGCTTGATCTTCTTGGCATGGTGCCTGAGGATATCCAGACGTCCGCGCACATCGGGCAGATCCACGTTCACGTGTCGGTCGAATCGTCCAGGACGAGTCAGAGCCTTGTCGAGCATCTTGGGCGTGTTGGTAGCAGCAATAACAATAATCCTGGCCTCTTGGTCAAAGCCATCCAGTTCCGTGAGCAGCTGGTTCAGTGTCTGCTTGGCATGCGCCTGGTCACGAGGGTTCCTCTTGCCACCTATCGCATCAAGTTCATCAATGAAGATGATAGCAGGCGACTTAGACTTGGCATTCGAGAAGAGGTCACGGACGCGCTTGGCACCCACACCAACGAAAATCTCGTCGAACTCACTGCCGGACATGTAGAAAAATGGAACTCCAGCCTCGCCAGCTACAGCCCGAGCCAGCAGAGTTTTACCAGTACCGGGAGGTCCAACCAAAAGAACACCCTTGGGAAGCTTAGCTCCAAGATCGGAGAACTTTTCAGGGTGGCGAAGGAATTCCACAACCTCCTCCAGTTCTTCCTTGGCTTCCTTGCATCCGTGAACGTCGCTGAACCGAGCAGTCTGCTTTTCCGATGTAACTTCCGAGTCCGTCTTGGCAGTTTGTGGGCGGCGGAATGAGGTCAAGACCTCGATCAGGATAGTGACTGCGGAGAAGCATAGCCATGTGAAGACAACGAAGGTGGCAAGAAATTTAACCCAGCGAAAGATCATGGATGCAGTGGATTCCTCGAGGACGACGTAAACAGGGCGGCCTTTAACACCTCGTCCCTCTCCAGAAGCGAGGCTTGACGTGATCGCACTGCCAATTGCATGATCGAGTCCCGGTTGACCACCTGTAGCTGCGAACGAACCAGTAGCTGTACTAGCGCCCGAGTTCACAGCAGCCAAGGCCCTGTGGTAGATGTCTTCAGTAGCGGTATTGGCTCCATAACGGCCAGAATGATAACGAGAAACGACGATTCCAGGCATGTTTGCGCGGAGAAGAAGATTGTAGAAGGCATTCTGAAGGTTGGGGTTTGCGGGATCCTTGTTGGCGCTTGCTTCGATGTTAGCAAGTTGACTTTGTTGTACTCCGTTCATCGAACCAAAGTTTCGGTTGGGCTGGGTCATGAATTGTCGGATTCGGAAGGCAGGAAGTCGGGAAGAAGTCGACATGAGTCGCATAGAACTTGTGGTACCGGGTAGTGAGTGGACGAAGGGCTGGCGACGTGAAAGCGCCGTCGAAGCGGGGAAGATGATCGAGGCAGGGGTGAGAGGAGAGATAACGGATCGCTTGAGAAGAGCTCCTAATGAGCGCGCCGCATACGGACTCGTGCCCGTGGCAGCAGCTGCCAACCGCTACTCGTTTGTTAGATTCATGCCATTCTCGTTTGATCTATTCGACCATCAGAGCCGCTCGGGGGAACATACCGGCAGCGTGGCCGCCTGGGCAGCCATTGTCGCAACACTTGCAGCACCAGATAAACCTCAAATTACGACCAAGGATGCAAGATGGGTCTGGTCAGGTAGGGATATGAAGATAAGTTGGCTCCGAATTGTGTAATGTGACGCACTGACGGAGGAGGCCAGATTCCGGAAATCACGTTGAAGGAAGTCTTGAGAGATTGTGCGGGGGAGGTTCGCCGTAAATAGATGATTTAGAGATCACCACTCATGTCTCATGATGCGCAGGACGTGCAAACAAGTCGCGCCAGGGTCGCCTGAAAGGTTGCGAATAACCGTCACCGAGGCTAGTAGTTTGTTGGGAACTCACGAGGGTTCCTCTTGATTCTCCAAAGTCCGAGAGAAAGATCTTAGTCATCACGGCGCCGAAATGTTCCGGCGGCCGCAATCGGCGAATCTCACCGTTGTAAGATCATAGAGCGAACATCATCAATTCAACGTCCAACGGCCTTACTAATTCATTATTAGTCCTCTGCATTAACTACCTCCCTGAGCTACTGTGGACGGAACCATAACGAGAAATCATGTCATCAAGACTTCAATCTCATCTCAATTTCGCAAGATTTGAATTTGATTTCCTACAACCTCTGTCCTTTTCACTCTAAAAAAATAAAAGATCCTTTGTCATTCTGTATTTGTTCGCATTCTCTCATAAACCTGATTTTACACCGCAATGTCTGTGTACAAATAAAAATACCCAATTGCCTCATTTACCACTCAATTTAGTTACAATATTTACACCCCAAGCGACGACGCCCAAGAAAATGAGAGATTCACCGTCTGGGGCGAAGCGCCATCAAACATCAGAGAAGCCTGCCCCTTTTAGTTCAAACGGCTCCCATCATCATCACACTTGGCTTCGTTAACAATATTGGCTTCATTCGATATGTTCATTCATTCAGCAGCCTTGCTGATGGCAGCTGCATAGACGGGTCCTCGTTGAACTCCAGTTTCGGTTCCATGAAACCGTACAGCCCATGGACGAAACTTGGTATCTGATGAGATATTGTCGATAGCGTGATTGGAGGAGCATAATCATACCAGGACACTACCGGCGTTGGCACGGGCATGTACATATCCTGGCCCGCTTGAATCGCCATAGAGTCGGAGTGTACCGACACCTGGTCTTGGGCAAGGGCAGGGTGGTGCGGCGCCTCGGGGATGCTTTGGAACGACGAATGTGCGTCGTAGCTTTCCTGCTTGATTCCATATACTGTGCTTGTTTCGGAATCAGAGTCAGTTTTGGGGCTGGCATAGTTGCTGCCAACTGTGGTCCGGTGCATCAAGTTTAAGCTGGGAAGAGGCGCCATGCCAGTTAGTCGGCGGCCGTTCGATGGCAGCTCGTGTCGAGTAGTGTCTCCTCGGGGGCCAGGACTGCGTGGGTAGTACCCCCCAGCAACAACAACGCAGTTGGGCTGCTGCACGGCTACATTAAGAGGAGAGCCTGGTTGCATGTGGCCTTGGCTGGACTGCCTCCCAGGGGTTGCTGAGAAAACATGCGCAACCCACTTGCAATCGTATGGCACGTTTGAAGGGGTAGTTGGTGAGAAAACCGCATCTACTTCCACGTCCCCATCCGGATTTTCAGAGCCATTGTTGCTCGTCGGGTGTGGCCGTCTCTGATGTTTGATCATCGTTGTTTTTCGGCAGAAGCTGATAATAGTTAGCGAGATATTCGGGAGTATCAATCCAACCAACTCTCACCTCTTTTCGCAGCCAGGTTTGCCGCATTTGTAGGGGCGCTTGCCAGAGTGGATTCGACGGTGTCGTGCAAGACTCGAGGACTGGCCATCAGGTTAGCAGCGTTGCATAGGCCTTGAATGAACGATCATCCTTACATCAGAGAATTTTCTTCCACATCCGATCTGAACACAAGTATGAGGCTTCTCCCCAGTGTGCGTTCTCCTATGAACCGTCAGGGCGCTCTGTTGAATGAAGCTTTTCCCACAGTCTTTAAATTCGCATCGGTAGGGGCGTTCGTTGGTATGAATGCGGTAATGCCTGTCCAAATCGGATCGGCGATTGAAAGCCTGCTCCAACTATAAGCTCGAGTCTGCTGTATTGGGATTTGCACACGTACTTTGGCACAACCAGTCCAGTTGCATCGGTGTGGGCGAACAGTGGAGTCTTGTTCCATGATTTCCATGATATCCATAGCTCAGCAAAAGGCTTATTGGCTTTCAATGCCACGTATCTGCTGGCAGAAATGTAACCAATTCGTCTCGCAGATGAGAATAGCTACACATAACAGTTAGTTATTCCTTCTAGCTAGCTTCCGGGTGCAATCTCGGGGACTCTTTGGTGTTTACAGACAGCAAAGGCACCACTGTCTTCGAGCAAAAACCATTCCATGCAATAGAGAAAACGGGAATAATTGGAGAAGTACCTACATCTTAATTTCCAATCAGGAAACAAAGCGGAGAGGAATTCCAGCACTCTCAGGAAAAGACCGGGCACTGACGTAAAATCTACAGGAGCACTCGAGTGCGTTCCTGGGCAGCCCAGAAGCCCCGTACAGTTGTCTCTTGTTCGGATGAAGGGCGGAGATTGGTCGTGAGCAATAGCTTCCTGTGATTTTCTTCTTGGAGACGCTGTCAATCGGTGATGGCCGGTTATAGAGTTGTGCCTTAGGGTACTGCAGGGTGAGTTTTGTGGCGGATCTTCGCTTTGCTCAGGTCAGAGCCAATGATACTGCCAACTCAATGCCTCTATAGGGGAATGATAGTCAAGTTGCTTCAGGTTTGATAATGAATGGCACTTGAGTCTAACGGACGTGGTAGCAGAGAAGTTGATCCAGAACTCCTACGTTGACTCAGAGACACATCAGGGAAGGATAAGGAGAAACACGCAGGTACTTATAAGAACCGAGGGGCAAGGACGAAGCTCCAGCAGAATCAAGGCCTTCGCAGGCCCCAACCCGCAAGGGGTATACAGTTGTCGCATTCTCTAGATCAACTCCAAGAGCAGACCCGGCCGTCCGTCTGCGTAGCTTGCCGAGAGGTGGCTGCAAGGAGTGGTAGAGCTAGCAGGAAAAACGAAAGACACATACTTTTGGCAAGGGGCAAGGATGTGGAGAAGCAGAGATGTGATAGGACACACGCATGCGGAGGTATCGAGCCGTGGGAGGATGAAAAGAGGGACACAACAGTCGATAGTCGGACACACGCATGTGGGAGGGGGCGTATGCAGCAGATTGGGTGAGGAATCAAGACACGACCCGCCGGGAGAGTGTGAGGACATGGCCTGCAGACAGGGGAAGGACACGCTGGAGCGAGCAGCAAATATGACGAACGCGCAGACCTGAGCAGAGACATCTCAGCAAGACGGCTATGATGAGCACACTATACACGGGTGGATGATTGCAGGTTTCAGCCGTTAAGGAATATTGGCTCTACACGGAGCCCACCTGGCTTCCGCCAACAAGGTCCCTGGACGACTCCATGCCGGCCTCTAACTACCCCACTAATGGCAAGGACGGTTGGACGGTACCGGGACGCGATTCGCCTGGGAGAGTGGACAGACAGAGTTGAGCACAGTGCATAATCTCCAGCCAGCGATCGAAGGCGAGATGCAAGCGATCTGAATCAGCTCATCAGGAAGAACTCAGCACAGGCGGCAGCCACAGACATATTGACTGGTTTGTATGCACGTAAGACGCTGAAGGCAGATAGACATGTCACTTAGGCTAATGTAGGAACTATCACTGTAACAGTGGATAAACACGGGATCGGACACAGCAGGACCTGAAGAATATGGCGAGCGATGATCCCCCAACTTACTGCAGGTTCGGGGCCTAAGCAGGGTTAGTAGTTTGTTGCCTTAGGCAGGGCAGAAGCCGCCAAAGCAGTAGGCAGAGAGAGATAGAAAGCAACAGGTATAGCATGGATAGTAATGCAGGGCAGATGGTTAAGGTACCGAGAAGTTCAGATGAGCGTCGTGCCGGGGCATTATTCATGCTCCAGTGGGACGGTGCATAAACTGGTTCATGGCGGGCTTTTGGCATGGGTACGCGGGTCGCCACTGCTAAGGTAGGCTATCAACGCCCTACCTTACTTCACTGCACCTAGTAGCTGGAAAGTGTTTGATGCTTCAGGTCCAAGACGGGGACGAGATGATGTTTCTCAACGGCACCCGTGTGTGGAACACCAGGCAGACCAGCTGCGCCCCTCCTTGTTCCAGGTCCCTGCAATGGGCGACACTACTCAAGCCCCAGAGACTGAAAAACAGTGGATGGAAGTCGATGTTCTCTTGATACCTAAGTATATGTTAGTACCATGGTTCCAGACCGGCACCAGACAGGATCCAGAGCTACGGCAGGCAAGAACAACGCTGGAGGCAGGCACCCTGGACAACTGGACAAAGCATTGTGCCACATCAATCTCGCAAGCCTCTTCGTATCTGTGGGGGAGGTCCGGCCCAACCAACCACATGCGCAGGGCCGCCCACTTTTCTGTGCTCGCTGAC
The DNA here is from genome assembly GCA_902141235.2 of Clonostachys solani. NCBI lineage: Eukaryota > Fungi > Ascomycota > Sordariomycetes > Hypocreales > Bionectriaceae > Clonostachys > Clonostachys solani. The sequence continues at coordinate 418,424 of CABFOC020000097.1, forward strand.
AGTGGTGCCGGGTTCTTTCCACTTTCCTCCACCATACCCACATATACCCACTACTAGCCCCATCAGAAGCCAGGACACGGCCAACATCAACCCGGAAGGTAACAAGATCGATTAGCGAAGGAAGGCACATCCAACCTCAGCCAGCCCCTTACATCCACCCAGCCGAGCATCCTCCCCAACTGCTGCCCATGTGTCCAGGTTTCCAGGGTGGTATCTGCACACGCCGATCAAACACCACCAAAGAGACAGCATGTTCATCAGATCCATCTCGATTCATCCAGGCTCGTCCATCATCGATAGGCCATGGGGGGCCAGCCTCCATTTGATTAAGCCAGACATTTTAGTTGCCATCAAGCTAAGCTCGCCTGCCAGACCCCATGGGCCAAGCTCTCTCTTAGCAAAGGGGCAACAACCCCAAAGCTATACAGCATCTACCTACTACTGTCCCTAACAAAAAGGGTATCTGACATATCACCGTGGGTGTGGGCATTGATATCCCAGCTCAATCGGCCACTTCAACAAATAGGGTTCCTGCGTTTCATTCACTCCATGTCGTCGATGCGCCTGCTAGGATATGATCGTTCTACCCACCAATCTATCCACCCCAGTCTGACACCCTGGTTGCCCTGGCACTGCTGTACTACTACATACGCAATCGGTGCGTGGCTGCGTTTATCACTGCAGTGGGCCATGCACGCAGCTCATTAAGACCTGCCGCAGCCGTAGCACGTGCATTACACTACCTACACTGGGCTACCACCACTCGGCTCTGCCAACCACCCCTCCGCCACCCTGTTTACTTACAGGAAAGCATATTTGCTTTTTCTACATTTCTTTCCCTTCTCTCTTAGTCTCCCTTCCGCGACTCCGCCTTCTTGCCTGTTTGGCACGAGCTCAACTCGCTTCCAGACCTTTTCAGACAGTCCATTGGAATCTGGCCAATATCGGTCCACAAGCGGCAACACCACCTATCTGATGGAACAAACCTCGACCCCGAGCAGCGATAACCAAAGCAAGCTCCATTCTAGGACACGTCTCAGTCTCTCCAACTGGCGCCTATAGTTCTGGATATGCTATGCCGGGTTCACTGCTCATCACCATTAGTTTGGAGAACCCTCGCGCGTTATCGTCGAGTTTTGGAGGAACCATTGATAGCAGGACCAGGACACATTTCCTGTTATCGAGACGAACGCGACCATACTGAACAGATTTTAAATGCATCTGAAGCGACTGGGCTCAGGGGGCGCTGCCCGGACTCCAAGCTAAATCAATACCTATGTGTAACCTGCCTCAATAAAGGGCTAGCTCCAAAAGGGTACTCCCATACAAGTGTCTGGGGATAGCTAGCTGATGCAAGTCTAAGACCCTCTCTCTAATGGTGGCCAAGGCCCGTACTATAGTCAACATCTTCGAATGAAAAGTCGAGCAATCCCTAACTATACTACTGCTCTTGAAACAGGAGGCTGTGGAAGGGGTGAGTTTCAATCGTATATACACCACTGCTACGCTGTGAAAAACCACTTACACGCAACTTAATGGCTTAGCGCAGATGCACCGGTTGCATTCAAAGCACGACTATGAGAGGAGGTCCTCCAATCCTCACCCTATTTCATGCACAGACACGAGCCTTTCATGGGTGCTGTTCATAAAAACCATCTCACCAGAACAAAGCCGCTCAGATCATTAACAAGATACAAATGATCTATGAGTCGCCATGATTTTTTAGGAAGGGTTTTTTTTCTGATTTAAAAAACTCAGCCCCCTGTTGGCCCGTTCCTCTCATTATGAAAAGGGGCGCTCGAAGTAGAAATATCCGGTGACGCGGGGGTATAACCTCAAAAGATTTTCTCTTGCAGGCAATGTGAGCGATCTCTCAACCGAAAATGATAAATCAACACATTCACATGCATCTCATCTCCTCACCCAGTACATATGGTGCCTGCCAGCTCGCGCTGAGAGCACAGCTGCATGGGAACAAATGCGGATGAACGTACATAAGGCTAAGCGGCCGCCCGCATAACAGCCCGATGACACAGAAAAGCAGACATTGCTACATCACGCCCAGAAGATGCCTACGGCAGAACAAGTGGAAATTGCCAACAGGACCTGTACGCTGGGTGGTGCAAGACAAGCCGTACTAACCCAAGCTCAGACGGACCCAAATTCACCCAGATGGACCCAAAACAGCGGCACGGGGAGACATGCTATCTGGACGGCCCGCTGCACCATCGTGGTGGCCAGGTCTGGTGGGCCAGCTCGCTGTGTGGCGGCCAATAGATGACTCTGGCAGCGCTCTTGTAACTGGTGTGGGCAGTGGTTTAGATTGGGCCAAGCTACCAAGCTAGTAAAAGTGCACCAGCGACAGCATCCAGTCATCATTTGCGGAGCCGTGGACAGTCTGATCATGAGTATCACGGCCGGCAATGGCAACAATGATCCCGCGAGTCTTGCACACAAACGTTCACCAGACCAGCTGAGAAACAGGATCCAGCAGTGTATCTATGTGAACCAAATCGACCCCATGACGTACAGATGCCTCACTAACATATGCATGGAAACGAAAACAGCAGCGTGCTGCCATATAGCGTCTTGTCTTCTCTTCTCTTTGCTTTTTCTTCTACTAATTCTTTGCATCTCTTTCCTTGCCTTGCCATGCCCTGGGTAGTAGGCAATACGTTTCTCTTCATTCGTCGATGCTCTCCTCCACCACTTCTCTCTCAACCTGGAAATGGAAACGGCTGCCTCCAACAAGCCACACTGCTATGCTACTTTGGCACAGGCTAGGATGATGGCGGGGCAGAGAAGCTCATCCATCATATATCAGATGCGCCATAAAGCAATGTTTTCTCATTGGGATATTAGTTCAACAGTCCAGTCTTGCGAGAAATGAGGGGAATACCCAATGAAAAAATCGCGATAATAGCGGATGTAGTCATTCCGAGTTGTATCAAGTAGTGGTCGCACAGGTTAGTAGTTGTCCAAAACGCCCTAGACCCCAGGAAACGCAAGAAAGAAAAGATCCTCTAACCCACCCGCCTGGCCTTGGTGGCTTAGGGGGAGATCATTTCCATAACAAGCACAGGCTCTCAGAGCAGTTGACGAGTCGGAAGATTTTATCCAGTGCTGTTCGCACACATGATGATGCGAGCCATGGTCACTCGCAACCATGCATACCTGAAAATAGTCCCTTGCTTTGTTAGTGCATATCCACGCACACATACACGCATAGACGTACCCAGCGCTCGACTGTGTCCATGCTGCGCCGTGGGTGCCTCGTGGAGGTGATCTGTTGAGAAGGTACAGAAACAACTCATAATTGGGCAATCATCAGATCATGCCCTTACCCGACAGTCAGGGCCATCCTCCAATCTCCTCTTCCCCCTTGAACCGTCGTATCAAACCTGCGGTTTCCCGACATCCGCTCATTTCGTCCTTTCTTTTTCCCTCTATTCAAATTTTGAATTTTTCGAATTTTTCTCCTCGTGGTGTTGTCCCCCTCTTATCCCGAACCCCCCCCCCTACCTCTCCTCCTCACCCCTACACTCAAGCTGAAGAAGATCTCTTCCAATCAGCTTCACTAATTGGCACAAGGGATGAGATGTCTGGCTGTCTCACCCTCACTCGTACTTTCCACCACTCAGAGCCCTACCCTTCTAGCTCACTCCGCGCGCCGTTAAGCCATGCCAGCCACGCTTGGAGGAAAAAGAAAACAAAAGCGTGCAACAGGACGAGAGCGGACGCCCCTAGAGGATGCGGCTAGCCTTCCGGCTAGCTGCTGACACCCTGCTCGCGTATCTGGCCAATTTTCTTTTGCAAGGATGCGTTTCGATACCCAAACCTCGAATGACGCCAGCACCCAGGGCCCGGATCGCGATGGAACCAGCCTACGGCAAGCAGCAGAACCAGCAAGCGATGGCTTCCCTCCCCACCGGCACCCAAGGAAAAAGAAAAGAAAACACGCCCAACCCCACTTTGCAGCTCACGGACTGGATGCAATCTTTAGGCACACCCGAGGGCAACTCCAAAAAGTACGAGTGCAGCCTACCTACTACCTATCTAAGAGCAACATGGGCCTTGGTGGGCAGGCGAGACAGCCAAGTCAGTAAGATAGTTGATGTCTTGTCTTGCCGCCCCGTCTCGAACTCTAGGCCCATCCGGGTACCTGCTCGAGGATTATCACCTCTTCTGTCTTGCAGCACGCTCAGCCATTCGCCACTCAATTCTGGATCACGGGCTAGAGGAAGCCCCTCGCCCAGTTCATAATGCAAGTCACAGGGTCCAATTTCAACAGAGAAACGCCTCAAACAATACTGACACGGGCGGCAAGCCAATACACATGTCGCTTATTTTATTTTATTGAACCCATCTAAACCTCGGCGTGGCCGGGTGCCAGAGCATCAAAAAGAAAACAATGTGGAGAGATGGGCGTGATACGAACAGACATTGGATTTTAGCTCTAGTTGTCTCGCTCCTGAATTCTCCCTGTCCTATTAGATTCCCTGAAGGGGAGAAAAAAGAAAAGAGAGGTATCAAAAGCTGAGCCTATGCCTCCTCACCTTAACTCGGAGCATCCGTCGTTGGCACGTTGCCTGTCTCTTCACCAATGGTCAATCCTTTGCGAATAGCAAGGACACTGTCCACGATGACGGCGTCAATTCCCTCGGTGACTTGGCGCTGTTTTTCACATAGTTAGTATGATGATAGCACAAGTAGACTTGAAGCACCGGGAAACCAACCTGAACCATCAAGGGATCATTATTCAAAGTTCCATAGCTTACACATACAAGCCCATTCTCCTTCACAACTCGCACCAGGCGAGGGCTGTTGATAAGGGGCTCCGCAGCTGAGACGATACCCAGCAGATTCCATCGAGTTGCAAATCTGATTGCTTCTTGAAGTGAGGATGCTCTGACATCACTGACGGAGCAGCACCCAGCGTCTGTGAGGAAGAGGATCGGGATAGAAGGTTGCTTGTAGCTCAGGCAGAGACAGATATCAGGGTTGAAAGAACTGAAGATGATGTGACGTTCACCCGCCAGATCATAGACTTTCGACAAAACTGTGTCGCAGAAGGAATTGAGCTCGACGGCATAGGTGTCCATCTCGTGCTCCTCACTCTCGTGCAGCATGGGGTATTTCATCTCGATGTTGAAGCCAATGTTCTCTGGAAGCCTGCGGAACAGATCCTCCAGGGTTGCAAAAGGCGCTTGGATAAAGTTACCCCGCGAGTTAGCTTTGAAGCCCTTCTCCTTGAAATCTCTGGTGTGTTTCATGCGCTCGTCCATTTCCTTGGATGAGCCCGAGCCGGCAAACCCCATCGATTGAGAGCGCATGGGAGTGAAACTGTTACTACGGTTTCTTCCCGTGGGTTCTCTCAGAGAGGTGGTGTCCTTCTTTGCTTGTCCTTCAGGTCCTTTGCGCGCACTATCTGGGTTGATATGCAAGAATTGCTCCAGTGTCAGAGTATGGACAGGGGCATCTATGCCGGTCTCGCTAACGAGAAAGTCGTGATAGATGACAGGGACGTGATCTTTGGTCAACTGAACGTCGAATTCAACGTACTGGGCACCAAGGTTGGCGGCTGCAATGAAGGAAGGCAGCGTATTCTCGCCAAGTTGCAAGGATCGATTCGACGCCATGTTCTTTCCAAGGCCTCTATGGCCAATGACCATCGTCGAATCTAGCTTTTTCCAATATGTCTGCCGCGATGTAATCTCCATGTTGGGATGGTGGAATGGCGTGATGACGAGAAAGTTGAAATTTACCGTACCAATGACATCTAGCGTACTTGAAATGATGGGGACGCATACGTCGCCTTGCAAGTTCATCCTACTAGAGCCAAGGTTGGGCTTGACGGACGACAAAAGAGCAACAGCGCGACCAATCTTGTTCTTCTCATTGCCCGAGTATGTCGGTACAATGTCGAAAAACAATTTGACAGCTGAAGCATTAGTGGTTGTGAAAATGATTGGCTCTGTTGCAATGTTCTCCTGGACGGGGAGATCAAGAATTGTAGGCTCTCCTTGAGCTCCGCTGGCTGATACAACGACAGACAAAGCTGTATCCAGCTGGGTGTTGTGTGCTTCTGTCAAAGGGACTCGGTCCAGGTGCACCGCTTCGGTCGGCTTGCGGACGTCCAGACTACCGAGTGCCACATGAACAAGGCATTCGTTGGTGAGGTAACGGTGGCCAAAAGTCTTGACAGGCTCAGCTCGTCTGGCTGGAGAAGTGGCTCTGCCGTTACCATTTGATTTCCGGCCATCAACCGAGGAACTTTCTCCAGGCGTCAGGTATGGTCCGTTTCCAGGTCTTGTGGCAAGATCGATCTCGGTGGTATGTTCCGCTAACAGTTTCGCAATCTCGAGATGTCCGCGTAGAGCTGCATGCTCTTTAGCAGTCCATCCTGAGGAATCGGGGCGAGACACATTGGCTCCGGACTCGACGAGCAGCTTCACAATTGGGAGGTGGCCGTCCACCGCCGCAACGTGCAAAGGAGTCCAGGCGTAAGTATTCTCAGTAGCTTCCAGGTCGGCTTTCTGAGAGTCGCTACCCTTGACGAGCACATCTGCGCTCTCGAGGTGGCCGAATCTAGCGGCCAAGTGCAGCGCAGTCTCTCCGTCCTTGTCTTTCCAGTTGACATCAACACCAGCCTTGATAAGCATCTCGACGATGACCTTATAATTGGCCTTGCTCGCTATGGCCAAAACGGCGCCAGACTTGGAGACCGTCTTTCGGATCTCAGCTTTAGATTCACCAATTCCATCCCAGTCTTCTCCTTGAAGGAGAGCCTTCGTCGTAAGAGGGTGACCGCCAATAACAGCAAGATGAAGAGGGGCGAAGCCGTCCAGGTCCTGCCACTCAGGTGCATCGATCCCGTTTTTGGCGTCGAATTGGTTCCATTGTTGCATCTTGGCCATAATGGTCTGTGACACAACTAACAATCCGTATTGGGCCGCGTAATGGAGGGGGAGTCGGCCAAACGAATCACGGGCCGCAAGGCCATCCTTCTGGCTATCTTTCAAGTTATCGAGCAAGAATATCAAAAGTTTCACAGCTTCGTCGTCCTTTTGCCCAACGACAGCCTCTGTGTCATTGAGCGCTCTTACGGCCACTGAAGAAGAGACCGGGGGTTGAATGTGCCTATTACTGAACTGTGCACCAACTGGAATCTGGCCAGTGCTCGAGTCCTTGGCTGAGGACGTCGCCTTTGTGCGACCAATGTGAATTACAAGTCGGTGGATACAGTTGCGGTTATTGATGTCTTCAGGCTCATCAAGTGTTGTGATGCGACCCAGAAGATGAAGAATGCAAGCTTCAGAGCGTGCAGATATAGATCGTTGGAGGAGATTCAAGAAAATCGTGTGAAAAGAATCATCTTGTCCCAGCTTCGCCTCTTCGAGACTCTTCTTAAGCGCTTCGACGTCGTCCTTCCGGACGGCTTGATCCAAAATATCGAGCTGGGACTGGGGCAAAATGACCATGGCTCTGGATGAGGCTCGGCCCAAGGAACGGCTTGACCGATCTGATCTCGCATCGTCCACATTCTGGGCATCTGCGAGAACTGATAGCCAGCGATTAATGTCAGCCAAGAGCCTGCTGATATTCCCATCTTTGGCAAAAGGCTTGGGGTCCACCTTGGTGGATATATATCTGTGCTGGGTCGTGATGGACGGCACCTTCTTGTCAAGCTTCTTGGTGATCTTCACAAACCCGCGCCTGTTGATCTCGCCAAACCACTGGAGATTCCTCAGCTGGTTGCGCAAGTCCAACAGGGCGCCCATTACCTCCTCCACCTCATCTTGGTCCATGCTGTCGACCACATCCGGGACCCGCCCATATCGGTTGTTGAGTAGATTCAACCGTCGGCAAGCATCAGCAAACTTCCTGTTGTAGAAGCTGTCTACATCCTCGAGATTTCGGTCCAGGGCGAAAAAGAACTCTACGGGAAAGTTAGGGGATGGGGTCAGCCCCGACAAAAGCCAAGACAAGGCCTCCCACCTGCTGGATCCACCTGCTCTCCATTCTTCACCTTCTCCGATGCGCCTTTGATGATCTTCTTCAGGCCCTTATAGTTGATATAAGAGGCGGCCCACTCGGGCACCTGATTCCGAGGAAGGCTGTAGGTGAAAGTGTCAGTTTTTGAAGCACAGAAAACCTCTTTGGGTGGGGGGGGCTGGCGGAGCTTCACACACCTACGACCAAACTTCATGATAAGTTCGGTATCCAAGCAGGGTATCGACGTGTGAAAATGAGCGGATGGCAGCAGTCAGCCAATTCGAAGATGAAAGAGAAGAAAAAAGAACTCAGCAATGGTTCCTGGCACTCGGCATTACTCAGAAGCACTAACCCCCACAGTGACAAAGAGCATGTAGGGGTCCAAGTGCAGGGCGGTGCGTTGTGCAGGTCGCGAGGTCAGTCACAGGGGGGTCACCTGATACCAAGAAGCCCAAAACTACGCTTTGTCGGCGCCTGCGAAGTCGGTGAGCCGCAAAAACTGCATCTCATCTGACTTTTTTGTAATTGTTTGGCACGGTCTCCGGTCGCGGTCGCAGTGGAACGAGCCCTGGAATTGATTTTTATTCCCTTACTCAAGAGAAGGAGCTGATGGAGCATGCGAATGGAGCCCCCTCCCCAAAACCGCCATCGTGCGGACCCCATAGCACCTGCCTTGGGATAGGTTTTGGACGATATGTAGCCACCTCAGTCACTAGCTAACCACCCGGGCATGCTAACCACCGAGCGAGAACCGCCGCCAGCTGTCAATGGAACCGCCTGGATGGAGGGACGGTGGGGAACTCTAGGTGATATGTACAGCGACCTGGGCCCCTACCTAGTTAGTAAGGTAGGTACCGGGCAACCCTACCTGCAGAGTGCCCCAAATGCCAGGCTGGTCGAAGCAACACAACGGCCAGTGAAACCTGGCTGGAATGGAGGGGGAAAGGTAAATTATCTTAATCCAAGATCAATCGGGGCCAAGGCCGTGAATTGAGCCATCTGATTGGGTGCCCAGACAGGAGCCCCTGCAACAGATTGATCAAGACATCCAAGGTAGCTTAAGTAGGAGGTATGCTTTGGATTTTTGAGACCAACCGCGCTTCACGAAACGGCCAATCACGTTTCGTTCTCGATTCACATGTCACTGGCCACCATTCACGTCTCTCCTACGACCTCACCCTCAGCACGGCAAGTACCCATTACCACCGTAGTACCTGTTGATAACGAGGGAGAAGGCGGAAGCGACGGGAGGAATGGATGGGTCTTATCAGCCAGTTCGCCGTAAAGCCCCGTCGAGCTGAGCAGCACCACAGTTGATCCAGTGGAACCTACCATTGTGTCGTCGCTACGTCATGTCAAGAGAGGGTGTGAGGGGGGGAATAAGCGACAGTAAAGAGTCGGCGCAAGAATTATATCATTTTTATGCGCATGGCGACAAAGGAAACTGGAATGCCTTGTATTGGTGACACTCTATGATATGTACTGGATACGAATCGGTGTGATCCATGCCCTGTGCTCTATGCACAGGTCTACTCTCTTCCCATCTTGATCATGTCCCGGCGCCTTAAAAAATACAGATAAAATGACACGCGCCTTGTCTTATATACAATTGCGCTTTGGAAAGACTGGGTGTACTCGTACATGTTGCCTGAGAGGGCAGAAGGAGCCGCCTCCCCCCTCATCATTATCTCATCTCCGGTAAACCTCATTCATGACTCGTCTCGACTTTGACATTCATGACCACATTTTGGGTGCTCCAACCTGTAGACCTGCCTACCAAATCGGAGAGAAGAGGCGTGTGAGCTTGAGTTTCGTCTTCAAGTCTGGTAGCTTCGCCGGTGAGCCTTTCCGAGATTGGTGTCCGCCGTCGCTGTAGATTCGACTTTTGCTCTATCAGGTCCCATTGCTGAAGACTTTCCTGTATCTCAGTGAAGAGCAAATCGGATCGCTCAAGGGCATCGTGACCGATCCGATCTGCCATCCAGGCCCGAACTTCGAGAGTAAAGGGATATTTCAAAAACTTGCTCTCGATAGACGCAAAAGTCTTCCTCGCGCGGGTAATTTCCTTCCAGAGACTTTCTATTTGCAGCGCCCTGCTGTAGAATTGCCTCAAGTCTTCGTCAAGCCCAAGGCTGCCCCGTTCTCGAGTGGGCTGTAAATGTTCGGGCAAAACAGAAGCACCTCTCATAACCTTTGCTTTGAGTTTTAGAAGCTTGTTGGATGAGAGTTCGAGCCCAGCCAGTCGCTCAGGCGATATTTGTCGGCTCGCTCCTCCCATGCCGACCATGTCGAAGATAGAATACGTCCTATCAATCAAGTGGGCTCTGGTTTTGTAATCACAGAGTTTCATCAGAACCTTCCATAAATGAATGTGCTTGGAGATCTCTTGAAGGAGCCTCACACCCGCAGACCAGTCCAAGGTCCATACACACGCATCGAAAACTTGCCTAATCGTCGTTGTTGTAATAGCCACGTTCCTGCGGACGCAGGTCGTGAACAAGGTGATCGCCTCCGGTATCATATGAAAATGAATCAGACCCCTCAAGATCTCCTCTACAACAAGACGGTTCAGCGGCAAGTGCTCGTAGACGTAGTCACCAAGCAAGGTCCTGTCACGGGTGTTCATAGCCCAGCGACGATAAATGGGATCATCTAGTGCAGCATCTATGTGGAATCGTCGTACTTTTGCACCACTTTTGGGGTCAAGGCCAACTATACTCGCGATGGTCCGCATGAACTTTCCGTGGTTCTTTGTCAAGCTGTAGTGGGAAAGAATCACAGCAAAAGTTGTCGGCGTAGGCTTTAGATATGTTTCGAAGAAAAAACTGTGGATGATTTGCTCCGAGAAGGCAGTAAGGTGCACGCCATCAAGCTCGATCATCAGGGAGTTGAACGTATGCATATCCGGCGGATACGCCGAGATCAGAAGGTTATAACAAACCCTTCCTATCTTTTCCTTGATCCCAATTCCGCGATGGTTTATAGCGACCCTGGTGGCTTGATTAAGCCTAACAGTATTCAGTTTAGCCGCCTCCATGTCAATGCTTCGAAGTTGATAAAACGGGTATCCAGAGTCGAGTAAGCGCATAGCTTCATCGTACGATGGTGATGGGGCAGAGTCCGAGGATCGAGCATTGGCACGCAATAGTAGCTTCTCAACCATGTTCCTGATACTTTTACCAAAATTCTCCAGGTGGACCTTGGAAAGGGGATCTCGGCGTGTTATTTGATCGCTCACTTCTTCATAGGCGGCAGCAAGTCTCAGGCCACCAGTAGCCCGGTTCCGTAACGAGAGGCCCAAGGTCGTCTCGGTGCAGTTATAGAAGTCCCGTTGCAATCCTGCCCGCAGAGCCGACCTGCGCAGCCGGGCTGGCTTGTGCATCTCCTTGAAGTAAGGTCGATTGGAATATATGTCCCTCAAGCAATTCCAAGCATGATCCATTTGGTCATCAGTCAGACGCTCGATGCTCGATTCAACCCAATGGGCCATATCTTGTTTCCTCAGGTTGCCCAGCTCGCGCTGAATATCCTCCACCTGCCGGTCGAGCTCCCGCCTCCGTTCACACTTGGAAACGGCATCAATTAAGGCCGCCGAGGCAAAAAGAGAACTGTAACATGCCGTAAAGACGTCGGGAAATGTCGGTTTTCGGTGCGGCGTATTCGTCACTCGGCGACCAAGGCCAGCCACAGTTGTGCTATATGCCCTGCGGCCGCAACCATGGGCCCGCCTCGCTGTCGCCCATAGTGACTGCATCGCTCAAGGACAGGGCGGTCGTTCGCCCATAGTCTCTGCGGCGCCGCAAATGTACGTTGGGCAATCAATTGGCGCAATGTCGTTCGAAACCACTCGGTAGTCGCTCCGTCCGTCGAGAGCACGAGCAGAAAGTGGAATGATCTCGGTGGGCAAGTGGGCCGTATCCAGCCGTGCAAGTCACGTGCTGCCATTGGTCCACCATCGCCTCCAGGATGGTGCTCCTACACCACTTACACACAGGTCGGAAACCAGCTGCGAGGAAGCCGAGTTTCGGTATCCAAGATACAGAATATCTCTAGACAACCGCCGAGGTCTTCTAGTTTTTTAATTCTGCCGAAATGTTTACACTTGTTCTTACCGCTGAGCTCAATGGGTATGCAAGCTTACCATTATTTAAAGACACCAGCCCAACAAGATGCTAATTGTGGCAGAGTGACAAACCTACGGCCCCAGGATACTGAGGAAAACCCGTTCTGGTTCATGTTCAAGGTCCAATGCACCTCCTGTCGCGAGACTCATGCCAACACGGTTGGCGTTAACCGCTTTGTATGAACCAGATGCTCCCCCGCTTACCCGGGCAGCTACTTACGTGATGATCCAGGAGGCAAACGAAGTGAGCGGGAGCAGGGGCGAGGCTAACTTCGTTTGGAAGTGCAAGAACTGCAAGGTTCGGAATCATGAGTGTTGCGATATTGGCCCTGGATTGTGTGAGGCTAATATCATCATCACTAGCGAGAGTCGTCTGCCTCCATTAAAGCTGCAGCCACACCATATGAGCAGGCAGAGCCAGCTAAGAAGCAAAAAATCATCGAGTTCGACTGCCGTGGCCTTGAGTTCACAGAATTTCAACCCGAGGTATGGTCATCATGGTACATTGGTCGTTTCTCCGCAGTGTGAGGCTAACATTGTAATTCCTAAAGGGGGAGTGGCTCGCGGAAGGCATTGACTCCAATACAAAATTCACAGCTATCGAACTGGTAGATGGCGAGTGGTATGACTATGATGAGAAAGCGGGGGACGAAGTGAGCATCAAGGACCTCACTTGGGAGATTCGTCGCGCCTAGCCAGAAAGTAGATGCTCAAACCCGAAAAAAAAAATAAACAAACCGATTATTCTGATAATCTGATTGGTCTACTGCTAAAAGAAAGAATCCAAGAAAGATCAAGCCTCTCTGGGGGAGATGCATCTTGTTATAGTCCTTGGCTGGTCCAGGGTAAGATTAAGGTTGGCCATCAAGGTGAGCCCCACGCTCTGTCAAACAGGGGATTTGGCTCTGCACCAGCAACCTTTTCACGGTCTCACATCGCTCCCCGAGTCTACATCCCAGATACCGACGCGTTCTCGTCAACCATGGAAACCCCACAGCTATCCAAGACGATAGAGTATCTCACAGATGCGGCTCATTTCCTACACGAGACCGCTCCAGAGACCGCTGCACACTTGATGGCCCAGCGCCGTGATCTGATGTACGAACACAAACTCTCACCGCATGAAAACCAACGACAGCATGTCTGCGGAGCTTGTGGCCATATCATGATTTCTGGAACAGGGAGTACAGTTCAATTACAGAGCCCCAGACATGGTCGGAAAAAGTCACAACCCTCAAAACCCACCGCCAAATCCATGACCAAAACCATTACCTGTGGAATGTGCAATGGCAAGACTCGAATTGGCCTGATAGACTCTGTAGCTCCGGTCCGCTACAAGTCGAGAAAAGTAGAATCTACAAAAACCAAGTCACTAGCTGAAGCAACCAGCAGCACTGGATCAGACCAGCTCAAACTCAGCTCAAATGCAGGCAGTAAGAAGAGAGCGAAAAATAGAAAAGCAGGGTTACAGGCTTTGCTCTCTGGCCAACGGCAGCAGCAATCCAACCCTCTCAGCCTGGCAGACTTTATGAAGAAATGAGGGAGAGGCAAATTCCTAGCTCATCGTCATTCCACTTGGTATCTCAGGCCTGACATACTGATACTCAATTGAGCTTGTCAGTCGACAGGAATATTTTACGTATATTCTAGGAATTGCGACAGGGGAGATGAGAAGGGTGTCACATCTCAACAAGGTAACTGCAATAACTCTCGATCTTATCCTTCTCACGTTCTTAATCGAGCACTTGCTGATATGGCTGACCTCCTACAGGCTGAATCATCCTCCATGATCTTTGGTGGGTGCTGGATGGTGCTAGAAGCCAGCGCCCTGAAGCACTGATCCATTGAAAGCAACGCCACGGCCGCCAGGGGTGCGCCCGTGTAAAAGCCCACCTAATGACATAACACCCCGCCAACCTTGGCGCTGCCCCTCCAAAAAATTTCCAGACCCCTCTATCGAGTCACACATCTCAACTTATCGCAAATCTCTGGGCCAAGGCTATCCTCAATCGCAAGCGAGAATGTCTGCCAACGACCAGAGCGACAAGGTCACAAAGATCGAGAATCCCGATCAGTTCTTCCAGGCTATCGGGAACAAGGTCGAGGACCTTGCGCCAACCACAAATGGAGCTGATAATTCGGACGACAGACCCCCGGTGGAGGAAATCGAATCACTCTGCATGAACTGTGGTAAGAATGTAAGTGATCGCCTCGGACTACTCAACACCTCACAAGTATGGTTATTTCTCTTCGAATCAATTCTAATACATTTACAGGGAATCACCAGGCTCCTCCTCACCGTCATCCCCTACTTCCGCGAGGTCGTCATCATGTCCTTCGCCTGCGAGCACTGCGGCCTCCAGAACAACGAAATCCAAGCCGCCGGCACCGTCCAGCCCAAGGGAACGCACTACGAGCTCCGATTAACACACCTCGACGACTTCCAACGCCAGGTCGTCAAGTCAGACACCGCCACCGTCAAATTCATAGAACTCGACCTCGAGATCCCCGCCGGGCGAGGCCAACTCACAAACGTCGAGGGTCTCCTGACGACCGTTGTCGACGACCTAGAACTCGGCCAGGAGGACAGAAAAGAACAGGCGCCCGAGGTGTACCCCAAGATCGCCGAGATCATCGCCAAGGGTCGCGCCATGCTCCTTGGCGACTCATTCCCCTTCCGTGTCTTCGTTGACGACCCAGCCGGAAACTCCTTCATCGCCCCCGACCTCAAAGATGGCGTCGGCAAGTGGGAGAAGCGAGAGTTCCTCCGCACCCCAGAGCAGAACGCCGCCCTTGGACTCGCCGACAGCGCCGCCGACCCCGACGCCGCCGTTTCCACGCAGGCCCTCACAGCCGACGGCGAGATCATCCCCGACGAGGTATACAGCTTCCCGGCCACCTGCCCGGGCTGCATGCACCCCTGCACGACACACATGAAGATGGTCGACATCCCCCACTTCAAGCAAGTCGTCATCATGTCCACAGTCTGCGACGCCTGCGGCTACCGCTCAAACGACGTCAAGACCGGAGGCGAGATCCCCGAGCAGGGCGAGAAGATCATCCTCAAGGTCGAGGACGCCACAGACCTCGCCCGCGACATCCTCAAGAGCGAGACCTGCGCGCTCCAGTGCCCCGAGCTCCGGCTGGAGGTCAACCCGGGCACCCTCGGCGGCCGCTTCACCACCGTCGAGGGCCTGCTCACCCAGGTCCGGAACGACCTGCACAGCCAGATCTTCGAGGCCAACGCCCACGGAGGCGATTCCCTCGCCACGGACCAGAGAGCGCAGTGGGATGATTTCTTTGGCGGCCTGGACGCCGCCATCAAGGGGGACAAAATATTCACCGTCATCCTCACCGATCCATTTGCCAGCAGTTTCGTCCAACCACTCGTTGACCCGCCAGCCCCAGATCCCAAGATACAGAGAGAGAAGTACGACCGAACAGAGGAGGAGGAGGAGGAACTGGGACTCAAAGATATGAAGGTAGAAGGTTATGAAGAGCCAAAGAAGGAGGATGATGCCGAGCCCAAGGTATGAATCAGCTATCATACCTAGTAGATAATGGCACATGCACACAAATAAATAAAAAAAGACTATAGAGCCCCTCATTCAAACCCAACGCGACTTTATCGTGACCGCCCCAGGCTGTTTAATCCAGCCAGGAACGTCATTTTTGTTTTAAGAATTCAATCTGATTTTGAGAAGCTAACTAAGTGCTTTCACCTGTCCCCTAAGGTTAAAAGACATGGCTTCTCTCCATCGCCAAGCAAAGCTCAAGGCCAGTAGAACCACAATTGTGTGAGGTGCCATCTTCAAGCTAATTCGCGCTCGCGCCTCTACTCTTCAAACTAACATACACCGCTCTTTTTATTGCCTATAACGAGTCTTTGACTTTGTAAAGGCGAAGAAGAAGAAAAGAGGGGGAAAAAAACCTGACATAATCCAACCAATTCATCTTCCCAAGCCAACCAAGCAAAAATCATCTGAAGACCAACAAGCCCTCTATAAGATATGCCATGGGAAGTCCATCTCAGCCCTCCCATGCCACATTCTGACGTGTCGAACTTAGCGTGAAACCGAGGAGCATTTGGTGACAATTTGTTTCATTACGCTCCTTCCGTTGAGGGGTGGCATCTTTGCCTGCACGTCGATTTGGTTGCGTAGGGTGTGGTGACATTAACCCATTGTCGACAACTATACCGTTGAAAAAAAAGAAGAAGGAAAAAAAAGAGTACATAATTAGCGAAGACCTGATGAGGAACAGCTAATTCCAGGAGTATCTCGACTTGATCTCGTGCAACTGAATAACGCCACAAAAATTCAACCCAAAACAAAAGACCAGAAGGCCTTATTATTAGAAAAAGGAGGGTCGAGTTAAAACTCGGTACTCCACGTAGTCCTCTCCATCGATATTAATGAGCGTTCCCTGTGCCACAAGCTTGCCCGTAAAAGGACCTGTGGACTTGCGCTCATATTTACGGCCATCGTACACTTTGGCATCCTCCGATGCTGCTCTGACTCTGAGGGATTCCTGACGTGCCCACACTTGGTTCAGACGCTGCATGTCATCTGATGCTGCAAATCGAGATGTGCCGTTGGGCGTAGTCGCCCCGGGTGTGGCGACTGCGGCCGCCGCCACTGCTGTTGCTTCCTCCGCTGCGACTGCTGCAGCACGTTCTCGGTGGGAAGCATGCAAATCAGCACGCCCCTGAGCAGCCTCAGCTCGGGCGATTTCCCGTTGAGCAAGGGCAACAGCTCTCTCGCTTCGGATATTGTTGACACGGCCATTAGGGCCTTCATTATCGCCCAATGAGGGACGTGGCCGCCCGTTGACGCGGGTCTCGTCACGATCAATCTTATCTTGCTCTGCCTGGGCTTGTGCTTGAGCAAGGGCTTTGGCCTCTGTACGGCGGGATGTACGTAGCTTCTGGCCACTTAGGCCCCGTTGTGTGGGGGAGTCTGGCTCATCTACATTGTCGGAAGTATTGGTTACAGAACTGGGTGCGGTATGCTTGATGGTCGTAGGGTTCCCGCCGATACGAGCCTGGGCCTCTGCGGCGGCCTTGACTTCGTTTGCTTCCTTTTCGTCGGATGCTTCTCCCTGGTCAATTTGATATTGACGGACACGGCAATACTCCTTAATCTCAGCTCGTGCCAAGGACTTAAGATGCGGTTCCATCTCAACTTCCTCATAGGCGATCCAAAGAGCGCCGGGTGCCGTAGGGAAGTTGCCATCGACGTATCGACCATCTCGAGTCTCGCGAACAAGCTTGACACGGAACATGTCATTGTGGCCTAGGATACCGTAGACTGCATGTCGATCTTTGGGATCTTTTTCGTCCGACTTGCTCCAGTATCCGAGAAGAATGCGGGTGGGCCGAGTACCGGGAAGCGTATCAAGCGTGGGCCGTTGATAAGCAGGCGAAGGGCCACCGCGAGGTGAATCCAGCGCTGGAGAAGGGGCTGGGTGGATGGGTGCAAAGCCACTGCTTGTCTTTCGTCGCTTCGCATCTGGACGGACATGAGCAGCCATGTGATCTGGGAGGTTCGATCCATATGCTATTTGTAGCTGGGGTGTTGGGTGATCTGAAGAATTAGGCCTGACTCGCCGAGCAACGTCCTTCGCCACAGCCTTCTCAGCAGCAATGCGCTCCTCGTCTGTTTCCTCACTCATCTCTGAACGAACTCTAACATACTCCTTGACTTGGGACTGATCTAAACCAACAAGGTGAGGCAAGAAGAAGATTCTGTCAAAAGTTACCCAGCTTCCTCCAGGGCCAGGAGGAAGAGGATACTCGACTGTCATCACCTCACCAACCAGGTTGACAGGCTGGATACGTGTACGTAGACGGTCACGGATATCAATGAATCCGATGACGGCATGTTTTCGTCCATCCTCAGGGACTTCAGAATCTCTCCAATGGCCAAGAACAATACCCTTGACGCCACTGGCGCTTGGTCGCGTAGGCTTAGGCTTGCCGTTCGTAATAGTTTCAACAGGTTTTTGCTCAATGGTGCTATCAAAGGATTCCGAGACCTTTTCACCAGCGCCGTTGATAGTAGTGGTTCGCTTGCGCTTTGGGTATGGCGAGATGTGCTCCTCTTGTGCGTCTACCATGGTTTCGTCTTCCTCTTCTGAGTGTGCGTGATTTGGTGAAAAAGGTTGATCCTCATCAGGTCTGTTGCTAACAACTATCTCGTCTGCTAGATCATGCACACCAGGTGGAGAGTGAACGTTGCTATCTGGTTCACTCAATTCACTGTCGCCATCAACGTCATCAGTTCCGTTCTTTGTGCCGTTAACGTGCCTAAGTATGCCGTTAGTATAGTGCTATGAATAGTGCTGAGAAAATTTAGAAGGACAAAAGGAACAACAGCAAGGTGTTTCAACGACGGGTAAAACCACCGGTTTGGTAGGGTATATCAAGGACAAGGGAGGTGGGTGTGGGAGGGTTACTTAGTGAGACCTTTGGCCCAGAGTTGATATACCACTCTCTCATTGATCAGGAAGCAGAGCCAAACGAACCCTGTTCTAGAAATGAGATGGCATGAGAGGAGATGTGCCAAGGGTAATGGTTGGATGAGTTGGTGGTATTTTGTGGTAGCTGGGGTAGTGAGGGAAAGAGGTGGGTAAGAAAGAAAAAAAAAGAGGGTGTGTGAATAAGAGAGAGAAGAAAGCGTGAGTGAGGGAGAAAAGAGAAACGAGGAAGTTAGACCATTGCGAGGGCCAAAGCTCATCAACCAAACACACCTGGGTGAATTGCATTGCACAATCCCCCCAGGTGTGTATACGTAGGTGAAGAAGACTAGCCACTCACGAATGGCCAAGTGATTTACGAAAAGCGGTGATTGGGAAAACTTGTCGCTTGCCAATTGTACCTTCAAACGTATTCCAGGGCGGAATCTCTCTTGGCCGCACACGTAGGCTTCAGGCCAAAGGCCCGTTTCCAGCTCTGTGAGGGAGCTGTGTGCCAAATGGGAAGTTGACGAGGGTAGGAAAATGAGAGCGACTAGCTCAGATAGTCTGATTTTGAGAATCTAGGACTTCAAGATGTAATGATTTGATAAGTGTGTGCAGGTGCAAAGGGAAATGCTCCAATCTTGCTGCTTCCGTTTCTTGTTGTTCGAAGCGGGTGTTGTGCTGCCTAATGGCGGGTAAGAGGGAAGGAGCTGTGAAAAAGAGGCAGCTGCGACCGCGACACAAAAACGCGTCGACGGTTTCGAAAGAGCTGGTGGGTGCGCAAGGTCTGCACTCGCTCAGGAAAAACCTTCTTCGAATAAGGTTTTATCCTGCACAGCTTGAAAACAATGAATTACAAGACAAGAAAGTGTTTCGCTGACTTGCTGAAGAAGAAAAAAGGGAAACACTTTTATCAACAGCTTCAATCGTGCACTGTCTGCGCCTGGCCCATGATCCACATGAGCTTTGCAGAGTCGACAACGAATGGAATCATCGAACCAAATTCAAAGATTGGAGAGGGGAAAAAAAGAAACTCGCGAAAAGGCCAAGAAATTTTTTCAAAGAACTTGATCTCACACGAAGGAAATTGACCTTATCGGGGAAGAAGAGCTTTGAAAAAGGAAGAGAGAGAGAAAAGTGGAAAGAACGTCGAGACGCAACTAGAAGAAAATTCAGCACTTACTTGGATGATCGATCTTCGCCTTCTTCATTCTCAATTACAGGAACCTCGGCTTTTTCAGGCTCAGGTTTCTGTACCGCTTCGCGGATTGGAACTTCCTCTGTGGAGGGAGGCTCGTCGATGCCGTTCACCTTGGGTGCCATGGGTTTTGGGGATGAGGTGACAGTATCTGATGGGGCCTTGGGAGAAGAAATATTGGCTGTGGTAGGGGTTGGCGTGACTGCCAAGGGAGCTGGGGGAGCTGTCTCAACTGGAGTCAAGACAGTTGCAGGCACGGGCGGGCTGGGGCCACCCTCGAGCTTTGGCGATGGCTCAGCCATGGTTAAGGAAAGCTCGCGATGAGATGCAATACGATGCGATGGTTGATGGTTATGTTGCGTTGGGTTTGGGGATGGTGGAATCGAGAAACCCCTGGTCCCAAACTTAAGGTGCGTACCTTGCCAGGGCTAGGCAATTTGGCTCCACCTGCGACCGGCGTAAACTGTACGTCGATGGTACGAGGAGCGCGATCGCGCGTCGGTTGTGGTTACAGCAATGGAAGCCTAGCGAAGCGAAGTACCAAAACACACAACCGTGCATAAAAAAATAAACCAAAGTGCTGGTCAGGAATAAGAAAAGACGGTCGCACGGAAGAAAGAGCCACACTCCCTGTCCGGAAATGTGAAACCAAGTGGGAAGCTAGCAATGACGGCGTGTGGACGGCGACGTTAATTATTAACTCGAGTTGCGAGCAAGGGAGGGAAAAAAAACTGAAGCAAAAGAGAAAGGGGGAGAATAGATTGGGCGGATAAACCGGGACGCTCAAGTCTGAGTTGGCGGGTTCCCTGAAGGCTGTACCTTACTTATTAGTAAGTCGATGGGAGTTGCCTGACTATACTTGGTTTAAAGGCCAGGCCAGGGTAAAGCGCAAGGCGAGTGATGTTTGGGGAAAGAGGAGGATGGGGAAAGGAAAGTATGAAAGAGAGATGATGAGTTGTTGCAAGGGGAGAAACCGGAATGTATGAGACGCCGAGGAAGGCAGAGAGGAGCGAGAGAGTGAGAGACAGGTTTTAGTTTCCAATTGAGGGAGAGCCGACCAACTGATTAAAACGCGACTAATGGCTTGTGCAAATCAATGCGACCTAAGGCAATCATCGTACCCGGAAAAGCACCCAATCAACAGCTTGCGAAAAAGTAGTGCCCAAGTACCCAGTCGACAGTACCCATCTTTAAACTCTTCCTTGTCTTGCGATGATCGTCTCGCATTCAATTGCACAACTGGACGGATTGCTATATGTCGAACCTGCCAGCCAGTTACACGTGCAGCAGCAAATCCTAGGTCTACGGGTTAGAGTCGTGTCGACAGAGCACATTCACGTTGTGCACCTTCTGCTTGCCAGGCGCATGGTTGGTTGCGAAGAAAAGAAAAGTACAAGCACGGCACTAGGAACATAGCAAAGGAAACCGGATTTGGGGATGCGGCAGGTTTCATATCGCTCCCCCATAAACCTTACGGAGCAAGTAGTTACCGAAGTCGAGTTCGGTAATGTACAGCGACATTTGTAGTCGGTGTTGCTCGATGCCACAGGTGACCGCTTCATTCAAACAAGTTGCTGCTTCGCTTGGGTGGTTTTGTGAGTTGTCAATCTGTAAGCTGTCGGTGGTCTGCATCACTGATTAATTAATTAATTACACACAAGCACTCCATCGCCCCCATAACACAACTCGAATTCGACACAGCGCCATGGGCACATTGCATTGTAGGATTGCATATCGCTCCAGGCCAGAGCGATGCGACATTGAGAACAATAGCAATGCAGCTGGCCCCCAACAAGAAGTCGCATCACCACTTTCGCACCTATAATACGTAGGGTAGAGCTTGAAATCGAAACACCCTGGGGTGCAGCACCAAGACCCAAAGGTAAGCAGGGCCGGTACCCACGGGCAATGTACATTACACTCGCACTCAGGGGTGGATACGCCAAGCTGCGTTTGAGCGACGCCGTGACTTGGCTTTCTCTGGCTGATAGGAGACTTGGCCCGATGACTCCACCTTTTATTGGACCTTTGCGCATCCTCGAGTTGCCTGAGCAGATCAGAGCAGCAGCCCCCCTTGTCGCGCCACAACGATGCGGGTTGAGGCCACGTCTTCGAGCTGCGAGTTCCACGACAGCCAGAACCACCGACTCAAGGTCTTGAGAGGCGGAAACAAAGGCGGGCATGGCGCAGAGTCGAGATGAGACCTCGCTGTGTCTGGGGTTTGCTGCCCGCACGTAGGACTGGCGTCGGCTTCTTCGTGTTCCAAGGACTTGTCGGCATAAACTCCCCTGTACGGATGGATATGGGCTGATTGATTGGGGGTGGTCACACCCACGCACGTATGCACACTATTAGTTTAATCCATGAGCAAATCCCAATTATTAGCGACCATCCATCCAATCTAGCGCAGCCAGAATGACTGATTGGAACGAGACATGCTTTCGTTAGCAGCGCCAATCTCGAAACGTCCTCCCAAGGTTGGCATCTTTCGACTCTAGCCCACACAGCCTCTCACACCATCAACAATCGCGTCGGGCCTAATACCTGTACAACCAACCCAAGTACCTCGTAGAGACTGACGTGTGCCACCACTGTACCCGAGAGGTAGACATGGTATCTGCACTCTATCCATTGCCGCTTATCACGAGGAAATCACTTGTCACCATTACATAATGATACATAGTTGGTAATTTCAAACCACCAACAGTTCCATTTTATCGTTTTATCCTTGTTGACATGCGCGCAAATTTACTTTTTCTCACATGAAGCGCCAACAGAAAATTGGAAGGTTCTTGATCCAGGTCCAGGGCTCTGTCGCGCCAACGCCCCAGAAGTGGTATGAACAAACTCACAAGCAGTCTTCTCGTTGTGGGCATTGAATGCGCACAATCCTGAGTCACATTGCCATTCCTTCTTTTTCTCTAGGAGGGTGGCAAATCCTACATATGGCCTGGCCAGTCACCGTCAGCTCCCGTCCAGGTTGAGTTACCAGCCAGTCGGGTGGGTGACATGGAATTGACTCACCAATAAACCACTATCTCTATCATGATTTCCTTGAGGTTGCGGCCAACACGTAGTGATTACGAGAAGGAAAAGAGAGAGCGACAATAAACCAAAAAGGAAAAAAACTAGAAATCACATTCATTGTGTGCCTTGGACCCATGTATCACTGCTGGTTTCTTTTGATTTTCTGGAATCTTCGTCAGCGCGAGGGTTGTGAAAAGCCTTCAATTAGGTGTGACGACTTCCGGGTCATCCACTTACGAGTTCAGCTGCTGCATGCGCGACTGGCAATAGTAGGCAGTGCGGAGGTAGCCGCAAAGCTAACCGCAAAAGAAAATTACGATCAGGGATTTCCGACAGGCCATGAATGCGCCGACGAGGGTCGGAGTGTCAGACATCTGACAACGTTATGCCGTCTCTTGTGCTTTTGCGAGTCTCCGAAAAATGCCTGCCCAATCTTATTCTGCTATGCAGAGAGACGATTTGGCATCCACGCGACTCGGAACCTCAATTGCGCAATTCCGACTACTGCTGTTTTATTAGGTGTCCAGAACAAGCTCGGGATGCTCATTATCTCGGCATGCAGGCCTAGAACACGAAAGGTGGAGAAATTCAATTATCTGGGGATGTCATCAAGTTTCGGAATCCGCCTATCTGGAGCTTCGGCTCTTAACCAACTCTTAATGTAAATTCGTATCGCATTTAGTAGGACAACTCGTAATGTGAATTTGTGTCGCATGTAGTAGGGCAACTCTTAAATGTAAATTCGTGTCGCATTTGGTAGGGCTCGCCAGCACATCTGTTGACTGATATTTTCGAGCCATTGACAGGTCCCGACTTCTCTCACCTTCGTCCCCTTCCGCGGCCACGGCCACGTCCACCACGGCCACCACGGCCACCACGGCCACCCTTGCCTCCTCTATATCCGCCACGAGGGTTGTCAAACCGCTCGTAGACCTTCTCTTCACCAAACGCTCCTTCACCAAACCTCATGAAGTTGACTAGGCCTCGATCCACAATCGCGACGAGCACGTTGCGGTGCCCCCACTTCAATCTCTGATAGACCCTCCCAGGACCCTGCCAGGCTGGGTTCGGAGGATCGTATGGCGTAGACTCGAGCAGTGATTGAATCTGGTCTAAGTCCGGAACAAAGGTATCGCTTGTGTCTGTCACCGCGATGCGGAAATCTGGGGCAGGGGGGTTGCGCTTTGAGAAAGGAGCGCCTCCTGATCTCCAGACATGGTAAAATATCTTGAACGGATCTTGTGGCTCGGTGCTTTCAGCCGGGGCGGGGGAAGGCTTGTGCCGAGGAATGATGGCAAGCTGTTGGTAAATAGAATGATATGACCTGTAAAAACCAGGGGCTACCAGAGGTCCCTGTGAGTTGACCTTGGGTTCCTGTCGCAAACTCAGAAATGAGAAGAGCGATTGCCACAGGGGAAACCCATACCAAGAGGGTGAGACAGCTCGGGATTCACTTGGAAGCTCAGGATTTTGTGGTGCCCGCAGGATGTTGAAACCCCCTCTTTTGAGATGTGTGAAGACATGGTACTTGGAAAATGTTGTTTTGCCTCGCTCACCCTCAAATCCAAGGAGCAACGTGTAGGCAGCCTCCAGGGTTAAGGGCAGGCCTGCCTCATAGTCGTCCGGGCCAAAGCCTTGTTGGCCATCCGAGGCCGAAGGTTTGGGCAGAAGCTCCTCGAATGATTTGTTCGGCCACCACAAGTCGATCGTGCCTCTCTCGACGAGGTATAGAGCCTCCTCCGGCAATAGCCACAGTCTGCCCGCCCCATGCGCATCTTTGCCAGACGGGCATGACCGGCCAATGTCCTTCATCCAGTTCCCCTTCTCGTGCTCTACCACGACGACCCGTTCCCTCAATTGTATGTCATCGTCCTCGAGTTCGGCGAACCGGTCCGGAAAATACCAGGCTCTCACCCAGGCATCGCGGCGGTGTACCCTCGTGTAGCTGAGAACCTCCTCCATAGCCTGCCGGCTCGCCTCCAGAACATTACCCTGCGCCTGGGTGCCGTGTGACTCAAAGTCTTTCTCGCCTTTGCGAATCGTCTTGCTGGATATGCCCTTCTTCTCAAACATGGAATTCAGCTTTCTGAAATCGGCCACCCCATCTTCCATCGCTTCTTCGAGCGTTGGCGCATCCTCGCTGCCGGCGGCAGGCTGCCTCGAGGCTGTCGGAACATCGTCGTCGTCGAAGGCCATTGTGCCGATGCTCCATGCGCGGGGACTGATTTCGGTTCAAACCCCCAAATGTTTATTGTCCATGGGAATTAATTAGAGTAATGAAACCCAGAATTGGTGTTTGGTATTGAACCAAAGGTTGGGATCAATTGCCCTAGCTTTAAAGAAAAAGTTTGAAAATGATTCAAGAAAGCTTTCGCATCAATGCCGTGAAATTTCACGATTAGATCTTGGTGGGAGTGACATTACCCTACCCTATACCTAGTCTTCACATCGAAGACTCCCGTCCACTGCAGCTCGCGTTTTTGGTTCCCTTTTTGCTTGATTGCTTTCTTCACGGTTGTCAATCAATAATGGTCTGGAAGCTAATGATTTTCTTTTTTGTGAGCGTGGAAACATGGTGGGCTTAATACACCTATCTATTTTGATCTCCTCAATGGATGTGTGCATGTTTCCATAAGCCTTGATGTACAATTCCCACCTATATGAAGTCAAATATACACGTGAATTGACCCCTACATGATTTTATGTATATGTTTAATAATAATGCAAGCACTATAGTTGTCACATCGAACGAACGCGGAAGCAAGAATGTCTTGTGTAACTTCGTAATTGCAAGTCGTCCGCTATACCCCGCATCACAACTGGTCCAAAAAGCCAATATGGGAATACCCGCCTCTGATCGTTCACTCCAATCCGACGCCAGTGCAATGCCCTTCTCTTCGTTAAATAATCGATGCCTCAAACGCCTTAACCGTCATGCCATGTACTCAAAGCAGAGCCTTGCCTTGCCCCATTAGCTTGTTTCCTCTCCAGGGGTATCTGCCACCACGTTGCCTCCAAGAATCCTCATGTCATCCTTGGCTCGACTCCTCGGGCGGCCTAAAAACCACTCGCTATCCTGCTTCAACTGACTGGAACCGTGGACAGGTATGAGTAACCGTGGCCCTCGTCGTTGTTATGCTTTAGGTGTGTGAGCCGTGAATGGCGGCATGTGGACTGGGTGATGTAGGTGTGACTGACTGCAACCATGATGTCCGCATATCGCTGTAGCCCAGCATGAGTGGCGCACTGCTCGGGGGCCAAGCACAAGGAGGTTATAACTCAGGTCTTGCCTCTCGTCATCACTCAATAAGCGGCTTTTTCTGACCTCCAACCATGCACAACCCCAACGCTCGTAATGAGTCACGATCGCTAGCTAGAATGATGGAGTGTGCGGGAAGCATCGGGTTGTTGGGATCAACGTGAGACGCATCCTTGGCGGATTGCTCAATCGCGTCCATCTCTTCCTTGCAGCCCTGCTTGTCGAGTGGACATATTACAATAGGTTGTCGCAAGCTTACGTCCCGGGCACCACTGAGTTGGACCTGTCTGATGTTAACAAAAACTTCCCGAAACCGAAAAAGGATACAAGCCCTTCCCACCTTGATATTTATGTAAAATTCGATTTTGTACAACGTCGACGTTGTAGTGAAAGACGTCACTTCATACATGGGGAAAGCTGGCCTCCCTCGCTTGACGATGCCATCCGGGTCTCGGAGATCTTTGGAGGGGAAGCAAAGCCCCATGTTTGTCGCATACCCAGCTTCTGGTAGCTTGGTCTTGACCTTTTGGACTTGTTTCGATATCTTGTTGACCTTCTTCGTCGGCTCGTCGCCCTCGGGGTTGTAGGTTATCTCCTCTTCAATCAATAGAGTGATTGAATCAATGGTGACCCGCTTTGCCTTGCTCAACCAGTCTGGATTCGGGGACACTTTGATGTATACAGTAATGGGATCATTTGGCCCGTAACTCCATTTTGGAAGATTAATACCAAGATGGACGATGTTGTCGGCCGTTATCAGTTTTGTTTCGGGCTTATTGTACATGCCAAATGTGGAGAGGGTATCGTATCGTTGGAGGGGCATCGGGAAGGTGTATTTGTACTGATTGCTGTGGCCCTGCTGGACGGTAACCACCAGCTCGTAGTAGGTCTCGGCGATTCGATTTGGGAGTTGAAGTGAAGCTGGTGGGATTCGGCGGTTGGTCTCCTCGCCGCCCCGCCCAAAGGGAATAAATAATACGAAGGGGAGGTCCATCGCAATGACGCTCTCAGCCTCCTTGCCCGAGGCGCATCGGAATAGCAGCACCTCTTTCCCCACCACATCTGCTGCCTCTCTCCTCGGCGCGCCAAGGTGACGCTTGGCTAGGTTGTCGGCGTCGGGGTGGATAGTTTCGCGGCGTTGTAGACATATTCGAACTAATGAAACGGGAACTGGCATAGAAAAGCCGACACCAGGCCGGATCTCGACTTTCCCTTCGATGCGCGGCTATGGAGTTGTGATGGGTCAGCACAAGGAACCCCGCGGGACGATCGCCAGCACCCAAGGAGGGCCGGGACGGAGAGGCGACGAGCTGCCCAGGATGACTTACCAAGGTCGCTGAGATCCCAGGGTACCCAACAAGAAAGCTGCTGTTGGGCGGCCCAGAGACTCTGACTGTGGCCGCAGAGCCGGCTACATTGGCCATAGCCATTCTGTGTGTGTGCTGCTAGCCCAGAAGGGCAGCCACCAAGCTATACAAGCTTGTCGCTCGGAAGTAGGAGGAAAGAAGTTGCAATAATTGCTTTCCAGATTGTTCCGGATGTCTTCATATGCTTCTCGGTTCTGTGGTGTTTGGCGTGGTGGCTCGCGGAGTTGGTGGGATTGGTGTTGTCGCCTGTGTCAGATTAGATAGAGGTGGCGTTGGAATCGTCGGGACGCACGCGGCGGCTGTCGTCGAGCTTGTGGCAGAGGCTACGAGATGATGGTGTCATCACAATTCTGGGGCACAAGATATAGATCCCATTGACTGGTGAGGACGGCAGAGGAGCGGCAGAAACCGCACAGCAGTACGGTCGGGAGCAATTTTGGTTGCGACAGGCTGGATTCTTCCTGAGAGTGAGCAGACGTGCGGCGGCGGTGGTGGCAGCATGGACATGGAGTCCTACAAGGTGCAAGGTAGTGGTCCTAATAGTGGTGTTGCGGCTGCTGTTGGTGGCTGACACTACCCGATGAGGCTGGTACTGTGGAGAATGCAGTGCGGTCTGGTCTGGTCCCCTCGGCCGCTGATGTTGGGCCTGGAGGTACTGAGCTGCGCTCGTGTGGGATGTTTCAGCACGGCGATGGATCGCGGAGTGTGGGAGATCCAGCTGGAATTCGGAATCTTGGGCTTGTTCGTTGATTGCCGGCCGTAGGTAAGGTAAGGCGACACCCACATGCACACGCACGCACACACACACACCGCAGGCGGAGGTGCTGAGAGCCTTATTAATTAACTAAGGTACCAAGGGTCTCGTGAGATTTCGCTCATTTCAGTCAGCCAGGTGGTGACTTTGGTGGGCTGCGGGGAAATGTATCTTGTACATACGCGGTGTTTAAGCCTTTAAGGTGTGGTGGGTGTTCCTCAGCTGGTCGTAGCGCGTACCCAATTGCCTGGACCAGCAAGAATTACTGGCGCTGATTGCATTGGATCCGGCCGCTATGAATGGCTGTCCGCTGGCCCTACGAGAGGGGCTGACAAGCTGAATGGACAACGCACTGCTGTCCAGTCAGACGTACAGGAGATCACATATGGCGGTCATGGCGAGCAACTTGTGCGTCCCTGGCGGCCTCAGTACAGGGTCTCTCTGGCGAGCCAACGCCTTACGGCGGCCAGCTGCTCATCCTGCGATTTGCAGCAAAACCCCGGTTTTCACCCCACTGTCAAAGGTACATTGCATGCCTTGTACATACACACATCCAGAGGATTATTCAATGCGCGGTGGACCCAGCAGGGAATCCGCAAATACTTGAAACTCGGCCGATGCTGCGCCAATTTGCCCACATCAGCCAGCATCCTACCAGGTGTTCATGTATGTCTGTGTACCAAAATCACCCTTGGTCACTGGTTCGGGATGCAACCATTTGATCCAACAAGGTTTTTTGCCCGTGGTACCCTCAATGGATGGTACGGTAGCCCGGCGGATAAGTACGCTACCACACCAATCAGGACGAAAGTACCTGTAGTCTTTGGATGTCAGAACCAAGCACTGCATAACATCGGTCCAGATAACACCTTGTGATTACCACCCGGGTCTGACGGGGTCCAATATTGCTTCTGCCTGGGGGCCCAGACTGGCATGCCAACGAGCGTTGGCCCCAGTCCAGAGCTGTCAGTATCCGATATGTGATGTCTGCTACCACCATGGCGACGTTGTGGAACAGGCAGGCCAGCTTGGGCAAAGATGGAGGGACCGATCTTGTCTTGGCATCCCTTCTCTGGCTGGGAGCAGAATGTGAGACTCTTTCTGGACCCATGTCAGAATAGGGCAGACCGGCTACCTAGTAATAATCGAAACTGGTTAATGCCCAGGCCAACCTTATCGTACCCAGCCGGTGCCAAGGAGAGCATGTTCCTGGCTGCAAACATTGATTGATCCTCCGCCGCCCGATCGGCGACCCGTGCCAGACCCACTCCCACGCGCGTGTGTCTTCTCCATGATCGATCCATCTTTCCCACTATCATTCCATTATTTGCTTGCAGTCGAGACAGACGACACCTCGTGTTGCGAGTACGACGTCACTGCCTTGACGAGTCACGCGAGGTGCAACCCCGCTTCCCGAGAAGCTCGAATTTGGCCCCGCCGGATTGAAAGCAACAAGCGAGAAAAAAAAAATACTCAGCGTCCGTCACGCCTCCAGGCATCATGTCCGTCACCTTGCACACCACCCACGGGGACCTCAAAATCGAAGTATTCTGTGAGAGCGTCCCCAAGACCGCAGAGGTGAGCAGCGCCACGGGGCCTAGGCTCGCATCATCAATCGGAGCGTCGCGCTAACCCACTTGTTCAGAACTTCCTTGCCCTTTGCGCCTCCGGATACTACGACAAGTCCCCCTTCCACCGCCTCATCCCCAAGTTCATGATCCAGACGGGCGGCCCAGCGAGCCCGACACCCGAGAACCCCAAGGGCGGTAGGTCCATCTGGGGCGGGAACTTCGAGGACGAGATCCGGCCCGCCCTGCGCCACGGCGCGCGTGGGATGGTGTCGATGGCGAACAAAGGACCTGGCACCAATGGCTCCCAGTTCTTCATTACCCTTGACAAGGCGCCTCATCTGGATGGGCTCAACACCGTGTTTGGGAAGGTGATCGGCGACGACGGAATCGCCACGCTGGCTAAAATGGAGGCTGTCGAGGTCGACAAGAAGAACCGTCCCAGAGAGCCGTTCTGCATCGAGAGCATTACGATACACGCGAATCCCCTGGCTGGCTGAAGTGTTTCACAACCGGATGTTTTTGGGAGCCAGGGGCCAGTTCACTAACCTGCATTTTGCCTCCGGCCGCTTTTCAAATTGGGGTCCCTAGGAGGTACTCGCATATATCCGTGTGGCGGTCTGTGAACTGTACCGTGGATCGTACTTGGTGCGATGACCACCCACAACAGTCTTTGGAGCCGGCCATACCTGGACGCGGTCACGTCGGGCAAAGATCCTGGTCTGTGATCGTTACCTCGCTTCACTAACAGCAATAAGGTGGCTTGAATGCGACACTACTTGAGGTCAAGCCTCACCACACCAGGGAATTCTGAGCCCCTTAAAGGGAGGTATCTGCCTCTTTGGACTTATTCGAACATACCCAGCTAGTTATGTGGTGCCGGAAGAAATAGGAGTTTTCTACGTCGTAGTGTAACGCAAGTTGGCTACCCCTATGGCAGCTGTCTTTCAACTATAGAGCTTCGGCTTATTGTATTGAGTATCCGGGGAGGATAGCCAGGGATGTGAGGTGTATATTTTGTGTGCCTCGACTTTGCGGATGAATGTCTTGCTATGGCTGGATTTGTGGTTTCTATGGATGGGTTGGCCTTACAACCCACAAGAGCATTCAAAATAAAGGAAATGCCAAGATGTAGTGAGCGACGCGCAGTCGCCGCTCAGCTTAGACCAAGAATGCCCACATTTGATGGGTTGGCAAATGGTTCACATGTAGACAAGTTCACAAGGCCGCATCTAGTAGGCATTCAGACTTGTATTGTATATAAATTTAGTGATTCTTGGTTCATATCCTCATTCCAACTATCAAGTTGATAAATATAAAAAGTCGCAAAAAGCCTCCCAATTTAGACCAGAAGTCGGTTCCCAACCGCGGGATGCGCGAAACAGTCTGCATCCCATTCATTTATTTGCCGCTCAGAAAACGTGAAACTCCAAACCCTTCAACTGCCACCGGACGAATACCTGCTGATCTAGTATAATGTGTTATCCTTATTTCCCAGTGCGATACCAATGAACCCCTCAAAACGCCACCGCTTTATTTACCGTCCCCCCCTTTATGATTCGAACCGGGGACCATGGAGCGACTTTGTGTCGTACAATATGAACGTTGCTAACCGACCCGTCTTCTCTTCAACCCACGAGTGTCCTGTCCCAAGTCTTCCCTGGTAATCTCTTCTGTTCCAGTTGGACTGGGCGTGCTGAATTCACCGTTTGGTGCATTGACATGATCTGTCGCACTAGCCATGTTGGGGGGTCCGCCGCCCGTGAAATCAATATTGAAGTCGCTGCCAGTGCCGCCAAATGTAACAGAATCATCCAAATGGTTGTCGAAGTTGAAGTATTGGTCAAAATCCACATGGTTCGTATCAAAGTATGTCTCAGGGGCATCTTCAGTTGGTGGAATACGACCTGAAGGGCTCAAGGGACCTAGCATGTTGCTCAGTTCGGTAATCTTCTGATCCTGTTGATGTTGGAGACGTTCTAGTTGATCCAGCTCTTCCTGATTCGCGCTTATCTGGTTCATCGGGAGTTGGGGCATGGCAGCTGATTTCATGATAGGAGATAGTGACGGTGCTGCCGAGAGGTCTGCAGGAGGGGGCGAGTACTTGGGCTGTTTGGGCTTTGGAGCGGGCTGTGGTGCTGGTTGCGTCGCTGCGACGGGGGCTGGAGGCACCGAGTTTGGTGCACTCACTGAAGGCGATTTAGATTGGCGCGCCATGAAATTGGCCAGCTTGTTCCGTTGTTCTTGGTCCAATGAGTTGGGCGCGCTTGCAACAAACTCAGCCGCTTGAGGGAGATCCATGCCTGATGAGTTGTTCGCGTTGTGATCGTTGATGATCCGCATCATCCGTTCCTGAGGGTTACTTTCCAGTTCCTGCCGTATGTTAGGTGGTGTATCGGCCGCTGGAGAGCCATCGACTAGTTCGGTGATGTGACCCATTTCCTGGTTTTGGTACTGTGATCTTCCTGTAGGTGCAGGTCTAGCTGGGCGGGGGGCCACGTTCTGGGAAGGGATGGGTGGTAGGAGGCCACGCGCTCGCTTTTGAGGATGGCCTCCCACTCCCACCCCAAGTGCGGCTGTAGCATCTACATTGTTCTGGAAAAAGTCGCCCAAATCCACCACACTCCCTTGTTGGGCTGATTGTTGACCCTGGCTTGCGATCATGCTCGAGATGATATCACTGACACTCTGCGTGTTACCCTGTTCTTCTAGAGACTTTCTAAACAAGTTTGCTAGAAAGCTGAGTATCGCGTTGATTGAATTCTGATGCCTGTCATGCTGGCTCTGGAAGAGCATGGCCTGGTTGTATAAATCTTGATTGTTTTGCTGCAGGCGATTAATAGTTCGGGCGATCACTTTCTGCTGCTCCCTGACCTTGTTGATCTCGTCTCTTATGACTGCCATTTCCTTTCTGGCGACAGATTGGTTTTCCGTTGATGGCAGAGACCTGTTGTTTTGGGTACTAGGAAGACTCTGCCCTGGTCCGATGTTGTCCTCGATGACCCCCTCATCATCGCTGTCGACCTCTCCTTCATTGGACTTGGTGGGTTTTTTCCCAGTCGCCTTACCCCCCTTGGGCTTATTGATCAGCCACAAGAGGTTGGGATGCCCCCGCCGGAAATAAGGATTGTAGTACTCGCTAGGACTCTTGTTCTTCCTCTCACTGGCTCGCATAGAGTTGTCAGATAGTCCAACGCGCTTGTGGAAACCGTACATGTTGAGTTGTCGTACAAAAGAGGCATAGTTGTTGTGTTTGAAAAGTTCGGGGATAAGGGTCTTGGCGAATTCGTCTTCATCAAGCACAATGAATGAATCTCCCTTTTCCGACCATCTGATGAGGTCCTCGTTCTTGCCTTCTTCCAAAAAACTATTGACGATATACTGTTAGAAAATGAAAACGAGCAAAGCAAATGAGCGGTCAGCCAAAAGAACATACCTGCTGAGCTTCTGCACAAAGGGAGGAATTTGTTTCCTCTTCCCTTGCGCCTCTCTCTTGGCTTTTTGAGCCTGTTCCTCCAGAGCATCGATGTTGTCCTGCTCGGATACGCCGTCCTCTTGAGGCACAAGAGAAGATTCATCTCCAACGAAGCTGTTCCAGTTGATGGGGGTATCGAAGTTCGCGCGTTGAGTTGTGGGTACCAAGGCTTGATTCATCGGTCGCCTAGCTAATGAATTGTTTGCGGTCGCAGCGCTCTGTGTATATTGATGTTGATTTTGAAGAAGATCGTAAGAATTAACACCATTGCCGGTAGCGTCGGCGAAGGCGTCGAGGCCATCTCCGCCGCCATTCCATTTCACCATCTGCTCCCCCATCATATTGTTGGTCGCGAAAGGCTGCTGGATAGATTGCTGCATCGGAACGATGGGGTTGGCCCCGGGAGCAACCCGTTTTCTTGGGTTGGTGCTAGACATAGAGAGCGGCTCTCCGGTGGGTACGGTCGCGGTCGGAGTGTGGGAAGACGGTTAGGCGCGTAGTGATAAAAACTGGCGAGATATTGGGCTTGAGCGGATGCGAGGAGTCAACTGCGGCTTCGCTGGGCCGCTGCTCCAGCCTGCCTTTTTGATGCGAAATCTCTGCCTCGTGGGATCGGCGGTCGGGCTTGAGTCGCTACACTGAGGATAGGATAAGGCGGGTTTCTCGACAGCGTAGGGCTATTTGGCCCTTGTTCTTCCTTGGGTCCTTGGATAAATTTGAAGGAGAAGACAGGTGGGAAAACAACTGGAGGCGTGGAGGTTGCTATTGATAGAGGTGTCGCACCCTGGTTAGGACCAAGAAGCTAAGGGCCTGAGCAACGTTTTGGTCCTTCGTCGCGTATTCGTGAACAAGCGGCTGAATTGGGGCTCGCAGTGATTGGAACGTGAAGATATCGTGATTAAGCGAAAGTTGGGGATATCGGAATATATCTAGACCGTGCCTTCGCGTAAAAAAATAACCTGGGCGGTTCGCGGACTGTGTATCGAGATGGTGTAGTTGTAGTTGCAGTGGTTCAGCCTTGGATCCGCGGGGAGATGTTACTTTTGGGCCCCGCTAAATTATAATCTTTTTGAAAAGCAGGAGAAAAATTGTCACCGAGGCGATAACGAGGCAACTGGGAAGGCAAAAACAGAAGAAATCTAGACTTGCCGCAGACAAAGCATACGGGAGCCTGAGAGAGTTGTAGGGAGGAAAACCACAGGATGCTCCTAGCAGAATTGCATGTCGTAATTCCCTGTTGGAACCCAAAGTGCTTTTGCAGGTGGAGATCCGCCAACTCGCCTTAGGCAGATAATCAATTGTCATCCCGCGCTAAGGCTGGGGAGCAGAACAGACCGTCTCAGTCAGTACTTTGTCAGGATCCGCGAACTAGAGCCAGATATTGGAGATAAACCGCCAGGCTACGTATCGACTACATTGGATGCCCCTCCGTCAAAGCTACATTTGAGAGATATGCTGTCTCTAGTCAAGGGCAGAATTGAAACAAGGTCGGAGTAAGGTGACTGCGTTTTTCTCTCTCCCAACGGTCTCCACTGGCGAGTTAGTACCAAGCCTGCTACGGCTGCTAATGCTAGCACCATGCAGATGTCCCTGGCCTAACATCCACGCACTCACCGGTACTTTGATTATGTCAGGACTTCCGTTTCTGAGTCTTAGATAGGTAGCGTCGTTAGTAAAATGGTTAATTCTTGGTGTAGCGCCCGGATAGCAGGTTCAAAGGTACTACGTGACGTCTTCTGGGACTAAGGCAACGGTTTGACATCTAGGCTGGTTCTACCAGCTTTATGACACGATGCAATATGCTCAGCCCGCCGAGGTGAAAGACTACATACAGACTGGGTTTGATAATGAAACTGGGGATCGTAAATGTCCTGTACGTCATCGAGTTCGGAATAGGGAAAAGAAACCCATTCGTTGGGGCGTAGAATCAAAATGGCCTCATAGATCAGAGCATATAGAGGCCGCTTGGATTCAAGCAATTGAGAAGTCAATTGCTTCAGCCAAATATTCGAGATAACCAGAACTCTGTGCTGGCATTCTCCCTCAGTTTCCTCATGCGACTTCCCTGGTCCATCTATATCCGAAGAGCAGGGATTGTTGCTGACCATATCAGGATCTTATCTTTCCTCAGGTACTGTCAAGGGAGGTTTTTTTTTTGAAGCAGCGTGCTTGATCCGATCCGAGAACGACTCACGGACCCTATAATGCTGCGCGCATAATCTCGTCTGAACATGGTTCTCTCCAGTTTCATATTCTAAGCCTGTTTGCCAACAAGGAAAGATGAGAGTCTGCGGAATATTGATTTTTTTTCTTTTCTTTTCTTTTTTTCTCCTAATCATAGTTTATTTTAAAATTTCCTCACTTTTCCTTTTCTCCCCCAATATGATATGAAAACCAAAAGCAAAAGCATATGCTCATGTCCTCATGGGAGAGGTGACTAGGGCTAAACATGGGAAGTTGGGACCATCAAATTCCCAATTAGTGAACACCCGTCTATGGTGCTGTAGTCATTTTGATCAGTTAGAGATTACGAAGCTTCATTTCGCTCCTCTCCCAGCTAACGATGCAGCTTGAGCAAGTTTCGCGTTCCTTGCTTGATCTCTCTTCTGATCCCACGCTCGTCCTGATTGTCCCTCTCTTGCGTCTCGATCTGCCCGCTTCCCCTTCTTCAGCTCCCGCGCCTTTTCGCGAGGATCAATAACGACCAGCTCTTCTTCTGCCTTCTTGCGATTGCTCAAGTCTTTGCCGAGTTTATCAGCCGCAAATGACAATGTATGTGACATCCAGCCCTCATCATCACTGTCCTCTTTTTCCTGCTTGTCCCAAGAGGTGCAGCTCTGACAATTGGCAATGAAGTGAAGATCACAGAGCTCTGCCTCGCCCTCCTCTGGCTCCTTTCCACCTTGCTCCGTGTCCACAGGCTCTGCGGGCTGCTGCTGCTGCTCCTTTTCTGGAGGTGCTTTGTCCAATCTGGACCGGAAGGCCTCTAGTAATCGGAATGTCTTCGGATCGTCATTTCCGCTGCCGCCCGGTCTTCTCTTACGACCTCCCTTGGTCGACGTTTCTGGAATCATTGACTCGAACGCCGTCTTTTTCCGCTCCTCAACTGGCTTTTCACTATGCACAGTACGCTTCATAGATGCTTTGAGAGCAGCAATTTCTTCGTTTGCTTTTTGTAACGCGGTTTTCCTCGGAGGGCTGGGTTGCCGAGGAGGCTCTGGCGATGGGTCCTTTGCCGCACGCTGAGTGCTCGTCTTCTTCTTTCCTTGCTCACCACTCTCCGAGTCCTCTTTTGCAGGATCTCCGTCTACTTGAGGCTTTGCGGGCTCCGTTGATTTTAATGTTGGTGATTTCTTGGGGGTCGGCTTAGGAGCCTTCTTTACGACGGGACTGCCTTGTGACTCCTCCTCCTCCGTGATCAATCTGGTGTCGAATTTTGCCTTTTTGAGCACTGGTAGATCATCGTCACCCTCCTCATCCCCGAAGCTGAGCAATTGTTTCCCGCCCTTGCGCTTTTTCTTTTTATCTTTTGCCGCCGGGGCCTTGTGTTGCAGTTGGGGAGCAACCCGGGTTCGCTTCTTCATGTCGTCGAACGGATTGAGGAGGATCTCGATTCGCTGGATCTTGACGGGGTACAAGGGCCGATCCGTGCCTTCTGCGATTTCAGATTCCCCAATCTTCATCAGGTTGTAGATCGTATCACCGGCGACCCTCCCAAACAAGGTGTTCTTGTCGTTCAATTCCACAGTCTTGTCAAGGGTGAAGAAAAACTGGCTGCCGTTCGTGTCGACCCGGCCCTCGTTCGCCATGGCCAAAAGACCGCGCCTGTTGAACCGTAGTCGGGAGTGGAATTCATCTTTGAAGTTGACTCCTTGCGGGCCGGCATTCTTGCCTCGGCGCTCGTCCATCGGCCAAGGGTCCAGGTCGCCGCTGAAAGCCCCGCCGTCGAATATCGATTCGCCTCCATTCCCAGTGCCTGTGGGGTCGCCGCCCTGGAGGATGAAGCCTGGAACAAGCCGGTGGAAAATCGTGTCGTCGTAGTAGCCGTCGAGCGCAAGCTGGAGGAAGTTGCGACACGCTAGCGGCGTTTGTTTCGCGAAGAGCTCGACGGAAATCTCCCCTATGGTCGTGTGGATAATCGCCGAACCTGTCGGCTGTGGCTCGAGGTTGTATATCGCCGACATTACGCAGGATTGATCACAGATTTCTAATCAGCGACAATGAAAAGCAAAAAGCCAACGTCTGGGAGCTGGAGATGAAGGAGATAAACCAAGCTTATCGATAACACACACCGTGTGTTGTTGATTACATAACAGCTCTCATACGTCGTCCGAGGGACTATTCTACAGCTGTAAACCTAGCTTGAATTCAAGTCGCATTGTTTTATGGCAATTGACATTCACATTTTTTGGACATTTGATTTATTTTGAATATTTTTTTTTTTCATTAACATTGTACAAGATGTGAGACTAACATATTTACATGGGAATAGGCTCCAACATCATCATAAAAAAAGACTTCATGTCATGCACTTTGATCATGTGCTTCATCAATCTTTCCCCGAGGGTTTTCTTTCGCTTAGAAGAGAGCACCACCCATGCGAATAGCCACAGACTTGTTCTCGGTGTAGTTGGCGAGAGCGGCCTCACCGAGTTCACGGCCAATACCGGAGGACTTGAAGCCACCGAAAGGCAGGGCGTGGTGAAGCATGTTGTAGCAGTTGACCCAGACGGTACCGGCGCGGATGGCGTTGCTGACACGGAGAGCAGTGTTGAGGTCAGCGGTGTGGACAGCGGCAGCGAGACCGTACTCGGTGTTGTTGCCGAGCTCGATGACCTCGTCCTCGGTCTTGAACTTGGCGATGGCGCAGACGGGACCGAAGATCTCCTCCTGCATGATCTTCATGTCGGGACGGACATTGCTGAAGATGGTAGGCTTGATGAAGTAACCCTTGTCACCGTGGCGCTCACCACCGACCTCAACAGTGGCACCCTCCTCCTTACCGCTCTGGATGTAGCCCATGATGCGGTCGAACTGGAGCTGGGAGACCTGGGGACCCTGGAAGGTCTCGTCGAGGAATGGGTCACCGACCTTGTTGGCGAGAGCACGCTTCTTGAAGGCCTCGAGGAACTTGTCGTAGACACCCTCCTGGACGAAGATACGGGTACCAGCGCAGCAGCACTGGCCGTGGTTGTAGTAGATACCGAAGTTGACCCAAGAGATGGCCTGCTCGATATCGGCATCGTTGAAGACGATGTTGGGGGACTTGCCACCAAGCTCGAGGGTGACCTTCTTCAAGTTGGAGGCGGCAGCAGCCTTCATGATCTGGCGACCAATGAGAGTAGAGCCGGTGAAAGCGACCTTGTCAATGTCCATGTGGGAAGAGATGGCAGCACCAGCAACCTTGCCGAAACCGCTCAGCAGGTTGAAAACACCGGGAGGGAAGCCAGCCTCCTTGACGAACTGGGCGAAGACGAGAGCAGAGAGAGGGGTCTGCTCAGCAGTCTTCATGACGATGGTGTTACCAGTGGCCAGAGCGGGGCCGATCTTCCATGCCAGCATGAGAAGGGGGAAGTTCCAGGGGATAATCTGACCGCAAACACCGATCTGCATTGAAGATTAGTCTTGGGCCTTGGAGATCAAACGACGGAAGTCGTATCAGGGGATACATACAGGCTCGGGGCGGGTGTAGTGGAACATGTCGGGGGCGATGTCAATGGTCTTGCCGGTAATCTTGTCGGCCCATCCACCGTAGTAGCGGATGCAAGAAACAACGGCAGCGACGTCGCCACGGGCCATGGTGATGGACTTGCCATTGTCGAGAGACTCAACGGCGGCGAGGAGGTCGAGGTTCTTCTCAGCAATATCGGCGAGCTTGAGCATCAGCTTGCTGCGCTCGTTTGTGCTGGTCTGGCGCCATGTGGTGTTGAAAGCCTTGCGGGCTGCGGCGACAGCCAGGTCGACATCCTTCTCGGTAGCCTCGTGGACGGAGACGATAGGTTGCTCAGTGGAGGGGTTGAGAACCTCGAACTTCTTCTTGTCCACACCCTCGACCCATTCGTTGTTGATGAACCTATAGACACATCGATGTTAGTGGCTGGTGGGTATTGGGAGAATAGGCTCAGGTGACTCCCCATGGGGAAGAGAGCTGGAGAGACTTACAGGCCAATAGGCTGCTGGTAGTCACCAGTGATGGGGGTGTTGAGGGTAACGGTCAGAGTCATCTTGGCTTTGGTAGAAGTGTGTGAATGGTTGGGTATCGTGTGGGGTAGGATTGAGGAGAGAGTGTGAGGAGGAATGAGATGCAAGAGAGAAAAAAACGGTTGCCAACTCGGGGGAGGAGACGAGCTTTATGATGTTGCGACGATGCCAGTCGCCCATCATGGTGGGAAAGCGGGGTTTCGAAACATGCCTGACGCTAAGTGAGCTTCACCCCACAAAAGCTCCGTGATTCCATGTGGGATGTCTCTCGAGGGGCGATAGAGGAAATTGTGGTGGGCGGCGAGCCGGACCAGCAGGGCAGGCGGAGAGCTGTTCTGGAAGCAGCACAGAGTCGTCAAGAGACGTCCCGCCACGGCTCCGCGCTGAGCCAGTGAGGACGGCACTAGTGGGGGCCTAGCGAATCATTAGCGCGTCTGCCCTCGTTACAATTACCCTTCGGATGCGGATGCGGATGCGTCTGAAAGTAGGTGGTAGGCAGACCTTCCCCCGCAAATCGTTGTCAATCCATGCAATGTACCCACCACCATTTGTCCTAGGGTGGTTTTTGGATGCCCGCGTTTAACCACGTAGCCGCCTGCCGTCTGTGGCTGATACAGCGGTTCCTGTCTACGCACAGAGAGGTACCCTCCCTTTCTCCTCAAGCCGGAACCGATGCGGCTGGCGTCGATCTCCCCCAAGTCCGCCCGAGGACGCCAGCGTTCCAGCTCACGAGGCAGTGGTGGGCTGGAGAAAAAAACTAGG
The DNA here is from genome assembly GCA_902141235.2 of Clonostachys solani. Classification (NCBI taxonomy): domain Eukaryota; kingdom Fungi; phylum Ascomycota; class Sordariomycetes; order Hypocreales; family Bionectriaceae; genus Clonostachys; species Clonostachys solani. The sequence goes on from CABFOC020000097.1 coordinate 458,612, forward strand.
CACCCCTCAATGGATCTATGTGGGGTAAATGTCGGGTCCGCACCGCACCAGCCCAGGCTTGGAGACGGCACAGAGTACGATCGCTGGCCCTGGCCGCAATATCTCTTATTAACCCCTCACGACGTCCAAGGTTCCACTAATATCTCCCCCAAAGAAGGCTAATTTGCTAGTTTAGTGGCGCCCGGCTGTCTGTCCTGCCAACCACGTCGACGTAGTGCTAATCATGCTCTGCTACAGTGTACTCGCCACTTGGTTGATTTTCAACTACCACCCGCTGTGTCACTGTGCAACTACCCCGCTCAGACATGCACTAGGCCATGTCTCATCTCTGACGTGCCAATTGGACATCAAGTCACACCGGCGGCAGATGGCTGACTCCCAGGGCTTGCCACTCGTATGTAGTGCACACAAACATATCCTGGCACGTAGATACACTGCCTCGGGGATGAGATGTTTGGTCCTGCCCGCGCGTCGCTGGACCTTTCCCCAGCAACCGAGGCAGGGTGACACTTGGCCACCAGAGCGGTTGGTTTTTACTGGGGCTCTGGGCAAATGGCGAGCCCCTCCTCGGTGCAAAGGACGGCGAGGTACCCCACACCATATCTGAAGCATGGCCTGTAAACACAGACTCGTGTCCCTCCCGGTCGCGGCGCCGCTTGTCCTAGCCCAGACGCTCCGGTCCTCCTTTGGTCCAGGTCATGCACGCATCCTGCTGACCCGGCCAACAGGATGCATGGGTGAAAGCACTGCCGCCTCCGCCGTGTCCACCGCGAGCATGGCCACGCTGAAGCCTGCTCCGAAACTCCGTTTTCCATCCCGCCTCCAAGATGCTCAATGTCCAGATCTTGTTTAGTTTGCAAAGCTGCGGGTCCGCTCTGGGGTCTGAGGGGTTGCAGTTACCTCCCGAATCCAATTGAGTCGCGGCTGGCGAATGAGAAGTTCTTCCATTTGCACATCATACGACTCTGTGAGCCACCATGGATGGTCAACGCTTCGGGTATGTTATGTAACGTAAGGTATAACACTTGAACCAATCTAGATGATCTCCCAACCTTTAGGTTCATTGACTCATTGACTCCTCACTTTCAATTTAGCGATCGGTCGTATTGCAGCATGCCTGACAAGTGGGGTGCTTTGTTGAGGATTTCCCTGAAGGATCATGCACTGATATTATTAACCTCCTACACATACATAACACAATTTCTGGATGCACGCATGACCTATTAAACTGGAGTTTTGATTCCCCCATCCCCCCTCTCCCTTTGACCGTTCGAGGTGGGATATTTTAAAACCTTGTCTCCCCTACCCCTGACTCAATCTTCGTTGACAGATAAGCTGTGCCACGTCTTGCCGCGCTTACTTCACATCGTGAGCACTTATCCTTCCTCATTACGTGATGAGGCCGAGAACGACAAACCGAGACTTCCGCAAAAGAAATATCTCTGGTTCAAACTCCACTTCCGAGCGCAAGTCTCCCACCTTCCTCTCAGCTTGCCGAAGCATGTTTCAGATGTCGCACTTTTGCCATGAAGAGTTGGTATTGGCGTTCGGACTAAGAATTGACCGTTCGACCCCGACCATTAGAAGTTGTGATATTCTCACATTGAGGAGTTGGCGCCCTACGTGAGCAACTGGAAGCAACGCCACTCCTCCCGCATTTGAGTTGCAGGTCCCAACTTGGTAAAAAAGCCCATCACGATACCAAGGAAGACTCAGGGTTGAAGGAAATTCAATGGGAGAAATCACCTATGCGGCTGCATTTCTTTTTCATTGCTTCTTTCTCAGTGCCTCTCCGTCATTGCGCCACCCTCAGCCATCTTCTCTGACAAGCAGGCCTTCAATAAGATACGATCGCTGCCCTGGGACTATCCTATAAATGAAGACCGAAAGCGCTGATCTATACCGATTCTCTGATAAAAACTGTGGTCGAACGTGTCCAAAGCTTTCATCTTTCATGACTGCGATCTTCCAAGAACCTCGAATTAAGAACACAGAGGCCTGTAGCTATGGAAAGGTAGGGATGATGAACAGAGACTCTGGCACTAGCATCTACAGGCAAACTCGTCAATGGATGTCCCTAGGACACATGGCCTACGCTATGCATACTTATAGTCTTTATTTGACAGTCCAAAAAAGGAATGCAAGTCTGGAATGGCGGCTTTGATATAAGCTTCTTGGGGTTCCATCTCTGAGCTGCTCGCCCGCATGTGCTCAGTCTATAATCGTCGAGGAATTGAAGAATCTCGATGCGCCGAATGATCATATTATCCATCCTAAAGCCACGTTAGTATTTGCTAAATATACTGGGAAAAGTAGGAATTGAAGCTACTTCTCTCATGGCTGGCAACTATACGTTACGAGGGATGTTATCCTCCTACTGACTAAAATTTACCCCTCGACCATGAGGCAATGAAACTCTGGAATTATCTTTCGGACTAGATACTAAATATTGAAAAAAATATTGATTATTTGGTGCCAAGTTGCCATTCTATGAAGAAGGAGACGACAGAGATTTTTGTCTAAATGGTTGGCAAGTTAACGCTCTCAGTGTTACGTTTCATGCAAACTTTATCTACTGCCGAATTCCGATGAGAGTGATTTAATTTGATTTCCCTTATGTTATTTAGTTTTAGTTGTTCAATGACCTGGGTATCTGCGCCTCTGCCTGGTGGAGAGAAAATATCATTTTCATCCTAGATTTTTCTGGGACTTGGAGAATGCCTGCAACGGGGCATCAGACCCCCTAGCGGCCATTCACCGTATCTGTCTGTGGGTTAGGTATTGAATATGATCGACAGAACCATGCACTTTGTATTTATAGAATCGGTTCTTAAACTGACTGCTTGGACCCCATGTCGCATGCAGCGAGCGATTGTAGATCGAGGGTTTATGCGCTGTAACTACCATGATAAGCATGTGAATATTTCTCCGTCAAGGAAATGGAACCAGTTGTGTATGTATCCCGGTTTACGTCCTTGAAGGATATGGTTATTAGCCACCTTTGGGTCGAGGCCACTGAGCAACTGGCCAATCGCCAGGCTTTTCACTATTGAAAGATTGCGTCCAACAATCAAAGCACTAGCGAAGGATATGGAGAGTTTGAGCAACGCTGGGTGCTTGAATCTATCTCAACCAGGAGCCCAGAGTCAAATGGAGTGATTGCACTGGGCTGGAGCGCAGCTGTTATTGTAGCGCATTCAAGATCCTACCTGATTTGCCAGTTGATACACATGATTGCTTCAAGGAATAAAAATGGTTTCATTCGCAACCACTCTATTTATTAGTGATGCAAAAGTGTGGTTTGGTGTTCTCAATGCAACAAAAAAATCTTCTCCCTGCCAGGCTCGAACTGGCGACCTTAGCATATCTTCAGGGATGCAGAAAATATACTGTTTTTGTTAGTCTACGTTCGATCGATAAGGACAAGGGAGAGACCCACAGAGCTATGTGATAACCAACTACACCAAGGGAGACCTGAGCCGGAGTAAATGATCCGGTTGGTTGGGTAACGTCACCCTAATTTAGTTTAAGTACCCTCTGCAACTTTGGGGAGCAGTGCGAAAGCCGACATTAGGAGCCTGTCTGGGGATACTTTTTGGTTTCTTCTAATTTATTATTGTAAAATTCTCTTCTATTTGCTTATTCGATCATGGTATTGATCTAGGAAACACGCGATGCAATGAACGTCCGCTGGTGATGTGCTCAAGCTCTCGGAGGGGCATCTAAATGCGACCCTCCAGCATCCCGGCTCTTTGCGACTGATGTTTTAGCACTGAAGCATTATTCGCACCAAGATATGATTAAATCAATAGCTCTGCTTCCATTGCCCGTTCTCACTTTCGGGGAGTGCCTGCGAACACAATGGGCGTCAGTCTTCAGTTTTCGATCTTTGTGCTGCATGCTAGGGCTGGTGTTGGAGACACTGGGCGCTTACACTTTTCTTTGAAAGAGGTACATGTTGCTTTCTCTTTTACTCTGTCTCGATAGTGACACAGGTGCTTATACTTACACTTGTGACGCTCAATCAAGCTTATTTAATTGAAACTAAGACAGACCTAGATCTTGGACAGAATTATTGCATGCAGCGTCCGGATGTTTGCCGAAATGATCTCCGATAAATGTTACGAGGCAGATAAAGGGACTGACTAGCATGCTCCGTTGTGTGGAATCGAACCATTCCATGATAATAAATGTATACTGATAGATCACCAATGAAACTCGTAAGGCTGGTCTCCAGTTTGTGAGCCAACCCCGGGTTTGTGGCTAGTTGACTCATAAGATTGGAAGGCTAACTGAGTATTGAACAACGCGACGTAAGAAGACACAGAAGTCTTTCAACAGTAACTTAGTTTTCACTGTTTTCACTTCTATCCATTCGGTCCTCTCAGCTGATTGTAGTACTCACCAGCTCATTGCGGCTGCGCAACATCGGTACTGGCTTGCCACCTTAGTATGACTTATACTGGCTGGCCAAAGAATCATCAGGGCAGAGGATACATGGGGTTTGCGCTACTAGCAAATTTGGAAGCATATATTGGTCGATATGTATCGAGTTATTGGGAACTCGCCGAGGTTAAAGCTGGGAGGAGCACATTATGGTTTACTGTGCGATTTTCGTAAATGACCACCACGGCGCCGCTGGCCTATAGGGATCTCCTTCTACAGGTGTTCCTTCGTTAGACGTTGATTGGACCGTATGTCAGCTGCAGTGTCTAATGTTGCACATTCAACATGTTGTCGGGCACAACTGCAGCAGCAGGCGTCTCAGCCGCATTTGAAATTGCACTTTCCCCTGCGACAGCCTGAAGTAAACTCGGCTGAGGCCTCCTTGAGATCATACAATTTTTTTCCGTTAACATTAATGTCCAACATGGCTACTCCAAGCGTTCCAGAACAGCCACTACTTGTGAGATTACGATCAATCTGGGACCGTGCCAAAAGCCTGCCTCTAATAACTCGGATTTTGACCTTCGTATCCGGCTCCGATACAGCCCATGATCAGGTCCAAGAAACTCTCCGGGAAATGATCAACCGTACTCGGGAGACGGACGGCGCGAGAAAGAACTTGAAACGTTTACTCTCGGAGTATAGCTTATTTAAGGACCGTCGTCTTTTAGAAACAGAAAGTGTCGGCGCTGAAATTTCTGCTCTTAACAGACTAGCAACCCATTGGATTTTGACTCCAAAAGGGCCGCCAACAGCACGTACAGGTATTATCTCTACTCCTTGAGTGTTTTGGTCCCTTGTTTTAATCGCCATCTCAGAAGATGAACGAAGGCATATGTTCTCTGGCTGGGCAGGTCAGCTTATCGATAGACTCAGGGAGACAATTCCCAATACTTTGCAGCTCCTGTACAGTATCAAGCTTCCCAGATCAACGAGCATAATCTTACCGGTGACTCACAGCGTCTTGTCTGAGCAGCCAGATCCTAGAGACCTGGGATCACTGATTTCATTCAGCCTCAAAACCAAGGCGAGTCTACAGGGGCGTCTAAATGAGATCCATCTGCAGCCGATGTGGACAATCCAGTGCTTAATTTCTCATTACTGGAATACAGAAACACCAGAGTTTTTAGGCCACATAGCTGATTTTGATGTCCATTCTTTTTCCCACCCCCCACCTCTCAAGCCTTACTCGCTTCGACCAACAGGGAATGCAGCTAGTCGGCTTCAGGACGAGATATACTGGGGAGTGAATCCTGAGAGTGCAGGTAATATGGACCGGACCTGTGCCGAGAATAAGGTGTTCCTCTATTGGCAACGCGATGTGACTCCCTACACGTCTGATATCACCGTGTATGTCTGGGAGCCACATAAATCTCTCCCGGTCCCGGAGTTTGCGAAGGTCGAGTATTTTCCAGCCACATCGGATAACGGACAGCCACGGCTTTTGATCCGATTCCGTTCATGTCATTCAACAGTCCTGTTCTCTAGTTTGAGAGAGAAGAATAATGAAACTTGTCATGACGAAGACTGGGATCCCGAGAGGGAGGTACTAATTAATATCCTCTGCGTTTTCTCTACGATAAAGGAAGACACGACCCGCTTCGTATTTGCATGCCATAAACAACTTCATCTAGTTGTGAGTAATTGCTATTTCTGAGCAATGAGAGCATTGCGAAGAAAAAACGAACATATGTTGACATCTCTAGCACATTATGATCCGGCAAAGCCCATCTTCAAGCAAGATGAGTTTCTTGAATCATCTTGAAGATTGCATAAATGCAAGCCACTCCGGAATAGTCCATGCTCAAGAAGTGCTCCAAGCACTGTCTGAGTGGAGTCAGACAGTTCAAAGCCAACTCTCAATCCCTGTGAAGGATGAATCAAAAGTCTTGACGCTAATATCAGCCTTGAAGAAAGACTTCGAATACTTCAAAACGCAGCTAGAGCAAATCAAGGAACGTGTCAAGGAAGACAAAGAGCTTCTACGGTCTCGCTCGCAGTCGGTGCAGGAACTGCGGCTTTTTAGGCTGACAGTCTTGGCGGGTGTTTTCCTCCCTCTATCCTTCACTACTAGTATATTTGGCATGAACATACAAAGTGACGTATTGGAAGGTTTGCCTGGGTTATCGGAATGGACAAAGTCCTCACTCCAAGCAGTGTCACTAGAGTCGCGAACTACAACAGAGATCCTAGCCTCGGTTACGATAACCTCCCAGCCTCTCAGTTTCACATGGAAGACATTTGGAATCACTGCAGCTTGTTTACTACTTACGCTTCCACTGTCACTAGCGATAGGTGCAATCCTACGTGGCCTGGTAGGAGGTGTCACCGTCTCGGCTGAGTATTGGCGTGCCTTGATTCTGATGATTGGGCCCTTTTTTATTTACCTTACAGTGTTTGGAAACCAGCTCAGTTTCGCAGCTTGGGTGCTTTCCAACACTATTTTCGTCCTTCTCCAGGTAGGGATGTTCATCCGTGCTTGCAAGAGGCAAAAGCGTCGGAAAATATGGGCTGCTCTCATCGTCGTGAGCGCAATGAGCTATGCAGTGAGTCCACCAATCGGCGGTGTTGGCATAATGTATATCCCGTGGGCTTTGATCCTACTCACTTTGTTGGTATTTGGTTTATCGGCCATTCTACGTCAGCGACGATTGATGGGTAGACAGCCAATATCGGAGGAGGTGGAAAGTGGAGTATACGGATTAGAGTTGAGGTATCTCTGAGTGGTTGGCATGCAGATACGATTTGGAATGCGCGAAAGAGATATGCAAAGAGAGACAAGTCTGATAAATGCACACGGAAATTGCCTTTCCTTTCTCTTCATAATTTAATTCCCTGATGCGTCCTCTGTGGCTTAGACCAACTCAATTAGCGAGGCGTACCTGCTGGAAGTTTACTACCTACATAGGCCCCGGGCACTTAGACCAGCGGATCCTGTGCAAGATCCGGGCCCAATCACATGCCGCCAGAGCCCCGGCCAGGAACCGAGACGCAGCTAACCCGAGACCCCTTTCACAGAGTTCCAGAATCCATGGACCACTTAGAAGGCCGCCATGACGTTGAACCAGCCTAGTCCGTGAGCTTCCAACTCTTCCACCTCGCATCGCAACCATCCCCAGCTCCCGTCCCTCGGAGATGCCCAATCCCATCTCCTGGCCGCGCCCTACATGCAGCTATTAGTAGCTGGTGGGAAGACCGATTGACTACTATGGCCCCCCCTCACGAGTCGAGCCACATCCGCGTCTTTATTCGCTGGCACGATCAGACAGTCTTCGCTGGCGAGGAGGTGAAATGCACCGTCACATTTAAGAATGTCGCATCCAGTCCCGAGGAGCAGCAGCGCCAGCGCCAACAGCTGGACCAGGCCCAGCAGGCCAATGCCCAGTCCGACAGACACAGGCTGACCTCGTCGCTACATACCCGTGCGAAGCCGAGCCCGAACCTGTCGTCGCCGCCGCTCGGGAAAGGCCATCGGAGAGCTGCACACTCAGTGAGCGTCCCTGCATCAGACTTCCGCAGTCGCTCAGGATCTGTTCAATGGCCTTCTCCTGGCCCTGCTTCAGATGGCCGTCAAGGCCATGCGCACAAACGCTCCCTGTCCATCCTCTCATTTGGCTCGGCAGTAGCACCGGCAGATGATCACACTTTACGGAATGAGAGCGCGTTGAAGTCGCCACGGCCTTTACGCGCGCACAATCGCTCTGCAAGCTTGCAGATATCTCCACGTGTACATGGCTCACCCATTCCCGGGCCTCCATCAGGTACCAAGACGAAATATGTCCCTCTGCCTCTCCAATTAACTTACCCGGATCTTAGTTGCCGCCAATTCGATCAACTCATCGCCGCGAATGAACAACTCTTTACTACAAAATGCATCATACCCGCCAGACCGATTCGGTCGTAGCCTGCCTCCTCCAGGATCAGGCGCTCACACGCCCAATTCTGGAGCACCGCGGAGATCTCCTCGGCGATCTCCTCTCAGCTCGCCAATGCCCATGCCCGAGTTTAGATTTCCTGCTGCGCCCCCTCCATCATCTTCCGCGATACCGAACCGCGTCAAACCAACCGACGAAAACCTATTGAGTCCCAGAATTGGTCGGCAGGAGAACAACTCCACCCCCACTACCCGCCTTAAAGAACAGATCCTAAGTGAGAGGCCAGCGGCCCGGATTCTCTCAAGCACGAGCCTCGCTGGAGGTACACCCCGCAGTAGCGGCGAATTCTACTCTATGAGCAACAATTCGTCGGAAACCTTGGCCTCGGAATACACAGTACAGCAACCGGTAAGGTCATCTAACCGGCCATTGCATCTCCGGAGAAACTCGAGCATGGCTTCTTCACCACAGCTTGGAGCTTCTGAATCGTTGATGATGGGCTACGCACAAATTCAAGGCTCCTTTTCTTTGGATGGCTCGCTGGTCAGCCTCGGCGCATTCGAGGCTGTGAAAAAGAAGGCTGTTGTTGGCGGGCGAGGAGGGGGTGTGATTGGCCTGGAACCAACAAATTACCGAGAATCGGGGCTGTTGCGTAGTTTTGGATGGGGAAGCATCAGCAATTCATTTGGCGAGCTCCTCAACAAGAGTGAGCTCAGCACAATAAAGGAGATGCGGGGAGTTGCGAATTCCAAGGCAATTCCCTTACTAAACACACCACAATCCATCTTATTTGTGGACTTACACCTAGCCCCAGGGCAGAGCCGGGCGTATGAGTACACCTTCCGTCTACCTAAAGGGCTCCCACCAACCCACAAGGGCAAGGCTATCAAAGTGTCATACAGCTTGGTGATCGGAACGCAACGGGTTGGCGGGGCTCGAGAGCAACATGTTCGGTCTGTCGAAGTACCCTTCCGAGTGCTTGGAGGTGTTAATAGCGTCGGGGAGATTCTGGGTCACGATCTAATGAATCCCTACGTTTTACTTCGAGACGAGGCCAAGGTTGAGACTCTGGGCGAAAAACCCAAGTCTCACAAGAGCAAAGCGCCTTCCCGGACTCCGGCAACAATGAATGACTTTTCAATGTACGTGGATGAACTAGTTGCCCGAGCAGGGGATCACTCCCGGGGTCTCTTGTCACCATCCGCAATTGGAGGATCACGGCGCCCTTCAATCCTGGCCGAGGAGTCTGAATCTCGAGAGGCCATCGACCTAGCAATACTGAGAAGCAACATGACCACCCCAGGTCAGCAGAGCCCCAACCGGTTTGAGATCTCCCGCAACGGATTGAGAGTTGGGGTCGTAATGTTGGCTCGGCCATCATACAGACTCGGAGAGATGGTCACGATGGTAATCGATCTAGTCGACACAGACATCTCATGTTACGCAATTCACATGAGCCTTGAGACGTCCGAAAAGGTGGACGCCTCGCTAGCGGTTCGATCAGAATCCAGCATTCAACGAGTCACCCGAAAGGTCTATGCTACTTCGTCTGACTCGGCCCTCTACTCTCGACGCGTAGTGTTCACACCTACAATCCCTATTACTGCGACGCCGGAGTTTATCACGAGCGGCGTAGGTTTTGAGTGGAAGATTAGAGTAGAGTTTGTTGTCCCATCCCGAGACGAGAATAGTCTGGACCCCGGACAGCAAAAGCACCACCCGTTATTAGAGAAGATTTCACAGGATGATCGAGGCGGACTACTGCTTGCTGCGGTTGAGAATCTAGCATGCGAGAGTTTTGATGTCCTGGTGCCACTTAGAGTATACGGAGCTGTCGGGACTGGGTTGGAGCGGCTGGAGCGGGACGAGGCGTCCGAGGAAGGACTGGCAGTTTAGGTCCAATGCCAGAGCACTCTGTGGTGTCTACATTGTCCAATGAATAATAGGCTTCTCAACGTGGAAATAGGCGTGTTGAATGTCGTGTTATACTAAGTACGGACTGGCCAATCTAATCGATGTGATAGAGCGCGTCTGGGCACGTTGCGTCATGGTTCGCGTCCAAGGCTGATTAAAATAAGGAGGCGCCTATCTACTTGGATCCCACCTCTTATGGCTAGCCAAGTACGAATTTACTCCTCCCTCAGCTCAGCACATGAGCACATTTAATAATAATGGCCACACGAGCTGGGAGCGATGGACAAGTACTAAGGTACCTAGCTGGATAATCCTGGTTTTCATCACCAGTAGCACCTGTAGTCCCAGGTGAGTGTGAGCGGAGCGATTGCCGGTACATCAGGCAGTACAAGATGTTGGGAGCATTTCCGGTGCAGATTGCGGTAGTATTATCATGGCTTGGAGGTTATATTATATCCTGACATGGGCGGGAGCTGTGGAACTCGGTGACGGAACTGGGGGTGCTGGTGCATCCTCATTTACCAGGAGGCGGTGACGGCGCTAAGCAGAACCAACGGCAGCCGGATCATGTGTGAGACAGTGTGACTTCCATTTGCAATCGCGAAATGATTGATCTTCCCAAGGTACCTGGGCAAGACATGCGCGTACCAGGCTGAGAGCTCCTTTGCATACTGGATTGCTGGGAGGCCCGAGTCCATGTCGAGGGCGATACAGGAGCGAGAGAGGACATGGATCGGCGTGTAATGAACCTTACCCAACCCAGCGGCCGGCCAGAGGTTGGTCTTGTGCTTAGAATATTTCTCGAGTCCCTGTCAGGCCTCATTTAGTGGACGAGGAGATAGAGCTAGTGGGCTGTGGCTGTCATTCAGATAATTGCGAGCTACGAGGCACCTGCGAGCTAATCCCAAGTGGTGCTGTCTTGGTGACCAGGGGACCCCGACCGTGGCTGGCTTAGCCCTGGCCTAGGCTCCAAACTCGGCCACTAAGAGCCCCTGCTGCATGGCTGGGTGGTTGCTCCCCGGAAACCGAGTGTGAAAACAAACCCTGGTCTGGACGGACCTCAGTGATAGACGAGAGAGCTGATCCGGCCGTGAGCTATCTATCGCCAGATTCTTCTCTCCCCTCACTCAAGGTCCGAGGTGACCATTTTTAATCTTCTCTTTTTGCTCGGATACAGGATCTGTGGGATTTCATTTTTCTGTTGTCGCTGTGAGTGCCCGCGTCGGCCGAGACATTTGCGTATGCCGCTAACACGCCGCAGCTTTTACAGTACCTAAGACCAAACCTCCTGCTTCCGTAGGGACGGGGAGCAGACCACGACGAATTGCACCTGCCCAACCACTCATTGTCTCTCTTTTTCCTGACCGCCACCGCCAACTCTCAGTGGACCCGAATTCAGTCCTTTCCTCTTCTTTTTCGACCATCATCTTCCTCGGGGCCGTTTGAAAAATCGCACTCCATCCAACCGTTACTCATGTCAATGGCGCAGACATGGCTGTTGCAACACCCACCCATAACCGGCTGAAGCTGACTCCAGCCAACTCTCCGTTCCTGAACCGACAAACTCGTTCGCCGCTTCGCCCCCGCCTCTCCCATGAACCCCGCCTGGCTTTGAAAAGAGTGATTGGAACGACGTGCACCTCACCCACGGGATTTGGCACCGTCAATTCCTCCTTTGCATATGTAGCTGGTGCTGCAGTGGTGGTGGTGGATGTGTGCGGGGACCAGTACTTGCAGCGATTTTACCGAGCTCGGCCTACAACCTTGCCCATCTACCAGGCGGCGACCTTCCAAAATAATTCTTCTACTCCAGCCGGAACTCCCAAGGCGAACGACAGTCGCGGGCGAGTCGCCGCCAGGGATTCACCCTATTCCGATTGGGACTCGCCGAGCTCGAAAACTTGGACCAGCCGTGAGCGTGTGAAGGCTGCAACCTGTCTAGCCCTAAGCCGGGATGGGAAATACCTGGCCGTGGGCGAAACGGGATATGCACCGCGGGTTTTAATCTTTAATCTACACGATGCGTCGTCGGATGTACCACTCGTTGCTATTAACGAACATGCCTTCGGTGTCAAGGCCGTGGCCTGGTCGGCAGACTCTCGGTGGCTGGCCACCCTGGGTGCTGCCAACGACGGCTTCCTCTATGTCTGGAGGATTGATCCCCGAACCGGTGCTGCAAAGCTATTCCAGCAGAACCGGTGTACGTCCCACATCAGAGACATGGTGTGGCTGGGCAACTCTCTCCTCACTCTAGGATTGCGTCATGTGAAGATGTGGAAAGTCGAGGAGGGGCCGGCAATCTCGCCCACAAAGCAGAGGTTCATGAGCGAGTCGGCCCCAACACCGCCATCCCAGAGAACACTGCCTGGACGCAACGTTCTGCTGGGTGGACTTCTTGAGTCAACTTTCAGCTGTGCCTGTGTTGACAAGAACAGGCTGATCATCTGCACGGAGTCAGGCGACGTCTGTATTCTGGACGACGATGACAAGCAAATGAAGCTGGTCAAAGTCCTCAACTTGGGATACAACATTACTTCCACAATCATTAGGGACAATCTCGCTTACATAGGTGGCAGTCAAGGGCAATTGACAACTGTGGATGTCGAGGGCCTTATGGAGGGCCTGGCCACGAGTGTGTTGAGAACAACACAAGCAACAAATGGTGTGCTTGCCATCGGGTTCCTGACGAATAAACTAGTCACAATTGACTCTAACCAGTCTATCGACATTTGGAACCCGGATCATTTCCCAGGAGACGAAACCGAAACAGAAGCTTCGATTCCAATCCCTGGCGTAGGAGAGGCGGTTGCTGGAATTCAGCCACTGCCGAAATCGAACAATATAGGAGCATCTTTCCTGACCTGGTCGGGTTCGGGGAAGGTTACATTCTGGGATCTAGAAGGGCGTGTGAAACTATCGATGGACATCGCCCTTGATACATCAGACTTCGATGCCGAGTTCGGCCTGGCCAACCAGCTGACTTGTGCTCAAGTATCAGCTAGTGGGAAACTACTCGCCACGGCTGATCGTCAAGGTATTCTGAAACTGACGGATACGGAGACTAAAGAGTGCCTCCTCGACACGAAGGCTCATTCCGCTGACTGCCTCGGCATCAGCATGTTCGAAGGCGAGAAGAGCTTTCTGATGGCTTGTTGCGGACGTGATCGAACGACACAGTTGTTTCACAGAGCCTCAGATGGCAGGATCGAGCATTTCCAGACGCTTGAGTTCAATGCTAAAGTGGTCCAAGTGTTAATCCCGTCAGACGACAGAGTTGTAACATGCTCGACAGATCGAACTATGCAAGTTCACGATATAGTCTGCAAAATGGACGAACCCGATACCATTGCCGCCATCCCTTCGAGGGTAATCCCCCTCAAGGTTTCACCCTCCTCCATGGCAATGAGCCAGGACGGCAAAAACATCTTTGTCTCCTACCTCGACCGATCCTTCTCCCAGTTCGAACTCGCCACCGGCCGCCAAATTGCCAACTTCAAATGTCTTGATGAGGGAGGAGTTGAAACAGCCGTTCTTGATTCCCTCTGCTTTGGTAATTGGGAGCCCAAGGATCAAGATTTTTTGCTTGGTTGTTCCAATACGGATAAGTCGATTAGACTTTATGATGCGAACTCGGGTTCGTTTTTGGACCGTGAATGGGGCCACACTGAAGCTATTAATGGTGTAGCTCTAATCGAGGGCGAGGATGGGAGTCGGAGGGTCGTCAGTGTAGCTTCTGACGCGACTATAATGATCTGGACATTGGACTTGGACGATCCCCTACCAAAATCGATGAGCAGAGACCCGTCACCAGCGAAAGACGGGCCAACGGGACGCCCAACGTTGAGGAGAGTATTATCAAAGGCAGATTTGGCCGAATTTCAAAGACCAACGCCAGGTAGTCGCCAGTCATCACCGCCTCGAACACTCAGACGGCGAGCATCACGAAAGACGATTTTGACCAATATGATGAAGACACCCAGTGGACCCCAATACGCAAGCCCCAGCACCATCAGTATTGCGGAGGACACACCCTCACGTCGGCCCTCTGATGGAGGCCGCACGGCGAGCCCCCCTACCAGCCCCAAGTCAAAAGTAAAGAGAAGGCCCTCTCTGCCGGCTTTGGGCGTGAGCGTTAACAGGAAAACTTCTGGGGGTTCCACCCTTCCATCATTTGGAAGTCTAAACATGTCAACGGAGCAGGCCTGCCGCACGTTGAGAGCTTACAGAAAAAAGCTCTCATCTGCAGAGCCCATCAACGCCGAGGTTCTCGCAGAGTTAGATCAAGAGTTGCGGCTTACAGCTTCCGCCTTGGGGGACAGGGCAATCAGAAGCAAAGCTATGAACGAGACAGTCTTGAACGGTCTGTTGGACCAATACTCGGAAAGGCTTGTCACAATGCTAGATGAGAAAATGCGCCTCAACTATCAACCCAAAGAACAGGGTAATGAGGCCGCAAGCGAGATGAGATCTCGGAGCCTAGATGGCGATTCAAGTGAATCATCGCCGTAAGATATCTACGCTGTATAACATTATAACACTTTGTACATATGGGAACTTGGCGGCGTTTACGGATATCTTGCACAACATACTCCTTCATTATTAGATCCAGTTTATTTTGTTTTATTATCAGGCGGGGTTGGGTACGGATTAAACAGGATGGGCGATGGGGAGGACGCTTTGGGAGCGATTCCTCAGTTGATACAACGATATCTTGGGGAGTTTAGGCTGTATAGAAATTAACAGGAATGCACCAGCCGTCAACTCGTTCTATTTGATCCAATGTGTGGATTGGTATATCTGGATGGTGTAGTTCATTGAAAGTATTGCTTGGCAAGTTCGAGCACTAACACGTGTTTGCATGCGGGAGGGTGCTCACGTGATGCATAGTTGCGACTTAGTGGATTGGCTGGGTGCGGCCGTAGACTGGTTCGATCTCTCACCTCCTTGATTTCCTGCGTCAGTAGCACGGTCCAATCACGTGATAAGTGAAAATCCATCACGACCATCATTCGCGGTTGGCATCATCAGCCTTGAGGCCACGCGCGACTGGTTGCATACAGATGAGAGGCGCCGAAGCCGCCATTTAGCGAGTTGAGGTGCCTGGTTCAGATTGCCTGTACGTGTTTTCGCGATGACTCCTTCGCGTTATCGCTGTTGCCGACGTGAGAAGCTAATCCATCTCCACAGATCGTGGCGCCTGTTCAGCTTGTCGCGAAGCGTGGAGGGCACCTCGACCGCGGGCGAGGTGGTCACCACGGAGGTGGAATGAGTTACCCGCCAACCTACACTCCCCTCGAGTCGCTACTCTTGTTCCAGTCTATCCTATCGCAAGGAATCGACACCGCGGCCTTTGCGCGTATCTCGGAGCAACTACGAAATAATGGCCTAGTGAAGGGGGATCTTAAATACGACCCGACGCGCCTGAGTCCCGAGGCTCTGCAGCAGTTTTTCTTCCGCCTGTTCCAGGAAGAGTTGAAAGGCGAAACTACACCCGCTGGTGATGGGTCGACGTCGCCGAATTCTAAGAAACGCAAGATTGCGAGCCCACCTCTACCATCCTTGAAAGAAGTATACGAAAATATCGACAAAATTCCGGTGCTCGTCAATCGACTTTACTCCAGATATCGAGACAACATAGTCCAGCAGATTCGCGAAGATGAGGTCCGATACGATACCGTGCAAAATGAGATACACATCATCGAGAAGAGCGAGAATGCGAGGTTGGCGAGATTGGCTACCCAGAATGGAGCGCCTACTCAGTCGCCGCGCGAGGTCAAGCCTTCTGTCACAACCGCACGCCTGACTCCGGCCTCGTTGCCAACTCCTGCCGCAGTAGCTGCTGCCAACAAGAGGCCGACTTCGACAACACCCATTGTCCCCCCAAGGCTACCTCCCACGCCAGCAATTGCGCCTCCAAGTCATCTAACACCGGGGACGACCCCAGCCCGACCGGCCCCCTCTGCAACTCAACCCACGACGGCACCCAGCTCTGTGCTCCAGGCTCCCGTCGGTGTTCCCCAGCAGCCTGCGCGAGTACTGCAAGTACCGCCACAACCTCCAAAGGTTCCCATCTCTCCTCGCCCCGAGACGATCACCCAGGCCAAGGCCACTCCTTCTACCCCCCAGCCGCCAACTACCCCAGGCCAGAGTACTCTGAAGTGGGAGAAGCCGTATCAACCGCCCCAGGTTACGCAAACGCCGCCTCCTCGACAGACTGTTTCCCCAGCTCCCAAACCTACTACCCCTCATCTACCACCGCAGCAGAAGCATGTACCAGCGCAAGCGCCATGGCAAGGTCATCAAGCACCATATTCTCAGCAGCAACCGCATGTTCAAACTCCAGTTCCGGCTCCCACGCCACCTGCCGCCCAGACCCCAGCCAAACCTGTATTGGTTCCACCTCAAACTTCTGCACAATCTATCCCACAACTACAACAAGGACCGCCCAGGCCAGCTGGAACTGCGCCCTCACCGCAGCCTAGACAGCCTGTCAAAACCCCCGTACTACCTCCTCAACACCGTCCTGTTCAAGCCCAACCGGCTCAAGCAGCCCAGCAACCGCGCCCTATTGCAGCGTCTCCTACACCAGGACCCAGCACTCCCGCGCCAACTCAAGTCCCTCCTCAGGTTCCTTCTCAAAGATGGCCTGCTGGCCATGCGCAACACGGCCTGTCAGTCCAGACTACACCTATTGTGCCCTCCGCATCACCTACTCCAGCTGCTTCACATCAAGACAAGCCATATGCCTCACCATATGCCACACACCCTCCCAGGCCGGCCATTCCGGAGCATATGATTCGCCATGCTGCAGCAGGCACTCCCCTAGCTACAAGGCGAACAAGTGTTCTACCCCCTCAGCCACAGACCCCTATCCAAAATACGCCTATGACCGTTCTGCGGGGACTTGGTACCAAATGGGCAGCACACCCATCACCATCAACTCCTGGCGGTATGATTGGGGAGCCGCAAAGTCCGGCATATGAGCCCATGAGCCCGCCTCTGCGTGCTGCGGCATTGCCTCGCCCGACTCCCAAAACTGGGCCAAAGAAGCAGGTCATCAAGCCTGCTATCGACACGCCAAGCGGGAAGCCTGTGCGCGGGCGACCAGCTCGCCAAAGCCAAAAGCAACGGGGCACAAGCGCAACTCCTTCGGCTGAAGCTAGCAGGCGTAGTCAGTCCGTTGCATCCCAAAATGATGATGTATCGACTGATCTAGGCAATACAGCATCAGCAACGAAGGTGAAGCATGAGGACGCAACACCACGACCACATGAGGAGACTGGTGATACGACCGCCGATGAGAGTGTCGCCGGGCGAGGAAACTTGAGCACTCCAAAGGCTTCATCCCGAAATCTGAAACGGAAGAGGAATGAGTCGCCCTCAAACCCTACACCACCGCTCGCTGCCCAGGTTCTCTGGACGCGAGGCTTCACAAAGGTCTCATCTTCAGCACTGGACCAAATCTCAAGCCATCGCGATGCCAATATGTTCGCTACCGCCTTGAGGGAGAAAGATGCCCCCAACTACCGCCAGATTGTTCTGCAACCTCAGGATATAACATCTATCAGGTCAGCAATCAAGCAGGGAAACAAGGCAGCTGTCGCGGCCGCCAACAGTCTCCCTGG
This sequence comes from Clonostachys solani, assembly GCA_902141235.2. NCBI lineage: Eukaryota > Fungi > Ascomycota > Sordariomycetes > Hypocreales > Bionectriaceae > Clonostachys > Clonostachys solani. The sequence goes on from CABFOC020000097.1 coordinate 476,472, forward strand.
TGGCGACCCGGGAACCGCAAGTGTTTACCTACCTTACTCGGAGGACATCGTGCCGCCAAAGGGGATCATCAACAGCGCGCAGCTAGAGCGTGAACTGGTCCACATGTTTTGCAACGCCATCATGTACAATCCAGACCCGGATCGTGGTCCTGGCTCTACGTTTATGAAACGTTCCCAGGAGGACGAGGAAGAGGTCTTTGGTTACCGGCTTGACGAGAACGGCATTGTGAGGAATACCCAGAGCATGTTCCTCGAAGTCGAGAAACTGCTCGGGGACCTGCGCAGCGCCGAGAAGGACCGCACGGCTCCCCCGTTATCAACGCCTCGGCCGGCTAGTGTCGCTACCCCCGCCGAAGACACGGCCGAGGAAGAAGAAGAGGCAGGGGAGGGGACAGCCAAACGCCGGCGTGTCAGAGCCTAAAGTCACGATTGTACAAATGAATGGAATTTTTTAGTGGTGTACACTGTTTGAGCGTGCCCAGTTTAGCATAGCCAGTAGTCCTTACAGCATGGTATTCTTGGGGTCTTTGTCATCTGCTGAGCAGAGGTATCAAAAAATTATAATGTAATTCAATGTTCTCCAAAATTACCCATCTATCCGATGGATCTCATCGATCCGTTTGTGACCTTGCACACCGCTGAGCCACCCATAACGCCGGTCATTATAATCCAATACGATCGCTCGTAGCTGAAATTTCCATTAATCATACAACGAGACGTGATACTCGCAGTCATCAAGCTCATGACGGGTCCCGTCCACGACTCGTCGAGGAATGACGCTTCTCCTCCGGCGGCACCTTTCTCGGCCAATCAGGGCAGATATCGATACTCTCTCTCGGCTGCCACCATTCGAGGAAGAGGAAGAACAGGAAGTCAACAATAATGCACAAACAGAACAGTTTCCCAGCCCATATGCCGCAGCCGTAATAGCGCTTCAGCCGATCAATCAGTGCGAAGTTGCGGATCCGGCTCCCGGTGTAGCCGCCCGTGTCGAAGCCGTAAAACTCCTCCTCGCTGATCTTCCCTGTGACGCCGTCGTACACGCGCTCCGTGCGCATGGCCACGTTGGACCACGAGTACATCTTCTTGACCTGGTCGTGGAACTTCTCGGTCCGGATGCGGCCGCTGCGCATCGCCGTGATGGCCTTACCTGTGGCGGCTACCAGGTCGTCCTCCTCCGGTTTGGCGAACGTGGTCATGTGGGAAGGAAGAACCTCGGGGATGCCACCAACCTGGGTGCAGACTACGTAGAGGCCGCAGCTGGCGGCCTCGACAATCACGGTGCCGAATGCTTCCGTGAGTGAGGGGTGAAGGTAGATGTGTCCGCGGACCATTACGTCGCGGACATCCTCGTGGCGGACGGGACCTAGCATTTCTACATGATCTTGGAGGACGTTGGTCTCGATCATCTGCTCCAGGTCAATAGCCTTGGGACCGGAACCGGCGATGATGAAGCGTGTATAGGGGTGGTTTTCCAGAATGCGAGGGATGACGGCAGTCAGCAGGTCGGTGCCCTTGTTGTAGAACAGACGAGAAATCACAACAATAGTGATTATGTCCGTAGGGCCCAGGCGGTTCGGAGACGTGTTTGGTCCGAAGACGCCAGAGCCATTGGGAGATTCCTTGTAGTCGCGCGGCCGGAAATTCTCGGCGACGACTGCATTGGGAATTACTGAGACCATCAATGGGTCGAGGGAAGCTCTCAGGACTGTATTCTCTTTGCTGGAGAAGCCGTTAGAGATGTTGACAATCAGCGCAACCAAAGTAAATTGTAAACTCACCATGTGTGACTCACGCATATGCTGTGGTCTACATCACTGAGTGTGAACTTTAAAAGTTTGTTGGTGAGAATGCTCGCAGCGTCGGCGAAGCCAAAGAGCGAGTGGTCGGTGAAGACGGTCCGAAGACCCATTGCTCTCCCATGCAGGATCGCCTCATGACAAAGGTTGCTCAAGCTAGCGTGTCCATGTACAATCTCGATGCGCTCCCGGATGCAGATGTTGCGAAAGATGGGGAAGAACGAAAAGACGGTCGGGAAGGTCGCCTGGCGGTACATAACCAGGAAGGGGACGTGGTAGACCTTGAGGCCATTTGTGAGGTAGCGGACGCCCTTTCGATCATCGTAGGCATGTGTAATTATAATGACCTTGTGGCCGCGGTCGATAAGCTTGCTTGAAAGTTGGTAGATGTGCGATTCGATGCCTCCTGGTTGTGGGAAGAAGAAGTCGCTAACCATAGCGATGTTGTAAGTTTGGCGCGGCATCTTGGCCAGTGAAGAATACCGGGCTCGCTAGAAAGATTGTTGTTCCTGCCTCGGGAGCCGATAAGAAATTTCCATTATCATTATACGTGATTGTCGCGATACATCTTGTTGATGGCTGGAGGCGGATTGATCGATGAAGCTTGAAGCTCCAAGGGGCGATGCTGTCACGTACGTCGCCGGCAGTTCTTAATTAGAGGGGCACCGGCATGCGACATCTTATCGATAGCTCCTTATCTCTCTAGAAATTTAGCGGTCGCACATGGCAGAATCCTGATAAGCCTTGGCACTCTCGGCGCAAACGCATTTTCATTTGTCGCGGGGACGGAGGTCCACTAAAATTTTGGATCAGGTCTTCATTGCATCTACAATTCCGAGCTCAGTCGATAGCCAGGTCTTGGCCCAGATCTGTCTCTTCGGATGACGGTCAATTGGTAGTTGCAAAATGTATTCGAGGTATATTCCTTCAGCGAATGGCCAGAACACGGCCACAAGAACCGCAACTGCTCCCGCCGAGGACCTACCAGACACAATCGAACAGACGCAAGTAGGCCAGGCAGGCTTCAGTTACGCGCGTTATGTCCCCGGCGCAAACTCGTCCAAGCCCGCAACCGGGAAGCCTACTGTCCAGTATTTCGAAGACGAGCCATTAGATACCCCCAGCTCCAAGAGAAAACGTCAAGGCGCTGATGATCTTCTGGAGTCTGGCCAAGCTGGTGGAGAACACTCAAAGAAACTGAAATCTGGAGACGAGTTGAGCCAGTCTGAACCAATGGAGACTCCGAGCAAAGAGAAGAAGAAGAAGAAGAAGTCCAAGTCGAAATCAGTTGATGCATCCAGCGTTGAAGACCAGGAGCCAGAAGCAACTCAATCACAACCTTTGGAAGAGGAGCATACCGAGGAGCACATCTCAATAAAGAAAAGCAAGAAGGACAAGGATAAGAAGAAGAAAAAGAAAGATAGGGATGATGAAGAGCCAACCCAAAATCAGACCGGAGAGGAGGACCAGGATGTCATAATGGTGGATGTGGTAGACGATACAGTCAAGGACTCTTCAGCTACGCTGTCGCCTGAGCCAGTCAAGGAAGAAAAAGAGAAAAAGAAAGAAAAGAGGAAGAAGAAGCAAAAGGAGTCAAAGCCAGAAGACGATACCCCCGCAGACGACGAGGATGATCAAAGACACAAAACAGTCTTAGACCGGAAAGCCAAGTCACTTCGGTTAGCTGGTGAGGCCCCGAAAGAGGATACGACCGCCGCCGACACGGAACCTCAAGAGGTTCACGAGTTAGGCCCATTGCCACAGCCTGCACCAGCACCAGTTGTTGCACCTCAAATTCAGTACGAGACATTGCCATCCTGGTTGGCATCTCCTATCCGTGTTTCTCAAAGCACAAGAACTCCATTCTCAGAGCTTGGAGTACTATCGAAAGCAGCTCGAGTGCTGGAAGAGAAAGGTTACCCCGATGCTTTTGCTGTTCAAACAGCTGCGCTGCCTCGGTTAATACCTTCAGGAAACCACAGGCCCGGAGACCTCCTTATATCCGCAGCAACTGGCTCCGGTAAAACACTGGCCTACGCTCTTCCAATTGTGCGAGATCTTAGCGAGGGCGTCGTTACGAGGCTCAGGGCACTAGTCGTGTTGCCTACTCGAGAACTTGTAAAACAAGCCCAGGAAGTTTTTGAGCTTTGTATCAAGGCTTACGAAGGTGGAAACCGGAAAAGAGTACGCGTCGGTGTTGCAATTGGTAATCAAACCATGAAATCCGAGCAGGAGTTCCTGATCGAGAGGGAGAGTCGGTATGATCCGGTCGCGTACAAGCAAATCCAAGAAGAGGTGTCCTTAGCCTCGGATGCCGATAGCTGGCTCAGCCATGGGGCGAATGGCGCTGATCCACGATTGGGGAACTGGGAGGGAGAGGTTGTAGACTTCTCGTCCAAGGTTGATGTCCTTATCTGCACCCCTGGTAGATTAGTTGAACATATTGAGCAGAGCCCTGGGTTCACGCTTGATTATGTCCGCTGGCTCGTCGTCGATGAAGCAGACAAACTTCTGGCGCAGAGCTTCCAGGGGTGGTTGGAAGTGGTGTTGGAACACTTCAAGAAGTCCAAGTGGACAGCCAGAGAGGCTCCAGATGTCGACCTTGATGGTGTGAGAAAGGTGATTCTCAGTGCAACCTTGACACGAGATCTCAGCTTGCTAAACCAGTTGGCTTTACGGAGACCTCAACTCATTATCCTAGAGAATGAGGGTGAAATGCAAATAAGCGACCATACACTGCCATCGGAGCTAGAAGAATTTGCCATCAGGGTTCACAACGTCAACCTGAAGCCGCTCTATCTTCTTGATCTCCTCAAAAGTCACCAGATGACGGGCCAAGACCCCGTATCAGAGGAGCCGGCAGCCGTTGATTCCGACGCAACATCTGATACAAGCTCCGAAGGCAGTTCGGACACGAGCTCTGATTCAGACTCGGGTTCAGAATCAGACACCAGCTCGTCTGGGTCCGACTCAGAATCCGAGTCCGAGTCTGAGTCTGAGTCTGAGTCTGAATCCGAGTCTGGGTCGGAAGTTGCAAAAGCCCCTACCAAGACCTCCACGCCCAAATCAGCCCTTCCCACAGCCCTCATATTTACAAAGTCTAACGAGGCAGCTCTCCGCCTATCTAGGCTGCTCACCCTGCTGGATGAGTCTCTGGAGCAACATATCAGCACCCTAACCTCTACAACCCCAACTCACGTTCGCCGGAAAACTCTCCGGGCATTCACGACAGCATCCTCCCCACTGCGACTCATCATCGCCTCTGATCTAGTAGCTCGAGGCATCGATCTTCCAAATCTTGATAACGTGATCAACTATGACCTCCCGCCCAGCGTGGCTGCTTACGTTCATCGTGTTGGGCGAACAGCACGAGCAGGAAGGTCGGGCCGTGCGTGGACCCTTGTTGGAGATGAGGAGAGTGGCTGGTTCTGGGGCAAGATTGCCAAAGGTGCCAGCGTGCGCCGGCCGAAGAAGGTGGAGCGTATCAGGATTGATGAGATGGATGAGGAGCGTGTACATACGTATGAATCCGCATTGCAGAAGCTTGGCCAGGAGGCTTTGGATACAAGAAGGAAATAATTGGAGGGCCAAAAAAAAATACAAATATCTCTATTGAAGGTGTAAGCCTCTTGTCCTCTTCCACAATTTAAGGCATATTGGGAAAGGTGAAAATGTTGCTCAAAGACGATGAGCCTAAGATGAGTTGTCATAGCTTTTTTACTTTCCACATCATAAAGCTTAGCGAGCGCTTTAAGAAGAAAATACATATAATAAGGTACTTCTAGAACCAGACAGAGCTTGCCTACCGTATCTAATGTTGAAGTTCAGTCTTGATTCAGAAATCCTTACCTACCTATTGAGCTACCCTATAGCATGACTAGTTGAACATTCATCGACCGACTATTGCGCAATATGAGGAGGTAGTCTGTTAATCTATGGCTTCCGGTGAGGCTATCAACAGGTGAATAATACATATTAACAATTTGGTAGTGAGAGCTGGTAAAGATCATGCTTGAGATATATAGAGAGAATATCAAGATAAAAAGAAGTGTGCTTCCATCACCAAAAACACCCCGCCGAGGCGATGGACGAAAAGCAAAAAAAAGGAGTAGCTAGCAATTCTACGTTTCGATCGTAGGACCTCCGGGTTATGAGCCCGGCTGAGGAATGTTAGTTTTGGGAAAAACTGCGATGAGTCATTGATATCACATACCGCGCTTCCACTGCGCCAAATTGCTTTGTTCGCTGATAAGCAACGGTCTTTATTCAGGTACATGTATCTTGTGAACGGGAGCCAGTTGGGCTTGCCCTACTTTATGTGGAGTACGCCAGTGGCACTAGCCAGTCTGGCTTGACTGCTAATTAAACCGCCATGCGTTATGATGTGCAAATGGAGACCAGGCTGTGTGTTGTCTTCCTAGTCATCCTTTGAATTTCCTGTATTGAAGTCGCGAACATTTGAAAACACGGTAATAAATAACAGGGCTATGGTTTTTGGTAAGAGGGAAGGCAAAATTTATTTTTTATTTTTTATTTTTTAAATATGATCTTGTTGAATGGACTGTTGAATCGTCAGAAAGCAAAACTGAGAGATCGCAGCCTTGCAAAGTGCGAGGAGAGATATCGGCTAAAAAAAAAGAACTGCTAGCAATTCTACGTTTCGATCGTAGGACCTCCGGGTTATGAGCCCGGCTGATGAGATGTTAGTGGGGTTCTGTAATGAGTAGACATTGTGTTACGTACCGCGCTTCCACTGCGCCAAATTGCTTTGTTGCATGTTCTGCGAGGGACGGACATTGTAATGCTCCTTAAAAGCTCTGTGGGGAGGGAGGCTGTGAGTCATTCCCTCAAGAAGGAGCCGGGCCGGTGACAAGTTACGAGGCCCGCATTACTTGATGAACAAGTCAGGTAGGATGTGTTGGCATGGACTATTATGGACGCGCTGTTTATGCTCGATTGAATCACTCTTCATTAGAAACATTAGAAATAGAAAGACTATGCTGAAGCCCCCGACATATCATGTGGAAAAGGGAAAGAGTTGAGTTGTTGACGACTCCCGCTCCGAATTTTGCTCTTGGTCTCATTACTCATACATAATACAGCCTCTTTCAACCTCACTCGTAATCAGTGTCTGTTCCATCTCTTTTCGTGCTCAGTTAGCCCAATTCCCAAGAGTCACCCCAAATTTCATTTAGATTCAAGCCTAAAAGCTCTAGACTGGGGTCAAGATTAAATGGTTGGGTTTGGTCAGCCGGCATCAGCCATGGTGCCGCGCCTGTGTCTAGAGGCACGGGGGCAATGGTTGGTGTGAATCGGAAAGGCGTGACAGACTGCTCATTGCCATTAGTGGAAACGTTCCAATTCTTGTAGGTGGTGTTGGTCTTCTTACCTTGGCCCTATCCAAAATATCAATTGTAGGTATTGCTGGTGCTGCCGGACCTTGCATAGGGGGGCCCATTGGCCTCAGCGGTGTTGTCGGTATTGCGTGATCCATCGACATAGATGGTTCTTGGTTCGCAAGAAGTTTGTAATGAAGATTAACAAACCTCTCAGCAGAGGATGACTTGGCTTCCTCGGAAGTCTTAGTCCCAAGATGAGCCTCTAACAGGCCTAGGGCGGAGCACATGATTGAGTAGCCCCAGGGTTCGTTATTTCCACATCGTAGCAACCTATCTTCTTTCATGGCAATGCATTTCTCAATCAGCTTCAATGTGTGTTGTGAGTTGATCATGATCATGTTGGTCGAGCCTCGCGGTTGGAGCATCGTCACACTGCAGAGATTGATGGCAGTTGTCAATGCATCTTCGCGGAGGAAGTTGAGACCGCGGATCCCTTGATCATAGAGCTTATCGTGGAGGAGCACGATGTCTCTAGCAGCATTATAATAAATAATTTCCGAGTACTGGTATTTGGAATTCTCCTTTCGAAGCTTGAGGTAGGGTTGATGTAGCGGAACAATGTACTGTCGAAGCTGAACGTGTAGCAAGGTATATGCTGTCAGCGGATTCTTCTTGCTGTCACTGGGGTGTTCATTGGGGTTGGTGTTTTCTAGATTCATGTCCCACGAAGGTAGCGAGTCGATTTCATGAGTTAGGTCATTAGTGTACCGGATGACTTGATCATAGTCTATCTCAGACATCGGTCCGGTCAAGAGTCGGCTCAGTTCCAACCGAAGTGGTAGACTTTGTCGGGCGAGATGCTGGAAAGACGAGAACGTATAGTCTGAGACCGGCTTCGAGGGTGGAAGTTCGGTGGTGGATTCATCAAAGTCTTCGTCATCCAGATTGCTCGGTGCGCGAGTGTCATAATGCAGGTGACTCACCAGAGTCGGAAGACCGTGGTCGAAAGACGCCTGCATATCGAACTCTGTCACTGTGGCCCAAATGCGACGGCGCATCTCCTGATGGTAGATGTCAATCTTACCAGCCATGTGGCTAGGCTCGCGGTGAAGGCCAACCGCGATACCATCCTGAATGAGCACACCAGCACCTGTCCAAAACCGCTTCTTTTTTATCGTGTTAACTCTCTTGCCCAGGTATAGCAGACATGCAATCTGATAGTGAACGAGTCTGCGATGCTTCTGGCTCTGCTTATTATTCCAGACGTCACACGCCCATATCCACGTCTCAGCGGCGCGTCGAGCGTTGGACATCATCCCTACAAATTTCAGATCCTCGTGCGTGTGCACGCAGCTGGCAACTGCGATCATGGAGAGAATGAGCGCGGTCAACGCAGCATACCTTGACCCTCCGGTAGGCAGCCAGTATTTTTCATACTCTCTTCGGAAAGTCGGGATGTGTACAATACGATGGACCTGTTCGAATTGATCGAGATAGACGGAGATGAGGGCATCAACTTCCTTCTTTGGGGGGAGCAGGGCCTCCAGTTCGAGATCACGTTGATCGAAGACGATGTCACGTTCCTCGCGGCGTCTCTTGCGATCCTTGTGGTTATGCATAATAACAGGACGCAGCCATTCATCTGCCGTCTCCCTCATGAACGGGCACAGGCCGGTCAGTTCAACAAAGGCCATGCTGGCATTGTGCGGGCCAAAGTAACGGGTGCGGAAACCTTTGCCGCGGAAGAAGCGCAACTCGCCCTTGTCTCCCAGCGTATTACTGGCATCAATACATTCCTGGACTTCTGGCCGCGGGGCACCGTCGTCATCGTGGGTAGCTTCATCCTTCTGTGTCACGGGTGAGGTGGTGCCCCCAATTGTGCTCCCCTCAAGAGAGATGCCCCCATTCCGCATGAGATTCTTGAGCTGGGCAATTTCCAGCTCCAGCTTGCGGATGCGATCATGGTCCTGGCGAACGACCTCGGAATCGCGCGAGGCCAGTGAATCACCCAGGCCAAACCTCCGAACGTCCAACTGGGCGAAAGGCGGGGGCACGCCGGAGGAGACGTTGACGACTTCACCATTACGAGATTCGTAGCTGCAGCGGTCGGGCGTGCCGCTCTTGATGCAGCGTTCACACGGGAAGCCTCGGTCGCACGAGAGCTTCCTGCGACGACACTCTAGACAACTCAGACGCACTCGTTGTCTCTTGCGAGCTGGCTGTGAGTGGTCCCCATTTCGGCTGCCGCCACCCTCGGAGTCCGGAGTCTCGCTGCGCGTGCTCATGGTGATGAGCTCGGATTTACGCAGGCGCAAATGATGGGGTTGCGGTATATGAAGAGAAGGGAGATGCGGGGCGTCTGGGGCCAAGAAAATCCCCCGGGTCCCGATGGTCAATCTGCTGGCAGGGACGATATCCTCAAATACCTTTTATCAATCTCATCTGATAAAAAAGGCCATTCATGATTGAAGAGTCACACCCTCTTTACCAGACTGAGGCCGAGCGGAGTTACGAGCCAGGATGAGAAAAAAATATCACAGACAAGGACGCTGAGCGGATGACTCATCCAGTGTGGATTTGTAATCATCGTCGCTCTTGCCTCTTGCCATGTCTCTCACTGTCTCACAGCAGGCAGCCGCGGGAGCGAAACGAGATGTGAGAGAGGAGAAAATGGAAGACTGGTGCTTTCTACTCTTCCTAACTACCTAGCATACAAGGAGATCCCTAAAACCCACCCTGGGAGCCTCATGCGTTGAGATTTTGACTCTGCGAAACGCGAGTCTGTTGCCATGTCTGACTAGGTCGAAAAAGTATCATAGTCGCGAACGGTCGGGGCTGGCGGCGTTAGAAACGTCGAGCACGGACGGCCTAATGCCTATTCGGAGCAGGTGAGAATCCTAGGCCTCATTGAACCAACGGCTTCCGTCGGGTATTCATTCAATAGTGCCACGGATACCCGTTCACATGATGTAAGATCGCCCGACTTGGTTGGGTTAGCAACCCTTCACTACATGTTCTAGCCAGCATGGTATGTATTTAGCCTAAAGGAATTGAAGCTACCACAAATAGAGCTATATGACAAGTCGACAACCCATCCAGCTCACAAATCAAGGGTCCCAAAGCAACTCATCGTGGGAGAATGCTCCGTAAGAGGGTGTGTTCTTGAGGGGACACTCATAAGCATCTAGGCGCAAACCAGACGTGTCAACAACCTTCATAAAATGAAATGAAACCATGATCGGGGGCACTTACCGGGCAGCAATGTCTTTTCTATATGTCTTATCCTTGAATTGGACATGTTCTACGCCCTCGTAGGCGAGAGAGACCGCCTTCTCCAGGGTCGGAGCATGCGCCGCGACGCTCAGTACTCGGCCGCCGGATGTAACAAGCTCACCATTCGGGGTCCTCTCAGTTCCTGCATGAAATATTTCGACCCCTACATGAAACACAGTGTTAGTGGCGAACGGTTTAAGAAGCCCTGAATAAACAAACCAGGAGGACACTCTCCGAGAGAGATAACATCGCCTTTTCGGTATGATTCAGGATAGCCACCCGCAGCGACCACAACATTGCAGGCAAACCCCGGGCGGACAGAAATGTTATCTGCGACATTTTGAAGCTTCTTCGTGGAACAAGCCATGAGAACTGCCGCAAGATCACATTCCGGGGCGAGAAGCATCATCATAGTCTGCGTCTCGGGATCTCCGAACCGAGCATTGTACTCCAGAACCTTGGGACCCTTGCTTGTCATCATTATCCCAGTGAAGAGCATACCAGCAAACGGGCGACCTGTTAAAAGTGTCAGAATGTGTGAGATAGGCATGGCGGGGGCTATACCTTCGGCTCGAAGTCCATCGAGTGTAGGCTTGATAATATCTTGATCAATCATTCGCAGGTCATCCGACGTCAAAAAGGCCAAAGGGGCGTAAACCCCCATTCCACCTGTATTGGGACCCTTGTTTCCTTCGAGAATTCGTTTATGGTCCTGGCCTGGTGGGAGTGACTTAAACGCGCCGGTTCCATCAGCAAAAGTGAGAATGCTAATTTCGTCTCCATCGAGGAGCTCTTCAATCACCACGGATTGCCCAGAGGACCCAAACTTAGACTCGATCATCATTGATCTTAGCGCTTCATGGGCTTCACCTTCATCCGATGGAAGTACGACACCCTTGCCAGCCGCAAGACCATCAACCTTCAACACGACCTGTGAGCAGTCAACTGACTCGAGGTATGCTTTTGCATCATCGTAACTGTCAAATGCCTTATAGCTCGCTGTCGGGATGCCATATTTCTCCATAAATGCCTTGGAGTAGGCCTTGGAGCCTTCAACTTCGGCAGCTTTTTTGCTTGGTGCAAAGCAAGGTATAGTAGCTATATACCTGTCAGGCATTATCTGAAAATGTGTATGGTGAGAAAGGTATGCTTACCGTCTTCAAAGTACCCGGCTATCCCGTTTACAACAGCGTCATCAGGTCCAGCTACTACGAGACCAACACCATGGTCTTTGGCGAAGTTCACCAGGCTTGGAAAGTCATCTTCAACAACCGTAGTCACATTGGTGACCTTTTTCATCCCTGCGGTGCCTCCATTTCCAGGGACCACGTATATATGTTCCACGGACGGGCTTTGCGCCAATTTCCAGGCTAAGCTGTGCTCGCGGGCACCTTTGCCAACGAGAAGGATTTTGAGGTTGTTGCATGACATGGTACAGGGCAAGACAATAAGAAATTCGCTACTTGACCGGGTTTTGGTTTTTGAATCCTAGGTGATTCTCAAATGAGATACCCTGCCAGCGGTCAACTGATATATTCTTAGATAAAACAGAGAAGAATTATACATACCTCAATCTGCCTGGAGCTGTCGATTCTTTTCATGGCGAGAGCCTAATGGCTTAGGGTAGTTGCTGCTAATCGCAACCCTAATTGGACATTTCTGCCTTCTACGGAGAGACCCGCAGCACTCTGACGCCTTGCGCTCGGGAGCTAATTGTTAGTCGCCAAACCATCAATTTCGGGCCGGCACTTACTTCTCTTCGCCAACCCGAACCCAAGTCCAGCTCCGGGCTCGAGCCGGCCGAGCAGGATTGATTTCTCGTTCGTTTCCGGACGTGTACTATTATTACCAGTTCCTATCTGGGAGAAATGACACTGCTCTTCCCCTGCATGCGCCTCTGTCTGACTTGTGTCTCATCGCCGTCGATTCTCCCATGGCCTGTTCCTGCAATCACACACAAGGGCCATGCCAGTGGAGAAATATTCTTCCCCAGGTTCTCGGCAGCAGTCGCATCATGGCCTATCTCTCCGTTGAAGTGGGCTGTTTCGCATGCCAAGCTTGGAAAATTTTGTAGGGGCACTGGGCGTGTGCCTGGTTGTGGCTGTCGGATGATTCCGACGGCGCATCGCATTTTCAAATTGTTTCCCCCCTCGCGGCAATCCTACTGACCCGGATACGGTGGACGACTGGAAACCTACAGTCGTTGGAAGAGAAGCAATTCCATGTTGGTATGTGTGCTGCTACCTCAACACTAAACACGTTAACTCTCCTGGCCCTCAGCTCGCGCGGATTCCCACTGCCGATCGAAGCGCCCCGGAGCTTATCTTGTTCCTGACTCCTAGACGCAGATGCTGGTCGTCGATCTCATGCTCGGGCTGATCCTGGACTCCTGCCCAGTAGCACTGCACTACGGGGTGTTTCTGTTTCACTAATGTGAGCCGTGTGTCATCGTGTCCCACTACTCTCATGCGCTCCATCTCCACTTACATGCATCCATCCTTCTCTCGCCTCAGTCCTTTTCTCTCTGGGCGCTGGATCCAGCCAGGGCGTTGAGGTCAGCGGATGCAGGTCAACAAATTGGGCTACGCAATGTTGCGGCACTGGATCTGGTCGTAATTTTAATGAGCAGTCTATGTACGGCAACCTGAGACGCCCGTTTCTTTATTAGCCGCCCCCCAATAGCAGGAGCTGAGATATGACTTCCATTAGAGCGAGTGGCCGGGACGTCGAAAAAGGAGAATATCGCGAATGACCCGCAGATGGTGGAATCTACCTCTGTCACTCGCTTTTCTTTTGCTTTTCCCTTTTATTTTGTTAAGATGTTCATACTCATGTACGTCATTTCTGGTGTGTTTTATTGTTTCATGGTCAGAAACTGGCGTGAACGCTTTGAGTAGGCTGGTCGGCATAAAAGGCTGCACGTAAGGATGGACAGATGGGCCTGTAGATCGACTCTCCCACGTTGTTTCCATCTGCCTACCTGTACTCAGTTGCAATTGGCTCGCCCGTATCACGTAGTCTGTTTGACCACCTGCGGACCTGCATGGATGGCTGATGTTCAGCCAGGCTTGCTGGTGGTCTGGAACTTACGCCACAAGTTGTCTCTGCTCCGCTATGTACTATGAAAGAAACTTGCATGAGGCGAGATAAAAAAAAAGCTGTTTGTTCTCGTTTCTCACTGGGCAATGGATCTTCCCCCACCGACCTGAGCTTCTGCGAAGTACATCTATATGGGCCTGACTGTGGTCGGTGCTTTCGCTCTAAAGCCTCTGGAGAGGTCAGTGCCATGAACTTTATCACCCATGAAAGGCTAGCCGTAGCCTGTTCCTGTCTACGATAAAAATGTACATTCTATCGCTCATAAATCTGTAAAGTCCGGGGCGCCGGCTTGTCGACTCAGGACAGGGGGCTTGATGCTTGCAGCTCAGCGCGAGCCCAGGATGCTACATCCCCCAGGAACCTTCTTGTTGATCCATGCCGCGTTTAGGGTGTACAGGGCTGCTTCTTGCTAGTTCGGAACGGCAGTGTGCGGCATCCTTGTGCCCACTTGCATCCAGACATCTCCGCCCGGCCCTGGGGCGGCCAGTCGGATGGACTCTGCGAGTCGATTCCTGTATGCAGCACTAGCCCGGGTGCCATCAGAGAGTATCGGATGGGAAGAGGTGTGCCTGGCTTAGTACGTTGACAGGGACGAGGCTACTTCTCATGCGTGTAATATACCCCATCGCCTGGCCCTTGAGTTCGATCCCTTCGAGCATTTTAGGACTCCGATACCCCTCCATTCCTTTCGTGATATTTCCTCCTTTGGGCCCTTTGCTGGCTTTGATTTGTATACTTGAATTTCTTTACTTGTTTTATTGGTTTGCTGTTAGCTTTTTTATTTGTCCATTCATTCATTGGCAGCTCGAATTTTGTTCAACTCTCCTTCTCAAAGTTGATCTAAATCAGAAATGGCTTCTTGAGCTCAACACATCTGTCTCCCGAACCATCCTTTTCCTCTTCCCGACTTCGTATCTCATCCGTCGCTCGCTTCCTTTTACATTCCGGTTTATCTATCGTCTGTTCGGAGAGCGATATCCTCGCCCGCCCGAGCTTGCTTGGCGTCGGATTCTTCAGCTTGACGTCATGTCGCTTCTCAAAAGGCTGATATATGTGCTCGCACTATTTCCAGTCACCATCGCCGGGGCTTCAGTGAATCAAAGTGGAATAGACGGTATCTTCAACGTTGCTGATAAACTTCCCAAATGTGGTGTATGTTGTTCTTTTCCCCTCTCATTTCTCGTTCTCGATCTCACTTGCAAACTGCATCATGCTATTTTACTTCCATATTCTACCGAAGACCTCTTTTACTGACTCAATAACGTAGAGAGACTGTTTTATGCCTTCCATTCCCCTGACATCGTGTGATATCACGAATGGCACGTGCATGTGTCTGGACAATACGTTCCAGGCACTTGCATCGGCATGCCTGAGCCAAAAATGTTTGCCTGTCGATATTTTAGGTATGTCCCTGATTCTTCCCAAAGCCTGTTCAAGCACTGGAGAACTTCGCGTTTCTAACTTTCCTTTGAAGCAACTTTGCGGCTCGAGGCAGAGGGCTGCCATCGAGAGAAGAGGTCACGCAAGTGGTCGCTTTTGATACCCTTGTTGTTCGAGGTTCCCGCCTGGTTCTTCATATGGATCAGGCTGTACTCCAGATGGTCCCTGCTGGGGCGGTGGGATCTAGATGACTGGCTAATGTTCCCAGTTGGCGTAAGTTTTCCAAATAGTAAGGCGAGAACAATTGGCTCATTGCGTTAGGCTTTCTATACAGCTTCCACTGTCTTTTCGCACTACGGTATGCAGTATATTCTCATATTCTTTGAGTTCTCCATGACTGATGTCTTGTTATAGGGGGTCATTTGGCATATGGGGTTGATATGTGGACTCTGGAAGCCTACCAAGTAACAGAATCGAGTAAAGTGAGTATTATCTACCAATTTGAATTCAATGAGTAGCCTCCGTTCTTAACATGATGCAGTATTTCTACATCTCGGACCTCTTTTACCTCGTTGCCCTCTCCCTGACCAAAATCTCGATGCTTTGGTTCTATCTCCGAATATTCCCTCCCAACAAGCACTTCCGATTCCTCGTCTACGCATCTATCGGCTTCACTGCCATCCCAACGACAGCACTCGTCTTCCTCAACATATTCAAATGCATACCCGTCCATTCGGTCTGGGACGGCTGGATGAACCCCAACTCCCCAGCCCGGTGCTTCGATTCCCAAATCCTCAAGTACGTCTCGTCGGGGCTCAATATTGTACAAGACTTGATCATCTTCCTCCTCCCCATGGGGTCGCTCCTCCGGCTGAAAATGGACAATCGGTCAAAATGGGGCATCTCGCTCATGTTCGGCTTGGGAATCCTGATCCTCGTCACGTCCTGCGTCCGGCTGAAATACATCACTTCCTACGGCACGGCAAACAACGCATCGTGGGAGTACACGGACACAATTATCTGGACTGGCCTCGAACTCTCCGTCGTCATCATTGTAGCCTGCCTCCCCGCCATTTGGCTCCTGGTGAAGCGTATTCTACCCTCGACCATATCAAGAAATAGGAGCGGATATATCAGACAGACATCCGGTGGGAAACAACAGGTTGGCAAGCGAAGGGTCTTCTTTGGGACCAAGAAGGTGGAAAAGCAGGATAACGAGAGCGAAGTCGAGCTGGGACTGGATTTGGGAGACAGGAGAGGAGGGCGAGTGCGAACGCACGTTTCAACTCATCGGCGGAGTTTTGACGACTACCCAGTGGGCAACGGGATCAGAGTTGACACCGTTCTGACAACACTTGTCACCATGTCACGAATAGACAGCTTTGATGGCAAGGGCGTTATGGGATAAGCTCCGTTTTCATTTATATAAACAATTTTGTTTTTGACTAGGTAGATCTATACACAACTCCTAGACCGTTTATCAATGAAGGAACCAGTATATGTACAGCCCCGACAGAAGAATGTGTTGTGAGGTTCAACACGCTTGCCCTATACCGTTTTGCAGCAAGCTCTAGAAGACGAAGTATTCCTCCTCTAATTGTGACCCTTAAGTTTTCATTAGTGCTTCTTGAGACGCTTCTCCTCCTTCTTGGCGGCAATCAAGGCATCCACTCTCTTCCAGGCCGTGTACCCCTCCATCCAGCAGTTGCCCACCCACAACCACCACACCCGGCTGAACCGCTGCACACCGTTGTTCACCATGCGCGTCCTGTCGAAGAAGAAGGCCTCGGCGGTGTGGATCGCGACCACGGGCCAGAAGATCATCTTGGTTATCCAGAGGTACCAGGCGGGACCCCCAGGGAAGACGGCCTCCAGGATCTTCCAGCCCCAGGTGCCGGGCACGAGATGCGACAGCGTGAAGTAGGAGAAGAAGTACCAGCAGATGGAGCCGAGGACGACGGCGTCAAACCCCCTGGGGGCCACCCACTCGGTTATCACGATCGAGTCGGGGTCGTTGTTGTCGAGGGGAGCGAGGCCGAGCTTGGCCCTGGCGAGGGCGTCCATCTCCACGAGGCGGGGTCGGATCTCGCCCCATGCGTCGAGCGGGGGAGCGAATTGCACCGTGTGCTCCTTGCCGTCGCCGGTGCGGATGAGCAGGTTCGAGAGGGACACGTCGACGAGCTCGCAGCCCGACTTGGCGGAGGCTTCCGAGACGCCGGAGTAGACTTGGAGGTAGAGCTGGAGCGATTCCAGGTGGTCGTCGTTCATGTGCTTGATGATGCGCTGGCGGCGCTGGTCTGCGGCATTGGTGGCCATGGTGGGCGAGAGATGGTAGATGCCGGATTTGCCTGCTGTTTGACCGTCTGAGTTTGGAATTTCGAGGTGTAGGAAGTCTCCCCGCCTCAGATGGAGGAGAGAGTTGGCTTTAATAGCGTAGCATTTAAAGTTGGGTGAGGAGCTGGATTTCCTTATCGGGAGGCACGGCCCGAGGGGAAAGTTCCGGCCCACTTGCTCTGGCCGACGTGAGATGATCACATCAGATAAATGCTTAAGCAGGCTACATTCCACGTATATAAACGACTAATGGAAATGACTGTTCGACTCGGTTGGGGAATGGGAGGTCCCACGCGGGCCGCATATTATCAACCTGCTTGTTTCTTATATCTGTATATACAACACCCCCGCTCCATGATATTACAAAGTTCCTTATTATGTCGAATGAATCATCGTTTCAAGAGTCATAATATGCATCATCATATGTCCCTTGCATAGCCTGTGTGCTGACAAACTCCTCGCTGGCAAGGCCCTTCATAAACCTGGATCTCAGGTCATGCGGATCCTTGTGAAAATCGCAGGCATAGTCACAGTCATAAACTGGGCGCTCGCCGAAGTAGCTGCAAATTACGGAATGCCGGCACTCTGTTATATTCTCGCAGTATAGAGCGAGGGCCTGTAGACTCCGCAGCCTCGCATTCATCGTTCCGCTGCCCTTGTCCCTCGAATCACTGCGTATCATGCGAGTGTTGCGCTCCAGATCTTCGCGGCTATAGTATAGGAAGCAGTAGCTGGCATTCCCGTCGCGCCCAGCGCGCCCAGCTTCTTGGTAGTAGCCTTCAAACGATTTCGGTAACCGCCAATGCACAACGAATCGGACGTTTTCTTTATCAATGCCCATGCCAAAGGCAGTTGTCGCTACGATAACATCATAACCAGGCTCATTTTCGATCCACCGGGACAACGTCTCGCTCTTGACATTGGGGGAAAGTTTGGCGTGGAAAGGCTGAGCGCCAATGCCTTCGTCTCGAAGGGCGGATGCGAGCTTCTCGCACTCGTCACGGGAGACGGTATATATGATTCCAGGTACGCTTTCAGGGCGTTCGCCGATCTGTGTGAGCTCAGCAATTCGGTCTTCGGCACGGCGACGACTGTAGACGCCACGGATCCACCGGAGAAAGTCAGCGATACGGCCATTTTCACCATCTTCATCATTGGTAAATCGAATTTCCATGTGAAGATTGCTTCGTTGCGGGCTCATCAAGAACATTTTCGTCTTGTCTGGTGAAGCGTCAAGACGTAAGGCAGACATAATATCTTTCCGTACTTGCTGATTGGCGGTTGCCGTTAAGCACATGATGGGGACACTCGGAAAGGCTTCCCGAAACCAAGAGAGTTTCTGAAAGTCGGTGCGAAAGTCATGCCCCCATTCGGAGATACAATGGGCTTCGTCGATTGCGATCCTTGCTAGCTGCTGTTTCCTATGCAGGGCCTGCAAACGCTCCCTGAAGTTGGATTTCGCACAAAGCTCTGGCGTGACATAAAGGAGTTTGATTTGTGGTTGTCCCGTGTCAAGGTCAGATAGGATGCGACTCCTCTCAGACGGCGAGGTGTCCTTGTTTAGCGAGCTTGCAGCAATTCCGGAATTTCTCAAGGCTTCCACTTGATTGGTCTAGGCAAGGCAAAGTTTAGAAGACCAAGTACTGAATGAAAGATGTGACAGTATGCAGGTAGCTTACCATGAGGCTCAGCAGTGGAGAGACCACAATCGTTACTTTTCACCCATTGAACGATAAGCGCCGTCACACCTGGAAAAGACCTTGATTGGGAAGGAATAAAGAGTGAGAGCACTTACGCCCAGGTGTGATCACTGCAGGTAGCTGAAAGCACAGGCTTTTCCCGAAAGAGGTTGCGGCTTGTACGTAGACATCATGCCCGCTGAGTGTGGCTTCAATGATTTCACGCTGAGAAGGCCTGCATACGTGTCAGTGCGTGGCCAGTTTGAGTATTGCAGGTTTCGCTGCGAGAAAGACTCACCTGAAATGCTCCTTGTGAAATTGGCATCGTAGAGCGGAGTCGATGTCATACTGCGTGGTAGGGCTCGATTGCTTCGGCGGCATGATCGGCTCCGACGATCAACAGCTGGGTGTGTCCAGTCCAAGTCAACTTTGAAGTATGGAACCAATTGGGAGTCATCGGTTCAGGTGGCCCAGGGGTAGGGGCAGGGAGGTGATGCAGGCACCAAGTAGAAAAGTTATTTGAGTAGGCGACATCAATGCACATCTCATCATGCAGACCCAGAAGAGATCCCCCGCCTATCGAAGGAGAGTGAGCTGGCGAGCCCAAGCACACGCGAGGTGTGATGCGGCGTATTGTGCGCTTAGACACCCACACAATTGGAGGGAAGTGTGATCGATAGTCTTGGACCAGGAGTCAGAAATGTTGGCGATTGGTCTCGATGATCCCAGCCCACCACATTTAAGGCCCTTTTTAGCACCACCTGCACCTCAGTCAAGGTCCGCAAAAGCTGGTAGGCTCCAGGCCGGTAGGGGGTGGAAGGGTCTGACCGTGGTGCGCGATCAGCCCAACCAGCGTCAAGGCTCCATTGTGGGAGCGGCACGCGACTCGCACTGTCCTTCTAGGGGCGAGCTGAGCGCCATGTCAGTCCACCCAAGCCACCCTCGGGGCGGGTTGCGCTTGGTCCCTGGGCGAAAGAAGAAAAATGGAAGAAAAAGAAAATACGACGCCAGTGCAGGCAGCCTTCGCGCACTGTATTTTCCCCTTAACTGGGGCCTAAGGAGTCAGGGACCGTGCGCTAGTGGGAAGCGGAGGGGGCGGTTGGGTGACAAGAAACGGTACCTCGAAGTTGTACTCAGGCATCCATTACCCGATCCACGTTCCCCCATCTTGTCGACCGCCCTCGCCGACGACTGGGTGCCAGGCACATCAACTGCGAGCTTCGTCCTTGCGCGCACCTCCGAAACCTTTCCTCGACGGCATTTGGTTTGCGGCGTGGTCATCCACTGCCAACGCTGACTCGGACGCCGCTTATCGTGCCGTTGATTGGCAAGCGAATCTTTGCCGACGTCGTCTTATGTCCAGTGACAAAGCCAGCAGACAAACAAGGCAGTCTGTGGCCGACGGCTTGACCACGATTCATAACCACTCCCACCGACCGCATCTTTCGAAGGATATCGTCTCGGGTTCCGAGACTTCCGCGACTCTGCACTTGCCAAACACAATGATCGCATGTACCTCGTCAACTAAGCCATCCTTGCCTTGATTGGCATCTGAATTGATCCCAGGCCGCCGATTGAAGGATTTGCAGGCCATCTCAGCGAGCCCTTGAGCTGAACGAAGGCCTCAGAGCGCCCGAACATAAGCTCTTCTTTTCGAAAAGGAACTTTAGTTCCGAGTTGGACCCGTGTGCTCCTGATACACCTCCACCTTCTCTCCCGAGGCCTTGATCTACCACTGTCGCGATGGCTGTGGAAAGACTCGATCGATCCAACGGCGCTCCTGCCCCCCCGGTCTTGCGAAGCTTGTCTGAAAATCCATTATCAGGACGTCGACCTATCCCGAACTCCGCTGCTACTTCCAACGGGCCCCAACATCCTCCTCTTCCTACCATGCGCAAATCTGCCTCGAGCTCGAACTTGGCGGTCACGAACGGAATGAGTTCCTCTCACGTCTTATCACTCGCACGCGAGGCTATGCGAGCGGCTCTCGAGAGCGAGAACCAGGTTGCCGAGGCTAGTGCTGTGAGCGCGAGTCTGCAGCCTGGCGTTACCATCGATCTGAGCCGAAAGAATATCCACAAGCTACCAGACGAGGTGGTTGATATCATGAAGAATGACTTGGCAAGGTATATCCCAATCCTCGAGGAATCCTTTCACAGAGGTGTTTGCTGACTGCATTGCCCAGACTGATCCTGGCGCACAACCAATTGACGGCACTGCCCGCTCGATTTTCTGAATGCACATCTTTGCGATACCTCAACCTTAGGGCCAACCAGCTTTCTGAATTCCCTATGACGGTAAGATTCCTTTTTGGGCGCGTTGAACTCATATCGTCTGACATTAGTGAATAGCTCTGCGACCTGAAATCGCTGGAAGTACTTGAGCTTGGCAGAAATCAGATACAATATTTGCCCCCAGAGATTGCCAAGCTTACTAGTTTAAAGATGCTCTCTCTTCGGAAAAATAGAATTAGGGAGCTTCCTCTGAGCATTGGTGATATGACGTCCTTGCAAGCACTCAAATTTGAAGGGAACCCTCTGGTTTTCCCTCCCAAGGATGCCCTTTTACTCCAAGCCCCAAGCCCAGTTGGAGAGGGCACGATCCGGGACAATGATGCGGAGCTTGCGGTTACCGCACAGATGAAGCGATGGTTGAAACAATATAGCTTAACCGGGCGATTGGAAAACGACCAAGCGGGAGATGAATCAAGTGAGGGTACTGAAACGCCTCGAGCTCCCCTCAAACGAAGGGTCAGCGGCCGGTTTCCCATCAAAGTCAATGGCGCAGATCCCTCGGATAGCCGCTCGCCAAGCTCCAGCCGCATCCCCCCAATCCCCCAACGGTCTCATTACCGCGGGCTGTCCCAGCAAAACACGGCCATACGACGACCTGGTGTGATGCCCCTCACCCTCGGAACCGCGAGTGAACGTGTTCGCAGCAATTCTGAAACTAATCTGCGTTCGGAACGATCCGAAAGTCGAAACCGGCGCATGGGTGTTGTTTCCAAGAAGCCGACTGATCTGGTAACACTCGATGAGACCCAGGCGAGCAATCGATTCAGCCATTATCGGGGCTTGAGCCATGGGTCGGCTATGCATGGTGCCATGGACCCTGGGACCCCTACTGATCCATATCCTCAGCGGCCAGTATATGTGCGTCGACTATCTATCCTTCCTGAACGCAGACGGGAGTCCAAGGTGTATGATCCAGTTATCGAAATTGCAAAAGGCATTCTCTACTCGGTGTTCCAGGTTCACCCAATAATACAGTCGCTGATGAGCCTGGCCGACGACGGCTCTAAGCGATCTAGCCTCGAAATTGTATTCTACAATACGAACTCGCACGTTGAAGAGCTCGAGCAAGCAATTCAAAAACATGACCAGTGGCTGGTTGACGAGGATGAGCATTTCACAAGAGAAAACGAAACGGTTCATCGGGCATGCCAGACATTGGTGAGCGCATATGGACATGTTTGCACTCTACTTGCCGACAATATTGATATTTTCGTCGACTATGGAGACCCCCGATATATTCGGACTCTTCTGATGTTGATTTATAATAGCATAATGGAGCTTCGGGTTACAATGTCTTCTGTCAGCGCCGAAGATGATAAACAAAGATCATCATCTACGGAGCCGTTGAATGGGGGATTGACAATTCGGCCACATATGAGAGAACCTTCTATTCCCTCAAAGGCCCTGAAACCAGCACCCTTGAGAGGCCGCAATGGAACCTTAGTAATTAATCCTGCAGCCAACCTGAGGGTCGCGACAAATGTCCCACTACCTTCACCATATGGTAATGGGACACGGACTGCCACAATTGCGTCTGCCACTCCACGATCCGGGGAGTCGTTTGCATCCATCAACAGTCGCGGCCTTGGCTCTGATGCCTCAACAGAGGAAGACGCGCAGTTTGATAAAATCTTTCTATCTCTGCAAAGATCCTCGGACATTGTGCTACACACATTACCAAATTTTAATGTTCAATTAATGGGGGGCTTGAGGAACGCGATGCAGAAGGGTACGGCGCCTCCACTGATAAGAAATTGGAAGGGGCTTATTGCTATGTGCAATAATACCATCAGCCAAACGGAGGTGATGAGAACCCGCTTGTCTCTGATCAAGTTGAAAGAACCTGGGATCAGGTCTCAGTCCAGTTTCTGGAGCCTATGCAGTAGCTTCGTTGTGTCTTGGACAGAGTTGGCCTGGGAAATCAAACAGGCACCGGCTGGAGTTGTGCTTCCGCATGATACGAGGGTTCGGTTGCGGCCTATTCACCAGAGCATGAAAGAAACGATTGGAACCATCGTTAACTCTCCTTGGCACCACCTCCTGCAGTCATCTAGTGTGAATGGAGGCCACCACGCTCATCCTGGGCACACACTCTCGAGAGGGTCGGAACCAATGTCACCCATTCAGGTTCCAATTACACCCCAGAGCGCAGCGTTGGGGCCAGCAATGCAAGCAACTATGCCAAAGACACCGCAGAACACCTCGTTTGTGCAGAACACCTCGTTTGTGCAGAACACCTCGTTTGCGGCTGCATTTCACGGAAACGTCTTTGACCGAGCAGATACTTTGATGGCCAATCCTGGCATTTCCATGTCACGGCCAACAATGCCTCAGCGGAAGGGACACTCGGGGCTGAACTCGTTCTCGTCTGTCTCTTCCCAATCGTCTGCTGAAGGGGAATACGGCATTCCTTCAATCATGAGCCCAAACTCTGGTGGTGCCGGACCGTTCCGAAAGAATGGGGGGCGAGGCGTTTTCTGATGAGTGGCCCTGAATAGTTATTGGATTTAGTGCATTGTTTGTCAAGCGATACAGACCGTGGGAGATGTGTGGGGGGTCGTGCTGTCAGCCTTCTAGAAGCATGCTTCGGTGTGTCTTTTGTTGAAAGGCAAAACCTGCAGGGGATTGAATTTCTTTTTCTTAATTTGTACTGCCAAGTAGTACTTATCTGTTGGTTTATTTCAAACGTTGCGGGATGGCTCAGGCGTTTTGGTTTGGATTTTCCCTTCGTCTCTTCCTGTTTCAATTTTCTGGGCTTGTTGTTTGTGTCCAGCTGTCGTTTGCATATTGCCTACCTACATACCAAAAAGGAGCAGCTGAACAGGAAAATCTCTATCGCTGGCGAATAGAGCAGTCGGAAGTTGGGTTAATTTAATGCATCATATGGAAAGAATGGGGTGGTGGCGTGGGACAAGGACAGCATGACACATCAACGAGACAACGATTGATATAAAGCATGGACGCGTGGAAGCAGAGAGAGACTGGTGGATAGGTGAACGGATAGCCAGCATTACATAGTATTAAATTTATGTAGGTAGGTAGCTGAATTAGGGGATTTTTGACACGTCACAGGACGCCAACGCAATAAATGCTTTATCGACGCAGCTCGAAATCGCCAACCACAATTTGTCGTCTCCTGTGATGAAATGTGAAAACAGGATTTGAGCAGCCAATCAATTGGAAACTCTCAGATCTCTTTTCTGACTTGTTAGATACACGGCTAGGCCGCCACCTTCTACGCTCCTGGCTGCTGCCTCTCAACACATGCCCAGTCTGGGTGTGTTGTAGATGCAACACAACAGCAACACACGCAGATGTGTGATGTGCGCCCGCGAGTAGGGCAAGGTCCCATCCGACATCCATGAACGGGCACCTAGACTATCATGTAGGCAGGCAGGTAATACTACAGGGAACTAAGATGCGCACGCACAGCCGAGAAGTTACAGGTGTGCGGCAACGACCGTCGGTGAAGCAAAGATCAGATTGTTTCTTCACCATTATCATGCAGAGGGTCCATCATGCATACGCTAAGGTCATTCGTCCTGTTTTAGTTTCGCCTTGCTCTAGCTTCCAATGGCCTCTTCCTCGACTCATCCTTGCATTATAGGGGTCGTGGCGGGTGCAACACCCCCCCCCCCGGCTGCAGTCTGTCTGCGTGACTTATCCCTACATCAGCTGCATGCACGATGCAGCGTAGACAGATAATTACGGCGCCGGTAGGGAGCAGTGCATATTGATTGTTACAGGGTTCATGCAAGTGCCCCAGCATTTCACAATGCTCGTTGGAGGATCCTCGCAACCACCCCACCCACACTCCCATCTTGATCACCTGCCGGGGTTCTGTACAGCACCGTGCGTGCATATAGACACATATCGGCCAAACAGATGTACGCGAAAAACCACACGGCAGTCGTCATAACTGCCTAGGTACATGCTGCCCGTCGTGTGTGGTCGAAGGGCGATGAAGTCAGCTCCGCGCTCCCCGAAGCCCCCATCGTCATCATCAGCATCATCCAGCAAAGCCGCCTTCCATCTTATCATCTGGTCAGACGTGTCAAACCCCAGCTGCTATTAGGTGGCAGCCCACTCGTATTGGATTGGATCCAACGAACAACGCATAGACGCAGGACAGAGGGGGCCATCAAGGCTGGGAAAGAGGGAAAAAACAGGGACCCGGGAAAAAGGAACGAGCTGAAGAGAGAAGAGGGCCAGAAAACCGACTCACGGCATTAACGAGCAAAACTTGAAAGATATATCACAACCAACAGGGGACCGGCCCATCATGTCGACGACCTCGTCGACCTCCCCTGCGCCGGCGTCTCCTCCCATCACCTCCACGGCTCACATCCACGCGCACCAGCACCAGCAGCACACTCACCATCCTCCTCTGCCCTCCTCCTCCTCCTACCACCTCGACGACGGCGAGGACGAGGACCACCCCCGGCTCTCGCCATCCTCCTCGTCGCCGCCACAGCACCACATCCACCCGACGCTCCCGTCGCCAGAGACCGAGCGCGGCATCTCCTCGGCCCGCAGCGCCATCGTCGCCTCCATCAGCAACCTGGTCGACACGGAGCTGCAGTCGCGCGCCGCCATGCTCCACGACAACGCCGCCGCACTCGACAAGCAGGAGCGCAGCGTCGTCGCGGCGACGGCGGGCCTGCGCCGCGAGCGAGAGCGCCTGGCGCGCGAGGCCGACGTGGCCGCCCGCAAGATCAAAGAGCTGGGCAACGTCCAGAACTGGGCCGAGGTCCTCGAGAGGCAGTTCCTCGTCCTCGAGGAGACGGTCCGCCTGGCCAACAACGGCGGCAGCAGCGACGCCGACAGCAACTGCAGCTGCAGCTGCTCTGAGTGCGGCGGGCCCGCGAGCGAGTGTGGGCTGGTGGCCAGCGGCAGGGTCCAGAGCAGCCGTGACCACGGCGGCGTCGACGAGGGCGCGGCTGACCCCAGCGGCGGTGGCAGCAAGGGCGACGGCGACAGCGCCAAGGAGCAGCCCATCAGCGTCGCGGACCTGTCTCTGTCCGATGCGAGCCAAAGCCTGAACGAGCCAGGGTCTGGCACGGGCACCAGCTCGACCAAGAGCCCGGAAACGGCCTCGACGACTACTTCAATTTAGAGAACGATACAGGATGGCGACATCGAACGAGCAAACGAAAGCGAGCTGATTTTTTTGGGTTCTTTTTTTTTTGAAACCCTACGGCGACTAATGATGACGGCATGTGATTCTACCTAGCCTTTTATGTGATTTTTAAACTTTCCTTATTCTGTTTCTTGGTATTTACTTCAACATATTCAATGTCTTGGTTGCTGCCTCCGTATCAAGGTGGTTCTCCCGGTTGGCTTACCGAGGGTCAATTCTATTCCACCTTCGCTATTGTCGTTATTAGGTAGTAGCTTGT
Organism: Clonostachys solani; assembly: GCA_902141235.2. NCBI lineage: Eukaryota > Fungi > Ascomycota > Sordariomycetes > Hypocreales > Bionectriaceae > Clonostachys > Clonostachys solani. The sequence goes on from CABFOC020000097.1 coordinate 503,068, forward strand.
ACCGTGTCTAATATATGAATTACCAGTACATCCCATTCTAATGTCCGGTTTTTTAACTCCCTTTATTATCTTCTCCGCCATGCTCCAAGTCATCGCAATCTGTCCAGTTACGACTCCAGCCATGTACATCAGCCATACTTGAAAGTCTAACGTAGCTAAAGGATCCAAATCTGCATCATGCCTACCAAGGTTCGCATAACGCTTAGATGATGCCGGGAACCATGACATATCGCTTCTTCTTGTACAGGTCGCCAAACTCCCGCCGGTAGGCCTTCTCCTTGCCCAGGGCCCAGGCGTACATCTGGTAGGCCCCCATCACGATGAAGGCGACGACGGTCCACTCGCGGCTGACGATGATGATGCCGGCCCAGGAGATGAGCTCGAACATGTAGTTGGGGCAGGTGACGAGGGTGAAGGAGAACCCGAGGGGGATCTTGCGCTCGGTGCCGCCGGTGGAGCGGAGGCTGGCCAGGTACAGGTGGACGGAGGCGTTGCTGAGCTCGCCGAAGAGGTAGACGACCAGGCCGGCGTAGTCGACGAGGATATCGTCGGCGGCGGCGGCCACGGAGTTGGGGCGGTAGATGGAGAGGGCGCAGATGAGGCCGGACACGAGCCAGTAGAAGGCGCTGTTCTTGAAGACGTTGAAGACGGGCATGGTGTTTGCGGAGAACTTGTGCACGAAGAGGGTCTCAATCTCCCGCTTGAGGAAGTGCAGCATGATCATGGCGAAGGTGATCCATTGCGTTGTCGAGAGGGGGAAGTCGACGCCCTTGTTGTAGAGGTATGGCCTGGCGGCGACCACGAGGGTGTGGAATAAAAGGGGGCCGAGGTACTCGATCACGTATACAGTTCTCCATTGGATCTGGGGGCCTGTTGGGAAGAGTAAATGGTTAGCCCTATGACTTTTAAATTTTTCCAAACTCGAGAAGAAATATCAAATCGTACCAAGGTCCTTGACGAGGACATCATTGCCCGCGATGATGGATGGCTCCTCGGCGAGGACTGCCTTGCGGTTCTTGAAGGTCTTGTTGGTGGTGGGATCGAACAGTCCGATGCGGTTGAAGTCCTTGATGCCGCAGGCCTTTGCGATCAGGGCCTTGACTTCTTCGACGGTAGCATCGGCGGGGTACTGGATGGATTCTGGAAGCCTTTTGATGGGCTTTCTGGGGGCTTTCAGGGCAAAGAGGTCAGCAGAGGGCTCGAGGGCAGGCCAATTGGATTCTTACACCGGTTGGTCAGCTTGACGGTCTGGGTTTGCGCCATGATGATACGCCTTGGACTGGAGAGAGGTCTGGTTGTGGTTGGAGAAGAGCGTTTGGCCGGGTCGACAAAAATTGTTGGGGGCAAAAACGTGTTACTTATTAACGAAATTACTGCAACACCAAGTACCGAGGAGCTACCTAATCTCTCCAACCTGCAGCTCAGCTCGATCTCCTCCATGTGCCAAAAGCTAAATACATTATTTGTCCACTGAGATGTCCAATTAACATTTATAATCAATCATGTGCATCTAGAATTCACAAGGCGGATGAACGAGTGGCCGTCGGTGTTTTTCTTTTTGTTGAAAGGCCGATGAATCCAGCGTGTCGGAGGGTCACATGTAAATGTTTCCCTGCCGAGAGTCTAACAATATGCGTTTATTTCCGTTTCGAGCCAAATAACCAGAGGCTGATGATGCAACAAGGATCGATGAGAATGATGCATCACAAAAGGAATAGCCGTGAACTACCCAAGATATGGTTACAGAAGCACGCCGTGTCAACCATAATTGCCGTTAAAGGCATTGGTCAGCGATCACCGTGCTCTGTTGGCTGGTGTCTGTATCCATGTCGGGCGACAAGGGCTGAATGTGGGGAGGCCGAGCTCAACTCCAAGACAGCACGCCCTTTGCCTTTTCCAGCCGTAGCTACGGCTTCACGCTCACGCACTTCCACGAGCTCCAGGGTTTATTCACACGCAGGTATACTCTTGCTTCCTAGTGCCTCTAGCTCTGCGTAGGCATCATCTGGTTTCCTGTAGTCCTTGGGCTTCGTTCAAGGCGAGGAAAGGAGCAAATCCCATCTGGGCACTGAGATGCTGCTTGCGGGCATGCATCGAAGCTACAGTACCCTGCAGGAATCAATTATGATCATCTAGAGCAAGTACTATGATTCGAGAAAACATGGCGAAAGGTCGCTTCCAAGAAAGAGGACTCGCTGTCTTCATGATACCAAGTACATCCCCATCATCAGCCTGTGAAGCACTGCATCATTGGCTTCCATAATAAGCGTGCATTCCGTCAATTTTATATATGATAAAGTGATATGAAAATTCCCATGTTCAATGCTTCCTCTCTTTGAAACGACTTCAGCCTGTCCATTCGTGAGATGCCACCCGAGTCGCCGCCCTGCAGCCACCCGTTGTTCACCAGGTCAACATTCTGCCAGCCCGGTCAGTGCGCCTTTCTACCTACCTGCTGACCATGAAGTCCGTCCAGACAGTTGCGATTCAATATTTGAACAAACAAGTTTTCTTGATCCTGAATAAACACTGCCTGCTCTTTACTTGAACAAAGGAGCAAACATCGCGGAGTTTCTTTGCATCGACTGCAAACCAACTTCGCCTGTTTTCACCGCTCAGAGCGAATTTCTAACAATCACTAGGCGTTTTGCTCTTCATAAACAGTCAATACCATGGCCTGGGCTGCATGGCATCTCAATCTCGCCTCATGACGAGCCCGGGCACATATTCCTCACAATAGCCGTGTTTGCTCACAACCTCTCTATCGCTCCTCTCCAATTTCTATCCTTTCCGCCCCGTCATTTCGATTCGTTATCTGGATTTAAGCGCCTCCAAGAGCCTTTACTACCCAAACTCTTTTGAATTTACCATCGTCAAACCCCCAGAAAGCTCGCCTGGAGTGGCTTGTCGGTTTTTCGCTTGCAGCCTTGCCTTTTCTCACCTCGCCGACAACGAGCACGAATCCAACCGCGAACTTAGCATTTGAAAACACCATGAATCCATGTGCTACCAGTTTCAGACCCGGGGATGCCTACAGGGATGCTCCTCGGGAAGCCACCGGCCGAGATTTGTATGTGAAGAAGAACCCTCCTGGATTAGCTTCGATGACGCCGCCCGACGAACATATACAAGAATCGCCGTTTACTCAACCGGGCGAAATCTTAATCTCAGGCAGAAACCTTTTTGAAGATCAGAATCAAAACCTACTTGGGCACAAGCACCAAGCTGCCTATAAAAGTACAGGCAACTCGATTCTCCCCTCGCCTGCTAGTTCTCCCCCAAAGAATGTTTTTGCTTCCACAGCCCCTGGCTTGGATTTAACCTCAGATTCGGGTCACCGCTCCAATCGCTCAGAAAAGATCCGAGATAACCATTTATCAAAACGAAGCTCTACACCCTTTGTCGCAAAGAATCATATCCTCGCTGGACGCTCGAGTCTCACTATTTCGGCAACAATTCCCACCTCAACCCCAAACACCGTACCAAGCAACAAACTAGTGTTCCGAAGCGAAAACCAGGAAGTAAGAAACGAGTCTTCGCCTTTTCATCCTACAGGTACGACAATAGAGTTCCAACCCGAGCTTTATGCGCCCGCAGTCCGAGAGAAGTTTTACCTTCAGCAGGATCCTCAGATTTTTGGACTGCCTCACCCATTTTTCTTCGAACAGACAGTGTTCCAGCCTTCAACAGAGACGACTGGATCACTTCTAGACCCTGGCATACTGAATCCCTTTTTTACGGAAGCACCTCAAAGCTTCGAATCCAAGGCTAGGAGCAAACCCGAACCTCCTTTGTTCGGACAGAGGCAACTTGACCAGACATCAAGTCAATCTTTACTTACGGGTAGCCAAGAGGTGATCAGACCCAAGTACAAGTTAGTGGAGGCAACACCCAACCATCCACGTAGTTGGCAGGATAAAAAACCGAGAGCAAGCGATCTAATAGAGTCAACAAAGGCGAGGAAAGCAATGGAGCTTACCAACGCCCTATCTCGCGCTCAGGAAGCACTTCCCCTCGAGTACAAAGATACCGAGGTGGTCGTGGACCTTCCCCTGAACACTCATCCGTCCACTTTTCTGAAAGCACGACCGCAACTTGGAGATGGAATAGCAAACACAATAAATCTGCTAATGCAGCAACGTCAGCCGCCGGCCAATGCGCCCACGGCCCCTGCGTCCTTCAGGCGACCAAAGCCGGCACTTCAACGCGCATCTTCGCTCTCAGCCCAATCAGCAGACACAGGGACGTGGTCCCAATCCAAACGATGGGTTAGCAAGGAGACTAGGGAGCGCGCAGCATTTCAAAAGATGAAGCTTCATCTTCAATACATGGGAGCTGATAAGTCCCCCGCGGTCCCACAGAGTCCGGCTGAGCTCGCAGCTTTCAGGCTGGAGACGACAAGTATCAAGACAAGGAAGCTAACCAAAGATATCATCAAACGCCAAGAGCTGAGCCAGCGGAAGACAGAGACACAGGGAGACGACGCTACCAAGCTTCGACCCAAACCGGTGCTATTCAACGATAAGACATTTGGCGATGCCCTCTCACCCTTCTTTGCTACGGACAGTTGGTTCAACAAATCACAGCCTGGCGGCCATGAAGCACAGGCGAGGTGGCCGACAATGGCAGATTTCAAAGAGGATGGCGACCACAGAGCGCCTCGACACAGTCGATATTTCCCCCTTCCTCGGGTTGATGGTGTTGCCATCCTGGCCCAGGATCATTCTAATGGCCAGATGTCCAGTCTTGAGACAGGCATCAAACAGGAGAAGGGGGCGGTCAAGTGCGGTCCTCGGTTCATTCTACCGGTATCGTCGAACTTCCATCCCCCACTAGATGGGCCAGAGGACGTGCTAGAGGATTTACCAGACGACTGTGAGGAGGCCAGGGTGCCCCCCTGCTTTTATCGTTTTGTAGAAAGCATTTATAACGAAGACAAGGACGAAGAGGAAACAGAAGACTTCAAGTAAGAGGAAGGAATATCAGGTGCAGGACATGGTTCTGGCAATTTAGGGCATATGTGCCAAAGGGACGAGAATTGAAGCAAGGTTACTCTGATGGTTTTGCAAGATGGGGAAGAAAATGGCCATGTCAAAAGGAGGTTCGAGGGGATATTCAGTCTGAAGGTATTGGTAGGCGTTAGTTTAAGCTGTCATCCAAGAGACTAATTGGATGGACATTATTCGACCGCAGGATACATAAAAAATGGAGAATCTCTACTTCCATTCTTAGATGATTTCTGCTTGGTGCTTGCCATGTGAAAATTGAAGACCAGCGGCCCTACGAGCAGTAGGGTTAGTAAGCATGTCAGAAAGAGCATGTTTGCACGTGATGCAGCCCGGAAGATTGGTGACCGGATGCCGATAGCCCTCGAGCGAATGTGGTGTGGGGCCCTTGGAAAACCCCAGCCCACAACCACAATTTTTACCACCAATTCGACCTCCACATCTAATTGCCAGAAAAACCATTCCTTCCACAACCGCCAAAAGATTGCCCTGGTGAGCATCAACATCATCAGGTGAGTCCATACAGCATACCATTGTCCCCTCTTGGCTTCAAATCAACAGGATATTCGAATTCAAACGAACATCCATTGATCCTGTCGATTTCACCCCGCCGCCGCCTCAACAGCCGGTATCGAGAGAAGGAGATTTGAAGCTTGGGGATTCCTCTTTTCTCTATCCCTTTGGCAAAGACCTTGTGCTAACGAACACAACTCTCTCAGCACTAGCAATCATGGGTATCTCACGCGACTCCCGCCACAAGCGATCCGCCTCCGGTGCCAAGCGCGCCTACTACCGTGCGTACAATCAATAAAAAAACTCGAAAGCCCGTATGATTTCTTGTGAACATACGTTCTGACCTACCTCAACAGGGAAGAAGCGCGCTTTCGAAGCTGGTCGCCAGGGTGCCAACACCCGTATTGGCCCCAAGCGCGTCCACTCCATCCGCACCCGCGGTGGTAACCACAAGTACCGTGCCCTCCGCCTCGACTCTGGCAACTTCGCCTGGGCCTCCGAGGGCTGCACCCGCAAGACCCGTGTCATTGCCGTCGCCTACCACCCCTCCAACAACGAGCTCGTCCGTACCAACACCCTGACCCGCTCCGCCGTCATCCAGGTCGACGCCGCCCCCTTCCGTCAGTGGTACGAGGCCCACTACGGCCAGAGCATTGGCCGCAGACGCCAGAAGGCCCAGGGCAAGGACACCGAGGAGGTCAAGAAGAGCAACTCCGTCGAGAAGAAGCAGGCCGCCCGCTACGCCGCCGAGGGCAAGGTCGAGAACGCCGTTGAGAAGCAGTTCGAGGCCGGTCGTCTGTACGCCGTTGTCTCCAGCCGTCCCGGCCAGTCCGGCCGTGTCGACGGTTACATCCTCGAGGGTGAGGAGCTCGCCTTCTACCAGCGCAAGCTCCACAAATAAATGATGGTTGTTTGGTGATTGATAGCCCTTGGTTTGGTGTTGAAGGATTTCTCCTGGTTTGTGGCAATGAAAAGGTCACAAAGAGCTTCAAGTTAGGCATCGGAACGGGTAAATTAAAAATTTCTTGCATGACTCACGCTATAAAAGATGTCTCTCAAGTCTGGTATCGACGTTTATTCGTGACGCAATGGCAAATAATAAATGCTCAAATCAATTGGCTTTCATAAAAGTAAGTTGCATCAGTGCGGGGATCAACAACCCCTTGCGTACTCGCGAGAGTTCTAGGTTGTGCCCCTTTTTTTATGACAGCTAAGCAATTGCACCTCGTACCTCCATATGCGTGAACCGTTGAATCATGCACCACAGCGCTTTTTGCTGGTATTCCAACACCTTCGCCTCCCAACCAAGTGAAAACTTTGAACATGTTACAGACCACCTCTCAAGGTGGTGAGAGCCACGGGCTAATGAATGCTGTATATACATTATCATTGACAGAGAAATAAAAAATGCAATTAACCAAATGCCAACCCTTAAACAAATTGACGCTTGAGATCGGCCCACTTGCGGCTCAGCGCCTCGTGTGAAGAGTTCAACTATAACACGGCAGTTAGCAAATCGTGAAATTGTGCCGGCAACAAGGGGGTAAACGATGGTTGCTTATACATACCTCTGCGTACCGCAACTTGGTCTGAACCAGTTGTTCTTCTAATTCCTGAAGGTTCTTCTCGAGTTCCTGGTTCTCCTCATGAACCTTTTGATTGCGCTTCATTAAGTCGTCCCTCTCTAGGTTCCATGTCTCCTCGATTTCGATGGGCTGCTTCTCGATGACGATTCGCAGTTCCCGGACTTGGCCTCTGAGGCTCTCGTTTTCGTCCTTGAGCTCTTGGTTTTCGACCTTGGTGTGGACGACCTCTGTGGCGAGAGCCGCTTGCTCAGTATCACAGGCCTCGACTCGTTCCTCCAGTTTGCGAAGCTTGCTGGCATACTGCTGGTTTCCTATCCGGAGGTCATGTAGCTCTGTCTCTCGCTCCTTCTCGGCTCTCGTTTTCTCTTCCCATTCCACAGTATAGGCTTTCAGAGTCTCAGGGGTGATCTTGATTTCACATGCGTCGGTCACGAGCTGGTCTGCTCGGTAGACCTCTTTATCCATGCTGGAGCTCGAGCTACCAAAGAAACCGTTCTCAAGGAGGCTTCCGTGGCTAGGGTCTTTGTCAATGTAGACATCGAAAAGCTTGTCTTTCAGATATCCAGTGAGCTGCCCCATGTCGGAGAGCCCAAGCAAGGTGGTGGCATTCTTCTGCATCAATACAAGGCCAAATCGCAAGATGGCCGAAAGGCCCTCCGACAAAATCAAATCGTAAATTCGAAGAACAAGTTGCAGAGGGAACCTGTAGGCGAACAGGGTCAAGAACCACTGGGTCGCATAAAGGTGAGATGTGATGCCACGTCGGCGAAGGTGGCAGTACAATGCGGGCTCAAAGTCCTCTAATAGGCGCTCAAACTGGAAGAGGCGCATATGAAGACCGGGCATATCCTGGATGAAGAGATCTCTAAGTCCATAATGAGTCATTAACCGCACCAAAAGGCAGAACGCTTCTTGCTCGGGCATCTAGATGAATTATTAGCTTTGTTTTATACAACCAGGAACAGGGTCCACTTACATTGAACAAAAGGGGCATGACGAGGAAATTCATGCCCTGGGCATAGCCAACCCCCTCGTCGTAAAGTGCATAAGCCTTGCAGACACCAAAAAGCCCCTCCTGAAGTCCCGAGGCAGCGGCGTATTTAGAAAAGCTGGTCCGGGTACCCAGGTCTCGTCGAATAGCTTTCTCCAACTTTTGTAGCGCGGCTGCATCCTCCTTCTCCTTGCGCTTCCTCTCAGCTTCAGAAAGAAGCTGAGGCTTGCCGGCTGCGTCGAGAGGAGGAGAACCAGGGCTGTTCTGAGCGGAGTAGTTGGAATGAATAGAAGAGGCTGATGATGCCACCGCCTCCGGACTGCTGACACTGAGATTCCCGTTACTTGTAGCGCTCGTCGTAGTGCTGTTGCTGTTTCTCGACTTGGCCTTTTCTGTGCCTCTCACAATTAGATCCTTGTACGCCAGTTCCAAGTCGTCGTTTTTGCTTTGCGCTAAAACCTGCCAAATGACACCTCGGATAGCGCTGGGTATTCCAGTGGCAATGGCTCTATTGAGCTCCTCGGCGCTGGTGCGGGCTACCGCGGCCGGGCCTTCATAAACAACAGATTGCCATAGGTCCCAATCAACTTCTGCGGGCGGCAAGGCTGAGGGTCCAGCATTCACGCCGGATACAGTCCCGGGTGCAAGATTGGCGACCGGCGCTGGCACAGGTGGCTCGTCTGACAAATTAGGCGAAGCCACTAGACTCCTTGTGCCATTGACAAGTTCAACCTGGTCGTCTTCACCAGTTAACGTCGTAATCCCGGCCTCCTCCCTCATACGAAGTAGCTTGAATCTGTCTCTCAGACTATTTCGTAAAGCCTTGCTGGAACCATCGGCCTCTCCCTCTCTCTCTTCCTCCAACTTGCTCAGCATCATTTCGGGGTTGCTAGTCAAAGTTGCAATCGAACTAGCCGTGTTTCTTCGAGGACTAGTCTGTGGTGGGGGAGGGTCCTTCTCCTTGCTCGATGAGGATCTGGATAACCAAGAAAACGGACTGCTAATCTTTCGCGTAGGTGGGGGTGGAGGGGGGGGAGGAGCTGGTTGAGACCAGGTTGCGGATGACGGTGGTTCAGTGGTTCCTGCGCCTTTAGCTATTGCGTCGTTTGAAGGAGACCATGGCATGGTCGGAAGAGCGCTTGTTAGACTATTTAATGAAAGGGTCTTGCTTGGGGCTTTCTCCTGGGCTTTGGCGACTTCTTCTTTGGAAAGGGTCAGATCAGAAATCGAGAAATTATATCTTCAAAGCATTGGAGGACTTACCTTCTTCTTTAGAAGGAGCCTCATCGTCCAAGCTCACATTGTCCAAGTTGGATGTATGGGAAAATCGTTTCGATAAAGGGGTTCGTGCTTCACTTATCGGGGAGATTATTCCATTTTCGATGATTTGCTCGAACTGGTCGCTACCATTATTGCTGAAATCAACAGACTCTAACTTGATTTCCTTCTGGTTGATTGTGTTATCGGGAAGACCGTCATGGGAATCGCTGTCACTTGACGAGGCTTTCGAACTCGACACTGCTCGTTTCGTTAAAGATCGGACAGATTTGCTGTCAATAGTGTCCTCAACGGTCTCGCGAGTACCAGTCTAGCCCACCGTGTCAGCTTTTAACCGTTCATACTCCTGGAATGGGAATGATTGAGCAGCAGGGAGCGCAACATCTGGCCATACCTGGTCTTGGTCCGAGTCCAATGAGTTCTGATTTTGGACCCCTGTCGGGGACGCGACTTCCAGCTGTTGTTGCGACATGTTTAATTCGATAATCCAAGACGTGAGCGCAGAGCTGAAGAGTTGCTCAGGTGGCGGCCATCAAACTGTTCTCCAGGACAGTACGACACACCTCAAGCAACACCGATGATGTCTGGGGTTCCCAGGATGCGATCAACAAAGCAAATGTCGGGGTGATGGAGCGAATAGCGAGTGCGGAGGTGGCGATGCTGTTATGCGGAAACGAGGAAAGGGAGTGCTATCTTCGCCCGCGAAGACGAATTCATGCCGTGGTGGAGTGAATGAATGCTGTCAAAAACAGGAGAATGTGACGCTTTATGGGTGGACGGATCCCATCCCAGCTGGCAGGGCACCAAAATCACACAAAGCATCCTACCGATGTGGGAACAGGGCGATACAGGCCAGTTTTAGGGGTTGAAGAGGGTAACGCCAAATCCTGGTGGCACTATCTTTGGCCTGTACCCCTGGACTAATGGCGCTAAAGGACCCATTCTTTCGCTGTTTCACAACCCATCCACTGCAACCAGCGTCAGACTCGTCAGCGTGGTATGGACTATGGCGTAGTCGCAGCCACTGCTAGCCATATACGAACCCGTAATACTGTTACTAAAAGAAGAGTAGGTGCGCAGGATAATCAGCTAGGTACTATGAGAACAGTCACTCACCAGCTCTCTCATCGCAAGGCTAAGGATAGCAAGCATCTCGGCTGCCACTCTCGCCTCTTTACATGGCCATCTGTGGCTGGAATGCCTTGCGCTCCCAGTTGATACCTACAGGGAGGAATAGCCCAAGAAGGCGGAATCAACTGAAACCGCCCCTCTTCAAGAAATGTCCGTCTCCCTAATATACCCCTCTACATCGACTCCTAGCACACCAGAGCTATGCTTTCATGCCACGCCTTGAGACCAACCCGCATTAATTCTTAGCCGTTGGTCTGTCACAAGCCAAAATCCAGTGTGAATACGAAGAGCCTAAGAGGCACTGTCACATGTTCACACCATTTCATCAGCACCAGTGTCTGGAGAGTTGCGATAGGCTTTGGGTTCCGTCACGTGCGTCTTCGTTACCTTCGCATGTGTGGCTGGGGAAATGACACCGTCGATTCTTCTACTGATGGAGACAGCCCACAGTGCCTAGCATGATCCTCAACACCTTTTGGGAGGGTTATTAAACATCCGAAGCTAGGGGAAATCCTGCCGTTTACCCTGCCCGATTGCTTGGCCTAGATTTTTGTTTGTATTGACCTGTCAACCAGTACAATTATACAAATAGGTTTGCTTTCCAAGTCCTGGTCATTGTGGATATGATGGGATGCGCGACACTAAGCTCAGTTAAGTAGAATGCAGCATGTCCTAGCTGTCGAATAATAATAGTAGGTAGGATGTTCTTTTTGAATGAGATCCAGTAACTACATCCTTGCGCCGTATGGGTGTGGCCATCTACGGATTCATGGCCTCTGCCCGATTCGGAAGACCCTCCCCAGCTACCCCGGTGATGCAAATCCCAATTATTGCAACGTACCTACCTACTTTATAGTATACAAAAGTAAGGCCAGTAGTCATAATAAGTAATATGAACATCCAGGGCTTGCCGTATGTAATCAGAAGGGTATCATTCGTATCGATGTACATACTATGCAGTGGACGGTTCTAATGGATTCGATATACGGAGACGTGAGGTCGGATCTATTGGCGGCAAACCTTGGTTTTGCATGAGAGCATATGCATACTAGTACAAAGAGGGTCTGTCCTTGCCGGTTCTTGCCCAAGTAACTGACAGCCTTACCGCGAGGGAAGGAGGATGAGGAACCACTCAGGCCGCAGTCAGCCCGCACATGGCTGACAACCAGAGCAGAGGGTAAGCGCCTGGATACGCACATGTTGGTGCACGGTGACGGGTTCCGGGTAGCCTGGCAAGGGAGTGCGGCGGTAGGTAGGAGGCCAGCGAGCAGACCACGGGCGGCGGGAAGTAGACATGGGCCACGGGCGATGGGCATTAATAATGATGGTTTGTCTGATGCGGTAGGCCAGCCGCCTACCACCTACCTTGCAGCTTCCGTGGCGCGATGTACGGAGTTGGATGGTGGGGGAGGCAGTCCCTGGAGTACCTGGGGCATACGCCAAATTTAAGTTGGGCGGGATGTACCCTCGTCCCGGATTCTCTTCTTTGCGGATGCAGCTTCGATCAGGCTTTTGCTTGATTCACCTCAGCTGTGCGGGCGAGCGCGCACAGACCACCAGGCACGATGCACACATTACGCAAAGCTCCACCTGCACTGACAGACCATTTGACAACCATCGGACAGTACAACACCGACTTGTATCCTCTTTTTCCCACTTCCCAACAAGTTTCATCCTCACCCGCCTTTTTCCTCTCTGCCACCGTGGTTCTTGTTTGTTTGGTTCCCAGGGACAGGCGGCTGGACTTCATATACCCTTCGACACCTGCCCCCGTCGCAGCAGCCCCGATTTAGGTTGGTGGAAACAGTCCGGGACGTCCTGCACACGTCTTTTGCTGTTGAACTAGCTTCGATCGCAGCTCTTCTCTCTCCGTCGTATTCCTTTCTTCTTTATGCTATCCTGCAGCTCCAACTCCCTCTAGGCTCTCTTTACCATCACCCATTGCCTCTAATACACCACCGAGAAGTCCTTGTCGATAGGCTGGCACTCTCAGGCCCAGAAAAAAAGTCTGGTGTCTGCTCTACGTGGGCGACGTCAATCAGGCTTACTTCACCGTCGCACAGAACGCCCCACGACAGCCCGCTACTTTATTCACCATCCTTTGAGGAGCTGCCCGGAACTGGGCACTCCGCCTAACAACAGCAAAGCTGTCGTCTTCGTAGAAGACCTGATTGTAGTGGAGGGGGAGCTTCACCTGAGTCCTGCGGCTCTGCCGCTACAACCTTCAATATGGTGAAGATCACGAAGACACTACAACCCAAGCACAAGGAGACTTTGGTAAGCTACATGTCGCTGGAATTTTAGACGCTCATATTAACCTGTCTCCCTTTTTTTTCTTCTAGTCTCCTTGGCTCAAGTCCTACGTCGATTCCGCCGCCACGACCCCTCTACCCCTCCTGCCCAAACATTTGGCCGCATATCCTTCACGATGGCCTTTCGGGCGCGGCGATCTGTACCACTGGATTCCACTTCTGAACAGATTTGACAGCATTCTGGAGAAGTTCTGTGATATCTACGAGCTCAGCAAAGGCCCGCAGTCCAAAGAGTTTGGAAATGACCTCCTCTTGCATCATAGTGGGGATGCCGAGCTGAATGGGCAGAGTAACTGGCGCGATGAAATGCCAGCGGATTTCCATATCCCATCAGATGGTGATAAACATCTTGTGGAGGCCGCGCTTAAATTTACACGCATGCTTCTTGAGCATTGCGGGAACAGGAGCATTTACGCTAGCAGCAGCCATCTGAACGATTTGTTGAATTCAACATCCTGGACTATTTTGAATGCAGCTCTCGAGGTTGGATCCGAATTAGCCCAAAGATATCAAGCGTCAGTCCGGCGTATTGGAAACGCGTCACGACACATTAGCAGTGCACTCCTCGCCAACCATTACAGTATCGACCTCGATCGCGTTCAACAGCTATCCCAGCCCTTCGTTCGCACACCGATCGCTAGCCTTGCCGAGTCTGTTCCAACAGCTACTCCATCTTCGGCTTCGAAAGGAAAAGAAAGAGCACACGGGCATAGCAGCAAAAGCTTGGGTCCAATGCATGCAAATGATCTTTCATCTGTGGCCTTCTCTGAAGGGCACAACTGGAACGGGTGGGGAGACATCAAGGTGACCTACTACCCTATCGATCATATCCCGGACACCAGCAAAGATACCAACAACAATGGAAATACTGAGAGCACACGCTTCAATTTACCATCGACGCCAACACCTTTGAGGCGGAGCTCGACGATGAACTCTCCCCATCAAAGCACTCCCAAGACAAAAACGCAGGCAGAAGACTCGTCTCCCTTGGGCCTTCGTACCCCGGGATTTACTGAGGATTCAAGTACACCTAGCCACAAGACTTTTGAACTCACTCAAAATATAGTGACGACGACTCCTATTTCGGATCTGGTTGCGCGCTGCCCGGCCGACATGCCGCCGGCGGTCAAGTACGAGGCCTTTCACCGTCTCCGGGTTGCCAAGGCTTTGACGGGAAGTTGTGTAGAAGATCGGCAGTGCCTCCTGGCCACGCGACTACTGGCGATTACCAACCTCGCATATATCCATACCGAGAGCATCTTTGTTGACAAGGTCCTACGCCAAGATGCTGAGGAGATGAGAAGGTTCCAACTGGTGTACCAGCTTGCTGAAATGATTCACCCCTCTACGAGTAATCATCCAGAGTTCCCCGTCTGGTTGCAGAGTATTGCACTGGCTCTCCTTGAAGCTGTTTCGAATTTCAATGCTCGATGTCAAGATGTATTATCAGCCTTGAACGCCAACGTTAACCACGGAATTCTCCTTTACGTTATTCGCAAGGCTGTGGTTGGGATGAAAATGGATGACAGCGCTGAAGAGGGTGAACTTGCTACTGGCTTGGATCACTGGCGTAACAGTCTGTTCTCGCTGACATTGCATTTATCAATGCACACTAGGGTTGGGCCTGAGATGGTTTCGGCAGGGCTTATGGAAGTTCTTGTCGAGATTCTTAAGATTCGTTCCCAAGTTGCACAGCGCCACCACTCTATGGTCGTTGCGTTTTTGGATGGGTTGATTTGGACATACCAGAATGCATTCACTGCCTTTTTCAATGCCAACGGATTAGATGCTGTCGCCAACCTCGTGGTTGATACAGTCAAGATGGCATTCAGCCTGATGGAGTCTGGCAAGGGGACCGGCCCCGATCACAGATCGATTGCCGTAGACTACATGATCCCCTATCATCAACAGCAGACCCTTAGGTGGCTTCTCAAATTCATTCACCACATCATGTCGAACTCCTACAGTTATAATGGCAACACAGATAGACTTCTTCGAAACTTGGCTGATAAATCAGACCTGCTTTCAAGTCTGAAACAAGTCATCGCCGACAAAGAAAGCTTCGGCTCAGTTGATTGGACCAATAGTGTGACCATTCTGAGCGACTTCATCAACAACGACCCCACCAGTTTTACCGTCATCCTCGACTCCGGGCTCATCAAAACCTATCTGGAAGCTATTACAAACCAGCCCATTCCCGATGAGGTTGCCAAGGACCAGAAAACAAATGAGGCTGCGGAAAATGAACCAGAGAGCCCCGGTAGTTCAGCCCTGATGGCAGATATCGAGGATCACGACGACCGCCCCCACCCACCCACCGAGGAGATGATGCGAGTGCTCGAATCAAAGCCGTGCGCAGCAGGGATCTTGCCAACGTCGGAGACTATCAATGTGATCCCCCACGTTCTGAATTCAATTTCGCTGAACAGTGCTGGAATGAAGTTGGTCGTGGAATCACGGGCTTTCGAGAAATATTTCGAAATCTTTCTCAGCCCTGCTCACGTAAAATGTATGGAAAGTGACGCCGATCTTGCTAGCAACGTTGGTGGAAACTTCGACGAACTTGCTCGTCACCATCCTGCCTTGAGAACCTCCATCTCAAACGCTGTCATTGATTTGGCGGCTCGTGTCCGATATATGGGAATCCAAAAAGCCCAGACGGATGGTTGGGGCGCAAAACTGCTTTTGAAGGACTCCGATGGAAAAAATATCTCTGTTTCTTGTGATGGCACGTTTAGCGAGGCCTCTGAGTCGGCTGGTGCCCACGATTCTTCTTCATCGCAAGACAACGATACGCTAATGATTGATGCTGTTCCAGGTCCAGGAGATCTGCCTAGACTTGCCCCAACAATCCGTATTACCACAAAGGAGACTTCGGAGAACTCGTTTACTCCTTATATTTTCGCGATGTCGAGTTTCTTATCTGCATTCTTGAACAATTCAGTCTTGAAGAACAACTTTGCTGATAAGGGCGGCCTGGAACTCTTACTTGACATTTGCGAATCGCCCAGCCTGACCGCAAGCTTCGGTGACTCGCTTGCATCCCGTGTGTTGGCTCAAGTGGTGTCCCAGTTGGTCGAATCTGCTCCTGCTCGCGGACTGCCATCGGTTCTGAACCGTGCCCAGGCTGCAATCGACTTGCTTGAGCCTATTGCCTCGAAGAGAGAGCCCATTCCTCCCATCTTTGCTCCTTTCATTGCACCAGGGTTTTCACTACCAGCCACAGAAGCTGAAATACCTTGGAATGCCAAAAAGGGTACTGCCATGGTCAAGGCCCTTCTCAACGCACAGACATTCATCAAGATTATTTCTGAATGCTTCCAGACCTCCTCGAGATCAAATACTCTTTCATTTTACCCTGTCAATGCCTATGATAAGTTTTTGCATCTTGTCAGCTCTATTGGTCCACTCTTCCCTGGCGTTCTCGCTGAGGAGGCTGGCCAGTTGACCATGGTTCCCCAGAGCTGGTCCTCTAGACGCAGCTCTCCTCTTGATGGATTCCCCCAACCTACAATCTCTGGAAATGAGGCTGGACAGACATCCATCCCTGATGCTTTGGGAAGAACTGAGAGTAGCACGGACTCCAGCAACCCAACAGAGCAAGAACAATCCAGCTCCCAATACCAGAATTACGAGGTTTTCCGGAATGTGCTGCATCCTATGATCCCGACCACCTTCCCCTTGTTCCAGTCACTGGGTAGAGCCCTTCTGCCTCGTCGGGACCAGCATCAGGGTGATACATACCCACGACCCCGCCACATCGAGATTGCCAAAGGGCTTGCGAACTCAATTTTGAAGTATTTGCGTCCCTCTGTCGAAGGAAAAAGCCCAACATCCAAGGATTTCCATTATTGGATCATCATGCTCCACTGCATTCATGAGATGCTAGTTGAACATCGTAAGTTTTAGTCTACTGTATCGTGCTCATGGTCCCGGCTAACAACGTGAAGCTTCCACAAGACATAGCGAGCGCGCTAACCCACAGCTCATCATACCTGTTCTACTTGCATTCAAGGAGCTGGGTGTAGTAGAGCTGTTAAGTTTGATGCTTGAATCGTTCGCTAGCAGCGTGCGCCAGGGAGGCGACAACCAGCCCGAAGACTCGTCCAAGGCAAAAGTCGCCACCTTCGGGCTTAAGAAAATCCTTGACCTCTATCTCATTCTGTGCACTGGAAAGAACATTATTGATACGAGCAATTACTTCAATCTCCAACGGCAGACCGACAGGTCGCAGACAGTTCCACATATTTTCCAACAATTCGTGGTAGAATTGCGAGCGTCGATCTTGCCCTCCATTTCCAAGTTATGGGACTCATCTCTTCTTGAGAAAGTACCTGAGCATACCGCCAAACGGCTGATTGAGATTCTGAAGCTGATTTCTGCTGCTGATCATGAACCTTCATCCACTCCCCAAGACAAGGTAAGTCATCAATTTTCAATGGTGAGACCTCCTTATACACAGGCCACTCACTGATGTCTCATAGAAACCCTTCTCTCTGCTGGCATATACCGATTCGCGGTTCAATTGGGGCCAAGTCCGTGGGCTAGTTCGCGATCTGGTGAATGAGAACTTCGACGAAGGTCTCGTTCACGAAGCAGTGTTCCGAGCCAACGGAAATGAGCTCCAAGCTCGAGAGTATTGCAGAGCCCACAAGTCAGGCATTGGCGGTGCAAGAAATCCAATCCCACAAGCTGATGCCGATCTATCAGCTTTGGCTGATGACCGTCATGCAAGGACAGATCGGCCCTCATCCCAAAGGACAACCTCATCAGATGCTGATCAAATGTCTCTGGACGATTTCAATGGTGATCATCCAGGCGATTCTGCTGACCGCTCCCCGGAAGATACCGAAGAAGCCAGAGCGGGCGGTGCTTCCACAAGCCACTCAGCAACGGTGGTGGTCCCTGGTTCTATTCCTGATGCTGCCGGTAATTCAAACAAGCATAAACATTCGGAGTTCACAGCCACTAAAGAAGATCTCGATAAACAACGTTCGGATCTACGTCAAGATCTGATAGACAGATGCTTGGATGTGATTCGCACACACCCCGAATGTGCTATTGAAGTCTCGGAACTTATTACTGCCATGGTTATCCGCCATGAGAATGCTGACATGCATGTTGAAGTGTGCTCAACGGTGACGCTAGCACTCTCTTCTCTGGCTTTTGATGAGGACGAAAAGAAGAAGAACGGAAAATGCATTGCATCATATTCCCATCTTCTGGCCTTGCTCCTACAAGACGAAACCTTCTTCAGCAACAATCTTGATAATCTACAAGATAAGGTGGAGGAGTTTACTTCGTTCTTGAATATCCCTCCCTTAGTGTCGGGCGAAGACTTGCCCCCGTGGATCCCTTATATTCTGTTAGTCTTGGAGACTTTACTTCGCCACGATGAGCGACCTGTGGCTGCGCAATGGAAACCTCCAAAATCTCTTGACGACGACGTCGCGGAACCGGTACTGAGAATGCCTGATCCGTTAGTCAACGAATCTCAGAGGAGGGAGCTCCTCGACTTCGCACTGGATCTCGTTCCTCGTGTTGGCAAGGAAGAGGTTCTTGCCACCTCGGTTCTTAGGGTGCTCGTCATTTTAACCCGCAACCGGGTTCTTGCTAGACATGTCGGTGAAAAACGAAACATGCAACGACTGTTCCTTATGGCGAAACAGCTCGCTGCTACGGGCGCTGATCGCATGAAGCAGAGCAAGTCTAATTCATACATCATGACTATACTGCGCCATATCGTAGAGGACGAAGACCTCGTCAAGCAGATCATCCGCGCGGAGATCAAGAATGATTTTACGAACATCACAAGGAGCCAGCGCGGACAACCTGATATTTCGGCATATCTCCGACACATGGCACCTCTCGCACTTCGTGCCCCCAGCCTCTTCGTGGAAGTTACAAACGAGCTGGTAGAATTCTACAAGTGGAGCCCTGCGTCAGAGCATGGCCGGCAAGCGACCCTTTGCCTGAAATCAGACAGCAGATCTAACACAAGCAAGGAGCAAGCAAGCGCCAGTGCGCCGGAGGAGTCAGATGTGAAAGAGTCAACTGAACCTGCCGATAAGGACATGATCGATGCCCCTAGGCCCCACCACGAGAGCAAGCGACCTGTTGTCGAGAACTCAGATGGTGTCATCCACTTCTTACTCAGTGAGCTGATCAACTACCGGGATGTCGATGACAAGGGGCTGGCCCCTCTAGGAGGTGAGGCAAAGACCGAAGAGGAGGTCTCAGATCAAGGTAGCACAGACGCCGCTGGCCCGGAGGGCACTGCGTCTGACGTCAAGGACAAGAAGACGGGTCGCCCTGTCTTCAAATCCGAGGAGCATCAGATTTTCGTCTATCGAGGCTTCCTGCTCAGCTGCCTGACAGAGCTCCTTCAAAGTTACAACAGGACCAAAGTTGAGTTTATCAACTTTAAACGTAACGCACCTCCGCTACCAACTAGTACACCAGTGAAGCCTCGTTCGAGTGTCCTCAACTATCTGATTTATGATCTACTCTGTCAAAGTAGTCTCAACGGCCCGATCGATTCTATCGCATACAAGAAAAAGTCCGCAACTGCTATACACACCCAGAGACTCCTGGTTGCACTTGTTGGGAAAACTAGGGAGAGACCAGTTGATCGTGACCTACCCAAATTTGCATACGACGACGAGCCTGATCTTCAGTTTGTCCGCAAGTTTGTACTTGACACCATATTAAAGGCCTATGAGAGGGCACCGAACTCCGAAGAATCGCTAGAAACCCGTTATTCTCGGATGCAGAGCCTGGCCGAGCTCATGAACCAGATGGTTGGGGAAAGAGATCGAGAACACACTGGGTCTCGAAACAGTGATCCTAATCAAGTGAGGTCTCAGGCCCAGCTGCGTCGGCTTATGTACGAGAAGGGCTACTTGGAAAAACTCACGGCGTCTATTGCCGAGATTAGCCTCAACTACCCTGGTGTAAAGCGTTCGATTAAGTACATCCTCCGTGTTCTTCGTGTTCTGACGGACACGGCTAAAGAACTAAGCCACACAAACCTGTTACCGTCGGGCTCTGTCGCTGATAGTGGTGACGATGAATTTGGATCTACTTCGTCTCTCTCAGACTTGGAGGACGACCGAGAAGAAACCCCCGACCTCTATCGCAACTCTTCCCTTGGTATGCTCGAGCCTGGGAGAGATGTGGATGAATCGGAAGAAGAAGATGAAGACGGCGAGGATATGTATGGTGACGAGTACGATGACGAGATGGATTACGATGATGAAGAGATCTCGGACGATGACCAGGACAATATTAGCGAAGATAGTGAGATGGGAGAGATTGAGGGGCTTCCAGGTGACCCTGACGTTGTCGAGGTCATCATGGATGGAGACGAAGATGAGGAAGATGATGACGATGATAGTGAGGATGATGATGATTTGGACTCCGCCGATATGGAAAGTGTCGAGTCACGGGTAGAGATTGTTGACGAACAAGGCAACCCAATGGAAGACGATGGGGCATCTGACTGGGAGAGCGACGACGATGTCGAAGATGAAGAAGACGAAGACGGCGACATCGAGGCTGACGACTTGGATTACGAAGCCGCAGGCCAAGACATAGACGAAGCTCATATTCACACCATAGCACCTCCAGCCGACTTGCTGGGTAACATGGCCCGGGCCCTCATCGAAGGAGAGGAGTATGAGCCTGACTTGCTGGATGAACACTATCTTGAGAGTGGACATGATGACGATGGTATGCAAATGATTTCCCAAACCTGCCAGGACTGCCAGCTAACAGACACAGACGAGGAAGAAGATGAGGAAGATGTTGACGATGAGGCTTTCATCTATGATGACGGGTTTCCTTGTATGTATTACCTATTGACACAGGCCTGTCTGAGAGTGACACAGCTGACTAATGATAGTGGATGAACAACCACCTCCCATGCCAGCTCTTGGGTGGGATAGTCTCAACGCCGAATCTGACAGAAACCGCCTCGTCTTATTGGACAACAACGGAGGTAACCGACGCCGGATTCTCGCTCGAATGGATAATCGTAGTCCTTTTCCCATTGGTCCTGGATTTGTCGCTGGTTCTCCTGGAGACCCTCTCGGAGATTTCCGCAGCTTCTTTTCTCGACACCATCGGTCAACTGGCTCGCAGAATAATACTGAAGACGGGGTGAATCCACTTCTGCGACGTGTCGACCAAGGAACTGAGAGTGCTGGGCGAGCACCACACAGTCACTCCATTGGTGTGAGATTGCCGGAGGGTCTGCTCGGTGGTATGGGCCGCCATGGAGCAGATGGCCCAATGGGCTTCCTCGGTGAACTGATGGACATTCTGCCAGTAATGGGGCGCAATGGCCAGGCCTTCCACTTCCATATAACAGGCCCTGGCGGAACCCGTGACGCTCGAGAGCTGGGACTCCGAGCTACTCGTATCGAGCAGCGCCGAGATAATGTGGTGCAAGAGCCTTGGCAAGCAGTTTCTTTTGCTGCCCAGAATACGCTGGATAGATATGAAGAGGAAGCAAGGATGCTCTTTGGTGGAACCTTGGTAGCCGAAGCAGCGAAATTGAGCAACATGATCTCGGCCATTCTTACACCTGCCGCTGTGGAGGCAGAGAAGAAGCGCATGGCCGAAGAAGCTGAAAGAAAGAAACGTGCAGAGGAGGAGAGGCTCAAGCGAGACGCTGAAGAACGTCGCATCAAGGAAGCAAAGGAGGCCGAAGAAAAAGCTGCCCGAGAAAAGGTAGAGGCGGAGGAGCGAGAAGCCGCCGCGCGTGCTGCGTCAGAAGCTGCGGCAAACAACGAGCCGCAAGCCAGCCAAGAGTCCGGCCCAGGCCCCGACGGCGGCAGCGCGATGGAAGGAATTGAAGGAGACGAGGCCAACGATACAGGCCCTTCCAACACCTCTGTTCCTTCGGATCAACCTCGTGTTATGGCTATACTCGGGGATCAGGAAATTGACGTAACAGACTTGGGAATTGACCCCGATTATCTGGCAGCCTTGCCAGAAGAGTTCAGGGAAGAAGTGATTGCTCAAGCCGTTTCTGCCAGACGGTCTGAAGCTCGAGCAGAAGCACCGGCTGGAGAGTCTACCGTGGCATTCCAAGAGTTCCTTGATGCTCTCCCAGTCCAACTTCGACGCGAAATAGAACAACAAGAGGCTCAAGAGCAACGTCGTCGCGATAATGGAAACACCCACCCAGCTGCGTCATCTGGTGGACCCGAAATTGTTTCGGGTGACATGGATACTGCAAGCATTTTGCTTACCTTTCCCCAGGAGCTTCGTGACCAGGTCCTTCTGGAGCAGGGCAATGAAATCATGGAGCATCTCCCCCCTGAGATGGCCGAACAGGCTCGAAGGCTACAGCGGAGCAACGCGGTGCCACACCCCATCCCGGGGCATCGACCTGTCGCAATCACCAGGACCGGACAGCAACCCCCGCCTCCTGCAGCCACTGAAAGCAAGCCACAGCGTCGTACCGTGGTTCAAATGCTGGATAAGGCCGGAGTAGCTACACTTGTGCGGCTAATGTTTATTGCCCAGCAGGGATCTATCCGCAACTATCTTTTTAGTGTGTTTGCCGATGTTTGTGAGAACCGACAAAATAGGCTGGAGGTAATCAGCACAATTCTCCAGATCCTCCAAGAAGGTAGCACGGACATGAGCGCTGTCGACCGAAGCTTCAGCCATCTATCACTCAAGGCCAGGAGACACAACAGAGACAAGGATCTGGAGCAGAAAACTCCTCAAAGCGTCAAGAAGAGTCTGACGGCTTTGAATTCTACCATCACAAGTCAGACCAATTCCGAAACATCACCATTGCTCATTGTTCAGCAATGTTTGGATCTTCTTGTTGATCTATGTACACGAAACCCCGGGATCCCTTGGCTCTTTTTAACCGAGCATGAGACGGTTGGGTCAACTCTTAGGAAGACCCTCGGCCGTAAAGGCAAATCAAAGGACACAAAGGCTCACAAGTACGCCATCAACTCGTTGCTGACTCTTCTCGACCGAGATCTGGTCATGGAGAGCTCCGTCGTGATGACCCATCTAGCGGATCTACTGAATCGCGTCACAATACCCCTATTAGCCCTGGATCGCCGCCGAAGGGAAGCAGAGGAAGAAGTGGAAGAGCAGTCTGCGTCTAAATCCGCCGACGCCCAAGCAGACCAGGAGCCAAATGATCCTTCCGCCGCCGCTGGACAGGCCAGCGGGGAGTCTGCAGCTCCCCCACCACCAACAACCGCAGAGGGTGGCCCATCAACAGGGGATGATGCAAAGACAAGCCAGAAAGACGATTCTCGAAAGAAAGCTCGCCAGATCCAGCCTCCCGTGATCCCTCCACAAAATCTTACCCTTGTAATCAGAGTTTTTGTGGCAAGAGAATGCAGCTCCAAAACGTTCCAGAATACGATCAACACAATCAAGAATCTCTCAACTGTGCCAGGAGCAAGGTCTGTCTTCGGCCAAGAATTGGTCCGTCAGGCCAGGCTTCTTAGCGAGAACATTGTGACTGACCTTGATGAGCTACTCCCGCACATCGAGAAAGCAACATCGGGAACTGAGATTCAAGGAGTCGCGCTGTCGAAATTCTCCCCTGGAGCATCTGAGCAAAACAAGTTGCTCAGAGTCTTGACGGCTCTCGACCATCTATTCGACGGCAAGAAGAAATCCAATGGTGGTGAAAATGACAAACCAGACAGTGAAAAGCAAGACCTGGTCACATCTCTCTACCACAACTCAACTTTCTCTGCCATGTGGGACAAGCTCGGTGCATGCCTGACAGCCATACACGAACGAGAGAATATGTTCAACGTCGCCACCATTTTGCTGCCACTCATCGAATCTCTCATGGTTGTTTGCAAGAACACGACTACTCAGGATGATCCTTCTCAGGGTCAGTTGAGCAAAGAGATGGTGCTGTCTAGCCCCCCTCCTGAATCACGCACCGCCAGTCTTTTCTTTTCGTTCACTGAGGACCATCGTCGGATTTTGAACGAGTTGGTCCGAAACAATCCCAAGCTCATGTCTGGCACCTTTGCTCTTTTAGTTAAGAACCCGAAGGTCCTGGAATTTGACAACAAGAGAAACTACTTCAATCGAAGCGTGCATTCCCGTTCGGGCCAACCTCACCACGGCCGGCCTTCTTACCCCACCCTGAACTTATCAGTCCGTCGTGACCAAGTCTTCCATGATTCGTTCAAATCACTATACTTCAAATCCGGAGACGAGATGAAGTTCGGGAAACTCAATATCCGTTTCCACGGAGAAGAGGGAGTTGACGCTGGTGGCGTTACACGAGAGTGGTTCCAGGTTCTAGCCCGACAGATGTTCGATGCCAATTATGCCCTCTTCATTCCAGTGTCGTCAGATCGAACCACGTTCCATCCAAACAAACTCAGCGGCATCAATGACGAGCACTTGATGTTCTTCAAGTTTATTGGCCGCATCATTGGAAAGGCTCTCTATGAAGGTCGGGTTTTAGACTGTTACTTCAGTCGCGCTGTCTACAAGCGCATTCTTGGCAAATCTGTTTCGGTAAAGGATATGGAGTCATTTGACCCAGACTACTACAAATCACTTTGCTGGATGCTGGAGAACGATATCACCGACATCATTACTGAGACCTTCTCAGTGGAGGACGATGAGTTTGGTGTCACTAAAGTGGTGGATCTTATCCCCAATGGGCGGGAAATACCTGTGACGGATGAAAACAAGCAGGACTATGTCCGCCTCGTGGTTGAACACAAGCTTCTTTCATCAGTTAAGGACCAGATGGAACACTTTTTGAAGGGTAAGTGCATTGTTTTCCCCCTATAAATTTTACAAAGTCGTTGAATCTAACATTATTCTTAGGATTCCATGATATCATTCCCGAAGAACTCATTTCGATTTTCAATGAACAGGAACTCGAACTCCTCATTTCTGGACTTCCTGATATCGACGTTGACGATTGGAAGAGCAACACGGAGTATCAAAACTACAATCCCTCTTCCCCACAGATCCAGTGGTTCTGGAGAGCTGTTCGCTCCTTTGACAAGGAAGAGAGAGCCAAATTACTCCAATTTGTTACCGGAACCAGCAAGGTTCCTCTAAATGGTTTCAAGGAATTAGAAGGCATGAATGGTGTCAATCGATTCAACATCCATAGAGACTATGGCAACAAGGACCGACTCCCCACCTCTCATACCTGCTTTAACCGTACGTTATAACAGACTTGTTTCCTACATGCCTACGTTTTTATCTTCAAATTACTAACTTAGCTGTCTTCTAGAGCTCGATATCCCCGAGTACGAAAGCTACGATGCTTTACGATCACAATTGATGAAGGCCATTACCGCTGGAAGCGAATATTTTGGTTTCGCATAGATACTCAATTCGCCACTTTGCAGAGCTACAATAACGCCTCGATGGAAAGGATATCTGTCAGGCCAAATGAGAGAAAAGGGTTTGCCACCATTGGTTTCCCTGTGTAGAAGCAGGAGGGAAGTGCAGGTCTTAACTGCTTCTTGGGAGCTGATTGAAGGTAGTGGCAAGGGCTGCATGCCTTACAGAGCTGGAGAGAGGACAAGATAGTGTGTAGTAGCTAGCATAGTGTTGTGCCGCATTGGCAATAATTCAGAGTGTTGAGAACTACCCGCTCACCCCTTATTGCACCAGGCAGTGACTGTACTTCCCATCCGAACGGATCTTCCATGAGTGCAGGCTACGATGGGGTCATTTCATTGGTGGGTATGGTTTTATAACATCTACGGAGCATGATGATACACAGAGCAGATACGCAGACGGCATTAAGAATTGATTGGATTTTCCCAGAATGCCTAATACAGCCAGCGCTAGCCCAAACGTGAGCTCATGATATTCCTCACTCCCAACGCACGCAAAATTGGAAGACGTGGGTATGAATTGCCCCTTTTTATTTTTCACTAAAAACGCCCGACCTTTACTTGCGAATAGAGCTGGCACGACGCTTGCGAGCATCAGCCTTGGTGGCCTTGGCCTCAGCAACACGCTTGGCCAGGACCTGAGCGTACTCGTTCTATAGGAGGGAATGTTAGCTATAAACAGTACCTGGGGAATGGCAACGGAGGAATCAAGTGGAAACGTACGGCCTCATCCTTGACCTTCTCGGCCTGGCGTCTCTTGAGAGCGGCGCGGTGGCGCTTGTGCTGGAGACGCTGGGGAGTCACAAGACGCTGGATCTTGGGAGCCTTGGTGTAGGCCTGCTTGCCCTCACCCTTGGGCTGGACCTCGCGACGAATGACGTACTTGCGAACCTATTTTTGTAGTGGCTCATTAGTCTTCATGTATATATTAGTTTTGGATTGTCGCCTCCCGTCCCTCGTAGGACGGGACCCTCTCACTCTCTACTGGGACTGCCACTGCCGTGGCTGCAGTCCCGAGTAGGCGATGATCGAGTATGGCAGCGGGGAAAGACATACATCGTCATCCTTGGTGAGGCCGAAGAACTTGCGGATCTTGGTGGCGCGCTTGGGGCCGAGACGCTTGGGGTGGACGACGTCGGTGAGGCCGGGGAGCTCCTCGTCACCCTTCTTGACGATGGAGAGGGCGATGACGGACATGTCGTTTCCGACGATGCATCCGTGGACGGACTTTCTCTTGCGCTCGCCGGTGCGGCGGGGGCGGTAGCAGGAGTGGCCGTCGGAGAGGAGGAGGCGGACACGGTTGGGGTGGAGGACACCCTGCTTCATGGGGAAACCCTGCTTGTCGTTTCCTCCGGTGATGCGGAAGATGTAGCCCTTGAACTCGTCGCCGACGGAGTCACCGGGGACCTCAGCGCCCATCTGGATTCCATTTTGTTAGTCTGATATCCCTTTTTTTCTTCTCCTTGGGTCGGGTCGTGTGATGGATCGGACGTACGCGCTTCTCAGTGAAGATGGCGGTCTTGCGCTCATCCTCGATATCGAAGAGCTTCTGGCTGCCATTGGCAGGGTAGGAGACGTTCAACTGGATTGATTGTTAGTTATTGAGGATCATGGACGCATGTGAGGGGAGGAAATCTGGCATGTCGAGAAAGTTCGCGTTTGACATCGCGGCGCCGGGAAGCTCCCAATTCGAATGTTTGATTGATAGCGAACTTCGTCTTCATGTTCCAGATGCATTCCCTGAATGGCTGGTGTCGACTTACCTTCATCTTGCCAGTTGTGGTGGTGCAAGTGTACTTGACCTGGCTGTGAAAGTTGTTTGGGGATTTGCGGGATGGATGGAGGTAGGTTACAAAATTTGGGCGAAATGATAGAAAGTGTGTGGATGCTAGGGCTACCCTCCGGTGGCAGAATGTGTGGCCAATCAAACGGAGGCTTAGAAAAAAAAATGCGGTGAAAGGCTTTCCCGTTCCGCTACTTTGTCCTGAAAATCAATTATTAGGTAAGGCACCTTGTTCAAGCCAGCCCCATGTCTGTTGTGCTCCACCCTACTCAGCCACACGGCAAGCCACATCTCTATTGTGAGTGGTTCCTAAACAATGGTGGACAAGTATCAGCTTGAACGCGTTGTTCGTCTTGGTATTGATTTGCAAAGATAAGCTTCCAAATCAAATTTCCACAACTTGACCTTAAATACTAGTTCTCTTTTGAAAGGGAAAAAAGACATGGCCTCGACAAAATTATACCCGCCTACAAAGCGGGATACACCAATCTCAAGTCCACTACCGACTCTACTAAAAACCCCTTCCGGCTTGGCCATCCTAGAATTGCAAGGAACTATCAACCTTCCTAGCGATTCCAAAGGCGAGCCTCTCAGTGGGTTCCAGATCGGTAGTGTTGAGTTCCCGGATTACAAGCCCGGGGAGGAGGGCACAGATTGGATGAACCGGGTGCACTTGTTCATCGGGCAGCACCAGCGCCTTCATGGCGAGGTGAAGAAGCTTCCAAAGGCGATGGCTGTTGTCCGTCGCCGGGAGAACCGTGCCAAGGAGGGATCGGGAGGCACGCATGCAGAGGAGGGCGAGAGCCTCGAGGTCGTGGAGATTGTCAAATACAAGCTTGTCTTCTCCCAGCGGCCCGAGCCAGTTGGAACTGCCCATGCCCCAGCTTGAAGCTTTGGTTCAGCCCTTGGCGTGGCTCTTTATCTCCAACTGCGTCCAGCTCTTTCACGTATCCAACAGTCATGCCAGAGACCATTATGTTGCGGATATAGTGTACCAACTGGAAACGAGCAAACATGTGTGCTATAGCACCTGTCGAAGTCACCACTGAAGATCACTGAGGTCCAGCACACGAATTTCCCGAATGGCACAGTCATTAACACGTCATATGGGCTAGCAGGCTCTCAAACAATGCACGTCCATGTCACAAGCCACTCACTGGACTGGCCGGTATCGCTCCCCTTACGAGCCTGAATTGTGCTGTCTTGGGCAACCCAGCATGAGGAAGGGAGCAAATACCTCGATATCGATGAAAGCTTTACCACCTTGAACTAGGGAAACGCCAGTTTAGAGCCGAAGGGCCAGTCTAGGTACGGTAAAGGCATTGGGCGGCGCATGCTACGGATATTGGAGATCCAGATAATCTGTCAAGTGAAGGATAGTGGTTTGTTAAGGCAAAACCATGCACAATTCAATACCTCACTCAGGTTTAGAAATCAGACGAATCTTGTGTCAGTAATTTTTAATTTTTACATTTACTTTCCTCCTACGTCGATGGGTGGCCTCGTCCTTCCAAGACCCTCCCTTCCGTAGTAATCCATCGGGTAGGCCTGCTGGCCCCAATCCTCCTTCACCTCCAACGTGACAAGGGCCTCGTAGGGGGTCAGAAGAGGCCTAGGGAACGCATAGCCCCAGTCGATGCTGAGACGTGGGCACGCAACCTGGACCCAGCATTCGACATCGCTCATGAGGGCCAGCTTTCCTGGGAAGATTTCGCTCAAGAGTAGATTGACCCAGGGGATGCCTCTCTCGGTCAACTTCTTCTCGATCAGGGCCATAGTGTGCGGGTTACCCTGGCGGCCGAGCGAGCCGAGTATGAGCCCCCATTTCTTCGCCTTCTTGGCCGTGGTGATGGCGGAGCGGCGTATGGACTGCATCTCGTCATGCTCATACGTCTCGCGGGTGAGCTTGCGGGAGTAAGGATCGTAGCGATACGCGGGGACGGAGGGGTTGTGGATCATGATACTCTCGAGGTGGAAGCGGCCGTCGCCGAGGTACAGGATGAGGTCGACGGCATCGTCATCCTTGAGACGCGGAGAGGTGCAGCCGAGAATCTCGCCCTTGCTGAGAGGTGCGATCTGAGGCACGAGGATGCGGAAGCCTGCCCTCTCCAGAGCGTTCTTGACACCATGGATGGTAGCGTTGAACTGGATAGTGCCGACCACAGCAATGGTCTTACCTGTGGGGAAGTTGCGCTCGAGGGAGGCAAGGAGATGGGTAACGTCGATGCTGATGTCGACGAAGACGTAGAGGGTCTTGATCTTTGTCACGTCAACGGGGATAAGACAGCTGTGGGCGTAGTGGACGAGGAGATCGCATCCGAGCGCCCTGGCTGTGTAGTCGTCGATGCAGCAGGCGCCGTAGGTGACATCGCCCATGATGAGTGTCTCGATGCCTGGGCAAAACTGCATGAGGATATCCGAGATGGTTGTGGCAAAAAGGAGTAATCCCTCGGGCATCTGGAGGGCGACCTTCTTGGAACCTGACGTCCGGATACGATGGATAGTCTTGGGGATCTCGAAGCTGTAATTTGATGGTAGGAGACCGACGGCAGCCTTTAGGTTTGGGTCCTCCAAAATCTCCTTGGGAACTTGATTCAAGAGACGAGGTGCTCTCCTGGGCTTGGCAGCTAAATATTCAAGGAAGTGTCAGATGAGTTTCTTATCATACGAACTGATGTCAACATGAGAGACGTGAGTGTGATGGAGACGCACGTTGCACGGCACCACTGCCCTCTCCGGATGAAGCGGTGCTTCCATTCTTTGCAGCAGCGGCATCGGCTGCTCTGCGCCCAACAAATCTCTTCTTAGGCTGTCTGATGGGGGTTTGTCCTGAGGTCTGAGACGGTGCAGGCGTCTCTACTGTCTCTGGCGCTGATGTGAGTATTTGTTCGCTCTCATATCGCTGCGCTTCTTCGATGTCCGCAGCGATGCCCAGGTCAGTCTGGGCTCTGTCCTCCTCCATCTTAGATGAGTCACAGGAGGTGAGTCTATGGGTTCAAAATATATATAGTAAAAATGGTCTATTTGCAAGAGAAATGCTGGTCCTCAGATGTGCTGTTCTAGGTGGGATGTGCAAAATATTCAGGCATGACTGCAGTGATGAGTTTGGCGACTGATGGTGGGGGGTACATGTCGCTACGTGCATTTTTCTACCATTCAACTTGTACCACCCCACCATGGTTTTTTTCTCCCAACTGAAGGACCCCTCCACCATCATAAATAATCATCCTCCAATCCCGACGGCATTCACATCACTTTTCAGCATCACTTCTCAGCATCGCCAATTCTAATCGCCAGCCAGAACGATTTTCTAAAACAGCTCAATTCTCTGGGCGTGTATAGACACATTACGAATCTAACTATTGAACGAATAAAACACATCATTATGGACTAAACCATCCCATCCCATCCCATCACATCTGTATTCTAATGCTCCTCCTCACCCACACTGAAGTGGTATCTCGCCTGCAGCACATATGGATCGCCACCGGGGCGGAAGATCTGCTTCGGCTCGCGGTGCCACTCCGGGTGGTTGATGCCGTCAATGTAGTCCTGCACCTCCAGCACCACGCAGCCGTACTTGGGGATGGTGCGGGGGAAGTCGGCGTTGTCGGTCAGGCCCTGCGACCCCTTGAGGGTGAGGGTGCCGTTCTGCCCGTTACAGCTGTACACCTGGAAGGCGTCCTGGTTTGTGTAGATGTCGAGTTTGATGCCCGACCACGCCGACGAGATGCTCGCGACGGGGCTGTGGGTGCGCCAGTCATAGTTGCCGAGCGACTGTCGGTTCACCGTCCAGCAATTGTCTAGGCGAAGTGCGTGTTAGTTACATGTTCGATCCAGTCATGACCCTCCTCCTTCCATTTATCTGATGGGGGGAGACTTACCATAGCCAGTGCAGTTGAGACCGCAGTTGTTGACAATCTCAGGATCGCTGAATGATGCGCCAAGCTGCTTGGGGGCGCTCCAGAAGTCGTTGACGGAACCCTTGGCATTGGCCTGGATCTCGCCCGTCGGGATCAGGACGTTGTCCACGGCGACGCGCTGGCCACTGTAGGGCAGGTGCAGGGTGTGGTTGAGTGCCGATTGGGTCTCGTTGTTGGCGAACCCGTCGAGGTTCCAGTACGTGTGGCTGCTGAGCATGATGGGCGTGGCCTTGGTCGTCGGGACGGCCACCATGCTGATGTGCCAGTCAAAGCCCTCCAGGGTGTACGTCACGTAGGAGATGACCTCGCCGGGGAAGCCCTCCTTGCCGTCCGGGTCGACAATGGAGAAGGTGATGCTCGAGTCCGTGTGGGCGACGACGGTGAAGTTGCGCCAGCCCCATCCGTCCTTGCCACCGTGCAGCGAGATGATTCCGTCCGGGTTCTCTTCTGTAGGGTGCTCGTTGGGGGTGATGTGGTACGTCTCGCCGTCAATCTCAAACGTGCTGTTCTTGATGCGGTTCGCATACCGCCCGGGGACGTTGCCGTAGTTTGGGTGCTGGGCGTCAATGCCGTAGTAGCTGGCATTCTCCCACCCGGCGATGAGATCCCTCTGGACGCCGTACTTGTCGTTGATGTACAGGTCGGAGATGGCAGCTCCGTAGGGGACGAAGCCGGCCTTGAGGCTGCCGCTCGAGATCCAGTATTTGCCATTCTTGTCCGCCACGGGCTTGGTGCTGTTCTGAGCAGCAACGCCCAATACTGGCAGCACGAGGCCGACGATGTGGTTGCTCCACTTCATCTTTGCGTTCAAGGCAGTGTCCAATGGCACGAAATAGCTTTCTGATGAACCAATGGCTTGTGTTCCTAGAGGATGGAGAAGCAATGGGCCCGGCAGGCAGGCCAGACGGGGAGCTCAAGGGAGGCAAGCCCTTTATACACGGCAGCCCCCAACAAGTCGGCAAGCCAATTCCGCGAGGCAGGCCGCAACGAGCTCGAGCAGAACAACAAGAAAAACAAAAGTTCGCCCCAGGCTTCCCCGCGACCCTCGTGGGGTCAGAGCTCTTCCCCACGAAAGCAGTGTGCTCGTCCTTCCCGGAAGGGAATGGCGATCTTAACCGCGAGTGGTGCGTCTATGCGTGCAAGCTCTGGGTGAATGCGACGATGACTGGAGCCCCGGGAATCGTGTGTCTCGTGGGAATAGCCTGGCGCTCCGTGTATATGGAGACCCGGGAGGTTGTCATTGGTGCTGCTATGATGTCAAGCCCAGGGCCCCGGGCCAACATAGGTCATGTATGTAACCATCACTGGGATACCCCGAAGGGAGACCATCGGTGTGTGTGTGTGTGTGTGCTCAGCGCCGCTGTTGCCATGCTACCTCATGTCTCAGTGACTGGCAATGTGGCATCCATCAAACATAGACCAACTTACATGCATTAGATCAAGGCAGTTCGAGCCAGAAGGCATATCGATCGCCTGCCCTTCACCTCGCCCTTTCCCATCCCATCCCTAGTCGTGGCATTTGCAGTGGGAGAAAAGCGGGTGAGATGATGGATGAATTGACCGATTGGTGCGCATCCCTCGAACCATTGTCGGGCGCCCTTCCTTCGGTACTTTCAGTTCCTCCCCCGCCTGCTCCCTTGTCCGTTGCTCGGGACAGATGCGGGGGATGATGCCGCCCCCCATCAAATCAGGACCGCATCCCATCCATACATCATTTCACTGGCAACATCCCTGCCGGTATTACACATGGACTCTCCCTCACTCTACTCTACCTTGCCCGTCAACAGCAGTCAAAACCAATTAGCTGGAGCTCCTCTCGAAGAAGGGAAAAAAAGGGCCGAAAGCATTGTCTCCACCCCGTCATCAGTCCACTCCCAACCCAAAGATGCACGAGGCATATCCCACCGTATATGCGTAGACACAGCCGACAATAGCCTGCTCGGTAGCCTGGTGGGAAAAGAAAAAGAAATCAACAAGGGCCCCCCGCCCTCGCAGAAGGCGTCATTTGCCAGTTAAGAAAACGAATTGTTCATCACAATATCGACAGCATGGGGTCCGCGAATGTAAGAATACTGCATGGCATTGAACTGTGAACCTTGCAAATGGATGATCATAACCTCCCGCTTCACGCAGCCTACAGAACGTATACAAACACGAGGACTCGATTGGACGGTCTGCCAAAAACAAAAACAATGCTCCAAAGCCTGCGAGCTCCATCTATCTATTATCAATTCCCCTCCCCCCAATGCTTTGTCTCCCATCTCCTTCAGTGAGTGTATGTCTTCATTTACACTTCAACCAGGTTTCCCTCGGCCTGCTGCTGGCTTGTGGCGTCAGCGGCAGCCTTCTGCTTTCCCTTTGACTTGGCCTCCTTCTGGGCACGCTGGTAGTACTCGTTGAGGATCTTGGCGGGGATACGGTTGAGAAGCTCCTTGGGGTAGATACGGAGGAGGCTCCATGCCAAATCAAGAGACTCGAAAATGCTGCGAGATTCGTAGGCACCCTGGCTAATGAATTGACGCTCGAACTTGTCCAGGAACTCGAGAGAGAGCTTGTCTTCGTTTGACAGAGCTTCCTCACCCACCACGGCCTTCATGGCAGCGGCATCACGACCGATGGCGTACTTGGCGTACAACTGGTTGGAAACATCACCGTGGTCACGACGAGTCATACCCTCACCAATGGCAGACTTCATCAGACGCGACAGCGATGGAAGCACGTTGATGGGGGGGTAGATACCGCGGTTGTACATGGGACGATCGACGAAGATCTGTCCCTCAGTAATATAACCAGTGAGATCAGGAATAGGGTGAGTGATATCCTCGTTGGGCATGGTCAGAATTGGGATCTGGGTGATGGAGCCATTGCGGCCAGTCACACGTCCAGCACGCTCGTAGATGGTCGACAAATCAGTGTACATGTAACCGGGGTAACCACGTCGACCTGGGACTTCTTCACGGGCCGCCGAGACCTCACGGAGGGCATCGCAGTAAGAAGACAAGTCAGTAAGAATGACCAGGACGTGCTTCTCGAGCTGGTAGGCGTAGTATTCAGCCGTCGTCAGAGCAAGACGAGGTGTGATGATACGTTCGATGCTGTACAGGCCGTTAGCACAACCGCAACTAGTTTCCAATCAGAGGAGGGAGAAACGTACGTAGGATCGCTAGCAATGTTAACAAACAGTGTGGTACGCTCCAGACTGCCGTTCTGCTTGAAATCGTTGGTGAAGAAACGGGCGGTTTCCAAGTTAACACCCATGGCACCGAAGACGATGGAGAAGTTGTCCTCGTGGCCATCATGAACACCCTTGTTGGTGACACCGTGCTTCTTGACAAGACCTGCCTGTCGACAAATCTGGGCGGCAATTTCGTTGTGAGGCAGACCAGCTGAGGAGAAAATAGGGATCTTCTGGCCACGGGCAATTGAGTTCATGGTGTCAATGGCGGAGATACCAGTCGAAATCATTTCCTCGGGGTATTCCTGGTCGAGTCGGGTCAGCGCATATGCTCCCCATCCGTGCTACCAACAATCTGCCAACTTACTCGGGAGAATGGGTTAATAGGGCTTCCGTTGATATCAATGTAATCCTCAGCCAAGACCTTGGGGCCCTTGTCCATGGCTCGACCAGATCCATCGAAGACTCGGCCAAGCATGTCCTCTGAGACACCGAGCTTCAAGCTCTGTCCTGTGAACTCGACATTGGTCTGGGGGCGGCATACACATTAGCGGACAACCCAGCAATCGCGGAAACATCACCACTATACCTTCTTCACGTCGATACCAGAAGTTCCTTCGAAGACCTAGAAATCAGCCAGTCAGTGGTTGTCCCAGCCACCAATTAAGTAGAATCGCGTAGTACCTGGACAACAGCTCGGTCACCTATCACATAGCTCTGATTAGCACCCTATAGTTGAAGAATTGCTCGGATTCCCATACCTCGAGCCTCCAGAACCTGACCGGATCGTTGTGTGCCATCGCCCAGAGTGAGGGTGACAATCTCGTTGTACTTGGGGTTTTTGACCTAGGGACCCAGTACGTCAGCGCGCATCCCAGGGTTCATGACGAAAGAGGGGTTTCCCCTTTCCGCCCTCGCTTCCACCCTATCCAATGCATACATTCTCAAGAATAACCAGAGGGCCGTTGATACCGCCAACGGTGTTGTACCGAAGTCTCGGCACAACCGAGTATGACGCCGGCTCACGGGGGTCTGACATGGTGGCTAACTGTCCTTAGTGCGAGTGAAATTCGTCCAGGAAGCGAGTCGAGGGGGATGAAGGGGGGTGAGCGCTGATTCGAGGCTCTCGACGAGGATGGAGGTTGGTGGGGGACGGCGCGGCGATGGATAGGTTGGCCTGAGGTAGAGCGTCGAGGCCTCACAGCTGAGGATTGGAGATCAACGTAGATGTTGAGGTGAGGCAGGTGCAGCAAGAGTGGAGCCCAATTGCTTGACCTTCTAGAGCTGTGACATCACATGACTGGAGCTCCAGCGGCCGCACCATTGCCAGCCTTTCAAGGCCCAACCTCACCTCAATAAGGCTCTATAAATCATTAAAAATCATTTCCAGAAAAAGAAGAGAGTAAACAAGTCTTAGGGACCTTGAACCTAGTCAAAATCAGCTTCCGGTGCGTTTGTGTAGCTAGAGATGGTACCACAACACCAACACACTCCGCCATATTAGACAGGAGCATCACTTGCTTAACCTTGAGGCCGCTGTCAACTGTATAAGACTGCTCATTTCAGCCCAGAAAATACATATTCGCATTTTGAATTACAGGATATCTCACACCCCTTACGCCCCCTTCGTAGCCTCGGATTGTTCCCTTGCTCGGGCACCGAGTACAGCCTTGCCCACACTGCTATCGTTTTGCCTGCCCAGCTCCCCAGAAATCCAAGAGCCAATATCCGCCATCGCATCCAAGTCCACGCCCGTATTCATCCCCAGAGTCTCCAAGAAATATACCATGTTCTCGGTGGCAACATTGCCCGTTGCCCCAGGGCTGTACGGGCAACCACCCAGCCCGCCCACGCTGCTATCAAACGTCCGGATCCCGTGCTCCAACGACACGGCCGTGTTGACAAGGGCCTGCCCATACGTGTCGTGAAAGTGCATGGCCGTGTCCTCGGTCCGGATCCCCGCAGCCGTCAGGCACTTGAGCAGGTTGCTCGTCCGCGGCGCCGTGCCCATGCCCGTCGTGTCGCCCAGCGATATCTCATCCGCGCCAGACTCCAGCAGGTCCGCGGCAATCTCAGCCACCCTGTGAGGGTCGACATCGAACCCCTCAAAGGGGCACCCCAGCACCACGGAGATGTAGGCTCGCACGCGTAGACCGATGGCCTTGGAGTCCTGGATCACCGCCTTGAACCGCTCGAGGGAGGTCTGTATGTCACAGTTCAGGTTCCTCTGGGAGAAGCTCTCCGTCGCCGCCGCGAACACCGCCACCTCAATCTCCGGCGTCGAGACCTTCTCGCCCTCGGCCGCAGGGCTGAGCTGGGTCGCAAACGCCCCTGGGTTTTGCCTCAGCAGACCAGCTGCGTTCTCGAGACCCTTGAGGTTCGGCGCCAGGAAGGAGTACGACACGGGGACGGGGGATGCAATCTTCTGCTGGAGAATGTGTTCCAGGATCTCGCTCGAATTCGCCATCTGGGCAGGCAGAGGTTAGCATGAAGCTGCTCGGGGCGGGGTGACGGGCGACGCTTCGGAGCACCTACCTGGGGAACCCATTTTGGCGAGACAAAGGACCCGGCTTCAATTGTTGAAACGCCGGTTTTTGCTAGCCGCTCAATAAGCTCTATCTTGGTATGGAGTGGGATAGAGATTTTTTCGTTTTGGAGTCCATCCCGAGGCCCGACCTCAACAATCCGCACATGGTTGTCGTGGGCTGACTGGCTGGGCTGCTGGGTGCTAGCTGTCGCAAAACCTCGGCGGAATCGAATCGTTGAGCTTCTGCAGGCTCTGCAGGCTGCCGAGCGGAAGAGACTCATTGTAAGGCGAGTTCAAGACAGGTTCGAATAGAAGAATTGGTGGTCGGACAATTGCCCGAATGGGTGTGACGTTTTAGATGTAGGGTGCAGGTTGGAGTCGTCCCTTGTCGCCTATCGTCGGCTTTGCCAGCGCCACCGAAATCCGGGGTCAAACGAAGCCTAGGTCCCTCTTTTCCCCTCCAGCTCTCAGCTAGCATTACAAACGAGCTACGGTCTGCGGAAAAGAATACAATACACGCATACGGGCCAAATACTTTTTGGATTCAGGATCGTCTGTAAGATGTTTGTATTTTAAAGAAGGGAAATCATTAAGACAGGTGTATGGGGGAGCGTCTTGAATGGAAGAAGACCACAAAATCATGGCTTTGACCAACAGTTTTAAAATAGAGAGCTCATACTAAGAGGAGCCGAAGTTTAACTTCATCGCCTTACAGATTCAATCTAATACTCAGCCTCCTCAACCTCCTCAGCATCGAGAGAGTCAAGGGCAACCTCCTCGTAATCACGCTCCAGAGCAGCGAGATCCTCACGGGCCTCGGAGAATTCACCTTCCTCCATACCCTCACCAACGTACCAGTGCACGAAAGCACGCTTGGAGTGCATGAGATCGAACTTGGTCGAAAGAGATGACCAAGCCTCGGCAATGGCAGTGGTGTTGGAAAGCATGCACCTGGAAGAAAAAGAAGTCAGAAAATTTTCTCAAAATTACTGATTTGGGGGAGGGGAAGGGACTTACACAGCACGGTTGACCTTGGCGAGATCGCCGTTGGGGACGTTCTCAGGAGCCTGGTAGCAGATACCAAGCTTGAAACCAGTGGGGCACCAGTCGACGAACTGGATGGTACGCTTGGTCTTGAGAGTGGCAACGGCAGCGTGGGCATCGTTGGGCACAACATCACCACGGTACAACAGGCAGGTGGCCATGTACTTGCCGTGGCGGGGGTCGCACTTCACCATCTGGTTGTTGGGCTCGAAGCAGGACATGGTCATCTCCTGGACGGAGTTGGCCTCGTGAGCGGCCTTAGCAGCAGAGATAACTGGAGCGTAGGCGACGAGAGGGAAGTGGATACGGGGGTAAGGGACCAGGTTGGTCTGGAACTCGTTCAGATCAACGTTAAGGGAACCGTCGAAACGAAGAGAGGCGGTGATGGAAGAAACAACTATATCATAGTCAGCACAACCGTGGACAAGCTCAGTGGCAAGTTTTCGGGGTCATATCCTACCCTGAGCAATCAGGCGGTTCAGGTTCTCGTAGTTGGGACGCTCCAGGCCGAGGTTGCGGCGGCAGATGTCATAGATGGCCTCGTTGTCGACCATGAAGGAGCAGTCGGAGTGCTCGAGGGTGGTGTGGGTGGTGAGGATGGAGTTGTAAGGCTCAACAACGGAGGTGGCAGTCTGAGGGGCAGGGTAGACGCAGAATTCGAGCTTGCTCTTCTTGCCGTAGTCGACAGACAGACGCTCCATCAGGAGGGCACCAAAACCGGAACCAGTACCACCACCGAAGGAGTGGAAGACCAGGAAGCCCTGGAGTCCAACACAGTTGTCGGCAACACGGCGGATCTTGTCGAGGACGCCATCAATCAGCTCCTTGCCGACTGTGTAGTGTCCACGGGCATAGTTGTTGGAGGCATCCTCCTTGCCGGTGATCATCATCTCGGGGTGGAAAAGGTTGCGGTAGGCACCGGTGCGGACCTCGTCGACGACATTGGGCTCGAGATCGCAGTAGATAGCACGGGGAACGTACTTGCCCTGGCCTATAAACAGTGAAGAGTTGTTGGTTAGATATCCGTTACCACCATCCAGGAGGAGAAAAGAGGAGTCGTCTGGAGCTTCGTACCAGTCTCGGAGAAGAAAGTGCTGAAGCCCTGGTCGGGGTCCTGAGCCTTGCGCTCTTCAGTGAGGTAACCATCGGGCTAGAGCTTGTGTCAGTTTTTTTTTTTCCCGGGTTCGCTGATCATCATGGTCGTGTTGGGTGTTTACCTGGATGCCGTGCTCGAGGCAGTAGAGCTATGGAGGGGTTAGCTTCGGTTTCACTGTTGCTCTCGCGGTATGATGAGGATGGTGTCCCCCAAGGTTGGACTCACCTCCCAGCAGGAGTTGGCAATCTGGCAACCAGCCTGGCCGACTATCCCATCTCGTCAGTACACTTATCAAGTCGGTCGGGTCCTCACAGCAAAAGACACAGCGGTGAGGACGCGTTGGTGGGCATCCGAGCACTAACCGTTGATACTGATAACCTCACGCATGGTTGGACTGTGTGAATGGATATGGGAAACAAAATAAGTTGGTAGGAACAGGAAGCAGCAACACAAGCTCACGGGCTGTAGAGAGTCCAAACAGGCTTGGGCACGGGGTGATCGAGAGAGGAAGACGGGAGAAAGTAGGACGTTGTTGGGTGAATTAGTAGAGATGGACCCAGCAAAATAGGTGGGGGGGAAATTTGGATAACAGGGGGGAGGGGACTGCTTGCCAGGCCGGGATTTGTTGACTTTGAGGAGCGTGCCTGGATAGGGTAAGCGCGTCTGCGGTACAGGTGCTGCCAATTATTGTTTATTATCTCGACTCGGGAGCCCAAATGAAAATCATCCCATCCCACCCGCTCTACTTATTATCCAGCTATTTCCACGCCTCAGGGGGAAAGGACTCGCCTGACAGATGATTTCGAGGGCTTAATTCCCCGTGTTTGGCTTGACATGCGGACAAATAAGCGAGCAGGGTATGGATATGACCTCTCCCGCCCAACCTGCGGTGAACCATTTTAGACCCCTAAACACAAGCCCTGCTCAATTATTAATGCCTACCCTGTGGTCCAGCCCAACCTTGATGCTCCTGAGCCATGTGCTCTCCCGCCTCGGTCATTGTTGGATGCTGAAGCTCTCGTGACGCTCTAGGGGCGTTGTTTTGTAATTTATTCTAGACCCGGCGTAATACCATGGTCGGGGTCTGTCTGTATTGTTTATGCTACCTGCAGAGGTCCAGTCAGGCACCAGCTTTGTTTACTTCTCGCGCAACAGAGCTAACATTGAGATATCTGCTAAAACGGGTATAATTGTGGGGAGCTCGTCCCTCGTTAACGAGGTTTGCCTGAATGCCCCTTTTAAATTCAGGGCAATGTAATACATGGTGGCAATCATAAATTTGATCAAGTACCAGGCAGACAAATAACACAAATCTTCATGTCATAATATTCACCCGAGTACTCCGCGGCAACAAGCGAGGCAGCTAGATTATCAACCCACACAGATGCCACACAGACCACCCAAGAGGGCTGCTACAGGGATCAGACAGGCACCGGGCCAGATTGACTGATACTCTGACAGCTGGCAGTGACGTACGGGCCATCGCCAGTTCACACATCACCGCCATCCAACGCCAACCGTAGAAAGACATTAGCCCGAACCAGGAGAGACAACAACGGACAATACCCTTCACCATCATGTTAATCCCATCAACCCCCCTAGCCCCAAGGCTATTCACTTCTCTCCTCCTCCTCGTTGGGGCTCTCACAACCTTCACCTCGGCCAACGTGGAGAAAGCCATATTCCTCGGCCCTGCCACCGTCAACATCCCACTCCAGAAACCCACGCTCTCCGACCTCAATCTCCACACACTCACGCCCGAGACCACGGGCAACACCATCCGCACTCGCCTGGCCCGCCAATTCCCCCAGGAGGGCGTCGACCCCCCTGCTACCTGGCTTCTCATCGACACACTCACAGAGGGGCAGAGATACGAGCTCCGTGTGTGCTGGGCTGCTCTTGTATGTATAGCCTATCGCCATATAATGATTCTTTCCTCTATCTATATTATTCCCAAAACAAGAGAGTTTAATAACTGAATACCAAAAAAAGGAACCAACAAATTTTGCTCTGGATGTCTTTGAGCTCAACACTGTCTGGGACACGCCGGAACTCATCCAGTCCCTCGCTGAATATGCCACCTCCCGCCAGGATGATGAAGCCGCCAACCCCGACCCAAAGCCACGGGTCTACCGTCCCACCCAGGACGACGCAGGAGAGAGGAAGTCGTCCGTCCTCCTCCTACGGATCCACGTCACAGCAGACTACTTCACACATGATCAGGAGCTCATGAGGAACCCTCCCCCAGTCTTGGTCGACCTCACCCTGGACCCGTTTCTATACAACCTTCTCCCCCGTTCACTACTTCCAACGCTGGGATACATCGTCTGCTTCTCCATACTCACTTGGTTTGTTGCCAGATGGGTCGCTACTTCTCTGCGATCCTTTGCCGGTGATGCCCCTGCCGCTCAGAAAAAGGTGCAGTAAAAACTCGGAACATGGGACGAAATATTTTTTGGACAGTACTCCGCTATCTACAGATAAGGGCTGCAAATTTGCCAAAAAAGAATATGCGCAAATCATTAATCATGCATCTTGATGAACCACTGGGACTGCAAACGAATGTGTCTTCCCGGGTTGGAGACATTTAAGAATGTATGCAACACCTCCTCCCCTCTTCACTGCCCAGCCAGTGTATCCTCGACAGGTCTGCAAGATGGCATAGCTGGCTCGGGATGGATAACACTCCGGGCAACGGCATCACATCTCATATCCTCATGCTGAGCTCTTCAGTAATGAGGAGCGCCGTATCCCTGTGCGGGTTGCTGACCGTATGGAGGTTGCCCGCCATAGTTTCCCTGGCCGTGCTGGCCACCGGGGTAGGCATTGCCATAACCACCAGCTGGAGGAGCGTATTGGGGGGGGCCTCCTTGGGGAGGCGCATGCTGAGGTGCTCCATAGTTTTGTTGTCCTTGAGAGTAAGGCGCACCAGGGCCACCTGAGGGCGGTTGGGGGCTGTGAGAATATCCACCATAGGGCGACTGGCCTTGAGGAGTACCATGTGGCGGCTGGTTGGGGGGCGTGTAGTAGCCTTGCGGCGGGGCGCCAGTTGGTGGTGCGTATTGATTGTGATTGCCGCCGCTTTGCTGTTGTTGGTTGGGAGCAGGCGACTGATAGGATTGCCCGGAGGAGGAGGAAGGGGGGGCACCACCTGGTGGCTGGTACGTGGGTGCTTGTCCAGAATAACCACCGCCTGTACCTGAGTTCGAATAGCCGAAGTTCTGATTCTGTATGCAAAACCATGTCA
This sequence comes from Clonostachys solani, assembly GCA_902141235.2. Classification (NCBI taxonomy): domain Eukaryota; kingdom Fungi; phylum Ascomycota; class Sordariomycetes; order Hypocreales; family Bionectriaceae; genus Clonostachys; species Clonostachys solani. The sequence continues at coordinate 545,057 of CABFOC020000097.1, forward strand.
GTGAACCCCGAGACAATATGCTGTATTACCAAGTAGAAGGAACCAAGTAGAAGGAAGAGTGCATACGCTGTTGCCATGGGGTTTTCCACCCATCAGATTGGCCACGCCGCCCATCATGGCGCCTGCGAGACCGTGATGTTGGGACGACTGGCCAGAAGATTGGCTACCGTGATAGTTTTGCGGTTGTTGAGGTTTGCTGCTGCTGTTCGAGGAGAGCAGACTCGATGCGAGCTGTCCAACAAGCTTTCCAGCGCCGGAGTTCTTACCACCGCTGTTGTGACCAGACGAGTTGCTACCACCACCAAGCAGGGAGCTGGCGATGCCAGACAGCGGGCTTGAACTATGAGCCTGGTTGCTACCGTGTGAACCGCTGTTTCCGTGTCCGCCCGAAAGAAAGGAGCTCGCTAGACCGCCAAGGGGATTCGAGGAGGAGGAGCCGTGGTTACCGCCGGAGTTCTTGCCGCCGCCCATCAGGGCGTTCATCGCCATAGACTAGATAGACCAGGGGTGGTCAGCCTCGTGCGCCCACGACCGGAGAAAGTAAAACAGAGGGCGATTGGGAGAGCAACTTACACCTAGACCACGGTCGCCGGTTGGGCCATTGCCGGGAGCGTTCAAGCCAGGAGGCAAAATGGGCTCCATGGTGCCGTCGGAGTGCCGAATTGTCTGGCTGCCGTCAGGATGGGTGATGACCTCTGGCTGAGGAGTACCGTATGGGTGCTCTGCCTGCTGAGCAGGCGTATTGCCGGTCTGGACAGCCTGCGTGGGAATCTCCCATTGCGAAACTCCCGTCGATAACTGCACATAGTAGTATTTCTTGCTCGCGCCATCCCACTGAGCGATCCAGCCTGCGGGGAGTTGTGGCGGGGCAAACGTGGGACCGTCAGCGCTGGGAGATGTAGGTCCAGCCATGATGTGGTTGGTGTGCGAGGCTGGGGAGGAAGGGAGCGGATTGGTACGGTTCTGGAGGAGCTCAGACGTCCCTCGAACTCAAGATCGGGAGATCCAGAGATGGAAGAAGCAGAGGAGAGGGACGGGAGGGAGGGCGGAGGTGGTAGTGGTGGTCTTGTTTTTTGGGGGTGGGCAGGTCAGAGGGCGCGCCGCCACTTACCGCAAATGCTTCTTCTGTACCTTGTTCACTCTCAGCTAATACAAGCAAGTTTTTTTTTTCTCCAACACCAGCAGCCATGTCAGTCTCGGCATTTATATGTAGGTACCTGGGTACCACCCGCCCAGCACTAAGTGCCTGGTGTCCGTCACAATCTCCCCATCCGCGTACGTGTGACTGTGCTTCATTCGGGCTTGGGTAGGAATTCCATCATTAGGTATCGCCTGAATCTTGCTACGGCTATCCGCATGGACCAGCAGACAAGGGAAGGACAACCAGAGTGGGGAGAAGTGGGCTTAGAATTACTACCTGCCCGACCTCCCAAGTATGTACAACAATTCGCAATTATACCGAATGACGGGGCTGATGACAATTGTCTTTCCTTTTTCTATGCCACACGCCTAGCTGGCCGGCGCTGCATGTCTAGCGAATTACAATGCTGCAAGCAGCGGGTAGGAGGGATGGGTTGATTGGACTGTGCTTGTAAGCAGGATCATCTCTCTGGTTGATGGCGATATGCAGGGTCGCATCGACATCCACATTCACTGGCAAGTACATTTGGCAGGGCACGATTGACAAATAAGCACCAGTTGTGGCGGTCAAAATGCTTTGCTTCGACATCTCCAGGAGGAGACCAGAACATGCGCCGGGACGACTGCGGCCTGGGTGGAGGCTGGATAAGCCAGACTTCCGTTGCCCCAGAGTCTGGACATGTGTGTATCTTCCTAGTAGGGATTAAAGGGAAGAGCCGAGAGGTTCGACCAGGCCAGTCTATCACTGAATGAGTGCGTATGTGTAGCAACACAGCCACAGCAAGGTAGCTGAACATTACGAGTCACGGCACTTACTGCCTGGTGTGGCTCAGCCCAGCCACACATATTCCCACCCCTGAGTGAAACAGTGGATTCCTCTCATTGTGCCTTTTAGACAACGCGAGTCAAGTATCTCTCAGGCTCATTCACTGCAATGACATGCCCTGCTATTCATGACACCCAGGCTCACTTCATTATTTGCAAGATCATTCACTTAGGTGCAACCGAAAAGAACTAAGAAGAGCAAAGTATCATTTATCTTCTACTTGATCATCATAAAACAAGGCCACGTCTCGTAAGACGAGACCGAAAACTCCAGCACTCGCAGGGAAATGCTAACCCATGGGCGAGTGACATTGCTAATGCGTAATCATGATTTTGAAAAACAGAAGGAAAAAAAAGAGCGACCATGCGTCGAATGAAAGCCAAACAAAGCATCTATGTACCTTCAGGACCCCCCTGAATGAGTGAGCAGTCGCAGCGTGGAAGGAACCTGGATTTACATCCAGAGAGATCTCACCACCTCGCCCAAGCTCCTGGGGCTACGGGCAGAGCGGCGGACCACAGCAAGCTCTGAGCTCTGGCCTGGAGTGCAGGTGGTGCCGGGGTACACGGCTTGGAGAGCTGACCACTGGCCGGAAGCACAGCGCTGGTACTGAGTTCCACCAACGCAGTTCCATTCACCTTCAGGGGTGCAAGCCTGGCCCTTAGGGAAGCCACCAGAAGGAGTGCCCGAAGTGGGAGTTGGGCTTGCGGCAGCAGAAGAAGACTTGGTGACTGTCTGCAGAGTAGTGGTAGGAGAAGCACCAGGAGTGGTGACCGGCTTGGAAGCAGAGGTAGTTGGCGGCTTGGAAGCAGAGCTAGTGGGCTGCTTGGTAGAAGTAGGCTGCTGGACAGAAGTAGGCTGCTGAGTGGCGGTGGGCTGGGCTGTGGGAGACGGAGCAGCGCTGGCCGAGCTGGAGGGAGAGTTACCGCCGCCGCCACTCGAGCCGCAGCTACCGGATGGGGGAGAAGTCTTCTTGGAGTTGTTGGTGACTTCAGTGCCAGGGTTGGGGAACTCAACGTCGCTGCCCTCAACGGTGCTGCAGCCATTGCCAACGTTGGCAACGAACATGTCAGGCAAGGTACTGAAAGCAGAGACGTCGCGCTTGCTGGCACCGCCAATAGTGACGGAGGCACAGTTCATGTACATTTCGCGGTTCCCAACGTTGTTGAACCAGGTCCAAGCAAACAAGGCGGCACCGCTCTGGGCATCAGAGGGAACGGTGAAGTCGTAGCTCGAGTCACCGGTGACAGGGCAGTTACCAATGTACGAGTGGATGACCTTCCAGGTGCTACCACCGTCGTAGGAGAGGGAAGCCTGGCAACTGCCACCATTGTGGGATGCTCCGCCGGTGATGGTCATGCTCTGGGAGGAACCTGGCTGCCATGTGGCGACAGACTTGCCTTGGTCGGTGCTAAGAAGCGAGTGGTAGCCCTTGCAAGGGAAGTTGCTGCCGCTCTGATCCAGGGGGCTGGTCATGCTGTAGTCGGCATCGGTGGTGTATTCGTTGTACTGAGATCGCAGAGGAGGGGGGCTCTTCATCTGCATGTGGGCGGCGGCCATGGAAGCCAGTCCGATGACGGCGCCGAGAGTTGATTGGTACTTCATGGTGAGCGAAAAATGAAGGTTGTTTTGAATAGCTCGCGAGAGTTTTGCTGTAGTGTCGAGAAATTCAGGTCGGAACCAGGACGATGCTAGATAGCCAGATCGTAGAGAGCGTCGGTGGCTGGTTCGAGAGTGAAGGTCTGGGTGCCAGGTGTGAATGGGTATATACCAAGATGTGAGCGCGGCTCAAAGCTGGAAAAAGAAGCGTGTTCTTGAAAGAGTTTGTTTTGAATGAATGATGAGACTTGTTCGCAGAACAAGACGTCAGTGACTGTGAGTGAACTGGCTTGCGGAACACTCGATGAACACAAGAGAGAACGTTGTAACAAATGAAGAATGAAAGCACCTGGCTGTGGTTGGCTGTGTAACCTGGGAGAGAGAAAAGCTCAGTTGAGAGGATGAGAAGCTCTTTATACTCTGCAGCTGTGGCCACTGGCGAGCACACGTAGGTGGAGCGTTTGGTATCTCGGGGAGGGGTGTGGCCGTCGCTCACCTCGACTACACGGTATTGTGCCGATTCATCCATACCGACACTGTTCACAAATTCATCTGTTCCCTGTACATGAACTCGAAGTCATGCAACCCCTTTACCCCCCTCTTACCCACACCCCTTCTGCCTTACCAGATGAAAACGCACCAAGAAACAGCAAGGCATGCAATAGGCAGGCGCCTACACAATGGGTATGTTTGCTAGGGTTCTCAGACACACTTCCCCATTGTTCCCCTTGAGGCTCCATAGGCATGGCATCCGTGCGCCTCTTCAAGAGGGAGGGCAGGCTGGCGTGTAGCACGCAAAGGGAGCGACTCGGCTTGACCCGTTGGGCAGAGCTCAGACCAGGCCGTGGTTTGGCCTGGCTGCTCATGTTACGTTGTAGCCCAATGAATGCTCGGTCGAATGCCCGATTCGCCTCCCTTACACAGAAGCCCAGGAGGCTAGCGTCTTGCCAAACGCTTCACCCGTCACTGTCACGTACAGGTACGTGAGCGGTGTCTGATTGATTGACGGTGCTTGCTCCAACACGACACAGCTACAGCGGTGGGCGGGGCGGGGGATCTCCCGCCAGCCTGGGAAGCTGGTTGTTGACTCAAAGCGAGTGGAGGACGGATAGACGCCAGCCTGCCCTGACTTAGACTCGATTGGGTATGTGAGAATGGTGGCATTCTGGAACAAGTATCATGTGTCTAGGAGGGCAGGGAGGCTTGATGGGATGGGAAGTCGCCGATGGGGCCTGTTCGTCCACATAGTCAAGGCGAGCCCCGGCCGGCAGCCAGCGCAGGCCAGCAGCCAGGGGAATGGTCCGTCGGTGACGCGCATTGCCGCTGTGCCGGAGAGAAAACCCCTGGCGGCTGAAGCAGCTGGTGATGGGATGGTCCAGAGCCAGTTCCTGTCTCGTCTCAGGCGCCACACCCACTCACGCACATCCCTATGCGCTGCGCTGCTGCTTCCAGGCTAGCGTGTTGCAGAACCCGCCAGCTGCCAGTGCGCGCTTCGACAACCTTTGGCCTAGCCCTCAGGTGCTTGCCGATCACTGGGGGCCCTGCTCAGCACCTCACCACTGCTGCAGCCACCCGCAGCCAATGACGGCCCCCTTCCCAACCGCCTCTGAAACCACCAGCTTTTCACTCCGATACACTTCGTCGCTGCCATCCACTTACCTCTCCGGGTGTCGGGAAGGCTGACACTCCAAGCCACCGACTCTTCCCTTTGTCTCGGGCGCAGTCTGGTGTCTTAGGGCAAAGCAGCCAACCATCCCTGGCAATTTTACAAGTTGAACTCGCACTCTTTGATTCGCAGACCAGAGTCATGTCATCACACACAACCTCCTCCATTTTGATATCAAGATTTCCTTTTCTCCTCTTCGCCTCTCTTGCATTTCATCTGACATGTGCAAGCACCCACTGCTACAGCACCCTGGCATCTCCTGAGTCTTGCGAATTCCATATTGCAATCAATCAATGCCAAGTGCCGATGCCCAGCATAAGCATATCGGAGCTTTCGGTTTCATCCACCCATGGACAGACAAGGCCCCCGCACCGACTCTCACCACATTCGGTAGGTAAAAGCCCATTCGAAACGCCAGCCCAGGCGAAGTAAGAAAAAAAGAAAAAGAAAGAAAAAAAAGTGAGATGGGGCCGCCCGAGAGAAATTAGACCGAACAACTTCTCAGTGCAGATCCGTCGGAGCTGACTCCATGGGTTGGTTATCCTGCTGCCTACACCCTCAACCTTAACCTCCACACAACACAACAGGAAGCTGCCCATAGCAAAACCCGACGAGATGCCTAACACGGAACTGCCGGTCGATGGCCCGTGATGTCCCCCCCGATTCCTTGCTACGCCGCATTGCATTACCAAACTCCGGAAACCCAAAACCAAGATCTACCGGCCAGGGGCACACCATTAATACCAGCACTGTTCAGGTAACTCATCCTGTTCGGGCAAGTCAGGTTACCTCTATCCATCCATATTACTTTTTCTTTGGAGAAAGGAGGCCCTTGCGTAGTTGCATGTTTGGAAGAATGCGTACTTTCGTTTGATCTTGAATCACTGACACCGTACTAATTAATGTTCATCAATCGTTAGTACCCAACGGCAATTTGCACTCTTCTTCCTGAATCATGTATTACCCTACCTAATCTGCGACACTGTGTAAGAGAGGAGCGCAGGAACTGTATATACATGTTTTTTTTTTTCGGGGAAAGAAACATACCTGTGAATTAATAACGCATTCTTTTCTCCAGCATCGATAGACTCAAAGACGTCTCAGACCTTTCCAATGTAGGCAGGCGTGCAAGTGCTCGACGCCAATGACAACAGGCGTCGTTAATTCTCCACGCCTCGGGATTTTCTTTCATCGGAAACATGGTGGGCTCGGTAAATGCGAACCTATATTGGGGGGGGGAATGTAACCTTGCCACTCTTCCTCACGTACCTATGCTCTACTACCCGTATACAACACACGTAGTCAACCCCTGAACAAGCCACAAGTTATACGACACTAGATGCGCTTCATGGACGGGTTCAGGCACTAAGATCATGCTGGAAGACACGAAGATCTGCTTTATTGGCCATCCTGCGAAGCTGGTTGAACTGGCATGTTTCAAATCCAGGTCATGTTCGTCACACAGCCATGATTCGCCAAGGCTCGCCGTTTCTAAGACGAGATGGCTTCTTCTTTTCTTTTCAACTGTATAAGATCTACATTCAGCCACAAGACAACAGGACCCTGAATCAAAGAGTCGGGCCATCATTCTCAGATTGAAAAGTCTTCGTCCATGTCGACGGGGTGACATGGAGGAGAGATTTGCGTGAGTGGCAATCACCACCGCCCCCAATGCCACCGGCTGTAAGCGGTGGGGGCTGCATTGCCATGGTCCTATAACAAGTGGTTGCTGCCAGCTGCTGGTCCAGGCCAACCCAGCAGACACCCATCAGACGAAACTTGGGGCACGATCTGGGCCAGATGCTGTGGTCCGCCCATGCACACGCATACGCATACGCACTCACACTCGCACATACAGGCACAGACACACCCTTCCCCCTGTTTGATTCCGCAGCCCCTGGTCCCCACCGCATGTTGATCCAAGAGGCAAGCCGTCCATTGCCTCAATCCCTATTCAGAAGGAAACAGTTTTCAGGGTCTCTCCCTCTCGCCCCAATTTTACTGTCTCGTAGGCCTGGCTATTGGGTGTCATTTATGTCAAAACCTCAACCTGTTGCTATGTCTATTCATGTGTTCTTAGCCACCGACATCACCAGTAAGTTGCGTATTTCTGAGAACAAGGCTGTTCACAGCAGGTTTCTGAATGCCTTTTATGTGCCTATGAATATGCTACGGTAACCATAACTCAAATACAGACCAATGATGTAGGCTGTGTGTTCTGTAAATGATGCTTCTTCCGTGGTAACAAAACATAGAACACTGTCTTCTCTGGGTCGCCTGCAGCCGCCCACGGCATATAATTTATCCTGTCTCATCCGCTGTATGCATGCTTCGCTTCTCATTGTACCAGAACACCCAAACTCTATCCGGATAACTCACTCCGCTATGATGTGGTGTGATACCGAGAGCCAGCCAAAGGGAAGAGCAAAATGGTCGGCTAAAGACTTCTTCAACGTCCGTCTTACGCTCCCAGTGAGGTTCCTTATGAGAAAAAGTGGCATGCGGCACTTTGCTATGCAGCTTGACATCATTTCTTCACCACAATACCATCTCTTGTTTCACTATTGGCTTCCGACTTGAGTTGATCAAGAATAAGCCTCTCAGATCTCTGTATCGAAATTGGGTGTAAGAGAATAAGTATAGCTTCCTCGGTAGCAATAGGAATCCAAATAAGAAGTTCAGGTCCAAGATAAGGTTGTGTCTTATAGTGTAGATATTTCCGGACCACGTAATCTGGGCCTGGTGATGTTGCATAGTTATATCCATATATCTGTTATATGGGAGACAACCTCTCCATGTCGGCCAAACGATGCTGGGTTCAGAGACGGTCCTAAACCGGACAGTGAATACGCGGGTGATGCCGTGAATGAGGTTATCATCGTTGAAAAAATGAAGGTTGATACCATCAAGCCTTTGGCCAGAAGGGTGCTCATTTGGCTTCGTCACTACCATTCGTCATCCGATTTGAAACTGGCTGGCTTGTTGCTTGACTAGCTGGATGGCCTTTCTGATTCTGAGTTTGATCACCATAGTTCTTATTGTAACTGCTGCTGCCCCTCCTCTGTTGATGATGCCCGAAATGATGTGGCTGTTGAGGGCTGGTACCAAAATGCTGTGGGCCTGCATTGTTATAACCCCGCGGGTTGGAAACTGCTTCCCCGAGTCAGCCATACATTGACCGATATCTGAGATTAAAATTACTGACTAGGGCCACCAGGTTGGCCATGTGCAAATGCCGGCTGGGTATACCCGACATTTGGACTCATTCCATACATAGGTTGGCCTTGCTGAGAACCTTGGTGGGTCATCATAGTGGCAGCTGGGCGTCCAGGGCTTGGATATCCATTTGCACCAGGGGCGGGCTGGGGAGGCCCACCAGGAGTCATGAAGTGTGGAGGGGCCCCGGGATACATCATTTGTGGACCACCGACCATTCCTTGGGGAGGAAAGTGCGGCTGCATCATCATGTGTCCTCCCAGCTGCGGCTGTCCTTGCGGCATATACTGGGGGTTATTTGAGAAGCTTCTGTAGTTCATCTGTGGTGTCCCGGGGCTCATGAACACTGGCTGGTGGTACGGAACCTGACCAGGTGAGTTCATTCCGGGGTATGCCATAGCAACTTGGCCGAGGCGAGGTGAGGCAAACGACTGTGCCGAATTTGAGTGAACCATACGGTGATCATCGTGACCATACGATTGGTGGGGGCCTGGTCCATGCTGGGGAGTATGCATCTGCATTTGAGCCAGGTGAGGGGACTGTCGCGGTCCCATGTTGTGGCCGCCCTGCTGGAGGTGGAATGGCAGCTGGTGCTGGTGAGCGATCTGGGGAACAACGTGAGGTGGGTTGGGCGTTGCCATGGTTGAACCTCCGAATGGCTGGCGTTCAAAGTGTTGGGCATATGTCAAGTGCATGGTTGATTCTTTATTTTCTTCAACCTGGAGCTGTCGCCATGTTGGCAAAGTATCATAAGCGGGGCGAAGTCCTCCGTTCTCATCCCAATTCCTTCCTTGTGGCGGAGTGAGGGTCTTGATATGTGCCAAGATCAAACACTTGTTGACATCAACAGCTTTCGTCTTACGACGAATGAGCTGACCCCCAGCGGCAGCCGGTGCTGGTGCAGCCGGTGGAGCAGCAGGATGCTCCGGAGCGTTGTTCGCCACAGACCTAGGACTAGATGATGCGCTTGGGTGTCCATTTTGGTTCAGAGTAGAAATGAAGGAGCCGGGTCTGAATTCATGGCTATTTGGATTAAGCTTGGCTCCCATGTGAGAAGGTACTCCAGACAGGCGGCGGTTAAAGCTTTGGTCAACGTTGTTAGCGGGGCCAGTTGGGGGAGGTCGCGCTTCCTGGCCTGGAATGTGCTGATGGGGGCCCAATGGCTGGGAGAATTTATGCTGTTCCGCGTTCCGGATGCGTTGAGCAAGGTTACCAGTCTGTTGCTGTGGGGGAATATGGTGCGGTCCACGATTGTTCCTGTACTGGTAGGGCTGTTGAGTATACTGCTGACGGTGCCCAGGATGGCGGTTTTGCGGACCACCTTGTGTGTTCCCTTGAGGAGCATTGGGAGCCCGGGGTGCGCGAGGCTCGGAGTTATGCTTGGCTGGCGGCTGCTCAGCAGGTTTCGTCTGTGTCTCTCCCGGTGGTGTTGTTGCTGGTGTGGGTTTGGTATCTTTGGATGAGGTTTCCGCCTTTGTCCTGGCAACTTCCTCAGCGTTCTTGAGCGCCTTAGCTTGAATTTCCTTTTGCTTTGCTGGGTCTTTCGCAATAATCGAGACCAAATCAGTTGGAACCGGAGTAGACAGCTTGAAACTATTGGCGAATTTCTTGAGCTCGGTCAACTTGACCTCCTTATCGGCCTTGGCCTTGCTACTACGAACTTTCTGCGCGTTCTCGCGTTGCTGATTTGCAAATGTCTTGAACTCCTTCAGCACATCGCGCTCAACTGTTGAGGTTGCGCTGGGTTTGGGTTTGGGAGATCCGGCTTTTCCGTTTGTGGAGGGTCGGCCAGATGGATTCGTCTTTTCTGCAACCTTTGCATCTTGTGCAGATGCAGCCGCATCGGTAGTCTTCTCTTCCGAATTCTTTGCCTGAGCGGGCTTTGACTTTTCGTTGCTCACAGCAGCACCATTCTTGGCAGCCTCTCCACTTGGCGCAAGCACCGCCGCCTTCTTACCAGAAACCTTGATCTGGGATGAAATAATGGCGGGGTCAACAGGGGCTCCCTTCACAGTTGAGTGAGCTGCAGGAGCCCTCTTGGCCGGAGGAGTATACTTATTCTCCCGGCCTGCCAAGGGTGCTTGCCCTTGGCGACGAACGCCACTGTATCTATGGAGGTGGTTAGCAAGTGACAAGATTAGAAGGTTCAAGGACACATACTTGTCTTCTTCATTGTCGTCGTTGGGTCCACTACCCGCGACATAGTCCATAACTCGCTCCTCAGCAACATGGGCTGTGGATGCTACACTGCGCTCGATCTCACGAGCCTTCTTATCGGCTGCAGCGATTCTCTCCCGGTACTGTGGGTGACTTTTATTGATCGCCGTCGTATAAATGTTTTCGTCGTAATCAGTCGTAAGACCGAAGAGCTCTTTGTTTGCGGCAAACTGGTCCCAGCCTCCAGTGTTGCTGTTGGAAGATTTCTCCAAGCTCCCATCAGCGGCATCATTCGCATCTGGCACCCATCGCTGCAATGTCCGCTCGTGTCCGAATCGGCTGTTTGAAATAGATGAGTCGGTCTGGAAGCCGCTTCGATTTCCTATTGAAAGAAAGGATCAGGTCATGCCCTCAATATTTCCAACCTGGGACCAAGGAGACTCACCATTTTGGCCGCGACCGTCAGCCCTCCCCGCGTTCCCACCAGAATTATCCTTCCTCGGACCAGGCATTCTGACCAGCAGGAAGTAGACCGGACACTTCTCAAGGGGTGGTTCTACTGATGCGCAAATCGACCATGCAAGCGCGAAGGGATTGTTGTCCTTTGCGTCCGTTCGTATCGCACGCGTTGGTTATGGTTGAGGCGGGGGGTAGGTACGCCTATCAATCACCCAAGTTAGAAGAGGATATCCCGATGAATAAATCAAGTAAAGAACATGTGCAAAAAGGGCGGGGACAAGCCATATGCAAATCTTCCCATGAATAGGTGTCAGAGCTGGCCCGCAAACCTTGCACCTCATATGCCACGAGACAAGGAAAGCTTGAAGGTATGTGTGAGAAGTTGTGGGGCCATTTCTGAATCAGAACTCACGTTGACAGCGACAGAAAGGTCAAGGGAAACGCTCGGCGGTGATTGGGTCGGAAAGAACCTGGGGATATTCCAAAGTAACCGTTCCAGCCTATCTGCGAGGACTGAATAGAATTGGTCTGTCCGATCGAAGGGCGAGTGAAGGCGGTGTCAACAAAACTACCCAGACCTAGCGACAGATATCAGCGACAGATCCCAAAAAAAAAAAAAAAAAAAAAAGAAGAAGAAGTTGAGCCAGTTTCCAAGACTCGAATCGACAGCAAGTGCCAAAATTCTTTTCTGAGGAATCCAAAAAAGCCCGGCATAGAGCAAGAACAGCTGTGCAGCTCGGGAGGCAACTTGCCAGCAATCCGGGGGAGGCAACGCACCTATTCCAGAGGAGGGAGGAAACGGAGAGAAAGCGAGAGACAAGAAATTCACCAAACAAACAAAATTTCGCCAATTTCTGCGGCTCGGAATTATGATAGTTGTCTCAGGAGGGGCCCAGGTGACATGGGGAGAGGAGGGAAATCGGATTCGACGGAGGAGTCTGGAGAAAGGCGATGGAAGTTGACGAGACTGTGGACAGGAGGAGATGGTGGAATGAGTGGAGGAGTCAACACTTTGTTGTTTGGCGCACCCACTACTGGGTGAACCCTCCCCCTAAAGTGACGGTAGTGGGCAGTCCCACGCAGTTTTGGATGGATGGGCGGCGCCTCAGCGGAATGCCTTGCTAATTACTAGTTACGTACCCTGTCGCTTCCTTCCGGGGCTAGCTACAACCAGGCCTGATGTCTTGTGCCACAGGCTTGCCCAGCGGTTTGGCGGCTGGGCCCAGAATTTTACTGGGCGGTGGAAGCTTAATTGCTTCAAAGGTTGACGAATGGAACCTTGGCTCGGGAAGGCCAAGCACCGCCACAGCGGACAGAGGCCAAGGCGAGAAAGTCCAGGAGCGAGCCTGAATGCAGGCGTCTACCTACATACGTGCCGTACCATCAATGCCGTGTCAGTAGTACCTGACCTTAGTACATGGTGGGAGGTACCTACCTATCGTAAGTGATGCGGTCTCTGGGCGGAGCCTCAACAGGGAATGAACGATGCTCGCTGTTGTTCCGCCAAACTGATATTTCTTTCCCTCTTCCCGTTCCTCTTTCCTTCTTGTGTCATTGACCAGTTAGCCGTTATGCCTAGGTATGCCATCACATGATCGGTGACTCTCTTGGTAAAAGTATATTGCCTAAAAACTAAAAGGTATGCAGTGGCACTTTGGCTGTCCCCCCCCTGGAGGCTGTGAAATCATCAGGAGACGGCCCGGCTGCCAAGTGCCCGCCTTTCTCTCTCTCATGCCGAAAGTAAGCTCACAAACATACCGAAACTGCCAACGTACATACAGCCCCAAAGGCAAAAAAAAAAGTGTATGAGCAGCTTGTTGCAATTAACGCAGCCCTTGACAGTATATCTAACATCGAAATGACGATGATTATCAAGTACTTGCTCTCTATCTGAAGAAATGTTGATCAACGAAAGACTCGCCGATACGAGACCCCAGTAACTCATTTATATTCTTTAATTGAGCATAGCCAGGAGCCTGATTTTCTCGTACCAAGCACAGAGTACCGTACATATTTATAGCACCTAAGCATCTCCGAACAATTTTGAAACAAACCAGGCCGCAGAAAAAAATGACTTACTAAGTGAAACTCAGTGATCCAACGATGGACCAGGGCATTGGATTCAGGTCCTGCAATAATTAGTGCTGTTCAAAAGTTCGGTCCTAGACTGCGACTCGTATTCCCCATCCAGTAGACTGTCAGAATCCAACTAGTGAAAATCTTGGGCAGTCGGTTTGTTAAAGCCCAGGACAACAACGTGTTATGAATAATCCGCTTACGATGGCCGCACATTACATCACGCAGAAGCACCTAAGACATAGACAAGTACCTTGTGGTGTAAAGATAAATGCGCCCGATGGGGTCTGCCAGATCCTTTCCCGGAGTTTGGCAGTGCGCCGCATCCCATGCTAAGGTGCATCCCAATTGAATCCATCCTGAGAGGCAATTGGGGGTTACAAAGTGACCGCACCATGAACAGCCTTGCCGTATTTAATTTTTTTCTTATTTCTTTATGTTTCTAAAGCAACGGTATGTCTGCATTTCTCCACCCTGGATATCACAATAAAAGTTCTGCTAGTCAAAAGCTTCCCACTAAGCTCATGCCCTGACTTCGTGACATTTTCCACCACTTTCGTAGTAAACATCATGCTTACTGGAGCAATGGATCACCCAGGGCCAAATCTCACACCAGCTAAGTAGTAGACTGAACGTATAAGACCTATAGGGTAGGTTAAATATTAGGAGAAGGGCAATCCTTCATATTTTAGTACTGAGGCATGAGTTTCGAATGGGGGCGGAACTGGACAAAAGAATTCTGATACAGTTATTGACATACGGACAAACCGCCACATCCCCCTATCTAGACGATCGCGACTGTTGGTACAAGCTATTACGCCTATCGACCCGCTATCTATACCCTGAGACCAATCTCCTCGGCGTATGGGAGAACGAAAAGATCACCCACTGTAGACACAGTCGCCTTTCCGTCCAAAAGAGCCTTGGCAGTCTACGAATGAAGTTAGTTGACATTACACCGCAACATAAGGGGGGAAGAGGGTATGAAACGTACGGTCTTCAGGGCGTCAGCGGTGACAGCCTCGATAGCATTGACAGATTTAGCAATGTCATAGGGGGTACCAGTGTTGACAATGCCAGATCCAGCGAGGTGGAGTGCGGCATCCGGTTGTTGGGCGCTATCCAGAACGTTGAACTTGGCGTTGGCAACAGCCTTGGCGACATCTTCTTGGCTGACAGAGCCGTTGGCAATGGCCTCGAGGGCCTTCACGGTGGCCTCAGCACCCTTGCGAACAGAGGCAGCTGGACCGGAGAGCTGGATGGCGAGGAGACCAGCATCGGAGTAAGCGAGGTTAGAGGTGGTAACGGAGAGGCCGGAGGTGCCAGCGGTTGCCTTGGCGAGAAGGCTGTAGCCAGATGACCACTTGATGCTGGACTGGCCGCCGAGAAGAGCAGCAAGGACAGCAATCTCAGGCTTGGCGTTGGAAACTTCAGAGCCGGGGAAAGCAATAACCAGAGCATTGCCACCGGTGTGAGATGTTCGCTGCTCACCACCATAGTACTTGGAAGCCTCAACCTTCAGGGACTGGCCGCTTTGAGAGGCAGAGGGAACATCCTTGAAGAACTGGCCAACCCACTTAGAGAGATCCTGGGAAGGAGCACCCTCAGCAACAAGAGCAATGTTGGGTTTGGTGTAGACGACGTCGGCGTAGCTAGCAATGTACTCCTCGTTCAAGTACTTTTGGTAGGGAGTCGAGGGAGTAGGATAGACGGGGGCACCCAGACCAACATGGAAGGCGACGGCGTGAGCGTTGTCGAGGGCGAGAGCGTTGACATCGGCATTGAAGGCAGCTTGCTTGAGATGGAGAACTCGCTCGACATCCTCGTGGAATTCGTGGGCTATGGGATCATCAGCGACTGCAATTGATGACGCTTAACACATAGGATCCTTACTGGTGTACTTGGTGGAAGAGACAACCTCGGCCAACAGCTCGGCGAAGTAAGGCAGATCCTCGCGCAGGAAGCTGGCCTGGAGAACAACAGCCTCACGGGTGTGGGATGCGGTCAATTGGCCACCAAGGAGCTCGGATTCGCGAGTAATTCGGAGGGCAGATCGACGTTGGGTGTTCTTCACGACAAATTAGCTCAGGAATTGCCGTGACATGTTAATGACAAAACAGTACCTTGAAAGCAAATTCCTCGAGACCAACAGCCAATCCAGGGAGGGGCTGATAGCGAGTTCCAGCCTTGGCAACAATGGCAAGCTTCGTCGTAGGGCCGTGAGCATCGCGCGAGGCAATCTTGAGTCCAGAAACATCCGAAGACTCAAAAGCGCCAGTGTTCGCAGCTGCGGCAAAGGCTCTTCGCTGCAGGGGCTGGGCAGCCCATGACCGGCAAGCGGCCTTCTGCGCGTTTCTGGCGAGAGACGATCTCGAGATCATAGTCGAGAACGATTTCGTGTGGAATTGACTGTCCGTTCGCCGTCGTCAAGGCAGTTTGGTCGCCAAAAGAAGTGCCTCGTCGGGAGCTGCCCGTCTGATTTTCGGGACAGAGGGAAGTTTGCTCGTCACGTGATACCCATGCCTGTATCTTCCGGGCAAAGTATCTCACAGCAAAATAACTGAGCAAGGTACAAACCCGGCAATTTGTCTGACCAATGCAGCCGCAACTAGTGGACGACCCGCTTTTTAATGCTCGACTTGTGTTAGCTTCACCTACAATATTCCACAAAAAAATCGGCGTGAGCGCAAGACATCCATCGTCAACTTGCTCTCATCAAACAAAACACATCGTTCCAGCTCTCGGCATCCACAATTGCAGGAGCGAAATTGCTGGTCCAGTTCCAGCGACAAATGACGAATCGGTAGTAATTGTGAAAGCTCTAGAGATAGTGAGAGAATCTCTAGGAGCAAAGCAATGCTGGTTGTGAGTCAGCCCCAAGTCGAATGCGCCGCCTAGCTCTGCTTGCCCAATCCATTGACACCAATTGAGCCAGACAAAACACGCTGCAGAGCTTTGTGCTCTCCTAGTTAACGACCTCTACGGTGAACTCCCATCGGTATGTCATTTGCGCAAGATGAGATCATCTTCCCATGCGATCATATTTACTTCCCAGCGCGGGGCTGACATTGGCACTGGTCAACACAGCGAATTCTCATCGCTCTTCTAACCAAGGGGCGAAGTACCATTCCTCAGCTGGTGCAACAA
Organism: Clonostachys solani; assembly: GCA_902141235.2. Taxonomy (NCBI): domain Eukaryota; kingdom Fungi; phylum Ascomycota; class Sordariomycetes; order Hypocreales; family Bionectriaceae; genus Clonostachys; species Clonostachys solani. The sequence continues at coordinate 561,343 of CABFOC020000097.1, forward strand.
ACCTCACTTAACACCCGCCATCTACGAAATGGATTAGGTGTGCTGTTCCATCAGAATTTGCTATATGCGCGAACTGAGCCTGGATCCAAAACAACTACATACGAGGCCAACCCTGATGCCTGCTATAATCTGATCCGTTCCGGGAAAATACTGGAAGTTTTAGAACAACGATTCGGGGCCGCTGAACGTGATTTGGTGCAGACTCTTATGCTCCTCGGGCATGCTCGAATTCAAGACCTTGGCCAAGCGTTCTCAACGAGAGCTCCCCAGGCCAATGGAGAAACCAACGGGTCGCACTCGATGCTTATCGGATCTGAGAGCCGACTTCGGTCTGTTTTAGCTCGCCTACTTCAAGCCGAAATCGTCGAGGCCGTACGAGCTGACACATTCCGCAACCCAGCCGAAGTCCTTGATGAATACAAGCAAGAGATGGCCAAAGCCTCGCCAGGCGATAGGATCAGCAACAAGGACAAAATAGTAAATGACGAAAAGGCTGCGGAGCGGTATATTGCCTTTCGAGATAACGGGAAGGCTATCAAAAGACAACTTGACCAAACACGGGGCAGCTATGCAAAGAGGCGAAAGTTGCAGAATGGCCATTCCACGAATGGGGACCACATCGACGATGACGATGCCCCTCATTTAAATGTAAGCACCTAAACCCCTGGTCCCCAGCTAGCTAAATATTCCGTCTGACGCTGTCTAGCCAAATATCATCGTTAGAGTTAACTACGAAAAGTGCTTGGTTGAGTTGCGGAACCACCGTTTAGTGGCTTTTGCATCTGACAGCATAGGTGAAACCACTGCCAGCGTATATCGCACAGTTTTGGACCTAACCACAGCTCACATGTCGAGGTGCCGAATCGATCCACTAGCGGCAATAAAAGAGCCAGAACCGGCACCGATTACTGTAACCACTCTAGACATTTTCGATCACCTGGACGAGGATATCGACGTTGCTAGAGGCATTGGCAAGGTATCTGGAGATAAGATTGACACCTCCAGTGTCGAGAAGGTAAAAATGGAGGTGCCTCAATCAGATGACGAATCTGACATCGAGTCGGATGATGATGGCCCTGTTCCCAATGGGCGATCCAATACCCGGCCAAGAGGAAACACTGGTCAACACAACGATGAGGATCCGTTTTCTGAGTCGGATAATGACACGAGAACGAACGGCGAACGCTCCAGAGTAACATTTGACGACAGTTCGACGAATAGGACGGTTCGCATAGAACAAATGAGGCAGCATCTACTCTTGCTGAAAGACAGCAAGCACCGGTTCATCCGCCACTGTGGCACCCAGGGTCGAGGTCAATGGACAGTGGACTTCCGACTGCTTCTGGCCCGGTTCCAAGATGCTGAAATGGATGCGGTTATTGAGCAATCTTTCGGGAGACATGGCCTGCGCCTGACTCGGATCTTGCGAGAGAGAGGCAAGCTTGACGAGAAAATGCTTTACTCATCCGCACTGATGAAGAAGGGGGATGTGCAAGGGAAGATGCTTGCCATGCAAATGGCTGGTCTAGTGGACATTCAAGAAGTTCCCAGAGATACCAACCGCCTAGCCAATCGAACCCTGTTTTTTTGGCATTTCGATGGCGAAAAGACGCAGGCCCAATTGCTCGATGATGTTTACAAGGCGATGTTACGGTGTATGCAAACACTGCAGGTTGAACGACACAAGGAGCGCAACATTCTCTCGTTTGTTGAGCGCAAGGACGTTCAGGGCAAGGAGGAAGAGGTTATGACGGCCGAGCACTATAACAAGTACAACAGTCATCTCGAAGTTCAAGACAGGTTACTGGGCCAAGTCATGAGACTTGATGACATGGTTTCTGTATTAAGGGATTTCTAGATTAAAACGCCGAGGTATACCAGCAAAGCGTTTCTGCAGCTCGCTTGATGCAACTGGTTTGGGTCTTGGTGAAGCTACTAATTTAGTTGTTGCGGGCTCTTTGTTTACATATGAGTTCTACGCTGTGGCGTGACCCGAAAGAGAGCAGCAATTGGATAATCAAACTCGGCACCCATTCATGTAATATTCAATAAAATTACAGTTGATGATGATACTAGTCTGCCTGGTGAGGATGAACAACCGCAAGCCTATTTCATCGCCTTACTGCCATTTCCCCAGGGAGCTCTAGATGTACTCTTCATATTTACATTGATCGAATGGCGACCGAAAACGGCCATTTCCATGAGATGGATAATGTCCAATCTGACCCATAGCGACGATACTCAGTTGGCTACAGGGTAGTAGAGGAGCTAGCTCTACTCGAAATCCGAAATCCACATCAGAGAGGGGCGGATTCGATCCAGCGGGTAAGGTGGGGCACTGGCCACTGCTCTGCTCCCGGCCAAGACGAGTACTCCCGAGTTCGGCACCCTGTACAAAAATTTAGCCAGTCGACTAAATTAATATTTCCACGCGACAACCTCGAGATTGCGACAGCCACTCATTTCGTTGCTTCAAAGTACACCCCAATTGCACGATCTTGACCAGCTCCCACAGCCAAAATGTCTCCTTCGGCAAGCGCAGGAGGCGAGAAAGAGTCCAATCTCGCCAGAGTCCTGGGATCTGGTCCGTAGTCACCTCGTCTAGACGAACCGAGTTTCGAACCACCGACAAGCAGCATCGTGCTAACAGCTCAGACAGGTTCTGCTGGTATTGCTGAACTGGCTGTTTTTCACCCTGTTTGTCTAACCCACTACATATAATGACACCACACAACCTGGCTGACTCCCTTACATTAGGTTGACACCATTGCGAAGCGATTGATGAGCAACCAGACCAAAGTATGAATCGCTGTCCGAGTTCCCGTGATGCGCCGATTTTCAGAATTTGACCGGTTGTATAGGTCGCTAGCGCAGCTCAATTGAACCAGGTCATCTTCAAACAACAGGCCGCTGCCCCTCTGACGACCAAGTTTGTCTCGCTCTTCCCTGGTCTGGGATATGCCGCGGGCTACAAGGTTCTCCAGCGAATTTACAAGTATGGTGGCCAGCCCGTGGCCCGTGATTACCTTACGTTACACTATGGAAAAGATTTCGAGTCTGCCTTTGGCAAAAAGACCGGCAAGGCCATTCTGCATTCGACTGCTGGCAGGTACGGATTACAGCATCTTTAAGATCCGGGGCTGGGTGATGATCAGGTTCATCTTCGTGAGCTAACCTGGTGATAGCTTGATCGGAATTGGTGAAATCGTTCTTCTGCCTCTGGATGTCCTCAAGATCAAGCGCCAGACCAACCCCGAAGCTTTCAAGGGTCGTGGTCTTTTCAAGATCGTTGCTGACGAGGGTTTTGGCCTTTACCGTGGCTGGGGTTGGACTGCTGCTCGAAATGCCCCTGGCTCTTTTGCGGTAAGTCTCCTCCCCCCTTCTTTGATATGATTGGACCATGAGAATTTCTAAACAAGTTGCGATCCAGCTCTTCGGAGGCTCTGCCTTTGCCAAGGAATATCTGTTCCACCTCCAGGACTACAACAAGGCCAGCTGGTTTCAGAACTTTGTTGCTTCGATTGCCGGTGCATCTGCTTCCCTCGTTGTGTCCGCCCCTCTTGATGTTATCAAGACTCGTATCCAGAACCGCAACTTTGAGAACCCAGAGAGTGGTTTCCGTATCCTGGCCAACATGGCCAAGAATGAGGGGTTCTCAAGTTTCTTCAAGGGACTGGTGCCCAAGGTTTGTTACCCCCACCTGGCTTACAGCAGATTGATTCTTTAAGCTAATCTTCGCCAACTCTAGCTGCTCATGACTGGACCTAAACTTGTGTTCTCCTTCTGGCTGGCTCAGACACTCATCCCTGCTTTTGACAACTCCTTCCGCCGGTAGATTTAGATTTTACTAGACCAATGGGAGATGTGGGTAGATCATTGTATAGCGCTTTCACTACGGGGTGCTTAATGGCAGAGGAGTCTTGGAAATTATCTGATTTGAGACAAGCCTTGCTGGAATTGTATAAAATAAAAAACGACTAGACACTCTTCTCCGAACTGAACGAATATACTCCTATTAATTGATTTATGAAAAACGGAAGCGCGCTGGGATTGATGGGGCAATGGATTGGCTACGGCGTGGTATGTGCTGTGATCTATCTGCCTGGGTAATGCGCTTAGGGCAGTAACCTGATCTGTATGATGCGATGGGTGACGTTCGGTGTAACCCAATGGTTGTTTGTTTGCTGTATAATAATCTAGCCTATCGCAAGAGACCATATTTATTTATTTATCATTGGGAGCCCAGCTCAGGCACTAACCTAGCTGTTCGACGTGGTTCCAATTGGTAGGGTTGTAGGGATACGTAATTAATAAAAAAATGGGGTGATGCTGTGATAGGTGGTTTTGGCGGGCGGCAATGGAGTTGCCCGGCAACTGGACCAGCGGGTACCAAAATACAAACAAAGCTGCCGCTTAGCCTCCTTATCAACCCGCGGCAGGTACAAACATATCTGGATCGGGTCTTCCTCCATCACAATATCGCTGGAGCTTCGGCTGCCAACTCCACCACTCTATATTCCGCCCATTTCTCTAGCGCTCGCTCTTATCCTCTGATCGATATCTTTCCTGGCTCGAGAAGAGACAAAGTGCAACGACATAAACACTCCATTCCCTGCTTGTTGTTCGTCTGAGACGACCTTCAAAGTGTGGACGCGGCGCTGCCCGCATTCTTCGCTGCTCACGCCGATTATCACATTCCTCAACACCCACAATGTCACATTACGAACGAGACAGCCCTCGCGAGAGGGAGCTGCAGCTGAGACATCAGCACTCAGCATCATCTTCTGACCATAACATGCGGGCCTTGGTACCAATGTGCGTATAATCATCCTCCCCTCTCTTCCCCAACCATTTCCTGGCCAGTCGCTCTGAATTGTAGCCCGCCTACCCCGCGGTCGCATCTAATGCCATGTCTATCTGGTATAAGCTAACCAATGCTGATAAACACGACAGGTGGGATAGCTCAGATCCTGATCGGGCGCCCCCGCCACTTCCTCTGAACCCGCAGTCTCCCGCCACCTCCCGTGTGGGAACATCAAGTGCCATCCAATCTGCACATGCGGCGCTCAACGAGCGTGCCCGCGAGGCTAATGCTCTCGTCCCGGCCGTCACAAAACGCTTGCCAGAGCACTCTCCCGAGCGAGCGCTGGTCAAGGGCAACCATAGCCATCGGCGGATGCAGTCTCTGCAGCCTGGAACTGTACGAGACTTGAGTTTAATGATCGAAAGCAACTCAAATAGCCCGTCTACTTCGCCTACAAAGTTCGCAGAAAAGCTCCACAGAGAACAAGCAAGGCTGTCAACTCCCACACCCAGCCCAAAGAAGTCGGACCTGGAAAGAGAGTTTGATGCTATATCAATCGACAAGGACTTCATGAGCGGTAGTCCCGTCCCCGGACCTAGTCTTACACCGATTGTACGCCCGACAGTACGTCGGCCGCAAACACAGAGCATCCTGGGAGAAAACACTCCACCTCAGTCATCCACCATGCTGGCGCTCCAGAACATGGGCTCTCCCCCCCCATTGAAGGAGGCTGAACCTCGCATCTCTAACATCACCAATGGCGCGTTTCCTCCCGCCGATGGCTCCCAGTCGCTTGATCAAATCTCAGAGCAGATGCTCAGTCTCACCAATATCGCTACATCCCTGCAGAAGGAGATGGCTCAGTTGAGCAGGCGAAGCAGAGACAATGCTACCGATCTCCTCAGTCTCAAGGAAGCTACTAACAACAGAGACGAGGACATCAGGAAGAGCCTCAAAGATCTACTGAGTGGAGTTAGCGAGACATCTTCCAGACTAACCTCGAATCATTTTGGAGGCCTGTTCCTTGACAATAAGCCTCATGATAATTCGCCTGGCCGATTCCAGCTTCCCCGAATTCCATCACCTAAAAGCTTTTCCGACTCCTTTGAAAGAGCGTCCATTAGCACACCATCACTGGCTGGTGGCGACAGCACAACGTCTATCGCCCTCTTGGAGAAAATCATACGCGATATGGGCACAAAGGAAGGACAAGATGCTCTGATTAGTCGATTAACGGAGGTTTCGCACCTTATCAGCGGCATGGCCACGGCTACCAAGGTAGATGAGCTCCTTGAACAAGTTCGTCATCAGTCAGAGAGCGCCGTTATTCACGACAATCGATCCGTGGCCAGCCGTGGCCGCAACCTCAGCAGCGGCGAAGAGAGCAACGTGAGTGCTGATAAGCCTAGAAACCACGGCATCGTTTCCCAGCGACTTGACCAGATTCTTCACAACGGTGAGGTACGCGGACACTCCGCGCCAGCTGGGCGGGATCTTCTAAACGAAGATTTGATCAAGATTATTCGATCTGTCAAAGATAGCGTTGCTCAAGGCGGTGGCCTCACAGCCGAGGTCAAGGCCCTTGTACGAGAATTGCGAGGTGAGGTTTTGGGCATGGGCCGTGAAATCGGCAAGCGCCTTGAGCAGGTGAGCCAAAAGGGAATCGAGGATACGGAGCCCCCAAGCAAGGACGAGGTCTCCCGTGTCATCGACGAAGGTCTGGAGCAGATGAAGGATCAACTCAATCACGTTCTGCGTGAGCATCGCCGTCAATCTGCTCAGTCCGCCGCAACAGCTAAGACTCTGGTTGACTACAACGAGATTTATAACGCCATGCGAACCGCTCTCAAAGACAACGAGGCCTCGCGCCACGACATCCCCGATCTTAGCAGAGATGACGTGATTGAGGCTGTCAGAGATGCCTGGGAGACCTATAAACCAGAGATTGAAGTTGAGCAGATAGGTCTTGAACGCGATGAAGTTCTTGCCTGCCTTCAAGAAGGACTCCGGGAGTATGCGCCTCGAGATGAACGACCGGTAGGCGCTATTCGGGAAGAGGTGTTCAAGGCAGTTGTTGAAGGTCTCCAGCACTTTGTCCCCCCTCAAATGGACACGCCTGCTAGCTTGTCTCGCGATGAGATTATCGAAGCTGTCCGAGACTGCCTGGAAGAGTTTGAATTCCCAATTGCACCATCAGCCGTGGGCAATGATCTCAGCCGGGAGGATATGGTCTATGCTGTTAGAGAAGGGCTTAGTGACTTTGATCTTCCTAAGGTTGGGGCGGTGGTTCCTCATTCCAACAACAATGAACTTCTTTCGAGGCTCGAAGACATGATCGGATATCTCAAGTTGGAGTTCAAGGCTGTTTCTCAAGAAGCCAAGGACAACGTTGCTGCCAATGGTCGTGATACCGAGCAGGTTCTTGATGCAACCAAAGACGGCCTCGAGAACTTGAGAATCGCCATTGAGAGTTATGTCGATCGTGTGGCAGGCCATGATGATCACGACGATCTTAAGCATGAAATTCTCAACTCCATGGAAACGTTCAAGGAGGACATTGCCGTTCTCGTGTCCCAGTCTATGGAAGCATCAAGCCGAGTAACGGACCAAGACGACGACCTAAAACACGAACTGCTGAGATCAATGGACACTTTCAAGGAGGACATTGCAGTTCTTGTATCGCAGTCTGCGCAGGATGCTCCTCGGGAGCTACCTGGTCAGGATGAATTCAACCAGGAGCTGATGAGATCCATGGACTCCTTCAAGGAAGAACTCTCTACCTTCATGACCCGATCATCCGACTCGTCTAGGGAACAGCTGCAAACAGAGCTTGAGGGACTTCGTGAGATCGTAAATTCGTCCATGGTCCCTGCGACACCACAGCAGGGAAATAATAAGGAGGTCCTTGAGGCTCTGCATACAGCCGTTAATAGTATTCGGCAAGAGATTTTACGCCCACGAAATGAAACGACCGAAATCATCGATGCCCTCAACGAAGGATTGAACGACATCCGCGCCGGTATTGACAGGATGAGCAACAAGCCTGCGGATTTGACTGCCAACGATGAAATTTTGGAAGCACTCAAGTCGGGACTGGACTCTGTTAGGTCCGACATCGATAGTATTCGAGAGGGCAGTAACGACAGAGCGGTCGCAGCCGTGGGAAGACCTACTGATATCGACGAGCAAGCCATCATCCCTGTAGACATGGTCAAGCAGGACGACATTAAGAACCTTGAGGTTCTTATTACCCAACTCCGGATCAAGGTTGAAGCAATGGAACCTGAGCCCGCAAGTGACCACAAGGAGGACTTCTCCCGCCTCGAAGAGATGCTTGGAAATATGCAGAGGCAGGTGGAGGAGCTTGGATCTCGTGAGATGCCTGTTCCTGTTCCTGTACCTGTACCTGCGCCTGCTCCCGCACCTGTGGCTGCGGCTGAGGCATCGGTGCCCCGATCTGTCGATGCCGAGGCTACTGTAGCACCACCAAGTGGTGATATTGCTTCCAAGGAGGATGTTGAAGCTATCGAAACCATCTTGCGCAATACCAAGGCTCGTTTGGATGACTTGATTGATGGTGAACAGGCTATCCGGAAGGAGCACTTGGATGCCATCGAGACCCTGACCCTGGAAACTCGTGAAAGCATGCGACTTATGGGCGCCGACATGGACGCCATCACTCGCAAAGAAGATCTCTCCAACATGGAAACTCTGGTTACTGAGGTCAGGCTTGGCTTTGAGGAACTTAGAGAGAAGATCATCAAGGACGAGGAAGATCAAAAGGAAGATCCTGAGAAGGTGACAAAGACCGATATCGAGGCTGTCGAGACTGTTGTCCTTGAGATGAAGAATATTCTTGATGGAGAATTACCAAAGAAAGAAGATTTCGTCGACTTCGTTAAAAAGGAGGATCTTGCTGAGCTTGCCAGGAAGGATGATCTCGCGGACATCACTAAAAAGGAAGATCTTTCTGAACTGACTAAGAAGGAAGATCTTGCAAACCTTGCGAGGAAAGAAGATCTTGCCGACGTCGCGAAGACAGAAGATCTTGTAGACCTCGCGAAGAAAGAGGATCTTGCTGATTTCGCAAAGAAGGATGACCTGGCCGATATTTCGAAGAAAGAAGATTTGACGAATCTTGAGATCATTCTTAGTGAAGCCAAGGAGAAACTTGATACCCACACTGATTCCACGAAGGAAGCTCTGGAAAAGCGGCAAGAGGAGATCAATGGTGTAAGCGAGAAAGTTGCCGAAGTCAAGGTGTTCCTCGAGGAATTCCAGGAGGTTCTCAAGACAAAGCTCGACGATGAAGCTACGGGCGTCGAGGCTCTGGGCAAACTTCTTGAGGGAATGGGCGAGAAGGTCGACAAGTCTGAGAATGTCTCCACTGACCTGAAAGAGATGTTCGATACTATGAAGGCTGAATTTGAGGACTCCAAAACCATCCTTGCTGGAGCTAAGCTGGAGTCTGACGAGAAGCTCCAGGAAGCCCGAGACAGTCTTGGTATCAAGATAGACGAGAAGATGGGAGAGTTAATCGCCAAGTACGATGAATTTCAAACCGTGCTGGATGAAAGAAACAAAACCGCCGAAGCTCGAGACATCGTTACCGAAGCTGCAGTCGTGGATACCAAGACAGTCGCTGAAGAGCTCAAGCTTCTCATTGACACCCTTGGTGCTTCTGTAACCGAGTCGGTGGATAAGATGGAAGAGGCGTCCCAGACCGTTTTCGGCAAAGTCGAGGAGCTCGTTACCCGAAATGACGAGAACCATATAGAGGATAAGTCCGAGCACCAGCAGACTCGAGACCAACTTCAGCAAGCTGTTACAGTAGTTGAAGATATACAGAGCGACTTCAAGGAGACTCAGCCAAAGGTCATGGAAGCAATTCAAGCTCTTCTTGAGTTGGTTCATGAGCACTTTGAGCACTCCAAGACATCCACAACTGGTATTCAAGACAAGATCATCGAAGCCAAGTCAGACATGTTGCTTCTGCCACCGCCTGAAAAGTTTGATGATACCCAAATTCAACAGAAGCTTGACGGCTTGGTTGAGTTGAAGTATGATGATAGCGGCCTTCGGCACATGATTGAAAAACTCTCGGAATTGAAGTACGACGATACAGAACTTCGAGAGAAGCTGGAAGAGTTGAAGTATGACGACACTGGACTTCGCGAAAAACTTGAAGAACTCAAGTACGACGATACTGGACTCAAAGAGAAGCTTGAAGAGATCAAGTACGACGATACTGGTCTCCGAGAGAAGCTTGAAGAGCTGAAGTACGATGACACTGGCCTTCGAGAGAAGCTTGAAGAACTCAAGTACGACGATACTGGACTTAAGGAGAAGCTTGAAGAGATCAAGTACGATGATGCTGATCTTCGAGTGAAGCTTGAAGAGCTGAGGTATGATGATACAGGACTTCGAGAGAAACTTGAAGAACTTAAGTATGATGATGCTGGGCTCCGAGAGATACTTGAAGGTCTCAAGTATGACGACACTGGACTCCGCGAAAAGCTGGAAGCGCTGCAACAGCTCAAGTATGACGACAGTGAAGTTCATGGGAAGCTCGACAAGTTGGCGGATGTCAAGTACGATGATACTGAGATTCATGAGAAGCTCGATACCTTGGTGTTGATGAGGTACGATGACACCGAGGTCCGTGAGAAGCTCGATAAGCTATCTGAGGAGAAATACGATGACAAGGTTGTGCACGAGAAACTCGACAAGCTCGTCGATTACAGCAACTCAACTGAGGAGGCCCTCGTTCAGCTGCAGACTCTAGACAAGGTGCATCAATCCGTTGTGAAGACAGCTGCGGATATCTCCAGTTTCTTGTCATCACAAACTCAACGCATCGCCGATGACCACGAGGAAAAGGAGAAGACTCTTCAGGACTTGATGACCTCAGTTGCCCGAAGGCGGGCGGAGAAGGATCACCTGGATGCGGCCATCGCAAGCCTCAGAGATGAAGAGGAGAGACTCCGTGGCAGCATCATGAGCTTGAGAACCGAACAGGAGAGCTTGATTCGCCAGAAAACCCGCCTCACCGGAGATGTATCCTCACTGGAGACGGCAATGCGCCTTCGCAAAGAAGATCTGTCTGAGATGGAGGCACGGGCCGAGAAGTTGGAGCGCCGAATCCTCGAGGGCGTGATGGACCACTCTCGTGTGTTGATCATGTCTAAAGCTACCAAAAGCAGTGGCGATTCTATGAACCGCAAGCGGGTTAAGAAGACCGCTGTTGTTGCTGAAGACGCGACGACGCCAAAGGCTTCACCTAGACCTGTGATGAACATGGCCCTTTCTGGCAAGCGTAACCTGGCCCCTCCCGGGCAAGGTGGTGTTGCGAGAAGAATCGCCTCACTTGGCCAGATCACCAACAACGTGGCTTCTGGTGGGGTGAAGAGAAGCCAGAGTGTCAGGACTCCAGCCAGTAGTAAAGCATATCGGAAACGAAGCTGGGGTGGTGATATGGGTCTCGGCGACACAGACAAGGAGAACATGAGTGTCAGGGAGACGGTTGAGGAAGTTGATGAAAATGAGACCCCGGCTGTTATTGATGAAAGGGTGGACGAGAATGGAGATGACCTCTTGGGCGACGATCAGAGTGACACAGGCACACTCCGTCGCAATAGTCGAGGCACTCCGGTCATGACGGGAGGTACGGGGCAGCATACCGAGTCGGAGGCGGCTGGCCACGGCGAGTACGACGACACGGCGGGCGAATGGACTGAAAGTTCAGTTGCCGGGACCAACGCTGAAGGAAGCGAGATGGTAGCATAAGGGAATCAGGACGGAATGGGTGTTTTCTTAGTATATCTTGTTGTGTCAAGGCGTACATGTGTACATGGTAGATGATTGATGTATGGGTTATGCTTTTGGCGCTGTTTGGATGGTGTTAGGCAGTTTAAGTAATAATTACATGACTTCTCATTTCAAATGAAATACCAACTGTCTGGAGGATGTGATGTTTTGATGGGCAGTCCTTTCACTGGGCAGATGAAGATGGTCTGTCAGTGCGGACTCAGCAGGACAAAAGGCGATGGCCGGCCCCACCACAGAACCAGTGTTTGTTTGTTACAGTCACCACTAACTTTCGCGGCTCACCACTAATAAATCTATTCCCATTCACTTCACGCGCCGCGCTTCACAGATCGCAATGGATCAAGGCCCGCCAAATCTACTCTCCCCCCCAGAGCTCACGCCTCTCGAGCAGGAGGTGCTCGACGAGTATGAGCGACTGGCCGAGAACATGAAGAAGGTCAGTCTCGCCCTTGGAAAAAGCAATATATGGATGCATTTTGCCCTCCTTTGAAAGACGCCGTTGGAAGCTGACTTTTTCCCGCTCGGTTTCGGCTGGCCGCAGCTTGCCTCCACGCTCGAGCACCTCGCCTCGAACCCCAGCGCTGAGATCCTGGACGGCCTGCGGGACCTGGAGCGCAAGACCAGCCTGGCCTTCACGCTGCTCAAGGCCAGCGTCTACAGCATAGTCTTGCAGCAGGAGATTGATTGGGGCGATGGGGCGCCCGCTGGGCAGTACTGATTTCCCTTATGGGGGGAAAGGTTCTTTGTGCAAAACGCAACGCGTATGGGGGGAGAGCGGATGGGGTGTTTTCATTTGAGGGACTCTTTACGATGATATGATCTTTAACTGAGACCCAAGACATGCGAAATGGATTTGATTTCATAGCAGACATGTCTTGCTCTGTGTGTTTTGTTTCTTTATTGGTGGTTTATTCATTGTGATATTACACGTTTCGCGGAATCCGAAGATTTCCTGCGCAACAAGAAACTATCTTTTACATATAAAGAAGCATGTCTTGATATACAGCAGTGCGTACAGCGTCCCTGACGCCCCCTCCTCTCTATAGCACGGCGCCGCCATAGTACACCTTTCTGGCATCGACGAGCTTCTTGCCTCGGCCGATGGCAATCTCCTCAGGGTCGGGCTGGTTCATTAGGGCGTTGTAGGTGGCCTTGACCGTGTTCATGGGGTTCTTGGACCGGGGCATGTGGACGGCCAGATCGTGCAGGCCAGCGGCACGGCACATCTCGAAGAGACGCGAGGGGACGCGGAGACCGAAGCCTGTTTATGTGGTTAGTATTCGCTTTCTGGGAAAGGTACAGGAGTGAGGAAATGGGGGAGGAGGGCGGTTACGTACCAGGAGGACGAGCAGACAGCTCGACGACGGTTCCCGAGACCTTGGACGTGATGTTTCCGTAGATTGTCCGGTTCTCGTATCGCCGCAGGGGCTTCATATTTCTGATTGCGAGCATGGTCGCTGTGTTGATGGCGACATCCATCTGGGTTGATTTGCCGACACCGAGTCCCAGGCGTCCGTTGCCGTTACCGGCGATCACCATGGCGGAGATGCTACGGATCTTGCCCAGACGGGTCTGGTTGTGTACGTGTCTGACGACAAGGGTTTTGGTGTAGATGGACTTGAGTTCCGACAGCGTCATTCCGGTGAGCTGCTTGAGCTCGGTGTACTGACCCATGTCGTCCTTCCCCTCGTCCTCGTCCGCCGACGTCTTGTAGAGACCAGCCACACCAGGGACCTTGCCGAGCTCGACAGCTTCCGCTGTGTGGAGGCGGATTGGACCGGTGGGACCGTCCTCCTCGAGCTCGAAAGTGCTGGGTTTCAGTTCGGTGTGTTTTGAGTTGGCCAGCAGGTTGAGCTCCTTCTTCCAAGCGTCCTCCACCATCTCATCGAGCTTCAGAGCCTGAGCCCTGGTTATGAAGTCGTCGGACTCGGTCTCTTTTTCCTTGTACTTGGGCTCGCGCTCATCAGGCTTAACCAAGTACTTCTCGAGTAGCGAGGGGTCCTTCTCCATGTCGTTCAGCTCTGCCTCGGTGAGGTCGATCATGTCCCGGCCCTGGCTTGTCTTGACCCGGCGGAGAGCACGAATCATGGCACGAGTGAGCTGGTTAGTGGTCCCCTTCTCCATAACTTTGCTGAACTTGTCCAGGAACTCCTCCTCGAAGCGCTCGTCGTTGTCGTCCCATTTGTGCTCCCTGAGTGTGCCCTTGAGGTCTGGCTTGAGGTCGTATCGAGGGTCCATGACGGTGAAATCTTCAATGTATTTGGGGCGGAACAGGTCGTCGCGCAGACGACCTTGAATGGCGATATCTCCAGGGTTGACAGCCTGCTCGGCAGCTTCCAGGGCTTCCATCTGCTCGGGCGTGTACTTCTGTCTCAGGAGCTCCAATTCCTCCGGGGTGTAGTCGGGCAGATGCTCCTTCTGGTATTTTTCCATTGCGTCGGGCTTGAGAAGCCCCAACTCCTCGGCTTTGACATTGCGGAACTGGGAGCGTCGCTTCTTCTGACACGGGGCGGAACTGTGGAATTGGCGGCAGACGACAGTCGAGGCTGGGCTTCGCGATTGAGCGGCGGCGGAGGAGATGTACTTGCCTAGCAGGCTTCGGGTCGGCCGTGCTACGCTCATGGCCTGTGGTATTGCAAGCTGCAACCTCCTAGCTTGGACGTTGCGAGATATCGTGCGATGCCGACGTCTTTGAACAGCTGCGACTGGAGATTTTTTTAGACATTGGCCTTGACTGCGGTGCAGAGGTGAGTGAGTATCTGATTGGCTGATGACGCTTAGTCACTCATCGCCTTGTGGGCCTTGAATAACACCACCAAAGATACCATCAACAATCAGTTGATGCTTGTTCGACTTGGATGAGGAACATGACTTGGAACTTTGATTTTGATAGTCTTTCTATGTTTCTATTTTCGTCTAGTCGGTCGGTTTATCTAGATTCCCCTTTGATCTTGAAATCACACTACATCTCCACAATTCCTTCTCAGTACTTCTAAACCAACTCGAGATCAATTCAACTAGCTGGGATGGCGGACCATTGCAATGATGCGCTTTTCAATGAGATCATTCATTTCTAAAGATTTGTAGTGGCTGGGAATCAGAAGGCAATGCCGGCTCATACCACAGAGTTTGGGACAAGCTGCTAAAGTATTCATGTATATGAGAAACCTCCAACGTCAAGTCCGAACTCGAGGCTCGATTGGACACAGAAGTATCCAGCGTATCTGAAACTACCCTTTCATCTGACGTGGTGGTCGGTATATCGTCACATATTTCCATGACTAGGGGTGAAGAGCGTCCGATTGGGGAAGCTGACGCATTATCCACTAGATTCGACTGTTGTTCAACAAGGTCATACCGGTCAGATTGACCATTGGCTTTTCTCTTCCCTCTTGAGGGAGATTTAGAAGACTTTAAAATGATCTCCAAGACACTCCTCTCTATGCCCTGGATTATGTCTAGTTTTGGCGGAACGTCAATTGCGATTGCAGTTGCTGATATCTTGAGCTTATCGATCTTACGCCTTAGACTAGGCGACTCTGCCCCTGCCATTCTTGCCAATGAAGAACTAATAGTGGTACACAGATTTTCCCTCTTAGAGACAATCTTAAGGATTTGATTAGCTTCGAGAGCACTTTGTTGTGGGGGATGGATTACCTCTGTGTATGGAACGTTGAACACGCCAGGTGCTAGCTGCGACAACCCAGGGGCTGATACTTGCTCTAATGGCCTGTAGCTGTTGCCAGTGCTATTTGACCCGAACAGGATAACACGTATAGCAGTATCAATGGCATTCTTGTGAAGCCCAATTTTTTCAATGGGATGTTGGGTTTCAGAGACCCGTCTTCTTTTCGACCTGTTCGGCTGACGATCCCGCTCCTCGCACTCATGAAGATTGGCGACAAACTCATATACCGCCCTCTGGTCGTCTATATCAACATCCTGGTGTATACCACGGCGGTTGTTCGACGTGGCTTCGTCCGGTGGTTTCTGAACAGGTGGGCGCGGTCTTTTATGAACCGTGCTGGATGCCTGGGTTACCGACAAGTCAATCGCACATCTCGCAGAGACGAATTCTGCAACTAAGGTCTTTGTTGATGCCACAAGAGCCGAAGTCAAATCAGGGTGCTGAATAGACAGTCCAATTTCGTTGGCAGGAAGAGCCGTCTCGTCGCCCAATGATATCAATCGAATGCCAAGTTGCTTCCAGAGCTAAAGGTATGGTTAGAATTTGAAGATTTTAGGTATTCAAAAATTATCGGGAAGAGCCACCTGGTGGTCGGATATCCAATCTTCTACCACAGTAGTTTCAGCTCTGGATAGAGCATCTCCAAGGGTGGTAACCTCTACCGTCAAATTGCACGATCCCACCCGGGCAATCCACAACTCCCCTGACGAAACCAGTCGCAGGAGCTCCTCGCTGGACTCTATGGCCTGGAGTTCTCTTGGTAGGACGAGCCGGAGCGAGGATCTGATTTCTAATTGCGATTGGTTAGATTTGCTCTTGAGGCGGAGCCTCGGATTCTCGATCGTGGTTTCCGGCATAAGAGAGAAGCCGTCATGTGTATTTAGAGCAACGAAAATACAAAATATAGATCAACGTTTGGACGGGTCTGTACATTAAATTCCACGATAACTGGAAGGTACCGGGGGATGGAGGAGGATACTTAGGACTTGCAGGCGCCTGAGGCATTGGGAGCTCTTGTCAGTGGGAAGGAGGGAACGAGATGTGACTCGCGCTTGCACTGGACACACTGTAAAGCCCAACACCCCATACAAATTTCTGCGTAGGATTTAACACCTGTTCCATTCGCCTGGGAATAAATGCTACATACGGGTAGAATTGTCTTCCACACTACCAATAGGTACTCTACCTAGATACCTGATTCCGCCCA
The DNA here is from genome assembly GCA_902141235.2 of Clonostachys solani. Classification (NCBI taxonomy): domain Eukaryota; kingdom Fungi; phylum Ascomycota; class Sordariomycetes; order Hypocreales; family Bionectriaceae; genus Clonostachys; species Clonostachys solani. The sequence goes on from CABFOC020000097.1 coordinate 577,870, forward strand.
TCTAACATCCAACGCGGATAACACCATGCACAAACATAAAAGGGACAAGACGAAACGAGGCTCTAACTCCATAAACCTCTCCCATTATTGAGGACATTCAAGTTAGGAGAAGATGGCTGCTTGTGCAGAAAAGTGACGACGCTCAAAATACTCAATTGGAATCAAAGCAACCTGGGTTTAGCCCCTCCCTTAAATGTGAACGAGAAAACCGTATTGCCCGTACCATGCTGCCGCTAATCAAAATGCACACACAGGAATATTCTAAAATCGCACCGATTTCGTTGTCTTTGTAGTAGAATCCAGCCAGTGGTTCTTGTTTACTACTTCATAAACCATGGGAATGATTTCTTTCTAGCTTGCTCCGCTGGTCCTCCCACTCCGGTTTCAACCTGTATGCTCCGCTGGTATATTTCCTACGTAGGGAGAACTGTTAGCTAAACGTGTCGCACCCAGACAGCATTGTATTAGGATAGAACAAACTCACCTCGTCATCTGTGGGCATACGGCATCCTAAGATCATGTCCTTAATGTTGTCGTGCTTTGATAAGCCAGGGTAGGGGGTGCCTTGACTCTTCATAATGGGAAGGAGGACCTCTCCAAGAACCTCAAACTTCTTCCAGTTGATACGGTCGCCTTTCGGGCCAACAAAGGTCTTGCTTCCTTCCTCGGCCGACACGAGATCGCGGCGATGCAATGGAATAAAGGGGATGCGGGGAAGTGGTGAATTCTCCCAAGCAAGCCGGTAGGCGAAATGACTCTTTTGCGTGCCCATTAGAATTACGAGTCGGGCGAAGCGTTTTTGGACCTCCGGGGGGACCAGGGCTCTGGTCTGGGCTAGGCGATGAATTGATGTTCCGTTGATGCCAGCGAGAACTGCCGCGAGTCCGTTGTAATTGTTCATTTGTCGAAGCTTGAGGGCAATATTCATGAACTTCTCCATCATCTGTGCCCGGTGTTTGGCCTTGTCCCTTAGTAGGATTAGATTGGCGACCCATTGAGCAACATGGTTGAAGTGTGCGATCATGCGGTTCACGTTCTGGAGGCTCCGGCATTTGCCCTTCTCTGCCGTGGATAAGCTGACATGGCGAACAAAGTCCCGAACTCGAATCGACGAGAACATTACCCAATCAATACGGGTAAGCTCGTCAGCTATCTCCTCGTCCGGAATATCCATGAAGATGTGGTAGCGGAATTTGTTCATCGGTAAGTGGCTCGAGGGCTCAAGCGTTGATGCTTCTCTTTCATACTCGTCATACCAATGGAATTGGAATTGGCTCCCTACACTGCCCCTGTCACCGAATGAATTGTCAGAGCTTCGAGATGGCATGTCGTCCCCTTCTTCATCCTCAATCCCCAATCCACCCAAGCTTTGACCCAGCTTGTCGGAGCCCCTTTTTAACAGGTCACTGGCAGCCTTGTCTCCATCTTCATCCGTGTTTGCCCATCCAGTGTCGTCATCCTCAGTCACATTGAAGTGTAGGTTGCGACGAATTTGTTGTGCTGAGATTGAGAAGATGGGTTCCGTCGAAAGATGCTTGATGAACTCCTCTAAATTTCGGCGGGTGGTTGGTCGGGCAAAATCGCCAGGATACAATGATACCCATCTTGCTACGACTTCGATCATCCGTAATTGGGTAGCAGTCTTGGTCAGGTAGTGTGATGTTTTGTCATCACGGACGTCGTCAAGCCGGGTGAGAATGGCTGAGAAAAGCTCGCCGGGCGCGGCAAACTTGCGGTAGAGGCAGAGGAAAATATCTGAGAAGTTACTGTCGTTTTTCGAAATTCGGGGGGCGAGAAGTCGGTCAACTAGCTCGTCGAAGGAAGCTCCGACGATTTTCGCCGTGCCGCCACCGGTTTCGTCGTTTCTTTGTAGGATGGGAACATCGTCTGAATATCTCCGTGACTCGGCATCGGATTCGTCAATATCCTGTGAAGACTCAGTGCCTGGCCTGTCTAGGCGGATGCCAGAAGAGGTCCGTAGCATGCTGTTGTACGACTGCTGTGTTTGAATGTCGGATTCTCCAGGCTTGCCGAGCCGGGGGCTTTTGGAGGCTTGGCCACGTTCGTTGATCGGAAGGTTGGCAAAGCCACGCAATAAAGAAAGGTCGGAGCTGGCTCGACTGTGCTTGTTCTGTTCACCGGTAGAGCGGGTAGACGAGGTATCGGGCATTTCGAGGTTCGATTGGGCACGCCTTCGGGATACTGTTTCGCCGTTTTCTTCTACATTTCAGTGTGAGCCTACCAACGTCCCTGACCAATCCAACCCAAACAGCTCTTACCTCTTCGGTGAATAATGGCGGCCTTGAGGATTGCCTGCAGGCAGGTGCGGGCGATTTCGGGATTCTCGCTGGAGAGCTTGTATGATGCGAGGCAGGACTGGTAAAACTTGCTGCCTGTGATTATGTCGGGGATAACCTCCCACTCTTCCTTGGGATTTTCGCACTTGGTGGCAACAAGAATCGCAGGAAGGCCCGAGTTGGTCAAAGCAGCTTTGGAAGTCTGGGGTTAGCTTGAGCTTTCCCTGTTGCTGTCGTTGGCTATGACGTACCCATTGTTTGAGGCAGCTCAGCCACAGATGCCCGGTTCATTACATCGTACAGAATTAAAGCGGCGTCGACTCGCGGCATTATGTGCCCATTGATCTGTTTCGGCCATTGGATGGGGAGCTCGGGGTCCAATGCAAAGTGCTCGAGGTCGAGCTCGAGCAGCATGACCATGTGCATCACATTATCAATTGGCATGCGGACGGTCGACGCATTGGTGATGGGTGGTCGCGGGAGGTTGAGGACCCGTTGGACGAAGGAGGACTTGCCGACGCCTTCGGAGCCGATGACGGCGATGTTGAAGGTCTCCATGGCGGAGGGCGGGGGGTCGATTTGCTGGAACGAGATGACAGTCAATTCCATGCCAACGACAACGACTCTCAGGGAAGGAATGGGGACAACAACAATGGGTAATGGCGATAGCGCAGCCAATTTCAGCCCATTGGATTGACCCCTGCCCCGCTGGCGCTGAGCTGGTTCATGGGGTGGGGCATGGTGGTGAGCATGGACATACCTGGTAGCGGGAGGGGCCAGCACTTAACGACTCGCGGCGAGCAGGAGGGGGCCAAAGCGGCTGGTTCGCCCTCTCATCGCATCCGGCGGCGGGTTTCGCAGCAGCGGGTTGGCCGGAGGACTCGGCGGCGGTTTCTGGATAGACAATTGACTTGTAGTTGTTGAAGAAGGGATCGTCGAGGATGGAGGCAAAGGAATCTCGGTTTCCGGAGGCTAGGGAAGAGAGATCTGCGGTCGAGGGTTTGCGGAGATGGTAGCCTTGGGTGCCGGAAGGCTGGCTGGGCTTCGAGGGAGCTGGATGATGCCGCCGAGACTCTTGGGTCGGCGTCGGAGTCTGGCCACGGTCGACGGGTCGCGAATGAAGGCTGCTCGAGACTTGGTGAGCATGTCGCGAACTACCACGAGGAGAGGGCATTGTCACAGCCTGGCGACTGGCCAAATGAAGGGAATCACATGGAAGGTATGAGGCAGACCAGAAGCATGCAGCCGGGCAGGCAAAGACAGGACAATGAGGTGATGGATCTGGACGGGGACTGGGACAGGACTGGGACGGCGCAGCCAGCTGGGTAGCAGAGGGATAATTGACAAACCCCTTTAGCCAGAACGATAACGAGGGCAGGCAGTCAGGGAGGGTATGCACCAGGCGTTGGTTTTAGGAACATGCCATGCCACCTGCATGCCCACGCAGATGGAGACATACAACTCTGGCTGGCATTTTGGGACACAGTACTACCACCTTAGGCCAAGGAGCTAGGAACGAACGACAGCCAGACCCAGCCAGTCAATTCGTGGCCTGCCTGCTCGCCGGCCCACTGCATCCATTCTTGAAGACGGGGATGATTTGTTCGTCGGTGACTTACATAGGTAGGTATCACAGAGCCCGGGCCAGAACAGGACAGGCGAAACACGTTAGAAGGCGGCCGTGGACGGGTAGCTCGCTGCACTTCGCTGGAAGGAGGAATGGGATGACAAGGGACAATACCAAGCTGCAGGTTCTGAGGGCAGGATGGCAAGGTCCTTTGCAAGGTCAGGCCGGGGGACCAGCTGTGCCCTTCCGGCGCCGCGGCGACGGGACCCAGGAGGGTTACTGGACTGGTAATTAATCGATAGTGGCGCGCGCCGACTGGTAGCTTGTAACTGTGTCGCCCACAAAACCACCAGGAGGGGGCGGGGGCTAGGGAGGAGGGCTTCGATTGAGTATCTAGAAGCAGACGGGAGAGGAGGCGAAGGAGGGCAAGGCAGACACGGATGGACTGAGGGTGAGGAGGAGAGCAGCAGGAAGCCAGGTCGAGAGCAGCCGCCGGACAGGTTAATAAAGTCATGGACCTCAGCTGGTCTGAGGGGAGAGCGTGCGTGCGGCTGGCATCTAACTAACTGAGTACATGTGCTCGTGCTGTGGTACCGCTCCCCAGCACCCAATAATCGCTGTTGTCCCCGGTCAAACAGGCACGTTGGTGAGGAAGTCGTTTTAGGTGGACGAGGGTGGAGCGGTAAATTAACCAACTGCCCAACAGGACCCTGGGCCAGGATTCATTCGGGCTGCTTATTGTCCAGCAAGCCTCTTGATCGAAGGTGGTTCGCCGTCTCAAACTCTGTGTCGGCCAACCGAAACCCCTTAACGCATCTGCCCGGTCACAGGCGCATCCACCCTTTGCGATCGCAATCGCCCGCCATTGCCGTCGAATGATGCACAATGGCAGCACACCATCATCCCGTGCGCTCGCTCGAGCCGACGTGATCGACCATAGTGTTGGCCCAATTTTCCCGACAGAAGACGCAGCTAGGTATTGACTGAGGGGCTAGGAGACGCCCGGATACTATACGGCACGCATGGACCTCCGCTTTGATCGATTATCGAGACAAAAAAAGGTCTCAGTGTGCGACACTGCTTAGCTCAGGTAGGAGGAGTATAATGATACGTACCACCACAGACAACAATAGGACCTACCTAGCCTGAGGATTTAGCAAAATCACGCCGACGCCGCCAATTATTGCCAGTAGGGTTAGGTGTTAGCACTATATGAATGTCCATTGTTTATTCACTGATCCTCAAGGCGAGATCTAAGACATTGCCTAGGATCAGTTGCCCTGAGCGTAGCACTGGCAATGGGACCACCAATCCTCGGTACTGTGTCAGAAAAGAAGGGAAAAGGAAAAAGGAAAAAAGAAGGGAGAAAAAAGGCCAGAGGTTCCCACATTCCTGCAGACTGGGCCAATACCCAGATTGCGGGAGAGAATACGGATCGCATCAAGCCTGCTCCATTTTATTTACAACGTCAACCCATCCCGCCTTGATGAACAGGTTGGACCTCCTCTTCTGGAGTGGCAAGACAGGATCCCGTGACCCCACACCCAGTTTCATGGAGCGCAACCCCAGACATCCTCTCTGTGACGTCGCCGGCATGAGGATGGTAAGTAAATTTACTCAGCGACAGGCAGGCCTCGGCACCACACGGGGCAGAACGAGAGCTTCAGTTTGCACTTTGCGGGGTTAGTAGGGACGAGGCCGGTTCAAAGTTTCCCCAGCTAGAGCAAATATATTCAATATAACACCATGGAACACAACAGTGCTCAATGTGACATGTCTGAATCCACCAAGGGAGCATGTGTCTCGTCTGGCCATCTCAATGTGGCATCATAATCCTTGCCGCACCAAAACCCCTCTCCAACCGGTGGGCGGTAGAGTTGCACCTCGGACCCTCAAGCTACCTCACACTGTAGTCCATGACAACTTGTCGAGTGTGTCGATACAGTTCATAGCGTCCCTTCCTCCAGCGTCTATCGTCCTCAGTCCGTTGTTTTGCCACAAAAGACGCAGCTAAAGGCGCCCAAAAAGCGCTTTGCCAACCCAGCATTTCCAGACCGTCTCCGTTACCGCACCCCAGCCGACCCAACCCCCAAGAATCAATGGGGGCCGTTTCGCCAATTCCAGCGGCTCCTGGGTATCTGAAATAGTCGTGATGACCTTCGCGCCAGAGGTCAAGGCCACCGGGGCCGCACCAGCCCCTGTCAACCAAAAGAAACAACCTCACAAGCATCGGCACCCGTCCTCCTCGCCCTTTGACCCGGAGGAGTTGTCGAGGAAGTTGACAATCATCCAGGCAGAACAGAGAGTAATGTCCGAGCAAGCGAAAATCGCAAGAATAGAAACGGAACATAAGGCTACAACCCAAAGATCGAAGGAACGAAGGGCAGAGAAGAAACATTACGACCTCGCACATGAGTTTCCGCAGTCCGACAAGAGAAGATCCCTATTCGCCCACGTTGGGGTGAAATCTGTTCCAGACCAGTGCCAAGACGAATCAACACTCGATAACACGGGGGCAGGGTTCAACGCAAGTTGCATGAACCATGCATCCGGCGTACGAAATGGAGATGATGGATGCCCGTCAACGTATAGGCACATTCCACAAGTAGCGGCGCTACAGTTTGCAAGAACGACCACCATCGATCCCCCTAGCGAAAAGGGTCTGGTTCACAGGCTCTCCAAGATGGCCTTGAAGTATCATATGGGTGGTGTTAATGCAGATACGGGATTTCAGGACGAGTCGCACACCATAGCCCCTTACGAGGCAGCAAAAACATTGAAAAAAGCACAGCGAAAAAGGGAAAAGCAATATCAACGCAATCAATTTCAGCATCCCTCAACCCTGCTACCAACTGTGGGAATTAATGAAAATGCAATCCATCCGGTTCAACAAACTCTTTTTGAAACGGATTCTTCGCCGAAGAGCCTGGAAAGCGACGAGGAGGGTGCTGCAGGGATGACCATGGAGAGGGTGGCTTCAGCGCCACATGCAGAAAAGCATGAGAATCCCCATCATGAGGGACTGACCGAAGCAGAGATCGCGGAGCATAGGGTTGACTGGACCCAAAGCGATGAGGTCAAACTCCGAAAATCAGAATCCAGATGGAGACTGAAACGTCATTTGGGGGCGCACAAATACAGAGACGATCCAGGGGTTCTTCTAGAAGAAGAAGAGCCGATAATGGAAGACGTGACAAAGTCACGAATCACCGCTTTGTTCCCTCGTCTTAGACGTCATAGCGCCGGTGACCTGCTTTAATACCGGACAACTGCAACCGTTTAACCAAGTTTACGGTTGGCGTTGAATATCGAGTCTGAACCTTTGGCAGCGTTACAGATTTGCCCTCCCAAAAGCACCAATGAAAGGCCCATTAGGAGAGGATTGTGGTTACCTGGGCTAGACATCTCACCGATTGTTGACCTTATCCTTCGTGAGGTGTAGCACCAGCTCGGAGTATTCTCTCAGAGCTTCTCCATCCTCCCCCTTCGCCCCCCGCGCCTTGCGGAGAGCCTCTTTCCCGCTGGCCATTGCTTTATCACGATTCCAGCTATTCGATGATTCCGGAAGGTCCTTTAATAACGAGGCGGGGATTCTAGACTTCTCTGATGGAGGTGGGAGGGTTGCAGCATGAATGTCAAGTAATTGTCTAGGCAGTCGAGGGTACTTCTTGAAGAGATATTGTAATTCCTTAGAGCGTTCGAGCATGCCAAACCGATGATCTGATGGATGGGCACTAGAGTCCTCATGGGATTCCTCTGGAGCTGCCGTCGCTGTCGCTGAGACTGTGGGAGGCGGGGAAGGGTTTGGTGCTGGCGTAGGATCGGGAGGATGATTTTCGCGATGAATCTTATTGCAAGCTACAGAGCAACTGAATCTCTTTGTCAGTACATGTCACGTAGAACATCGCATCCACGAGAGTGAGTGGGACAGAAACGGGAGAGGCGTACTAAGGTAGATAGCACCGAGGACATTTGTACTTGGGCGGGTTCTTTTCGCAGATTCCGCATAGTCTGACATCATGAGCTGGCGGTGCGGTGGGTGCCTCAATGTCCTCCTGCGTGCTACTATGGGGGCCTGGGCCAATTGGTGGCTCTGGAGGGATTGATTGGACGTTTGAGCTGTCCATGGCGCTGACAATTGCCAATCAATCCGATGGATGATTATCAGGCCACTGGAGAGGCGGAAGAGCAGACGTGTAATTGAGAATGGGTGACCATGCAGATGGCGTAGGCATAATCACCTTTTTTTCTTATCGCGACCCGAAAGATTAGAGGCCCGCTCAGGGCTCAGGCGGCTGCAAGCCAATTTTCCCCGAGGTCGTTAGATCGCTCTCGCATTACTAATGCCGATCAGTGGGTGGGTAGAGAAAAGTTGCCGTCATTCAGCACCTCGGCACTATTCTCGACTTTCCTATGTCATCATCTTATGCAACACATGGTATCTTCTAATCCCTAATTCTCACGGCTTATGATGTCCTGCACGAAGTCATCGATGCGGGCTGCCCGCCTGCTATCCGCGCCCATCCGCGACTATTCCTCTCGGGCACTGCTGGGAGGGGCGCGACAGCTCAGCACGCTTTCAAACCGCCCTCTACGGACGACCCGAGCCCGCCCGCTTGCGAAACAATCACAATTCCCAGGTCCTCTTTTGGGGGGACTGGCGAACCGAGTGCGAACGATATTCATCCAGACCGAAAACACTCCCAACCCAGACGCCATAAAATTCCTTCCGAATCACCGAGTTGTTCCCGAAGAACTCGGAACACCGTTTATCGAGTATCTTAACCCTCGGTCCACCATATCTCCACCGTACCCCTCCCAGCTGGCTGCGAAGTTGATGAACATCGATGGAATTACGTCGGTATTCTACGGTGCCGATTTCATCACCGTCACCAAAGCTGCCGACGTAAATTGGGCACACGTCCGACCCGAAATATTCGCTCTTATCACCGAGGCTATTACCTCGGGCGAGAACATCGTCACCATAGCGGAGCGCAAGGAGGGTGCGCCAGAGGAGGAAGAGGACAGCCTGGCTTATAATGAGGATGACAGCGAGGTTGTTGGCATGATCAAGGAGCTGCTTGAGACAAGAATCCGCCCCGCCATCCAGGAGGACGGTGGCGATATTGAGTTTCGAGGGTTCACTGACGACGGTGTCGTCAAACTGAGGCTACGCGGAGCGTGCCGTACCTGTGACTCAAGCACAGTTACTCTCAAGAACGGAATAGAGAGCATGCTGATGCACTACGTGAGTACCAAAGTTCTCCCTCCCACCCATTCGCCACTTTTCCGAGAACGGTATCTAACATTCGCCTCAGATTGAGGAGGTCACAGCAGTAGAACAGGTTTTGGATGAGGAGGAGCAAATTTCTCTGGAGGAATTCGCCAAGTTTGAAGAAAAGCTGAAGAGCCAGAGGGGCGACAATGCCACTGCTGCCTGATTTCACTCTGTTCACCTTAAAATATAGACTGTACTCTTAAAAATCTATGGATAAATTGATACCCCTCCTCACTCCGTTTCTCAGTATGGCTTTTATATCACGCCGTCACTACAATATCCTGTAGGGCGTGTAGCCATGAAGCAACCATATATTAAATATTACTGCAGCTCTGACTCTCCAGGAGAAGGTAGAAATCAATTGCTTAAAAATGCGCTCACCTGAGCCCTTCCCGCTGAGTTGATATAACGTGAATAATTCCACGTAATTTGGCGACAATAATATAAAGGCGATTAGGTGGAACATGATAATCAATCACGTCACTGTGTAATATTCGATCAACACAAGAATTAAAAATAATTAAGGTACCGGCTGACAACAGTTGATGATGCAACCTTCTACCATGCATGGCAGTGCTGCGGGGGTAGAAGCAAGAACTGCCGAAATTGGATGGGAAAATCCGGGGTAAATAAGTCGACTAATTTTGGCTATGCTAGCCATCAAAAGATCCTTCTATAAGCACTATAAAGCTGAAAAGATACTGCTACACCCATATCCCACTCCTTTCGGAATCTCTACTTCCTCAAGAGAGACGCAATGTTATGTTTCAGGACGGTATTAATGTACATCGCACACCTAGGCGGCTATATCTGACACGGGGGTCAGGTTCCAACTCCGGGTAAGGGATATTTCCCCAAAGTTTTGCCCCTTAAAAACGTTGCCTTGCTAAGTTCCTTTTCGCGTTGCATGGTGTTTCAGTCAAGACTCGAGCTTTCACCCTCCCATCTCTTAGCACAAGACCACAGTGAAATGGGAGTAAACGAAGCTGGCAATGAAAGGGATTGGATTCAGGGTGCCCTGTTTGAAATCCACTCACCACACTTCCGCGGATTTCCGCAACAGGGATTTGCCCAGCACAATTGAAGCTGATCACTCGAATGTGGGGCTCAAGTTGGCGCTAACCTCTGCTACCAACTTGGGGAATAGGTAAGTACCTGGTAGATCACGCATGCGCATGTAGAGATCATGTTGGTCTGAATGAGCAGTTGAAGTCTGGGTATTCAAAGTAATATTCCTAAGATGCAGATTCAGTATAAGGGCTAGTCTGATATATTCGAAATGCAAATACACACACGATCTGATTGGTTGAAATTTATCAGTCAACTCTGACAGGAGAAGATCCGTGAAACACTACTAGTACGTTCTACGACCTACACATTATCACCCCATCAATCAACTCCAGCTTCGAAACCCAACGGTAGGATGCAAACGAATGCATGGAACTTGGCGCCGGCTCCATGAATGGAGGCAAGCCTTTGTTAACTTTTTTGAATTATTCAATGGAGTATACGCGAGACTAATATATTAAAGGCTAGGTAGCCAAGAGATTAAGCACTACGCAAACGCCAGATCCGCTAGAGCCAAAAGAACTGAAACGACGCACGGAATCCAACGGAACTTGAAGCGAAAATGCGACAAGAGAAGCGACGTGTCTAGAAGACTCAGATGCGCAAAAGATCAAGGCTTTCGGGGAGAGTGATATCAGACTTCAAGGGGAACCCGAAACAGTCAAAGATGCCACTCCGGTCTACCTTCTCGACAGAGACGATTGCTCCCAAACGTCGAAAGGGAAATACGGTGCGATAGAGCGGTATTGGTTCGAAAAGCACGTAGGGTTTTCTGCACCCCTCAGCAGAGTGCGTGGCATATCAGAGGAAGGATTCGGCGCTTTCAGTGCCGAGAGGTTAACGAAAAGGAGCTGGAAGAAGATGACGACGAGCCCATTGTAAACCAGGCTCCAGGATTTTTTGCTGGCGAAGGAATACAATATTATGGTTAATATGAGCGAGTTGGTTTGACGACTCTGGGGGTGAACTTACGCAGTCTTCTTGTCCTATTACCAGCCTGTCTTCCCTACGCGCAGATTCAAAGAACAACTGCTGTATCAATTCTCGAGCCCTCTTCAGTGTCTACAAGAATTGGCGTCCTCTCAGGGTTCTCCTAGTTCAAAAGAATTCTCCGGTCTTGAAAGGAAGAGGAACAGAATGATGACGGCGTCGACTGGACAGTGGCAGGCAGCAAATATTTACCTATCTCTACCACACCCTGTAAAATCATGCGACTGCACTTGTAGACTCTGCCCGCGATCCCTAGTCACTGCAGACCTTCGCAGCGCATGCGAGGTTTGCCTGAGTTGTAAGAAACAGCTTCTTGAGCAGGGATAAATAGGATGCTCCGACCCATTATTCTTCTCTCTTTCCTTTTTATTATCATTATGTATATATGTACATTTCAAGTTATTTCTGTGATCCATAAACATATTAAAGAGCGGCGAATGTCTGCTATTGAGACAGATCCGATCAGTGGAGTCAAACATCGGGTATTTTTTTTTCTCGGCGTAATCATTCTGGAGAGTGAAACTGTCATCTGAAAGTCTTACATAAGTTGCCGAGGCAAGTAGATTGGACGAAATCAATCCTCTAGGCCATAGGCTTCTCCATCATGAATGAGCAGTGATATTTGGCGTGCAGGCTGCATAATGTCAAGTTATCTACCTAGCTGATGCTGGAAATTATTAGATACTGCCACAGGTTTGCAATTCACTTCGCTGGATTCGGTTGCAGTTCCGATCATGGCACTCTGACAAACTCGCTCTTCCTCCCCTCATCCTGTTAGACATGTCTCAGCCAACTCGACTCAAAGGGAAATACCCAAGTCAGACTATTCGTACAACAAGGAGGTGCGCTAGACCCGGTTTAAACCGTAAACCTAAGACAGCTTGCAGTAGCTGCCATGTCCTAGGAATGCGGGGTAAAGTACCCTAATTGCTACATTGGCCTCGGGAGACAACCCCTTGCCCACCACCAGGTGTCAAGAGAACAGCAGCACTGTCCAATTGGGTCGTATATCATGAACGGGTGTTGCATTGCCAGGCGGTCCTCATGCAGTGCACCTCCTATATGCACTTCCTATGCCTTGATGCTAATTGGTGGACACGGTGCGCATTATTCTTCAAGCGCCCGGATGCAGGTCACTCAGGCCATCCTCACAGGCCGCCGACCCTCTAGCAAGTGAACACATCAAAGAATGGGAGAACGTGTTCAAGCACACGACTTAGCATCCGTTCACAGGCGGGGTAGCAAACCTTGTCGCGTGACGTCTTGCAGTGTGGGTTGCAGCTGATTGACCTCTATGCGCTTCGGGGATGCGCTGCTCGACCCAGCGAAGTGGCGTCTTAACTCAAAGCGGTGGGCCGACAAAGAGTGGTGCGAGCGAGAAATGGCAGGCAGGGGGACAGGAGAGGCAGAGGCTAGAGAGGGCGGATGCGCAACCAGGGATCCGGGACATGACCAAAGATGGGACTTGTCTTTTCCAACTTTATTCCGCACCAGCAACGCCATCATTGAAGAGACTTTGGGATATCGAAGATGGAAATGCATTTGAGGGGCTTAGTGTAACGATGGCCGCGAGGCCTGAACAGGGGTTGTTCAGCGCTAACTTCCTTCCAACCGTTAGAGAAGAGAGACATACGGAGGACTGGTTAGGTTTTCGAAGAGGTGGGTGGGATGCTTTCAAGGAAAGCGCTTAATGCTGCCAATGCAGGGTTTTATGAAACCTGGCAATACATGAATATGTGCCTGGTGTTTTCGTCCTGCGATGTTGTTGGCTGGAGGGCGAGCCGCACTGCACCGACAGAGCAGCAGTGCAGAGCAGCAGTGCAGTGCAGCAGTGCAGCCGGCTGCTCACCGGTCGAGCACTTGAGGAGAATGCCGTGGCTGCCCGCTATAAAGAGTGGACTTACAGCATGGATGGGCCTCCGTACAGGGTTCCGTGCTGGAATCGCACCTGCGTGCCACCCAACATCCTGGCAAGTACCTGTACCGGCTCTCCCACCCACAGTTGTTTGGTGGTAGCATTGAGCCCAGTCCCTACCTGCAGAAGACTTAAGGAAATGCAGGCAGGGCTTCTGAGTGCTGTACATGCATGGAGATCGTCGATGCTGGACGCTATTCGCAAGTAGGCTTCAGCTTATGTAGGAAGATTCTAGGCGAATGCCCCTGCCGGGCTCTGGAAAACTAAGCATCCATGCCCTGCCACCCCAATTTCGATTTAGGAAGCGCATTGACATAGAGAGTGCGCGTTGCTGTTTCGCCCCCCTCGAGCCCCAAGTGCTGCACCAATACGCAGATACGTAGATGGCATCCACCGCACGCCACAGACTGAGAAATTCTGAAATGAGCAACGCAGGGCGTGTGGTTTTTCGCGCCAGGCCGGGAAGTGACTCCACCTCCCCTCCGCCACTGACGATGAGGGAGGCGACTGGGAGCAAGAGCTGAACTAGGTTTGTATAAGCCATGAGCAGCAAAAAGGGGCGGGTTGTGCTGGAGTTGCGCCCAAGCGCCTCCCAACCTACGGTAAGTACTAAGGTAGGAATATATACATGTGCAGCGCCCAACGTCAGGCCGCAGGCCCGCAGGACGCTGCAGGCTAGCATGATGTGCATCATTGGGGCGTGAGCCATCATGATGAGATCATAAAGGCACCAGTTATCCCACGTCTCAAGAGCTCCGTCCTGTCACCTCCAAACCTAGGTAGCTGCTACCCCAAGGTCTATGCCGGCTATGGAGAGCGCCAATGGGGCCGTTATGCAGACATCTTGTCTGAGTGTCTGTGATTCAGCAGCACATGATCACATTTAGTGTCGCGGCGGTCTGCGATTCTAGTGTCATGCCTCAGGCTCCCAGAAGAACATCACCTAAATCTCGGGACGGCTGGCTGGGGCAAAGACGGCCTCCGGCTTTCAAGTACCTAGGTAGGTTAAGGTTTTGCCTCGTTGATTAGTCTCATCGCGATGGTAATTGGTGGCATGACAATTGTGGTGCCCTCTACTATTCATACGGTCGCTGGGGGTCTGGACGCCAAACGATCTCCATAATGTGCACTTGTTCGGCTGAGGAGGCATTCGTGCGCAACCGCCTGTTGATGGCGCTTGTACTGAAAGTAATACGCCATAAGACGGTTGACACCACTTGCTTTGGGTGAGACGAAACTACAAGCATCGGTCGATTGATGCCAAGTCATGATGAATGCCCAAACTCAACCCGGGCAGCTCTAGAACTCAAATCCTGCTACCGGAGAAGACGACCGTAAGCAAGCAATGAATCACGGGCCATGGTTCTTCCCCGCGTCCCTCCAGTCGATCTCCCCGCCTGCCATCCACGGCCCTAAGGTGTGGAGGGCTCTGGTGTGCCTTGAGCTGGTCCCAGCCGGTGCGTGCGAGTGCCTGTGGTAGATGCTTGCCCACAACGGCATTGGCCAGCCTAGGTGCTTATTTGCCCGACAGCTGGTCTGCCAGATCTAGTATGAATAGAGAATTGCGCCCTCGTTGACGTTGCGAACCAGCCCGTCAATCTGATCAGCCCAGCAGGTTGCTGCGGCCGCTAGTGCAGAGATCCCCTTGGAGTCGTCGATTGGGGTGAGGACAAGCAATCAGCCATGGGCTGGTAAACTCAATGCTTGTTCATGCCGGTAGAGGTTACCACAGATGCTAAGGTACCAAGACGGAATCAAATCAGGTAGGAGGTAGCGTTTGGGCCTCAGCGTTCAACCGATGCAACCTCCATCTGGCGCAAGAAGACGGCGTTTGCCATCAGAGTGGTATGCACCATCTCGCCGCCCACCACCAGTCGCAGCCGTGCCGCTTTCGCCGGCACCATTTAGCCCTCCTCCAGGTTTCTAGGGGGAGGGGACGGAGGGCCCTAAAACCCAGTCCCCCAGCTCCTACGTAAAAGCATATCAGCATCGGCTCCCCCACCAAGCGAGTCACACACGCTTTTTGCTGGACTAAGGACGTATTCTACAATCCCCATCCACCAAACCAACCCCGGCCACTGCATCCGGATCGCCAAGCTCTGCCGTCGACCCTCCCAGGACCAGAGAAAAACCGGGGTCGTCGCCTGTCTCTCCAGGTCCGTGACTTGTACAAGTACCTGCGAGACGCAAGCACACAGGCCCTTCGCGAACCCCCCTGTTGGCAGCCACTGAGATTCATTCATTGGGAGAAATTACCCGGGTGGACTAGACTGGACTGAAGTCAAGGCCAGGAGAAGATCCCCAAGACCCAAGAACGACCGGCCTGCTAATCGACTGCCTTGGAACCTGACCCCGTCCCCTTTCCCCAATACTTTCGATTTCCTCCAGAAAGCACCCGACGAGTACCGCGACTTGACCTTGACCTTGGCTGACCGCCCTGCCATCCCGTCTTCTTGAATAACCATCGCCGCTCATCTGCACCGACTGGGAATCGCCAGGCCTTGTGTCCTGTCACAACACCCTTCATCCTTCCCCCGCTTTCCGCAATTGACAACCTGCCACCTCAATCGAGCACGCGCTCTCCTCTCCATCTTTTCTTTTCCTCCCGCGCTCCCTCGCTCCCTCTCGCGCTCTCTCATCCCATTCTCATTCTCTGCCCAGATCACGCCGGCCTCCGTGTTGCTTCCACCCAATTTCCCAAAACTCGACCCAGGCTCCGCAATTTAATTGATCTGATTTGCCGGCAACACCTCTCCCACCGTGTCGTCTTCGTGGCGCCGCTGCTCGTCCGCCCACGCCTGCGCTACGTACACGGTCACTGTCACTGTCGGGCCCTCCAGGTCCCTCCCAGGCTGCCTTGCACCTTGCGCGCCACTTGCACTGCGCCAGTGTCTGACCATGGGCCTCGAGGACGCGGAGTAGCTTCTTTTTTCCACATGATCAAAACCGATCCCGCCACCCACGCCAACTATCATCGCCTATTTTCCAGGTCCTGATCACTCTACCGGCCGCCGTCGCTTTACTTCAGGGACTTCTCACGCCACCACCTGCTCTCGCCAATTTACACATGCGCGCGCATCAAAATTTTCTCCCGCCAACGTTTCTGAATCTTTTCTTTTGGGCTCCAGGTTAGACGCATCATTTAGACATCTTTATACCCCTCTTCGCAGTATTCTGGTTCTCTTTAATCGCCAACCTACCTCCTTCAATTCGCAATCGCCGCTGGCCTACAAATCTCACGAGACACCAACCAGCAGCCGCCAACAAGTATCTTTTCTAGCCCAGTTCTACACCAACCATCTCACCATTGCGCATCGGCTAGTCCTGGCTTGACTTTCTTCGTCCTCCCTTATTCATCTCTTTTATTTTCTTCATCTTGTAACGATTAGAGCTTATGCCCGCTTCGGCTTCTCGATAGACTGAAAGACCTACCATCCGGTGAGTGCACAATACGTCTCTTCTCTACTACCTTATCCTTTGGCCATCGCATCGGCCAATGCCACTGCAACACATGGTTTTCCCGCGATACCTATGAGACGCCTGGATTGGAAAACCCCGTCCCCGCCCTCCAGCTCCCCTTGACGTTTGCTTGCGCTATAACTGCCATATGCTCCCGCGCCCGAGCATTGTTTTGATTTTCACAAGCCCAAGCTGACTGATTCACAGATATCCCTTTTCTGTTTGTTATCTATTCAAGAGTAAGGAGTTGCAACTTATATACACGTGTGCGCGCGCGCGCCTTAAGTACTTGGTCATTTGGAGTTGAATCCTTATTTTGCAAACACCCATCACGTGGTTCGATTCTGACGACCACTTGACTTTATTTCAAATTCCTCTGAGCTTCACAACATTATTTCGATTGATCCCCGTCTGTTTGGTCACTTCAGTCTATCCACTGCGCGGTGCAGCAGCTTCAGACTTGGCTCAGCGAGCCTAAAAAGGGACGCTCCCCAACATTACTGACGACCCGTATCCGACAACGAAGATGAGCACCGGTGCTCCTAAACCGGGTGCGCCATCGAAACCCGGCCAAGGGCCATTTGCGGCTGGTGCCCAGAACTCCCAGAGCCATCTGTTGGACAAAGTTAACGCGCGCACATCAACGCCGGATTCTGAGGCTCTGGCAAGCTCAGATGACGAGGCCGATCATCGGCAGGCAGCAGCACATCCACATAAACCGATGAGGCGATCCTCCTGGCTGAACGACACCTCCCAGTCATTTAATCGCCCCCGAAAGGGCTCTTTTGCTAGTGGTTCCATGTCACCAACAGCTTCCCATCCCAGCACACCATCTGGAGAGGCTGGAAACGCTCCCTGGGGAACTCATTCGAATTCTTCCAACATGAATCGCCCTCCCGGTGGTAACAATTTCCCATGGGGGGCCGGGATTTGGAACAATGAGAGAAAAGACCCTCCTCTGCGACTCAGCGAAGTTCTTCCCTCCCCTACATCAACTGTTCCTCCAGGGATGAGTTCGAATTCTTTCTTCGGACCTGAGCATGGAATTCCTCAGGCCTCACCAAATACCCGCGAACCAGGACCGAATCCTCAGATTCCCTTTGCGATCCCTCTTCACCCTACACCGAAAACATATCGATCCCAATCGTATTCAGTTGGTCAGATGGAGCTCGAATCATCTGCGCCTCCTTCCATGAGTTCTTCTGCTGTTCTCGGGAGGGCAAGACATCCTGCCCTGCAGCACCGACCCTCCCGCCCCAGCATGTTGAGCGAGATGGCCAGCGACGGCTCAATGCTAGGAAAGGTCAAGGAGGTTGATGACGATGAGGAGGAGGGCAGCCTTAGCGAATCATTGCAAGGGTCATTCACGCAGAGCGCCGAGTCGAAGACAATCGAAATGCTTGCCAGGGAAAACGCTTTACTTCGGCAGCAGCAGTATGCCAGGGTTCGACCTCGCGCGATGACCGGGACATCGTATTTTGGCAATGGATATTCCACGGTACCCGAAGAATCCGATTTCGCTATTGACGAGCTGGATGAGTTGAACGACGGCGGTGAATCCTTTGCTAGGCGAGCTGCCAATAGCAGAAGAATGAGTGAGTACGGCGTGGCACCGGTGCGCTCGCCCTTCTCTATGGACCCCCGAAAGGTGGATAATTCCAACTTGAAGAAAGCTTTGTGGTCTACATCCGCCTATTCTCTTGGGGATGGCTCTCAGAGCAGGCGACATTCTTTTGCCAACATGCCGACTCGGCAAGGATCGATTAGCTCTATCGCGGACACAACATCCACTCTGGATATATCCACACCGGACGGGCAACAACAACTACAGGATTATGTGACCGGTCTCGCGGAGAGCAATCAGGGCTATGTGACGAGTGGTAACCCAGGTATGTTACTGTACCCGACGATTTGGAACATGGAAGTTGACTTTCAAATAGCATCATATATTGGCGTTGGCCCTGGCGCAAACATACCTCCTGTATATGCAAGCCCGTACGGAGCACCCTACGGAAACCCACCTCCATTCGCCAACCGAGCACCATCTCCTCACCGCAACGTCTTCAGCATGGCACAGCCTAGACATAATCAGCTCCTCCATATGGTTCTTTTCAAGTGTGCTCGGGCCGATGTATTTTACATTCAGGAAGGCACTGGCTTGACTGTCAAGCCGGGCGACCTTGTCATTGTCGAAGCGGATCGTGGTACCGATTTGGGCACTGTGGCTAAAGACAATGTAGATTGGCAAACAGCCAAGGAACTCAAGGAACACTACGCCGAGGAACATTACAAGTGGTTGATGATGTACTCTCAGGGCGCAGCTGCTGCTCAAGAGGGTACCGGTACTACCCTGCTCTCATCCCCGAATGGACTCCAAGGAAGTGCTGTTGGGGGAATGGGACCACCGACACAACACCATATGCAAGAACCGAATGCTGGCGAGCTTCGGCCGAAATTGATCAAACGACTTGCGCAGAGCCACGAGGTCCACGCCTTGCGGGACAAGGAAGGCCAGGAAGCCAAAGCGAAACGAGTTTGCATGCAAAAGGTCAAAGAGCATGGCTTGAATATGGAGATTCTTGATGCCGAATTCCAAATGTAAGTTGAACCGCCGCGCTTGTCAATCAGACAGGGCAACGCTAACACGCAGCAGGGATTGGAAGAAGTTAACCTTCTACTATTTCGCCGATGCTTACATCAACTTCAACTCCCTAGTGACCGATCTATTCAAGATCTACAAGACCCGCATCTGGATGTCAGCAATCAATCCAGCCTCTTTTGCAAGCCCAACTTTGGGCATTCAAGCTCCAAGCGGAGTAGGACCTGGCGCTGTCGGTGTTGGCCGATCATCGGCTGGTGGTGAGAGGCGTCAGGCCCAACAGTCGCAGCCTCAACAGCAGCAGCTGCAGCAACAGCCTCAGCAACCTCCGCCACAGCAAGAGCAGTCGCCATCCAACTATGGGCCTAGGTCCCAGCCGAGTCGTGGATTTCAGCCAACGGTCAACCCATTATACACCGGAGAGAGAATGGCAGCGGCCGGCACTGCCTATCCAGGGATTGGCTATGGCTATACACAAGCTGGGGCATTTGGGAACGCTAGGGCTGCAGCCCAATTTGGACAGGCAATCTCTCCAACTGCCGATGGTTTCCCCGGTGCTGGGTTTCAACAGCTCGGAGATTTCTCATCGGTGCGCCAGCGTTTCCCTTCCCAGCCCAGTCCAAACCCTCATGCGCAAGGTGTATCGCCTATCTCCTCACAAGCTGATTGGACCAGTTCATTCCAAGGCCTCTCACTGAACTCTCATTAAGCTCAGCTTCTCTTGAAGCTGATTTCATGTATACGCAATTGGGGGATTCTAGACTTGTCAATCGTTATTATCTTTGATTACAAATGACATGCACGTTCAGGAACGTTAACAGGAGTGACGAGATCAGAAATTGTTTTTCGACGATTACAACTGGTTGTGCTTTATGGGAAAATTGTTCTGTTTTCTCTCTGCTTTTCTCATTCCTCATGAAAAAAACCAACTGATAACGGAGACCATTTTGTGGTTGCTTTACCTTGGTTTTATTGCTTGTTGGTTTTATACACGGCCTATTTGCTTTTGAGTTTTACTTCCTGGCACCGTCTCTATTATTTTATGAATTAAGACAAGATTGGGGACGGCTGGAAAATGTTTTGCTTTTGCTGGATGGGCAGAGACCATAGACACAGAGACGAGTTCATACATTTACGGTGTAACTAATATGCAATCAAAGGTGGGGAAGCTTGGGTATGGAATTGAAGCCGTGTACGTCTAAATGACAAAAAGATCAGTCTGCTCTTTTGCATTTTAAGGGTTGGGTATCGGGAAGGCCAAATTGGGTGATTCTAAAGAAGGCATTGGTGTTTGGTTTTAAAGACGGTTTCTGCGACGAAATTGACGATGTTTTTGATGAAGTCAACTCGCTCTTGTGTGATGTAGATGACCTGGTCTCCTCTATTCTAGATATGATCCTCGTCCTCAGGGAGGCACTTACCACAGAACTACACGTCTATCTACAAATTGAGTGGTCCTGGCGTGGTAGCATCTTAACCTGCTCCTCTACTATCCTCCTATTGTCCAAGACAAGGTATGTTTATGTTGATACATTGCACATAGTAGGTAGGTGAGGAGGCAGGTGGCAGGTGCCAACTTTAACCACCCGAGAGGAGAGCAGGTGGCTGGACGGAAGTGCTCCAGTCGCTCCTTCCTCAGTACACAAGACAAAAAGTGCACAAGACAAAACGACCTTAAGCCACGTACCCGAAATGCACTTCCCATCCACATCACCACAGGCTGCCTTGATTCCCATTTGTGTCCGAATGAGAAAAGGGTAAAGCTTTTTTAATTTGAAACTACGGTGCTGCAAATATGGCGCCAAGCACCCGCAAAAGAAGGCAAGCCGTCGACACGGCAGTTGGTTAGTGAGAGTTTCTTACTCTGTGCGACCATCCAAGCCTTACTAACGGTTGAGAAGCATTAAACCCCAAGAAAGCAAAGAACTCATCGGCCGCAGCAGTACAACCCTACGATGAAGACGATGCGCTAGAGGATGAGCGGCGTGATAACCAGTTCGTTCAAACCAACTTCTGCAATTGATGATCAGGGCTCTCACAAATGAAGGCAATTCTTTGAGGAGGCGAAGGGACAGAAGAAGCGCAAGGTGACCATGCCGATTGCCAGAGCTGAAATCCAGGGCCATGTTGAGGATGTCCTGGCATTCATTCAAGAGAAGGAAGAAGGAATGTAAGCTTCGATCTCTGTCTCTCCGAGGAAACTTGGCCCCCACTACTTCGATTGCTGACTTGCATAGAATTGGGACCAACCTTGATCCAAAACACTACCCAGCGAGTTCACCAGATCTTGAATCAATCGGATATTTAGGGAGACATTCCAACATTCACAATCCAACTTTTCAAAAGACGAAAGATGCCCTGCATCGGTTCAAAGAGATGATCACCAAGCACCAAGCGCCTGAGAAATACGAAGATGGCATTACAATGCCTACCGGGGTTAGGTGGGCGCACGACAAGAGGGATCTTGAAACTTTAGATGACCATGCCATTCTCACAGCAACTCGGCTAATCAGCAGTCTCATCGTACCGAATACAAGCCCATCGCTGAAGAATCCACCTGATCCAAAAGATGAAATCGCAAGGATGGCTTGGGAGTTCTTTCCAAAGGAAATATCTGGGATGGCAAAGGACACTTGGGGCAGGATTGCACAAGAACAAGTCAAAGCATTCACGCATGTGTTGCGCTCCATGGAGAAAAAATGAGCACCAGAGGTCTAGGAATACTGTGTGATCGTTAGTGACCGGCGAAGATCCTCAGCCAATACTTGCACATATCTACTTGATCTAATCAAACGAGAGATCTTGGCCAAAAATTGTCTAACACACATGCACTGGGATGGGAGCTTAGACATCAACCTACTTACTAAGCCAATGTGAGGGCTTGACCCGCTTGGTGCGAGGAAGAGGGGCAGCCCTTTGAGCTAGTCTGTATTTGATCTAGCCCACTGGCTCGCCCACAAACATTTCATTTTCACACCAAACTTCCCGGCCATCCAAAATTTCCTTGTGGAAATAGTTCCTTCATCAACTTCATCCTACTAACCACAGGACAAAACACCCCCAAAAACCGGTTTGTATTCACCCTCTCCCATCAACACCACCATCCTAAGTTTTATACTAATAGAAGTCTTGCAACAGCCAAGATGGGTGCCCTTAAGTACGTCGAGGAGCTTCAGAAGAAGAAGCAGTCGGATGTTATGCAGTTTCTCCTGCGAGTCCGCTGCTGGGAAGTACGTTGAACCGATTCGATTTTACAAATATTCAATTGCAAGTGTGGGCGGGCATTGGGGTTCAAATTGTACGGCTTGATTCGATTCCTCGCTGCGTTTTTTCGTCTTTGGCGATTTGAGTGACGCTCGAGGATCAGAGGAAGTCAGAAAATTTTTACCCTCAAGCCCGTCCTTGCTATACACTCGTTGAACATATGCTGAGAGTGCATCAATATAGCTCCGTCAATTGAACGTCATCCACCGTGCCTCGCGCCCTTCGCGCCCCGACAAGGCTCGCCGTCTCGGCTACAAGGCCAAGCAGGGATACGTCGTCTACCGTGTCCGTGTCCGCCGTGGTGGCCGCAAGCGACCTGCCCCCAAGGGTGCCACATACGGTACGTCTCCATCTCTCCAATTCATCGCTCTCGCAGGCGATTTCCAGGAGAATGACCAGTCTAGCTAATATGAATTTTTTTTCCTCTCACAGGCAAGCCCACCAACCAGGGTATCAACCAGCTCAAGTACCAGCGCTCCCTCAAGGCCACCGCTGAGGAGCGTGTTGGTCGCCGTTGCGCTAACTTGCGCGTCCTGAACTCCTACTGGATCAACCAGGACTCGACCTACAAGTACTACGAGGTCATCCTCGTCGACCCCCAGCACAAGGCCATCCGCATCGATCCCCGCATCAACTGGATCGTCAACCCCGTCCACAAGCACCGCGAGGCCCGTGGTCTCACCGCCACCGGCAAGAAGTCCCGCGGTCTCAACAAGGGCGGCCGCTACAGCAAGACCCAGGCCGGCCGCAGAAAGACCTGGAAGCGCCACAACACCCTCTCTCTCTGGCGCTACCGGTAAACGACTCGCCACCGAGTCGTTGGCTTGGTCGGCGGCCACTGCGCTCTGGAGCCCTCGGGCCGTGTTGCAATCTTTGGCACAGTGGTGTTTTGGTCGTCAGCTTATTTCGCTTGGGCAAAATGGGTGTGGTTCATGGTTGTGCTCTGCCTTGCTCCCCTCATGGGGGGCTTAAAACTACTTATGATAACAAAATGGGAATGAAAGTTAATCCCGGAGACAAATGTTCTTCATTCAATTCGTATACTGATGATGGCCGTCTTGTTCTGCCCTCGTTGAGTGATGTGTCCAATGTGCTCCTGTCCAATGTGCCCCAGTCCAACCTCCTTGCATAGAAATTGCAATGATTTTGCCTATCCTTGTACTCCTTTGAATTAGTATTCCTAGTGCTCTCGCCGGGACGAAACGAAATATCTCCTCCAAAAGTACGAATTCCCCAGTCCAACCCTACTACTATGAGAATTTGAACCGGCTACGTGTACCAGCTCAATGAGGCTCAAGCACTACGAAAACATGTTACGGCTGGTTCACATTACGGACAGAGCCAGAGTGCGTTGATGAGAAAGACCGAATTTTAGCTCGAAGAAGTTTCTAAATACAAGGAACAAAAGACCCTTTTCTCAGTGGATCCGACCCAGTCCAGGCCGAGGTGGCAAACCAAACCAGTAGACCACCCTCGATCCAAAGCCTCATAGCTACCTCAGTCCCAGAGAGGATGGGGGAGGAAGCTATCCCATGCGGGCGAGACAGGCACACTCGAAAAAACACGAGAGAATGGAAAAGAGAAGAAGAAACGAATGGCAAAGTACAGGCAAAGAATAAAGTGAAAGCGAAGAAAAAAATTGTCTTAACCCCATTGAAAGCAACCCAACACATACCGTGTTCAGGGACCATTTGCCGAAATGACTGTGTATAGACGAAAAGAAGCAAGCAACCTATCCCTCCCAGTCGAGTGTGGCCTTTAGATAGAGGCACAAAAAGTACAGTAAATTCGCCGACCTTGACTTCATTCCCATGAAACATTCGCCTTGTGGGAAGTTCCTTATTGTTTGAGGCAGCTGATCGAAAAAAATTGTTCCAAGCCCAAGCGCCGAGCTCTATCGTCAGAGAAGAGGAAATTCTCGCATGTTTGTCATGTCGGAGCATCAGCTCGAGGCACGAATGCTATACACGATAGTATCGGGGAGGCTTGAATCTGCGAGAAGACTCGGCTTGGCAATGAAAGCACGAGATCAAAAGGAAAGAAACAAAAGGAATATCTATGCCGGTGCTGATCGTAAAGTTCAAAGTACAGGTACACGTTGAAGCTACGTAACTCTGCGTCTTCATACCTCCAGGATTGGTGGTAAGAACTCTGCAAGTGACTTGCTTCAACTGCCATGAATGCTCTTCTTTCTTATTTTTCTCCGTAAAACTCCCAGTTTCCATATTGTACACACAAAGATCAACCTGCTTGGGCACTCTATCGCGATGAGAAGAATCAAACTCGTCGATAACAGAGTAAGCGGGGCTTCAATGTGTTTTCTGTTCTATTGCGACTTTGTTTTTCAGGGATAAACTGAGTCACGTCTCGCCAAGTGCACAGCAAAGGAAAATTCATCAGTCGTTGGCGTGTCGTGACCATATCGTGCAAACTCAAGTACCATGAAGTAGCAGAAATATAGCAAAAGGCATCATTGTACATGCAAATCGAAGTGTAAGTGTCGGTGCGCCTAAGCCGGCATATTACACCCAGTGAGCCTCAGCACCCTCAGGAGGGCTGTTTGCTGGGGCTTGAGCCCCATTGAACGGGGCAGACATAAGAGGAGCAGCTTGTGGTGGCTGCACAGGACCTCCTTGAGTAGAGGGTGCAGAGACAGGTGCTGTGTTTGCAATAGTTGAGGACGCACTCTGTCCAAACCCATTTGCTGCGCCGTTCGCGGGTCCGTTGCCTTGCAGCATGGAACTGCTTCCAGATAGGGTTCGTGGATGGCTAGCCCGGAGAGGGATCTGACCTTGAGTATTGTCTGCTGGAGTCGCCTGCCCGCTAGAGGCAGCGCTGCCCCGGTTGTCGTAGGCAGAAATCTTGGCTTGGATACGACGACCGTAGGGGGTAGATCGAATCTGAGGGAGAATCGGCCGGATGGCCTCGACCAAGCGATGCTTCTGGTGAGGAGTAGAATACTCCAGAGCTGTCTGAACCACATAGTTGGCAAACGAGTCCCGAAGAAGTCTCTCCATCTCTTGGGGAGACAACATCTCCTCGACAATCATGTCCTTGGAAGGAGTCTGGGCACATCGCAAGCACTTCTCGATTACATTGGAACTAAACTTGTGGCGTGACAGAGCACTAATGCAACCCTGAAACATGGCAACAACAGGCTCTGTGAAGGTTGGTTCGTTGAGGTCGATGATGTACTGGACAACGTAGTTTCCGAAGGGATCCTGGACCAGAATGCGAGAGTGCTCTGTGATTCTCTGAATCAGCCAGAGCTTCTGGTCACCCGAAGCGTGGTCAATGCAGCGCTGAAGAACGCAGCAACCATGGCGGTGAGTTCCGACTTCGACACAGTTGTTGCCAACAGCATCAAAAATGAACTGGGCATCAGCGGAACTGAGCTTGTTGAGGCACTTTTGAATGACGTGGTTGCCATTGAGATCTTGGATAAGCTCGACAACGCGGAAGCGGAGTGCTTCAATGATGAGCTGTACATGTTGAGGAAGATTGACGTGCTCAATCATCTTCTGCAGAGCCCGGGTTCCATGCTGGTTAAGTGCAATACGAACCATGTCTTGAGAGGCGTTTTTGATCAAAACAGTCCGCTCGTCATCATTGCAAAATTCAAGAAGCTTCTGGCACAAATAATTACCAAAGGGGTCTGTCATGAGTTCAATGACATGCATGTTCGTCTCGAGCCAAATCATGTGAACCTGTTCAGGGTTGCGTTCTTCGAGTTTCTTTTGGAAGTAACGGCAACCATGCTGATCCTTGCACAAGTCATAAATTTGGCCGCGGAAAGATTCGAGGGGCATATTCTGGTAGCGGGACATAACTAGGAGAGACAAGTTAGCATCACATGCATTGAGAGGACATCGCACTTCGGAGCATGTGTGCCCTGCTTACCTTCATTATCAAGCTGTCGGCGGTGCTGGATCACACGTGCCTGACTGTCACGAGGCGGCTGCGAAGCCTGGTTGAAGGGCACTGCACCATAACCACCGGCGGCACCAAAGTTGCCATTAGGATACATGTTGCCGCCAGCGACCGCGTTCACATTCATCTGCTGCATACCAGCAGTGAGCATGTTCATCTGGTAGTTGGCAGGAGGGCCATTGACACCATTCGCAGGAACAAATCCGTTTGGAGGGTAGTACCCGTTGAAGCCATTCATCATGTTCATGTTGGGAGGAGCGGTGACGGGAACAGATGGCTGCTGAGCAGTAGTGGTGGTGCTAGGGCCAAAGGGAGCAGCACTTGCCTGGAGGGCAGACTGGAGCGACTGGTACTGGTGAGTTGAGTCCCGGGCGGTTGCAGAGTTGCTCTCAGCAGACAGCTCTCGGCTGTGTCCGCGAGTGGGTGCGATGCCCGTGGGGATGCGGCCCATGCTGGCATTGTGGTTGTGGAAATGTTGCTGAGCATGATTATTGGCATTTCCACCTTGGATAGAGGAGCCAGCCATGTTCTTAACAGAAGGCCCGTCGCTGGGAGAAAATGGGCTCTGCATCTTGGGAGGAGTCGTCATGGCGTGGTTACCTGGGGTCACAGCGCCAGGGCTGGGAGCTTCGGATGCGTTCTCTGAAATGTATTTCAGATCAAGAGACTGGCGTAGAGATGTAGGTCGATTACTCGGAGTGTTGCTCTCGCTCAGACCAGACGAGTTTCCGTTGATTGAAGAGAGGCTCTGTTGGGTTCGATGTCGGTTAATGTGACTGCTCCAGTGGTGCGAAACAGACCCTTCAGGGGCGGGTGACGATGACAAGGCAAGGTCGAGGGCAGCCGAGGATGCAGATAGCTGAACACAAACGACGAAGGTCAGAAAACAAGCGACGTTTACAATTAATCAACAAGACAATCTGACAGTGCTGAAACTCGGTGCCTCTCTGACTGCGAGACCCCGCACCAAAAAGAGTAGTTTGTAGGAACAATAGGCAACGGGGGGAATCTACGGGATGGAATGAAAGAGGGCGGTCTGCTTTGTGGAGTATGAAAGCGAGATTAGGTAGGAAGGTAATGGTCAGATGAGGTGGTGGGTGAGGAGGCAAGGTGAGGCCAAGGTCAGGAGGAGGTGATTCACTACCCCATTGACTCGTCTCCTCTCCTCAATGAATGGGTTTTTCCAGCGCGTTTTCGCCTGAAATGCTCCACCCAGGCCAGCCGTGATAGTTTTTTGAATAACAGGCAACAATGATACAATAAAATGAATAGTACTCACAATCTGATCATCACGACGGACCAGCGTCGGAAATCCCTGGTCGATGGCATTCGCGTGCTGAGCAGCACCAGCATCCTCGTCCCCGAACAAGAACCGTGCAGTGTTAGTGGCGTCAAGTCCTGGCTCGTAGAGGCCATTTCGAGATCTTGTCACCGGCATCGAATACCGGTTGATACTATTTTCGAACGCCATAATCGTCAGTATTCCGACAATCCGCCAACTGAAAACGCCGCGCTGAGAATGGAATTTGAGAAGAGAAGAGCAAAATCCTCGAATAGCAGAACTGAACCCGAAGTTCAAAGCTGTAGGATAGATTCAGGGGCAAGTTTCAAAGCCCAAAGGGTGTCAAAGGAAATACGGGTTCAAGTATGTGAGCGGCTGGAGCTTGGGTGTGAAGATGAAGTGGCTAGAGGCGAAAAAGAAACGTCTACTTGGCATAAGGAGTGAAAGCAGGAGAGGAGATTTATAGGGGTCCACAGGCAGCAGGAGAGGAGATGCGAAGGCTATTGTGTGTGGCTAAACACAATAATAATAGCCTGCGGAAACGCGCCGCTGCATTGTTCCAGCCTCGCGCTCAGCCAAAAGTGAGAGAAGCTCAACTACTCGTGAACCGAGCCAGTCACCGGGTTCCCATGTACCGACACCACTTGGCTCAGCAAAAAGAATCCCCCATGCTCTTTCAACCAGAAGCGCTCCAGGTACCCAAAGACGGGTCAGAGCCTCCAGCAAGGGAATCAAACCGGAATTTCAATGTGGAATCTCCTACCAAGGGATTTGGCAGCACTTGCCCCCAAAAACCCCAGAACATCGCAGAACAAAGCATCCCAAGGGTGGTAAAAAATCAGACTTACGCATGGGTCGATCGATGGCTAGTGGGATCTTGACGAACAGCCTCATCCCTTTCTTCATCATCACTGTTTCGGCGGGTTATCGGGACTGAGCGAGATGGCAAATGGTCATCCCAGCCATAGCGAGATCCTCCAATCATCCCGGCGGGCGGAGAAGTGAGCTGAGATCCAGATCTGGCTGATCGGCTTTGGAAACCCGGAGGGGAGGTGATGCTCGACATAGAGTAACGGCTCGGTCGTGATAAGGCGGATGGAAAGCCGGAATAATGCTCGGGAGGCGTCGTCGGTTCGGATTGATGACCAGTGACTCTAACCACCTCTTCCTCTAGCTGGGCCAACTCAGCTGCTTCACGGCGGGATCTTTGGTCCAGAATTTGCATCTCTAGCTCGAAGCGTCGTCTCTGGTTGACGATTCTCTCGTATTCCGCCTTTTTCTGCTCAAGCTGTTTCAAGCATTAGTCCAAACTCCCTCCTAATAGGTTCAAATCATTGACAGAGGGGGGGCGTTAACAGAGCCCTTCTGCACGATTGCTACGTTGAACAACCTACCAATTGAACTCTGTGTAACGCCTGTTCAGCCGAAAGTTAGCAGATGTTACACCAGAGAAACTCGTTGCCAGGGATCTGAAGGCGAGAGCGGCAGATCGCATCCGCCACACCATCCAGGGCGCCACCTACGTTATAATCTTGGGCATGGTCGGGTCCGCGTTGCGGGGAGGTTATAGACATAGAAGACAATGTTGGTACACGGCTCGAATCGGTAGTGAAGCGTCGAGGAAGGACGGATCGCGTATCGAGGGAAGCCGGCTGGCCCTGTTGCTGGAGGGCTCGGGACCCATTGCGAGTAGGAGAAACAAAGGAGGCAACGGGGTTCTCGTTACGAGGAGAGTGCTGCGATCGGAAGCGCAACTCGTCCATGATGGCGGTTGTGATCGCAAAGGGAAGTCGGAAGCCAATCGTACACGCCTACTGAGGCGAAAGCGTAATTTTGCCGGGAAGGATTCTTCTGCGAAAAGGCTGACTGCATGGACTCTATCTGGGAGATCCAGCACCGTGGTCAGCAGCAATCACCCTGTGAAGGGGACGGCGAGGGTAGAGTGAGCGACTGTCAAGAAACACGCAAAGGGAAGGAAAGGAAAGACAAGCTCGAAGAAGGCAACGACAGGCGTGGACGACGATATTCCAGGAGGCGGGGTGCGGTACAGCGCCTGTGGGTTTCTCTTGTCTTGGGTCTGGTCTTGCGGACCCAACCTGGACTGGCCTGGAATGGGTCTGGGAAGAAAGAAGATGGATGTTGCAGGTGGACAAGTGCAGTGTCAGGGGGGTGGTGGGGTGGGAGCCATCCATCAATCCAGGGGTCAAGGACGGTGCCGATTGATGCCTGGCAGTGGATGGATGGCTTGTGACTCTGGGTGACGACAGCGGACCTGAAGCCCTGGGGGTGTTTGTTTTGGCTGAGTTAGCGCCAGCGAAGCACTCAACAGCGCCAACCAAACTCCAGGCCAGGGCTTGCTGCTCAGCAGGCTGTTCAGCAGGCGACCCGGCTGCGGCGCTACTTGCCAAACCCTCTTGGTCGCATTGTGCCCATTCACCCATTTACTCGTTGGGTTTCGGCTGCCGATGGACAAGCGGCAGTAGGGACGCCTGCTGGATGGAGACGTGCCGTACTGCTGCTGAATCCGTGCCTGTCACCCCTGCTCGTTGGACCTGGATGTATGTACATAGTATGTCGCAGGCAGAGGTGAGGAGTAACACCCCCGCACAAATCAGAGCTGCAGCAGTGCAGCTATGCCATCATCTTGCGTGAAGCAGAGCCCGGCGACACACAAAGGGAGGATCTAGGGCTTGGGGATGTTGTGCGAGAAAAGGCAAAGCAGTTGTGGGATGAAATTGTTGAGTCGAGTCCTTGATGATACAAGTGACCGCTCGGGCAGGCCATAGAACATGTATCAGGAAGAACATAGGCAGAGTATTGCGCAAAAGCTGGAGAGAAAAAAAACTCACTTACCCAGGCAGTATCTGACCTATTGAGTCCGAGAATCACAATTTTCAGGGTCCTCGATATCTCGTGTTTTGTAACTAATCGTACACGGAAGGCAAAGAACAGGTGACGATGGGCGCGGTGCGATCTCGACCTAGTAATTGAAGTCCGGCGGGTCTTGAGCCAGCCGGGACCCTAGGTGATAAATAGAGAGCAATATCTATTCAACAAATGAAAATTACAGCCAACTGACGCGAACCAGTCAAGTTGGGTGATGCCAGTCGGCTTGGGTTTAGAGAGAAAAGGATTGAAGAAAAAATGGAGGATGGGGGACAGAAAGAAAATCAACTGCATTGCCCTTTCTTCCAGAAGTCAACGGAATAGTAGAATTACCTTCTGTGGCGGAGAAAGCCAAACCGCCCTAGCTCGTAGCAACTAAAAGGTAAGGTAAGGTAATGTGATCCATTTGCCAATATACATCAATACTAAGTAATTTACTTCCTACCATACATACCTATTAGTAGAGCAGTGCTGCCACTTTCGGGCTTGAGAGGGTGGCTACTACATGGAATACGAATACTCGCGCCCGACGATAGCCTGCCTCCTGTCCTGTTTTTTACGCATTGTATGCCTACACGATTCGCCGTCCAACGAGTAGGTTGGCTGACTTACTGCTAGCCGATCTCCTCGTCCCGTGTCATCTGTCTACCTTACCCAGGGTTGCCAACATAACGTCGCGGAAATGGTCCAAGCAGAACTGGCCAAAACAGCACTACCAATGAATAGTTGCCAGGTCGGGCGCAGAGGTAGGTAGTAGTTGTCGACAGGCCTTGCTTGTTATACATTCCCAGCCAACCAATACACTTCTCGTCCGCTCTTTTTGGCGTTTTCGTCAACTTTCGGTGAGCTGAAAGCTGGATTACAGGTGGCATGGGTACTTGGTAAGTACATACTCATCATCATCATCATATTTATGCGATGGTACGGTAGAAAAAGAAGTTGATGAAACGAAAAAAACCACCATTTCCAAAGAGGATCAAAACAGTGCTAGATTCTTCCCTGAAGGATCATTTGTAATACCCGCCAAATGTCGAGGCTCTAAAAGTACATACGGTTTTCAAAGGCTGGGCACTAATTCCTCCGTGGAGCCATGTCCATTCTGAGGAACGCTTCGGATTCGGCCAAACAGAGCCATGTTAGGTCCGGAGTATTCGACAGGTACCTAATCAAGAAGTGGGTGTATTCTATGTGTCGAGCTTGGATTTTGTCACCCAGGTATGATAGGGCAGTTGCACTGTCTACCTACCTCCTGGATATGCGATGCGCTACATAGCATCTAGGTAGGCCAGCATGCCCTGTCCAGGTTATGTACTTTGACAAACCTGGGCAAAGCCAAGGCATTGCACGGAGCCAAGCCCGGGTGAGACATCTAGACCGGGATGAGCCAGAGAGGGGGGAAGTGGCGCCAAGTACCTTCTGCAACAGGTCAAAATGAATCAATTCAGTGGGGAAAGTCAATACTGCCTCTCAAATCAACAGATGCTACGTCGAAGGTGGGAGAAAACTGGGGATTTGGAGGTGGTCTGTCGCCGGCCATTCGCTGGCTTGTTCTCGCGCCCAGCAACTGTAGCCAGCGCTTAATATTGGGCATTGCTTGAATACGGATGGGCATAATATTATAGTCGGTGCATGTGTACAGAGGCGTAGGTCGGGCAATTAGTAATGGTGGGCTTCGGCCTGCTACGAGAATCGGGGAGACTATGGAGCAGAAGGCAGCAGTTCATTGGGTTACGGTAATCCATGTTTTGAGTCCATTATTGGCGATTTACCTGGACCAAGATAGCCTCTGAGCACAGAGGGGCTGAAGCTTGCCTGCAGCCTGGAGAGACAGGTCCTCATGCCGGAGCTGCTTTTCAGGGTCCTACTCAATGGAGTAGGCGGTGGTCGTGGTCGTAGTCACGGATGTGGTTGGTCCCTTTGCATCTGATCTTTGACGACTGGGTACCACATACATAGTGCAGAGCTAATATTAGGTACCTGCAAGAAACCTGCTCCCCATCAGAAGGGCAACAAACCCCGCTGTCCACTCAACAGTGACTTATTTTTTTTCTTTCCCACTGCGACCGTTATTAAAGTCCTCGATCCCCCTCCCGATTGCCACGCTCACCGACTTTTGGGAGGAGGTAGTTGGTGGAGATGAGTTGGCGGACATGGTGGACCGACCACTTGTGACAGCCGTCCCGCCTCCTCATTAGCAGCGCTGTCGGCGCCGGTTTTGGGTCTAACGCGAGTCTCTGACGACGAGGGGTAATGACTCCTCTCCATCCTTCCCCGATCCGTCTCGGTTCCAAGCCATTTTAAAGGTAGGTAGTATTAGCCGCGGGCTGGGTACCTATGTTCAAGTTGTGGTTAGAGAGAGGAGGATTTGGCCCGATGGGAATACCTGCGGAATCGAGGCACCGGGCATCGGTGCTATAAACCCTGACCCTCATCCTCATATCGTGCGGGAGGGATGCTCGGCAAGCATCAGTGCATATGTCGACATCGTAGTGCGTCAATAGCAACGACGTTGAGGCTAAACTGTGCATCAAATTGCCCCAGGAGCCGTCTGTAGCCACCCGCCTTCGTCGGAGCTAGCACTAGCACGGCAATCAACTGCGAGTCACCCTCCCGGAGACTGAGGCGAGATGTGACTGCCTACCCTACCTCGGGTAGTATGGACCAGATCTGTTTACCGACATCTCTTGAGACAAAAGGGCCTCCCAGCCTCCAGGGCCTCGTGATGCTGAAGCCCAAGATGACTGAGCCAGACACTTCCAGAGACTGGAAAATGGAGCTGCAGCCATAGCGAGCGCCGTAGGTTAAATTCTATCTGATCTGACCTTGCGGGAAGACCCGCTCTGGGAATATCAATCGGCGGGGCCACCTACAGTGCCACAAGGAGCACCACTAGAAGCCGGTGGCACCCCAACCAGAACCTCGCCTTCTGCAGCAGCAAGTCATACAACTTAATGTAAATGCAACGAGATGCGAGACAGACCCTCCCGGCCCCCCATTGGTTTGCCGCCCTTGGGGTCGCGATAGTAGGATTTCCCGCTGATCTGGTACCGCCTTTCCTACCTATAAATCAGAGCTGGCTTAGGAATTATGTGGTTTCTATTACATTGGCACCACTAATTATCGTTGTCACCAAAGCCAAAGCTCATGTAACAACAGTCAACCTTGGGCGGTATCCTGCCGGAGAGACTGTAAGTTGCATGAGCAGACACCAGAGTTGTCGCCCCACAAGTCCTATAAGTATCACCACTGCGACGTCAAATTATGCCTTTGAATACCTGATCAATTGCGACGATGCAAGATGATTGATTGCCCAGGTGCAGGGTAGTAATACGCTCTCGCTAAGCGGCGGGCGGCAGGTCCCTGGAAACGCCTTTGATGTCAGACTCGTCCCCCACCATTTCGGGAGAGGCCCACTAATTGCCGTAGGAGGGCACCTGCTGCAGCGATGACTCTATCCGCGGGGCAGAACTTTTTTTTCTAGCAGACAACCAGCCGTCCATCCATTCGCTCTCCAACCTTGCGCAACTCAGACGTGCAGATCGCTAATCCTCTTATCCGCGACCGGCTTCAAGCCATCCATCTCCCCATATTGCACCAATACCCCGTGCAACTGGGGTGGTGACTTCCAAGATGCCGTTCGTGGATGACGGATTCGAAGCTCTCCTAGAGCCATTCTACAACGGCAAGAAGCTAACAGACCCAATTTCTACCAAGGAGGATAAGTTCCAGCTATTACCAGCGTTCCTCAAAGTCAAAGGTAGAATCCTTTCCCCCCTCACCTGTGCGATATCGAAGAAAGACTAACTCAATGGCCACAGGTCTTGTTAAGCAGTGAGTCTGAGCTTATCATCCATTTCTTGTACAAAGCAACTGACCATATCCGAGACATATCGACTCATACAACTTCTTCGTTGAGCATGAAATAAAAGAGATTGTACGCGCAAACCGGACGATTCGAAGCGATGTAGACAGCAACTTTTGGCTTGAGTATGTTGGATCAGTCTGCTCAGACACGGGATGCGATTACTGACGATACTTTGTAGATTCCGCGACATTCGAGTCCTACGCCCCCGTCGACAAGATCATGCAGATATCAAAACACGACATGAGGTATCTCCAATGGAGTGCCGCCTCCGCGACATGACATATGCTGCGCCAATCGAAGTCGATATCGTTTATATTCGAGACAAGCAGAAGATCTCCCGTAAAAATGTCCCACTTGGGCGCATGCCCGTCATGTTGAAGAGCTCCAGATGCTGGCTTAGTGGTGCGACCAATGCTCAGATGGAGTCAATGAACGAATGCCCGCTGGATCCGGGCGGCTACTTCATCATAAATGGCACCGAGAAGGTCATCTTGATCCAGGAACAGCTGTCGAAGAACCGAGTCATTGTCGAGGCCGACGAAAAGAACAACATCATTACAGCTTCGTGCACCAGCTCAACCCACGAGCGTAAATCAAAGACTAGCGTTACGCTGAAGAAGGATAAGATTACCCTTGTGCACAACGTACTCGTCGAGAATATCCCCATCGTCATTGTCCTGAAAGCCATGGGTGGCCTGTCCGACTACGAGATTATGCAACTTGTTGCAGGCTCTGATGGTAGATACCAAGATGAATTTGTCATCAACTTTGACGAAGCTACTCGTGTTGGGGTCTTCACTCAGCAGCAAGCCTTGGAATATATCGGGGCGCGAGTAAAGATGGGATCCAAAAGAGGCCAGTTTGGTCCTATGCCTCGCCGAAACAACATTGAAGATGGGCTTGATGCTCTGTCCAACCTGGTCGTTGCCCACGTACCCATCGAAGGCCTCGATTTCTATCCCAAGGCTATTTATCTTGCGATGATGACTCGAAAGGTGCTCATGGCCTCTCAGAACACCAAGCTTGTCGACGACAGGGACTTTGTCGGTAATAAACGACTAGAGTTGGCTGGCCAGCTTTTGTCGCTGTTGTTCGAAGACAATTTTAAGCGGTTCATGGGCGAAGTTAAGCTATCCATTGACAAATTCCTCAAGAAGCACAACCGCGGAGTTGCCCTTGATGCTGTACAAATGGTTAGCAATCACGCCAATACCATTGGGATGGGTATCAACCGTGCTATTCAGACAGGAAACTGGACTGTGAAGCGTTTCAACATGAATCGGGCTGGTGTCACCCACGTGCTGAGCCGTCTTAGTTACATCAGTGCCCTGGGAATGATGACGAGAATCAGCAGTCAGTTCGAGAAGACCCGGAAAGTCAGTGGTCCCAGAGCTCTTCAGCCTTCGCAATGGGGAATGTTGTGCACATCAGATACACCCGAAGGAGAGGCTTGTGGTCTGGTCAAGAACTTGGCTCTGATGACCCATATTACAACCAACGTGGAAGAGGAGCCTGTCAAGAGATGGGTTTTCACGTTGGATGCTGGTGTTGAACCCATTCGTAACTTCTCTGGAGCCGAGATGCATCGCGAGGGAAACTTCATGATTCACATCAACGGTACACCATTCGCCCTTACACGTTACCCAAAGAGGTTTGCACACAAATTCCGGACAATGCGCCGAAGAGGATGGATATCACCTTTTGTTAGCATCAACATCAATACGCACTTTAATGCCGTCCATATTGCCACTGACGAAGGTCGCATTTGCCGGCCGTACATTATTGTAAAAAATGGACAGCAGAAGTTGAAGCCAGAACACCTGCGGCTCTTACAAATGGGTAAGGCCACATTCGACGACTTTCTGCGCAAGGGTGTGGTGGAGTATCTCGATGTTAATGAAGAGAACGATGCCCTGATTACCATTTACGAGGACCAAATCACACAGAGCACTACTCATTTGGAAATTGAGCCGTTCACGATCCTGGGTGCCGTGGCAGGCCTGATCCCTTTTCCTCACCACAACCAATCCCCACGAAACACCTACCAATGTGCTATGGGTAAACAAGCCATTGGTGCTATCGCATACAATCAATTTAACAGAATCGACACCCTCCTCTATACCTTGGTCTATCCACAGCGACCCATGGTCATCTCTAAAACGATCCAATTGGTTCACTATGATAAACTGCCTGCTGGTCAAAACGCAACCGTTGTCGTCATGTCATATTCAGGATACGATATTGAAGATGCCCTCGTTCTGAATAAGGCATCAGTCGATAGAGGGTTTGGACGATGCCAAGTCTTCCGCAAGTATGCAACAGAGTTGATAAAACTCCCCAACGGGAAAAAGGACCGACTGGGTAATCCTGACTATACACTAGAGAAGCATGCTATTCTCGACGTTGACGGGTTGGCGACGGTCGGCTATCAGGTCAAGTCTGGAGAGGCCATGGTGAAGAAGGAGACCCCGGAAGATCAGACTTCGACGGGCATTGGCCTTGATCGCGGGTCTAACATGTTCCGCGACGCTTCAATTTCCTACCGAATCCCGGACCCAGCCTACATTGACAAAGTCATGTTGTCTCGGACTGAGAAGGATTCAATGGTGATTAAAGTCCAGACTAGGCAAACTCGACGACCCGAATTAGGTGATAAATTTTCTTCCCGTCACGGTCAGAAGGGTGTTGTTGGTATCATCGTCGACCAGG
The DNA here is from genome assembly GCA_902141235.2 of Clonostachys solani. Taxonomy (NCBI): domain Eukaryota; kingdom Fungi; phylum Ascomycota; class Sordariomycetes; order Hypocreales; family Bionectriaceae; genus Clonostachys; species Clonostachys solani. Next base: position 614,979 of record CABFOC020000097.1, read on the forward strand.
AGGACATGCCGTTCGCTGATAGTGGGGTCACGCCTGACATCATCATGAACCCCCATGGTTTTCCCTCTCGAATGACAGTCGGCAAGCTGCTCGAGTGCCTCACAGGCAAGGCGTCTATCGTCCACGGCCGGCCTGACTACGGTTTCGGAGACGCGTTCCGCTCACATCCTTTGGAGGAAATGAGTCAAGTGCTGGTGGATCATGGCTTCTCCTGGGAAGGCAAGGACTACTTCACGTCGGGCATCACCGGAGAACCCTTGGAGGCATACATCTTCAACGGGCCAATCTACTACCAGCGATTGAAACACATGGTTCAAGATAAGATGCATTCGCGAGCCCACGGCCCCATGGCGATCCTCACCAGACAGCCCACCGAGGGTCGTTCAAGAGATGGTGGTTTGCGTCTCGGAGAAATGGAACGTGATTGTTTGATTGCATACGGAGCCTCTCAGCTGCTTCTGGAGCGACTGATGATTAGTTCCGACGGGACGGAGATTGACATCTGCCAGCAGTGTGGCCTGTTTGGGTACAAGGGCTATTGCCACACGTGTAAGAGCACGAGAGAAGTGGCCAAGATGACGATGCCTTATGCAGCTAAGCTGTTGGTGCAAGAACTGATCAGCATGAATGTGGGTGTGCGTCTGCAACTCGAGGATGAATTCCCGCATCCAAAACAAGTTTAAACGAAATATATAAAGTAAATAGAGAAGGTGTACATCATAATACAACTGGAACTGTAAAACAAAATGAGACACCGATGAATTGATGATATATTGAAACCAAACTCTGCGCCATCGCTTGGTGAACTTCTGCGAACCTCGTTACAAACCCATGATGAAAAGAAGGTAGTAATATACACATCTAGGTAAAAATTCCTATACCATAGACCGGGATTCACGATCTTGTTTTCTTTTTCCTGGGCGGTAATGCCTTTAACCCGCCCGCCGAGATCTCGAACTCGATGGCGTCCTGGAGCCCCAGCCCAGAAGCCGGTGCATGAGGGGCGAACACAACCTTCATCCACCGCCTCCACGTCCTCAGAGTCGATGTATGCTCCTCGACCTCATCGTAATCATCTCCCGGCGCGGTTGAGATGGGGGGTGCCATCCTGGTGCGTCCGTAGACGGGGCGTTTGAAGAGGGCGACCCGGCAGGCGATCTGGGTGCACCACACGATGCCGAGGCTGGGGGTCTTGAGGGCGTGGGAGGACATGGGGTCGTCGCCCCAGCCGGTGAACCACCTCTGCTGGTGGTCCAGCATGAGGGCTGGGGGAGGGGGCGGCTCGCCGTCGTCGTCGGGGGGCATCGAGAAGGGGAGCGGGGAGCTGGGAGTGAAGTGGGGGAGGGCCTGGCCACGGAGGCTGCTCCTGGAAGCGAGCGGCGTCTCCTGGGTTGGCTGGCTGGGCCACGAGGAGGGCAGGCGGGCCGGGCTCGAGATGGGCGGGGCCGGGGCGAACCGGTCGGAGACCTGGTTGGCGACGACGACGGCGAGGTTGTGCTTGCGGGCGAGGTGGCGGAAGAGGGCGCCTAGCTTGACGAGGTCCGAGCTGCGGGCGGCCATGTTATGGCCCATTGTGCCCTGGCGCTCGAACTCGGCACGGTAGTTGGCGGCCACGGAGTCGAGGATGATTAGGCCGATGTTGTGGCGCTCCAGGAGGACGGGTAGTTGGTAATGCAGGATGTGGTCCTGGGACTCGAGGTCCGGGAGAGAGGTGCTGAGGATGTTGTCCAGTGAAGGCTTGTCGGCGAAATCAACATCTTGCAGGACGGGGTGATTCTTCAACATCTGGGAGAGACGGGCGGTGGAAAGACCGGACTCGGTTGAGATATAGAGAGCCTGTTTCTCAATGCCTCGAGGGGAGGGCAACTGGACGGCTAGACAAAGACTCAGAAGAAACTGAGTCTTTCCAGCACCGCTCTCCCCCACGAACTCGGAGATCCTGCCGGTAGGGATTCCACCTCCCAGGGCAGCATCTATGGTATCATCGAGAGTGCTGATACAAGCCGACCACGGGGCGTTGGTGGTAGTAAGCAGAGGTTGAGCTTTGGACGTCTCTGGTGCTTCCTCTGTTGATTCCACAAGTGAATCCTCTTTTTCTGGCGATAATGACAACGACTGGGGCTTTAGGTCATTTGTGAGAGAGATTTGTATGATGGCAATGAAGCGCCTCAGATCCACAAGAGGCAGGTGAGTCTGCTTTGCTATATCTGTTGGGTGCAGAGTCAGGAGGTCGGTTGTTGTGAGACCATGTTGCTCGATTGCTGGAAGAAGAGACGCATATTTGGAGACGGGAAAAGTAGGCAGAACTTGGCGAATATCACTCATGTCATCAAGAGATACTTGGAGTTTTCAGACACGGCTGATACTTTATGATCTTGGGAATGCACTATCGAGGTCTCTGGAGCGAGTGGTAGAGGAAGCCGGGGTGAGGCAAATCTCATCTCGAGGTTGACGTGTGGCGTGGGAGGGACGGAAAATAGATGAGTCTGGATGATATGGATAAGCGGTTTACGTGGAACATCTCAGATTTGGCCAATCCGCATGATGGTCTGGCTGGAGATGGGTTGATCAACTTAGTGAAGCTGTTGCCAGTCACGACTCTAGGCGAGGGAGCGTGATGCCGCTGCACAGTGTCAATAATGAGCCGAGACAGTATGTGGAAGCATTATGTGAATGTATATTTTGGATCGTAGCAACTGACTATAGGTAGGCAAAGCAATACTCTAGTTTGTCTGGAGACTTTCATGAGATTTTTAGTGTAGGACTGAACAGAGCAACTATACATGCCTGTGGGTTGCGTGGTGACTTCGGTTGGGACAGCCCAGGTCAAGTCGCACTCAGACACTGTCGTTACACACTGTACAAACAGCAATTCTATTTTTAGGATGTTGGATTTCAGCTACATTAGTAATCATCCGGAGGTGTGCGATCATTGGTCCAGCTGTCTGCCGGAGGAAAGCCAGGGGCAGCGCATTGTGTTTATTTTATTTCGATGTAGCAAGCCGACCCGTTTGCAACCTGGGTGCAGACGCCGTGAGAGATATTACGCAGCTACCCCCAGCGGAAACAGCAAAGGTGTCAGAGGTGTCTGGATGTTTGCGAATGGTTCGCCTTTTGCTTTGTACTGAGCGTCGTATTTAGTTTCGTTGACCGATCCAACAGGGCTGACAGGGAATATCGATAAGGCGTGGCACACCAATAGAGTCCACGCGCAAGGCGTTTTCGGAGCCGTGGGTCCCATATTTCGTATTTCGGTAGCTGCGACTGATCCCTGTCCTGATAGACTCAAGCGCCGAAACCCCAGACGGTTTCGACTCGTCCCCCGTCGTCTCTTCTTCATGTGGTCGGCCGCCGTTTTGGATTTATTTTCTGACTGCTGATCAACCATGAACCATGAACCATGGAGTGTTGAACAATGGCAGGAGGGCGTCAAGGGAATAGATCGCCACTCTCCCCAACCTACCTACCTGTCTGAGCTAGACTCTGTCTGACCGACCTCCAGCACCTCTTGGAGAGCATACATAGAGAACATAGAGCCTACAGGGAGGCAGCCGCCATGAGGACAGACGGGACAGCCCTTGGCTCTCGCTGATTCCAGCTTCTTAGGCTGCAATAACCCTAGCCAGCCCGCTGCAATTTCCTCTAGGTCCACTGAACCCAACCAGACCCTTATGCCCAATGGGGATCTTTGCCTCCAGGCGCGTAGTCTGGGCGCTAGACTGTGCTGGTTCCCAGATCACCACAACACTATATCCCCCTGCCACCATCCGAACAGTACGATTGCAATCAAGTCGAGCACGAGATGGACAATGGGTGAGTGTCGAGGGCCGAAAGTATTGGGTGGGTGAGCAAAATGTAACTAGCTCCCTCACCACCCCTCCACCGGGAGCACAAGGAGACCCGGTCCAGTTCAGCTGAGTCCAGACTCGCCAGAGGAGCACCTGTGTATGATTTTCCTTTTCAGCTTTGGAGTCGAAACAATGGGGACCGAAAGGATGGATGGATCCCCACGTCTTCTGCACCACGTCCCTCACCCCCTCTCACCCCTGCTAGGCCAATCCAGCCAATCTGCTTCGACGCCATCGTCTATTTCGACCTGGACACAGACTAGCTGGTGCTGACTGCAGGCGGCAAGTCCCACGATCCCCTGTGGTTGCGCTAGGTCGCTTGTCACCACGAGCCATGAGGCCGACTACCCGGGGCTGGCTCTGGGTCCTGCGGCATGCCGCCTGCCTGGCGGTTGATGCGCTGCCTTTTCATCTAGTCGGTGCCGGCACCTTTCGTTCGTTCATCTGAAGTGCTTTGGTTGCCTCTTCTGGTGTACTCTGTTTGTGTCGTTTAGCTTCCGGTCACGATCATTGTCACCTAAGACCATACCCTCGGGCTGTTTGACGACTCATACATCTAGCCGTCACGATGATGAGGACCTCTGGGCTCGCCGCCGTCCTGGCGGCGATGGTTGCCCCCATCGGCGCCAGTCTGATCGAGCGACTCCCCGAGCCTACAGGAGCTCTGGATTTGCCAGTACGCGACGGGTTTTCTCCCAAGCCAACCGCCGCTCCGCTCGCCGGTGAGGTCTTCAATTTTGCGCGGGATGATGGCCTGTCTGCCATCGTTGCTTCCGACAACACCTGTGGTTTCGTCTCCGCTCTCCAGGGTGCTCACTACACCTGTATCGGGACTGACTACTCTTGCGCTCTTATTCCTGGTGTTGGACAGTCAACTGGTAATGTTGGTTGCTGCAACACGAAGGCCTGTACCGTTCGCAGGGGATGTGTTGACTATGCGGCCTACTACTCTTCCAGTGCTTGCGACGATGCTTGCAGGGTTGATGCGTTTACCGTGAAATGGTATGTGATGGCTTCTCCCAGTTTCGAATCCCTCACTCGGCGCAAGATATAGATACTGATCTTCTTTCGTTTAGTCTCAATTCGGCCACGCCTTACTGCAACACCATCTCGTTCTCCGGTGATATCGTTGATTACTGGTGCAATAACGTAGCAATTGCGACTGCCCAGGCAGCATTCACAACCTACTCTGGTGGCCCAAATAGGGTCTACCAAACGACAGTCCTTTTCGAAGAAAGTTCAAGCTCGTCATCCTCGTCGTCTTCGTCTTCGTCCTCATCGTCCTCAACCTCGACCTCGACCTCGACTTCTTCATCAGCTTCCAGCTCTTCGACGAGTGACAACAGCGACAGCGGCAGCAGCAGCAAGAAGGATAGTGGACCTCCCATCGGAGCCATTGTTGGTGGTGTCGTGGGTGGTGTAGCTGCCATTGGAATAATTGGAATCATCGTCTGGCTCGTCCTCCGCAAGAAGAAGGCCGGCGCCCAGCAGCCTGCCGCCGCTGCCGCTGCCCCAGCTGGAGCCTACGGCGTTCCTCCTCAACATCCCCCTCCCTCGAGCAATGGCAACGGCGCCTACCCACCCGTCTCGCAGGTTCCCCCTCAAGGCCAACCTTATAACCCCAACTCCGGCTTCTACGACCCCAAGTTTGTCGCCAGCGGTGGCCAGCCCCCTTACAATGCAACAGGCCAGTACCCTCAAAATGGGGGCGGCTACTACCCAGGTTACGGACAGCCACCATCGTCAACTTCTCCAACCCTGTCGCCTGGCGACCCTCGCTCCGCCGTTTCAGGAACCAGCCCTAGCCCGTCCAACATCCAACACCCCGGCTATGCCCAGCCTCCTACTACCATTCACGAAGCGCCTGCGAATCCAGCTCAGGCACACCGTGGACCTATGCATGAATTGGCTTAAAAGTATGGAACAACCAATTACTTATTTGGGCTTGGGGTCATCTTAAGAACCACCTGGATGGCGGAGGTCATGACTGGTATGGACCGAACGGATTGTAGGAAAGCACATGCTATTTCGGCGTTGGGAGGGATTTTGTCGATTTTGAGGTTCTGCGTGTTTTCTGTTACGATTTCTAATACACACCCATAGAGCGTGGCTCTATGTATATATCCCCTCCACGAACTCGATCTTTTATTTGCATGGATGCTTAATTTCACGCTCAGTACAGCTTCCGAATAGACTTGTTGTCTAATTGCTAAAGAGAATAACACGACACCAAATTAGTGGTAGAATAGAGTGTATTAAAGAGAATATTATGCTGTCACTCAATGGCCCCCTTCTACTTGCCAACTTGGAAGGCTACGAATGTTGTCTCATGTAAGTAAGCACTGGACTCTGCGGGTTGCTTTTGGTCATTTGTCGATGTCCTGTTGCATGAAACTCGCCCTGTTGGACTGGAGGAAGCCAGTACCTTGACTTCCCAAACACAGTGAGCCATGCTTCCGCGAGTCTAAAATTTGCGTATATGAATATATGGCGGGTAAGCATCCTCAGCAAAGCTCGAAAAATTCGTAACGGACGCTAGACGAATAGGTCAGTAGACTCTTTCTTGAGAACCAAAGTGAAATAAGCTGGGATAGAAAATTAGTTTGCTGTATGCATGCTTCTCTGAGTTCTATCTGTGATTCTTGAAGTGAAATACTAATTCTATGCCTTTCAATGTCAAAGTCCCGCTCTCTACAAAAGAATGCTCCGTTGAATGAAAGCAATGTACTGGGTATATGTAAACAATAATGGTCTAGTCCGCCTCGTGTTTATTTCCTAAGGGTCATTGGGATTTGTTCGACGTCGGCCCCTCGATCGGAGCTGTGCAGTCTTACGGCTCTATCGTAAGAGTTTCGATTTAACCGCCCACGGAGGAGTGAGATGAGAAATATTTCCTCCATCACGATGTGCTGGTCCTCGTCCGCCCCGGGGTTACTCTTTCCGGCAACTGTGACATTTCCGAGAAGGAGGGAGCAGAGGAAGGCCTGAAACACACGCCGTTAGTAATTATCTTGCTATCTCAAAAAGGGCATAAGCTTACAAGGACCATCAATGGTGTGAGAGCAACAAACGCCCATACCACGCCCATCTAGACGTTCTCAGTTAGTCAAACAGCCTTCTAGGGTTCGATGTAGTGCAATCATACCTTGGCTGAATGCTTAGCTGCTTGCTGGGCGATCGGGTCCATATTCCGGATAGCTGAGAAGTCGCCGCTGGTCTCCAAATTGGAGACGTTGTTGAAAACAGTCGACATAATTGTCAAGCCAATGGTCCCCCCCAATGGAGTGGCAAATGTCAACAGGCCAATAACCGCTGCTCTGCTCTGTCTGAAAATACCGACGCCGTGTAATGGAGAGGCCATCATCCGCAGCCCTCCTCCTGCACCGACAAGTGCCATCATGCCAAAAATGGTTGGCGAGGACTCGGTGTACAAAGCATAGGCCATCATACCGATGCCCACAGCTTCCACAAGGGTCCCGAGGAAAATTGCAGGCCAGGTCATTCTCGGCCATGAAGAGCAGATCATGGAGCACAGAAGAATTCCGACTGCGGCTTGGTCAGAGTGTTGCTCCTTTTCCGTTGAAGATGGGAGACTTACCAGCAATTCCTGGCGTGAAGTATAGAAGTTGCACCCCCGCCTTGTCTGCAGTGTAATCCTTCACGGCGATGAAATAGATGTTACAGTAGTATAGAACCTGTGCTCGAATTAGAGCTGTTTCCAAGACAAGAGACGGAAGGGACACTCACTGCATGCATAGCCATCCCGGAGGTGATCTCGGAGTAGAAGAGCAGCCCAATATCTCGGTGGGACAAGATATCCCAAGGAATCATCGGCCTCTGCCGCGGTAGTTTTTCTGCGAGAAAACTCCCCGGTACCATCAATCTTTCCCAACAAACGAAGGCTCCTATGAAAATGAAACCGAACACCAAGGAAACAATGATGGCAGCTGAGTGCCAGGGGTATGTAGCCCCGCCCCAGGTCAAGGCGAGGATAATCAGTCCAAACCCAACCAGGAAGAGGACTTGGCCTCCAACATCCACGGTTTTGAGCCGGGCAGCCAGTTGGGTCCGTCGGCCAGTCTCAGTTGTTTCGTCAAGCTCGGGGATAGGTTGGGGGCCTAGAAGTTCTTTTCGCAACACCACGAAGGTGATGATGATGGCAGCAAACGCCACTGGCAAATTAATGGCAAAGCACCACCTCCAATTGGCGTTTGTGAGGTACCCTAATAAACAGGTCAGCTTTTCCGAAGTGGTTGCATGGCAGTTCACCTTAAGGCTAGTTACCTCCAATAACAGGTCCTAGAGCATATGAAATGCCGCCGATGAATGAAAAGAGCGTCCAATTTCTGGCATTTTCCTGCAACGACACCCGATCTGCCAGAATCGTGTGAACAACCACGTTTAACCCGGCCGCGGCCAGCCCTTGGAATGCTCGGCCGAGCAGCAAGACGGGGAATGCATGGGTCGGTGCACCAGTGCATAGCGCGCTGCCGATGAGCATCAGGATGATTGAGGCATTGAGGGTCACGTTCCGCCCTAGGATATCCGCCATTTGCGCCCAAAACGGGATGAAGGCCGCAGATGTTAGATTGAAGCATGATACGATCCAGTTCAACTGCGAGACCTCTCCGAAATCACTTGCAATCCATGGCAAAGCGCTGGCGATTCTAGAAGGCCGAAAAAGTTAGTTCGTCAGGTTTTGACTCTGGGGGATGGATCGAATAGTGTGTCTTTACATTGTTGAGTCCAGAGCCTGCAAAGCGAACGGAAACACCAGGCCTAGGATGATCTTCCATCGATACTTTTGATATTGGCTTGCGGCATGGCATTGTGGGCATGGCTCTGCCGATTCCCCAACTTGATGCTCACACTTACTGGGCGAGCGAGAATCGGATCTGAACAGCGAGATGATGTAAGATATCAACATCGCTAAAAGCTTTTGGAGTATCCAAACAGCAGGTAGACTTCAATGTGTAGCAAAAGAATAGAACAATTGTCTGGAATTAACGGTTTGAAATTAGAGAACGGGAGATATTATACAGAGGAAGAATCTATTGACAACGAAACTCGAGGAACGGAGCAGCCTAAATATTCGCTTGACCAAGCTGATGAGGCTATGCCTCTTCGTATGAGAATATCAGTATACATAAGACTGTGGAGTTGATCATCCTGGGCAGGCATCAATTGAATATTTTCAAACTGGAATTGCTCGAATGGACTTCCAAAAATGGGTTGAAGAGCCAATCGATGAGGATATTCTACGTCTTGGCGAAGGCGGACGCCGACCTTGAGGCTTGGAGGTTTGATGGCTATGTTGTACCTCGAATGGATTTCCCAGAGTGGAAGGATTGGCATTTGTTCGAATCGATTGCCTAAATAGGAAAACTTGCACTGGAGATGTAGGGTAAGTCGGTAACATTAGGAAGAAGGATTTGAGAGGCGAAAAGATGGAGAATTGTCTTTGTTTATCATAATAATTCCATGAGATGACTTCGATGGAGACGGATAGTCCTGGATTCCTGGCTGCTTGGACTGCTTGAAGAGGAATGAGTGGACTGGTTGTGATGCCTGGCCGAGGATAAAAATCGACGCTTGAATTCAACAGTAGCTGAACATGAGCCATGTCAAACATCCCGAATCCCGTGAGGCCGAGTCTTTTGTGAACTTAATATTTCTGCCACGCGGGGGCTGTCTGGTTATCTATGTGACCGAGGGCATCATTCGGGCCACGGATCGGGTCCGGAGTCGGCACGGAGACATGGATCTGAGCATCATCGGCTGTGCTGGTGAGCCTTATCGCTATCAGCCTGCAACAGAAATACACAAAAATAGGACACCCGAGCCCTGTACTGGTGAAGGCTCCTGATGGTGCCCAATTATTGAAGCCAAGAATAGCCAGAACAAGCTCAGGCCATCCAGGTGCCAACTCACTCACACTGTAACACTGTAACACATCAGTTTGGGCTCCATTGGACCGAGGTATGGCATCTGTCGGCGACTTGGCTGCTCTTGCTGACAGCTTCCCCTTCTCCGATAATGGGTCTACGTTTCAGTGGCATTTAAATTATACAAAGGTAAGAGAATGGCCTGTTTCGCGATCATGGTTGTCATTATCGCTCGTAAGTGCATCCGCTTCTTGCTTCTGGATATCTGGCGAGGTCTGGCCCCGCGACCGTATGACCTCACATGCGTGGGGTGTTGTCCTGCCCCCAAATGATTGATATTGATGTCTGCCGAAGGCACAGCAGAGCCTAGGTAGATAGCCACATGCCGCTGCGCAGCCTTGCTGACCAGACCTCGAACTGATTAGTTGTCGAGCAGCATTTACTCATATCTCATAGTAGGTAGGTAGGCTCAGTTATGAGCAGGTACAGCACTCAGATAAGAGATAAGCCTTGCAGCGCAAAGAAGAGCACTCCGGTAGTCCCGTGCTGGCTGCAGGCAACGTTCCCCACACTACCTTCTGCCTGGATGGGGGCTGCTTCCTGCATCCATCCGTCAACTGTATTTGAGTGCATTAGTAGCCCGATTACCGACCACTGCACCATGTGCACTAGTACCTCCGTCCACCACATATTCCTTCGGCCTGCTTGATAATACGGCAAGACTGGGTGGCCGTTGGAGAAATAAACTGGAGCTGGTCCCGTCGAGATCTCATCACGTCTTGCCTCCAACAACATCCTGTCGTCCGAAGCGACTTGTTCCACTTAGCACTTTTAGCCCTCTAATGATTCGGCGGGGAGGTGGAGGGTCACAGTCTCAGTCACAGGCTTCATCCGCAGGTGGCGTCCGTGACCGATCCAGCGAGGGCCTTTGCCCCCAACCTTTATTCACATGTGAGCCTGTCTAATTCGCCCAGCGCCAGTCGCCTGACGGTATCATACCCTAACCGATGCTCTGTATAGCCACCGATAGCTGAAGGATGCTCGCTGCCTAGTATAGAGTCTTGGGTGCTCTTGTCTCAGCTGGCGACTGACGCCTCTCATTTCGACCTTGGGAATCAGAAAATATTTGGTCCCTTGGGACAGACTCCCATGTCCATCACCTGGCCGGTAAGAGGAACCACTGCCCGTCATTTCGTTCGATTCTCCGATCCTCTTGCCCACCACTTGCATTGATGAGCTCTTCTCTGCTATCTTCACCCTCCCTGCATTACGTTGCTACCCCAGTCTTGGCTTTGTTCCTAGGTGTCCCAAGCCAGCAATCCTTGTTGGGTCCCCCGTGGAGGTAGGTATACTTTAGCTTGTGTTTCCAGCTAAATGCCAGACCTCTGTCGGTCCTGCGGAGGACCAACATCATACACACACTCCCTCTCTACCCGTCCTTCCCATGTCTCTGCCGCCCCACGTGCCAATGAATCAGCGACCTCGGTGGCTTATGCGAGATCTTCAGCCGGCCTCTGACAAGCTACATGCGGGCATGGTATAGGGGCCGTTGACCATCCCCGGGTTCGTAATTCCCGGGGCAATGGGATCGTTTCGGTTGAGGGTGTTACTGTGAGCGTGATAGCGGTTCCACCAGACAGGATCGGCCATACCAACAACACCTCCCTCCCATCGTTCATATACCTATATCACCTCCTCCTGCTTTCACCCTCTCTACTGTCTGCCTCATTGTTTCACGCTGTCTTTCGGTCATCCCTGTAGTGTATGGATCACTTCACTCCCCATCAACCCCCCAACTGATGCCATAATATCCTTGGTGTGATGCCTGCATATTATCTTCAGGACTGTCACTACTTCTACCGTACCGCTCTCCGCGGCCTCAACATCTGCACCACTGTCTCGCCTCTCCACGCATAAAGAATTCAAACTATCCGAGAAACTAACAACATGACCACTCAAGTCCGAACATTTTGCCTCCCCCAACCTCTTGGTGAGAGGCTTGCAGAGACGCCAGTCTTGATCAACAACACCCCGAGAACTGTTCCAAGACAGACCGATTTCTTCAATCCAAGGGATACGTTCCGGCAGCAGTCGAGCTACAAGAAGTTTCCTATGGCAACAGCAAACAGCAAACAGGATGGCGGCATCACATTTGCCGCCCAAGACAAGTTGCCCAAGCTTCCTATCCCGGAATTGGAGAGTTCCCTCAAGAGGTACCTGAGAGCCTTGAAACCACTACAATCACCACGAGAGCATTCCGATTCACGACAAGCCGTGGAAGAATTCCTCCGAACTGATGGTCCTGAGCTGCAAGAGAAGTTGAGGAACTATGCCCAGGGTAAAAGCAGCTACATTGAGCAATTCTGTAAGTTTTTTTTTCCCGTCTGGCGCCATACGGGATCGTTCCAGACTAATTTCATGAATAGGGTACGACTCATATCTCAATTTTGACAATCCCGTTGTGCTCAACTTGAACCCCTTCTTTCTACTGGAAGATGACCCGACCCCAGCACGTAATAACCAGGTTACCAGAGCCGCCTCGCTGGTGGTCTCTGCTCTCGAGTTTGTTCGCGCCGTTAGAAAGGAGGAACTTCAACCAGATAATATCAAGGGAACGCCATTATGCATGTACCAGTTTTCGCGACTGTTTGGCACCGCCCGGGTGCCTACGGAAGCAGGCTGTCAGATCGAGCAGGATCCTGACTCCAAGCATATTGTGGTTATGTGTCATGGTCAATTCTACTGGTTTGATGTTTTGGACGACAACTCGGACTCGATCATGACGGAGAAGGACATAACCATCAACCTGCAAACCATCATCGACGATGCTATCCAAATTCCCATCCAGGAAGCAGCAAAAGGGGCCCTTGGCGTTCTCAGCACCGAAAACCGAAAAGTTTGGTCTGGCCTTCGAGATGTCCTCCACCAGGAGCCTGGATCAAACAATTCTGACTCGTTGAACATCGTCGACTCAGCTCTCTTCATTCTTTGTCTCGACTACACGGAACCTTCAAGTGTTGCCGACCTTTGCCAGAACATGCTCTGCGGAAGCAGTCTAGTTGAGAAGGGTGTGCAGATAGGGACTTGCACGAACCGTTGGTATGACAAACTCCAAATCATTGTCTGCAAGAACGGTAGTGCGGGTATCAATTTTGAGCACACTGGTGTCGACGGCCACACCGTCTTGAGATTTGCAACCGACGTGTACACAGACACCATTCTCCGATTTGCTCGCTCCATCAACAACCAGGCGCCCAGCTTGTGGCTGTCAACCAGCCCGGATCCTTCCAAGCGACACCCCGATAGCTTCGGAGTTGTGAACACCACCCCGAGGAAACTGGAGTGGGATTTGATTCCCGAGCTTAGCATCGCAGTCCGGTTCGCTGAGACAAGACTGGCAGATCTCATTGGCCAGAACGAGTTCCAGTGTCTTGACTTTGCTGCATATGGCAAGAACTTCATCACGTCGATGGGATTTTCTCCTGATGCGTTTGTGCAGATGGCCTTCCAGGCGGCGTACTATGGACTCTACGGTAGGGTAGAGTGCACTTATGAACCTGCGATGACTAAAGTGTTTTTACACGGGCGGACGGAAGCTATCCGCTCTGTCTCGGAAGAATCAGTAGACTTTGTACAGACATTCTGGGGCGACAACCCTGCTGAGCAGAAGGTTGAGGCCCTGAAACGAGCTTGCCAGAAGCACGTCTCTATGACAAGAGAATGCGCCAAGGCCGAAGGATGCGATCGCCACTTGTATGCGCTCTTTTGTGTTTGGCAAAAGTATGTCAACAACGAAGATAGCGACGACGCCAGCACCAACGGCTATTCGAGCCCCACTGATGGATATTCCGAACAAGGCTCCTTCTCGCCAGTTGGCAGCCCCGACCGGAACTCAACACACTCGGCAGAAGGGGTGGAGGTGAAGCCTACAAGGGACCGAGGGGACAGTACCGCCTCAAGGCTCAGAGATGCCCAACCACTTCCAGCTATTTTTACCGATGCTGGCTGGGATCGTCTCAACACAACTATCCTGTCTACTTCCAACTGCGGCAACCCATCACTTCGTCATTTTGGATTTGGTCCCACTTCTGGCGACGGCCTTGGAATAGGCTATATCATCAAGGATGATAGCTTTTCTATCTGCGTGTCAAGTAAGCACCGCCAAACACGCCGCTTCCTCGATACTTTGGAGAGCTACTTGCTCGAGATTCGTCGCATCTTGAGAATAACCAACCGCAAGTTATCAACGGGCAAAGCGAGCCGTGCTCGCGAAGTTGAAGACGTGAAGCCAAAGCCAGTCAGCCGACTCAAGTCGCGAGGAAGATTGATCACATCCCACGATGGCCTCAGGCCTTTGAGGGGCTTTGGAAGCACCGGTGGTGCCACTTCCCCGACCGAGGAGAGCATCGCATTGAGCGAAGAAGATGACGAGCTAGGTGGATGTAAGTGCCCGCAATTTACCATCTCTTTGTATAGGCAGGAATGTATACTAACAGCACACTAGATGGATTCTTTGACGCTGGGATGCTTTTACAGGCTCTCAAGGCACGGGGCCATCAGCACGCTGAGGCAAAGGCAGCAGCAGAGCGGGCTGCCGTGCAGGCAAGGAGACGAGATGTTGGCAAGAAGTTACGATTAACTGAATATTGATCGAGAATCAAACGATTCATGAGTAAGAATAAATCGCATATAAAGCGTTGATTTTGTCACTTTTTGCATGTAGGCTACTCCTGTATCTATATCTCTTGTTCAATATTTTCATAAATCAAGACGTCGGTTGTAGAGATGTTCAGTTGAGCTACTCATGATGACTGCACCCGAACTTGTTAGAACCTCTTGGTCTAGATGTGGAGACTTTTTATGCTTCCATATGGAATTTTTTTCTTTTTAAAAAAAATCTTCATTGGTAGAGACATGCTGAAGAACGTCATTTACTGGTTTGGAACTATCGAGAAGCTTGGCCCCATTCCAAAATCGGGGGGATCTTCATCGATCTTCCAATTTGGTCCCCATAGAATGGAGCCAAAATCTCGTTGAGAATTTTACAGAGAACCTAGAATAGAGGCGACACTAGGATCTGCAGCATTAAGAGCTACCGCGGAGTTACAGGAAATGGAGAGTAACGATAGAAGTATGAAGTGTGAAGTAGCGTAGAGCAACAATACCATCAGTCGTGAACAGTTCAATGGCCATTCGACTGGAGACAATTACCATCCAAATAAGACGAACAATAAACCAATGTGACGCTGTATTGTGTATTCACGACGAAAAATTCATGAGTCCTAGGACCTATAATCGCTTGGTTCAGAGTAGCCGAGGCGGTGGTGAGGCGCAGAAATGTCATGTCAGCCTGCGACGGGACCTGTGTACTGCAGGTCGTGGCCTGCCAGACAACCCGTCTGGGGAGGGAAAAATCGCTGTGTTTCGAACTTGCCTAATTGGGTATGTTTCTTGGCTGCTTTGATGGCATTAGAGACTGACTTGAGCCAGGCACCTCTATGAATCGAAATCAGGATATTGGTTTACTTGAACAGGCTATCAGGGAGACGAGGAGAAAAATACCATGTACGTTTGCTACAAATAGGCAGTTTGGCCACATACGGCGCATGGATGCAGTGGACAAGACCGGGAGCGTTTGAGCCTCAGTGGGGTGAACAAATGCATACCTACGGTGAGGTGGTGATAGGGAGCACATGCAGGAAGTGCATATTTCCGGAAGTGCGTTTTGAACCGGGCACGCATCAATGCTATGTCGTCATTGATCAATCATCGCTTAATTTTCGCCTATTAGATGGTTGGTCGCCTGCAGATACTGTTACGGCTGAGGTGGCACCGATCTGGATGGTAAGAGAATCTCGTAGTTGTGAATGTTGAAGAGGGTGTGCTCAACGAACCGGTAGCAGCGATACGATAGAATCCCAATACCCTGGGACTATTATAGAACCGTGATATTATAATACGACTCCTAGTATTGGTATAAACCCGTCCTTGGGGAGAGGTTCTAACATTTGCGCTGGGTGTCACCCACCAAGAGGCCCCCACCAATGAGTTGGGCTTCCTCCAGGTTTGCTAAAAGCTGACACAGCAGTTACCAAGGTCTTGTTTCATACGATTCCATTGCACATCTTGGGTAGGCTTATCTGCACAGAGACAGTTGTTCATAGACCTTGGAGTTCGAGACGAGCGGGCAGGCCATCAGCTAGCACCAATTGGTCGTGCATGACGAAGCATTCACAAATGGTCGACGTTGAACACAAAGGACTGAGTAAAATGCCACCACTAACCAGTTGGTTCTGTCTGGTTCCGAAGTTGGCGTCAACTGTGCTGCCCGTTGCCACACCACCCATCGCTAGCCTGATGAGCCTGTTGACCTGGTGGTGCAATAGGAAAGTGCAGATACAACATTACCGCCCTTTCTCTATCTATTGGCCGCTTTCCACAACACCTTTGTCCAGGGATTGTCGAGGTGAGACACACTGACCCGGCTGTGGCAGAGGCTTTCTTCGGTGGATGAACAGCCTTACACAGGTCTAGTAGCGTCGGTTCCAAATACAATTTCTCATAAATGGTCGGTAATTGGGGATGTTTTAGCATTGTCCGACGTGCACTTCCGTAATGAGGCTGGTTTTGTCTAATTGCTGCCAGCCGGGTGTGATGGCTTGGCTGAGGCAGTGACAAAAAACTGGCAAAGCAGGCAGAAAAGAAAGAGGGGCAATCAGACGAGGCACCGAGGGTACCTCCAAGGTTTAGATTTTCGATTGGTGGGGCAGGCGGGTAGGTACCTCGCGGTACCGTCTAGGTGTTGGTGCTCCCAGTGAGACTGTTGGGGGCAGTGTACGGCGGTTGCCTAGGCACCGACCCGGCAGGGAGTAACAGGGCGGTACCTCCAAGGTGGAAGGCTGTAATCTGCCCCGCGGTGATAGCACAGACTGGAAGCTCCTAGATGCCAATGACATCAGTGACTACCGTGGAAGCTCCGTAGAATCCGACCGCATCGCCATCTACCATCCTTGCTGTGATCCTCAGATGGGCTCGGAGACAATGAGCTGGCCAGCGAAGCCAATAGAATTCCGCGCAAAAGGAAAAGAACAAAAGCAACAGTCAACGAACAGCCGTAGCCGTCCATAATCCTGACGCAAAACCAGCAGCCCCCACTTTCAGGCGCCGTCCGCAGGGAGCCTACCTCCTGCTAGCGCCTTCGCCCACCTACCACCGACTTCTCGAACCCCCCTGCAAGGCCCGGTGTGGGGACCTTTGCGTTGAGTAGAAGAGCGCAGAACCGCATCGAATCCCCGCACCTGCATTTATTTATTGTTCCAACCCAAAGCTGGCCAACTCGGATTCCTCTCTCTTCACATCAAACTCTTTCCTCTCTCACCACGAATACATCTTTTCCTTTTCTCGTTGGTTTTCTATTACAGTGAAGCTTCTCTTGCAGCTCTCTGCACTAGAAAGGACAAAACAACCCATCCTTACGCAAGGAATTCATACTTTTCTTCCGTCCCCCCCCCCACCATCTAGAAAATGTCGATGGGTCCAGCGGTCGGTATCGACCTTGGTACCACGTACTCTTGCGTGGGCATCTTCCGCGAGGATAGATGCGATATCATTGCCAATGACCAGGGTAACCGAACCACCCCCTCTTTCGTCGCCTTCACAGACACCGAGCGTCTTATCGGTGATGCCGCCAAGAACCAAGTCGCCATGAACCCCCACAACACAGTCTTCGACGCCAAGCGTCTCATCGGCCGCAAGTTCTCCGATGCTGAGGTCCAGGCCGACATGAAGCACTTCCCCTTCAAGATCATTGAGAAGGGTGGCAAGCCCGTCGTCGAGGTCGAGTTCAAGGGAGAGTCCAAGCAGTTCACTCCCGAGGAAATCTCCTCGATGATCCTCACCAAGATGCGTGAGACCGCCGAGGCCTACCTCGGTGGCACCGTCAACAACGCTGTCGTCACCGTCCCCGCCTACTTCAACGACTCTCAGCGTCAGGCTACCAAGGACGCCGGTCTCATTGCTGGCCTCAACGTCCTCCGTATCATCAACGAGCCTACCGCCGCTGCCATCGCCTACGGTCTCGACAAGAAGATTGAGGGCGAGCGCAACGTCCTCATCTTCGATCTCGGTGGTGGTACCTTCGATGTCTCTCTCCTCACCATCGAGGAGGGTATCTTCGAAGTCAAGTCTACTGCTGGTGACACACACTTGGGCGGCGAAGACTTTGACAACCGTCTGGTTAACCACTTCGTTAACGAATTCAAACGCAAGAATAAAAAAGACTTAGCTACCAACTCTCGTGCTCTGCGCCGTCTTCGCACTGCTTGCGAGCGTGCCAAGCGTACCCTTTCTTCTTCCGCTCAGACTTCCATTGAGATCGACTCTCTCTTCGAGGGTATCGATTTCTACACCTCCATCACTCGTGCTCGTTTCGAAGAGCTCTGCCAGGACCTCTTCCGCTCCACCATCCAGCCCGTTGACCGTGTCCTCGCTGACGCCAAGATCGACAAGAGCCAGGTCCACGAGATCGTTCTCGTCGGTGGTTCCACCCGTATCCCCCGTATCCAGAAGCTTATCACCGACTACTTCAACGGCAAGGAGCCCAACAAGTCCATCAACCCCGATGAGGCTGTTGCCTACGGTGCTGCCGTCCAGGCTGCTATCCTGTCTGGTGACACTTCTTCCAAGTCGACCAACGAGATCCTCCTGCTCGACGTCGCACCCCTCTCTCTCGGTATTGAGACCGCTGGTGGTATGATGACCAAGCTCATTCCCCGCAACACCACCATTCCCACCAAGAAGTCCGAGGTTTTCTCCACCTTCTCCGACAACCAGCCCGGTGTCCTTATCCAGGTCTACGAGGGTGAGCGTCAACGCACCAAGGACAACAACCTGATGGGCAAGTTCGAGCTCACTGGTATCCCCCCCGCTCCTCGCGGTGTTCCCCAGATCGAGGTTACCTTCGATCTTGATGCCAACGGTATCATGAACGTCTCTGCCGTCGAGAAGGGCACTGGCAAGTCCAACAAGATTGTCATCACCAATGACAAGGGACGTCTTTCCAAGGAGGAGATCGAGCGCATGCTTTCCGATGCCGAGAAGTACAAGGAGGAGGATGAGGCTGAGGGCCGCCGTGTCGGTGCCAAGAACGGCCTCGAGTCCTACGCTTACTCTCTTCGCAACACCCTCAGCGACCCCAAGGTCGATGAGAAGATTGAGGCCGCCGACAAGGAGACCCTCAAGACTGAGATTGACAAGGTCGTCGAGTGGCTCGACGAGAGCCAGCAGGCTACCCGTGAGGAGTACGAGGACAAGCAGAAGGAGCTTGAGGCTGTTGCCAACCCCATCATGATGAAGTTCTACGGCAGTGGCGGTGAGGGTGGCGTCCCCGGCGGTGCTCCTGGTGGCTTCCCCGGCGCTGGTGGTGCCCCTGGCGGCGGCCACGGCGGCGACGACGGCCCCACTGTCGAGGAGGTCGACTAAATTTCGAGATACCCCACGCCTCCTCAATCTTTACACCAAGATTGGTAATACTTCCATGATTTGAAGGTTACGGGAATCATGGGTAAACGATTAGACTTTGCCTTTTTATATTTTGCGATGCATTTCACGGTTAATGACTAGGGAAAAGCTCGGTGGTTATGTATTTTAATGAATTTCGCTGAATCAATAAACGTTCAGTTACAAAGAACCTGATTGTCCCTTTTATATATGTGAATTGGTGAATTTGCATGTGATATCTAAGTCGACTAAACTCCCTACTAGGTACATTGGGACAAAATCGTGTTATTGTTTTGGTCAATTAGCAATACTCACCGATGACCCAAACACAATAGCTAACATAATGGTCCGATGGAGTGAGCAGCACAGGGAGAGCAATCAATGTGTTTTAGTCGTGACAAGCTTTTATACAGTTTGATGGCCCCAAGGGTCGTAATATTACAAAGTATCTCAATATATCTGAGTTTGACGACATCCACCCATCCTATGTTGATGGATTGGCATATCCCAAGTCCTTCCTGATTTGATTCCGTCGCTCGCTCTCCTGTTTCCGCCACTCGTCATCGTTGACATTGGTCTGGAACCCTTGCGAGAAGGCTAGGCCGGGCGGCAACCTCTCGGGCCTGGACTCCCACACGTCCTCGCTGCTGTGGCGGCCGGGCGCGTAGTACTTGCCGTGCTCCTTGTTGCGGTAGTGCTGGCGGACGGCGTCGGCCTTGGCCTGGCCGGTGTGGGACTTGGTGCGCATGCAGAACCAGAAGTCGTCCCAGTGGTCGGAGCAGGAGCGCATCTCGCCGTGGCGGTAGACGGCGTTCCACTGGCCGCCGAGGGAGTTGCAGGACCAGGCGAGGTCGAAGGCCTGGCGGCAGGACATCTCGGTCGGGAGGAGGGCCTCGGAGACCGGGCCGCGGGGCGGGGCGTTGGGGGTTTCCTCGGGGGTGCGGGAGGATTTGAGGGATAGCCATGATGTTAGGGAGGATCCTGAATCGGAGGTGGCATCTGTTGAGGGCGGCTTCTGGGAGCTGGTTGTGGAGGGGGATGGTTGGGATGCTGAGGAGGCGTCGGCCTTGAAGAGGTCGTAGAGTTTTTGGATTTCGGGGTCGGTGGATTGGCTGGGGGGTTGTTCTGTAGGCGCGGGTTTCGCCTCGGCAGGTTTTGGTTCTGTGGAGGGAGTTGGAGGTTTATCGGAGGGCTGCGATGCCCAGAGCCAGCCCATGGTGAAAGATTGTGGTCGTTATGTTGGGATATCTCTCTCTAATGGCCTGGCAGCGCAATATGTAGGTGGTATTAAAGTCTAAGGATCGCAGGAAAGGACTGGGTGGATGTTGTCGCAAGAAACGCGGGGAAGGGCTGGATGTATGTATATATCGAGGCTCGTATGAGTGTTGTGTTCAGGCTGAAATATGCAGGAATGGCCAATCGGAGCAACAAGAACAATGGTTTTGGAGAGATAAAGCGTCGACGTTGATTATCAGCACGATCATTGGCCTTCTTTTTTTTTGCAGATCGCCAATGGCGTCCTGAAAGGGCAAGTTGGGTAAATGTCGGAATAATTAATGCCCTTGGCCGTGCGATACGCTACATCACTGACTATCTGCTACTCTGCTGGGCTTGTGAATGGTTGATGATGAACAGTAATGAAGACAAGCCAATGGTCATTACAATTATTCTGTTATTTGTTTAATTACTTTTATTGATTATCGTGATGTCGAAGCCTTGGGAGAGTCGATCTCGATGCATAGGGCTGGGTCGCAAGCGCACTGAGTGGTTCGAATGCCCAAAAACCGATGACCTCATTGGTCCATAAATCAATAAGTCGTAAGGTAGCAAGCAGCAAGCAGGTTAGTTAAGGCAGGAGAAACCCGTTCCGGTGCCTTCCTACCTCAACCTACATAGTACCTGGTAATTCTCTCTTCTCCTCCCTCAACTATTTGTAAATAGTCCCGGCTGCACATGGTGAGAGAGTCGCCATGTTTCGCCTGCGAGGGGTTGCAACCGCAACAGTGAGACCATCTCTTGCGACGAGACCTCGGCTTACTAGCCCGGGCCTTTTCGCCTTCGGCCGACGCGCGGTAGCTCCCGTACGACTGACGAGCAGAGTATGGGAAAGCACCGCCAGTTCTCCAAAGTCTGGAGAGAAGGAGGATGGACATATCGCAGTCAAGTCGAACGAGTCGATTCTCTTCTTTGACAGTATGTCGACAACCAATTTTGTGCTTATGAAGATTGACCAGCTGAAGAGCATGAGTGCTGACTCCATGCAGATATCTTCCCTCTGAAATTGAGCACCATTCTAAACCGGCCATGGAAAACCAATCACGATGTGGCCGACTTGCTGCAACGCTTTGAGAGCTCAAGCTTGGGGACTCTGGATCCCATCAGGCTTGTCAAGACTGCTATCCCTCAAGACATGGGCATGAAGGTCACTGAGATTAACCCGCGACTGAAGGATGGTGGTGCCTTCGTGAAATTTGAGCATGAGGCTTCTTTGGACCCGGCGGAGATTGAGCGTGAGTGAAACCTGGTGAATTACTGGACCATTTTGTGGCAGCACACTGACTTGTAATATTAAAGAGACTCTTATGGATAAACTCAAAGCAAATCCTCTGAGACCTTGGTTCAGCCCGTTCCGCGGGATTCATGCACGTCTTGTGCGGGGAACGCCGTGGCTAGAGGACCTCTATAGGTATCCCTCAAGCTTTGTCAGAGTCGAGTTCGTCACCAATGAACCAGGCACAACTCCGCAAGAGCTGTCAGAAGAGACGCTGTATCAACTTTTCAGAAAATACGGCAAGATTGCTGATATCATTCCACAGCCACAAGATAGCAAGGTGACGCCAAGATATGCTCATCTAAGCTTCCCCTTGCTGAGAGATGCCATCATGGCTCGTAACTGTATGCATGGATACATCGTGGGAGAGACCGTCGGGGGTGGGTTGAACGGAACCCGACTGCGGATGTCCTATGATAAGCGTGCGAAAACGAATAGTATCTGGGACTGGCTCACGAATCACCCACGCATCGTTATTCCTGTCCTGGCTGCTCTCCTAGCCGGCATTTCGGTCATCATTTTTGATCCGATACGCCAATTCTTCGTCAAGCTACACATCCAGCACTCATTTCAGCTGTCAGATTACAAGATAATAAAGTGGTTCAAATCCCAAACCGGCAATTTCAATCTTGGAAGGCAAAACACAGCGCGCGATGATCTGAAAACTGTTTGGACACATCGCAGCGACCTTATTTCCCAACTCCAAAGTTGGCTTGATGGCTCTTCAGATACTTTCATTGTCGTTATGGGTCCAAAGGGTTCCGGGAAGAAAGAAATGGTTATGGACCAGGGTCTGAAAGGCAGAAAGAATATCCTTACCATTGATTGCCGTCCTGTTATTGAAGCTAGGGGAGAGGCCGGCACCATTCGTAAACTCGCGAATGCAGTCGGGTACCGGCCCGTTTTCTCCTGGGCGAACAGTATTAGCAGTCTCGTGGACCTGGCTGTTCAAAGCACGACTGGTGTCAAGGCTGGATTTTCCGAGACTCTCGAGTCTCAACTCACCAAGATCCTTTATACCACAAGTGCAGCGCTGAAGGATGTTGCTCTATCGAGACGATCAAAGAAGGATAAGGATGCGGATCTGTCCGATGATGCCTATTTGGAATCTCACCCCGAAAAGAGACCAATCCTTGTCATTGACAACTTTTTGCACAAGGCAGACGACCAGGCTGTCGTGTATGAGAAGATTGCGGAGTGGGCGGCGTCTATTGTTCAAAACAAGATAGCCCACGTCGTATTTCTCACAAACGATTCCTCCTTTACCAAACCGCTCTCCAAAGCGCTACCGGATCGAGTATTGCGGGAACTTTCTCTTGGCGATCTTGATCCCAAGGTTGCTAGAAACTTCGTCCTCGGCCGCCTGAATGACCACGAAGAAGAAGTGGCCGAAAACGAGAGCGACGAAAAGGATGGCCAGCCTCCTAAGCAGCGAAGGATCGACTATAGGGGCTTGAACGCCAGTATTGAGACAATGGGAGGTCGGCTGACAGATCTTGAGTTCCTGACTCGCCGTATCAGGGCCGGACAGTCCCCCCAGGAAGCAGTTGAAGAAATTGTTGGCGAGAATGCCACTGACATTGTCAAAATCTTCTTGCGTGGAAAGAATGGCGACGATGAGAAGAAATGGTCAGTCCAGCAGGCCTGGCATCTCATCAAGTCTCTTTCCCAGGGATCTAGTCTCCGCTACAACGAAGTCGTTCTTTCAGCTCCGTTCTCTTCGTCTCTCTCGCCAGGGGCCAAAGATGCTGAGGCTGCCCTCGAGGACTTGGCCAACGCAGAACTCATCTCAATCAATTATCACCTGGGACGGCCACAGACCATCAAGGCCAGCAAGCCTCTGAACCAAGCTGCGTTCCAGCTTATTCTCAATGACACGGTTCTTAGGGCCAAAATGGAGCTTGCTAATATTACCGAGATGTCAAAGGTTGAGGCAAAAACCATCGAAACTGCGGAGAATGAACTCTCACTCCTGGGACACCTTCCCAAGCAAACTCGCGAAACATCGTTGCGAGTCTCATACCTCCTAAAGAAACTGGAATCCAGCCAGCAAAAGATCACAGACTTGGAGAGAGAAATGGGCGAGTTGAAGCAGATCCTGAGGCAGGAGCATTAGGATAGGCGTTGGGACGAGCCGAAGACTCATCACCCTCACGAACGGGAACTGGGGTGGCTGGACGTTGTGCAACTCTGCTTAATGAATGTACATATATTATCATCCTCCCTATAAAAAAATGATTTTGCAGACCTATGGAGTGAGAAATCGCTTATTCCACCTTCAAATAACGTCATGAGATTGTTCGAGTTTGTTAGACAAAGAGAATATGAAGCTAGTAATAGATGTTCGTCGTTGGAGGACAACGGGTTTTATCGTGAAAACATATATGTGCCGTTCGACACGTGGTATCAACAAAGTCAAAACAGGTAAATCAACTATTCCCCCCTCCCAGAAGTCCTATTCGCCCCGGCAACGGCCAATGATAGTAGAGAAGAAGATGCCGGCCAAAATCCCGTGTGTTGAGCCGCTCGGCTTGTATTTTCGTCAAGTGATTTGTTG
This sequence comes from Clonostachys solani, assembly GCA_902141235.2. Lineage (NCBI taxonomy): Eukaryota > Fungi > Ascomycota > Sordariomycetes > Hypocreales > Bionectriaceae > Clonostachys > Clonostachys solani. The sequence continues at coordinate 639,318 of CABFOC020000097.1, forward strand.
CGATTGTTCAACCCATCTGGGTGTCATCGGGTGATTCCCCAGATGCTCGAGCGGGCACCTCGCAGGCTTGGGAGAAGAAGATGCGGGCGTTGGTTTTTGACTCGTTTGTTATGCTGTAGTAGTTGCCTGTGCACATGAGCAATATTAGTCAAAGAAAGTCACCTTTTTTTCTTTTTTTTGTAGATGCAAAATCTCACCTCTATGAACGAACCACTGACCACCAGCGGATATGCGGAATTCGGACTCGTTGACAGTGACGGTGACCTTGCCGTAGTGGACGAAGAAGACCATGTGCATTTTTCTCGAGTTCTTCGGCCTCTTCTCAGTTCCCGGGGGTAGATCGACGATGCCGGCGCCCATGAAGGGCATTGTGAGAGTCTTGGCAAAGCGGAAAGTGGCATCCTTGATGTCCTTGGTCTGAACAGCCTCGGCTGACACTGCAATGAGGTCTTCATGGATGGGGACCTGTTCGTCGTCGGCGGGCGGATGAGTTTCGTACTCGGGCTCCCACCCCATGACCTCGCCAAAGACCTGGCCCGGTTCTGATTCCCACTTGTCGGGCTCCTCCTCCTCGTCGACTGCCTTGAGCTGCCTGGATTTCCCCTTCAGGCGTCCTCTTCCGCGAGGCCCACGTCTCGTGCCAGCGGGCTCGTCATCAGCATTCCGCACGATCCCCTTCATCGACATGGACACAAACCCGCGGTCATTCGTGAACATGTCGTCGAGCTCCTCCACCTCCTGGATGACCTGGTCGCCAGCCCAGTAGTTCAGCGGTCGGTACGAGTGTCTGCCTGATCTGGTCTGTACTATAGCGTCGGGATCACGCTTGACGGAAACCAGGCCGCGGCGCTTGGGCAGAGGAGGGCCCTTTTGCAGCGCCATGAACGACTGTTCTCCCGCATCTCCGTCTGGGACACTGACTTTCGGTTTCCGGCCTGGCCTGCCCCTCGGCTTCGTTGCTGCTGGTGCTGCTTTTGGCGCTGCCTCGGCAGGAGGAGGTGCTGCCCTAGCAGTTCCATTGACTCGTTGCTTTTTGGTTTGCCGAGGCGCTTCCTCTTCCTCCTCCTCTGGTTCTGCAGCTTCCTGACTACTGTTGGAATTCCGGGGCGGTCTCCCCCGGGACTTTTGTGAGGGTTGTGATCCGGCTCCTGCCGTTTTGTTGGCTGCTTTTGGAGGTCTTCCTCTGCTTTTCTTTGCAGATTGCTGTGGTGCCGCGCTGGGGGTGTTGGACCTGCGGTCTTCAGATCTTGGTTCGGATTCGGGGAGTGAGGTCCTGGGCCTTCCACGCTTTCTCTTCCCTGCCGCTGGTTGGGGGGCTGGAACCTCCTCCTCCTCCTCCTCCTCTTCATCATCATTCTGCGGGCCAGCTGACTCGTCGTAAGTGGGAGCAACTTCTACTTCATCGTCGTCGTCTTCTTCTTCCTCTTCCTCTTCTTCCCGTGATGCCTCCAAACGGCTCCCTAGATTGCCATTGAGTCTCCCGCGCCCCTTGGCGATGGCTTGGAAATCGATGTTACGCGTTACTGTCGCATTCCTACTGCCACCGTCCGGGGAAGAATCTTGACCGGGATACGTGGGCGCACGCCCCGCGGGAACGCTTCTCTTGGTTGGCGACCGGGTTTCGGAGGGCGACGGCTGAGGCCTGCGCTGCGCTCTGAGTATCGTTTGAGGTCCGGGTCCAGCACCTACGGGCTCGTGTTAGCTATTTGGGTCATCGTGGACGGCTTGGTCTGGAGGCGGCATTCGCGCACTGTTGGTGATTTCCATATCCTCGCTCCCCGTGTCATTGCCGCCATCTTCCTCATCCTCGTCGTCCTCGTCGTCCTCGTCATTAGCGTCGTCGCCATTGGGCGATCCAGACGACTCCCGCCGCGGTGATGAGAAGATGTCCTCGAGTGGTTGGAAGCCGTCCTTGTCTACCTTGTTTGTGGTGGGGAGGAATACACCAGTTTTTCTATTCCACAAGAATCAGCACTCTCTCTTTCATTTATCTCTTTTGCTCCCCCCGGCGCATGGACGCCTGACGGCTTCTTGTGTACATACCGGCCTTGCACTCCAAGCTGGTGGAAAGCTTGGGGTTCTGAGGACTCACCGCGCCGCCCACGGGGAGCCATGGCGATCTAGCTGTGGATTGCGCTGAGGGTATGATCTAGATTAATATTTCTGCATGCGCGGGCGACTGTCGATATCGTGATAGAATTGCAGCGCCAGAGGTCGCGCAAGGTTTGGAAGGTTGTGAGGGCATGCGCATGAGGAGGGACGCAGATCAACAAAACAAAGGCGGCATGTGTGTGGTGTTGCGACTAAGCTAGGGACCTGTAAGCTGGGGGGACGTACGGCGAGGTTACAGCAGCGAAAAGCCCAATTCCACAGACGCGACGTGCTGTGAGACACTAAGCAAGCTGCACCAACAGAGTCAACACACCACTAGAACCACCTGGTGCAGGGGGCTTAGGCTGGCGTTGATTTGCAGAGCCCCTCCGCTGTAAGACACGGCGGCTCAGGAACGGTGCTAAGCTATCGGAGATCGTCGTCGTTCCAAAGTCAATTTAATTTTCCATAAGATACTAGATGGCTATAACCATTGGGTAATCTTTGACTAACAGCACTATTCGCATGGTATTATTGACAACGTTATTGTATTCCGTCCTCTCAAAAAGCACATCTTCGACCGTTGCACCTGTTGGGATCAAGGGTCCCCACCCATTGACTGGCCAGACAACCAACCCGCAATCAATTAACCAAGTCTTGTCCAACACGCTTTTTTTCTCTCCAACGCGTCAAGCTCCAGCCACACGCGTTGTGGGGTGCCGATCAAGCAGCGACAAGCACCTCGACATATAATTTGATCTTGCACCCCAACTCTACATCTTCAACCTCGCTTCCAACATAGAATTCTTAGAATACCCTCTACGGAACAGCATTGGATCTCGAATTACCCCAAAATCACAGCGAACGAACGCATTGACCCGCCGCAATGGACGAACCTCAAACAGAATCCCAGGCCGCCGCCGTCGACGAGACGCAGCTCCCCAACTCCGACACCTTCATCCCCCCATCCGTGCCCAGAGACGCCCTCCTCTCCGGCGCATCCTCCCGCTACTTCTCCCCCGTCCCGGCCTCCCTGAAGCCCTCGACCCCAGGCGACCCCTCCACGGCGCCGCCCTGCTGCCTCGGCGTCGACGAGGCCGGCCGCGGGCCCGTCCTCGGCCCCATGGTCTACGGCGTCTTCTACCTCCCCGTCCCCCTCTCCGACCCCCTCCTCCGCACCGCCCACCACTTCGACGACTCCAAGGTCCTCACCCCGGCCGTCCGCTCCTCCCTCATGCGCGCCCTCTGCACCCCCTCCACCGACCTCCACGCCTCGTGCGGCTGGGCCACCGCCTCCCTCTCCGCCCGCGACATCGCCGCCAACATGCTCAAGCCCGCGGCCCCCTACAACCTCAACGCCCAGGCCATGGACGCCACCGTCGACCTCATCCGCTCCGTCTACGCCCTCGGCGTCAACGTCACCGAGATCTACGTCGACACCATCGGCCAGCCCGCCGCCTACCAGGCCAAGCTCCAGCGCGTCTTCCCCACCGCCCGCGTCACCGTCGCCAAGAGGGCCGACAGCCTCTACCCCTGCGTGAGCGCCGCCTCCGTCTGCGCCAAGGTCACCCGCGACGCCGCCCTCGAGGTCCTGTACGACGCAAGGGGCGAGCCTGCCGCCGCCGGCGAGGGCATGGCCTGGGGGTCCGGGTACCCCTCGGACGCCCGCTGCGTCGGGTGGATGAGGGGTAATATGCACCCTGTCTTTGGTTGGGGGGCTGAGTGTCGCTTTAGCTGGGGCACGGCCAAGGATATGTTTGAGGGCAAAGGGGACAGCGTCAAGGTGGACTGGCCGGTGGAGGACGACGGCGAGAGCAAGCTCACTGATTTCTTCGTTTCTGGGGACAATGGCGGCGAGGCAGATGAGCTCGGGACTTGGTTTGGGAGCTCGACGGGCCTGGAGGCGTTTTAACCGGTAGTCTTACTTAAGGCATGGCGTTTTGGAGCAAACGACGTATAGATCATCACAGCGAAGGCCAAGTTTGGCGTTGAAGGGAGGGAATGTTTGGAAATTTGAAAGCTTTTTGTTTTTATGGTCAATTATGTATTTGCAGCTCACTGCTTGGACCAGGATGTGCTCAACAATGTTAAACAGCTATAATTATTACATCAAAAGTCATCATCCTCGGTGGATGCGTTGGTCTTCTTGCCCCTGCTGTCCAAGTTGTCCAGACCAATGTCGTCGCTGGTGCTGTTGCGGTTGGCGGGGACGCCGACGGCCTGTCTGCCGCCTTCGGAGTTGATGATGTATTCACGCAGTCTCGCCTTGCCAATGTCAAGGCCCTGGGTGATGGCGGCATTGCCCATGTGCATCATAGGACCAATGAGATTGAGGGTGTAGGCCACATATGTGCCACCTGCAATGAGGAGGAGGAGCAGGATCAGGACTGGGTTTCGAAGAACTGTAAAAGGCGGTTAGTAACAATGCTCAGTTGAGTTGGTGTGCCAAACGTTTGATGCTTACCAGTCAAGATCTCGTTCCAGCCAAGGGCAAGGAGGAGCATGTAGAAGTACCAGGGGATCTGAGCGACTCCACCAATTGCGCTTCGCTTGGCTTCCACGAAAACACCATCTGCGGTCTTCTTGAACCGCACAACCAAATCCTGTCGCTTGCTCTCGCTGAGCACAGTGGTCTCTTCTTCGAGGCTCTTGCCCTCCTCTTCGTCAACACCTCCGATGGGTGTCAGGTCCTCTTCATCTCCAGCTTCAACTCCAGAAGGCTGCGGGCCAATAAAGGAGATGAGGTCAGGCGGGGCGTAGGTAGATGCGAGCCTGAATCTCGACAGCAGAGGAATGAGCTTGAGAGTTGACTCCCTGGCCTTGGTGTAAATACCCTCGATATCGTCGGTAGGACGCCATATCCTTGGCACTCCAGCCTCATCGTAGCGGAACTTGTCCTCGAAGTTTTCGCGGAGCTTCAAGAGGATGTTTCCTTCCATGACCTCTTCGTCAATCTTGTCCCGCAGAGCTACCCAACTCTTGCGACGTAAGCGCCAAGTGCCAACCTCGACCTCCTCATCACTAGCATCGAAGCTCTTTGCCCGGTCAACAAATCGTACCTCAGCCTCCTTGACAATGCCAGTAAACACGGTCCAGATTCTGTCCCAGAGATCCTTCTCTGTTGCAGACTTTCCTTCGGCTTCAGAAGCATCGGAGCCGGCCCTACCGGATCCAAGCTTGTTGAACTCCACGCCGATTGCTTCGCCGAGTCGGGATTTGACCCATCTCTCCACGCGCACAGCCAGGCGTCGCATTTCTTCCTTGCGAAGTTTTCCACTCACTTCATCGAGTTCCGACTCGAACAGCACATATTGGGACTTGAAGTTGGTCCAGGGCACACCTTCGATCGCCAGACCCTGCGCCTCAGTCTTGAAGATTTCGAGCGTCTTCTTCTTCTCGTTGGACACGATCTCGGCAAATTCATAGGCGCCGCCTGCTTTCTGTCCTGCCTTGACCTTGTTGGAAACGGCCTCGCTGAAAGCAGCAACACCAGCCTTGTGTGCGGCAGTGAGCTGCCCCTGGTACAGCGCCTTGAGGCGGGTATCGATCTTGCCCTCCAGCTCTTGTCTCTTGCGGGTGTAGACGCCCTTGTGGTACCGGCTAGCTTGAATCTCAAAGGCTTTGATGGCCGCTACCCTGGCCTTGCTACCGGAAGGTCCTAGGTCCTCAAGGACCGTAGGCTTGCCCAGTCTCACTGCTTCGGCCTGCTTCTCTTCGAGCGGCGAGATGACGTTGTCAAAGGTGACGAGAACCTCTCGAGAGATCTCGTCGCATCGGAATTGGGCGAGAAGCTCTTGCTGCGTAGGAAGATCGAGATCCTTATTGTTCACGATTTGGTCCCAAACTCCTTCTGCGTAGACGGAGAAACCATCGGCAGGGATTCTCCTGTGGTACTCGGGCAGGAAGAGGCCGCCCTCAAGCTCGTTCTCGCTGCGACTGCCCTTACTGCGGTGGCCAGCGGTGAATCTCGAGCCAAGAACCTGAACCTCGCTGACGAACTTCTCGCCCTGCAGAATCTTGTGCGGTAGTGCGGCGAAGCCGAAATCAAAGTAGTCCTCAATACGGGACTTCTCGAGCCCCTGGGGTTTGGAAATAGACGACCAGATCTTGGTCAGATCCTGGATCAAAGTCTCTCGAAGGTTAGCAAGAGGAGTGGTGCCGATATGATCGCGGATAACGAAGAAGAGAAGCGACCGGGGGGTAGACCTGATGTAAGTTGTTAGAAATATTAGGCCGTCACCGCCCAAGGCGACATGCACTCACTGTTTGTCCTTGAGAAACAGCTGAAGGTTGACCTCGAAGACAGTCTTGAGCAGACCCATGTTTGCGCCCTGATATAAGCCGACTTGGTGCTCCCAAATGTTGAGCAGGAGAACCTCGCTTGTGGCCAGCGCAAAAAGCGCGCTCTTCCTCTCGAAGTCCTGGTCCTCGCCACGTTCTCGGCCGTCAGTCCCCTCGACGTCCATGACCAGGATGTTCTCCGCCATCTTGGTTCCGGCACTCTCGGTTCGCTTGTTCTTGGACAGCCAGATACCCTTGGTGGTCTGCTGGCGCTGAGTCTCGGACATGACGGAGAATTCGGTTCCAAAGAGATTGTTCAAGAGGGTGGACTTTCCGGTGGACTGCGACCCGAAGACGGAGATGAGGTGGTAGTTGAAGCCAGCTTCGGCCACATGCTCGAGTTGGAGGTACTCATTGAGGTTGGTGCTGCGGATTGAGGTTCGGGTCAGTCAAGGAAGGGCGGAGGGCCGGTGCGCGGTTGACATACTTGAATTCCTTGTCCTCGTCAATGACCTGTACGCCATGCATGAAGCTGCCAGCAGTCGGCTGGTCGCCGACTCTTGCCATGTGGCCATTCATTTGCGCAAGTTGGGGGGAAGCTCAGCTTCCAGCTCCAGCATTAAAATTAATTAGAGGTGGCGGGAGGCGGGAGAGCGGGATAGGTAGGTAAGGAGAAAGGACAGAACGCAAGCTCAACGAAGGAGAGAAACTTGGCTCGAAGCTCTAATTCTGTGCTCGGGTGGCAGCGGTGTAGGTAGCGAAGGGACAATGTCCAGGGCCGACCTCCCTTGTTCAGGCCAGGTTAATATACGGATGGGATGGTATAAGAGGGACGGTCCAACAAACCGCCAAACATGACATGTAATATGTGTTCATGTGGGCTGGCCAGCTGCTGGGGCTGGGGACTTAGCATGTTGTGTGGCGGGCAAAGGAGCAGCGAGCAAGGGTCAGGCGTGGCGGGGAGCCAGTCCGAGACCCAACCTTTTTCCGCCTCCGAGGCCCCTCGAGCCTCTCCATACAATTAGGACAGCTCGAGCTGCGAATCGGACGGGAAAGCCTCCAAACTTGCTGCGCCGGCCATGACGTAGAGGTGCTAGCATCTTTTCGGCGCCGTCTGTTGTCTAAGTAGGAGCTGGGCGCGATTGTGTCAAGTGAGCTGATCCTAGGGGTCTGCGCTATTCTGGTGCGCTGGCACGACAGAACGTGACCTCTGTCCGACTGACCAGCGCTGCCTCTGCCTCTCTCTTTTATTTCATTACTACCATCAGCCTGGACGCCGTCACACACTCGCCAGTCAGTGATGATAAATCTTCACTATCGCCCATTAGTCCTCCTGCCTGCTGTGCCTGTGTACACTCGAGGCAACTGGCCCCCACTGCCTGGCTGATCCAGCACCACATAATCATTACCTACCAACTATGTACTGCCTAGTAATATATCATATATGCAGGTACATTGAGTGCCACATCAAATAAGAACCACCACCAGCCACAGCGCGAATTTGGATTTCCATATTCAAACGTGACGTCTCGCCGTTATATCTGCTGCTCTGGGACCTGATCTTCGCTCTTTTTTTGCCCCTCCTCCTCGCATTCCGCCCATTCTATACTTGCGTGTTTACCAATCGCCAACATGTTGATCACAGAGTCTTTTGCCGATGTGCAGACCGTTGCCAATGGCAAAGAGAGCACCATGCGTATGCTCACCCCGCCTCAACCCCTCCAACAAAAATAGCCCCAAAGCTCATCACATGCAAATGCAAAACAGGCATCTATGTCTTCCACCCGACCATTCCAGGCTACCCAAATGCGTATGCAGATTCGTCTTCATCTCCCTCCCAAGGCTCTCCGTTCACTCTTGAACTGACCAGCAATCCTTTCATAGTCGCTTCCCTGGCGTGGCTCTCTTCAGTGAGATCTATCAAGGTATGATGGACACACTGTGCAATGGTTAAACATCAGCCTGCCTATCAAACCCCAACTTACTCTTGTCGTTGATCAAAGTCACTGGCCCCGTTGCCAGATTCGCCCGTCAAATCGCCGGGCATGGCTACATCGTAGCCGCCCCATCCTCCTACCATGACTTCGTAGGCCCGGAGCCTCTGGCGTATGATGCCGCCGACACAGACCGCGGGAATGACTTCAAGATCAAGAAGGTTCGGCATCACAAACCATTTTAGCTCTCACGCTCCCTACTCCCCAACTTACACAAACCCTCCAGACCCTCGAGTCCTATGACGCCGACTCATACAAGACCGTCGACCACCTCCTGAGCCTCCCAACCTGCACGGGACTCATCGGCTCCACGGGCATGTGTCTCGGCGGCCACCTCGCCTTCCGCGCAGCAGTACGCCTCCCCCCATTGCCCAAACCCTCATGAACCTCCTCCCATCCTCCCTCCTAACTCCCAACCAGCTCGACCCCCGCATCACCGCCAGCGTGGCCTACTTCGCAACAGACATCCACTCCCGCACCCTCGGCCCCCACGAGGCCCGCAACACCTCCCCGGACCCTGCCCCCTCCAGCAACCACACCCTCGACCTCATCCCCCGCCTCGCCCACGCCGAGGTCGCCATGATCTTCGGCGTCAAGGACACCCACGTCGACGGGCCCGGCCGCGACCTCATCCGCTCCAAGCTCCGCGACGCCGGCGTCACCGCCAGCTTCCACGAGTTCGCCTGGGCCCAGCACGCCTTCATCCGCGACGAGCTCAGCAAGGGCCGCTACGACCCGGCCGTCACCAAGGTCTGCTTCGAGATCCTGCTCGAGCTCTTCGGCCGCGCCCTCAAGACCGACCTTGGAGCCAAGGACGGCCGGGTCGCTCCTCCCGAGCACGTTTGCTAGAAGTGTAAAGTCAAAGTATGAGAATGAAACTGAAACTAGTAATATTCCTTGACAGCTCACATCACCAAGTGAAAGATCCACGACGTAGCTCATGTAATGGCGTATGATGTAGAAGAAAGGTAGTTTATTGTCCATATTCAGTCTGTGTAGATAGGCCGTTCTTCTTTTCAGGCATAAGCGGAGACATCTCGGCTCCTGTGTTGAATACTAATAAAAAAATGTTACATGCCACGACATATCTGTCGTCTTAACCAAGGGGCATTTCACCATAGAATAGAACATAAAAAAAAAGGCGGTCAAAAACAATTCAAACAATCTATCCTTCCTGGACACCGTTGTATACCAAAATGCAGCCCGGGCAAAAAGCAGAAATCTATTTCCTGCAGCCTATCGAAAAAAAAAATCGATATTTTGTTTATAATCATTCCTCATCATTGTTTTGCCCAAGGCTCACCATTAGCGCTGGCCTGCGGGAGGTGGTGGCCCTTGGTACCCAGGGGGGTATCGCTGCTGTCCTTGCGACTGCTGCGACTGGCTGGGATGAATGGATCCTTGTGTCTGAGTGGCTGATAGGCCGGCTCCGTGGGTGGACTGATATGAGGTGGTGGGATACAACCCCATCTGGGCCTCCTCATCGAAGAAGTCCCTGCGGCTATGCGTTGGCGAAGCCGGGATGGCTGCTCCTCGAAGGCTCGCAGAGTGAGCTGGCAGTGTATCACCGGCCTTACGACGACCGCCACCGGTGCTTGCCCGCTTCACTAGATCATTTCGGGGAATATCCAAGGACATCGACCGACCATTGTCGCCATCAGGGTGCAGAGTGTGGTTGTCCCAGTTGGTACCTGTACCGGCCATTTCAACCACTGGAGGACGGGCGCTAATGTTCTCAATAGCTTCTTCCTCCTTCTTGTCCAGGGGAACAAAGCGAGCTTCTTCCTTCTTCTTTGAACTGTCATCGCGTGCCTTTGTAGCGAAGTCATCCGAAACGGCAACAGAGTATGTAGGATTGCTAGGGCCGCCAAGAGCATCAGCACCACCGGCAGGGCCATAGATTGGGATCTTCTTCAAAGCAGTTGCCAAGGCACAAATGAACTTGGAGCGGCGAGTAGCCCTAACCATCTCGTTGTTCCAGTTAGACTTGTGCATGATGGAGAACTTGAGGGTGAGCTTGTCAAGATCGTTGACGCCACCAATACCAATGGTGAAGTTGGGCTGGAAGTCGCGCGAGTTTTCGGGTGACCGGACAAAGCCTTCCATCTCCTGGCGCAAGAGTTCAATCTCTTCAAATGTAGTGTCGAAAGACACGTCAATCGCAATGCTCTCAGACATGGCCTTACTACGGGTGATGTTGTCAACCCACAGGTTGTTGAGTTGAATGTTGGGCACCTATACGTCCTGTTAGTCAACCCACGGAGCGCGAGGAGCGGCGCGGCATACCTGAGTGATCTGGCCGGTAGAGGTGCGAGTGAAGACAGTGTAGAGAAGGGAGATTCTCTCGACGATGAGCTGAACGTCGCTGATGTAGACGCGGTCACCGACATCGTAAGGGTGCTTGACAAACAAGAAAATGCAGGAACCAAGGAATTCCTGGCAAGTCACGGCGAAGATGAAAGACAGAGAAAGCAGGGTGGTACCAGCAGATGCAATGGTCGTGACAGCGCTACTTTGGAAGAAAGACACTGTGCCCACACGTTAGTCTGAGGTCGTCGACGAGATGGTAGAACGGGGATATGCTTACGGAAGATGAAAACAACGATCAACAACACCACAAACAGGAGAACTCGATCGAACGCGCTGAGGGCCTGTCCAATATCCTTCATGCCTTCAGCGATTGCGATTCGCTCTTTGCCAATATCCACGACTTTGCGGATCATTTCTTGCAGACTGATGTCTCCATTGCCATCGCCATCCAGGGCATTGAAGGCTTCCTCGGCTTCAGCCTTGAACTGGGGTCCAAGCACTTCGGCCACATCTTCAAAGTAAAGAGCATCCTTTCCCTCGACAACGAAAGACATCCAAATACGACGGGCCAGCGCCTCCGACGACTTGAGCTTTTCGAGGGCTTCGAGAACGACGGAGTGAGTCGAGTTGGGGTTGAACACCTTCTTTCCAGTAATCTCGGAGGCGATGTTGCCAAAAGCAGATGTAACCTTGTCACCAAAGCGACCGACCTCACCGATCAGCTTCGTGGGGTTGACAACACCAGACTTGCCGCGTTGGTGCCTGGCTCCTCCAAGCTTGGCCTCGATAGTGTCGTTGATGACATAGTCCTCTTCCACGAACTCGGGGCTGTACATGGGAAAGAGAGCCTTTGAAGCATCATAGAGCATACCGAGCAGGTGAACCTCTCTCTTGGACTCCTTGATACGGTTGGCAAATGATCGCTGATGGTACGAGACGGCAATGAGCTGAACGATGGCCTTCTCACCCAGAAAAACTGCGGACGAGACGAAAAGAGACCCAAAGATTCGGTTCAAGACCTTGATCCAGCCCAGGTCGTTCCATTGCTTGAAAAGATTAATGTTCGTCAACCAGACGGCCAGGGCCCAGAAGAACAAAGAGAGGGGAAGCTGAAGGCTGGTCAAGACGGCAGCGTACTTGCGAGTTCCCGCACTGACCACACCAACGAATGTCATGACAGTCTGTGGAAGGCAGTACGCGACCAACTTGGCGAGCCAAACCGTGCACCAGGTGATTTCGATCCAAAGGAACAGCCTGAACAAGGGCGGGCCTTCCAGGGTCGGATCATCAGACTCGGGTAGCCTGTTGGTCTCCTTTTTCCCAAGAGCAGCCAAGACGACGGGGGGGACGGCAAGAATAATGGCAACGGGGACAATGTACACCAAGTATCGCGAGACAATGGAGAAGCTGAAGAGCTTGGTGTAGAGTCGGCCCATGAAATTCAGGCGGGCAGGCTCGTCGTCGCTGTCGCCGGTACCTCGACGACCAAGCTTCTCGCTGCCAGTCTTTCTGCGCCCACGGCTTAGGAAGTGAAGACCGCTCTTCTCCTTCTCCAGGTTATCCGAGCCGCTGGTGGAGGCGTTGCCCATCGTGGGCTTGCGAGCGCCGGTCGAGACATTGCTCTTGACGGTGGTGAGCTGGATGCCTTCCTCAGACATCTTGTTGGTTCCGCTGCCCTGTAGCTGAATGAATCCGGAGTTGCGTTTCAGGGAGGGAGGCATCGCTAGGCTTTAAGCAGAGACTCTCTCTAGACGAGGTGCCAGGTTGGCCGTGGTGGAGAGGATGTGGGGAGAGGGGGGGTTAGATGTGTGTCGTCGATTCGTTCGTTCGTGCTTGGTTTGCCGAGCGTCAAGCTGCAGAGCATCCAGTACGGTCCGAAACAAGGCAGAATATGTCGATCGACTAAAAGATTGGGAGCGAGTGAGAGGCCTCTTTCATGCGAACGGCCGACTTTAACTACTCCGCGGGGCCTGTGTGTTCGAGTCTAGCTCCGAACAAACAAGCAACGAGAGTCGGAAAGAGGTGGTTCAAAGGAAGATATTTGTTAATGAACAATGAGCAACTCCCCAAAAAAAAAGGAGGCGCACGGAAAGAACGAAGAGAGAGTGTACGTCGGCGAACTTTCTCTGCCCCAGTCAGAAGCAGTCACGGGCGTGTTCTTCAGAAACGACGGTTAATAACGAGAGTAGGAAAGGAGTGCATGGAGAAAAACGAATGTACGGGGTACCCAGATGGATATTATTAGGACGGAGACAAAGCCAGGCAACGTAATGATGGAGAGGAATGGGGCGTGTACAAGGAGCTGTGATTTTTTTTTTTTTCCCCTACGTTCTCTTTTCCCTGCTGGCATCGAGCACCAGCGAACCAGCGACAGCTCTGGATGGAGGGCCAAGCTAAGATCCCAGCCTGTGGATTGGTGGCTTGCACGATCAAGAGCCGGTGTTGGAAACAAGCGGGGCCTGGCGGGAGGCATTCAGGGGTCTAGCGCTGTACTCTGTACTTTGCTTCCCTGAGGGCTGAAGCACCAGATGCACAGCGCCTTCCTACTGGGTGGTGGGGGAATGGGCCAGTGGGCAGCAGGCGGGACCCGCGGCCCTGATTGGCTAAAGAGTTTTTTTTCAGCAATGAACGCTTCGCTTGTCAGCTGTTTCAAAAGCAGCCTCCTTGTATGAAACTCAGACCAGCACCAGGGGCACGCAAAAGCAACACCATTTCCATAGTCATGTATGATATTAGAGCTGACCGCCTACCTATACCTAGTCTACGCATCAACCAGCCAGTCGTTGGAAAGGGGTGCCTTCTCTGGTCGCTCACGTTCGTGTGAACCGAAATTACTCTTCAGTGGCTCGATCCTCACGGGGGGGATGCTGGAGATCACGTATCATTAGATCGGCCCAGCCAGATCCCGAGTGATCATCATAAATCTGGAAAATCACTGGCTGCCGCGTCTCTCCCTCCCCTCGCGAGTGGCACACAGCAATGTAGGTCGCTGATCAACTATACCCAATTCCCATTTTTGTGCTTGCAGGCTGGAGGGGGCACGGCACAGTGCACTCCTGCCCCGTGACCCCTTGCAAAGCACAGTGAACTTTGCTGGCCGTACCTTGGGATTCGAACCATGTACATATCCGATTGCGCGATGCAGGCGGAGAAGCCCGTCCAAAGAGCTCGTGTACACTCCACCTCGTCCCTGCTGGTGCTATTTCTGCGATCCCAGGCCTGTGAGAGGCCGACGAGTGGGCTGACTGGAGTTGCCGACCTTCTGGCTGGGAGGTTCCATCACTCGCAGCTGAGTTGAGTTCCCCTTTACCCCTTACTCTAGCGTCTGCGCCACCAATCCAGCCACCAACCCAACCTAAGACAACACCGCCGAGCACCAACGTACGGACCGAGTCTGGTGCACTCTTCGCTTCCAGCAGATGACGTTGCATCGGTACGTACGTACTCCGTGCCTTGCAGCACCTGCGACACGGCTCTTCCCCCTGGCGTCCGCCCCCCGAAGTACACGCTACCCTCACTAAAAGGGGACCAACTCCCTGAGACGGCAATTGATCAGAGAACACCTCGGAGCAGCAACTCAACCACCACCAATGCACGAAGGTGGCTCCAATACGAGATCCACCACCAACCATCACTCATCCAGGAATCCTCGTGTGCATTCCTGCTCCTCCTCGAAATGAAGCCTCCCCACCCTTGAGCTGGCCTCGCATTGGCACGTCAATGCACCGACCACCCTCCCAAGGCTCCTCCCCCCGTTGCTTGTTTCAATCTCGCAGTCCAAGCTTTCCATCGGATCACATAAGACCTTACCTCTTATGCCAGACCCTGATAGTGCCATGTTCTAGATAAACGCAGCGTATATCCCGTGGATGTCTAGACCCGACATGGCCATGACCCTGCAGGCCGGGCATCCATCCCCAACCCGACCCGTAAACGCCATGTGAACTAGCGTCCCTCGCGTGCGTGTCCAGCTCGACAACCGTTTTGCCATTGCTCCCTCGGCCTAGCGCCTGGCGCGGGTTTACCTGTCACCCGGAAAAGGTTCGATGCCTTCTCCATCCCAACCTGCGTGTATCCATAGGTTGGGACGACATGACCTCATCCGACCTCTGAAGTTGTTCATCGGCCAGCGGGGCCAGTGGCAAAGGCCTGCGCAGTTTCGGCCATCCGTAGTTCCGTCGTCATCACGACCATGAGGACTTAGTTCCAGCCGTCCCACCGACGTAAGGGTTTTTAGTTCTTACTTTCGAAAGCTTTTGAAAGGCAAATCGGGTTCTACATTCACCCCGGGAGGCTTGCGCTGATTCTTGAAACGCAATCGTTCTCCCGGCGTGCCACATACCGTCTTTAGCACCCAGTGCCCTTCGTGACTGTTGCTGTCAATGTCTTTTGTATACTAATTATATGAAACAAGGTGGAAAAAGGAACAACCAGATTATTGGGATCAATATTGCTCTCACTTATTATAGCACTCTTGCTATATGCCTGCCCTTACCCAATAATAGATTTTAATTAAGCAAATCCATGCATTGACGCAAGATGTAAGGCATCAGTCACACACCGGATTTTCGTTATTTCATAACCCTGTAGGTATTACAATATGTATTTTGCATTTATCTGTGTTTATCTGTGTTGTATAGTAGATACTATTCTGTAGCAGGAAAGTAGGTGTGATTGCTGGGGTATCTTTTAACAAAGCCGTCGGTCCATATCGTGAGTCCCATTCCGTGGTATCGTGAAGACATGAAGAAAATGTAAACCAAAACAAATGATTGAAAACAGTGATCAAGGTACCCAAAAAACGCCAGGAATATGTTCCGCTGTAAAGGATTAAAATAATGAAGGGGGAAAGGCAAATGGGCCCAGGACCGCTCATATGGAGTGAGAGTGGTGTATCGTAGCGGGATATCCAACCAAGTCTTTCATCTCGACTCTCGACTTCTCATTTTCATAGCTGGTGTCTACTTCATCAGCTTCAGGAATTGGTCCGTTATCAAGCTGATAAAGGGGCTCAAGGGTGGCCGTCTTGTCGAGGAAAATCCAGCGCTTGACCCACCATGGTAGAGCTTTGGTTATCTGGTAGTGCATAAAGACGCGCGTTGGCACTGCAAAGATGTAGTCCAGTTCCTCCAAGGTCCGCTGCTTTGTTTCCGGGAGCCAGAGAAAGATCATCCCCAAGGCGATGACGTTGAAGCCGGCATAGAAGAAGAATGAGCCAAGGACTCCAAGTCTAAGCAACATGAGAGGGAAGGTAATGGACACAACCGCAGCGAAGAATAGGCATGCTGCGACAGCCGAGGCCATCCCGATTTCTCGATGCGAGAGAGGGAAAACTTCTGCAGCATATGTAAAGGGAACTGGGCCCTCTCCAGGTGAGTAAAAGGCGGCGTATAGATAGACGAAGAAGGCCACCATGCCCAAATGTGCACCCCCTTTTCCAGGGATGAGCGTGGACAGGCCAGCAGCCATCAGCGTCCACGCCATCTGGGGAAAGGTGAAAAGGAGGAGTGATCGTCTTCCAAATGTGTCAATTGTCCAGATGGCTGGAAATGCAAATAGAAAGTTGATGAGGCCGAATCCCCATGAAGCCAAGAGGGCTTCGAAGTCATTAGCCCCAGCGTCCTTGAACACCGTCGTCGAATAGAAAGCAATGATGTTGATACCACACATTTGCTGAGCAATCATGACGGTGAACGCCGCAAGTGAGGCCCGACGTATTCGAGGAATCGTGAAGAGTTCGATGATTCGGTTGAAATAGTTGCCTTTACCCATGAACTGGTGTTCCAGCTCGAGTTGAACATGAATATAGTATAGATCACGGCCCGCCTGGACAGCATTGTTTCTCAGAAGAAGAAGGGATTTCATCGCATCTCGGTATCGGTTCTTCTTCATGTACCAACGCGGGGATTCGGGACAGAAATAAATCAAGATGGCGAGAGGAACCGCCGGGATCACGGCGGAGCCGAGCTGATATCGCCATGCCTCGGGGCCGAACGAGGAGACAGCAAGATTGGCGCAAGTTCCCAAGAATATGCCAAAAGCGGTCCAAAGCTGCCAGCTGTTATCCAGGGCATCCATGTCAGTCCCATAGAGCAAGCAGCAGTTGTAACTAAGTATTCACTCACCCCATGACGAGAGCACCACGAATGGGCGCCGGAGAATTCTCCGCAGCAAAGATTGGGACTATCAAACATGTGAGTAACGGCCAAATTACACGCGATAATGTCCGGAAGGGGAGCCAAACCAGTAGAAGCCTTCGTTCCCATACCAATCCCGATCAACATACGACATATCAGAAGCTGCTGCCATGTATTGCAAAAGGCACTTCCCACAACGGGCCAAAGACAGAAGTTTGCAGCGAAGAAAATGGTACCTCGCCGACCTACTAAACTGTTGATAGGATCCGATAACCAACACCCACAAAGAGATGTCCCGATATAGGGAGCTGCGTTGACGAGACCAACGAGCAGCTTGTCGTTTATGCTATCGCCGCCGATCCCAAGGGCGCCGGGAAATGATACGGTTGCGCCGTTCGTCCCTGTTTGGTCCCATCCCTGAACGATCGCCCCGATAGAGCAGCTAACCACGGTCAAAAAGAGCACACTGCTGATACGCCACTTGTGGAGAATTTCGTCGCGGAGGGCATCGATTTCCACCTCGGTCAGAGCCTCCTCGCCCGTAATATCCTCATATCCAGTAGGGTCCCGGGCAACAAGAGCGCCCTTTCGAATCACGGCGCGATGCTCCTCGAGTCCCTTATCGCGAACGAATTCGTCAACGGCGCGCAGGAGAGTTCGGACCGACAGGCCGGAAAGCGGATTCTCGATTCTATACGATAGGTCAGGAACCTGTAGAGGGCAGTGAGCCGCCATCAGAAGATGACGCACCTTGCTTCGACATTGGCGTTGAGGTTGACATGTTTGCTTCTCGGGCGGAAGCGAGTCTGCGAGGTGGGTGAGATCGGTTGATGATCGCGAAGCCTACTAGAACTGTGAGACGAAGGCAAGTGTCAGCAGCAAAGTCAGTGGGTGGGATGAAGGCAATCGTGAGAGCGGTAGTGGCATGTCCCAGACAGTGAGACAGCGAGGGAGAGAGGCAGGTTCCGGGCGTATGAGAGGAATCGGGGGAGGGTTGATTTACGATTCGGCCTCAACCTCATCAACATCGACGGCAGACGACGACATGGCTAGCCGTCGACTTGCGACAGCGGCCGCCGCCAGGAACAATCAATCGAGTCAGATCACTCAAAGGAGGCGCGGGGAACAATTTCAACGAGGAGTCATGCGAGGCTCCAGCGGGAGCAGATCGATTCGTGGTGATAAGACAAGACTCGCGGATCAAAGGGGTTGCGATCTGCTGAGGGGGAGGAATGCAGTATGGAACAAGCGCTGTGGAGGCGAGGCGGCAAGGGAAACAGAGATGGCAGCCAACGACATAAGGAGCCGTGGGCCTGTAATCATAACTAAAGATCTGGCTCTATTGCGATGCGAATTGAGGGGAGCAGGTACGGCAAGGAAGCGGAACACAGCAAAGCAGATACGATGGGGAAAGCTGGGACGAGATACCGGTAAGAGGATTGTCGACTAATGAACAAATGGGTGGGGGATCCACTAGTGGGCGAATGAAGAGCTGAAGAGGATCGTGGAGAACAGATGAGCCTGGGGAAGGCTCGACTATTAGCACACTAGCCGGATCCCCGTCAAAGTCCCAAATTCAGCTGGGCGGCGGCCGAGCCCTCAATTCGGGAGAGTCAGTCACGGCACGTATATGCATGGAGTAAGCAGCCACTGTCTCTCATCACACTGCATCGCCGGCCAGCTAGATCATCTTTTCGGGCAGCCTCGTCGAGATTCTGTTGGCCCCACGCGCGAACACATGAGTCTATTGAGGTGTTCCGACTCCCCATGGAACCTGACCATGAGACAGCAAGGATCCATCCCATCCCAGGCCATGTGAGACCGTTGCTACCAAATGCCACCTACCACCCAGAGAATCCTCCACCCCTGCAACGAACCAGCCCACCACGGCTCGGGGAAGGAGCCGAAATGCATCGTACATTGTGCGCCCGACGGTGCAGTCAGCAGAAGAGACCGACGATAGATTTGCAGTCAACCAGGTGGAAATCAACGCTCGGATCTCCTTCCTTCGCACCTGCCCTGAGTCATATTTCGGCAATCGGCGATGGTCCAGGCGTTAGGGGATGAATATCCAACTGTCCAGCTTCCAGAGAGAGCATGGTACAGCAAACCTGGGCTATAATGATATTAAAAGAACACCCTTTATGTCATTATATAGTGAGTTACTTACTAACTAGTTCTCTATTATTTTACCTATAAAGGCTACTAAAGGATTCTTAATAATCGAGGATGCGCTGCTTCCCCCTCCGATTTGGCGGCATCCCCCAAACAGGCAAGGTGGGCAAGCTGCCGCACCTCTTTGAGATGGACATACTCATCTGCCATGACTCGTCCGGTTTGAGAAGTAGGGAGGGTCTTCTACTATTTCAAGTCCTCTTAGACAATCTATCATTGACTCAAGCCCCTGAGCCACTGCCATTTCCATTGCTTCATCATATCGTCCCAAAGTAACGTTATACCCCTGTTCCAAAATCAAATGGAGCATAGGTAAATTCTCACACTTGATAACTTCTGTCAGAATCTCACGAGGGGTGAAGTCTGTTTCAAATGTTATTTCACGCTCAAGAATTTTCCTAACGATCTCTACACTTCCAGCCCGGGTGGCCGCGTTAAGCACCTGGCCATGGTGATCCACGTCCCGATCGAGCAGAAAATCGACTATATCTTCATAGCCTCCGCGACAGGCTTGGTAGAGAGGATTGCCATATCTGCCACGGGTACCACCCCTGATCTTTGAACTGGGGCCGGAAACATGGCGTACCATGACCACATTGCCGTATCGAGCGTATTGTGCGATCTGATTGCGTTGCCGAATCTGCTTATCGGTCTCCGTATTGGTATCATAAGAGAAACTATCGGTAATAAAATCGTATATGGCTGGTGTGCGGGAGAAGTATTGGTTGGCGAATATACCTATAGAGATGATGGGCTTGGAAATAGCAGGCGGATAAGGCCGTACACTTGGCGGGAAAAGCACATTGATGAATAAATGCAAGTTTCCATTAGCCATCGCACCCCATATAGCGTCTTGTGTGTTCTCGTAGGCCCATTCAAAATAGCTTTGATCATCCGAGAATTCGAAGGAGGCTCTAGAGAGGATATGCCTTTGGAATAGATCCAGGATAGAGAAATTCCCGCGGAAAGCGGCGATCCATATTGGTGAAGGGAATAGGTCGCAACGGTCAGTTGGACTGTTTCTGGTTAGAATTTATTTACGCATGTATAAAAGCCTAAAGAACTGGAATACTGACTTGCAAACACTATTATGCTGCTCTAGTAGGCTCTCGACAACTGCAGCCTGGTCAAAAAAAGCAGCAGCGCAGAGCAAATTGAGTTGGGCGCTTGATGGCGGCTCACGAGGCTGCTCAGGTATTTGCTCCACGGTGGAGGGGTGAATGTGCCATATATCAGTCTCTGGGTTTATCCATAGCCTTTTTTCACCAGGACGGTTTGTACCTCGCTCCAGCCCCAACCAGCATAGACCATTGACAATTTTGTATAGCACTGGCGGCGTGCGGGCGACACACCTGGATGCGGGGAACTCTCGTTAGGCTTGCAGTACCAAGCGCTGGTGGCAACACCCCAGCGTTCCGATGAAAAGTTGGCTGTTAGTGAGATTATATAAAGCCTCGGCAGCTTTGCGGATTTCGACAAAGCGTCCCACTTCTGGATCTGCTTCGCCAAGGACGCGGGCGACAAGATACTGCTGCCAGAGCCTGTTAGGTCCATGCTGATCATCACGCATCCACCAGTGGCGGCCTATTTGAGGGGCAGAAACATCATCGAGGATACGTGAGTTATAAAGAGCCGGGATAAAGCACTCGTTAAATCGCTCTGTATATACAATCAGCTGGGTGATGAACCTATGTTGGTTGATCCTCTTTGCTAAAGCTACTTACTACACACCAGCCTCAATCTGAGACCGCGCACAACGCCTCGGAAAAGGATGCAATTGATAAGTAGAAGGTGGATGAGTTCATTGGGTAGGCTTAAGATAGACATTTTGTCGGGAGCAATCAGGAAGTGGCTGTTTATATGCGCTGGGGGAGGGGGAAGAGTTGTTTGGCCGTAAAAATTAAAAGCCATGATGATTTTCTTTCGTTCATGGTATGGAACAGGGTGTCTAGACCTGTATTAATAGCTTCTGGGTAGATACCAGCCAACGGACCTCCGATTAAATTCACCAGGCTTGCCAGCCAACGGACAAGTACAGAGTACCTTTCTCTTGACCCAAACCTCAGTCGTCCCCACACTGCAAGTGCCCGGCAAAACCCACTGGATTTAGCAGTGTCAGCAGCGCTTTCTCTGTTTAATCAGTAATAAAATATACATAGTAGGATTCCTGGGGTCAACGGCCCATCCCTATTCTCGCGGGAGCAGACGTAAAGTCAGCAAGCTTTTGAACCCTAGCCTGTCCGCAGACTAGGTCGGAAGTCTCTTATCGTCTCTGGGTGCAAAATCTGCCATCAGGTTGCCCAGAAGTAAATACGCGTTGGGTTTCAGGGGGTTGTGCTCAAATTACGGCATCCTGATAGCTGGCGTCTGGGAAGAGACTGTCTCTATCAAGGAAGCCTTGACTGCCAATCAAGAAGCTAGAGATGAGAATGGAGTCTCCGGTGCTTTGGAGAAGGGACCGAAGCTGAAAAGGCCAAGCCTCATTTGCGGCGTTCGCAACGTTCTGCTATTGCGCGGGCGGCATACAAACGGCCGGCTGAGAAGATTTCTTCCTCCCCTGAGGAAGAAGAGACCGCAATTAGTGGGGAAATTCGCAACCAACGACCTACAAGTAGTGTCAATGGGCGTGAGCGTACACGGGGCTTTACCCCGGCGCCGTGGACCACAAAGCAACAGGAGTATTTGGAACAAGCCATTGCTGTGCCGTCAAAGCCCAGCTTGAAGGTCCTTCAACCTGGCTTGAGGGATGAGTGTGGCAGTGAACGAACTCTTGCAGCGATCTCGGAGCACCTCAGGAAGGTCTGCGGTGAACCTTATAAACAGCCCAGTTGGGAGCAAAGAAGAGGAAGCCCTACTAAGAGAGTGTCTTGAATCCCATAGTGCCAAATCTGACGCCATCGACGCATTCTTAAAGCAAAAAGGAAACAAACGAGCCAAGAAATCGGTGGAAAAGGGAGTCAAGCCGAATTGTCGAATGTCTGGACTCAAAGCCACGATGAAGGTCTGTGTTTTGCCTGGGAAGAGTATGATATATTGCCAAAGAGGTGCTCTGCGTTCTGGGAAGCGACTAGGCTTGTTCGTACGAAACGATGCATCCTGGAGCGGGCAGAAGTGCTTGGCTTAGACTTGACTAGCAATGGGCCCGGAAGTTCCGAAGAGCCTTGGACTGAAGACGAAGAGAAGCTCATTAAGCAACACTTATCGACTTGCGACAATCCACGAGACATATACGATGCTTACACACGCAGCTTTCACCTTACCAGGACGTTGGAGAGTGTACAAAACAGAGTAACACGTCTGTCCGGTATTCCGCCCGCCAGGGCTCTGAACAGGGCTTCTGTCTATGCGCGGGAGACAAAGGAACTGAATTATCTAAAATCCTTATCAGTCCCGATCAATCCGAAGGAGCTCTCTGACCAGTGGAAGTCCAAGTTTCAAAGGGAGCGCACTGAATTGGCCATCAGAGTCCAGTTGCGTATCCTTGGACGCGGTCGAGATGCCACCACAGTCCAAAAGTACGACGAAGAGGAAGAGGCCCTTTTGCGCACACTGGAGGCTGAGAAAGCATCTACGCGCGAAATGGTGCAAGCCTTGCAACGGCAGTGTGGTCGAGCTCGGAGCATTAACAGCGTCTATTATAAATTGATGGGTGTTGTTTATCAAACGATAGTTGATCTAAACAGATCATTATGCACTTATGAAATGGACAACCACGTCTCCGGAAGAGATATCGCTACCCGCATTGACGTAAAGCGATCGCTTACGCGCACTGTGTCTAGGTAGGTAGCTGTATTGTTTGTTATGTGCTAAAATATAGTCATTGCGCTTTAGGATGGACTGTGGCGAAAATTACGAAAGATACACGGCACGTATATCTGGGGAAAGTTAGCTTGTGAAGGGGTATTTAATGTTCGTTCAGTAGATGGCGTCTAGTGATGTGATTGGAGAGCCTAAACAGTACTTGAAGTCAAAGAGACGTCTTCCTAGTTAAAAAGAGGGGTTCGGTGTTGCTCGTATTCCTTGCCGCAACGCCTTCTACAGTGAGTATGGGAGATTGCACGGGTAGCGTAGAGGCATAAAGGTCTAGATGTTCCACGATGCATGAATGCGATGCGACACCCTTGGATGAACACGTTTCCTTCTGTCAAGACGAGGGATCGCCGTAAGCCGGGCCTAACAGTCGCTCGTCCTGACAGAAGACAAAGAGGTCGGGCCCCTTGACTGTGTGGCTGTAGGTCGTGGTGTCGCATCGCCCGCGCCCTCGTTGGACGCGGGCGTGTGCTGCATGTGTGTGTGCTGCATGTGATGACCAGAGAGGAAGTGTGGTTCATGAAATAATGACTGGAGAGGAAGCGCAGTCATCGAGGGAGCTATCCCAAGGTGGGCAAGGTGGGGTATCCGATATCGCCAACCATGCGCGATGCGTTGGAGTCGGGCGTCTCTCATTGGGCGTTGGGCATGTGGCATAGTATCGGAGGGATAGCGTGCCGTCTGACTGTGCATCGGCACAGTCAATTCGTTCCTAGAAGGCGCGGACTGTCCGGTCTCGCTCCGGCCGAAACTGGGGTAAAAAAGTTTGTTCTACTTCCACTTTACCCGCCTAACGTTTTCTTTTCTCGCACCAGGACTGTGGCGGAATAAGGTTTTTCTCTTTGGACAATTCGAAAGACAAGGACGACGCCCGAGATTGGAATTCTTCTCTTCTTCCACGGAGCGACACCGTTTCGCAGGCTGCCGACCCCTCGACCACCCACGATGCTTCGTCTCCGAAATCGCCCTGCGAGGGCCGCCACCACCCTCAGCCAGGTGAGATGTCTGACGACCGCGACGCCGCCCGCGGCCACCATTGCACAGAAACGGGTGCCCGCGATGACAAGAAAGCAGACCACTGCGTCTGCCGCCCCGTGAGTCTTCTTTTTTCTTGTTTCTGCCGGACTCGGGTGGTACAAGCCGGCGCACCGCCCAAGGAAAATTCGACTACGTCCTTTTCCATCTCGCGTACGCGGGAACGCCAATCGAACAGCAAACGCACCGCACTTCCAATCGCACAGCGCCCGTCTCGTCCAAATCATTGCGCTTTACTAACAACTTTCGCAGTCAAGTACGGCCTGTGCCGAGCCCAGCTTTCAATATCGAAAGCCAACCGCGTAGAGATGGTCCTGAACCACTCATCAACCCCGCGAGACCCGCCATGGACGAATCGTAAGACATCCCAGCGTCCTTGCAAGAAAGGCATCTACCTGGTCGTCCACCGTCGCTCATGCTCTCACGCTTTAGGTTCATCGGCAAAACTGGTGGCGAAATTTTCCATGAGATGATGCTCAGGCACGGTGTCAAGCATATCTGTACGTCTCCTTCTGCATCCACGGCTGCCAAAGATCTCAGACAAAGCACCAAACATGCTAACCGATCAAAGTTGGGTACCCTGGAGGTGCTATTCTACCCGTTTTTGACGCCATCTACAATTCACCACACTTCGATTTTATCCTTCCCAGGCATGAGCAGGGTGCCGGCCATATGGCGCAGGGTTATGCCCGTGCTTCTGGAAAGCCCGGTGTTGTCCTTGTTACCTCTGGCCCAGGTGCCACGAATCTTGTAACGCCGGTGAGTCTCTCATGATAGCTCAGACTGAACGAACCCACGCGCTGACAAAACCCCTGAAAAGATGCAAGATGCCCTCTCAGATGGCACCCCCTTAATTGTCTTCACTGGTCAGGTAGTCACATCGGCAATTGGCAGTGACGCGTTTCAGGTATTCCATTACTTCGTTGGCCCGTAGGCATAGAATGCTTCTAACACTACTCACTTAGGAATGCAACATCCTCGGCATCTCCCAATCCTGTACCAAGTGGAACGTCATGATTAAGAACGTTGCCGAGCTTCCACGGCGAATTAATGAGGCCTTTGAGATTGCCACTAGTGGTCGTCCTGGTCCTGTCCTTATTGACCTTCCTAAGGATGTCACTGCCAGTGTCCTAAGAAAGGCTATTCGAGCCGAAACTACACTACCCTCCCTCCCAAGTGTTGCCTCCGCTCGGGCCGCCTCTAAGCTAGAGAAGCAGCTTGATGCTTCAATTAACCGCGTGGCTGAGCTTATCAAGATTGCTAAAAAGCCCGTTATATATGCGGGCCAGGGTATTATTCAGTCTGAGGGTGGCGTTGAAGCGCTACGCGAGCTGGCTGATAAGTGCTCTATTCCTGTCACCACAACACTTCAGGGGCTCGGTGCCTTTGACGAGCTGGACGAGAAGAGTCTTCATATGCTGGTAGGTATCCCCCTCCTTACTTATGGCCATATATTAACGATACAAGGGTATGCATGGCAGTGCATATGCTAATATGTCGATGCAAAATGCGGATCTCATCATTGCCCTAGGAGCTAGATTCGGTTCGTTCTTTTAACACCCGACTATGAGTGGACATTCTCTGACATTTTTCTCCAGATGATCGAGTTACGCTCTCGGTGAGCAAATTCGCTCCCAAAGCCAAACAGGCGGCTTTAGAGAAGCGTGGTGGAATTGTTCACTTCGATATCCTACCTAAGAATTTGAACAAGGTCGTCCAGTCTACCGAGGCCATCGAAGGCGACGTTGCAACTAACCTCAGACATCTCCTACCCAAGCTTACGCCCCGGACCATGGAGTCCCGGGCTGAATGGTTTGAGCAGATCAATGCTTGGAAGGCCAAGTTCCCCTTGAATGCGTACGCGCGTGCCGACGACGCCGACGGAAACGGCAGAATAAAGCCCCAAACGGTCATCGAGGAGCTAAGCAATCTAACCGCTCACCGAAAGGAGACAACCATCATTACAACTGGAGTCGGTGCACGTAAGTCTTGCATGATTACCCAACACTGAAACCGCGGGCTGACAAAACCCCTCACAAAGACCAGATGCATGCGGCTCAGCATTTCCGCTGGAGAACGCCTCGCACTATGTAAGTATATGTTGTCTGATCTCTCTTGCTCTCCGTGCCTCTTCACAATGCTAACCTGACGAAGGATTACTTCAGGTGGACTCGGTATGTATAAACTGGCAATGTGAACGTCTTGCTACCCTTTTACTTACCTGAGAACGTAGGAACCATGGGCTTCGGCATCCCATCTGCATTGGGGGCCAAGGTTGCGCGGCCCGATGCTCTCGTGGTAGACATTGACGGAGATGCCTCGTAAGTCTCTTTCTTACCTATCGCTCCATGGCATTTCAGCTAAGAAGAAACAGTTTCTGCATGACTCAAACCGAGCTGTCCACGGCCGCAGAGTTTCAAATTGGCGCCAAATTTATTATTCTGAACAATGAGGAGCAAAGCATGGTCGTGATGTGGCAGAACCTCTTTTATGAGGATCGTTATGCGCACAGTCACCAGAAAAACCCCGAGTTTGTCAAACTCAGCGAGGCAATGGGAGTCCCGGCGAGAAGAGTCACAAAGCCCGAGGATGTACGGGCAAGCCTTGAGTGGCTAATCTCAACAGATGGGCCGGCACTCCTTGAGGTCTTCACCGATAAGAAGGTTCCCGTGCTTCCTATGGTGCCCGCCGGTGCGGGATTGGATGAGTTCCTGGTCTGGGATAGCGGTAAGTTGCTATAATCTTGCTGAGGATGCCCGAGTTTCGCTAATAATATGCTATAGAAAAGGATAAGGCTCGGAGAGAGCTGATAAAGAAGCGGACTGGCGGTCTGCATGGCTGAGCACGTCACGAGAACAGATAGGCAGTAAGGCGGTCTTGATTAATATCTCGCTTAAGCCCTTTTGCAAACACTACTACTGTTGCACCGGACGTGTGATCAATCTATGTATTGTTCTTGTTATATAAGGCATTTTTCCTCTATTAAGAGTGATACCGGTTCTTGGTTTCATCTTCATCACTAAATTTCCAACAACGCTCGTACCAGGAACAGAAAAACAAAGCAATGTGCCGCCAAAATACCAAACCAAGAAAAAGAAAATAGGTAGCAACGACCCTAATTAAAACAATCATAGTAACCCTTTCGGCTCTTTGGGGATGCAAATGCACGAAGAGAAGAAGATGAGAATAAACAGGAAACAATGGCAATAAAATAGGGAAGGCAATGCCCGCCAGGTATTGATACAAGACATGATACCGGGACGATCACTCTTTTCCCGGGGTTGTTGTCGTCTTGGCCTGCAAGTCCGACAACTCCTCGTCCTTCTGCTTCATCCTCTGGAGAAGCACTTCGTATTTGCGCTGCCACTCCTCAGCCGAGAGCCCGTTCATCCCTCCCGCGGCGCCATCTTCTGGACTCGTCGACCCGGGTCTCCTCCACATGCTCTTGGAGACGCTCTGCTCCATCGCGACCTGCCCTACAAGATGCCCGAACCGGTACTCCCATTCGAATTTGTAGTTGTAGCAATCCTTGCCGTCCGCCAGGCGGGTACACTTCACCGGCTTTGCCTTGAGAGCCCGCGCGCCAGCCAGAACTGAGAGGTTGAGGAGAAATGAAGCCGTGTCGGTGGCCGCGTTGATCATGTTCTGCATTACCGAGTTGATTATGGCCGATGCTTCCCCAACAGAGACCGCGTCGTCAGGGTTGCCGTGCTGATCCAGCCAGATCCCTTCTTGTGCTGCTTGCAAGAAGTATTCCATTAACGAGTCCACATTGGTTCTATCCTCCATTCTCTCGAAGTAGTAGTTCCCCACTGGTCCCTCGACTGCATGAGAGCCCTGGTTCTCTGCATCAGATGTCTCGGCCGTCTTCATGTTCGTTTCTATGAATCGAGGAGCTTGACTCTCGATCGTCTTGTTGCTTTCATTTATCGGCCCTCCAGCCACCTCCCCGTTCACCACCACCACAGGTGGGGGCGGCGTTGCAAGCCGTATGGGTCCACCCGATCTCTCTGGTACTTTCAGTGATATGACCGGTCGTGCCGGCCTTGCATGCTCGGAAGACGATCTGACTGGGGGCCGCACTGGGGGTCTCGCCGGGGGAGTATCCGCAGACGTTGAGAACTGGTGGCTCGGGGGCTGTGGCGTCGGACTTGGCGTAACGACCGCCACAGCTGGCGCCTGTGACGGGGAAGACTCCTGGTTGGACTCGGTGATAGGGCTCGCTGCCAGGTTCGAACCCGGCTTTGCAGGTAGCCAGGGCTGGAAGTGGAATCCAGGCCCTTCAATCGGCGTCCGATTAATGGGCGGACGACCTCTGGTCTTGCCCCCACCCTCAGCACCGCCTGCCTTCCAGGCTGACGATACATTCTTCGCACCGCGGCGCTGACGCCCCGGCTTCAGCTGAGATGGCGTGGTCGCGGACTGCGGCTCAAGGGCATCATCCCAGAACGAACCTCTCACTGTCGGGGTCACGGCTGAGGTGGGCCACTGGCTGAATGGCGTCTGCGAGCCATCATTCTTACCCAGCACGGGATGTGCGGACCTGGCCCCGTCAACGTACCCAGAGAGCTGGGGATCACCCAGATTCTCGCCCAGGAACGAGGGCGAAAGTCTTATTTTCTGGGCCGCAGACCCTGGGCCGTCAGACTCGTCCGGTCTTTTACGGCCTCTTCGGGGGCGGATTTGTGGCAAAAGTGCCCGCAGCGCCATGTCGTCCTCCAGGGCAACGCCATCCCGCACCTGCTGCGAGGTTGGGTCGGGATCTCCGGGGACGGCTGTCCAGTATTCATTTTCTACACCTCGAAGATAGTCGAAAAAGGCCTTGATGTGCAGTGAATTCATCCATTTCTATGTCATGTCAGCAATCACGGTCTTACTTACATCCATCACTAATCACCGGCTAAGCCTCATCTCTCTACAATTTTCGAACAGGAGCAAGGGCACACAAGAAGGAAAATTCGCTTCCCAGTTACGGTAGCCTTCTCTCACCTTTAAGCGGACTCCATACTGGGTGACCTTTTGAGCACTTTCCTCCTTCTTCGGGTCCGGAGGCTCCACCCCCAGTTTGATAGTCAGCTCCGTCCATGTTTTTATCTCCTTTCGTAAAAACTGCAGGACTAATTGGTACACGGTGAAGGTTTCGAAGCTCTTCCCGGCGCTCTTTGGCGGGTTACTGAAAGCATCTCGCAGGGCCTGTGTATCCTGGTCGGCAGGTACCGCAGGGTTGCAGTAGAAGATAAACTTCACATATGCATCCTCGAGAGTTGCCGCGGTCACAGCCCTATCGGGCAATGCGCGATTGCCCTTAGGGACGGCACCGCCCTTCTCTGCTCCGTGTGCTGGGACCGGCGCATGCTGCTGCTGCTGCTGAGCCTGCCCATCGAGTGAGGGCATGGCTGAACTCCACCTCCAGCGAGAGGGAGGACAATGACGCGCGCTCGCCTCTCATCACATCAGCTGCAGGAAACAACGCGGCAGTGGGCTCTCAATACGCGGCGGCGCTCTATCAGATGATGAGGATGGCCCGATGAGCTCCCGTTAATGCTTGAGATGAGAAGAGGTTCGTCTCTGTTGGGATCGCTCTCCAGGACGACTGTTGTGCGTGTCGAGTGGGAAAGCGCTATAATTAGCCCCATCTGAAACGGGGCTAAATTGATCCGTGGTAGTTGGCACTGTCTGTGTTTATGCGTCTAGCGTGGCTGCCACAGTGCGACCTCGTATTGCTCCCTTTGGCTAAATTCGCGGGGTAGTACCAAAGGATGTACTGAGAGCTTCAGACAAGTACTACTTCAATTTTTACTTTAAGGTATCTTGGGATAAAACGCAAAACCTGGTCAATGGCTCCAATCGATGCATTAGGAAATACCCCATAACGTATGCAGAGGGCAACCAATTGCCACAGTCAGACTTCGATATATTTCTAGGCCTAGTCTCCTAGCGATCTAGAACACATAGCCGTTTACGGCCGGTATTTTAGCATGCACGTCAACATCTGGAGGATAAAGATTTCAAGAAGAAATTGTTCTGTATAAGAGATAGAGTAAATGAAAAATGCATCGCTTTGGAATAGTCCATCAATTCCAATAAGTTATACCAGAGTGCCTGTAACTCCACGGGATCTCGAGAACCTTGCCCATCCCTTTATTAACTCCTTCATTCTCTAGACATACATAACATCAGATATGTGTGTCTCGGGTTCATCTCAATTCCGAATTCGCTCTGAGCCACAGTTGGCTGTTTCCAAAAAAGACTGGCCGGGTTATTTCATCATTGGTAGAGACAGTGCTGGTTATATGCCTATTAAATGCAGTCCATGAATTCCATCCACGGAAGATATCGCCATAAAATGAATGTATCGGTTTAGTTTCGTCGGCTTCCTCGACCTCTCGTGCTGCCACTCCGACTCATAGCCGTTCCGCCGAGACTGCTCTGTCGGCTCATCGGGGCTGCCGAGTACGAGCCAACTTTAGGACTGGGGTGGTCACGTAAACTTGAGACTGGCAGGTGAAGGGTGTCGTGGAAATGCTCGGGGTCCTCTCGGGGGGCGCTAGTAAATGCGACGAATCGTCCCTGATGGTAGGGAGTCGAGACGGCCTCGAGAACCCTGCGGAACCCTGAGGATACATCGAGATGAGCTCCAGCTTTGTGGACATGGTCATATTGCTTCAGGTAGTTCATGAGTGACAAGTCGGAAGAGATATCATCCTGGGCAAGAGGAACGGGGAAGTTCTGGTCAGAGCTTCTGGGATATGCTTTGAGGTATTGCTGTGGGACAGGCGGTGGCATCTTGGGGGGCTCAAGAGCATGGACAAGATCCAGGTTTGCTGGGATTTCGAAATTGGCAATTCCCTCGATTCCCAAGATTTTGTCATCGACAAAGTTATGGTTCGCGGCTCCGCGTGTACTTCTAGTAGCGTGGGAGACCTGACGCTCCATCATGGGGGCAGAAATTTCGTCGTCGCCGTGCTCGTCACCATTGCCAGAGTCACTATCATCTGGCGATGATCCGTTCCCGTTGAGCCTGTTACGGAGGATATACTGGTGAGCCGCCAGGGCGGCGTTGTTATAGTGGAGAGACAGCTCCTTGTCAGTGAAGAGTTTGTCGATGCTGTAGATCGGACCGTTCTGCTTGGCAGCGGCTCGTGCCTTCTCCGACTGCCAAAGAGGAGTGGTAGAATTGGGATCCAGAGCCCTTCGTGTGGGCGCCGGAGAGCCATCATCCTCGCCGCCGTTGCGCTTTCTCTTCTTGTTATCGGAATACATGTGGAGGTCTTCGGCATCTTTCCGGAGCCTGGTCGCTCGCTTTCCGTGAGCACCGCCGGGACTGGAAGGGTTGGTAATGCTGAATTGGTTTGGGTTGAGTAGAAGGGCGTTGGAGTCGTTGATCTCCAAGACTTCTTTCTCGCGATTCAGTCTGTTCTTCTTGTGTGTCAGGGTATTGATGAGGCGGTCGCGGAGAGTGCTGGTCAAAGCGTTGTGCTCGCGCCTGGCCGTTTCGACCTTGTAGGCATGAACATTTTTGTATTGTTGAGCTCGGAAATCAAATTCATTCTAGTTGGTCGGCCATGTTAGTGAATTGGTTGGTTCGAGTGGGCACACTTGCTGAGCGGACATACCTTGGACTGGGTCAGCTGAAAATCGCGGACCTCAATGAGGTCTTCAACCTCCTCAATGAAGCTTAGAAATTTAGGACCAGCCATGTCCAGAAGGCTTCTGGCATTCTCAGCGTTGACAGTAGGAGCCTGGCTCTCTTTGTGTTCCTTTTGTAAGTCGGAGATGATCTCGAGCGCCCGCTGGTCGTAAGGGTCGAAGCGCTGGACAAGGTTGGTGTCGAGCTGGATCTTTTGGAGATGCTCCCGATAGGTGGTGTCTCGGTCTCGCTGGAATTTCTCGTTCATTGCTGCAAGTCTATCCAAGAGGACCTGGCGTTTGCGGTCTCGCTTGGATTGGGAGGCTGTCGGGGGAGGGGAGCGTCGTTCAGGCCTGCCGCCCACGACAGAGGGAACGGCCGCAGTATTGGCGGCCATGATGAGTTTCTCGATCAGACGAGTGGGAAGGTAGTAGAAACTAAGAAGATAGAATCCAGTGATGAGGTTTAAACGTATGGCGAACCTGGTGATCGCTGGCAAGTAACAAGGGGTCTGTGGTGTCGAATGCGCGGAGTGTGAGCAGGAGAATTGGAAGACTTATTATTGCTACGACGTAGGTAGCCGAACGGAAGTGGCCGTCGCCCAAGTGCAGGACAAGCGCCAGGGCAGCCCGTGCGCTAAGCCGGCAGTAAGATGGGAGGAGTATGCGCAGCACGCCCAAGGAACAATAGACCTTGGATTGCCACAAAAGAAAAGGATATGTGTATGTAATTGTCCCTCTATTCATAATTACCACGGTCATGAAATTTATTCCCATTGCTCACCACCGCCCTCCATAGCTGCTATTCAAACCCACCGTGAATGTCGCAGGTTGGTTTCCTTGGGCCGCCTCACCGCCTACCAAAAGCGTAGGCCGCCAGTAGAGTGCAATTGTGGGACCTACCAAAAGCCAATAAGAACAATTGTGGGATCTCCATGTCCGCAGCTCAGAATTGTGGGTCGTATTCATCACAATCAGTTGTACTGCGATGAATGAGCTGACAATACATTATGGGCAAGATTGAAGGTGAGATTTCTTTCCCAAGTTAGCCAGCAGTGGTGAAATCCGTGATGGCCACATTGCCTAGTATTTCCCAAATATATATCTGCATACAGGCGACAGCAGATTATGATATTGCTTTTCTTGTATACCGGTATAAATACTTTTCCCTGTTTAGAGTGTACAGCTGAGACTCGTCTTGATGAAACCCATCCGTTCTGTTTCTCGTCTTAAATACCATTTCGCAGCCGTTGTAGTTGAGTAAGAAGACCAAATCCACCCGGCATTGTTTTTGATTCCCCAGCTACAGCAGCATCCCTCGTGACGCTGCCCTTCCGTGCCCTCGATCCCTCCAACCTGCCATCCTTCCTAGTCCCTTGTTCCATATCTCTCATCAGATCGCGGTGTCTATCCTCGACCATCTTCGCCAGGCTTTCAATAAACTTATTTCTTCCATGTTCCTCGGATGTTCCCTTCCATACCGTAGTCAGGAGCTTCAACTCCTCGATCCTCTCGGCAGCCTTCGCGATCCCATCTACGGGGTCCTCAGAGCGCAGCAATAAATTTGAAATCTCCTCTCGTAGCTTCCTAATCACCTCCTGGCCCTTATCCTCGGAGCTCTGCTGCTGGGATCCCGGCTCTGGCGCAGACACGGAGAGAAAGGAACTGCTGACCGAAAGCTCTGAGGGGGGGAACACGAATTCCATCGCATCCCCAAACGTTCTGATGACGGCTTCCAGGCGCTCGCGTACCAGTGTGAGGGTCTGCAACTGCTTGACATAGGGCGGGTCCCCTGTACCTTCAACGATATCTGCCTCCTCCTCCGCCGTCTCTGATGCCGGGCTACCACGGCCGTCATCCGATTCTCCGTCTTTCCTCTCCTCTTTCGCAGTCTTTAAGCCCCCTGGCACGAATTTCTCAATATCCTCCTGAAGGGTGTCATGCATGGTCTCCGTGAGGCTCAGGGTCTCTCCACGTAGCAGCTCCACCTCGTAGGCCAGTCTGCTCCCACTCCGCAGGATATCATCGGTCAACGATGTGAGTGTGGTAGACAGCCTTGAAGTGTGGGCATTGAGCTGGTTGATTAGGGTCTGGGCCTGTGTCGACAGCTCAGCAACACCGGAACTCTCTGTGCTCGTTGCCGCTGACCGCTGCAGGGGCGGCAGGGTGGAATTCAGGAAGGAGGCCGGGTCGAAGCCCGGCGTGAGGAACGGTCTGAGGAACTCGTCTGATGTGTGGCTCGACTTTGGCTGGACCTGCACCGGCGCTCCTCGCGCAAGGCCATTGCGGCCGATGGGGACAGCGCTGCTGTTTGTTCGGCGACGGCCCTGCTTCAATTCCGCCGCCATCCTGCCCAAGAAAATGCAAACGCCGAGCAAATAGTTCTACTGCGCCCCTGTGACAAAGGAAAGGCAGAGTGCTGTCAATATGAAAATGCTTGGGACTGGCGATTCAGTTGCGTCGTGCTCTGTCTGTGTGACGGAGGATGGCAATTAGGTGGTCACTGGAAAACGGGCAACATGGTGGGAACGCCGCTGTGAGAGTCCTGACCGAACCAAGCCGATAATATCCCGACCCCATCTTCACTCACAAAAGCCAGTCCAACTCATCAATCTCAAGCCCAGCATTATTCAGCTCACATATACATATTCTTTTTGATACAGTGGATATGAGCGAGGAGATGAAGATTGACCCGGCAAGAGCGCAAGCTCTCATCTCCCAGATAGGGCTTGTCAAAGACCGCATTGCCACTGTCGCCAACGGCCGAAATGTAAGCTCCCCCCGTCATCAAGCACTTGATAAGAGTTCCCAGCCTTGGATTTCTCTCAAATCATATATGACTTTTACTAACAATCGCCTCATCTCCTTACCAGGTCCGTCTGGTCGCTGTCTCCAAACTGAAGCCCGTCAATGATATCCTGGCTCTTCACCAGGACCCAGTAGCTCAAACACACTTCGGCGAGAACTACACCCAAGAGCTCACACAGAAAGCCGAATTGCTGCCGCGCACGATCCAGTGGCACTTTATCGGTGGTCTGCAGTCTGGTGAGTCTGGCAGTCTTCATCCGTCCTCATTTCCCCTACTTAATTTCATGAGTGAGCCAATGAGTCACTGATCCCACCCAACCATACAAAGGCCACTGCAAGACTCTAGCCAAGATTCCCAATCTCTTCAGCGTATCCAGCGTGGACACGTCTAAGAAGGCGCAGCTTCTAAACACAGCACGCACCAACCTCATCAGCTCCGACTCTTCCACCTCCAAGCTTGGTATCCACGTCCAGGTGAACACCTCCGGTGAGGAGGCCAAGTCCGGGTGCGCCCCCGGCTCCGATACCGTGGCCCTCTGCCGCGAGATCATCGAGACTTGCCCAAGCCTAGAACTCCTAGGCTTGATGACCATTGGCGCCATTGCGCGAAGCAAGGCCACCACAGCGGAGACGGAAAACGAAGACTTCCTCACGCTCCGGGATCAGCGACAGCTCGTTGCCAAGGAACTGGGACTGGATGAGGGCAAGCTGGAACTGAGCATGGGCATGAGCGAGGACTTTGAGGGAGCGATTAACCTGGGCAGCAGCGAGGTGAGGGTTGGGAGCACCATCTTTGGCGAACGGCCAGCAAAGGCCGACGCAAAGATCAAGGTTTAAAATGCAGCAGTCATCAAATAAGAATCAGAAAAACTCCATCGTTGACATCACAATGAGACAGAAATCCTTTCGGAAGGCGTCGCTTGTTGCAAAATACGTTCATGTGTGAGCAAACGTGATTTTAGAGATCACGCCAAGGAACATCTCATTTCATCCTACATATACTAGAAACATTTTAAATATCTGCCCGCCAATGTAGCTTGTAGTCAAAAATGTTAGCAGTTTTTAACGCTGTCATGCTTTCAGAGTGAACGCCCCCAAATTAACCTCATGCCATCATCAGAATGAGTTATATACACTCTGTAAAGAGAATTACTGTTGGCTAGATTTCCGACGCTCCCAAATTTTACGGTATCCCCCTTCATCATTGAGCACCTTCGTAGATGGTAATGATTCCTCTAGACAGTCGGTCCTTGATCATTTTCAGAAGAATGGGTGCAACTGTATCTTCTGTAGCGCGGATCGTCAAACGAATCATCTGAGAGAGCACAACTATTAGAATATCGTATCGACGACAAATGGCCCGGAGGGGTCTGCTTACCTGACTAGAATAGTTTGGCTCAAGCCTCATCAAACAACCAAACTTGCCTCCTTCGGCCGTATGAAGCACGCCAGCACCGACAATGTTCTTGGGGTTGGGATCAACCATATCCAACACCCGCCATCTGAAGCCACTGACTGTTTTGGTCACGAAATCGGGAGTTATCTCTCGGTGACCTCCCCCGCCCGAAAGGCCAAAAATGTCTTGCGCCTCGCGTGGAGCACCCCCAATCTGCTTCCATCTCTTGAAGAAGTCTTCTGCGGTAAGATCGGCAGGGTCCATGAACTTGTGGATGGCAACAGGAAGCTTGAGTGTGACGGCCTGCAGAGCACCAGCAAGATAGCTGATCCTCACCGTCGGGCTCTTCTCAAATATCTTCTTGGCTTCAAACATGATGACTTGTTGCGTTTGTGATCCTGGAAGAACGTTGCTCTCAGGGAGTGTCTTGGTATCCCATGTCAACTTACCCTTTTCGGATTCATCCAAGTCCAAGGTAGTAGTAAACGAGCCCAAAGCTGTAGGGGCCTTATTGCTGAAGTAGGCAATGATACATGCCATCTGGCCACGATATTCGGATCGGATTCCAACTTGAATCTGGCCGTCTTCATACAAAACTCCCTCGCCTTTGGCAATCAATCTATTATAGCCCTTCTCCCATCCAGGGGACAAGTGCGCCGCACTGGCAAGATTAGGAGTTCGAGGGGTTATAGGGGAAGTCATGTCCAGACCAGCGAGCGATGCACCATTGCCCAATTGACCATTTCCAGCACCGTTCGTGGAGGCGTTAGAACTAAACGTCCGCTTAAGACGTGGTGTGGCCATCCCCAATTCAGTGTTATCGGCATTTGCATCCTTGCCTCCTACAACCCAAGTCCTGCGATCACTGGTGTTGGCATGCTTTCGGTGGAGTCGGGATAAGAGGGCAGACTGCCTCTCAGGGAATGGTGGCATTTCGTCGCACACAGTCCGGAGAAGATCGTCAGTAGAACGGGTGGCAAGTGCATAATATTCGCAAGCTCGCTGCTGCATCTCCGAGTCCAGAGTATGGCTATAGATGTCGAACTGGTTCACGAGTTGGGGCTTGATTTCAGGGAATAAGTTGACAAATTTGATAAAGCATGACAAGATCATGGAGCGGGTGCTGGATGAAGATGGCGCAACCTTTGACTGCAGGGCGATGAACTGCTCGATGGGGCTGCATTTAGGCTGGTCTGCAATCAGATGACCGAACTCGCCAAGGAGGTAGGCACCAATCTTGACCAGAGTCTCATGGCAGTGATCTGACCTCACATACTGAAGGATATTCTGCGCCGCATAGACTTGAAGTTCCTCGTTGTTGGTCACGATCTGTATCACTCGCTGCCAGACCTCGTCGCTAACGTGGTCTCCAGCCATGGCGATCAGTCGAAGAGAGATGTCGACATACCACTGAACATCGGTGGCATATTTCTCCGTCAAGATGGCAATCTTCAGAACCATTTCCTCTCTGATGGCAAAGTCGGCATTCTGGAGGTAATGGAGAAGCTCGGCCACAATGATCTGGGCATTGTCTGTGTCACACATGCTGTAAAGCAGGTCGAGACCCTTCCTGCGAACACTGATATCTCGGTCCTTGAGGGAGCTGAGAATGATTTCCTGGTGTTGCTTGATGGGCTGCAAAGTCTCTGCCCGCGCAGCAAGATGGGTCATGGCCTCCAAACCCAAGTACCTCACGTTGGTCTCCCTGCTTTGGATGAAGCGTCCCAGGCGAGAAGAAATCTGCTTCATCAATGCATGCTCTGTATCAAGATGAATGATGAGATCGATGGCCTCGAACAAAACCGCATTCTGCGCATTGTTTTGTTGTACATTCTTATTGGGCTCCATGGCGAGGTTGAGAATTTTCTGCAGCACCTCTCTCATCATATCTCTAACATGTGTGTCCTCTAAAGAAGGTCGGGGTTAGCCATTTACACGCTTCAGCTCACACAATACAGAGTCAACATACCGGAAGGGGGGAAGTATTGGAGAAGTCGAAGTAGCTTTACTTGCAGCCAAGGGCATGGGACCTTATAATAAAGATAGTCGGTGGTATACTCCCCGTCGATAATGATGCGCTTGAGCCTCGCCGCCGCCTTGGCATAGGCTCCTTTGTAGAGGTCTAGGTTGTCTTGGGCCAACGCCATGACCAAAGATGTGACTGAGAGTGCGACACCAACATCAGTATCGTCCATCAAGTGGATAATTCGTTCAGCCCATTGAGGTGATACGATATCCGGGTGTTTCCGGTACAGCCGCAACAGCGTCAGAGCTGACTTCTTTTTCACGAATGACTTGGAAGTCGGGGAGATCAAAAGCCGATGCACCTCGCTATTCAGGGCCTCTCCCATCTCACGGCTACCAACGTTGGCGATGGCATGCAAGGCCAGACAGTTGAACAACTCATTGTGGTCCAGGAGATCTTTCCGGATACTGTTGACGACCAGATGCAATAGCTCATGCTTTTCATGGAGAAACAATGTCATCGCAAGATACCCAATTTGTTTCTCAGAGTATTTGCTAGCAGAGATGAGGTTGACAGCCTCGAGATGGCCAAAGTCGACATCCCAGCCCATGATGTAAATGTACAGCAGCTTGCAAACGTATTTCTTCTTGTGATATCCGCTGAGGTTGGCCTCTTTGAACTTTTGTCGGATATTCGCGAGCTCCTTGTTGATTCGCTTTTCCTCGAGCTCACGGGCACGCGCATTCCGCAAATCGGCGATGAACTGGACGAGCCCTCGCATGTTGGCATTGCTATTGCTCGACCGGCCGAGGAAGCCGGATCCTGGGGTAGACATGTTGCAAGGTGCTTACTAGCCCTTGGGGCTAAATTCGAAAAGAATGGCGGTTTGGGAAGCTCGGCGCAGGTGGCGGTCGGCCAACAGAGCTCGAAGCAGGGCAAGAAGTCGAGGACGAGACACACAAACTCCAAACAGTATAGAGCTATGGCGGAACTCTCATACTCCGGAACGAGGGGCCGATTTAACTCAAGCGGCCGGCATTGAATGGAGGTCCCCAAGCTTGGCGCTGTCCGTTCGAATCGATAGGGATGATTGTAAATCGAGGGGTTCGCTGGTTCGGCGGAGCGCCAGTCAAGGAAGCAGCGGCAGTGCGGAATAAATGGGCAAGCCGACGCAGACGGACGTATCGGGACGTAGCAGCGACACCAGCAGGTCCGGGAGTTGGATGATGCAGCAGATGCCGAGTCGTGTACAGCTGAGGCAAGGTATCTGCAACGGTGTGAGATTGGGAGATTATGGGCAGCCGGGAGTTCGTCCCACCACTCACTGAAGATGCTAGCTAGGAGTGGCCCCAGAGCACATAAATGGTGGGAACGCTGCACGGGCCAACACAGTCCTAATCCAGCACGACGCCAGTCACGACCAATCGGTCCACCATCTTCCCGTCGCCGTACTTCAGCTACTATTGACCACTAGATGCTGTGTCCATTCCTTCTCAGGGTACCCTGCAGCGCCCGGTTTACTGAAGCTGGCCTGATGGTAGTGGGAGTTCTGTTATTCACACTTGCGGTAAGGCTTATAAGTTCCCGCCTGATATCAACAAGTGCTACCCCAGAGTCGCACTGCCGTTCGCACAGGACAGACAATGCGGACCAAAGTTCTAGGCCCAGGCATGTATCAGGGTGCCACAAATGGTATGCGTCAACATTAAATCCCGACAGATGCAGAGGACAGGAAGAATCATGCAGGAGCCCTACACTCTGCTACTATAACATAGATGCCCTATCCACAATACCTCAACCGGCTCTTTAGCATTGACACTCTTGAATTGATGGGTTCGCACTCTAGGCTAGCCGTTGATGTAAGATCTAAGTCACTTTGCTTTTGGCGGTGGCTAGTGGGGCCGATGCCGTCAACCTCTAACCAGACTTTCTCGATACCTCATCACAATATTTCTAACCTGCATTAAAACGGCCGCCTGCTTCGAATTCGTACAGAATTACATGCAACCACCCCTGCACACCTCCAATCCAGTCTAGATTGGAGTAGCATGTAATGTCAGGATGCGCGCGATCTCTATTTCCGGCAAGCCGGTGCTTGTCCAGCTCGCGCCAGCTTCCAATCTCAACCTTTAATCGAAGGGCCTTTGCGGTTCAGTCTGGTGGTGCACCTCGTTTCCAGGTCTTCAACCGGCGCACCAAATGGCTCCAGAAGGAACGCACAGCTATAAACCCAGAGGAAAGCCGCGTGGCCGATTATCTGAAGGATGAGGTTGCGTCGCGGCTCACAGAGCGACTGCTGGTTCGTAGTTCAAACCCCCACCACTGAGGCGAGCTGTCGCCGTAAAGAAGCTCACTAACGAATTGACTTGCCAGGATATCAAGCGTCATTTCCCGAAAGTTCTTGATCTAGGTGCCAATTCCTGCAATATCGCAAGAGCCTTGGTGCGAGACAACCCCGACCCCGATCCAGACCTGCCCGCCTCCCCACCTTTGGTCACTCGCATCTCTGAGCTCGTTGCCGCCGATTCTTCGGAAGGCCTCCTGTACCGCGATGCGGATCACGACTTCAACAAGCAGATCAACATTACTCGTCAGGTACTAGATGATGAGGAATCACTCCCTTTCGAGCCTAACTCCTTCGATCTCGTCATGAGTTCTCTGAGTCTCCATTGGATCAATGACCTCCCAGGTGTCTTGACCCAAATCAACAGTATTCTCAAAGAAGACTGTCCATTCATTGGCGCTATGCTGGGAGGCGACACATTATTCGAGCTTCGAACATCTCTGCAGCTCGCTGAGCAGGAGAGGCGGGGCGGTATCTCACCACATGTGTCTCCCCTAGCGGACGTCAAAGACGTCGGAGGCTTACTCCAGAAGGCCGGTTTCAAGATGCTGACGGTGGACATCGACGACATCATCGTTGATTACCCCGATTCCTTTGCATTGATGCAGGATCTTCAGGCCATGGGTGAAGGGAACGCTATTCTGGGACGAGAGATGGGCCCAATTAGCAGGGACGTTCTCCTCGCAAGTGAGGGCATTTACCGAGAGCTGCATGGAAACCCCGATGGATCTATCCCTGCTACATTCAGAATTATATATATGATCGGTTGGCGCGAGAGCGCGAACCAAACCAAGCCTCTGGCCAGAGGCAGCGGCGATATCAACCTCAAGGACATCCTGGAACAAAAGTAAATAGTATTCTCGATTTTCGATATTCCCGGAAGGATCCATCTCGGGGGCTCCAGTATGTAATGGCATCGTCCCTCATGTAACAAAATCAAAGCAGCGTGCATTTAGAGACCTATGTGTACCCCGTTCCGTCCATCTATCATCTCTGTGTACCAGCCACCAACACCGATTACACTCTCCTCCAATCCGTCATTGTGCGGGTGATGCAGCCCAGACCCGCGACTTCCACGACCTTCTCGTGCCAGCTCAGCAAAACACTCATAGCCGCAGCAGCGGGCTCGGCGCTTCCTGGTCGTGAGGCAAACTGGCTGAATCCACCAGTCGACTGAGGAGTAACCTTGCTAGCTCCGTTGGCTCCTCCTCCCATTCCCTTGTAGCTGTATATGTCGAGATAAAGTCAGATACCATTGTCCATTTCTTCCAGAGATTGGAGAAGGGAGAAGGGAAACACCCACATATACTTGACGAGCACATCGAGTGCCTCGCTTCCGCCCTCGGAACCGTAGATGCTCTTGAGTAGAGGGCTCATTTCGCTCGCTTTGATCGACTGCAGAACCTCTAGGATGGTCTGCAGATGCGCATCCTTCAAATCGCCAATTCCATGTCAGCGGGACCTCTCCTCACCAGAAACTTCGACGTCATCAACCGCCCGTGACCATACCTTGGCACCATCAGTTCCATTGTAGACCGGTGTATCCAAGCACCCCCTCAGGGCGCCCTCGGTGTCGCCTCCGCGGAGAAGCTGCCTAACCTGGCCCGCGAGCTGCCGCACCTCCGCCTCGGTGATCTCTGGTTGGGGGGGGCGGAGAGTCGAGGTGTCGAAGTTGACGCTAGACTCCTCGGTGAGTGCGTCGATGTCGATCGTGCGCCATGCGTCGCTCAGCGTGGCGCTGGTGTGCTGCTGGATAATTGACATCTTTCCTCGGTGTCTTCCTTCTGGCAAGGTTAACTCGTATATCGGTGAGGGCTGGGGTTGTAGCTGAGTGTCTGCCTTGAAGCTAGGCGGGATCGCTCATGTGTGGTGCGTCAGCGAGCTGGCGGGGTGGAGAAATGCTGTGTGGGGGAGAGCTTTGTGTGGCACCGCCTACCCTATACCACACGTGGAAACCTCAACTCATGAGATGAGATGGATATGTATTTCATCATTGTTCGATGAAATGTACCACAGCCTCTCAATGACGACTCATATTGGGAACTCTCTTTCCGATTTACTCAATTGGGCCAATACAGAGGTCTCCCGACGACGGATGCGTTTGAAGTAAGACGCAGAAATCTCACGGACATATTGTATCTGATTCGCTAAATTGTCCGTCTCCGAGAAGATGTGCTAAGACGGACAAGCAAAGGCATATAGAACACAGGCTAGGCAAACGTATCCCGAGGACACAGAAGAAGACCAGGGAAGAACGAAGAGTTCTACATCTCAAACAAATCTGACTATCGCGAACCATTACGCCCCAACGGTTTAAGATGACTCAACCAATGTTGCGTTGCTGGGATGCAACCATTCGGAAACCCGTCAGGCTTCGATAATTCTGCATGCATTGACCGAAGACCTTTAACGTGTTGCCAGGAATACGGCATGTTATGCGACGGGCCAAGGTAGCATTGCGCTAGTACTTCATATCAGCCTCATCATGGGTGACCAACATCGGCAGTATGAAGCGGGCATAATAGCGTATGAGCATAAACCAGTCGGACTTAAAACAGCGTGTACTGACATGGGACACGGTATTCCGCAGATCACGCCTTCTAGAACATTACATTGCCTGGATTGGGATGCCGTGTCCGGGGGTAAGCAGAAAGTTCTGTTGGCTCAGGCGTGAGAAATTGCGACGTGCACGCTAGCTTGGGAAGAGGAAAAAAAAAAGAACCTCCTACATGTCCCCGGGGCATGGCACACGTTCTGGTTAAAAAAAGAACCGCCAGTGACACCCCGGCGCCTGGCCAACATGCGCACATAGGTACAATTTAACGTGTAGTGCGGCGGAAGCTGTACCGCCGGCGCAAGTAGGGCCACTTTCCGGTTTAGGTCCGCTCCGGAACACCGGCGAAGGTTCCCCCGCCCCACAACGTCGCTGGGAGAGGGCAGGTACAGAAGTGCTCTCTCGTACCCACATACCCATTACACTTGGGACCGGACGAAAAACGAGGCAAGCCCCAGACCCAGCTCAGAGGATATGGGATGGGGTCGCTTGTGCGGTTAGACATGGAGGCTGGAGCCGGGGCAGACCCTGATGAGAAGCGCCCCTCCGTGGGCCGTCTGTGGCTGGGAGACGGAGCCTACCGTCGCTACCGCCGGAGTGGTCGATGTGAAGCGTGGCATTTGACAAGCGACTATAATTCGCCCCAGTCGTGGATGTAGGGACCCAGGGAGGAGAAAGGCAAGCAGGCATTTCTCTGGATGTCGGTCCTGTTACCTGCGTCGTGTACGTTCCAGAGCTGTATCCCTCAAACAGAAAGGAAATACGTGGCGCATGGGAGAAGAAGAGAAAGAGAGAGGGCGAGAGAGCATCGACCCAAGGAGACTTGCATCTGTTCCCCGTGTTACAGTTGGATACCGAGCTGAAACCCCGACAAACCATACATCTGGGTAGTCTGTTGCAAACTTCATACAACATCAATGGAACCCCAGGAATGCCATTTTCTTCCCTCATCTCGCAGCCGAGCTCGATCCACGCATAAGCAGGAGCGGGCGTTGTGGAAAGGGAACTTCGCGACCTTCTTCTATATCTGTTGATAGCATGGATCCGGGCAGAAGCGAGGCCACGTTTTTGACTTGGTTGCTTGTGGGACCGGCTCGTCAATGCGCTTCTCCTCGCGTAATATCATCGGTATAGCATGATGGAGGCTCCGTGGGAATGGAAACACAAGCCATTGCATAGGGTCAAGGCTGGTCTCCAGATCGTTGGGAAGGCAAATGATACGCTGGGGCGCAATTCCGGGGAGCGGCAGAGAAAAATTAGAAGGCTGGCCAAGCTTGTACAATGGCCAGGGGCAGAGTGCCAAATCTATAAGGCCCTGCTGGGTAGGTATATCCAATCCAGCTAATGCTCAATTGCCACGGCCCGAACATGGTAATTGTTCGTACTCGTACTTTGGCTTCTATTCCCCTTCCACTTGCACTTGCTGGGACGGGACTGTTAATCGCAGATGGAAGCTAATGCAGGTACAGCCGTGAGGCCACATGTCGGGACCCACCGTCACGCTCTAAGCTGCACCCCTCTGTCCGGCGTTAGTCAGCATGCATTTCGTTGGGAGGCACATTTGCATGGACACCTTTCATTCCGCTGCATCCATCCATAATGCCTTGGCCTATTGTTAGTACCTTGGCTGCACGTCGTCAGCCTCAAGCCGAACAACACCCAACCCCCGGTGGTTGGATCTGATCGCCGCAGATGGGTCGCTGGCTTGCTTCCTACGGCAGCCCGAAACAGGATGCGCTGACCAGGAGGATTAAGCAACACG
This sequence comes from Clonostachys solani, assembly GCA_902141235.2. Taxonomy (NCBI): domain Eukaryota; kingdom Fungi; phylum Ascomycota; class Sordariomycetes; order Hypocreales; family Bionectriaceae; genus Clonostachys; species Clonostachys solani. The sequence continues at coordinate 683,610 of CABFOC020000097.1, forward strand.
TATACGGATAAGCAAATCTTCGACGGAGTGATGTTCCAGGTCTCATCTGCTACGAGTACGAGTCAGACAACTGGCCATTGATTATCGCGCTGTTTCCTGGCCGGCCCCTGCTGATACGGGGATGATGTGTGGGCACCCTGCCGATTTCCAGAACTGTTCTACCAAAGGTCGCTGCAGTACCTGCATTTGCACTGTGTACGGGCCCTCCCATCTGCCTTCTCTGGACACCCCTCCCCCCCTTTCCCTGACCAAAAAATAGAAGTTGCTGACACACGGCGGGCCACATTTACGAAAGCCGCCCGCGACGAGGCAGGGGAAAATTCATCGCGCTCCCCGTTCCCGAGCTCCGCGACCAAATGAACGGATTCAACATTCGTAGATGTCAGAGGCAATCTTGCCCAGATACACCGGCGATCGGTGCTATGACGCCCATTTCCAGGCGAAACACCGTGCGTCTCGGCGCGCGCCTCTGCCTTTGTGTTTTGGGTGCGCTCCCAAGACGCTCATCAGTATGTCATCTTTGATGCCCAATTGCATCAGCATGGTTTGACATCCTGGATTACCGACCTACCTACTCTAGATGGGCGATCAGCGGATGTCATCATGTCAGGGTCCGCCAACGCCCATACCCAGAATGTGCTAGGCAGCAGTCCACGTGTTGGACGTATCTTCGGCCCATCTCTGCCTCAACTAATGGTGTTTTGACGTAACCCTATGGTAACACCGACGAGCTGGGTTGTGCCGCCCCGACATGTTTCCAAGATCAGATGTATTTTTCACATGCTGCACCCCACCCAGATACTATGGTTCAGGTCAATGGATATGTGTGACGAGATCGGCCTTTGGAAGGCGAGAGCCCTCTGTGGTCGTTTTTGCGCCTATTAGGCGACATCTGCCCATCTCGAAATGAAATTGCCAACCATGTGTGAAACACGAACAGGCGAGATAATCTGGGTGACCCAGGGCAAAGGGCGACTAGGCAAACCTTGCCTACAATTGACAGGCTGGATCTGACCGACCGTGAGCTGACGTACCCATATATACCGACAGCGTTGATGCATGTCGCCTTGCCTTCCCTGACGGCTGCTTCCCCGGGGCTGCGCTCGCTCAAGTCCGCTGACCGAGGTGGCTGGCTCGGTAACGAGAGGCTCCAAGCAGCTCCTCACCAGCTTTTTGAGGTACCAGAGGATCGGGACGACGGGTATTCCACGCCCTAGTGGCTCTGCCCGGAAAGCGCCCCGGTGTTCCCATACGGCTGGTGAAGGCAAGGGTTTGACCCTCCATGTGATACTGGGCTAATTAGCTGTCGAATACTTGGCCCAAAGTATTGTTGCACAGATCCAGGGTTTATCTAAATCTGCGTTTACTGCCGAGGATGGACCAGAAGAGGAATATGCTGTTTTCTGCACCGTATAGTCGGTCGCGCAAACTGTTGGCCTTGTGGGGGGGATGGTGATATAGGTTCAACTAACGACAATGGGTGCTGGGAAGATGACTTCTCCCAAGGCCCATTGTTGGACAGCCACGATTCAGTTGGTCGGCTAGCGGGAAAAGCTCACATGACCTTCAACTGGCAGTGATCGTCAGGGTAGGACGCCTTATCCATAACGCCACAGGAGATCGTGCTTGTCGGCTTGAATTAGAAGCATGGGATCAGAGCGAAGGAGCACGTTCACTTACACGGCGGGGCAGAGGGTTCGACCCAACGCTGATGTACCGCTTTTCTGATATCAGAAACGAGCTGCAGGTGACTACTGAATCATAAGTTTGCATGATACAGCACCTAAACGCTGTCCAGGTATCCTGAATACTCCGGGGGATGTTAGAGCGAGGAGCGCATGGTCCTTTCCTGGTTTTGCTTTGCCAGGGGCAACAGCTAATTGCCAATTATTATTTTTCTTGTTGGGCTAAGAAAACGAATCATTTGGCGCTAGTACGCGGAACAGAGCGCGCATCTTGTTGGGCCGCGCGAGTAAGAAGCGCTGAGCGCTAACAGAGCACAGGAATTACAGGCGACCGCTAAAGTAGCCTAATCCAGCCAGGCATGGAAGGCTGTACCCCCTGAAACCGGGCTGTTCCCAGGTGTTTTTGCCTCCAAGGGATTGTGAACTTCCAGACCGGATCTCATCAATGAGAAAAACGCAGACAATAACCCTGGCTTAAAAAAAGGTGGCGCGTACCTTGGTTGAGGAAGGAGAATTAAAACGCGAAAAAGAAAACGAAAAAGAATGAGATATGCTCCGACAAAAACAAGATCCGTCGCCGCGCCCATCTCATCGAATCTGCTGATCGAGTCAGAACCATTATCCAAAGCTATAGCAAGATAATGGATGCCTAAATTAAGAGCAGTAGTTGGGAGGCCGGTACCTGGGGAGGAGGGCTGATGCTTAACGTAGCACATTCACTTGACACGCTACTTGCAAATAATGCCCCCAGAATGTATGGAGTAGTGCACGTACACGATGAAGCTTGAGACGGTTTAATGACACACCAGGGGGTTGGTTTCGGGGTGGGTCTGCTCAAGGTGCCTGCATATTTCCCACGTTGTGCCCACTTCTTGTCAAGCATGCCTTTTTCCACATGTAACTCCTTTCCGAAGCAGGGGGATAAGGGGACGATCTGATCATTCTTCTCCTCCTTTCCAGATAGTAGGTATTGAGAGCTGGTGGAAGCTGCAGAGGGGAGAAGCGAGGTGCAATCACCTGACCCGGACGGTCTGCTGCTCGGTTTTCCAGGTACGTGGTCGCCGCATGTAGTCGAACCATGCCAATGCGCCGCACCGGTATGCACTGCTACTGTGATGGTAATATTGAGAGATGATCGATTGTGACTGATGTGATCCGTCATCCTGGGCAGGCTCGTCACAGCCGACAATGTACCAGCTACAAACCGTTTCTACGAATGGTTGGTGCTGTCGGAGGGTAGAGATGCATGCTGTATACCTATAGTACTTGGCTCCTTCGCACGGTTATGATAATCTATGGGGAGTGACATTGCATAGTGCTTGTTTGGTGCTGGCTTGCCACCTGTACATACTCCGGAGATACTTCTGGCTGTTGGGTAGGTCCCCTGCTCTGAAATGAGAGCTGTTAGTAGGTGGGAAACGTAGGCGACGGAACTCCATCCGGTACCGACAGTAGCCTATTGCGATTTTTTAAGGAAAGTGGCCTCCCAAGCTCAAAACTGAGGACATGGCGCGCTGGACCCCAATGCTTGGTTGGGAGACGGGCACGGTGCAGCAGCGTTCCGGGAGCCTTGGCCAGTGCTGGGCTGACCCAGCGATGGGCGCTACAGGGCCGCCACCCTCTGGCTGGGTGTGCCTGGGGCCTGCTCGGGGACCCAAGCTACAGTGATCCATGTCACTCAGGCACTGTACGATGGTCGCTAGCCTCGGCGTTTGGGACTACTGGGCGGATCAGCGTCCATGGATGACGGACAATGCATAACCCCAGACCCTTGCTGCATCGCATCCGCCAGTGTGGGCGAAGCATGACCGACACGGTTAGCCTGGATCAGCCTGGCGTCTGGTCTGTCTCCCTTAATTCGGAGGACGGCGTGTGAGGCTAGCCTTGGGTCGCGTACACGGTACCGGCACACCCTCCTTTTTCTGATTCCATTCCCAGCGCTTCCTAGAATTGCCGTTTCGGGTCAAGTCAACTCGTCATTTTATTTTTTTATTGTTTTTTTCCTTCTTCCTTGCTTAGACGTTCCTTTTTCCTTCTACCCCCTTGCCGTAACTGTCAGGCGCGGCACGATTCAAACAGGGCCCTGACTACCTTGATTTTTCGGTCCGGTACTTCGTAGTCGTACTGCTGGCCTCCCTGTAGAAGGTATTCCTGCTGGTAGTAATTAAATTGCTTGTATTATGGGGGAGTACCTTTGGCTGGCCAAGAACACCCCGGCTCCATTTTCCTCTGAAATCCATCCAGCCTCTCACCTGTTGTTCATTCAAAAGCGGCTGCCCTCCCTCTCACTCCATTCCATCTTCTGCTGACTTCTCTCTACACTATATCCTCTTGGAATTGTTTTCGGGTTTTCCTTTCCTTTGCTTTTCTTTGACTCAGCAACCACACTCACTCCATCGTCCCTTCCAAGCTACCAAAACTACTACTACTACTACACTAATACGGCCTCGCGGCTCACCACTTTGCGATCGCACCTTTTCCTGTTGCCCTTGATCACCAGAGTCTTGTCACCTATCGCAAACGAGACCTGTCTTCGACACGCGCTCGCCTGCTTAAATTGATATCGCCAATCTCGAGAGAATATCGCACCCAATCCCAGACACCTCGGCCCACTCTCGGTCTCTGAGATAACCAGGCAGATCTTGCGCGCAGTCTTGAAAGTCACACAGCTCCGAGCTCGCGCGACGACCCCTATTTCGAAGCCAATATATCTCCATCCGGCGAGCACTTAGCTCTTGTCCTCCGCCATCTACGACAGAATCTCGCTCGTCACACCTTGACCACGCGCCGGTGCCGATTTACCTCGTCTCAGCCCAGCCCTGGTTTGCCTTGACTGCCCTGGGAATACGATACTAAGATTAATCCGCGACTTCTGGCTTCGCAACCAATCCGCCCTTTGGCTACGATCTGTCGCATCATCTCCACCTCTCACTCTTCAGAGACGATTTTTCCTGGATTGCGGAAAATCGCTATTCTTTGGTTCCACGAAGAATCTTTGGTGAGTCAAATCCTCGCTTCACTGAGTCCTGCTCGTTCATTAGGCGAAGCCCATATTTCGTATTTTCTCGTCTTGAATTGCTCTCTATATATACTCTATCCTGGGCCGGCTTTGGTTCCGACTTTCACAGGCTCCAAGATCATCCGCTAACTTCAGCACAGTACACAAACTACCACAACACTTTCATCACAATGGTTGCCTCCGACTCTTGGACTCCTTGCGATATGGGCCGTGGAGCCTACGACACAACTGGCCTTCCTAAGCCTCCTCCTCGACCTACTCGATGAGTGGTGTCTCGATATCATAATTCAAGGATATTCACATCCGACGAATTTTTGGGCCTCGAACAATCGGCAAGCTGACGTCTCGCCCGCCAGCTGTGCCAGACTTCACTCGCCAATGCCTTTGCGGCTCTCATTTCCTTCGCAACATGTTCTGTTTTCAACTACCGTCTTCTAATACCTCTTGTCACTAGTGTGGGCTGATTGAATTGGCACGCTATGTACATCATTACGACTGTCGAGCCCCTAATCAGTTATGGTGGCATGTACAACATCTCCGCCCAGCGACTCGATTGCTTGTAGCGTCGGGTTCCTTTTTTTATTAATACTTGTTGCCCTCGGTCTTATGCGATTTACACGGAATCCTTTCAGCACTTTTCTTTTACTCTGCTTTTCATCCCTATGGGGATTGTTGGATTGGCGTTGAATCATAGATATGGGAGGAGTTTGGGCGTCCGACTGTTATTTCTGGCTGTTTCTTTTCTGTCGCCGATCTTACCGAGAGCATATGTGTTCTGTCAGATCTCATTTTCGTCTCTCGTATGGAAATGTGCCGTTGGCAGGGCTTTAAGACCCCGGCCGCGGAATGCATATGGCGTCACTTCTGCGACACCCCAGGCATTCATTTTGTCTTTCAAGAGAGGCTTGTTATTTCGGCGCAGGATATACTTCGGATTTCTACGGCATCAGAGACGAGAGAAGACACAACTCCTCACGGAGAATAATTGCCATCCCGCATGTTTGGGAACAGTCGATTGGGAAGATAAAAACACATTTCGGATTTCAGGGATCAGGCGATATATTGCATAGACTTTGGAGGGTTTTTGGGATATTTTCTTTTTCAGTTTTACACTCTGTTGTTTTGGTTGCCAGCCATGGGATCTCTCGCGGGATCCAGGCTGTGCGGAATGGGAAAGGGTATATCAGCGACATTCGACCGATTTCTCGTGTCTCGGCTTGCATTTTTCTTTTTCGAAAAAATTTCTTTTGTCTCTGGTGGATGGTCTGCCAACTGTATAGTTACCTAGAAGGATGAAAAAAAGGTGGTCGAATGTGGCGTGGAGAGATTTCCCGTCCGTGTTCATTCTGGGCTGGGCTCAGATGGATAGAATCTATTTTGTATGGAAAGATACCCTTTTTCTTCACACTTTTCTTTTTCTTTTGATACATAGATATTCTCATCATAATAATTGAGGGCAACTGTACAACTTCTACATCTGGCGAAACTGACTGAGCTCGTGAATCATGGCTACTCAAATTGCAAGCTCGATGTCCTCGTGTAAGCTGGTTTGTAAACCACGTCAGACGGCGACGCAGATACTTACTCATCGGTCCTCTTGATCGGGTCAATGCGATGAGTAAGGCTTAGAGAACGTCAGGCTGCATGGACCTGCTTCATAATCCCACCGGGGGTGGTGTGAGCGAGGAAGAGTGGGAGGTAGCATTCAGGACCGCAAGTAGTCGAGAGGGAGGGAGGAAACGGTGCGTGCCGTCCCTTGCGCGAAGCACCCCTCTTGGTACCTCTCCCCTCGGAGGTACCAGGATCTGCTGGCGATCCACGGCAGTTCTGCATGTACCCACCTCGGTAGCGATACCTACCTCCACCGGGTGGGTGCGGGGCGGACTTTTGCTGCGACCTTGCGGCTACATTGGAAACTTGCTGGGGAAAGTATCTCCCAGTCTTCAGCTGCGAGTTTTTTCTTCTTACGATTGAGGCATCTTTCTTTTTTGCGTCGTAGTTCTCTCGTCTCTCGGGCGAGTAGTTGTCGCATTGGCCTGGAACATTGGTTTTCGGAAGCGCAATCGCCCGCCTCCCTTCGAGACCTACCTACCTCTGCTTCAGCTTCGATGGACTAATGCTTCTCTAGACTTGATAGTTTCTAGTGACAGTGCGAATGGTTGCTTCTTCTGGGGTCCACACCATGATTTCTCTTTACTCTTTGGTTATGATCTTGGGCAGCATCATATTTCGAGCAACTATCGCCTCCGTCGGCACTGCGGCTGGCCGTGACTCGTCGCATCTGTTGCCTCGCGGACTAGCCCGGGGTGCAATTTACGAGAAGGGACACTTGCTACCAGCAGTTAAATAACCCAGCATGATAGTTTCTATAGATAGCTTTTCCGGATTTTGCGACGTGTCAATGGCCAGTTTAATTAAGAGTCCTCCCAGTGGGGTTCCGCTAGTTTTGGTGTCCTGACCAGTTTTGCTTTTGATTGCCGCAAGGCTGCCTTTCTCTGCTTTGGTGTAATTGCCCCCTATCCCATTCTTTATGCCCCCCCTTGTGCAAATTCCACCGCGGAACCGCATTAGCATGGGCTATTGAACTCCCAACCGAGTCATGGGGACGGGGGGGAAAGGCTCCATATGCGTGCAGCGCCAGGACCGTACCACCGGGTCTACTAACGGCGTTTCTTCTCTCGCCAGGGGGGAATTTTACACGAGTCGGGGCTGCCCGCTATGGCTTTTCCTAACCCCTGCTCGCGATCGGCAGGCTGCTTTTGCCTTTACGCATGCACTTTATTTTCTTTTCCCCGACAGGTGAGACTGGGAAAAAAGGCAAGTACGCGAGATGTGAGAAGCGAGAAAAGTGAGAGGTGACAGGTTGAGGTGTGGTGGCTGCTCAGGCAGAGACATTGAAACGCCGAAGAAGAAAAGAGAAGATGAGAGGGCCAACAAGAAAAAAAGGAACGTAGGGGGAAGGTTCTTGAAGCGAGATCAAGGAAAAAACGGGCGGATTTCGCTGGCCCCCATGGCATGGCCCATCCTGGAGGAATCAGGACTAAGAACACATGGGAGTGGAGGAAAGTGGCAAGAGAGAAGACGACGCGAAGGGATCTCGAACTTTGGTTGCCCCGATGATCAGCTCGCCTCGGCGCCGGACGGCCTTTGGGATCCATCCCAGCAAGGGCTAAACTAGGGGGTGGGAGTTGTTCGTTCCCCGGATCTGCCCTTCCCACGAATCCGGGACCGCTATCGACAGTAGGTACATACAATCTTGCGCGGGTGGGGTGCTGGAAAGAAGAGAAGAGAGAACTTTGTACGCCAAGGGGGGTGTGTGGGAAGGAAGAGAGATTGATTATGCGTGTGCGTTGTGCGCCTGCATATGTTGTGTATCACGAAGAGACATCACGTCTTGTGCAATCTTTATGATGGAATTATTCACTAGAGAACCAGGCTAACCATCCGGCAACACAATTGTGTCTGAGAGACGGCGGGGTGGCTATTGGAATGCCATTGTCGGCCACAGCTCGCTTGATTGGCATCTCGGGCCACACATATCCTTTCTGCTGTGTCACTTTTTTCTTTCTTTTCATCATCTGATTGACACTCGGGCTAGAGAAGTATTGACGGCCCCGCCCCAGTACCACCGAGAGCTGGCCGAGCCAGTTTTTCTTTTCTTCCACGGAGAGGCCGGCGGTAATGTGAGTTGATACGGTGCCGGTTTTCCTTGGCTTAGACCTCGCTATAGACGTCTCTGGACATGGTTCAAGATGATGTTAGACCGTGAACTAGACTGAGAGGGCGTCGATGATGGTGGTGAGGGGCATAGCAGAGAAATCAGGGAGAGACAGAAGATGCAAACACAGAGAGAGAAAAGAAAAAGGCAGATATGAGACACTCACATCCTTCGGAGCAGCGGCATCTCTCTCCTTACTCGGTCAACCTCGTCCAGGTCCACGTCAAAGAAGCCAATCTCCTCGACCGCACCCTCCTCCGCGCTCCCCTCCGCGTCCGTGACACCCTTCAGCCGCACCGCTACCTTGCCCCATGGATCGACGGCGACGCTCCGCCCATAGCTCGCCCGCCTGGCGTTGTGCCTCCCGACCTGCGCCGCGGCCACGACCCAGCTCTGCGCCTCGATGGCGCGGGCCCGCAGCAGAGTCTCCCAGTGCGCGTCCCCCGTCCGCAGGGTGAACGCGCTCGGGTACGTGAGCAGCTGCGCGGGGCGTCCGTGCCAGCGGCTCGAGGGGCCTGGCTGCGCAAGGGAGAGCGACGCCTCGGGGAATCGCAGATCGAAGCAGATCAGGCTCCCGATGCGGCCGACCGGTGAGTCGAACGGGGCGGTCAGCCTGCCCCCCGGCTGCACGGTGGCGCTCTCCCTGAGCGATCCATAGTCGAAGACGTGGAGCTTGTCGTACGCGGCGCTGTCGTCGATCCTCCCATCAGCTGCGATGTAGATGGCCCGGTTCAGGATTCGGCCGGCCGCCGCCTTGGAATCCTCCTCCTCGCCCGGCACCTGCGCTGGGGCTGGCCGATGGTGGATGCCGACGTGGATCGCGACCCCGTTTGTCTTGGCCGCCTCCTGCAGTCCGAGCACGAAGGGAGACGAGGACTGGGCCACGGCGAGGTCTCGCGAGGCCTGAGCGTCGGTGGCGATGTAGTCTGAGGCTTCGGGCAGAAATAGGACCTATTCGAGCGCAAGAGGGCCGCAAAGGGCCGTTTGTGTGAGACCATGGGACCAAATCCAAGACAGCGAGAAGGGGAAAAAAACTCCGGGAGATCTGACAGGCAGATCGGGGAGGGGTCGTTGAGGCTCATTCTCTCTCACCTTTGCCCCTCCTCGGGCTGCTTTCCCCACTAGCCTCACACACTGCTCCAGGTTTCCCTTGATTGACGCAGTCGAGCAGATCTGGCCGATAGCCTATGTGGGTGACTGACTTTTAGCCCTGCCAAAAGAAGTTTTTTGAGACAGGACCGAGACCTACGTACCGCGAGAGTCATGGTGACTGGCGAGGTCTAAGCGTCACTTCTGCACCGTTTGCATAAAACAACCAAGCAACTGACACTGGTTAGCCAGGCACAAAGGTTGACGCAAAGTAGACGGTACGCAGTGGCGGAGGACCCTTAAAAAGAGTAAAATACCTATGAGCTGGGTGTGATGAGACAACTAGATGAACCAGCCTGAGAAGTGTACCGATGTCGTGAGACCAATACCAACACTGTTCTCGTCTGCACCCCAGGGCGTCCGTAGCAATGGCGAGGGGTCGTTGTATCGTCAGAGGAATTGGTGATATGCCGTTAACCCTCTATCGTTTATAAGACGTTTTGACTTGCGTTCTGATAAATGGCTCGTCCTATCGTTGATAGTTGAGGTTGGGACTGGCTGGCCAATTAGTAAGCCGGTATTGCATCATCTGGCACTGCTCTGAGCTCAGTGAAGCTATTATAGCTCCTCAGATAAGTAGACATGTTCCTTAATTGGCATTTTCTCATGGACAAGCGGGAAAGTGGAATTGTTGAGATAGAGTTGTCCTGGAGTGGGAGTATATCTAAGAGACCTTTCAGACAGGCACTTTGGTCAGACAGACGAGCAATCAAGATTCAGAAAGAATATCGCCTCGCTCCCTCCGGCTCAACATCGTAGTTTGCAAATTTACGCAGGACTTGGGGTTTCATTCAATGGCATTTTCTAGACTAATTGCCTAGATATACCACATTGGCGCTCCGGTCAGCCTCGGCCGATGATTTGCAACCAACCGGTAGAGTCCATCCCACCGCCTGCGATAAGTAAGAATTGATCGCTGTCTCCTTGGTCAAGCATAATGAAAACCACCGTCCCTTCTGATCGTTGATCATCGTTCTCGGTGCTGGAGGTCATCGCGGCGGCGAGACCCCATCTTCCTCCTTTCCACCTCGTACTTGGCTGCCACCTCTCTCTCAAATTCCTATTGTAGTGCTGTCCCCAACAATGCAAGATGGCCCAGAATAAAAGGAACCCTTCCCAAAAAATGCTTCAATAAAAGAAAGCTGAACGCCGGGCTAATCGATACCACAATCGACCACGTTGAACGAAAAGAAAAAAGAAAAAGAATTAAAGTCACATCAATACACGGCACGAGGCACCTTGCCCCTCTATGGGCAATGGCAAGTCTTGTCGACCGTCCTCGTGCCAAACCACCGTTCGTTTTCCGCCGTATTCGACCCCCTTTTTATCTGGGGCCGGACATGTCTAAATCAATGTATGCCTTTTGGAGCGCTTTTGTCTCGCGCCCATCTCTCTCCAGCACAGATATCCAATCTCGGAGCTGGATGTTCTTGCCCTTCTCCTTGTCTTCTCGCCATGTTCCTAGACGGTTGCGGCCTTCCGTCGTCAGAGCTACATTAACGGGTCCTTGGCCGGACCCTGGATTGGCAGCTGTCTTTCCACCACCAGATGATGCTCGTGGTGTGCTGGCTCCGCTTCCTCCACGTCCAACATTCATCCAGTCGTATGTTTTCCCCTTTTTTTTGGTGTTAAAGATGCTACCTTTACTACCGAAACCGGCGAACATGCTGCTGGTCATGTTTTGGTTGGCATGGTTGTTGGCTTCGGCCGCCTTGGCTGCTTGAGTTTTCTTCATTTCCTTCTTCGTCATCGCCTTGTCAGTTTCCGGCGCTACGGAGCCTGGGGTGCCTGGAGCGGCACTACCAGCTCGCGAACCGGCAGCTCCGGCGTCGGGGATGCCATCCTTGCGCTTCTGGCGCTTTCGTAGCCTTGCCTCTTCCCATTCTCGCTCTTGCTTTGCTAGATCTCTCATCGTGATTGTCATGTATGACGCAATCTTCGCATACTTCTTCGGTTTAGCAGGCTTCACTTCACTCGAGGGATCCGCGGGGCCTGGTTGATGTCAGTATCATGATAGCTTCGCGGAACTGCAACACATACGCTTTAGGGGATTGGTGCCGAGGTCAGGGGCACCGTCAGCCAGCACTGGCTCCTTGTCAAGCTGCATCGGCTCGGGGGTCTCCATATTCAGTGGGGCAGCAGCAGCAGCCCATTCCTCTGGCACATCGCCATGCGACGTCTTCTGCCGGTGTGTCGCAACAGAATTGGCATCATCCACAAGGTCCCGTAATCGCACCTTACTTGCTATAGATAACAAAGCCAACTGGTCCACCAGGTAAGCGTCGTGCGGAATGAAAGAGCCCGTCGTGTGCACCATGTGAGCATCCGGCCCCGTCTTGGTCGTCACCGTGACTGATGGCTCAGGGAACTGGTTAGGAAGCTTCATGCGCCCCATTTGTTGATTCATGTTTCGTAGGTCAAGGTTGAGTTTGAGGGCATGCTCCCTAGCAATTTTCTCTGCTCTCCTGTGTAGCACGGCGACAAGAAGAAAAGGATCGTTGATCTCTTGTGTTCGTTGCGCGCCTATGCGCATAGCAGACTCAGCCCACGCCCTCTCCGCTGCTTGAGCAGCGTACTTGTCTTGGTCCGTGTCCGTAACCGCCAGAGCGGGTTGGTTTGCAGGGCCTGCACCATAAAAAGTCGCTTTAGGGCCTGGCGCATGCTGTGGGAAGCCAGATCGCGCCTCCGCATCAAAAGAATTCGCGTACATATCTGACATGAACTGTTCCTCTGCCCTCAAGTCGATACCAGTACCGGCAAGTGAGTCTGTAGGATCATATTCATATTCCTTGGTTGGCTTCTCGGCCGGTCGTTGCGGCGGGCCCATAACCCCGGCCATGCCTTGTGGCGGAGCGATAGGGGTATGGATCATAGGTATCATCGGTGTGCCGGGCGTGTACGGTGTTGTAGGAGTTGTTGCAGATGTCGGAAGCTGTGGTGTCTGCATAGGTAGTGATGTCTGCAGCTGGGGCGTCTGCAACTGAGGCGTCTGTAAAGGTTGAGGCGTTTGTAGTTGAGGCGTCTGTAGGGGCTGGGGCGTCTGCAGAGGAGGTGTTGCGCTCGCTCGAACATCTGGAAGACTCAGGCCCGGTGTGGTGTTCCCATTCACGTATGGCGAGCCTGCCCCTACTACTCCTTGTATCACCGGGCTTGCCATGTTAGCTGGTGACGCGACGTTTCCAGGCGGGGTGATTCCGGTGGTCGGGCTCATCGCATAAGGAGAGTTGGGGAACGGCGAATTAGGTTGCGACAGAGCGGCGTCTGTCAAAACCCGTTTGTTGGGCGGAGGGGCATAACCTGTCTGCGAACCGGCAGGAGAAGGACTATGCTGAGGAGGCGAGAAGGCCACCGGCGGAGCCTGCGGCTGAGGTTGCGCCATGACTAACAGCGAAAGCGCACTGGGTGCAGGAGTGATTGAAGTACGCAAGGGCTGTCGGAGGACCTCGAGCGCGTAGACTTTAGCAGGCTCCCAAGCCTGCTAGGTCGGGAGAAACTTCGCCCATCCGATGAGCTCGGTGATTGTGGAACTTTGGTAAAATGTACGTCGCCGGTTGACGCGACCCTTCGCAAGTTGGTGGCTGACAAGGAAAGGCGTGACTCGATGGTGGGACTCGATGCGTTCTTGATAGTATACCGACGACGGGTGTGCAGAGGAGAGAGCTATGTTCAAGAGGAGAGAGTCGCGTAGAATTTAATATCACGTGACACATTGCTGCCTACACCGGCCATTGTCGCGTCACCCGAGAAATAACCGGTTTGCCCAAACACAATACTGGGGCCTATCAAAAGCCCGGAACAATAGAGGTAAGCTTTTGATCTTGCGCCTGCTTGCAGCTCAGACCGGTCATGAGAAACTCAATCCCATTGTCCAGTTGGGATCAATAGGACTCGACTCCCAATTAGCAACCTGGACTCCTACATCGCCTTTTTGATACTAATGTGGCAAGACTTAGGTTAGGATAGGCGCCAACAGAGATAATGGCGTCCAAACGCAAGGCTTCGGCCATGAACGCGACCGCGAGCGACGACCCCGTAGATCCGTCTGATGAGCTCATGTTTTTATGCCTGGGAGGAGGCAACGAGGTTGGACGGTCGTGCCATATCATCCAGTACAAAGGAAAGACAGTGATGGTAAGCAGGTTCCGGGGTCAGAAAGGGTTCAGCAAACTCGAAGCGGTCTTCTTGCAACTACCGATGAACTGCGCTGACCATTGCGCTCTCTCTAGCTTGATGCCGGCCAACACCCAGCGTACGAGGGTCTTGCTGCGCTTCCCTTTTATGATGACTTCGATCTCAGCACCGTAGATGTGCTTCTTATCAGCCAGTAAGCGCCGCCTAGCGATCCCATTCCCGTTTTCCAAAACTACAGAAGAGGCCATATTCCAGGAGGACATGTGATGCGCTTGGGTTCGCGTTTCGAGGGCTGGATATGGCGATGAAATCTTCCTCCTCTTTTTTTGATAATATGTCTCTCCCAACCACGCGTATCTCAGATGAATACAATACTCTATTCTATACTCCTGTCCCTCCAGCGCGGCTGTTTGTGACGATGCCATATCCTGTCCCTCGAATCCCACTGCGCCTCGCCCAGTCCTCGCCCGGACAAGGCCGCCCCTTCAGATCATGACCAGGGCTGACTAGGAGCAGTTTTCACATCGACCATGCGGCATCACTGCCATATGTTCTGGCCAAGACGAATTTCAGAGGGCGTGTGTTCATGACCCATCCAACCAAGGCCATTTACAAGTGGCTCATTCAAGACTCTGTCCGAGTGGGAAACACCTCCTCGAACCCAACGCAGCCCTTATACACAGAGCAGGACCACCTGAATACCTTCCCGCAGATTGAAGCCATTGACTACCACACAACTCACACCATCTCCTCCATTCGCATCACCCCTTACCCGGCCGGCCATGTATTGGGGGCCGCCATGTTCCTGATAGAAATCGCAGGGCTCAACATCTTCTTCACAGGTGACTATTCCCGCGAGCAGGATCGCCATTTGGTGTCGGCCGAGGTTCCCAAGGGTGTCAAGATCGACGTCCTCATCACGGAATCCACCTATGGCATTGCATCCCACGTGCCTCGTGTCGAGCGAGAGCAGGCTCTCATGAAGACGATCACGGGCATCCTGAACAGAGGCGGCCGTGCCCTCCTACCCGTGTTCGCTCTTGGTCGAGCCCAGGAGCTGCTGTTAATTCTCGACGAATACTGGGACAAGCATCCAGAGTTCCAGAAATTCCCCGTCTACTACGCCAGTAACCTTGCGAGGAAGTGTATGCTGGTCTACCAGACATATGTCGGAGCGATGAACGATAACATCAAGCGTCTGTTCCGAGAGCGCATGGCTGAGGCCGAGGCGTCCGGCGACGGCAAGGGCAAGGCTGGGCCGTGGGACTTCAAGTACATCCGCTCGCTCAAGAACTTGGACAGGTTCGACGACGTGGGTGGCTGCGTTATGCTCGCCAGTCCCGGTATGTTGCAAAGCGGTGTTAGCCGAGAGCTGTTCGAGCGGTGGGCGCCCGGAGAGAAGAACGGTGTCATCATCACAGGTTACAGTGTCGAGGGGACAATGGCCCGGCAGATCATGCAGGAACCGGACCAAATTCCAGCCGTCATGTCACGAAGCCTGGCAGGTGCTCGACGCGGACCTGGTGGGGAGCAAGAGAAGGTACTCATTCCACGACGCTGCAGCGTTGCTGAATACTCATTTGCGGCTCACGTCGATGGTGTTGAGAACCGCGAGTTTATCGAGGAGGTTTCTGCTCCTGTAGTGGTATGTGTTCATTCCCGTCACTTGCGCAAGCCTTTTACGTAGGTTTCTTCGATTTTCGCTAACTCATCTCTTTTACTAGATCCTCGTCCATGGCGAGCAGCACAACATGATGCGTCTCAAATCCAAGCTTCTCTCCCTCAACGCTTCCAAGACAACCAAGGTCAAGGTCTACTCCCCCCGCAACTGCGAGGAGCTACGCATCCCCTTCAAGTCAGACAAGACCGCCAAAGTCGTCGGCAAGCTGGCCGCCATCCCCCCGCCATCCGCCGACACCGCAGCCGACGCCTCCATCACAGACCTCGACATGTTCCCCCTCGTGTCGGGCGTCCTGGTCCAGAACGACTTCAAATTATCCCTCATGGCCCCCGAGGACCTGCGGGAGTACGCCGGCCTCAACACAACCACAATCACCTGCAAGCAGCGCCTGACCCTCAGCGCCGCCGGCATCGACCTCGTCAAGTGGGCCCTGGAGGGCACCTTCGGCACCATCGAGGAGCTCCCCGAGATGCGCAACGCCCAGCCCAACGGCAACGGCGACGCCAGCGAAGAGGAAGCCGAGAAGGCGGACGAGGAGGTCTCGCACCTCGTGGCGGCCTACCTGGTCATGGGCTGCGTCGCCGTCCGCTACCGCTCCAACGGCGAGGTCGAGCTCGAGTGGGAGGGCAACACCCTCAACGACGGCTTCGCCGACGCCGTCATGGCCGTCCTCTTCTCCGTCGAGTCGTCCCCGGCCGCCGTCAAGCGCTCCGCCTCCAAGAGCCCCCACTCTCACTCCCACGGCACCATCCCCTCCGGCGCGATAAACCCGCACACGAGCGCCTCGCCCGCCGAGCGGCTGGAGCGCATGTTCTGGTTCCTCGAGGCCCAGTTCGGCGCCGACAACGTCGCGCCGGTCGAGACGCCCAAGCTCGCCGCGCCGGCTGAGGAAGCGTCCGAGGATGCCATGGACGAGGGCAGCGATACGGAGGACAAGCAAAAGAAGGAGATTGAGCGACTACACAAGATTGGCATCCCCGTGCCCGGGGTCAAGATCACTGTCGACAAGCTGGTGGCTACGGTGTGGCTTGAGGATCTCGAGGTGGAAAGCAGTAACAAGGTGTTTGCCGACAGAGTCAGGGCGGTCGTGGAGCGAGCAGTCGAAGTCACAGCCCCGCTTTGGGGTTAAGATGGCAAACATGTACACATATTCATAGTAATCCTAGCCGAGAAAATACAGGTTTATAGAACAGCTGTGTCTAGGTGGCAATGTTGCAGGGACGGGAACAAGTATGAAAAGGTTGAAATAACAATGTATCGGAACATGGGGACTAGCTAAGTCTACAAAAAAATAACAAGGTTGAATAAATAAAAGGGTCCTTAACCCAAGTATTCGGTCAAGTCCTCAGACTCTTCCAACATACTCTTGAAAGAAAATGGCTGGAAAGGCCAGCCGTTGAATTCGGCAAACTTGGAGAAGGATTCGACCCAAGCCAGACGAAGAGAGTGCAACATAGCACTGGTACCCTCCATACACACCAGAATAGCAATGGCTGTAGTTGCATGTTAGCTTCAATGTTTAAGACCCGCGAGGATTGGGAGAAGGACGTACTGAGGAAGAACCACATATAGAAACAGATGACAATCATAATCACACCCAATGGACCAGTGGCGGCCAGAGCATTACCAAGTGTCATGTTCCAGAGCACAACACTGAGCTGCTGGTGAGCAAGGGACAAAGCCCAGAGACGGAGGTAAGATGCAGTGTGAGAAACGCAGTTCAGGCAGAATTCTATACAAGTTAGTAAATATTCCATAGTAGATGGTGCGCGTTTGGATAAAGACATACCGATAGTGTGAATAACTTGGTGAATCATCACCTCGCTGAACTCGAACTCCTCGTGCTCCTCATCAATGTTCTGGGAAATCATGGCAACGCCATCGCTTTCATCGAGGCTGTTACCATTGGGTCGGGTTTCATCATCACCGTCCACTGCGCTGACATGAGCAGTCTCGCCGATGCCGCGGTAACCCTTCCCACGGGCACGGTTATGCTCCCAGCGGAGATAGTAAGGCTTAAGGAACAGAAGAATAGGAACCTGGATGACTGCCAGAAGAAGTAAAGCCTTCTGCACTGCAGACTGGCCGGGATAGAGGGGCTTGTCGATGAAACCAGGCTGCAAGAACATGTAGATGAGCATGTTCAGTAGACCGGGAGGCTCGGCACCCTTGGCCTGCCAATCGACGGACCACTTGTAAATAATGCAGATAACAAGGTAGCCGAAGATTGACTGGAAGAAGATCATTCCTGGGATGAAGTTGCCCCAAATGTCAATAGGCCTCTTGAAGTGTCTTGCGTTAATGTAAGAGAAGCAGAGAGAGTAGGTCATATGAGCCCAACCCAGAATGATACTCATCTTCATCTTGTAACTGTTGCTGAAGAGAAGATCATTGTCAGTACCATGCCACGCCCAGTCCAGACCGAATGGGTATCGGTATCCGTGGTCGTTGAGGGTGGCAGTAACAGTGTCATGATCCTTGAAGCCAATGGGCTTCTTGAACTCCCAAGCCGAAGGGAAAACAGTCATAGACTTGGAGAAGACATCGTTGTAGATGAGACCCGTAAAGATGGAGAAGACAGCCATGACAAGTGCGATATATCGACCGTAAAAGATCATGGCGAACAATTCGAAGGTGACCTTCTTCAGAGATCGCTCCCAGTAGATCATGGCAAGCGCAGCGGAAAGCATGATGACGGCGTGGCCGAAATCACCAAACATGACAGCGAAGAGGAAAGGGAAGGTAACAATAACAGGCATTGCTGGGTTAACTTCCTGGTAGGTGGCAGTTCCGTAGGCATTGACAATTGTCTGGAAACCTTCGGTGAACTTGTTGGTCTTGAGGTAAGTGGGTGGCTTCTTGTTGGTGCGGATCTCATTGATGATGGAAGGCACAGAGAGACCAGCCCGGTTGGTGACATCTTGAAGGGTGGATCGGATAAGGGGAAGATCGTTGGTTGGACACCAACCCTCGGCGATCAAAGTGCGACGAGCGCGATCGTAAGAGAACAGGTTGAGAGTGTTGTACACAGCCTTCTCCTTTGAGACCAGGACCATCCAGGCGGAGAGCGACTGAGAGATCTGGTTCAGCTCGGCCTCCAGAGTGGCTTGGGTGTTTCGCAGCACGTTCTGGACATCCTGAAGTCGGTTGTTAACTTCGTTGATCTGGTCACGGCGAAGATCGCTGTTCTCGTCGACACTATAAACATCAGCGCCCATTGACTCGGAAATCTTGCGAATCTTGGCAAGAATCTCCCTTCCGTGAGCAAAGATGACGAAGACATTCTTGTTGATGGCCTCGTTGTTGGTAGGGTCGATGAGCGGCTCGGGAATCTCGGACTGGTTCATGTACAAGTTACCACGAAGTGTTCGCCAGAGAATACGCTCAAAGGCGCCGATGCGATCGCGGTTGATAACACCGGCAACAAAGCCAATGTTCATTCCGGAGAAGGATCGCTCGGCATCGGGAGCGGAGTGGTTGTGCTCGACGTCGGAGAGCAGGGGTGCATCGTCATCGTCCGTCGAGGCGCGAATTTCCTCCACGTTGCCGTGAGCACGGTCGAAAAAGCTACCAGCCTCACGAAGAACCCATCGCCACTCTGTGAGGTCGCCCTCGCGCTTCTTGAGTGTCTCGTAGCTGTCGTTCAAAGCAGAAATGCGCTGTTCAAGCTTCTGGCTGCGCTCGGAGAGTTCATCGATTTCGGACGTGGATGGGGTCGACAGGCGCTCGACATCAAGGTCCAGCTTTCTGAGAGAGATTCCTGCCTTCTCCATCTGTGTATAGAAGTAGCCTGTAGATGCGGATGGTCAGTACCAATGTGGGTCGAAGCTCGAAGGGGGGACACGACGCACGTAGCTGGCGCTCGACGTTATCGAGGCGTCGGATTTCCTGGGTAAACGTGCGCTGGAAAGCGCTAACATCTTCATTGAGCTAGACGAGATCTCCAAGTTAGCAGGCTGATGAAGGGATGGCGCGGTCCAGATGCCAGGCTTACATCGCGGAACTGGCAGAGTCCCAGCTCGCCAAGAGCAGTTACAACTTCGCGACCAATTTCATTGGAGACGTAGAGCTGCACCATGCTCATGTCCGCCGAGCGGAACGGGCTGTCTTGTCGCGGTGCCATTTTGCGCGTTGCAGCACCAAGACGGGATGCTGTTGGGTGAGTGAAGCTTGCTTGTCAGGGAGTAAGACGTTGCCTGCTGGCTGGATCAATCTCTAGTTACGTCGTTGCGCAGCTCTACCCGGATTAGCGATTGTCCGGCAGGAGGTAGAATCACGTGATCCCGGTATTACTGTCTCAGTGTGCCAGTCCGTCCCCTGACGGTGGCTGCAAGAGTGTATTTTTACTGGCATTGGCGATATTTTAGGCACTTACCTAAGGATCCGTCTATTTTTAGCCCGGCTGCTGCAGCCGATTTTAAACATTGATGGCAGTGCCCATGTCGTAATACTCATCACACGCAACAACGTCGCTGGAACCGAGATTCTGTCATTTATCATATATTTTATCTGCTTTTTTGAACTTTTCGCCTTCTTGAGTATGCACATGCAATCATAACCCGAAAAAAAAAAAATCAAGAAACATAAAACAAGAAACATTAAACAATGCCAAAACGATTCCCTAATCCCCAGATCCGATGCAAAACTCCGTGCCTGAATGAATATGAGTAGAGAAGTGAATCAAAGGCTTGCTGAATGCGTAAAGACCATTTTCAAAGACGTCGTCCAAACATGAAAGATCCGTACATGCCACCAACCTCGGCAACAGCAACTGGGACCTTTCGCATACCCCAGCTTTCAGCACCCAGCTTCCACCACCGGGCACCGTTGTCCACAGTTGTACCATCCGCATTAAGTCGTACCAGCCAGTAGCGGGCACCAAATTCCTTGGCAGTCCAACCAACTCTCTCCAAGTTCTTCCTCATCTTCGCGGCCCATTCATAGGTGCGCTCCTGAAGTTCAATCACGTGCAAAGGTGCAGTGTTGGGAGAAAGAAGCTCATCTCCACTGCCAACTTTCGCTTCGATGTCGGAGAGATCGATATATCGGAGGTTGTGAGACTGCCATTCCCTATCCTTGTAGAAGAGACGGCGAATGTCACTCAAATCAAGACCTCCGCCCACAGCAAGCTCCTCCAGCCTTTCGGCGAGAACCTTCAGCATCGGTAGGTGTGATGGATCCATTCTGCTGCCCTTCAAACTCAATGATCGCAGGGTTTGCGGGAGGTTTGGTAACAGCGCGTCCACATCCTCTTTTCCAAGAAGGAGATGGCTGCTCGCGTCCGTCGAGAGACTGAGGAAAGCAAGAGTGTTCGCAGTAGCAGGATGGGAAGTGACAAACTTGATCACAATCTCGGACGTGACCTCTCGGCACTTGGCCAAGTTGAGATGAGTGATCCGTGCAGTCTGGGGAATAGACAGCAGCGCCTTGTCATTAACCCTAGTTCCCGCAAGGTCAAGGTGCGTGACCTTGCCCAAGTGGGGAAAAAGCTTCTCGTAGATCGAAGAGGGGAGACTGATGCACTTGTGGAAAGAAATACGTGTCAAGTTTAGAGTTTCCGGCAACTCGAGGTCCAGGACCGATCTGAAAGAATTGCGGAAGCTCACTGAAGAGCATGCGCAAAAGTCGATCGCCTGCAGACGAGGCATATCGAGGAACAACTTTCGAAGGACCTCGGGACCTATGTCATCATCAATGTACTCCTGGGCCAAAAACTCATGCAGGTATGGGGTAAGCTCCAAGCACTGCGCCAGGGTCTCGCTAGTCAAGTTTCGCGTCTGCGCTCGCTCGCTTGCAGTAGAGAAGATGGTGGAGGGGTTGAAGTGGCTAAAGTCAAGGCGCCGGACGATCGACGCCAGGGCAGGGTATTCGGTAATAGTAGACAGGAATTTGCGGAAAATCCTAGAGTGGGGTATCGTGATATGACGATACAGAGTATTAAGAGTTGCGGCATGCAGAGACCTCGACGCCAGCAGCAAGGCCATGAGATCCGCGTTGCGGGTGGTCAACCCATTCGTAGGGAGTTCGACAACCAAAAGATCGATGATATCACCTGGGAATTGTCAGCGACTCCAACGTATAAAATTCGGCGGGGGTGCACAGGTAACGTACCAAGAACCTCGCTGGGAAGCGTCTCCAGAGGCGACTGTCCCGTCACGTAGCTCGTCGGCATCTTCTTCTCGACGGCCGGTGTGTCGGGGGGGCTCCACGTCATGTGTAGCTTGCGCAGATCCTCAGAGCTGCGGCTCGCCATCTTGCCCTTGAGAGGGATCTCCCTCCATCCCCTGAAGTTCTCGGCCGGGAACCAGAATCCATGGAGGCGGCTGTGTGGCTGCGTGAGGGGCGGTTGGAAGGTGGGCTGGGGGATCTCCTGCGAGGGAGACTCCTCAAAGACGGCAGCATCAGCGCCGTGGATATAGGATGATACTTTGGAACGAGTGAAGGTCTGGGCCAGACCATCGTCGTTCTCGCGAACGGAGGAGAAGGACGAGCGCGCGGTCTTTTCCGAGGGCGAGATGTTTCCCATGATATGCTTCCTGAAGTTTAGTGGATGGTCGAAGTCGAGCACCATGTGCTCGCCATCGCCGTGAGAGGCCATATAAGTAGGTCGGCGGGTGCGGAGTGGCTCTTTGTGCGGTGTTCGACGGGACTAGGGCTTGACAACGTCGTGGATGGGCCTGGGAAGCTACTGAAGTTGCATGGACCGGATGGTTGATGGGAGGAGGTGGACAGGGAAGTTGGCGGTTTTCTATTAGTCAAGTTGGATTGACTTTATGTAACAGAATCAACGAGGTGATGCGGGGGAGGAGCTAGAAGAAAGACGGGATGTATGGAAACAGGATCGGGGGAGGCGTTGTCTTTTGACGAGACGGAGGTTCGGGCAGTGGAGGTGGATAGGGCGAGTGACCGACTGACAATGGATGGTCGTGAGTCGAAACGCTGGGACTAGGATGGTAAATGATGGAGTCTTGTGGGCTGCGGTCGAGCCTGGGCAAAACGCCACTTGGGAGGTCTGGCCGAGGGCGCAATAAGGTTGGCCTGCGCAGCAATCGCCAATGGCACGGGAGATGGGGTGACATGCTGGGGAAGGGAATTACAGCACGCCATGATTAGCTCAGTGTAGGGTGAAATTGGGTAATGAAAACAGAGGACTGGAAAGAGCCAGCATCAGGTGAGCGAAGATGTGACATGAGCAGCTCCGACAATATGGTGTTGGATTGGGGCTGCGCCGGCTACGATTGGATGATGATTTGGTAATGAGAACGTGCCTGGTCGCTCTTTGCTGGCATCCTCTGGTGGAGCCGTCGACATCGGGAGCCTCGCCGGTACGCAGAGATGGTTGCGAAACGTAATGGATTGGTGGTCGTGTTCAGTAACCTGGACTAGCCGCTGCTGGTCCGTGTGCGACGGGTCGTGATGCGCGCAGGTCCTTTCCCCTTGGACGAGGACGGGACGTCGCCCCTCTCGCGGTCCCTTGCCTTTTACCTGCCAGCGGTGCCGGGCTGCATGTCCCCAGGCTCTTCCCTCGCTATCGATCTTGCCGGTCTTCAGAACTAAGCTCTGGGCCTCGTGACCGGGTGGCGCCCGTGCTACGCAAGATTGCCTTAGCTCGATGCACCTACCCCAGACTTTTTTCCCTTTCTACACCCTTCCTTTCAGGGTCCCTCTCCTGTCCTTGTGCCACCATCAATCTCACATCCAACCTAGGGAGATATTATCTAGTCGCCGCAATCTGGACTCTCGACCGCCTCGTTTTCCCTCTGCCCATTGCTGCTACAGCGACGCATTCATCCATTCGTCTCCTCAGACATGACGCGGTCACATATCTGCATCGTATAAGCTTATTAACTAAGTGAGACATCATCGCTCTTCTCCTCGGAAGACTAACATCACTTCCATACCAGCCATCGGACACCAAAAGCAACACACGGACACTGCCCCGCCATACCGGTCCTCCAAGTGCGTACTCGGTAGTATCCATTACCATATGGTCAACCGACCTACCTTCCCCTAGCATTTTAGCCCACCCTCGTACTCAACAATTACATAACTGCAAACTCCTGGATGCCAACCACAGCCCATCTATTCCAAAAGCGCGGCTGACATTGATCGCCTCTTCAAGGCTGCCTGTCTGTCTCACTTGGAACGTTCCCTCCCGATGGTATTACTAAGAGCACCCCTTGCATCAATCACATGATGCTGTAAAAACTCCGGGACAGGAAGATGCCCGTTCCGTTTTCGGGCAAGTAGCGGTGTTTGTCCTGTGCTGTCATGACGCTTTTGGGCGGTTAGCCTTTTGGCTTGGCCCATTCTAAGCCCTTGCCGAGGACTGAGTCAGGTACAACCCGCATGATCAAGAAAAAAAAAAGCAAAGGTTAAAAAAAAAAAGAGAGCGCCGCAATCGGAGGGGCCACCTCAGCAGGGAGGCCGAATCCCGACCGAGCTGTCCGACCTTCCCAGGAAGTCTCAACTGAGATAGGAGATGGCACTAGTAAAAAAGAAGAAAGTGAAGCAGAGGAGAAAAAAACTGAGGCCGCAATCATTGCCGCTGCCAGCCGCGACAAGCCTCTTCTTTGTCTTTTTTTTTTCTGCCACCGCCTTTCCATTCCCCATTGCCAATGCCAATGCTACCCCGCCGACTTGCCGGTCTGAGAGGAACATGGGAATTGGTCCAAGCATGGTAGATTTGCAAATGGGCTTTTACTTGGGTTATAGCTATCGCCGAGCCTCTTGTAATCACCGTTGAGCTCCGCCCACCATGAAACCAGGCTCCTGCATATGCCATACGGGATGCCGCTGACAGCATGCGCATAAGCAAGAGATACGTCATTTTACTTGCCGACATCCCGCACGCTCAATCTCGCCACCAAATAATCGGATTAGCAAATCTCGGGGATGAATACACCACAGGGGTACACTGATACATTTGAGAATCTATGATCAGATCAACGCCTCTACCACTCATTATGAATCCTTACTCTCATCAAGAAGTCCTCCTCGCATCCTCAGCATGAGAATATGTAGAGACACCGCCAAGGTAATGAACATGTACCCATCCCGCGCCTATGAACCGCAAAAATAAAAGGTTGCAAAAAAAAAAAAGAAAAAAAGATATTCGCTATGGAGTGGCCCTGCACTCAACTCCGGTATCGTCGACACGACTAGACAAGAGGGAAACACATCTTGACATTGAAACGCCTCGTGAACACCCGCCCTTTTTTCGCTCTTGATAGTTTCTCAAGTGAAGATTCAAAATAATATATCGTATCAAGTCCCAACCCCAGTACAATCAACGGCCGTTTCCTTTCTTGCTGCCAATTTTAAGTCGTTCCTTGCAGTCTTCGCAATACCATTTGCCTAAACCCAGTCAGCGAAACATGCATCATGTAGAGCCATGTGGCTCGGGAAAGGGGTATAGAACTTACTCTTTTCACCAGGCGCAACCTTCAAGCCAACGCACGCGAGATGGAACCATTCCCGCGTACATTCGTCAGAGTCGCACGCCACCATCTCACCATAGCTGACCCCGTTGCAGTAGCAGTAGGTAGGTTCGTCGGCGTCGAATTCCCCATCGCCGCTCGTCATATCGTCGTCCGCAGTGGGCGGGGCCAAATGTGCCATTGAATTGGTCTTCCTATGGCCCTTCTTTCCGTTGCTGTCTCCATTCCGGGACGCGCGCGGTCGTGGGGGCTCTTGAAGATTAGCCATGGCCGGTGTTGATGGTTTACTTGCCCGTCCGCTCTTCGTGGTGACTGTTGGAATACCCGGGGCTCCCGGGGGTAATGATTCGCTCTTCCTCCTCTCGAGCTCTTCAGCCTTTGTTTCCTTTTTAACAACACTTGGCAGTGGGACCGGTGCGGCTTCTGTTGGCTTCTCTGCTTCCTTCTTTGGGGGCTCGGGTTTGGCGACCGAGACAGGTTCCTTAACCGGCGCTGGCTCGTTATTAACCTCATGGTTTGTAATAACAGGCGGTGCCGGTTCTAGCACTTCTAACTGTATGCCATTTGTCTTGCTACTTGTCGGTAGCGCTGATCTTGGTTTGTTATTGTCAGGGCCGGACTGAATAGAATTCTGCCTGGCCCTAGATGCCACTGGTCGCGACGTAACATTTGGGGCGGGGGACGCGCGCGCTGGTCCCTTTGGTTCCGGTAGAGTAGTTAGCACCGGCGAAGATGCAACTGAAGGCGACGCAGCTCCGTTCCTACAAGGCAAGGTTAGCTTCACAATCCCACCAATTCGTAGGGGAGCGATAGGCCTGGGAGCTTACTTCTTCTTAGCTTGTGTGCTACCAGTTGGAAGAGCTTTCCGCTTCTTCGGTCCTTCGGGTACTGGGCTGCCGTTTCCACTGCTGGGCTTGCCTCTTGAGGCGTTGGGTCCGAACACCGTACTCATAGCACGCTCCTGGAGTGCCGGCTCGTTTGAAATGTTCTCAACTTTTCGCTTTTTAGAGGGGTGGTTTCCATTGCTTGCTGCGCTCGCAGATATGCCCAAGCCAACACTATTGGCGTCCGCTGTCTTGCGGGCTTTGCTAGCAGCGGGCTTCTTGCTCGTCTCGCCCTTCTGGTGGCGATGATCATGATCGTCAAAGTCCGAATCTTGATGATGGTTTTTTGAATTCTTCTTCGCCTGAACAGCTTGCTTCCTAGCATCGCTCCTGGCTGCCGCCTCGTCTGCAAGCGCCTGGGCGGCAGCGGAAATCGCCGCCGCACCATCTCGCCGGGCGCGCTCATTGTGCGACGACTTGCCAGTGCGATTCTCGGGATACGCCCAGTGCGTAGTGCTTCCCCATTTCGCCTCGTCGGAGAACTCGTTCTCAAGGTACGGCCACATATCCTCAATGCGAGCCAGCTGCTTCTGCAGGGCTTCATTGGCTGTGTTGATGACGTGGTTCTTCTCCTCGAGCGCAACCAGCATCTCGGTGATCTTGAATGCGGTTTGTCGGAAGAGCTGCCGGCGGGGGATATTGGACGGGTCGAACACGCTCGAGCTGGTGCCAATCGATTCAGCGGTCGAAGGAGGCGGCAAGGGAGCGCCCTGCGCGATCCCGCTGGAGCTATTCTGAGCACTCATCGGGGCAGAAACTGGCGCGGCGACGCTCGACATCTCGTTTTGTAGTCGGGTTTCGGGCCATGGGGCATTGGTGGCGGCAGAGACCAGTTTGAAGAGCTGGTCCTGCGGGCCGGAGAGCTTGGCGTCGACTTCTCGGAGCAATGTAAAGTGTCGGACGAGCTCCTTTGGCAGTGCGGTCATGGTGTCCGCGAAGAAGGTGATCGCGGGAAATATGTCGATGGATTGGTCACCGGTGGCACCATTGCCGAACGACTCCCTGTTGCCGCTGGCATTGCGAGCCAGTGTAGCAGAGCTTCGAGGAGGGTTCGTACGTGTCTGCCGCACAGGCTGAGACCTGCGATGCGATGAAGGCTCCGCTGACGACGGCTTGGCCGACTTCATTGCGGGCGCGACTCACGTTTCGACGGGAGTGCGAGAGAGCTGGGTTGGAGGTTGGAAGCCGACAGCGGTGGCCGAGGGTAAAAGAATGAGGCGGTTGGGAATAAGTAATAGTGAGCGGGCGATCGAGAAGGCTAGAGCATTTTGCGCGATCCGACATGCAAATCGTCAAGGTATACGCGATATCTCGGGGTCCAGGTTGGAGGACGCAACGGCAAGAGTGGTGGCCAGCAGGAGAAGAGATCACCCACCAGACTGACCTTATCCGCTTACCTTGTGCCAGGTGATTCTTATCGCGCATCCGTCAATGGCGATAGGAGTGGGGCCTGCCGCCCATCTACCACCACAACAACTGTCTACGCCGCCCCAGAAATGCGGCTGCCGGTCACGCCTATATTGGCGCCTCTTTAGTCATGATTTGCCCAACGCGCAATTCTCTCTATCCAGTGAAGAAGACTCATTTCTATCTCAAGGAAAGTAGAAGTTTCAGCTAAGAAATAAAGGCGAAATAAGAGCATGGGAATATGAAACGGAGCATCATTGCGTGGGTGAAGAAAAAGGAGACGGAGAGTTTGCCCAATAGGCGCCCCTAATCACTAGCTTTAAAAAAAAGTACCACAATATCGAGTGACGTCTTCATCTGACGGGAAGCAAGCAAGGCTGAAAGATGCAAAAGTCTTAGATTCAAGATTCAGATATGATGGTAATACATCGTGCAATTGCGCCAATGCAGTTCTCATGCTGGCTAAAAGTTCCATGAAAGCTGCTGACCTGCATGTCACGTACTACTTTCCCATCATTAATGATTTGGATACCACGCAAACTCCGGTGGGTTGTCTATTGTTTATTATTCAGGTTGTTTAGATGTTCAAAATGAATTAATGACGCCATGTGCCACGTAATGTTTGTGGCAGCTTCAGGCGAATAGTGATGAGCCCAGAATGATGAGAATGACCGTTGAAAAAGACAAAGAAAATGCAGCAATGTGAAGCCCACTCCGGGAGACAAACCAACTCTGCTTCGCTCCTCATGTTTTGTATATCCTCCTCTACAACAAGGGTATCGAGTTTTGACAATGTCTATTCTACAGTAGTGCCGTTTCGGCGCCTACTCGGCGCATCCTCTCGAGATTTCTGCTTCAGTCTCCATTGCCACTCCAGGAGAACCCAGACGAAATGGTGGAAATCGAACTCGGGCCAGAGGCACTTGAGGAAGAATATTTGAGTGTCCTGGTGGCACTGCCAGAGCATAAAATCACTCAGCCGCTCAACACCGCTGGTCCTGATGAAAAGGTCCAAGGGCGGGTCCTCCGATGTGTACATATGCCTGTCCAGGGTCTCGACTGTAATGGTCTCCGGGTCTGGCAGTTTAGATTCATCATAAGAGCCATTTCTGGTTCGGCGACGGGGAGAAGGTGAGTCTGGGGGAAGAGTGGCTGAGGATGAATCGCCTCCATCCGCATCAAGCGCGCCTTCTCCCTCTGCTGCTTCAGTTTCAGCTTGTTTTTCGGGCGAGCTGTCTCGAATCGTTGGCAAGGGATCATGTCCATTCAACTGCCTTGACAGGATATTTTGTCGGATACGTGATGGCGAGAAGAGCTGGTTCTTGGGGGCTGGGGGTGCGAGGAACTCCGAAACAGTCGACTGTACCGCGGTCGCTATCTCGGCTCTGGATGTGTATGGGAAGCAGATGTTCAACACCGCGCTATTCTCCAGTTAGCAATTCATCCTAGAATGGGGGCTTCTTCGTGCAAGGCTCACTTCTTGTTGTGCTGTGTTCTTGCCACGGCCTTATCCACGACTTGTAAGACATCCTCCCGGAGAAGATCGCGTTGGCCGAGGACTCGGACGGCAGCTCCGTATCGATCTAGGATATCGCCATACGTAGTGAGCTGTTCAAGCTTGACCTTGGCGAGCTGCATGAGACCGTCGACCTCGTACTGCGGGCGGTTGAAATTCTCGATACTGAAGGCATACACGGTCACGGTCTTGACACCGGCCTTGTAGCAGATTTCCATAATCTAGGGACGAGTCAGTGGG
The DNA here is from genome assembly GCA_902141235.2 of Clonostachys solani. Lineage (NCBI taxonomy): Eukaryota > Fungi > Ascomycota > Sordariomycetes > Hypocreales > Bionectriaceae > Clonostachys > Clonostachys solani. Next base: position 712,480 of record CABFOC020000097.1, read on the forward strand.
TAGGTTGGGTAGGTTGACTAGGAAGTTCGCACTCTTGCCAGAGATTCGAAACCACGGTGGTGGCCCTCGACTGTCTCCATACGGTGGCTTCGGGCATACCGCCTGTTGCCATCCATCTCGAATGCCACATGCTGCGGAACTGGCCCCTGCTTAAGGGCGCCGATAAGCAAGTCACGAAGCTGTGAAAGGGCCCATTCTCCTGGCGGAGATTGAAAGACGAGTCTTTGGAGGAAATTGACGGTGCCGCTCATATCGAGGGCCTCGGTATCGGTGGGATGATTTGTGGTTGTAGAAAGGGGGACGGTAGGGCTGTCGACAAGATGCTAGGATAGAAGATGCCAGGATAGAAGATGCCGAGAGAGGAAATACGTCAGAAGTCTATGAGTCGGCAATTTTGGAGAGCATAGTCGCAGTGATATGGGTTCTATAAAAAAGGGGAGATGCAATCAACGCGACATTTCAGTGGCGGAGTCGTAATGCGGGAGAGACCATGACGACGAGCTTGTGGCTTCAGCTTTTTGAGGCAAGCTGCAGCACATCTGAAGCTTGGCATCAGCTGCTGTACCTCGATCAGCCGAGTTGCGGGTGGTCAGCCACGTCTGTTTGGGGGAAGCGCCACTGTGCCCAGTGTTCATTACGTGGCCCATTCATCTCATTTCCTCTTCATTGCCTCGGGATGCGCAGCGCTAGGCTTGGCTGGTGCGACGGGCAATTGCCAAGATGTGGGAGTAAGCTGGTTAGACCAATCCAGTCCCATAAATCGTTCGGCCCTCCATCAAACGACCGTTGGCATGAAATCGGCGGTGATCTACCTTCCTTGATCTTGAAATTGTGGCTGGTGCCTGTGCGATGATGGACGTGTTATGTAATCTTGCCCCGCGAGGCTTTCGCTTCTTCACCAGCCCTACCGACTGCCGAAGCTGCCTGCCTACCCTGTTGTCTCTTTCCCCGACGTCGTGCTTGTAGCAGTTGGTGGGCGTTGGTACATAAGTAGGTAGGATCAAAAACCCTGGTACTCGGACTATTGTGATACACATTGTGAGGCAAGAACCTGGGTATGGTCTGCCAAGTAATTCATTCCGAGTAAATTATTAGATGTAAAATTTACTATGGTGGTTGTGCAAAATAAAACGGGAGTTTCGTGGTCCAATATGGCACTTACGGAAATTAGCGAACCGCAGACATGTATGAATCATCACGATATGTCTTCCGTGTTTACTGTAGAGCATCCAAGCAAGCGAATGACTGAGTTAGCTAGTAACATGCACTGAGAGCGAATAAGAAGGTTCTTAGATGAAAAGTCGAAGCTGCAAGCTAATCTGCAACCTCTAGCAGGATGTGTCTCGCCCAAGATGTTGACGTCATGCTGCTGGAACTGACCAGGGTAATTCACCTATCAGGATCACGACAGATATCACGGTCTAGCACATCATTATCACCACCCGGCGGGCCGATGACAAGCTCAAGTCTCAACGGCGCATGAACCACGCTATCTGCCCACCTTCTGGATCCTCCTGTAAGTCAGTGCCTTGGAAGGAGATGATGGTTTTCTCGACCGCCTAGCGTCAGCGAGAAAGTTGGTTGTGTCCTGGTGCTTGTGCCTGCGGCCACAACCCAATTCTCCAAATGCAGCCGGGGCAGGGTATCCGACAGTTGACAGGGCATGTTGACCAGGTAGCTTGGGACCCGCAGATGCATTCGACAGTTCCGACCGCGATCGACACCTTGCAGCATCCGGGCAATGCGCCGTACTACATCGAAGAACAGAGCTTCGCGGAGACGCTGGCAGCTACTAACAAAAAAGATTGACCGCCAACGCGCATTCATTCATTCATTCATCTATTGAGAAAACAAATAGTCCGTCCGCCTAACCCCTTGCCTCGTAGTCCAAAGGCAATAGCTGCCGGAGAGAGCTCCAGGCCTGCTAGGCCGTGCCTTCCCTGTGGTCGCATCCGGCCTAGCTGTGACCGCCCCTCTCCGGCCACCCCTCCACCGGTGCCCCTCCAGATCCAAAATCTACAATGCTGGTGATCCATTAATAACTGCTGACCTACCAGCTCGCATGTGCCTATGACACCCACAAATGTCCTGTCATTGCTTGCTAGTGCCTGACTGAGCTAAATGTGCCGCAGCCATTGATACCGCCCGCTGAGCTTGTTTCCGTTCTTGTTGCTCCTTCATCGACCGTTAACGCCTTATCTCAACCGACCGCGACCGCAGTCATGGTTGTCTTTGATGGTCATGAGTACCTCACCGAGGAGGAGAAGCGCCTCAAGCAGGATCGCAATCGGGACCTGTACTGGAAGAAATGGGGCCCGTATGTAGCCGAGAGGCAGTGGGCGACTGGTAGGACGATGCTCCTTATTGCTCCTTTGTCCGACGAGCGAGATTGCTGATTGCTTTACTAGTCCGAGAGGATTACAGCCCGGACGGTGATGCTTGGAGCCGTAAGTATCCCAATTGGACTTGTTTTGGCTGTCCCCAGGCGATTAATTAGCTTCTAGACTTTCCCCACGACCATGCGCGATCTCGAGCCTTCCGATGGGGCGAAGATGGTATTGCGGGAGTCTCAGACACACACGGCCTCCAGAATATCGCCTTTAGCTTCTGGAACGAGAAAGAGTTGGTCTTCCACATCTGCTCCGTTTCTGGGCTTGCTAACCCTGTGCAGTGATTTTCTGAAGGAACGCTTATTCGGTCTGTCCAACCCGCAGGGCAACCATGGAGAGAGTGTGAAGGAAGCTCATTTTCACCTGGATAACACTCCTGTAAGTTCACCACTGGTTCCTGCTACTCCGCCATCACATGTACTAACAAATCATAGACCGTATGTTCTTGCCTGCGACCGCTTCCTCTCATTCCTTTGCATTGAGTAATAACAATGGCTGCAGCATTCGTACATGAAATTTCTCTACAAATACCCCCAGAAGAAGTTCCCTTACGAAGATCTCTTGAAGGAAAGTGCCCGGCGCACAAAGCAAGACAAGGAGTACCAGCTCATCGACACTGGCGTTTTCGACGAGGACAGATACTGGGATATTTTCATCGAAACTGCAAAGGAATCCGACGACCCAGATGAGCTTCTATTCCGCGTCACTGCTTGGAACCGAGGTCCCGATCCCGCGCCGCTTCACATCGTACCGCATGTTTGGTTCCGGAATACCTGGAGTTGGGGCCGCGAGCCAGAAAGCAAGAAGCCATCCATCCAGCTCCATAATGAGGTCACAGCCAAATCCAAGCATTACAGTTTGGGTGAAAGATATTTTCTACTCTCTCCATCACCTGGAGTTGGTTCTAGTGAGGATGACGTCATGCCCGAGCTGATGTTCACCGAGAATGACACCAACTTCAAATCTCTGTATGACCAGAAGAACCCCCAGCCTTACGTCAAGGATGCCTTCCATCATTATATCGTTGATGGAGAAAAGGACACCATCAACCCTGCAGGAAAGGGTACCAAGTGCGCTGCCTGGTACCCTTTCAACGAAGATGGCGGTGTCCCTCCCGGGGAGTGTGCAGGTAAGACTTATTTCCAATGGCGAGGGAAAAGGCATCCGAGCTGATAATCAATACAGTGGTCCGCTTTCGAATTTCCAAGAAGGACGTAGCCTACCTTGACGAGGAAGAGTTTGATGATATTATCGAAAGGCGCAAGGAAGAGGCCGACGAGTTCTTCTACAGGATCAGCCCGCTACCGATTTCTGATGATCTTCGCAACGTCCAGAGACAAGCCTTTTCCGGGATGATGTGGAACAAGCAGCATTATCTGTTCATTTGGGACCAATGGGCGAATGGAGACCCTTCAATGCCGCCACCGCCTCCCGATCGACGAGGGATTCGCAATTCTCAATGGAAGCACATGCATTGCGATGATATTCTATCTATGCCAGACTCTTGGGAGTATCCGTTCTTTGCTGCCTGGGACAGTGCATTTCACTGTATTCCTCTGGCCATGATCGACCCTGACTTCGCCAAGAAGCAGCTTGATTTATTCACCCGAGAGTGGTACTGCCATCCGAACGGGCAGATTCCAGCGTAAGTTGACCCTTTCTGTTGTTTCTGGTTCGAGATGTGAGTGATGGGCGACTAACACTATCGAAACAGCTATGAATGGAACTTTGGTGATGTCAACCCTCCTGTCCATGCCTGGGCAACCTTCCGGACTTTCAAGATTGAGCGGAAACTGTATGGACGTCAGGATATTGATTTCCTTGAACGTGTTTTCCAGAAACTCCTGCTGAATTTCACGTGGTGGGTGAACCGCAAGGACACCGATGGCAAGAACGTGTTTGAGGGTGGTTTCCTCGGGCTGGATAATATCGGCCTCTTCAACCGATCTGAGCCCCTACCAACTGGAGGTGTTCTTGAGCAAGCAGACAGTACAGGATGGATGGCATTTTACTGTTTGAGCATGCTCAACATTGCCCTGGAGCTGGCAAAGCACCGCCGCACGTACGAGGATATTGCGTCCAAGTTCTTCGAGCATTTCATCTTCATTAGCGATGCAATGACCTTCCGAACAGGGGGCAAAGAGGAGAAGTCATTGTGGAATGAGGATGACAGCTTTTATTATGATGCTATCTCTTGGGGAGGTCCATGGATCCAGCAGCTCCCCGTCCGGTCCCTCGTTGGGCTCATTCCCCTCTATGCCACTTCAACTCTCGAACCTGAGTTGATCAACAAGCTTCCATCGTTCAAGAAGCGAGTGGACTGGTTCGTACAGAATCGCTGCGATCTTGCTGAACGCAACATGGCAAGTATACGGAAGAGAGGTAAGGGAGATCGGCTTCTCCTTTCTATTGTCAGTAAGGACAGGCTAGAGAAAATCTTGAAGAGAATGCTGGATGAGAATGAGTTCTTCAGCGACCATGGTATTCGATCGCTGTCAAAACATCACAAAGAAAACCCCTTCTCCATGGAGGTCAACGGGCAGAAGTTCGAGGTTGGATACATCCCTGGAGACTCCGATAGTGGCCTTTTTGGTGGAAATAGTAACTGGAGAGGCCCGATCTGGCTCTGCGTCAATTTCCTTTTGGTAGAGTCTCTCCAGAGATTTTTCCTCTTCTACGGACACGAGTTCCAGGTGGAATGTCCCACCGGAAGCGGTGAATACATGCACCTGGGCAAGGTTGCAGAGGAGATCCAGCATCGTCTTCAGCATCTGTTTGCTCGCACCGACGATGGAAGACGTAGCATCAACGGCGGCGATGATCGTCTCGATTTTGATGAGCACTGGAAGGACTACCTTTGGTTCCACGAGTTCTTCGATGGCGACACTGGCCGAGGACTCGGTGCTACCCACCAGTGTGGTTGGACGGGTCTGATCGCCCGAATGATTCACGACACCGGGTAAGTCTTGCAAAAGAATGCCTTGAATTAGTCCCTCCTAAAGAGTTAATGCTAACTGAATACTCAGCGTGAACTGTCGACTTCCTCAAACTCCCAGAGAGCCAACTGCTACCATGGCGCATTACTTCGACGATGTCTTCCAGCGAAGAATCAACGCCGGAACCCCCCACCCCTCTGGGAACATGCGCATCCGGCGATCATCCACCTCTCGCTCAATCGGCGCGAGAAGTGACTTTTCGCTCAACGGGGCGGATGTGGATGATGAGGACGGCGATGCGCACTCCATCACCGCATCTGTCTTCCCAGATGACCCGGAGCGTACCCGCCAGAGAACCGAGGCGGACTCTCACATGCACCGCTACATCTCGGACCAGCTTGAACGCTATAGGATTGACCAGACCCCCAGTGACTACGAACAGGATCTTGAGACGGACGCAAAATAGGATGAGTGGCGCTTGGATATAGGCTAGATTTTTGTTTGTTTTGTATACGGAGAACAGAAGATAGCTGATCTCATTCCTCGAGCTCACAACGTAAAACGGTAATTACAGTATAGGATAGAATAAAATACATGGGATATTCAATGGTGCCTTTTCTGATACCGCACGCATGCTTGCCGATTTAACAACATTCACCATGGAGTCTTCATCGTCATTTTGGTCATGGGAAGTTTATATAAGACGTTGTTCTGAAATAAATAGCCCCCCTGACTTTCAGCAGGAAGATGGCATGGCCTTATTATCTGGCTTCTCATCTAGGCACAGGCTCAAGGCTGCCTCTACTCTCCCGCAAACCCCTGCAACGGCACATTTGCAATAACAACAAGCACCCAGGAGCCGAAGAAAAATCCATCACGACGAGGGGGTCGAATTCTGCGAGCCATTGATCTTTTTTTTTTATACATGGCACAAAGGGAAAAAGGAAGTCAATTGACTTTATGGAGTGCTAGTAGTAGTATAGACGAGTGATATTTTACAGGCTGTCCGTCAAGAGCTTGTTCATCTTGGCGATGCGGGCGGAGACGCTGAGGTCGATGGTTCGGTCACCGATCTCGACGACGAGTCCACCGACGATCTCAGGGTTGACCTTGGGGGAGAGCAGAGTTAGCTGGCGCACTTGCGATGCGGGGGGGATCGAATATCTAAACGAGTTGGGCGAGAACATACAGAGTTGGTGACCTTGAGGGTCTTGCCGGGGCCGACGTAAGCGGACTTGGAGACGGCGTTTTGGAGACGGTTGAGAGTTCTGTTGTCGAGGCCCTGCATGACAAAAATGTTAGAGAGTTCCATACATGGCAGCACGCCTTCGACATGCATCGCAATTCATGTTTGATAGAGCTCCGGGTCTGTCGCAGGATCGGCTGGTGCAAGGGAGAGGTCGACCTACCTGAGCGCTGGTGATCTTGAGCTCAACCTCGCCACGGGCGGCGGCGATCAGCTCGGTGAACTTTTGGCAGACGCCGCCGAGGAGGCCCAGGCGGTTGTTCTCGGCGAGGGTCTCGAGGAAGTTCTTGACGGTGGGGTCGCTGGCGCCGGCCTGCTTGGTGAGCTCGGCAACGATGTCGGACTTGTCCTTGGGGGTCAGGGTAGGGGCCGACAGGATGGAGGCGAGCTTGGGGTCCTTCTCGAGGAGGGCGCCGAGGCTGGTGATGGCCTTGGCGGTGGGATCGAGGGCGGAGGACTTGGAGGCGGCCGTGTACTGGTAATTGACGCAGATGTGTTAGCTATTTTCCCATCTCGCGTGCCGTTCCCCCGGCTTCATCAATTGGAGCTTCCGGCGGGGGTAAAAAAATGCCCAATTGATCGCGGAGAGGCCAATTCCACCGAAAAATCCATCTCCCAGTCGGAGTACACGCGTACCAGAGCAGTGGCATAGGTGCCATCGAGGCCGAAGACAGCCTTGGGGGCCTTGACTTCGGCGCTGGCAGCCGCGGCAAAGGACCGCACAGGCGTTGATCGCAGGGCGAGGGCGCGCTGGGGGGCAGCAGCCCGGACGGAACGAAGAGCTTGTCGCGAGAACATGGCGGTCGTTTGGCGGAGGAAGGTTGGGGTTGCTGGAAGGAGTTCGTGGTGATGGCGTCCGGCTTGTTCTCGTTGGAGACTGTTGCACTTCGGCAATTTTGAATTCTTGTTGCCTTACTGGATCTTCCGATCTAAGGCATCAACATGCTCTTTCCCCACCGTGACCTCCAGGGCCGGTCAACAGTGATTACATAATGACCATCGAAGCTATGCCCTGCCAAGTGGGTGCCAGAAAAATAGGGACAGTTACAGTGATCCCATATCTCAACTGTTTGATAAAGGGCACCATATAGACATAATAAGTTTGGAGTAGCGAAACACTGAGAACATCGGGCATTTGGACTGTCAGTGAAAATAGCAAATGTTACCAAGTCTATGTGAAGTCTGGTTTTCTTCCTTCGCTTGATACAACGATGCGTGTTCTTGTTCCTCAATCGGATTCATATCTAACCTGTACCAAACCATGCTACCAACCTGTATCCCTGAAATAAAATCCCTAACGCCGCAAACTCCTCAAGTGCCCTCAAACTCTTGTATACATAAAAGTACGCCAAGCCGGCTATTTGAAAGCCACTCTAGTCGCTCTTCAACATGCTGTCAACCAAATCACCCAAGGGCCCCCAGTAGTCTCGCCCGCTGGCAAGGCTGTGCTCGTCAATGAAGAGCACATACTGCTTAAAGCTGGTGTTGAGATGTGGCTCGAGTCCTAGCTCCCGAATGACAGGGTAATGGTGGCAGTAGATGTGTGCATAAACGCGGTACATGCGCTTGAAAATCTGGCGGACCAAGGCCGGGAAAGACTTGGGGAATGGGACACCTGGTAAAAAGGGTCAGATAAGCTCAACAGGGTACCAAGACTTTCGATGATGCCTCGAATATCACTTACCAATCTTGCTGGGCAGTACTTGCTCATTGTCGATGTTCGACTGCACCCACGCCATGAGTTGTTCAATATAGGCGGGGGCGGGCATCTTGGTTGGCCGCTTGTAGTTCTCGTTGTCCTGCCAGAGGTACTCGAATCTAACATGTTCAGCTGAGCACGTTCCGATATATCATGTTCGTGACTAGACGTACTCGTCTGTTGCCTTCATTTCAGGGCAGGATTGTGGGGAGCAGAATTCAGTAATAGCACCGTAGAGGAGGTTGATTTGGTTGTAGAAGTCCACCACTGTTGCCCGTCAGTCATCTGTCTCGAGGGCGTAACCTTGATTTTGCCGAGCTTACTGTTGACGGCGAGCCATTCGTTCTCATCCTCGCCCTCGGGGAGCTTGACAACCTTCCTCAAGCTACCACCCCCGAGGGTGACCTCGGCATACTGTCTAAGTTGGTAGCTGGGTGTGCCGCCCTTGCCCAATCGGGGTCGAAATTGGTTCTTGGTCCGCTGGTTGCTGTTCGGGACCACGGTCCTGTTAGCATTCAGTCCATCTGCGAGGACCAGAGGAGGCGGCGGGCTGGGATCGGCAGGAGGAGGGGATGGGGCATCTCTATAAACGGGTATGATGGTGTTGTCGATGCGTTGCATGGTAGCAAGCGACTTGGGGCTCAGGTAGCGGAAGACGGATGCCATTGCGGCGACTTGTGAGGCTTGGAGATCAAAGGGAGAGAGACGAACACGGTGGTAAGGAACTGATGAGCCATGGCAGCAACGTTATGAATGCGACAGACGGTTGTCAATAATCGGAGTCCGGCTTGCGATGCTGCATTCCTGTTGTTAGCGGGGGAACGATGGAGGGGAATGCTGATTGGAGACACCCACGGCGGTGATGCGAACTGGAGAACAGGCACGACGTGATTCTCGAGAAAAGAACGCACGATGCGAGGCCACCTGTGATGTGTCCAGCTGTTGGCCAATAGTTGGGGCAAGGGTTTGGGTGGGTTCGGATGCTGATGATGCACACAGGGAGGTTGTAGTAGGTATCGATCAGGCTTTTGGGATGGTGTTGGCCCGCATTGCAGACGGTTCCTGGTGGGGTGTTTACTTGGTTGCCCGTTTTGGGGCGGTTGCTGGGGGACCAAGGGACCTGCTCTCCCACCGCCATTGGAGCCCGTACCCACTGCTGCGGCACCTAACAGCCCTGTAGATTAACCTCCAAGGATTGACCAGCACCCATGCATCTGGGGTTGGTTGCCAGTTGCTCTCGACAACCATATGCATGCTTTGAGATATGTGCTTGGGAACTTGAATTTACGAAATGATGAGAAAATATTTTCATTAGTTGCGGTGTATTCGATCAATGAGAAGATAGACATTTTCATCAATCGATCGAGACTTCAACTGGCAAAGGGAGCTGTTAGCCAACCAGGCCAGCTATTATTGTTTAGTAGTAGAATCAGATATTGAAGCCTCCTCGCATTAGTCTTGGAGATTCATAGATTACCACCTCCCCCGACCTCGGCCTCGACCTCGACCCCGTCCTCCACGCCCTCCATGTCCGCCCCTGTGGCCGCCCCGAGGAGGGCCTCTTCCCTGAAAGCCACCTCGTTGTGATGGTGCTGGGCCTCTGGCTTTCCTTTCAGCCCTCTCCTCGGAACTTGCGTCCCATAGATTCTTTATGCCAAGGAGAGAACAGAACGCCGCAGTCTGGGGGCTCGTATATTCTTCTGGCTGCTCATGAACAATGGCAGGAGTACCATGAACATATGGAGGAGCTGTGGTTTCGAAGTTTCTGGGAATCTCGAGTCTATCCTTCTTGACAATGTTCTCATCCACCCACTCCATCTCAGCCTTGATCAATGGTAGATACTGGTCTTCACCAATGTTAGGTGGGTTCTGAGCCGTTGGGTCGCCAAATTGAAGCGAGTCATGGAAGACTCGTACGATTGCTAGCCATTCAGGATCATACTCAAATCGGAAACGAGGCCCCGACGATTGTGGTGGATATTTGGAGGCATCTTCCTCTTGGTGTGGGTGAATTTCGCACAGTTGTAAAAAATGCCTACCAGGAAGGCATTTGTCTAGGGCTAAGAAGCGCACCTCCTTGTTTGTAATTGTCTCTGGGACTGGTTGACCTGGTTGACCTGACACTGTCTTCTTAGGGCGAGTGAATGAAGCAGGTAGCTGCGCCCTCAGCTCATCGGAGGCACCCTGTGAGTCAGTTTGGGGTTGACTGCTGGGCGCAGGTTTAGTTGTTTTTGGACCATCTTCCTCATCCAAGTCGAGATCAATTTCATCTGGGTTTCCGGCATCTGCGATTTGCTCATCTACTCCCCCGGCTTCCTCGCCTACTGTCTGTTGTTGATTCGAGGCGGAGTCGGGGGCTTGATCAGAATATGTCTTGAGCGCAGCATATTTGACATGTAGATGTGCTGAAAACCAGTAGGGAGGCCGCAATCTATCCATGACATACTTGGCGCCCTGGCTGCCGAGCGTACCATCTCTGGACTCTTGCCTGAAATCTCTCTTCTTTCTAAACAAAGACTCGGAGTCGCCATGCTTCTCAATCTCACGGGGCCAATCATGACTTAACCCGACATCCACTTGAGATTGTACCAGTAGGAGCTTTCGCACATCAATTTCGCGGACATGATAGAACGACTTGACATCGTCGGCGTTAAAAGGAAGGCGCTCATGATGGGGCTTGTTGTAGTCAAAGCCTTTCCAGATGCCAGATAATCCAGCAATTCGAATGGGACCCAATCGAATGATGTTGGCGGCACCAAGGTAATAGATGTTTGGGGCAACCCAGCCACCGTAGTAAAGCTCCCAGAGATGAGAGCTAGCCTCGTGGTTGCCAGCAATGAATACGGTCAAATAGGGGGCAGTCCGTTCGCCAGAGTAATACTTGGGGAAATCACCAAGTTCGCGGTACTTGACCGGACACGACATGATGGAGAGGTCTTCCGCATTGCGGACTGCCTTGATAGGTCTGTTAGCTGGATGGGAATAACGTATGGGCATCCGATTTGATATAGTGGTAGGGGCATGAATACCTGAAAGTCGCCACCGATGATGAGGAGATCGACACCATCCCAGCCGCGAACCTCGCATGATTTTGAAACCGATGCGTAGATGGCATCTAGGGTACCATGGCCCTATGAACGGTCAGCGTCTTGCATGCTGGGCTAACGAAGCAAAAAATCTTCCTCGCCTCTTGATCGTCTAGATTGGGTTCGATCTTACACAACCTTCCACGGCGATACGGACACCCTGGGACTCAAACGCACTAGACGCCATTCTTTGACGTGTTTTATAATGCGGGCGTTTTCGAGACGCTGCTTGTTGTGTGGAATATCTCGGGTTGCTGGGCCTCGTCTCAGTCCTTCGTAGTATTAGACCTAACCTATAGCACCAAATTCCAAGGTGGCACCTCACTGCTTCATTTCCTTGGAGCAGCGAGAGCAGCAGCTGGGTGCCTTAGGCAATGTTTAGATTTTGATTAGTTGTCCTTAAGCTTATTACTTAGGATCTCTTGAACATATCGATTTCGAATGAATGTCCTTTTCTCAGGTAGTCTGCTTAGTCATCTGCAAGGTAAACTGCTGTTATGTTGCTCCGCGACAGCACCTAACAATATGACGTTTGCAACTGTGATGCGGGTAGGAGAACACAAGGTACTATTCAGTATCACTGATGAAAAGAGATTTAAGACGGGACGTGTATTGATTTCTAACTGGCATGCTTTCTTCATACTCATACTGCATGGTGCGAGTGCAGTGCACTTTCTACTAAAATGTATCCCTACAGAAAAAGCGAAATCTCAATGCGATTGCAACTGAGTCACGCAGAGTGAGAGGGAGGTATTGATATTCCAAGTCTAATAGACGTTCGGCCCACGGAAGAACTGAAGAGCAGAACGCATATGCTGAAATGGGTGTTTTAGGCAGATTGCTGCCAAACATTTGGGGAGGAGTAGCTATGTGGATGGTTGCACCATAAAGACGGACCGAATGCTGTTGGTCGTCTGCGGCATGAGGTTGTTGAACTTTGCAGTGTCTATTATCGTATTGTACCCTACCGTCTAACGCCAATGGAGTTTAAAAGTCATATCTCATTCATTTACTGTTCAAATTCACACTGGAGTTGTCAGCAATGAAAGAATCAGACGGATATCATGTGGTTTTGCTTACTGGTCCAGGCCAAGATAGTCGGCAGCAGCAAGGAGTTCCAGACAGATTTCCACAGGGATATCCATATCGGGCACATCCTCGCTGTTTCGGTAACGATACCAGTAATGGAAATACTCGACGATTTTGTCAAGAACAATAGAACTATCAAAGCTTTGTTAGTTTTATATCGGCGTGAGCTTTGCGGCGGTGGAAGTTAGAAGGGATAGGCAAGTTGGTCAGTTCAAGTGTAGAGGGTGATCAGTCGGAACACGCCAGGTTATCGGGGTTCCGTCAAGAGAAATAACTCAAAGTCATCATCCCATGCGTCCCTAATGTGTCCATCTGCGTGGGCTGTGAAGTGTGGGATATGCAACCAAGGGAATGACCAACCTTATCTCTTGGAAGACACATCGTGCGTGTTTGGCCTCAGCAAATTGGCCTGTGTGCAAGTAAACGCAACGTGTAAGCATCGAATAGTAGGCCTAATGGGTTATCTCAAGACGGCGAGTCGCCTTTGTGACATACTCTTCGGGTCCAGCATGCCCTTGACTATGGGGCTGACCATCGCAGCTTCCCGAAGAACAACAAACTCGAATCCATCGCTCGAGATGAGCGTGACATACTTGCTGGGGGCTTGGACGTCCATTGTGGGTTTGTATGTGTGTGCAACTTTACGTCTGGGATCCCGAGAACTCAAGCGAGAAGTCGAGGGGGCTCTGAACAGAGATTGGCTGGAGTCGGAGTCAAGCGCTTGCTCAACACGGTCGACAGCCTTGGGAATCCGACACGGAGGTCTCTCTCGTCTTCTGCGGCTTTCCACACGCACTTGTTTTGGATCTTTGGGAGCTGCAGCAGCTCTGTATGCACGAGTCAACGGTTTCAGAACCCGGGTCAAAGGTTCCACTACTGCAATGGCTGATGCGAGAAGTGTTGGGTGGAAGAAGGAAAGAGGAAATCTGTTTGACGCTGGCTGCAAATTAATTTGCGTGCGGGACGGCAAAATCTGGGTCGGGCGCGTAAACACTTTTCTCCGCATGGGAGCCTGGCAACGTGTCTGGCTGCTGGCATAATAATCGGCAATAAGACAGGCCAGCCCTCACCGCCGCACTCGGGTGGGGCTTTGGGGGAGGCTTGCGCTTGTGGCGACATTACCGTCGTCGTCGGGTGCCTCTGCAGCGCATTGCAGGCGTTGCTACAGCGCGCCTACAGGGTATTCGCCAGCGCATTGACGACTGCATCCATCCATGCCACCCCGATCCCAGTGCGGTACAGAGCACAGGAAAAAGCGGGCAGCGAAAATGTCCTGAGACACAGGACTCGACGTTGCCTCGCCAACGTGTTTACCTCGCACTGGGCCATGCATGACCTGCTATACCCATCCCAAACTCCCACGCCTTGCTCCCATTCTACATTCCAGCATCAACCAACCTGCATCTTTGCATCTGCCACCTGCAGTCCAAGTCTTCTGTTCGCATCTAGCTGTGTCCACGTATGTGAGCACATTACTTTAAACCGACCCAAACAGCTGCAGCTCAGCCACCACACGCAAACTTGGCAACTATTATTCCTCACCTATTGCCCTCGAATTGGCGCAAACCTCTGTATTCTTAACACATTCAATCGGGTATCTTCTTGCCTTTTTGTCTTTCAAAGCGCCCAGGAGGCCAACGGCAGTGTACGAAGGAGACAGAGGCCACAGCAGCCATATTGACCGACCGCGGGTTACCAGCATTCTTGAAGGGGATTGACGCCTGAGACAAACCCACGATCAGCCATCCGCCTCACAATGGCGTCGTATCAATACCGCAACTCTTACTATGCCCAGCCCAGTGGCTTGGAGCACAACTCCAGAGACCAGCGCACACGCTCAAGCGAGGGTACTGTCAGCACCACAGTCAGCTCATCAAGCGGGCGCGAATCAGCAGGGACACACACGACGGAACCTCCAACTTATTCCAAGAAGATTGTGGTTGTCGGTGATGGCGGGTGTGGGAAGACTTGCTTGCTCATCAGTTACAGCCAAGGCTACTTCCCAGAGGTGAGTGGACAGGATCCTCAGGAAACTTGGAATACGAGAACAGCTGCTAATGCCCAACCACAGAAATACGTCCCTACCGTCTTCGAAAACTACATTACTTACCCGGTCCACCCTCCTGACGGGAAGACTGTCGAGCTTGCTCTGTGGGATACGGCCGGCCAAGAAGAATACGACCGCCTACGGCCGCTTTCATACCCTGAAACCGATTTGATATTCGTCTGCTTTGCCATCGACTGCCCCAACTCCCTCGATAATGTGCTGGACAAGGTATGTGCTTTCTCATATTTCTCGATCCCGAAGAGCCACAATAGCTAACACTATACTTCCTAGTGGTACCCCGAAGTCCTGCACTTCTGCCCTTATACCCCGCTCATTCTCGTTGGTCTCAAGTCGGACCTACGTTATAAGAAGACCTGCATTGAGATGCTCAAGACTCAAGGCCTCACACCCGTCACAACCGAGCAGGGTATGGCGGTTGCCAAGAAAATGAGCGCCCAGTACATGGAGTGCAGCAGCAGGGAGATGGTTGGCGTTGATGAGATCTTTGAGCGTGCCATTCTCACCGTCGTGGCAAACGACCGCAAAAACCTCGAGGCCAACGCTGCCTCGTCAGCTCACAGGAGCAGCGAGGGCAAGTCGTCGATCCCTGGCGTAGGGGCGCCCAAGAGGAGGAAGCGAAAGTGCCACATTCTGTAAGGGGCCTCGCCTCGCCACACGACGGGTTGGCTTCGACGACAGAGGGACGCTCTTGTAATGACCAGTGCATGAAACGACTTCTTGAATTTTCTCCTTTTCTTCCCCTTTTTATTTTTTTATCTTATTTTATGGCGGAACTAGAACAACCTGGCGCATGCCTTGTTTCTTGGAGGGTTTTGCTGCGCATTGCATCTCGAGGAACAAAGAGCCCAGGACACACGAGGGTATATAGGAAGGGATCTTTGGTCTGCGGGAGTCGAGACGGCCTTTGAATTTCAAGAGCGGGTTCAAAGGGATATAATCTGGGGCGTCGTACTCGAACCGGCAGAGCATGCGGGTGGATATGTTTTAGGTTCTTGAATTCTTTTCTTTTGTAGTATCATGGTTGTGTTACGTTGCACTTTATTAGGGATTGGGATAGGAAATACAGCTGATTTTGTTTTGCGTCCATAACTTTGGCGACTCGCGCTTCTAAGAGGCAAGTCATCATGTTGACCGTACTCCTTCCTAACCTCATCCACGTCTTAATGTCGTTTCATTGGGTGGATTTCGCCCTGTCAAGTAGAGCAAATCGAGATTGCTTAAATATTTCATATCATGGTAGTCGTTCATTTAATCGTGATGTCCTCGTCCATTTCCTCATCCTCGTCTTCAGCTGCCACCTCTGTTTCCAGATGGCTGTCGTCGTTGTCGTCGTCGTCGTGATGCTGCTCCTCCTGCTGCTGCCCCTCCCCTGCCTTGGGGCCGTCCTCGTCTTTTGCCATTACATTCTCGAACTGGGACCAGAGTGCCTCGACGGATGAGAACTCATTCCCAACCTACACCCCAGATCCTAGTCAGCGTCCAAAAGTTGAATACGAGGAGGGGTGTTGGGTCAACGAACCGCAATCACGGCTTCGAGGGATCGGTTCAGCTTGTTGATGTTGGCGAGCACATGCTCGAAGCTCTGGCAGCTCGTTGGTCAGCGGTTGAAGAACGGTGGTCGACGGAAGGTAAGGTCCGGCACGAACCATGGCAATTTCGCCAATGAGGGCCTCTCGCTGCTGTTCGAAATACGTTTTTTCGCGAGGTTCCATGTTGAGTTGTCGAGGTTCGGTTGGCGGGCGTTGATTGACCTGCCACAAGGAACGCGGCTGAGGTGGGGGGAATTGTCGCGTCAAGCTCTTTAGCCGCCTGTAACCGCAAGTCTTTTATCCATCGTCGACAGAAAACATCCACCACCAAACACGCCCCTGGCGCTCAGTCAGGTGAAGTGAAGGAGATTCCAATTAATCATTTCAAATATGACTTACTCGTCCTCTTAGAGGATACGTAAGTACCTAGGGCACTGGGTTACTTGAAGGGGAAACTACTGATGTTTTAATCATGTTCAACTGCCTTATTTCCTTTATATAACACTTGGCGTCAAGAGTGTTTCCTCGTGACTGTTTGGATTACCAGACTTTTTCTTCTTCTTTTTCAAATTTTCGCAACTCACAAATAAATTCTTCCGTAAGGACTAGTCTGCTCGCTTATCCAAGATCGATTTCCAAAAGCTCGTTGTAATATGGCCACAAGTATATGTTCGTTGCAGAATTATCTATAGCTAGATGCGTT
Organism: Clonostachys solani; assembly: GCA_902141235.2. Taxonomy (NCBI): domain Eukaryota; kingdom Fungi; phylum Ascomycota; class Sordariomycetes; order Hypocreales; family Bionectriaceae; genus Clonostachys; species Clonostachys solani. Next base: position 729,226 of record CABFOC020000097.1, read on the forward strand.
TGAATACCAATACTCGATAAATACCATTTGCCTAGAATGAATGCGAAGAATCGCAATGCCCAATGTCATCATCACCTGCTTTGTGTGCCCAAGACAAATGAACCCTCGATCCTTGCGCCATCTCCCGGTAGAAAACTGCTGTACAACCTCTCAATTTGAACATTACATAGAAAGCATGGGTATATATATGCATGCCATGCCGCGACCGATAGACTAACGTTGTTATAAACTATACTCTACAGGATAGAAAATAAAGGAACCAATAAAAACTTATTATAAGGATAGGAGTAAGAGGCATATCGAAATCATTACCAAAAGAGCAATGTTGTAGGCAATTGACAATCCGCGGGCCCTGGAATCACCTTCCATACTGATCCATCCGCCGGTCGTACTCGTGGGGTCGAAGACCATGTGCCACATCCCGAGGGTCTCTCAGTTCTCGGGGGTCTCTCAGTTCTCGGGGGTCTCTCAAGTCTCGGGGGTCTCTCAAGTCTCGGGGGTCTCTCAGCTCTCGAGGGTCTCTCAGCTCTCGAGGATCGCGGTGCTGAGGATCTCGGAGTTGCAAATCCCGCGGGTCTGGCCCAGAGTATCCTCCAGGGCCTTGCGAGGGCGGGGGTCCGCGACCATCATAGGGAGAAGGTGTATAGCTTCGTGGGGGGAGTTCTCGAGGTGGTGGAGGTCCGGGTCCGGGGCCGGGAGTTGATGCGTATCGTGGAAAAGACTGAGATTGCGGTGGGCCCGGGTCTGGTCCTCTGGAGGAAGAGGGTGGAGCGTACCGGCCTTGCATTTGATGTTGTTGTTGAGGTACCCCACCGGGCCCGTACATAGGCGATCCGCGTTCGTCTCTCAAACCGGTAGAATGATGCGCCTGCTGAGGGGGGGGAGCTGTAGCCCAAGAACTTGTCGGCCCACTGACACCCGAGGAGCCAGGATGTTGAGGAGCCCATGATTGTTGGGGTGGAGGTGGTTGGCTGCTCTTTGGGCCTTGAGTTGCCCAGTTGGATGCATGTGGCTGATGACTAGCTGGTGGCCATGAGTCTCGGGCACCTTGGGGTACCTCTCTTCCCCTCGAGGTTGAGTTATGCACACCATACTGAGGGGGTGGAGAAGACGCATGTGGTGGTGGTGCTGACCCATACGATGTGGGATAGCCTTGACCCTGATATCCCATTGGGGGCTGCCCTGAAGGTTGGAAGCGATGCTGATGCTGAGGAGAGTTGCTTGCGCTGGGCTGATGGCCAGCTGGGTATGCGTGCTGTCGATAGTAATCCCGATCTCCCAAGGCTGGAGACTCAGAGCCTAAGCCCAGCGTAGAACGGGGGCCACCTGAGGCTTGTGGTTGAGGTGAAGCCGCGTAAGAAGGCTTGAGAGGCGGCATAGCAGATGCTGGTCCAGGTTGCGGCCTGCCATAAGGAGAGTACGGAGGGTCCTCTCGGCGTAGTGGTGCCGGTAGAGGGGCGTCTCTTGGCGAAGGTCGCCCCAATGTTTGGGGAGGAGGGGTTGGCGATGGCCTGGCAGACTGGCCAGAAACATCGTTCATACGTTTGGGCGGCGGCGGATCATCGTTCAATAGTGACATAATACTGGATGCTTTGCGAGGCTCTGGAGGTCGAGGAGGTGCGGCAGCCGGTGTTGGCGGTGCAGACTGTGGTGGAGCTGAGCCATACACATCTTGGCCAGGACCAGCTGGCATTCTCTGCTGGAGCGAAGAAGGCGGCCTAGGACCAGGAGGAGCCAGTGGTGGAGGTGAGGATTGAGCTGGAGGAGCATCACTTAAGATGCTTCGCACTGGCTGTGATGCAGCCTGCAAGGGTGCATAAGCTGAAGGAATCCCATGCCTAGGTGGTTCGTGCCTGAGTTGCTCGTGCCTGGGTGGTTCGTGTCTAGGCGCCTCGTGTCTAGGCAGCTCATGCCTGGGCGGTTCATGCCTGGAAACCTGTTGCGTATGACGGGGCAGAGCCAGCGGATCATTTCTTGGAGGAAGCGTTGGCGGACGATGGCCAAAGGCCTCGTATTGGCGTGGGGAGAGGGGGTCTGCTTCCGGTTTGATTCTCATCGGTCGGCGGTCTTGTTGTCGAACCATTTCCCTCTCCCTCTCCCTTTCCCGCTCTATCCTATCACGCTCCCGTTCACGTTCGCGCTCCAGCTCTCGTTGCTGCAGCTCCATTTGCTGCCTCTCGGGGCCGAGTTCAGGCTGTGGTGGCTGCATGTGTTGTGCGGGGGCGACATGTCGTTGCTCTCTAAGTTGCTCTCGAACATCCTGTGGAGGGATAGGCTGTTTTGCCCCTGGCAATGCAACACGTTGAGGTTGCTCCCTGTCTCGATCATGAAACGAGAATGGGTGAGGGGGCGCTCTCAGAGATCGAGCACTAGGAGACATGACCGAGGGTGGTGGCTGAGAAACTGCTGGTTGCTGCTGTATTTGTAGTGGTTGTTGACCGCCTGCTGGCACAGCTTGTGCCTGAGCCTGAGCCTGAGCTTGGGCTTGAGCTTGGATCTGAGCCTGAGCCTGGGCCTGGGCATGGGCCCGAGCCTGGGCCTGTTCCTGAGGTGTGCCGTTGATGGGGTATCCAAATGAAGGAAAAGTTGGTGGTCTGCTAGGCTGCACACCCGCTTCGGTCTTGGGTTGGGCTGACTCCGGCATCAAATCCGCATTGCCAGGTGCAGGAACAAGTGGCCGAGATGTGTTCGTACTTCCGGAGCTCTCGTACCGTCGGCCGCGGCCGCCACTGGTTGGCAGTGGCGGCTCGGGGCGCTTCTCGCCTCGGTCTCGTTTTGCGTCTGCTTCACGCATGAGCTCCTCCCATTCGGGTTTCCCGTGATCCTTTTGTCGGACGTAATAGTTCTTGACCTATGACACGGAACGTCTTGATTAGCATATGTTCTTCACTGGCAGCTTTCAAATGGGCAAATACATACCATTACTGCCGTCTTGGATCCCATATGGGTAGCAATAGCAGCCCAATCAGACCCGAACGCTCTAAGTAGAAGTGGGAAGTCGTTGGATTCGGATACACTCCAATAGCTTGACGCTTGTGTCGGAGCCTTACGCTCTTGCTGAGGCTGTGTCAGGTTAAATGTAGCCATGGCCGGCTGTGGAGGTGGTTGTGGGGGTTCTGGGCGCAAAGAAGGAGCTGCGATAACATCTGTAATCGAGGAACCTGTGGGCAGAGCCTGCTGGCGCTCCATAGTTTGGGGTCGAGGCTCCTGCTTTGGTTGCTGAACAGAAAAAGCATGCTGAACTCCCGGATGCTGCTGCTCAAATTGAGGGGGGGGGCCACGGCCCTCAGTAGGAGTTCCTGTCTGGAATTCCATACTGTGTCCCTTGTTATCTGACCTTGAGCGTGATCTGCCAGTTGTCCCGGGTGCAGGAGCAGCAGCCAGAGCCTGGTTGGGTTTGGGTTGCTTCGGCTCTTTGTCCTTGGATGCTTTTGATCTTCTGCCTCTCCGACCATCGACCTTTTCTTCCCCCTTGACAGAAGCACCGCGCCGGCCAGGAGTACTGGCAGGGGTGCCATTCTCTGACTCTGTGTTGGGGGGTTGTTCGAAGCCCCAAGTTGGAGCTGCGGCTCGCCGAGGACGGCGCCTGCTCTCACCGTTCTCCCCATTCTCGTGGTTCTCCTCCGTCTCTGGTTCGCCGTTGCCAAGTTCAGATACGAGGGCACTTGACCTCTGCTTCCCCCTGCCCTTCTTACGCCTCTTAGGCTGTCTCCTGAGCTTCTCCTTGAGCTTCAACTCTTTCTTCATGAGATAATAATACTGAATGCATGTGCCAAAATCACGATGGGGAATCGTCTCGGCAATTCTGCCCCATTGCTTCGGCACCTCAAGATATCGTTTCTCAAAAAGCTCAACTTCTTGCTCGGTGAAGTTATTGACTGGGGGAAGCACATGCCACGTAGACGCAAGCTCGCTTTGGTTGACGAAACCTGACCGGTCGTAGAACTGAACTCTAGCCTTGTCTTCCGCATCCCAGTACATGTCAGGTATCACAGCCTCCTTTTCACTGCGATACTTCTCTTTCTGGGCTCTCAATTCACGTTCCCTTCTCTCATCCTCTTCTCGCATCGAGGCCTGTAAGACTCGCTCAAGATCACGCTCTGAAGCAAAACGCCTACCACTAGTTCTCCCTTCAGGCTTGGGCTCTGGAGTTGCAAGCCCGGGAACTTCGGTTGACGGCCCCGAGACAGAAAACTTGTCACGACTCTTGGCAGCAACAGGATCGGTCGACAACGTGAATTTGAGGTACTTGGTGTAGCTATCGGCGTACTCCTGTTGCCCCTGTGTAGTCTCTTTGGTTTTGGTAATATGCATATCCTCTAAATGCCCAAGAATGAAATCTTCCATTCCAGTATCTGCGTCGAGTGATGCAAGGTAATCGCTGTCCTCGTGCCATGGTCCCACAGTGGGTTGTGGAAGGCCATCAATCGGGGGTGTAACATTGTACCTTCGCGTCGCGGCAGGATCAAGATATGCTTCGTCCTCTGACTCTGTTTCATCGTCGTCACCTTCGTCCTCGACCTGCGATGGCGTGCTGGGAGGCTTCACTTCAGATGCTGTAATTTCCATGAGAACGCTTGGAATGGTTTCTGCAGGCGGGGCAGCAGGTTCCATGGTAGCATTGTTGTCATCCTCCTTGGCAGGTGCTGGTAGAGGAGACTTCGGACCACTCTCTTCGGGCGTTACTTCAGGAACAGCCGGAGCTGGCGGAGGTGTTGAAGGTACCGAGGCTAATGGAGCAGGTGGTGGCTCCTTGACTTCAACACTGTCAATCTCCATTTCCTCAGATTTCAGTTCGATTCGAAGGTCCTGAGTCTCTGGCATCAGAATGCTATCGCTTTCCGCTGCCACGTTCTCGCTAACATCATCTAATTGCATTGCCGTGTCCGTGTCGGGTTCCGGAACGAGTTTCGGATCTGAGGGTTCCTTCACCTCGGGGACCTCCTCCGCCATTTCAACCTCTGTAGAAACTACCGTCTCCTTTTGCTCTGCATTCTCGTTCTTAGCCGCATTCTGGGTTATAACCAAGTTTTCCTTGACAGGAGAGGACTCCCTTGCAGTCAACGGTTCCCTTGTGGCTGGAGATTCCTTTGCAATCGATGGTTCCTCGGCGGTCGGTGGTTCTTTTGCGATCGAGTGTTCCTTAGCGACCGGGTGTTCCTTAGTGACTGAGGGTTCCTTGGTAATGGGAGGATCCTTAACAACCAGGTCTTCCTTGGGAGCCGGGGTCTCTTGAGGAACGGAATTCACCTTGGGCAGTGCATCTTCCACCACAAGCGAGGTTTCCTTGGTAGGCGGCTCTTTCTTGGGAACTGCTGTCTCTTTTGGTTCGTTTCTGGCTGGCTCTTTCAATTCTTTGACAATTGGTTCTTTCGGTTCTTTGACAACAGGTTCTTTCGGTTCTTTGACAACAGGTTCTTTCGGTTCTTTGACAACAGGTTCTTTCGGTTCTTTGACGACGGGTTCTTTCGGTTCTTTGGAGGCTGACTCTTTCGGTTCTTTGGAGGCTGTTTCTTTCAGTTCTTTGGAGGCTGGTTCTTTCATGGCTGGCTTTACGACCAAAATCTCCTTTGTGGCTGCGCTATCTTTGGCAGGACGGGTTTCCTTAGGAACCACTGGATCCTCTCGACGAGCAGGGACTTCCTTTTTAGGTAGAACAACTTCTAGTGCTGAGATACTGCTGGCGGGTGTCGATGTAGTTTCAATATTCGTTTTCGACTTGTGAAGCTCCTCCGGTACCTTTCCAAGTAAGCCGTCCAGGTCGTCCCCTTCGTTCAATATCTTGACCATAGCCCCGTGGGAGATGGCGGCATAATGAGCTACTACTTCCATCGGAAGGTTTGGCTTTTGTAACGTGCTCAACACGGCCTCGGTTTTCTCTATTTGCGAAGCAAAATAATCGCTCATGTCCTCATCGTCATCATCAGAATCCCAATCTTGATCAGGCGCGGCCTGAGCTTTTGGCGCCAAGGCAAACCGGACAGCGCGGAGATGAGGTCGCTTTCGCTTCTTCAAATTGCTCTCCTTCGGGCGAGTTTCTTCGTCCTTATTATAATTGCCATTCGTCTGTCGAGCCCCGGGCGAGGTAGTGTAGCTCTCTTTGTCCTTTGTGTCGTCACCCTTGATCGATAGCGAGTGGCGTCTATGCTCATCAGATTCGGCCACCATGTGCCAATCGTTGTCAGTTTTCGACATGATTTCACCGGGCTCTGCACTATAATGGGACCGCCTTCGGGGTTCCGAGTCAGCAAAGTCAGAAGCGGCTTTCGAATCACTACTTTGAGGCCTCCTGTCCGGCAAACCTTGGTCTGTGGGCATACTCTCCCGTCGGGGAGGGCCAGTTCGTGGTTGCGTAAAGGTCTGGGACCGCATGAGCTTAGGCGAATCCGGGGCTTTCTTCAGACTAGGGTTAATCCATTGCTTGCTTGACGGGCGCTGAACCTTCTGTTGTTGTGCTCGGGGCCCTAAGGGAATTGCTGGGCCTTCATGGGCCAAGGGCTTGGCGGGTCCAGTTGGGGCCATAGGGGGCTCCTGGCCAAGTGATGGTCGTTCAACGAACGCTCTCGGGGCAGTTGGAGGAGGCTTTCCGGTTCCTGCGATGCTCAACTGGCTTTCTCCAATGCTTGGAGGGCGGTTTGGCACTGACCCGAAGGCCGGAGCAGATGGTGCTACAGGAGGAGGGGATACATCCCGTTTAGGAGTAACGGAGTCCTGGGGGTTCCCACGGGCGTCAACCTTCGGACGGAACAAATCCAAGGGCCTGTCTCGCTCCTCACGAGGATCTCTGGGGCGCATATCCGCATCGGGATACCTATCTCCTCGGTCTCGCTCATCCCGCTCGCGTCCCCAGCGACCTTCCTGAGATCGACTTCTAGGGTAACGGTCTCCACGGTCGTCGAATGATGCTCGTCCACGATTCCGATCGCCCATCCAATCTCCTCTTCCACCCCTTCCACCCCTTCCACGAACAAACGACCCACCACGTTGGAGTGGTGGGGGTCCAAAAGGCGGCTCGGATATTGGCGAGCCTCCTGACAATGGGCCGTCCCGTGAGTTGCGGCGCGGTCTATCAGCATCAGGTCCTGCAGGTCCATCTCGGTCTCGATCGCGGATAAAGTCTCGTATCGGGGAGCGTGCTCTGCCTATGGGGGAGCGCCGCGAGCGGTAGGGATCGCGCCATTCTCTCTCCCGGTCTCTGTCCCGATCGCGTTCTCGATCGCGTTCTCTACTCCTCTCGTCGCGAAAGCGGTCGCGGAATTCAATGTCCCTGTCTCGACCGCGTTCTCTGCTTTCATCCCGCGCAGGCCAGCCGCGACCTCTTCCACGACCACCTCTTCCCCTGTAGTCTCCAGAATAGCCACGACCCCGTGGTTCAATCAACGCCCTAGGGCCTCGAGGAGGCTCCCGACGAGGGCCATCTGCAAAACCATCACGGTTTGACTGGAAGGCAGTTGTGTTCGACCTAGCTTCATTAGATGAGCGCCTCCTGTCAGCGTCAAAACGATCACCAGGCGAACGGTCTCTGGGTGAGAGAGACCTGCGGTCATACCGCGTGTACCTAGAGGCCCTAAACAACAGGATAATATGTTAGACTCCGCCCTGAGAGATGAAGGTAAGAGAATTGCGAAGGGGGCTGGCGGCACGCATAAGCAGACGTACATTGGTGGTAACAGGCCAGCAGGCTGGGCCTTGACGGGCTTCGACCTCAGCCAGCAATCCCATCCAGTCGTGCAACGGCGCGCGACTCGATGCGAGCTGGCTCCTTATCGAGACCAACACCGAAATCGCTTCCGAAGGGGGTGTGCAGCGCGTATTCCTGGGCAGGAAAAGGTCGGCCAAAGGGTGGCTGGCTCCAGGGCAGATGGACTTGGTGGATGTGGCCTTGAAATGCAACACGGCGGTTGCGGCGTCCACCTGGGCGGATGGTGCGGTCAGGTGGGCAAAAAACGGGAATCTTGGTGAGGTGTCGAAATCCAGGCTTGGCTCCTCCAGGGGGCCTGCCGTGCAACCGAATTCCGAGGCCGTCCGGATGATATGTACGATGGTATAGTCCCCGACGGTTTGAGGCGCAAGTGAGTTTGGGCGGATGTGAGGGAGGGAAGAAGAATTCGAGATGCAAAGGATTGGATAGAACGACTGACCCCGGCCAGCCAGTCCAGCCCAAGCACCGGTGCTAAACCATGTTCAGACGCGCCAGCATCTGAGACTTCGGCTATTCAGGACTGCCCCGGCCACTGGGACATTTGATGTAGGACTAGTGTGGCTAGTGCCCCTGCAGCCTGCGCTGTGCTGGTGGAGGCCAGTGCCTGTTGCAGCGAGTCAGGCCCCACTTCCCACCACCACAAAAATAAAGAGCCCTCTATGGACGGACGCCCGTCGCCAGAGCCAAACACAAAAAGCCTGTGCCAATCATTCGCAGTAAAAAAGCTCGATGGGGCAAACTGCCGTTTTCCAAAATATTACAACTGCTCATGTGCCTAGCATTAATAAGTGACACTGGAAATTCTGGCGAATGTCAAGAGACCTGCCAGATTCTTACCCCACGCCAAAGCCTGTCTGTCTATAACACCAAATATTAGTACCTTTCTCCCCTCCCCCAGACGGTTATTCTTCAAAAGCAACACTAGGTAGCTTGTCTCGTTATCATGACCAGCAACAATGTGAATCCGCCTCCCCCCCAAGAGGCTGTAAACGCCCTGCCTGATGAGACCAGAAATGCAGTGCTGGTTCAGTCGGAGGCCATGCCTGAGGGGGCACCAAAAGTTGAGGATTTTGATTTCAACAAATTCAAAGGCCGGCCTATAACTGCCGAGGATTTGCTGCTAGGCATGCAGAATATGGGGTTTCAGGCTTCTTCCATTGGCGATGCTGTCAGGATTATCAATGGCATGGTAAGTCCTCCCCCTCATTGCCAACCATCCTTTCCCGGCTGTATTCAGGCATCCATGTGAAGGCGAAAGAAACATATTGCTAAGTTTCTGGTTAGAGGGAATGGAGAGACCCTGAGACGGGGGACAAGACCACCATCTTCCTGGGCTACACCTCCAACATGATCTCATCTGGCCTCCGTGGCGTCTTTCGTTATCTCGTGGAGCATAATCACGTCTCAGCCGTTGTCACAACAGCCGGTGGTATCGAGGAGGATTTTATCAAGTGTCTCGGAGACACCTACCTTTCCAAATTCAGCGCGCCCGGCTCCGAGTTGCGCAAGAAGGGCATGAACCGCATTGGAAATCTAGTCGTCCCAAATGCAAACTACTGCGCCTTTGAGGATTGGGTTGTCCCCATCCTGGATAAGATGCTTGAAGAACAGGAAGCCAGCAAAGGAACCGAGGACGAGATCAACTGGACACCGTCAAAAGTCATCCACCGCCTTGGCAAGGAGATCAACGATGAGCGCTCAGTCTACTACTGGGCGTACAAGAACAATATCCCCGTTTTCTGCCCTGCTATAACTGACGGTAGTCTTGGGGACATGCTCTATTTCCACACGTTCAAGTCGTCTCCCCTCCAGCTTAAGATTGACTTGGTCGAGGATATTCGCAAGATTAACACCATGTCTGTCCGTGCTAAGAGGGCCGGCATGATCATCTTGGGAGGTGGAGTTGTCAAACATCATATTGCCAATGCATGCCTTATGCGCAACGGCGCCGAGTCTGCTGTATACATCAATACCGGACAGGAATTTGACGGGAGTGATGCCGGCGCACGGCCAGATGAAGCAGTGTCTTGGGGTAAGATTAAAATGGACGCCGAGAGTGTCAAGGTGAGACAAGCAACCAACCCCCAAATCCTACACGTGGTGTCTGATCGACTCTTGTTTCTAGGTATATGTGGAGGCCACGACCTGTTTCCCATTAATAGTTGCGAACACGTTTGCGAAAAGTACCAGCGGGGCCAATTGAGTAACGTAAATAGAAGGTCAATTCAAGTGATAAACCGGACGCATACTTTTTTCCGCCCTCGATCATTCAAGCTTGTCATTGCCATTTGCTTGACTGTTGAGTTTTCCATCTCCATCAGTTTCCATTAGCCCGTTGCTCTCACCCCCAAAACAGCCTTGGACCTCACATTTCAGGCCCTCTTTATCATCAGTCTTGCCATTCCCTGCACAGCATCCGTCCACATTGCTCTCATGTTCCCTTCGCACTCGATACCCGGCAAGAAGAGAACCGTTTACGTCGGTGCGCCTTCATGGGGCAACTACGAACCCATGATGAAGCTTGCCGGACTTGACTTCCAACCATACAAGCACTATTCTCCCGAGACGACATCGGAGACCGCACGCTGCGAGGATCGTGATCTTCTCCGCCGTGCCACGTCAAACATAAGTAGAAATTCATGCCCATCAGGCAAGTCGCCTAGTGGCCATCCCCCTAGCTCCTTGAACCTCACTTGAGCATCTAGGGGTTCGGTGTGGTCAACGAAGAAGTTCGAATCCACCCCACACTTGAGTCCACTTGTGTCCTCCGAGTTGAAGAGGCTTCCATGGAGCCTGGCATCCTTGACATAGCTGACCGGAGATCCAGTTATGACGTCCGCGGCATGCTGCCTAGCAAAGTCTAGCGGGACTTGAGGGAATGTGAAATCTGATCTAGTTAGAGTAGGTTTGACCCGGCCAGGGAATCAAAACTCACTTCCAAAGGCTTTTGCAAGAGTTTTACAGGCGGCTGGATGAGAGCTCATGATGCCGAATATGTCGTCATCACTGTTGCGGAGGGCTAGAAGTAGGATGGTGGTGAGACGTTGTTCCCGATAGTTGCGATGAATGACGAGCTGGGTGATCCAGCATACCTGATGATCCCTATATTGCTAACGGCAAGCAAAGGCGTTGCCTGCTAAGGTTCTATCTATAGTGATTCTTGCATAGGAGCTTCGTGACCCTTTGGGAAGATTCTGGGCCCTTAGACGGGATGTGGTCATTTTCACGCGACTGCCTGTTCTTGCTCGTGAGTTGAGTACTAAAAACGTCTTAAGGCAACCACTCACCTGGCTTGCTGAAGGAGCGCCCACCAGGAGGCGGCTGGCCCCAGATTCTATAATTCTCGCTGAAGAGCCGAGAGGCGTCCTCAAGTATGTCCTCCGTAACCCGTTCGCGTTCGAAAATTGTGACCTGGAGTTCCCTAGACATCCTTGCGTGGTGAGTATTCCTTTTTCTCTGCGGATATCGGGGCCCGAATGTTTTTATATCAACATCATTAGAGAAAGGTGACGTGTCGGGTGACCATCAGTACGTGATTGTAAGGGTACGGGGTCTTTATGGTATGGGCATGGGTCTCGGGATTGATTGGCCGCTGCTATAGTTGTGAGAAGTAAAAGTTAGTATTGAATATACTTCTTCAAGCGAGATTTGGCATTATAATGATTGGCGTGTGCTCAGATTGTGGGTCTAAAAGAGTCACGAATTTCGATTTACGCCTCGTGGAACCTATATACTTTTATCCATATCACTAATCAAACCGATACGAATCGCGGTGAAAAAGGTTTTATTAGAGAAGTGTTTGAATTACTACCATGTGGCGGATCGAATTGGGTGGCGACATTCGATTGTGAGGCGAAATTAGGAGTGAGCTTTTGTTGATGATGGTGTTTTGATCGGGGTAGGGACCCAGCTTCTCGCTATGGTCGGTATGACGAGAAGGGCGGACCCTCGGTTCCTCTGAAGGCACTCCCTAGCAGCTGAAATCAGCGTACTAGAGAGGCTTGCCTTGACAAGTTTGCGAGGGGTTTTAATCCTCGATGTGGTGCGAAACGGTCCCACATCCGACAGAAGTGATATATCGTAGCTCACGAATTCGCCTTGTCCCACTCACCCCTTGGGCGGAAACGCATCTTATTAGCCTGTCGTCTCTTTTCCTTCCTTTCAAGCTCCTTCTCCTCGTGTTCCATTTCCTCCCGAATCCTGTTAAGATCGAATGGTTCCTCACGCATAGCCTCGATCGCCTTCTGGCCTTCATCCAGGGTTGGCCAGTTCGCGGCCGCACCTCCCTTCCTGGTGAGCAGCCAGTCAACCACATCCCAGTTGTCGTGTGATCCGTCAGGCCTCTTCACAGTCTGAGCTCCTTGGTCCCATAGTTCCTGGCAATTCTGAGCCCAAGGCGCTGGTAGGTCGCTGAAATCCGGGAGTCCCGATGATCGGATCGCGGTGGGTGGTCGTTTCTCTGCTTGGTCGGCCATGCCAGACTCAGGGCCAGCGGCCTTCTTCTTCAGTGAGTCCTCTCGCTGCATCGGGATATACGCTTGAAAGCGATTTCCTCTGGGGTTGTGGCCAGACATGATCCTTAGTGGGAGCAGAGGTTTGCGATGCAAATAATCATGAAGAAACTGTGTTGTAGATTGCTTTTCGAGTAGGGATGGTGTAGTGTTCTACTTGAGATGAGAACTGATCCACGTAGTCGGTTACTTTTTGAATGTGTGTTGAGAACCAAAGGTTGATTGGGGAAGTTGGGAGAAAGAATAACCACGGCCGACCCTCACAGTTGCAGTGGGGAGGTTCTCTGCAAATGAATAAAGTGGAAGGAGATGCTGTGACTTCAGTGTCTCCGGGACCTGAGATTACGTCCACCTCTCCTCAAGTCTTGCGGGTGTGTGAGACTAAGAGAGAACACTCGCGAACAATGTGGCGGGGTGTTTTGATTCAGTGCTGGTTTGTTCTATCACCCTGCGTGTGAGCCAATGGTGAGTGTGTTCTCATCCTCTTCTCAGATGGCAGGTACCGATCAGTTACCACAAATCGGTGTTCTGCCTGCCGGTCTCTTACGCGCAACCGGAATCCTGCGAACTGACCCAGAGTCATGCAGGCGCCCATGGCTCCATAGCTGGTACAAACTCGGTGCTGTGTGACGATCAATGTCCTGTGTAATAGTGACAAAGTACAAGATCTGAAAAATTGCTGCAGTCTTGCTCCTTTGTCTTCCTCAAGTTTATATCGGGCACTAAGGTATTGCTGACAACAAAAAAAAAGTCTGCACATTGCAGAGAGGTAAGATTTAGGCAGCCTTCAAGTAGGCAACACTCGCGTTTAATTAGCCTTCCAAATGAACCGGAGCCGCATTTCATTGCAAATCGCCAAGGAAAAGAACTCATCCACAGTCTACAGCTGAAAATGCTGGTCTGATGGTACTCAGATGACTATTGGCAGAAAAACATCGAAAGGGTACAGACACAACAGCCTAAGAAGACAAGCTCCAGTCCCACTCAGCACTGTCTCGCAACAAATTTCGCCACCAATATGACATCTTTTCCGGTTATATTTCTTCAATCTTGACCGATGAGTACCTTGAAGCTCTCTAGGGCGGCAGCCCAGTCGTCGGCACCATCATTCTCGGCCCACGTGCCCACCTTATCAATGCCAGCCAAGTCACCACCCATATGACTCTCATTTGTGGTACCATTGAGTATAATGAGACCTTCCAAACCCAGAACCAAGGCGTAGTAGGCTACCTCCGGTTCCACGCCAGCAAGTTGGGCCACGTCAAGTACCGGACGGCTTTTAGCCAATTTTGGGTTCCCAGACAGAGTCCAGAAAGATTGGAAGATAACCCCGTGAGAGTTGCAGAATTCTCGAAGTTCCACCTCATACGCAGTCCCGTTGTAGAACCGGTTCTGCACCACGGCGGGTTTAACTCGGGCTTGCTCGTGAAGCATCTTCAAGGTGTCGAGGTCAGTGTTGGAGATGCCCAGGTGACGGATGGTGTCGGGAGTGTACTCCTCCAGAGTTTTCCAGACAGCCAGGGTATCTCCGAAATCCTCGTATGGAGAATGGATGACAACGCTGTCTAGATATGGCGTCTGGTCGTCGACTTTGAAATTCTCAAGCGAGGACTGGAGCGACTGCTTGACTTGCTCTTGTATTGGCGAGTCGGTAGAATAAGGCTTAATTTCGCTCTGCCCGTGCGGAGGCGTAAACTTGGTTTGGATCTTTGATCATTCCATTAGCATGCATTGTCTCCCAAGCTGGGCGCGGGGAAGACACCCACGAAGAGGTCTTGTCGCCTTGCCAGGCCTTCCGTCACGGCTCTGGCCACACCGCGGCCAACAGAGGCCTCATCGTAGTGCCTGGGCTGGGCAGCCGTATCAATGCCGCGGAATCCATTCTTGATGGCTTTGTACACAAGGTCCGCCGTACGGTCTTTCTTCCAGGCGGTACCATACACGAATTTGGGGATTTGGGTTACTGCTGACGACGATCTGAGGGTCAGGTCTCGGGCCAGTGCCGAAGCTTGGGTCCCAATGCTCGACTGTGCCACCGCCATTGGATGCTATGGACCAACAAGTTGTATCAGAAGCCCAATCGGTTGGTTGGTTGGTTGTTGCACATGTGGCAGGCCAGGGGTTGACGAGATCAAAGCCAAACCGGGGGTGGGACCGGGTCGGATGTCTTTGCGGAAATCCGTTAACCAACAGCTTCACTCCTGTATTAGTTTGGCTCCGTGTACGGTGCCGGAGATAATTCACGACCAAGAATAGTGACGAGGATGGAGCATCGATGGAGGAATGATGCAATCGCGGAGTTACTCTTTTTGCCATCACCACCAGAGAGCGAGGGTTCACCGCCCTAGACCACCATCTATCATTCTAGGTAACCTGGAGACCTCCCCTATTCAGTATCTCCGATAGCTACCTAGGTAGGAGATTTTCTTATATTCAGCTTCTCCTCCTCCTCCGCCCAGAGAAAAGGACGCCTGGAGGAAGAAAGGATGTAGATAAGACAATTGTTCGGCAAATTAATTTAGTAGATCAGGCTAAATGAATGTCCTTAGTGTGGCTTCATCGTTGGCCATCAATGGCAGCTAACGGCTTGAAGGCAAGGGCTACCTTCGCCTCTCCGATCCAGGCAGATCAAATGGAGGTTTATTTCGCCGTACTACTGCCAATTATACAAAGACCGCTAGCTGATAGGCAGTGGCCAGTATAATAATCCCCTCACCTCTGCATTCGGTCGATAAGGTAGGTAATTAGGGGAGGAAGTGCGGGGTAGCTCCTGTCCACCCACCACCAACGTCACCAATCGAGGCCGCTATCAGGTTCCGTTGCCCACGGCGGGAACCTTGAAGAAAATAGAACTCACTATTAGATTTGCTCCCGTTCCAGTTCAAGAGACCGCGTCTTGTTTCTAGCCTGGAATAGTAGGCCGCTCAAGCCAATCTTAAGAAATTGACCAGTTCAACCATTCCTGGTATTCTGCGTGACCATTGATTCCATGGTGAGAACCTGAACAACTCAATCCACTCTCCCTCTTCTCTAGGCACCTATTTAGTATCCGGGGGCAGCTTTTGCCCCTCTTGCCTAAGCTGGTGCTGATCGGAATTATCGGCCTCATTCAAGTGATTTGGTTATAAAGCCCCCTCTGTCCCCTGGTGCTTTGAATCATTCGATACGCTACCCACCTCTTCTTCTTCCCTCAAACATCTCTCAGAAACTCTTCAAAATTATTCCACGATGGCATCCACCAGTCCGTACACAGTAAAATGGGGCATCATGGCCACTGGAGGCATCGCTGCCAGTAAGTGAACACCAGCCCATGGCCTGACCTATCACTTCTTCCAAGGCTGGATACTAACGCCATCATTCCTACGAAAAAGCCTTCTGCAAAGACATCCTCACCAACCCAGAGACTCGAGGTGTCAGTGATGTTCGCCATGAGATCGTCGCTGTCTCATCCTCCAGCTCAAGCGACAGGGCTGCGGCCTTCATCAAGGACATCAAGGGCCCCAGCACAGCCAAACTCTATGGCTCTTACCATGAGCTCGTCGCTGACCCCAATGTCGACATTGTATATGTTGCGACCCCTCACAGCCACCACTTCCAGAACGCAATGCTTGCTCTAGAGGCTGGCAAACATGTGCTCTGTGAGAAGGCATTCACAGTCACAGCCTCGCAGGTAAAGAAGCTTGTGGAGAAGGCCAGAGCCAAAAACCTGTTCCTGATGGAGGCTGTCTGGACTAGATTCTTCCCCTTGAGCATCAAAATCCGAGAGTTAATCACAAGCGGCGCCATTGGTACGGTGCACCGCACAATTGGTAAGTTCTCTCTATGCCACCAGCAGCTTTCCATTCTCAATAAGGATATAGAGAAGTTGAGATCTGACAAACCCATGGTATAGCCGACCTAAGCTTCAACTCAAGCCAGCCTGATGGGAACCTTGAATTCCCTGACACCAACAGGATGGTCAATCTCGACCTGGCTGGAGGGGCTGTGCTTGATCTTGGTATCTACTCCCTGACCTGGGTGTTCCAGACCCTCTACCACACACAACCTGAGGCCCAGAAGGAAGCTCCTCTTGTTACTTCTGCCAGCAACCAATACCGAACAGGCGCAGATGAGCAGACCACCATCATTTGCCAGTTTCCTCAACACAAGTCCATGGGTATCGCCCTCACTGGCCTCCGTGTCGCCACTGACCCCGACGGCCACAACAGCGCCGGACCAGCCATTCGCATTCAAGGTACAAAAGGCGAGATCCAGGTCATGGGACCTGCCTTCAAGCCGGGGCAGTACAAGGTTATCAAGAAGGACGGCGGAGGCAAGGTCGAAGTTGTGGATTGCGATTACCCTAAAGACCCCGCCCGCGATAACTGGGGTCACGGCATGTACTGGGAGGCGGATGAGTGCGCCCGTTGCCTACGTGATGGAAAGCTGCAGAGCGAGAGTATACCTTGGTCGGAGAGCATCACGATCATGGAGACGATGGAATCAGCGCTGAAGCAGGGTGGCATTACCTACCCAGACCTCATCACCACTGATGTTTTTGATCCTCAGAGTCCTCTGAACACCGGCAGCAGATAGGTAAAGTCTAGTTAGCCAATTTCAGCGGATATCAAACTATTTGAGAAGCCGTCTACATCACATGAAAGCTAGAGTCATGACAATGCCGCTTAGTCAGCTCTACTGTGCCATCCTCTCGCTCAGGTCATTTGAGGCTTTCTGTCTTTTACATTGCAGTGACATTTGGTCAAGGAGTCAGATATCGTCATCAATTTCCGAAAAGAGAGCACGCCGAAGATTGACCTATGTACGTTGCGACTAAAACAAGGCACTCGTACACTCGCCACGGGTGTAAGCTGGCCATCGGCGATAATCAAAACGCCCACGATCGGGTGCTTCTCTCCAACCGCCAGCTTTATGCCTCTGGCGTTTCGGGTACTTCGAAACCAGACGATGCAGTGATAAAACTCCCACACTTGTGGGGTTTGACCTTTTTTGCATCATAGTTCCTGTGATAATGTGCCTACCTACATGAAGGAGGGGATGAGCTGAGTAGCGCAGGGGGCAGAAAGGGGCACAAGGGCGTGAGTCGATGAATCCGCCGGGGAGAGTAAGAACCAACCGCCAACGAACATCCTGGGTGGTAGCTGACATGTTCAAGCAAGCGAAAGGACCTATATCCGTGCATTCACCATCCTGGGATCGTAGAAGTTCCTTTTTCTTTCTTTTTTGTCTCGTCTGCTTACCCTGTCCTATACATGCCAACATATGGTCCATGTATTCATGCCCCGGTCCCCCGTTCAGGCAAAGAGTCGATGCGTTGTCACGTCTGCCGGGTCCATGACTCGCCATCTCATTCAATCAATGCCATAACCGCCCGGATATGAGCGCTTTGCAATGTTCATCACCCTTGCGCTTCTGTCCTTTCCTCTCTCTCAGCCCCAGGACCGTATTGACTCGACTGGCGCACGTCCATCTGGGCTTCCATGTACCCCCCCGTTCCCCTATTCTGCTTACCCCTCCCCTTTACCTGCACAGGCCATGTGTGTGATATGATATTCATGCTCCTGTGCGTTCGTTCAGCTTCCTCCCTGACCTGGCCCCCCGATCCTCAAACCATCCCATCCAACCAGGCCAAGCGAACACCCCTCCCCCAAACGGGAAATTTCATCGAGACTAGCTGGCACCGTGCATTAATGCATGTCATTGCCGTTCATGCCCCGCGGATCGGTTGTTTCGGACTGAGCTGTACGCATTCATCGTCTCGTGGCTTATAGGCAGTCAAAGCACACACGCTCGCGCGCGCACATACCCAGATTATCTCCGCGCCATATAGGCGAAGGAGGGGTCTCGTGTGATTTTCAACCACGTTCGTCCATGCGCTTGGCGAAGAGGAGGAAAAGAATTCTCCCAGGGCCGTTTTATGTACATTATCATGTCGGGCATCGGGCCAGATGGCGGCCCATCCCATCGCCCATCTCATCTCACCTCCCCTCCCCTCATCAGCCATCACCCACACACACGGGCTCATACACACACAAGCCCTCGCTCGCGCCTTGCAATCCCCCTGGCCCAAAACACACCTCGTAATCGCCCTGTTAATGTGGGAAGGCTCTCCCCTCCCGTCCCGAGCCCGGGTCCATACCGAGATTACGCGGAATGACTGGCTCTCACCCCTTGCACGTTGTTCGTACTGTGCGTTTGGGACTCGGACGATAAGCAATCCACCACATGCTTGGGGGCGCGCACATGGCGGTTAATTAGACAGTCAGCGCCGAGAGGGCTGAGTGAGACGACCTCAAAGAAGCAAATCTTAAAAAAAAAGGTGCTTCTCCCTTGTAAAATTTTTGGCAGGATCCTGCCCTCGGGTAGAACGTTCGCAGATACGGAGCGCGCGACCGGTCAGTTGTACCAGTTACAAGCTCATATGGTCCTCGACTAAGATTTTGTCTGCAACGTTGACCAGCATCTGTTTCAGCCCTTTTGGGAATGCTATGCTCAGATTGTGGCTTTGGCTGTTGTATCAAGATCAAAGTACCTTGTCAAGTGGGTGACATTGAAATTGAGACACTCAAACATAAGGTAGGTAAGCTACTTATTGTCAAGTCTGCGATCGGTATTATCAGATTATTGAGTGCTAATAATACATAATATAGAGATAATTTAGCAGATATTATCACTTAATTTCATTTTATACGACTGAAGTTCTCTGTTGATTGTAGAAAGCAGTCTGTTTATAACCATCTCTTCCATTAGGTGTCTCATTTCTCCTGTCACCTACTTGCTTGCCTTGGGTGTTTCCGTACCCCACATCCCACTCCAACTGGGGGGGGAATCTTTTTACAACTTGGATGTAGACTCTTGTAACTGCTCATGCTGGCGATAAACTCATTTCTCTATGATTGTTTCTAGATGTATTGTAATTCATACTTTTCTTTGGTCCTCCTCCTTCATATTTACCGTGATCTCGTGAAATTTACAGTCCCAAGTCGCAACACAGAGTCAAAAATTGAGTCAGTTACCCCACTTCTCAGTCCAGCCACGGACAAAGTTAAGTCAACTCAAACAACAGGTAAAACCTGCAGCAGGCTCCCCAACACACATATCCCAACGGGTCTCAAATAAAATTAAAGAAAACCCTCCCATCTTCTCCAAAACACGGGGAAGCCCCCCCAGCCCGTGAGCAATGGAACAGCCACAGGTCTCAGACCAGCCCGAGGCCGCCTCCTCAGGCGCCGCCTACGAGGACACCCACGTCCACGCCGTGTACGAGGCCATCGCACCTCACTTCTCTGCCACCCGCCACAAGCCCTGGCCCCGCGTCGCGTCCTTCCTCAACGCCCAGGCCCCGGGCTCAGTCGGCCTCGACGTCGGCTGCGGCAACGGCAAGTATCTCCCCGTCAACCCCCGCCTGCACCTGCTCGGCTCCGACCGCAGCGCTGCCCTCGTCGACCTCGCCCGCGGCCAGCCCGCGGGCCCTGGAGCCAGCAGCAAGGCAGAGGTCCTCGTCGCCGACGGCCTGGCGCTCCCCTACCGCCTCGGCGCCGCCGACTTCGCCATCTGCATCGCCGTCATCCACCACCTGAGCACCCCGCAGAGGCGCCGCGACAGCATCGCCGCCCTGCTCGACAGCGTGCGCCCGGGGGGCACCGTCCTCGTCTACGTCTGGGCGCTCGAGCAGGCCAGCAGCCGCCGCGGCTGGGACGAGAACAGCCAGCAGGACACGCTGGTCCCCTGGGTCATGAAGGGCCCCAAGGGCGACCCCAACGAGGGCACCACCTACCAGAGGTACTACCACCTGTACCGGGGGGGCGAGCTCGAGGAGGACGTGCTGGCGGCCGGAGGCGCGGTCCTGGAGGCGGGCTACGAGAGGGACAACTGGTGGGTCGTATGTAGCAAACAGCAGCAGCCTGGCGATCCCTGAAGCTCTTCCAACCCATCTCTCAGTCCTGTCCCCTACCTACTCCAGGTCCCGTGAGGTTTCGTTGTGGAGTCGTAACCCCAGCCCGATAGACACCTTGCACTACAAACATTTCCAAGCCAAGTTCACGGCATCAGCCGAGGTCGCATCATGTGCGACTCGGTAGCATGGGCTTGTCACCTCCTCTGTGTACGCCAAACATGGACTTGACCCTCCTCGTGGCTGCTGATCCGCACATGGCTCCCTCTCAGCCTCGGTAGTGAGCTTCCGAGCCTGTTCAACAGCAATCATAGGACCCGTAGGACCCGGCTCAAGCAACCACACCCAGCATCCCTTGGAACAAACTTGGATTTTCTTCAAGCAAAGAAGGAAATGACGGGCCTGCATTCAATTTATCCTATTTCTAGGGGAGCGGGGTACCGTTGTGAAGGACATCGAGCCAAAAAAGAACAAAATGCATATATATAAGGTAATCTTAGGTAGTAGTCATCAGGGAAGTATCTCTTCTGTCATTCAAGGCCCTGCATATCCAATGCGGAGCTTATTTTTTATGTATCCCCCTTTCCAATGCGCCATTCAAATTGAATCCCACCCTCTAATAATATTCCCCAATAAAGTTCACATCCAACTTGAAACAAACTAGTAGAAATCGTCCAACCGTTGACCCGTCTGAACATCCATGCCAGTACTTTGGTCTCTCCCTATACCCGGCCCCGGTATTCGCCGTACAAATGCACCAATCCCCACCCGTACATGTAGATAGAATGTCGCTCGTCGTGAAAAGGAAAAAGAAAAACATCAGTGTTGCCCTGTACCCATGCCCCAATGCAAGCTCCGTGCTTGACCTGTCGTGAAATCTTCTACTCCCAAAACGTAAACTTGCTGTGTGCTCATCCAACTCTTCTTCTTAAAACTGAAAGAAAACAATAAAGGGGGGAAATCACCCCGAAAATAATGCTAGAAAAACAATGTCGCTATCATAGAGAGATATCAAGAAAAAGTTCGTGTCCATCATTCCGGTATGATGTTCGTTTATCCAATTCGTCGTCTATGGTGAGCATCTCGAATGTTAGGATCGGGACTGGCTGGTCGTTTTGATCCCAAAGGTTCATGCGCCGCGTACCCGGGCCCGGCAGGCACAAAGGAGCTATGAGGAAGAGGCATCGAGTTCGGAATTCCAATCCCTTGAGCAGGCCCGGGCGCTCCACTGTATGGTGTAATGCCCGTCGTCAATTCCGAGATGCTGGGTAGCGAGCGTCCCTTGGCCGGGAATGCTTGAGATTGGATGGGCGCCAACATTGGCACTTGACCATAGCCCATTTCCGGTTGCTCCTCCACCATTGGTCGTGGCTGTGGTGTGAGGGGTTCGCGACGTGATCCAACGGTATGAGCTCTGGGCCGTCCTGACACTGTTTGCGGGCTTCGGCCATACAGGCTTCGGTTCGGTGCTCCTGTATCGCCGTGCATGCCTGCATGGGGATGGGCGTAGTGACCTCGGGAAGGGGAGTTTCGACGAGCGTTCGCGTTAGCCTCGGCGTTGACAGCTGCCAAAGAGAAAGGCACCACACCCGCCCGCCTTGCCATATCTGTCTCGCCAAGTTGCCAATGCATCGCTTCAGCGGCACGCCAAGGGACAGCCAGCTCTTCGGCAACCTTAGCCCACATGTCTGCTTTGAATCTGTTGTAAGTCGTTAGCAAGGCAGAGTCCTTTGTGAAGTGAACCAAGGGGAGACAAGTGTTGGGTCAACAGATAGCACACATGCTTCCAGGTTTGGTGGCAACCCGAAAGACTTGGTTAGTATTTACCTTTCGTAAAGTTGTGCAAGCTTATCCTTGCGCTCCTCGCTCCATTCGCTGCGTCGTTCCAAGTAGTTCTGATAGTGAAGCCGGCAACTGATCGCACTTCTTCCTGGTAGTTGTTTCGAAATATCCTCCCATTTCATTCCTCGGCCCCGTAACTCAATGATGAGAGTATCCTCCTCGGGTGACCACTTGCTTTGCTTCTTCGCAGGCTGATCCGACACTTGGGGCGGCATGCTTCGCCGTGCGCTTGACTTTGCAGCCGGTGCTATCGGGCGTGATACATGCGGCGCCAGCTGAGGCGGCTGGTGTTGTTGCTCTAGTAGCTGCGGCAGCTGTCCTGGTGAAGTTGACGAAGAAGTCGGAAGTGGTACTGATGTGGGTCGCAACTGCCTCGAAGGGGAGACGGAGGACTCATCTGAGTCGGGGCCGTTTTTAAGTAGAGAGGCGATATCCACGTTGACGTTGACGGTTGCCGCGCCGTAGTAAGAGCCCTTGTCAGCATGGACCAAAGAGGCGCGTGGAAAGTCGATGCAGCGTCCGGCCACACCTGAAGAAGGCAACGACGACTCTGCCTGCCAGAGGCAGAGAGGTGTCTGGCTCTTGATTTGAGCCAGCTCGACGGTTGCCTGTTCGGCCCGTCTACGACTTTT
The DNA here is from genome assembly GCA_902141235.2 of Clonostachys solani. Taxonomy (NCBI): domain Eukaryota; kingdom Fungi; phylum Ascomycota; class Sordariomycetes; order Hypocreales; family Bionectriaceae; genus Clonostachys; species Clonostachys solani. The sequence continues at coordinate 751,807 of CABFOC020000097.1, forward strand.
GTTTATCCTTGGGGTGGTCGGTTTGTGAGAGACCACGTCGTTCAAGCTCCCTAGTGTAGCCGGACACAAAAGGGGCTGTCACGATAACGAGTTCAGGTCCTGATAATATGGACTTGTTGTTAAAATCAGGAACTGGTTAGATCCAGTGGTGATCTCCGGATTCCTGGGGTAGAGGGCGAATGGTAGACCAGAAATGATGGCCGAGATTTCCGATTGCCACTCGAGGCGTCCAGGTACAAGATTCAGACGAGTCGGGAATGAAGAAAAGAGCGCGTTGTGTTTCTCTCTCCAAGTGTTGGCGGTGTTATTTTGTGAAGGGGCCTTTCTCGACTGTATGATTGGATGCGGTCCAGGGTGTCACCCACCAATAAACGCAAGAGTCGGTCTGTGGGTGATGGTAGTGGAAGCGTCTACGACCGGGTCTCAGAAAGATAAGCAGGACGCCTTTTATGTAGGAGGCCTTGGGCAGCAAAGGACGGTAAGGTATCTAGAAGAAGGAAATCGAAGAATGGAGGTATAAGATGAGATCAGACAAAAGAAAAGGAAGCACTGCAGCTAAGTATGGCCAGGCAAGGCAGGCTCAGGCGAGTTGAGATCCGCCCCAGGGACAAGACAGAGAGGACCCACGTCGGCAACTAATTAGCTGGGTCGATGTGCAGGTGTGATGATTCCAGGGGTACAACTAAAGAAATGAAATGAGAAGGGAACGCCCGGGTCAGTGGTTTCAATGGGCTTCAACGGCAGAGTTGACGGAAAGCGAGGTGGTGCAGTGGGGGAAGGGTTTTCAGTCTTAAACTTGGGGTCCAATTGAGAGCTCGACACCGACCAAGAACCCAGCTGTACAGTGTACCTTTACATGGATCAAGCCGGCATTAGAAGGGCATAACCCACGTCCATTGACGTGAAAAGCCATGATGACTATATGAAGAGTTTGGGGCGGCCGAGGACAGGGGAGGGGTGAACCCAAGGATGGGGGTGAGCCTGCGCAGTGACAGAGTGACAGAGCTGAGAAGAAAGCAGAAAACGTTGTCGTGTAAGACGCGGCATGTGGATCCTGACTATACGGGTGTTTGCCATGAGGCAGAGAGGCCAGCCATAGGACCAGAATAACCCAGAGGTGTGGCTGATGACATTGGTACCTTGCGTGTCCAACCGGCCGGCTGGGGAAAATGTGAGGCATGAAGATGATGCAACACTCTTGATGCCAGACCAGCTCAGGAGAAGGAGGGCATTGATGGAGCCAAGGGCAAAGCAAAACAAATTGAGCAGCTCACAATGCTCTGCCAACTACTGGCCCCCATCGCTAGGACCCCCTTCTTTCGTCGACACGACACCCTCGCAAGGGACACCCATCAGGCCTCAATCACGGCCATATGGTTTGAGTTGGGACTGCCACCTCCTGATCTTCCCACCTCTTGCGCGCTTGTCTCCGATCGTTTGTTCGTGACAGCCAGAGCGAAGCGCCTAAAATGACGGCGGTCGAGGAGGTGACAGAGGAGGGGGAGGGGTGTGCAAATCGGATGAAAGAGAGGGGGTGTGGAGAGGATCGCAACCAAGAGACTTGTAACAGCACCTGCTGCCAACGCATGGCCACGAAGCCATGCATAACGACACGCGCAGTCTTCAAGGCGGTGTTGGGGCGCTGATGGAGATGCTAAAATCTCTGCCTCGTCGCTATTTCCCTCCGTCTTCCCACCCGACTCTTGCTCTCCCGGGCTCACCTCCAGCCCAGCACCATGGAGAGCCCGTGCCTGTGTGCTATCAGTGCGAAGCGCATTAATGGCCGCGAATTAGAGTTGGGCGGAAAAACCGGGGCGCAAACAGTCCTGTCCTGGCCACGGGTGATTGGTAGCATGTAGGTAAGGTACCTACATGCTGCTTTGCAATCAGCGTCATTGCGGCCAAGGGGATAGGAAGGGGGGATCGCTATGCGCGTCAGCTGTTCGTGCGGATTGGCCACTGCATCTCGACAGGGTCTGTGATCGATAATGTCTCAACAATGCAGTCGCCTGGCGGATGGAAAAAAAGAAGGTTCAGCGACTGTTGGGAAGGAGGGGGCAGGGCGGCAGAGCGTCTCTGGAAAGAACCCGGCCGGGTACATGCCACTACCTCGCAGCGCTAGCTGCTGTACCTAGCGTAATATCGGTATGTCACAGCGGTATAATTAGCCCCCGGGATAGACGAGGTACCCGGGTTTCGGTGCTGAAGTACCTCAGCTGTAGCCGAGTCTCAACCCACCACACAGGCCAGTCGATCTTCGGGGGAAAGAGCGCCAGCCAATCACGGCCAGCGTCGTTCACCCGATGCCTGAAGACCAGCCCGGTTGGGGGCTACTTTAAATACCCACCGACCTGCCTAGCACCAGTTTGACGAACGCAAGTTGCGACGGTACAAGTAGGCTAGCAGCTTTTAGTAATGTTTGCGGTAAGGTATGTGATCGGGCGGGAAGTTGCCGTGGCTTCTTCAGCCTCGTGCCAGCTTAGGGCTATACTATGATACGTCTGAAGATCAGCTTCAGCAGGCGCCGGGGCATTGTTTCCACCCTCCGCCACCTCATCACCGCCTCTGCTTCTTTCTTTTTGTCCCGTCCATTCCATCCTTACATCACCACAATTTCCCTCTCAGCGCTTTCTAATAGTGCGACAGCATTTGGATGTAGTACCTCTGTCTCCATGAGGAACCAGCCCCTCCCCCTGGTTCATGATAGGGCACATCCTTGGAAATGCCCTGGACAAAATGCTTGCGGCAAGCGTGGAGAAGTCATGCTGGTGGAGCCATGAAACTGCTACGAGTACTTGATACGATGCAGCGCAGGGCTATTATTACAGCAATGTCAGCGATGCTCAATGCCGCCCATTCTTTTAATTTACAGAGATGAGCTAGCTACTCAATCGGCTCGAGCTGTTGGAACCGCACGGGTGATCTGGCTGCCGCTAATCTCCAGGTCCCTCCGATGTAAGCACTGCGCTGTTCTGCAACATGCGTGTGCGTCAAACGATTTGTGTCACAGATGCTATCCACCAAAAAGACTCGTTCATTGCTACCTGCCTACCGAGGTCCGTTGGAGACTCGAGTCCCGTACAGCCGTGCCACTCTATACGGGGCTATAGCTCACCGGCATTCTGAGTCCCTCAGCCAGATGACGGATGCCTACCTGCAAAAAAAAATACTTACATCACATCGGGAATAGGTCGTGTCGAGGTCCATAGGGCTTTTTGCGACACACAGAATCTGGAGCTTTCTTAAGCCCGATCTGTTCAGGCAGGCGGCCAACGTTCTCCCCAAGACCGACCGGAGAATAGTTAGTCTGATTTTCTCCAAGGGATATCCTTGCCGGCGACTGATGAGCTGGCAATTAAGCCTGACAAGCAAGGCAAGCGCACAGTGGCGCATAGGCATGCTCTTCCACGTCTCGTCCCTTGTTTTGCCTTCCCAGAATTAGGGAGAAGGAAGGGTATAGCATGGTGGTGTGGATGCGTTGTCCATTCTTGCACCTGGACCAGGGGCAGACCGTTCGTCCGCGCAGCCCATCAGCCACGAACCATGATCGGCCGTTCTCCAGCGACTGCCACACCCCTCGTGAGCATTATTCCATCAAGCATTGCCTTGGCCTCTGTAGGTTCCGATCTTCCGGGATGATCGCAGAAGCATGTTCGCCGGCTTCTCATGGAACCTATCACCTGCTTACCTACGTGGTCACGTATCCATTGAGGGGTGTACCGTGGTAGCAGGCCCCGGCCCTGGCCATCAAGATGATACATGCCTATGGGGTAGAGTCGTCGAGAAGTGGTGAGGCGGCGCGCAATGATTGGAGATAGGCGCCGGCCCGCCTCCGGTTCATCAACCATCGTTCTGTTTGTCCGTCTTTCTCCCCGACTAATACCATGGCCGCAGAGGCGTCTCCAGTATCCTAATCGCGCGCCGTGACCTGAGCCGGTCGTACCTTTCCCTACCGGCCCAACCTGGTAGACAAGCATCTCTCTGCAGGCGGTAATGCAAGTAAAGTCCCGAGCACCAGGTCACTTACTCCTCGGTTCCAACGTCGAAGCTGGTGCTACCACCCGATGAGCGCACGGGTACTCTTTCCGCAACCCAGCCGGCTGGCTTGCTTCCGCAGTGTACCTGTTTTGCTTCTTCCGCCAGCCCTTTCATCTTGGACCTTTGATAGGCGGTTACCCATTCAGCTCCACCTGCTTTGTCGACAACACATTATCCATGAACCACAGCATGTAGCCTCCACCCCTCCGGATTCCCAAAATTGCTTTAGGTCAAGTGAGCAATCCAATATGTGCGTAGCCCCAAGCCATCTCAGTCCATTGGCGATCTAGAAAACCAGGGCCCAACAAAAGCAGGATCTGTTACATCTCCGTTGGAAATGGTGTTGGAAGCCATATCGTCACTAATTAAAACGTTCCCACAACTACTCTCTCTCCTCGTTCTTTCCTTTTCCTTCCTCTCATTTTCTTTTCTTTTCTTCCCCTTCGCTTACCTTACCCAAGTACTACTTCCCCTTCTTACCGTTTTCCCTCTTTCTTTTTCTCCCCCCCCCCCCCCCCCCTCCTCATAATCTCATCTAGAGTTCGAGCGTGAATAATGCACCACCACGGCTTGGCGTGGCTATTAACCCCATGAACAGTTGCTGCGCTGGCTTGCACCCTTCCCAATGTCGTACCCCTGCTCTTCACAATGCCTCACTTCAAAAAATTTACCTCATAGGGCGACGTCATGGTCCGATCCGCATCAAGACAACTCGACAGATCATTAAGTTGTGGAGAAGCTTGGACCGGTGAGAGAACTCTACTATGTACACCCCTCGGGGGGGGGAGCCTGTTTCAAAATTTGCTTAGGCTTGGTGTTTTCTTTTTTTAATGGCGCTGTCCCTCAGCCTGAAAAGGAACTTTTATGAACCTAAACCCTACCGCCCGAATCAACAGGAACCGCATACATCGGGGCGGCAGTGTGGCGGTGAGCACCCTATAATACCCTAACGATGATGATGCCCACATGCCACTGGGTTAGTAAGATTGAACGGTTGGGCATCAAGTGTGATAGGTGTTCGAAACGACTTTGACTTGATGATATCGGTGGAGTGAGACGACTGAGAATTTTCGAGGCGCCTAAAATCACCTCTGAACCCAACACTTCTACCGCCTAAATATCAATGCTGGAGGGTTGCTTTCCATTGTTGAAACACCCCTAGATGGTGGGGGTCCTTCAGCCTCAATGCAACACTGGCTGAACAAATGCGCGGGCTTAATAAGTTTAGGTCAGAATGGGGGAAGAGACACCGTCCCCCTCCTCTGACTCTCACTCTGCCACCCACCCAGTCGTGAACGCCGAAAAAGCAAAAAGCAAAAATAGAAAAAAGCAACGTGTGTGCGCAAGAGTAGCAGTCCAAGCCACTCGCATGCCATGCCTACATACCTACATGTACGTCCATGGTTGCAACGGCACTCGCTGTCTCACTACTCGCTCTTAGCTTTTCCTGACAGGGTGTGTCATTACGGGAACAATCAGCGAGCAAACGTCGGTGTTGAGTGCCTTCTGGGAGTCACAGTCAAGCGAGTATACGGGATATTGCCACCAACTTTTGGGCTTGAGAGGCTGGCGGGGGCAGGTTTCCATCTATATGCCTTGCCACATAATGATCAGGTAGGGGCGCAGGTTATCAGTGACGTGTTTCTCGGTTTCAAGCTCCCAAGTCGAGGCCCCCTTCCCTCAGAAGGCGGTATTGATTCTCCCTGCTTCCATGTATACGAGGTGGAAACGAGTTTTCACTGAATCCTTTCTATTTCTCTACATGATCTGGGTTCCATTAGGATGGAACCCATAGTGTGGATTTCTCAGGCCAGCGAACCCCCCACAAACGCATGTACTTAGTTAGATGAGGACACGATGACCGGCATAAGAGGAGCATCGACGGTGGTTGGCCGGCATATGTACTATGGAGGATGTCTGTCTGTGCAAAGTACCATGTGTACGAAATTACCTCGTACGTGTCAATGGTCCTCGTTGCCTGGCCCCCCTGTTCCAGATCATCGAAAGAGGTCGAGACCTACAGCTTATTGTCATGCGGCATGGTCTGGCACTTGGGCGTTTTCGACGATTCCAAAGGCGAAGAAAAGGGAACCGTAGAGAAGTGTGTCACCAGCCATCCCAGACGGCCGGTAATTCCAAGAACAATGAGGTAGGTCATCAAGAGCCGGGCCAACCAATCAGCTCAGAGGGACGTTACACCAGGAGATGAGCGTTGCATATGTGTGTGTGGCTGGCGTTCCTTTTCTTCCACGCTGACTTGCAGCCCATGGAAACTCTTCCATCCATCCATCCTTCCTTCCATGGACACAGTGCCGGATATTCTCCAAATCAAAATCCATGCCCTGAATCGGCGGGCGATCCACATGTGCGGGCGTGACGCTGGTTCTAGTTCACTGGGCAAAATGCGTGAACATCCATCCATATGTTACGGGGGACATGAAATAAGCGATATACACATGACAAAGGAAGCATGGCAGGAGATGGTGTTGGGGGTGCATCTGATATGACAGGCCTCAGTGGCCACTACCCTGTACTGCCTCACTGCCAGGTAGCCCGAAGCCATTAATTGGTCCAAGCCTGGCTTCTGGAGTGTGGCGCCAGTGGATAAGCCACCCCTAGACACATCACCAAGCGAAGTCTCCAAAGCCAACTCATCAGACCGGAGCCTCGCCAAAGACAGAGCGATTCCAAGGCATTCAGCTTCCTCATTGCAGCAAATCAACGCGATTGGCTCAAAGTTCCGGATCACTGCTCGGCTACACGAGCTGACTCCCCGATCGCCACTCACCTCCTGAACTTGCAGCCGCCACGAGCTGTTGATTACGAGGAACTGGTTTCCCCAGCCAAAGGAACGTCCATCTGAACCAACCACCGTTCATGTCACCAGGCATAATAATACATCTCATTTTTCCCGCCACAAAGCCATCATCATCATGGCTGACGTCCCCCTCCAAGTAATTTCCGACAATGCGGCGTCCGAGCGACGCATTACCCCCTCGTGGTCCATCAGCCAGCTGAGGGCCAAGCTGGAGCCGATCACGGGCATCCCGCCCTCATCTCAACTCCTCAGCCTCCATACAGGGACTACCAAGGTGACTATCGAGGCCCCTGATGAGGATAGCACGCGCCTCTCTATTTTCTCCCTCACCCCCTACGCAGAACTACATGTAAGTATCAGCCTGCCACGTTGTCTTGCTGCCTGCCGGCTTGGTCGCCTGCCTAGCCCCCCTCCCACTCCCCTCCCCCTTCTCATTCCGGTGCATTGATTCAGGGGAGGCTAGTCGGTTGCTGCCAGGCCTTCGTTTTCGATGCTTCCCATATTTTTGAGGCAGAGAAGCATGATCTACTCCTTATCTTGACCCGATCAGGGAGGGGGGTTGCTTAGCGAGCGGTGTTGTTTCTGGGACTAATCATGCTGCCCTCGGAACTAGGTGACAGATACCCGTCCCCCAGGGGCACGCCCAAACTACACAGACACAACAGACGTAGAGAAGTATGTTATGCCTGAGGAGGAGTACGAGAAGAAGACGGATTCTGTGCTGGCCTGGAAAAAGGCACAGAAGCTGGGTCGGTTCGACCCCAACGCACCCAACCTCGAGCAGGCGAGGCTTGCCGCTCTGGAGCAGGAAATCGCCCAGCGGGGGATAGAACCTGGCAAGCGGTGCCGAGTTGGCGGTGATGACCTCAGGAGGGGCACGGTCAAATATGTCGGTGAGGTCAAGGAGATTCCCGGAGGCGCTGGACCCTGGGTTGGTGTCCATCTCGACGAGCCTGTTGGGAAAAACGACGGCAGCATCTCCGGCACTCGCTACTGGGGCCAGGAGTCACAGCTCAAGCATGGCGTCCTTGTGCGTCCGGAACGGGTAGAGATCGGTGACTATCCCGCCATTGATGACCTAGAGGACATGGAGGAGATCTGAGCTGTCAAGGCCAGGCTGGGTTCTGATAGCCACGTTCGCGAAGACATATCGAACCGAACACACAATGACAAAGCTTGGGCTACTGAACTCTGAACTCAAACCCTCGGCCACCCCCATTCATCTCCCCCATTCATTTCCCTCGTCTGTCTTCCTCATCCAAAGACCATGTATATGTCGCAATTCGATCGTCATGGCTAGTTGTTTTGAGGCGTCGTGTAGTGCGGTGGCGTTCTGGTAGTGCCGCACTTGTTCATGAATAGGATGATAGGTCAACGTTTCTGCCAGCAAGGCAGAGTCACCGACATCCGTGGAAAGGATTGATTTGCTGTTTAGTAACGTAGGTTCAAAATTCGTAAGAATGCTGTGACGAAGCGTTGCATTGTGTCCGGAGATGAAACAAAAGGGACGCTTGAACCACATGTAAACTGATGATGCCACATCGAGGTTTTGGGAGAGCGCTACAGGGTAGGTAGAGAATGTAGTCAATATGATGCATTAGTACGGACGCCACTGTTATTACTGCCCCTACAGTTATCAAACAGCAAAGTGGCATTTGAAATGAGAATGCTACCCAATCCACACATGTCATCCACCTAGTCAATTAGCCGGTGAATTTATCGGACATTGTGGCTGCTGATCGGCAAGAAGAGGACTTTCATTCCGGTCCGCAGCTGTTGTGATACCCGAGTTGAGGCTGTGACATCTCATGACACACTCTCCGTATCTTGATTCAAGTCTGCCAGGTTTGTCTGACTCAGCCAAGGCTTTTGGATGTTTCCCATGCTCAGACTCTCGGCAGTTCTTGGGTTCAAGAATCATCAGTCCAGTTAACAGCCGTTAGGCGTTGGGCCAGTGGTGGGGGGGAAGTGATAGACAAGTTAGCATCCACTGATTGGAGTGCCGAGCCAATGCCCAGACACCGCCGAGACAATGCCCAGGCTTTAAGGGGATCTCGACCCTCGTAGACCATCACATCATGTGCTGACGAGGAGACTGAGGAAACGTGAAATATATTACCTGGAGAACTGCATTGCCATAGAAGCAGAGGCAGGTGGCCTTACCAGGGCCGTTTCGAGCCCCCTCAATTTAAGCATAAACGGTTTGATCCATTCTCGATTGACGAAACAGGACGGGAGGGACAACTGACTGGGGACAGCGCTCGTTAATCAAACATCATCACAGTCGGTGGAGAGAGAGGCCGCCTGGGCAGTCTTGGCGGGGCCGCTAATAGGCTCCTGGACAGTGCTGAGTAGCGTTTGCCCAGCGTGCTACAGCAGGTCATCTGCCTTTAGCGACTTGGCCGTACGCCTGTAGCGCGCGTAGTGCTGTACCGTAGCGAACCACCAGGCGCCGCCCAGCCTGCCAGCTGCTGATTCCCTTCGCCCAGCATTTTGGATGCTGGATGCCCGGTTTCCACAAGTATCCCTACATCGCCGACTAAGGAATGGCCACTCCTACTCAACACCATCCCAGATCACCTTCCTCTCTCCCTCGAAAGCACCGCCATCGCACCCCTCCAGCCGCCCATCGTCGCACCAAGCCGATCAGAATTGCTCGACCTACGCTTCCTCCGTGTCCTATAACCTGTTCGCGCAACCAATCTTTGGCCACGGCGGGGATCCCTGGGCTCCCTCGCCCACGTATCCTATGTTGCGCCTGGCGATGTGGGACTCTAGCCCAGCTGCCTAGACAAAATCTACCTATTTCGCGAACCTAGTTTGAGCCTCGCGAGCTTCATCGAGTGTGTCCGTCCGGTGGATCTTGAACCGCCCTCTCGGAGGCCGCCGACTTTGATACCCGGAGTCCCGTATCCGGCTCTTCAAGATGTTGGCACTCTCCACCTTGACACGAGCGAGTATCGCACTCCTACTCTACGCCAACACCGTCACAGCAGACATTCGCGATGTACGGCTCACGGCCGAAGACGACCTCCCGCCATGGGCACTCGAGAGCACGCTCCAGATGAAGTTGACGACAGATTCCACTAACTATGCCGTCATTCCGTTGACTGAAGGCTTAGGGCTCGGTAGCAACAGTATTTCGCGCCAGGTACGAGAGAGGGTGTCTTTGGCACTGCGGTATTCGCCAAAAGACTGGGCCTAGCTAACCACCATCAGATCGTTCAATTCAATGGCACCTTCAAATCAGCCAAGAGTTCCAACTACATGAACATCACGGACCCAGACGACGTTGCCTACATGTCTTGCGACAAGCCCGACGACTCTTCAAAGCCCTTGCCGCTAGCCATGCTTGATGTCTTGATGAATGCCGCTCCCAGAGCCATCGTCCTGTACACTACTAGTAAGAACTGGTGTTTTCTCGATAATACCAGAGATCTACCTTATCCTAGCATCCTTTCCATGGTCGACCCTGCCGAAGCGACTGCTGTCCTTTCTCATATCAACGAAACGGCTTCAGCGCCAGCTGTCAGGGTTTCCATCTATGGAAATACGACGGACATGACCAAGCCTGTGCCCCCGGACCATGCGGGTGGGAAGAAGTCGCAGGTTGCAATGAGTATTCTATATAGTATAACAGGACTCATCACTCTCCTGTTTCTTCTCATCATCGTTACAGGAGCCGTAAGAGCTCATCGTTATCCAGAGCGATATGGCCCCAGGCGAGCAGATGGGGATCGGCCCTCTCAGAGCCGAGCAAAGGGACTGGCCAAGGCTGTCTTGGAAACCATACCCATCGTCAAGTTCGGAGGCAAGCGTCCATCAAAGCCTGATCCCGATCTTGAAATGGAGACAGCAACCACAGATGGCCACGAGACACCTGCCCAACGTGCCATGTCACACACGACCGAGCTCAAATCCGGCCAAGCAGTTGATGGGACCGAGAGCGTACGGCGCCCGTCAGACGTCTGGACCGATAGCGACGTGTCCTCGGAAACTGACATGAGGTGCTCTATCTGCACTGAAGATTTCAGAGTTGGTGAGGATGTTAGGGTTCTCCCCTGCAACCATCAATTCCACCCCAATTGTATTGACCCCTGGCTGATTAACATCTCTGGGACTTGTCCACTATGGTAAGTTTACAAGGCCGAATTTTCTGATGTATCGCCGGCGCATGGCTGACCCTGAAGTGTTACAGCCGCCTTGATCTTCGCCCAGGACACCGCGAATCTCAAGATGGTCACGAAGTCGAGGGGAATATGACGTTGCCACCTCCGTTGGCATGGGAAGGGGGCGAACACGATGTCGTCCAGAGCTCGAACCGCAACCGAGTATCCAGGCTGTTTGACGTCAACAGGCTTCGACAGGCAACGGCCGAAGAGCAGATGGAGGCTCTAAGGCAACTTCGAGAGGATAGAATCACTCGCGAAAGTGCGGCTTCAGAACTCCAAGAGAGTCAACCAGCCGAAGAGGAGCAGCGCCACCAAGGGACCCCTTTTGCCGACAAGCTTAGGGAGAAGTTTCGTATTCTGACCAAGTCTCAGTCGGCACTGGGGCGGAGCTCCTGAGCGGGAAATGGCAGAAAAATAGGCCGCCGATATACAACTACTTATACCCTAAGGGTGTCTACGATGGGCACTCTTATATTTCATAATCATCTTTTCGCACCGCATACGGCCGGCGGCGAGACAACGAATGGGGGTTTCTGTCGATTTGCGGACAGACTTTTTTTTCCTTCACAAATTGATAAAGGCGTTGGGATCAGTTGACTATGGCAACCTTGGGGCCCATAGATGTGTGAGATTCAAAAGCATTGCAAGGCGTTTTTGGTAGTCGGTGGAAGCACACCACATCACTGACGGCGGGTACGGGATGGAATGAGACTGGACAGGATGAACATATACCAAGTAACGACCGACTCGCGGACAACTGGGAGGGAAAGAGGAAAGAAGGCATGTGGCTTCGGCTCGTCGAACCGCATAGATCCCGAAGACTCAATGAATTCCTCTTTCGAACATGTGGTCTCTGTCCATCTACTACGTACCAGGTTCGGGCATCACCGCCCAGGTGCCTCAAAGTCCGTAAAAGCCCGTAAAAGCCCGTAGGTGTTTGATTGGTGTAGCATGGTCCGGGAGAACTATGGGTTATTGGATTTGAATGAGCAGATAGGCTTCTACTTTCCCCATAGAGATATGCATCATGATGAAGCTAAAAGTGTAGATCGCGGTACTCTTATCCATGTTTGTTGGCAATGGTCTCGAGCTACCGGCAGATGAGGGCTGTCGCTCGAGTTGAGGTGTGGCGACGAGCTTAGGCAGTGCAGATCTAGTGCCTTCCAACAAGAGGCATTTTAGAAGATACACCACGGCTGTCGTCGACCACATCAGGCACGAGTCAGCTAGCCGCAAGGACGCCCGTTTGCTCTGCTGCTGCGCGAGCGTCTGAACGAGGAATACGTGCTGCTCCCTCTCCCTCCGTTGATAAACAGGTTATTCGTTCTTATTGGCGGATTTCGAGCAGGAGGACATGGCGCTTGATCTATCGAGTTTGCCAATTCAGCTCCGTTCGCTCGCGTCTCCCGGCGGTTTGGCATCTTTCCAGCCTCGCTGTGGAGGGAACTGGAGGCCGCCTGGGGGATCATCGAGTCCAGTCTGAGAGGCGCTTCCCCATCATCGGCCCCACGGCCTAATATGGGCAGTACTATATTCTCAGTTCTTGCTGTTGCACAATGTATTGCAATTCGGGAAACCTCTTGTCACGCCCTGGGTTCAATCCTTCGTCCCCCTTTGCTTCTTTGGCTTAGCCCCGTCTGCCCAATCACGGCCTCCAAGAGTTCGGGAGCATCGACCTTGCTTTTTTTCTTTTGCGTCGAGATTGGCTTTTTTGGATCCTGCCCTTCTCTCGTTCTGGGCTTGGCTTTTCCTCCCCAGCTTCTGCCCCAAAATCGCTTACGCACCAATACGCACCAAGTCAAGCGACCCTCCCTTCCCGCTGCGCTACTGGAACCGTAGGGTCGGTAGCTAAACCTATTTAACCGCATGGGATGCCCTTCCACGGGGCGATCTGGGCAACTCAACGCGTATCTCTAGAATTTGGGTGGTGCTACCACGCAGGTACATGGGCCACATGCATCATACCTGTGGGTGTGTCGCTCTTGTAAAGGGGGGGAGGCAAGCTCCGGATCAAGATTTGGCGATAGATCCAAGATTTGCACAAGTCGCACATAAACAGGCAAATCTAATATGTGTGTGTGTGTGGCGTTGGAGATCAATCGGGTTGGACTAATAAATAAGGAAGCCATCGCCGCCGATCAGGCTCATATTACCTTATAGCTTTGAGAGCATGTGGGAAGGGAAGAAGGATCTTGCTCGACACATCCTTTCGTCTCTTCTCGCCGGGTGCACAGCAGGAGACGGTCGGGACGAGATGCAGTTCATACCTCTCTGTACTTGCGTGCACGCATGCAGCTTCATGCATGTCTGATGTTTTCTCCTTGTTTTTTTTTTGTTGATTAGTAGGCAGAAACAATGATGTGGCCTGATGCTGGTGAATCCATCTCGCTAGCGGACAATTCCAGAGGAAAAGGAAAAAGAAAAAGAGGCCAAGACATGAGGTGTCGCAAGGAAAAGGCAATATTTGGGCGACGGTGAGCTCACAGCTGAAGAGAAAAATGATTCGTCAGACGCCTCAAGACTCGGACCCCGTGTTCTGTCCTGGGAATCGGGAGTCGAGACTCGAGGCCTGGGCTCATCTGTGTGCAAGCTAAGCAATACGAGAAGAGAGAAGAAATAAAAAGGAAAATGTGATAGGGCAGGAAACCCAGCCATTCGCTTATCTGTCACTTGGGAGCCTGAGATGAGATGGATGGGGATAGTGCGGCATGGAAGAAGTCTATCTGTCTCATGTCCAGTCTCATATACACCATCGCCGCAGAAGACATACATGGTAAATACACACGTGTAGATCGACACCGACCAGACGGGAGCTCCGTGTCTGTCCTTGCCCCTTTGGTTCTGCCTTACCCTCACCTTCCCATACCCAGGCTAGATTCTGCTGGATGGAATCTGCTGGACGCCATCACCACATCCGTCATCGCCCAGCCTGCTCCTCGTTAGCTGCCGATGAAGCAGGCTCTGGTTCCACAGACTAAGGCCAGCTAGAGGCTCTCTGGGGGTGGGTGGTGCGGGGGAGGAGAGAGAGAGCGAGAGGCCTGAGCGAAGGCCCAGACAATGGGCCACAGGGGCAAGGCGAGGAAAGTCGGGGCCGTGTATTATGTATGTCTCTGACGAGCTCATGTCTTAGTCGCGGAACGGCCATTCGTTGGCCAGCTTGTGCCCGAAGGCAATAGTGTGGCTTGGGGATCGCGCAGCTCCTCTGCCTTAGCTCGACTCACGGTCTCGCATTTCCGCCACTGCGTCTCGTCTCCGCTGGGCTGAAGTCGGGAGGATGGATGAGGTACAGAGGCGGTTGGCTCATTAATTCTCCGTTCGGTTCCAATCGAGCGGAAAGTGAGAAGAGGCAATTAGACTATATAGAAAAGAAGAGCGCACGCCACCTTCTCGCTCTTCCGCAATGATCCCCTCCTTACACTGTCAACGTTGTATTTTTCTCTTCCAATACCCCAGCGTAATCGAAAGATAGACAAACGGAACATAAAGATCATAGACGACCGATACTCCTCATCCTTCCATCCCAAGTCCAGCTATTCCTACAACTTACCACGTCTCAGTCCCATCGACGGGCCGTTTCATACCAGGAAACAGTCCGCATCCTCACTCACGAATCGTCTCCCATCCTGCAGTATCAGTGTCAGCTATACTGGTATCGAATCTTGCTGGTGCTATCAGCAAGATCTACTTCTGCCCACGGATTTGCGTTGGGAGTGGTGACAGACTTCTCCGAATTTGCTTGGCCAGTCTCTTACAGCCAAGGAGAGACACCGAGAAGAGAAGGGACCTGGTTTAAATGCCGGCCCTTTAATCTACCCTCATCCAAGATAATCCTCAAGCCAGCCTCGAGAGGATAGGGTGCAGGTCACAATGGCTCCGATGTTGTTGACCCGCACCGCACAGGTCATGGTACCTGTTGCTGGCCAAGTAATGAGTGTTCTCATTACGATGGTTGCCCTCACTGCCATCACGTCGTTTATCAGTACGCAAGGCTACCTCTCATCTGAATATTCTAGCTTGCCTTTGAAGCTAACGCTTATCCTTCCAGCTCAAAGAACACTGGCCATCAAGGTCTGGGCGAGACTTCCTTACATCGTCTGGCGTGAGTGCCTCTCCGTGTGATATCCTTTACTGTAACTAACAACGACATAGTTGTGTTCGCCATCAACATCGATTCATATCTATTCGTCTTTACAACAGCGTTGTTGCAACATGCTTTTGGCGTCAATTCGAGTAAACACTTGTGCGAGGGAGCTATTTTACTTTGCCTTGCGTGCTATGTCACAACCAAGGTATGTTATACCAGTCATCCCAATTCGCTCCATGAGCATAATGAATACTTGTGGACTAACAGTCATCTCTACAGCTTGTAAGACACCATAAAGTTCATTTAGAGGTTCCTATTGCTGATGAAAAGACAGTTAATTTATCTCTTCCTGGTGGAGAAAGCCGTGAGTGACCCCTATGCTGCACTGCTTTGCTCCTTTACTGATATCAGACTTCTAGTACATTATCCGCGGCACGCCGAAAAAGCGCTTGAAGTCCAAGCTGTACTTGTTCAACTCTTTCGGAATCATGAGCATCTTCATCATTATCATTGTATTAAATTTCCTCTAGTATGTGGTGTTCAATGGCTAAGCTTGGCGGAGCTTCACGAGGAGTGGACATGGCTAACCATCACTTGCCAGCCGAATCGTACGAATGGAACAAGGGCAATGCTTTATCGGAATGGAAGGTGTCGGTATTATACCGCTCATCACATTCGACTCCCTTGCCAACGCTTACCTGACCCTCCTGTTCCTCGTCCCATTGAGGAGTAAGTGCAAAACCTGACAGCTGACTGCCCGAGTACCGGTTCAACTAACGCGAGACGACAGAAATCTACAAGTTCAGAAAATTGGCACGAACCCAAGCAAATTACCATCTCCAGAATGTCGCCCTCCGAACCTTTATCGGAGCCCTCTGCACTCTCATCAGCAGTGTCACGTTAGTACCATCCCGCAAACTGTTTCTCCTCGGACATATGCTCCCGACCTCGAGTCATAAACTAACAATCCTTTCCTAACAGAAACCTTACCGTGCTGATGGCGTTAAACGGAGAGCCGGGCTGGGTTTGCCTCATGTGCTGCAACTGTGACGGTAAGTCTAAACCTTGCTCCAAACCTTCCCGCCCCCCTCTTCCAACCACGTGGATATCTCGAGATGGCCTACCAATCCCCCCCAACCGGAAGCAAGCAAGCGGCGGGCTAACAGGTTCTCTTCTCCCGTAGTCCTCTTCTCAGCAGCCGTCATCCACTGGGTCACATCCAAGGACAACGCCGGCACCTCGGGCAGCGTCTCCTCCCACGGCGGCGCTGGCAATGGCTTCCCCGACAACAACGCCGCCGGCACCCCTCCCCGCAGGCACAACGGCAACAGCGGCTCCGACACCGAGCCCCCGCCCTCGACCATGGACGAGATCGCCCTCGTCACGGCGGCCAGGTCGACCGCCAGCCGCCGCCACTCCGACTTCGACGACGACGACGACGTCGACAGCCAGGCCGACGCCGTGCTCTCCAAGGCCGCCAACCCCAAGGGCACCGTCGTCGTCACCACCACCATCAAGCGCGAGAGCAGGCCCAACGGCGGGGGCATATCCATCGGGGCCGGAGGGGTCGGCGACCACGGCTACCAGCACTCGCCCCGGATGGCCAGGGCAGGAGATGGGTTCTCCAAGCCGCAGACGAGGATCAGCGGAGGGTCACCCCAGAGCCAACGCTAGCCACGTGCGGGGGGTTCTGGTGCCAAGAGAAAAAGATTGTGTTGGTCGATCGAAGCGTTGATAGACGAGATGTGTTTCAAGGGTGTTTAACAGCGATCGGCATTGCGACTTTTAGAGTTTGGGACGGCGCGCGGGTGATGGGCAGAACTCCCTGTTCCCTGTTTCTTTGTTGGTTCATGCTCTTTTCCTTGGCAGATCTCGACGACGCTTCATCGTCCGATCTATTTTTGTTGGTTGGTGGACGTGCTCGACGCCCTTTGTGTGTTATTTTTAACTTCTTGCCAGTTCGTCCCATCCTCGTTATCGCTAGCTGGGCTATGGAGATAACTTGTACATATGTGGATGGGAGGTTGGTGCATTAGACATTATTGAACAACGCGTCGCCCTAACGAATGATAAGAAGACATGCACATTAATAAATTGTTGACCTACCATGATATCATTTCCACCGAACGGAAGTGGCGTTGCGTGCATGACACCGAATACTTTGTGATGACTCCGTCATTTCTCGAGCGCCATCTGAGCTCACCAATTATTCATTCACCCAACCGTTGAAGCATTTGGCGGCTTGGCGGCCAATAAACGACAGGGCGAAACCAATAAGGCGAGAAAGATCAATGGATGGCCACACCATCAATTGCTCAGGGGCATGTCCGTCGTCATCGCTAGTAGGCCATAGTCCTTAGCTAGTCCACAAGTCCCTGGCCGCATTTCTCTGCCAGCCCGATCAGTAGATACGCTCAGTGATGCGCAAGATTGCCCATCGCATTCACTAGAACACTAATCAATCGTCAAACACTCAGGTTGAGGATACACAAATCAACAGCAAGTCAGCGTCAGAGAGGCGAAAATAGCCCTTTGGTCTAGGTATCATTTGTAAGACATGCGAGATGCCAAAAGTATATACAAAGGAATATTCAAGAAATCCCGACGCCGTAATATAGATTAACCCAAAAATCTTTTCCAACATGTTGAGGCAAAACGAGCCAGCTAGACCTCTTCCCGCTCGTGAACATGTCGCGAGCTATATGTAAAATATTTGGCTGAGCTAAGCGGTGCCAGTGTAAGCCTTGCCAATGGCGTTGAGCGAGCCATCGGAGTTGAAGAGGTTCCAACCAACTTTCTGAGAACTTCCAGCCATGAAGTAGGCGTATCTCGGAACATAATCCAAAGCATCCAGCTTGCTCAGAACGCCAGGAAGCCATTTAGCGATCTCCTCCTCGTTTTCGTCGATAGCAGCAAACTCGGTCAGCCAGACAGGTGTGCCACAAATCTCGTGGGCCTTCTCAAGATTGGAGAAAAGGGTGTCTTCGGCGTCCATCTTGTCATACCAGTGAAGGTTACAGAAATCGTATCTGCAACCGTCCGTCGCCTTGCATGATTCAACCCATTGCTTGAGATAGTTGAGACCCTGGTTGTCGCCCTGGCCGTTTGTGACGGATGGAGCACCAACATTGGCGTTCTTGATCAAGTCCGAAACAGCTTTGCTGTCCTTGCTGAAGTGGGTGATTTGGAATTGGACAGCCGCGGCAACGGACGTGATGGTCGCGCCGGCCTGTCCTCCATTGTCGGGTTCGTTCGCAGAGAATACGGTATTGAGGGAGCTCGAGGTGAGCGAGTCTCCGTTCGCTACCTGCTCATCGAACCACGAGATCCACTGTGTAGAGGCGTCCTTCAGCGTGGGGATGTACTTGGCAGAGGGTCCGCCCTTAGATTGGGTCTCCCAGTTATAGGCCCAGGAGCAACCGGTGAGCTTGCTAGCCAGAGCACCGTCATTATAAGCAATACCACGCTTCGATCCTCCAGAGCCACCGGAAGACGCTGATGTGCTTGCCGGGGCCGCCGAACTGGTCGAAGAGGAGGAAGATGGCACAACCGTGGTTGTGGGCTGGGCGGTAGTTGTGGGCTGGGCAATGGTGGTAGGCTGAGCAGTAGTGGTGACAGCAGCAGTGGAGGTGGAGGTAGAGGTGGAGGGTCGCTTGGCATTCTCCTGAACCTGAGCGGAGCTGCTGGAGGAAGCAGGCTTCTGGTTGTCAACCTGCTGTTCGACAGTTGGAGCGGCGGCGACAGAAGTAGAGGTGGTGTCAGGGACGGAAACGAAGATGCCGCCCTTGTCGTCCTTGGTTGGCTCCGCGCCGTAGGTGACGGTGACGGTGACGATTTTAGTGACCACTTCGATCTCCAATGCTCGCTTCTTCTCGACAGCATGGAGCTGGCGGTGCTGGTGGCCAGGAGCAGCCAGAGTCTGATCCGCCAGAGCGGAGAGCAGAGTAAGAGCAACGATCTGCTTGCCAATCATCTTGGTGGTTTGATTGAGGACGAGGACCAGAAATTGAGGTTGCTGTGAATGGGAACTGGTAAGGGAAGCGGATATTTGGGGGTTCTTGAATGAACGAAGGATTGGCACAACTGGATAAACCTTGCGACCTGTCGACAAGGATGAGGGATCTTTACGCTTGTAAAATGAAGGCCGAATGAGTGGTCCTTGCGTGAAGCAGCGGAGCAATGCTTGAGCTTGACGGTTTCAAGGACGGCGCAGCCGAAAGAACGTGGGTGACAGTATAAACGTCTGGCAAAACCAAGGGAGTGTATGGGTTTATAGAGAGAGATGATCCTCGTGGGGGATTGACGGGGGTCTGAGACTTATGAAGCCAGAGAAAGGAGGGCAAAGCAGAGAGAGAAGCCTCTTCCTGCGGGCCTCTTCCTGCTGGTGGCATCGTATAGGACCACAGCTGGGAAGACCAGACTGAGTGGGACTCAGGCCATGCATCATGGTGTGTACCTGGATCTATTCAAGGATACCAGGGCTCGGGCACGACGCCAGGGTCTCATGTCGTGCCCCTGGCAGCAAGCCGTCCTTCGTCTAACCAAAAGTGGCCATTTCTGACAGGGGCAGGAGGCATGGCTTGCAGACTACTCAGACTGAAGCAGGGATGCGTCTCCTAGTCCAAGGCCAAGAAAGGGCCTGTCCCTCCTGGGTCTAAATGTCGTAATACTGCCTGGTGCCATCACAACAGCCATGTGCGCACCGGACCCTAGGGCATGATGGATAAGACAGGTTGGCTCATCTCCCCGTCTATTTATTGCTGATGCCGGTCCAAGGCGGCCTAGCTCAGCACCAAAGTGAAAGAAAAAGAGTAGCTGCCGCCGAAGTTCTTGAGTGTCAGCATCTGGATGCGTTGACGCCGAACCAGCTAGTGAGCAAATTTATGGGCCAGAGAAAGAAAGTCCACAAACATTAATTAGTCGGTTACGTGTCGGCTAGTCTGGATGCCCAGCTGGTGGCGGTTTGGCAACATCCGCGATACGTGGCCCAGCAGGCCCTAGGTAGTGGGCAAAGCTGGTAGCTCGCACGTAGGATGGAACACTCCCTGATTACGGAGAGGTGACCAGAGAGAGCGGGCTGGTTGTTGCGCACCGGCCCCCTGGCGGCAAAAGAAAGCAACAAAGAGAGATGGGATCAATTGGAAGCTACCCGACCTTCCAACCGCTACCAATGAACCGGTCAGTAGCCCTGTTAGTGCCATTCCGTGCCTGACGGTCATCCGACTGAAACATCGGGGCACCTTCTCACTGGTCCGACCGCAAGTCCCCACCACCCTCTCTGCAGGTACAGACTCAAAGGAAAGAAAGAAACGTCCGTGGCCACTGCCAGCTGCAAAATGACCAAGTAACACTCGTGCTATGAGCAACCGCGCATTAATTATGAGGTACTTCGTATACAAGTCCCCTTCTCACGGCCAGCATAGACACTAAATACCTCGCCCCAAGGTCCCTGCCATCTGATGTGTGCTCACTGCAGCACCAGCTCATCCTCCACCTACCCTTTCTGAACCTGGTTTAATAACGGCACAGGCAGGATGCCCAGCCAAGAAAAGTCTGTCTATTCATGGCCACAGCTAATATTTCGCTACCTGGGGAATCTTAGGCAATTTCCGCGGCTCTAGGGAGTCTATCGCAAGATCCTGGCCTCCTCGTGCCTCACCAGGGCGTTTGTCTCGTCAATCTTCTGGGTGAGGTGTATTACTACGCACCTGCTACACACCATGCATGATTACCACCTACCTGCCTGCTGCCAGGCATGTACCGACATCTGATCTCATTGGTAGAGCTCTTCAACATTAGCTGCACTTTTTCCTCCCCGGTGCCCATTGCCAATCCTTTCCCGCGTCTACCAGGAGGTGATCGACTATCTTAATAGCAAAGGTCTCAATGATTATATTTATTGCAGCTTCTGGAAGAATAAGAGATATCCCATGCGTTCATCATTGCCACTCCTTTTAGTGCAATGTTTATCTTTGTGTGCCTGACTTAGCTTTCCGATCAGTAGCCACATCTCAGCAAATCGGAACCCGACTCAGTTTTGGCGCCATTTTCCGTAGTGGAATTGGCTAGTGGCAGGAGGCTTGCGTATGGTGAAACATGAACCGAAATTACCTCCCGTGGCCACGTCAATTCTCGACCTTTTTTTTTTGTTTTTTTTTGTTTTTTCGGTGGCCTAGCCCGCACGTCGGGTATCATCAGCATCGTTGCCGCGACTTTTGGCAACTGTCGATTGGATGAGGTTGTTTCAAACGAAAAGCTTATCCCTCACCATGCTAATCTGTCTGGGCACTGATCGCCACGATGGGATAGTGGCATGGAGAGGACTCATCAAGCTGAAAAGGTTTTGTGATTCGATTATTATTATCACCTTACCATGCAGGTCAGCGAAAGCAGGATGTCAGCACGCCAAAACACATATCCCTGCCACATAAGGTTCCGAATTGCGTACAAGGCTTGCGCAATGCTCATTAAAACCAGTGCAGTATTTACCAGCAAGCATTTGGTGATACCAGATTGCCTGCTTTGTTCTTGGTGTATGCTCATTTCAACTACCTTCGTTGACCGTCTCCCTCTACCACTAACAGAGGAACAACTCAGAACCACCAAATGTGCGACCCAGCCCCCACCAACACATGGTTGATCGTGGTTGGTTCGTGCCATCGGAGGCCGCATGTGCAGGTCCGTACATGCATAAGGCAGGGGTGAACAAACGGCCACGACGGTGTTAATTGACTGATCCACCGATTTCCTCCTGGGTCACTCCATACGGCATCAATGTTCAAGCTAGAGGCTCTGATGACCATAACTCTTCAGACGTTGTACATGGCAAGAAACCACGGAGAGAGATTTCTCATAAGAAATTATCTCAAGGGCCAAAAAAAGAATCACAACTCAAGTTGTGTGGCGGTCTCTCCCGCCGGGAATTGAACCCGGGTCTCAAGCGTGACAAGCTTGCATACTGACCACTATACTACGGAAGAATTCCTAACCCATCAAGAGTGGGCGGACCGGCTGTTGGCAGCCGCTGTAGTGAGGCGCTGATGACAAATGTGCGGTTTTTAACTTCTATATACCTACCTCCGCAGGTACACCTAACAATCCCACTTTACCAGATTACCCTAGACCTGCCCTATCTCGACAGCCATTCTACAGGCTGTGGTTTCAAGCAAGTGGTAACTACTTCTCCTCAACCGTCGAGTCAACAACAATTGAATTAAGGAAAGTGCATATATGGTTTTTAAAACATAAATTGAAAACCTTGTGCTGCTTTTTTCTGATTTTGTGCGGTAAGAAGCAACGCCTCCTAAGTGGGTGAGCTAGGTACTAGAATACGATCGTCCCATGCCTCGGAACCACGCCCCCCCCACAAGTATACCTGGCAGTAACTATCAAGGTAGGTCAAGGGCAAGCCGAGTTCGAGTCAACCCTACCGCTCAAGTCTAAATGCCGGTGGACATTAGCAGACTGAAAAAAAAAAAAAAAAAAAAAGGCTGGAAAGGTCGGCTCCAGAGGATGCCTGCAGGATACTTGGAGGATGAGACCTTGAATCATTCCTTTGCAGGACTTTCTATTGTTCATTGACGGTAGCATAGGCGAGAGTGAATTCAGCTAGGGAAAATTTACAAGCCTCTTGACTATCACTATGTTTTCTGTACATCCCAAGGTTGAGTTATTGTTTGTTATAGAAGATGGACAAATTATGAGTATTTAAGTGAACAAAGATCAAAGCAGTACATCCACTAATGAAAAATTGGAGAATGAGAAGATGCTTATCTTGGAGCGGGCTTTGCTAGATCAATTACCGAGTGAAGGAACTGGTGCATTCGACTGGAAAAATCCCTAAATGGATTGAGCAAACATCAGTTTCGCCTGCTATCCA
The DNA here is from genome assembly GCA_902141235.2 of Clonostachys solani. NCBI lineage: Eukaryota > Fungi > Ascomycota > Sordariomycetes > Hypocreales > Bionectriaceae > Clonostachys > Clonostachys solani. The sequence goes on from CABFOC020000097.1 coordinate 774,798, forward strand.
CGTTATAAGATGCGACGACCTATCCCCAAAGTAAACCAAGTTATACATGATCGATGCCTGCAGCTCAGCAGGTTCCTGCTAGACGTAGTGAGGTATCATTGCGTGAATCCACATCAGACCATGATGAATTGAACCGTATCACCGCTATCACTCGAGTAAGCAAACCCCTGTCGAGTCATTCGAGCTAGAATGTGGGTATGTAAACCTGCTACGAAGAGAAGTTAAGTTACATTTATTGACTCCAATGAGCTTGGCTGATAAGAAGTAGGATCTACAGTCTGGAAGCTCTATTTAAAGCCAAGAAATCAGAAACCCACTGTCTTCCACACCAGTGAAAAGATGATACGGCCTGTTTCTTGACACCTTGGTGTTTCATTGCAGGATGTAACACGTAACTCTCTATATTGATTGCCGGACGATTTCTCATCAATGTGTTAGTGGGAAGTGTCACTAGCCAGCCGCCATTTTCGGGCATACTTCTTCGCTTGGCATCAGTTGGGATGCAAATGAAGGATGGTAGACCCATCGACGACGGCTGGCATCTGGTTAGCGCTTGCTAGACCCTGAGATTCTCGAAGTTGCTGACGCTCTCTGGAAAGCAGATGGCTCTGCCCTGCCTAGATGTGCTGGCTATGAACTATCAAGAAACTACATCTCACCACATATATGAGTCTTGGTCTCTTCTTCGTGCGTAGTGAAGCTTAACATAGACCAATCACTCTGAGAGACTTGAAGGTTATGATAACGCAGTAGGGAGGACCACTCTTAAAGAATCGGTGGAGTGTCATACCGGTGAGGACGAAAAGCTTCGTACTGGATGAGGTTCCAACTACTTACTTCGACATAGGTAGGTAGGTAGATCAAGCACCAGATTAATCATACACGAATAGGACTGAAGTCCTCAATAATTCCGAGGTAAACCTCAACTATTTGTAAAATGCAATATCAAAAAGCTCGGGAGGGTAGCTTGATGTTTGTATCGAAAGCGCGGGTCATTTGATTCTTGAGAGACCGCTATCACCCCCTGCCATTTCGGATTGCCATGCCTGTCTGGTATGGATGCATATGTTTTGGGTGGTTTTGAGAGCCTCGCTGATCTGAATTTTAGGATATATAGACTACCTAGACAGCACACAGCCGTTGAAATTTTGAAAGTAAGCAAGCCACAATGTCAATTTCTTTCCACATTCTACTAGCTGCTCTTTACCAACCATAAGATCATATTCAAAAGCCATATGATAGAAATGTCTCAAGAAACCAGGGAGTTATCATCCTTTAGGAGCGCATGTTCCTGCGTCTGGCGCTGTGGTGCTGTGGGGGATGGCAAGGCAGTTCCTCAGTACTTGCCACCCTTGATCCGAATCCAGGTTAGTGAATTCAAACATGTTATCATTTGCCACAGTTTTTTTGAGCATATCTCGGGACGAAGCATGCGTATACGTAAACCTTACTTCTATGTTGCCTTGATCTCGGTAGGTTAGGTTGAAAGTAAGCTTTCTGGTGGAAACGTTTGATTGTAGGTAGCCAAAGATGATTCCAAATTCTGATATAAGGTGGAGGAGGGAGGTGATTTGAAATACTTATTTTCGGATTCCACAGACTTAATTTAGACCGAAATTCTACATTAATTAGTTAGTGTTAGATGCCGGGCTTGATTATTTGTTCAGCCGCCATTGCCTTGGGTTCATCTCGCAAGTTATCCGAGTGCAACATCTCTGGTCTCGGTGGATTGAAGCGAACCTGAAACAAACCCACCAACGTAGAATTATTACAGAAGCATGCATCAATGAATAGTATGTGCCATCTGTACGAATCAGCCTAGCTCTCCTAACTCTGGCGGAGAAGGATGGGGTATGAGTAGGGTGACGAGGCTGGCAAGAGAGAAGGGAGGTACCAGTGCCCCTTTTTCAAAGTCATCTTGTCAATCATTGGCATGTGCGTGCATGCCTCCCAGATGACTGGCTGCGAGATGCTGAAAACGAGATGTACGAAAAAGTATATGCAAGCAACTGCGCATCGCATCTATGCCTGTTTCTGGGGGCCGCGAGGTTGTGCGCACTCCTCGCCTAATCTGTCTACTTCATACCGCAGTAGCTGTGACGGGCGCATTTTGCGTCAAAGAGATACACGTATTACGGACGACGATACACCCAAACCCATGTATCTAGAATTAGGTAGTTGCGATAGGATCGCGGGCATGAGCCGCAATTAAGCGCCCATGCACGTTAAGCAACATGTGAAGAGCCAGCCAAGGTTTTACGAAACAGATAATTCTTCCAGGTCGGTTAGCAACCCGGCGCATGCTGTTAAAAGTGAACAAACGAACCTTACGAAGTTCATGGGATGTTGAACACCAATGGTGGCCTAAAGTCTCATACTCCCAACGAAACAAGCCAATATCATTGTTTGATTTTGAGCGATTAGATGGATGTTTACACCTGTTAGACGCAGCCATAGCCTCTGTTCTGTTGTAATAACTGCGGCAAGAGACGAAATGTGGCCATCAGCACAGCCCGAGGCCTTTCCCTGTCCCAATACTCTATTTTGGTAATAACGTTCCGTACGTGAAATGAAGGCTGGCGACACCACTCGCTGAAATCGAATACTCTACTACGTAATCTGGCTTTTGATATTCCCATAAACAGTCCTTTCATCTGAACCGAGCAGGGAAGCCCCCCGGTGAAGGTACCCCGGCCGTCGGGAATCAGCCTCGCCCTAGATACTCGCCTGCAGATGCCCACGAGGCATGGCCTCGTTTGGACCTGATGGGATGGGCTTCCGGCTGCAGGGGTGAAGCAGAATATAGTATTTATGTCCGGCAAGTATACCGAAGGAGGATTGACCCCACCATATTGGGGGCTTATACTTGGAGATATCCCACCACTTCCTTCGCATTAATGATGGAGTGCGGTGAAGAGGATTGAGAGCATGCATGCCTGGGCTATGCAACAACCCGAATCGTTTGGTGGTGGATAGATATGAGTCAAACGGTTTGTACCATAACGGCTGACCATAACGGTTGAATTGAGACAAGGATACTACCTATTTCGAAAAGGGCGAGTGACAGAAAAACGAGGCGTGGGGTTCACATTGCTAGGTATGCTCCTCAGCTCAGCCCTATTGATGATTACCCCCCTGGATACTGTGAATGCCCAAGACAAATACCCTCATTGATAAGACTGCGGGACGGGTGCCCGATGGAGAAAATATGTTTAATATAGAAACCCAAATTTCCAAGCACATGGCTGGCTCGCAATGCTACCTCTTGGACGGATAGTTGGGGGCTGTGCAGTGTGTAGACTGCTCGTCGTGTTTGGTCGTGTTGTGACTTACACCCGCCCTAGAACCTTTGCCGGGCTGGCAGAGAGTGCTCCGGATGCTGATTCGCCGCAGCTCCATGCCTACATGTAACCTTAGGCACGACTTACCGGCCAGTGTAGGGATTGACTTTGATACTAGTACAGTAGCAGCTTAGGTACTAGTACCTCACTCCCGTATCCAGTTCATTCAGGTTGCCTGCTCCGTAGAATTCGTCAGCGCCTGGGCATTGGCATACCGCTTATCGATGATGCCACTGTGTGCATGCAGGCAAGACAAATATGTCTGCCTAGTACCTATGGCCGGAGGACAGTGTATTGTCGGGACAACTAAATGGAAGGTAGATGTGAACCTACTGTCAGGGTAGCCAAGGTACGAGCATCCGTTGACGGACTGGATTCAATGTTTTATGCCTCCAGTGGCTGGGCGGGTTTTTGTGTCCCGCCCAACCGCTATAGTGGCCCCCGGTGCCGCTAATCACTGGTGACGGGCGTGTACCCGCTAATTAACCCCTTGTGCTTAATTGCCCTACCAGACAACTCTGTTCGCTGCGCCATCCAATATCCTATTGGGACCCCCAGATGAATTGCTGAGATCCAGTGTGGAAGCAACCGAAGGGGCTTTGGTTGGGGGCTATTGTGGAGCGTGCCGAATCCTTCCATATCGTGGAACGAGAGCTGCAGTAACTCCCCTGCCCTGTACGGTAAGTCGTGGCACATGTAACCGTATGCCAGAAGGAGATCGATAGAATGGGGAAGAGACGGGAGCGGGCTCATCAATTGTTCTTTTCAGTCGAGGCAGATTTAGTGTTGCAGGGCTGTCGGGAGCGGGAAGAAGGCCTCCCCTCCCCTACTCGGCATAAGACCGCGACGCAACGTGTGACATGTGCACTTGCATCTGGCGGTGGGCTGCGGCTGAGCCTTCTGACCCAACCGTGCAGCTCTTGCCCCGTCTCACTGCCACCCACTGCCTTGGAGCTGAAAGGGATCGGCTAGGCGTTAATTAAAATATGGAAATTATGGAAATTATGAACGGCAGGAAGGTGGGTGGTTTGGCTGCTGGGAGGTACCTGCCTGGTATGTTTGAACGCACGCGTAGCGTAGGGCTGCATCTCCGTGGAAGGTGCCTTTTCTACCTGCTACTATCTTTGCTTCTGCCGGGTGACACACACGTGATGACTTAGCTTCCCCCTCGCCCAGGCAACTGTCGAAAAGATCGATTAATTACCTGTTTCTTTCTTCGTTCATTTTGCCATAAACGGCGGGTTGATTTGTCCCGCGTCATCCACACCACACCCCTCCTCACCCCTCCCCCTTTGGCCAGACGGACGGACAGACGAAGCCAGGCCTGCGTTACATCTTCCCTGCCTCCATGGAACCGTCCGTTTTCGTTGCCCACGTCCGGGGCATTTCAATATATATCTAGGCCCCCGTACACCCGCGCTTGGTTGTAGACTAAGCCTAGAGACAATCGTAAAGATAAACACCCGAGACCAAAACACTCTTTCCGCCAAAGCCCCTCACTAAATTATACGTTGAGGAGCGCACGAGGAGCAACCGACGTATCTTGCTTCTCCCCATCACCATACCCTTCATTCATCCTCACTTCATCCCGCACACCACCTAGATGGGGACTTACCTCGCCATGGACATGAACCATCAGCTGTCGCCCTCACTGTTGGGCTATAGCGCACCGGACTTCGACCCTTATCCCTTCCCAACAGAAGACGAGCTTTACTTTCAACAGTCTTCGGGACAGATTCTCTCACCACAATTGCAGCTTGGCATAGTCCCGCCCCCTCCACCATGCAACTTCTCAGACTCCTCCGCCGGCGAAAAAGCAACCACACCGAGCTCTGATTGCCTGACCTCTGATATTGTTCGCAAGCCTGCGCCCAAGCCGAGACTGGAGCGAAGGGGACACACGAAGAGTCGCAGGGGATGTTACAACTGCAAGAGGAGGCGCATAAAGGTACGTTCCATCCGACAAACCTCGCGGTGGCCAACAGCGTGACTGACAGCCGGGCGGACCAGTGCCAAGAGACACAACCAGCGTGTGGACATTGCGTCAAGACGGGATTGAAATGCGAATATCCCTCTCTTCCCCAAATCACCCACCAAGTAAGTGATTTTTCGTATTAAGTTACGGTGTTCCACTTGCTAATCGTCTCGCGTAGCCTCACAACCAGATCCCCATATTCAGTTTGCAAGATATGCGCCTCTTCCAGCACTTCCTCACCCAATGCTACCCACACCACCCATTGAAGCAGGAAGAAGTTTGGACACACGAAGTACCCTGCATCGCTCACAATGTACGGCATCTGCCAAACCATAAATTCCATGCCCTGTTTGGTTTCTTTGCTGACAAGACATCCCGTAGCACGAGTACCTTATGCATGCTATTCTCGGCTTTGCAGCATCAGAGCTTCAATCGACAGATAGCAGCCTCTTAACAGCCGCAGTCAACCATCGAGTCAAGGCCATCAAAGCCATCAAGAAGCGCCTTGCTGATGCCGCGAGATCTATCTCTTCTGCTGAGGAGACCAATGCTATGATCGCTACCTGCTTTGCTCTTACATTCCAATCAGTCAGCTTGGATGATGGATTGGCAGAGTTTATGACCTTTATCCGCGGTATCTTGATTGTGGGGATGCAGATGATGTTCAGAGGTATCAAGCCTATTTTCACTACCCTGATGGACGAAGAGCAGAAGGAAAAGCTTTTGGAACCCTTGATGGAAACCCTCCCCTTGATTCAGAGGGGTTGGGCGGATTCTGCTCTTGAGGCGATCGGCAGTTTACGGCCCCTGTGCATTGAGCAGGTACAGATTGAGTATTACGACAAGTTGATGGACATAGTACAGAAGCTTTACATAAGTTCTTGGGATGGTAAGTGCCCTAGCAACGTCCTTACTTGTCTATTTCAATGTGGACTCAAACTGATATACTGCGTAGCGTACAAAGCACACGGACAACAGTACGGTTGGTGGATGATGCTTCCACACAGCGTCTTTCAGGAGCTCATCAGCCCTGACAACCAAGTCATTTTACTTCTACACACACATTGGATTGCTTTGGGCGAGGTGATGGCATTTATTACGCAGCAAGAATACGAGGTGCGAGAGAAGCACGCACCTGGTGAAGGGCGCAATATCGACCCCGGAATGCTTCGATGGTTGCGGTACCTGAATGCACGAGTCGACTATGAGCACCAGATGTATAACCAATGGCCGATGTGGGTGGAAGCGCAACTGGATCGAGATCTTTCATTTTTTGGGAAGCTGAGATGATTATTTACATCACTTACATACACTCCTTTTTGGACTCTCAGCCCCCTCAGCAGAGACCCAAAATACTGGGCGGGTGTCAGCATGGCGTTGGGAATCGGAGGGAAAGGCTACCGAGAAGAATGCTATGACGCCAGTCAGTTGTCACAGCCAAATTTTGCTGTAGACGAATGATGGTGGCCGGGGCCGGTATTTCTACCTAGCTAAGAATCGACATTTATCTCATCTTATGACCACGTCATTCTTGTCCTTGGTGCACTGGTCTGGAGGGCGTGTCGGGCCAGATTGATCTCAGAAATGTTCCTTCGGAACGATCAATACGTGACCCGCGCCACGCCAGGCGGCCTTAGGCTCCTAAAGTAGCTTTTAGTATCTACGCACATTTGCTGGCTGGCGACTGACGGCTTCCTATGCTTCATCTGGGTGTGAGGGTCTTACATGCCTCGTGTTACATGCTACATCTACTCGAGTTGGCTGACCGAGCGAAGGCATCTAGAAACCTATCAAGGCTCGCCATGAGCGACAGCCGAGACTAAATCACCCACCACAGCACACATACATACTGTACGCATGACGCCTACCGCCAAGCGCGACGCTCCGGCGATCCAGTAGCCAGCCCCGTGGATTGATCGGTTTCCCCTCTCGTGTTCGTCGTATTCCGGGCCATAGCCTCTACCGACCCACCACTGGCCAATTGGCGCCATGGGATGAACGTGGCTTGGCTGCCTAGCGTTGCCCAAGATCGCGGCCAGGCATTATCGTTGAGGAGATCCGGCACCGTATTTCGCGTATGTTTGATTTAGCGCGCATCGCATTGATCCACATGGCGATAAACTCATCAACATGTGCCTGGGACAATATTCAAGATGCTCAACTGGAATAGCGAGGAGGAAAAGTATATAGGCTCAAGGACTGGCACATATTTTGGGAGTTTATAGATGAATATCGAACAAGTGTACAGTCGAGAGCCCTCCGCATCACCGAAGAATCAAACAAAAACCTGGATCTAGCTGTCTATCGCATTGCCTACTTTACCGAAATCCATCATGACCACAGTACAGACGCAGACGTTTCACAACAAAGGCGACCTCGATGTTGGCGCTCCGTCTCCCCCACCCTACTTCAACGGGGAGACGGTGGAGCTGAGGCCCATGGCCTCTGCAACATCTTCGTTATCCTCTTCATCTCCGCCTGTCTATGAGGAGGTTTCTTCCTCAGCCGCTGGGTCCGGATCCACTGGACCATCTGGCAGAACGTTTAAACCAACTAAGAGCCTCCAAGTAGAGAATAAGGGCTTGCCTGTAATTGCCTTACCTCTGCCGCCTCGTCCCTACCCGATCGAGGTGTACGCTGTTGGTGATTCAGGAATATTGAGTAGCAAGGTATACGAATCAGTTCGACCAACGCGTGGTTCGGGAAGCTGCATCCTTTTCCGTGGCGACCCTGCTGCAGGCGCTGAGCCTGTCTGCACAACCATCTACCGATTTGGTCCCGGTCGACCACCTAAGATCCGCCTTCTCGGGCCCGACTCTGATATCGACTTTAGCACGCTGGGCGAGGATAAGGGAGAGCTTGCCGCTGGAGAGGAAGAATTTGAGGTGCTTAGTAGAGGCGTAACAACCCGTGCTGTCTCCCTCCGTACACATCTGGGCACATTCCTTTGGCGCTACGCTGGCAAGGCTGAGCGGCGCGAGTTTGATGCGGATAGCTTGGTGGTAATGGATCATGTCACCACCGTGGCCCTTGCGGGCGGCAAGACTGAGGAGAGGTACCGCCGGGTTGCGCAGCTGGTGCGGAACAAGGCATTCAGGACTGCTGGCTCAGGGAGGAGCACTGCTGGCAATGGTGGGCGGTTGATGATGGATTTGAGCGAGTGGAACGTGGACAGGAAGGGTGAACGCGAGCAGATGGAAGCATTGATTTTAGCAGGATGCATTTGCATGCTAAAGAAGGAGATGGACCGAAGACGATTCCACCAGAGCATGATTATTGCTGGTGGTGCCGGCGGCGGTCCATAGATAGCAAGTGCGGCCATCTTTGAGGAGGTTTCCTTTGTTTGGATATGGGATAAATTGGCCTTTTCTTTGGTTCTTGTTTCTGTCAAGCTATTTCATAGAGTTATAGATTATACCAAATGCATTTCAAGCGAACTGCTATCCGTAAGATAGTCATTTACCGAGCTGTTGAAGACATTGCATTTGGATAAACTGACTGTGTGACAATACCTACCTTAGCGAGATATCATTGTTTCGATTGTTATACAGTTTTCATTCCGGATGCTCATATTTTTGGCGATGGAGCGGTGGAGCACGTGACCTGGCTACTCCCCGGAGCAGAGTGCCTCAGGCTCGGGAAAAGCAGCCGGCAATCCAGCAGCCCCATTCTGCAGATTCAATCTCAGGACTAGCCGAGCAAATCCAACCTCCCACCTCCATCACGAACCAGAATCCGCCAAAATGACTGCTGTTTGGAAAGCCGCCGGCCTCACGTACGTCAATTGGACCTCCATTATTCAGGACTGCTCGAAGCTTCTTGCTCAATTCCACCCGGGAAACGGACAAATGGAAAGCTAATGTTTGCTTGAATAGCTACAACCGCTACCTGGCCATCGCAGCCCGCGCTGCTCGTCGCAGCCTGAAGGAGGACAAGCGAATCATTGCCGAGCGACGTGGAGAGACCGACCTGAAGTTTTCCAAGTGGCAGGTGAGAATGGCACGCCCGAGCAGCTTGTTGCTGTGGTCGGAGAGAATGAATGCTAAATTACCTCAACAAAACAGAACGGCAAGGCCGGTGAGCCCCAGAACCTCGAGAAGGCCAACACCGCTGCAATGGCCGAGAGCGCCTCCTAAACAATTCAATCACTCATAGAATTGCGGATGGGTCGAGATATGGATGATGGATCAAGGGACGCAGGTCTCCCTGTATGAGGAGGGACTGGGTGTGCTAGGAAGAAAGGAGGTACAATAGTCCCTACACGTCAGCAAGGTGCACATGTTGCCTATTGTACAATAAACGCAATATCCCAAAACAAAATCCACGATCTTGAACTATGGCAATTCGTTGTCTGTGCCCGTATATTTGACCATGATGGTTGTAGGTTTGGCCGCGTCGGTTCCACAGTGAATAAGAGCTCATCAGCAAGCGCTATCACGGCTATGCTAACAACCAAGCGGCGCATCCACTTGTATGACTATGAATGTGCAGAATGCTGCAACAAGCACCTATTATCGGATGCACGCGTTCTACTTGAGCTAATTAAATATATGCATGTCTGATTCATTTTAACTGGGAATTTGACCCGGAGTTTTGAGTCATTGATCAGCTCGCACATACATGGACGATGACTCTTAGCGATCGGAGGTTAGCTGCTTGCTGAGCATTGAACCCTTCTGCAGGCGCCAATATGCCTGAGGTGGCTGCACCTGCACCTTTACCACCTATTTATACCCTACTTGCATGCAAGGTACCTCTGACTACCAAACGCGGGCAGGTGCAAACCAGCCAGTTTACTGCATGCTTGCCTCTGAGACTGGAGCGAAAAAGGAAAGACCCCTTGACATTTCTTTCCTTCAGACACTCAGATGGCCGACTTTGGCATTGGTGTTCCCGATGGTGGGTCATTATCATCCGGCACCTTGCACATCATCATGAGAACAAAATTTCTGACCTGAACACACCCACAGAACTTGCGCGACTCTCGTTGGGCAACGGGGCAGAACAACAAGACTCCCGAGCTCCAGACATGAACAGCGCAGGGATCGTGGCTGTCGATATCACCGATAGATTTTCCCTGGCCGTCAGGAGTGAGCTGCCCCCTCTCATTTTATCTTTCGGCAAAGTTGGGTTCGAGGCAGGACCGTCTTGGACGAGCAGTGGCTGACAGGCCGATAGCTTTGGAACCCGGTGAGCTCGTCAAGGATGAGTTCTTTACTCTTTTCGAGTCCGTTGGGGCTCTAGAGGTGTGTGCATGAAGGGGCATTTGTCCTCCTCCCTGGGATATGGCTAATGAGAGGCTCAATCGTCCCAGATCATGGATCCCAAGATGGACAGCGGTTGCATACAGCCTGGCGATGAATTTGAGGAGCTCTATGATGTTGGGCAGCCCCTTTTACCTGAAGAGGTCCTAGGTATAATTGACCAACTGATTTGCCATGAGGTATGTAACCGGGCAAGCCTCTACTGCTTCATCAACTAATCAAAGACTTCCAACCGTACAAGATGTCTTGGCATCTCGGTTACCCTCTATCGCAAACACTGTTTACCAGTGTCTATGTAGAGGCTTTATCAATGCCCAACCCCATCGGCATCGAGCAGGCAATATTCGTGAGAGACCCGAAGGATAAATCGAATGATCGGCCCATGCTCCAAGTTCTGAGAGCATACTGCTTGGGTTTGCTCAAAGCTTGTGGATATGTTAATGAACGTGTCAGAGCTGAACACTCTTATGAGGTAGGCTTGGACCCTTTTTGTTTAGTTGTTTACCTCTCAGTTTATGAATTCCCACCAATCTAACCTTTCGTAGGAGGAGGATTTCGTTACCAACACTTACAATCGGACCTTGTTGGCAAACGTACCGACTGATGCGGTCCGGGCTGCCATAACCGAGGCTAAGGGTCTTCTACAAAGACTTCGGAGCGACGCTAGCCAGTCTTATCGGGCTGAAGTAATAGATGCCCTTGAGGTGCGCCTGGAGCTCAGGGATATATTCTTACAGGCCACCGAGTGTCCTCAATATATCAAGGAGCCTAACCTAGCGCAAATCCCCTGGCAGCAAGGCATATCCCTTCTTCCGGCTCTGAAGTCGACACATCATCTTTGCAAGCCTGTAGATGATTCTTTCAGTGCCAAGTTGCAAAGAAAGCTGGCGAGCACAATCCCACCGAGGCCAATCGTTCAGCTTGGATTTGACGATGCCTTTGGGAACCTCACTCGACTCTTTCAAGATGGTCTCGAAATAATCGGGGTTCTCCATTATACTGATACACAATGCCTGCAGGTATGTTGAATAAGAAATGTGATGAACCCTGAAATTTCTACATTGGTTTGCTGACCCATTGACGGGGCAGACATGTGTGACGGCGTTCCAGTCTAAAAAACCGCAGCCTTTGGTCTACGTGAGAACGCTGCTCCAGACATTCCTTTTCGATGCTATGGAGGTACTGGGTTCCATGAGCATTCGCCAACTCATTGATGATGACCTCTCCATAATTACCTTGCCTGCGAGCCCTTTGCTGGACCGTGCAAATGACGAAATTGAGGTTATTCATGATCCGCGATTTATAGTTTCTCAACAGATGGAGTTTTTCCGGCAGAGGGCTGCCCAGCCTTTTCTAGACATATTGCGCACGCTGTGTCAGAATCGTTGTCGCGTACGAAGGACATTATGCCACACTGTCCGCGCTTGGGATAATCTTCAAGTTGACGCAGAGGAAGTTGATCAAGTCGTCCAAGCACAGATAAAGGAATCGCCATTATCACACATGTTCTTGAATGCTACTCAATATGCCGATTCCTTGCCTTTATCCCTGTCCTCATGGGCCTACTTCTACAAGTTGCGACAAATGGAATGGATCACTCAACTCGGCTTTGAGTTGGAAGTGTACCAGGGCGACGAACTTGCAGGGATGTATTGGTACCTCAATTACCTCGCAAAATGCCGACTTCGGCACTTGGAACGTATCAAATCTTTTACCGTCAGCAAAACGGAAGAAATCCGTGCAATGCAGACTCGCGAGAACAGTCACGCTGGGCCCCAAATCAGGCAACTCGAACGTTCGCTTTCTTTCATCCGCCTCTCACTCTTGGACGCAGCTGCTACATGGGAACTTTCAGATGCCCTCTCATGTCTCTACACTGTCCTCGGGCGGTTGGGGCTTGTCAACCCCCCTGGGCGACCGTATAGTAATGATGAGCTGCGGTATGAGCTGCGGATGAAACCATTTGCGTCTATTGGCTTACCAGAACTTCCGGGCTTTGAGGATTTTACAGCAGGCACGAAACAGCAGGGCACAAGCACGCATGACATTCTAGAGTATTGTGACAGATCGTTGATGGGTGCAAAAAGGGCCTTCGAAACCATGACGAGGCTACCACCCACGGAATCGTTCTCTGTTGGATCACATGAACAGTGGCTTGATACAGCGAAGAATGCGCTGAAATCTTGTATAGCAGCCGGATTGGCTGTCAAAACGATACAGGCGACATTGCGAAAGCGCGAGAAGGCCGATATGAAATTCAAAGTAGAGATACCAACTCCCGACAAGGCGTATCACGACTGGTGGCTCGTTCCGAAACTGATTGATCTTCCATAATGTACACGGGTATGTAGGCTTCTACTAAACTTGTATAATATTGATGAATATTACATAAAACGTCAACTTTCTAGGTTTCGTATCATGTCCTCTAGCTGGTGAAACTGGACATGACCGAAAACCAAGCGCATCATGCGATTCCGTACATAATACTTTCCATTTCTCAGTCTTCAACTACACTCTCATCGACCACAAGGCATCAAGGATAACTAGACCAAGAGTCTATGCATCTAGACCTTTGGCCATCTGCTACACGGCTACGCCGTCGCCAATAGTTGCGGGTCAGGCTGGCCAATACACACCTAAGAAGCTTCACAACTTACGCGCCAACACGCTTGCGAGCGAGGTTGGTGCGAAGCCTGACGGTCTTTTCATATAGGACATCCTTGAAAGCAAACAGCAGAGCGGCGGTCAAAACACTCTGCGTGACCTTGGGACCGATACCTGCGCCGAACAGTTAATGACATGGGTTACGCGGGGTGAATGTAAGCAGAGAACGACAATACTTACCCTTGTACAAGCCAGAATATCCTTCCTCCTTGATAACGCGGTTTAGAGCCTGGAATGTCCCCTCCTTCTTGCTACTGGAGCTTGCGACGTGCATCTGGCTCTTGACGGTAATGTAAGGGTAGGTAATAGACGTGGCAAAGAGCTTGCCAAGAGCGCCCAGGAAGAAGACCGTCGTAGGGGTGATCTTGCCCTTCTTCTTCTCCACAATATTCTTCATCTGTTCGAATAACGTGTACTGAAGAATGGGGTTGATCACGAGAATCAGGGCGGGAAGTACGCCGGCGAAGAGGGCCTTGGGACCCTCGTTCTTCAGGAGCGCCAGGAACGTTCCGATTGTGCTTGGGGCCTTGGGTTTCGTGACCTCGGCACCGGCGCCGGCCTCGACATCGGAGGATTGCCCCTGCTGTCGGGTGGTGACCCGGGTGTTGATGACCCAGATGGGGTTGGTGATGATGACAGTGGCTGATCCAGCGATGGCACCAGCAATCATCGACTCAACAGTGGAAAGCTTCTTGTTGGCGCGACCGGCCTTGGCTGCGGCCTTCTCAAAGAAGGACTTGGTCCACTCATACCAGTAGTAGTAGACAAAGTTGGTGATGCTGATGCCGAAGAGGGCCGAGTTAATACCGGCGTATAACCCTGAAACACCTTCACGGGCGATAATCTGCTGGACGGCATTGATGAACTTGGTCTCAGCCTTCTTGGACTCCACCTGTGCGCGGGTTGAGAGTGTTATGAGCGGATATCTGGTGAGGTCGGTCAATTTCAATTCATGGTGCCAAGGGATGGTTGCATGAGTGAGTGGCATCAGGGACTGATGATGACATACGTCAGAGCCATGGACAGGATTCCACCACCCGCGCCAGAGAGCGCATGGGCGACATTGTCGTTTTGAGGAACAGGGGCGTTGGAAGTCATTTTCAGGTCTGTGTGACTTATGAATTTGACACCCCGTGATAGAATCTGAGTGGGAGAGGAGAGACAAGGACTGGGCGAGAAGGGTTTAAATTAACCCGATGATAAAAGGGTGGATTGCGGTTGGTTGGGGTGTAAGTGAGTCGCTGTTCGGCAAAGCTAGCCTGATTACTTTGGAGCCCAGGCGTGTCAATGGGGAAACTAGCCGAAACAAAAGACTGGAACTTGTCTTTTCCTCGTCCGACATACACGACAGGGACCGAGAGGATATATATTTCTGCTACCGAAGGGAGGGACCGACTGGCAGATGCACGACATGAGATTGAACGCCCAGTTCAAGGCTAGGCAATTGGGGCCGAGGTCCTTTGGCCACATTCTACCGACACACCGGAGATCCTTGCAGCGAGACGACTCCACGCGACCTGATTTGGCCTCTCACTCGAACTGCCTGTCACGGACAGCAGCCGACATGTGACGCCACAGCGAGAGGAGATTGGTGGGGTAGCGGATACATTATTCTCCGAAGCGCTGGCCATGGCTTATGTAACGAAAGCACTGTCGTCGGCAAAGGGAAAAACAGAAACTGCGAAAACGACCCTGGATTCCGCTAGTCCGTTTCTGGCTATGAGTAAACAAAGCAAGTCGGTGAAGTCCACTCCTGCCGCGCCGGAGTGGGCATGTACCTACCCACGTACCCGTCAGAGGCCGTGCGTGCCACCGCCACCGGAGAGCTTGTCGCGATCACGAACACCGTCAACTCGTTATTGTTATCTCAACGCCCCCCTCCCGCTCCCGAGCGTGGATTGTCTTACCGCGCATCCCTTTTCCATGTCCGAATACCCGCCTTCTTTCACCAATGAAAAGAAAGCGGGATTCTTCTGCCACCGCCGCCGCTCAGTCGTTCAGCGTACGCTGGCACTCCATCGCAAATCCGGCAACACCCAGCGTCGACATCATGTCGTCCCCCGACCCCCTCAACGACGACACAATGACTTCGATAGTCCCCCCGTCTTCGCGTCGCGTCACACGGAGCCAGCGCTCTGCCAGGTTCGCTTCTCTCGCAAGCTCGCCTAGGAAACAGACTTTCGAATTAGAGGTGGGCGATAACGTGTCGCCGCAACGACTTTTAGTCACTGTTGAAACAGAGGATGGCAATCCAGCAAGTACTACGAGACGACGGTTGTTCCCATCATCTAGCCCGGTTCGGAACCCTCGGTCTGGTGTTGGAATGACGACGACGACCACGGTGCCCCTCCGCCAATCGATAGAGGATGAACAGGTTGATCTCACTCTAGATTCCATGGCAACTCCAAGACGAAGAGGTCGTCCACGCAAGACAAATGGCACGCCAATGCCAAGCGCAGCAAAAAAACGAAAGGCCGGGACTCCCATTAAGCAAAGGACGCCACGGCGCCAAAGCACAATTAACGAGCCCGACCCTTTATCAGATCCCGTCATTCAACCAACACCAACGCCCAGGAAGCGTGGCAGGCCACGGAAAACAAGTACGATTGAGCCTTCAAGTGAACTTGGTATTGAATCTGCTACAAAAGTCGTATCGGGGCGGAGGGGTAGGAGGCGACGTCAAGCTTTAATCCCAGAGGAATTGGAAGAAATGGCCGAAGAGGCGGCAGCCCTTCCAGAAGCCATACCAAGCGAGAATGATATCGATCTTATTGAACCGCCGCCCGAGGCGTTTGCTGATGAACCTCAGCCTCAAACAACCTCAAATATCGAAATGGCACAAGCACCAGCAGACCCAGCATCGGATTTCGACCTGTGGATGAATGAAGCGTCCCCCGAACGGACGCCTCGAGCCCGGGCACAGCCTGTAGCTCTCGATCAGGTTGACTCTCGTCGCTCTCCCTCCGTTGATTATGAGAGCATAGCATCAGTAAACAATGACTTTGGAGGGGCTCCCAGTCCTAGCCCCAGCATCCATTCCCATTCCACTGCCAGTCCGGAGGTGGCAGAATCGCGGCAATCTGCTGCTCCGGACAACGGTGACACCATTGCTCAAGGCGAGGACTTTAGTATGATTTTTATGGAATCAATACAATCATTCCAGGATTTCAGAAGCTCTGTCCCCGGCCCGCGACAGCCACTACCGTTACCAGACAGTGATATCGACGAAGAAGCAAGTCTTATCATCAACAAAACTTTAGAGTCTCTACGGCAGTCTGTGCGGCAAGAAGAACAGAATGAAGATGAAGAGGGTGCAGAGCAAGTCCAAGAGGAGCCGGAGCCGGAGCCGGAGCAGCAGGATGAAAGAGCTGAGGAGCTAGCCGAGACAGAAGAGGCTCACACGATCCAAGAATTATACATAGGATCACCCGAGAAAAACACCAATACCGGACCTGAACTGGTGCGAACATCTCCCTCCGTGGCACAAGACCAAGATGAGTTAGCCTCAGATGAGACAGCACCTGTATTTTCACCAGCCTTTGTGTCCTCGCCACATCGCCTGTTGTCGCCTCGGTGGGCGAAACGTGGCCTGAGAAGGCCGAACATTTCCCCACTAAGACAACGCCTATTGAAATCGCAGGCTAGACAGCTTGATGACACACCGACGGTTTCTGAGAAGGAAGATACTGCGCCAGAGGCATCGCCCAGCCTTCAAGCAACCCGCATCACTCAATCTCACGAGGACGATTATGAAGATTCGTTCTCAGAGATTCCGCAGACCGTGTTGGAGGCAGCGACTCCACGGCGACACGCCTCGTTCGTTCCAGAACCTGAGGAGCCAGCATTTGAAGAGCGAGCCCTCGAAGAACCGGCTCTCGAGGAAGAGGACGGTGTCGATCAAGTTGAGTTCATCGAGGAGTTAGAGGAAGAGGAAGTTGAGCCAATCAATGATGTCCTGGCCAGGGACTCTACCCCGGTTGAAGACCCTAGGTTGGCCGAGGCGCCTGAGGCGATGAGGTCTGATGAACTTTCGGATCCACAAGAATTAGAGGAACAACAGTATCGACATATCGACAATCCATACCCCTCACATCAACAATTACCCCCTCCTTCGAATGCTAGCTCTGCTGCACAGACAGATCGTCTGCCAACCCCTGATGATACACCTCCTAATCTGCAGGTTGAGTCCAGCGAGGACCTAAATAAGTCCGAAGACCCAGCAATACGCTCTTCGCCTTTGGTACCCCAGCTTCAGCTTGAGAGTCAGCCCATTTCGTCTTCCGTCACATCAGAATCATTGAATGAACAGCTTCTTCCTACTGAAAGACCGGCAGTCTCAATTGAGATTACACCTGTCAATCAACTTTCTTCGCCAGCAAATGAGCCACAGTCTGTAGCTATGGAGTCTCCCATGGAGCGAGCAGCCAGGCCTGCTCTTTCGGCCATTGTCCGTGCAGGCAGAGCACTTCAAACAATTACCTCGGATCCCCCATCACCTGAACCTCAAGAACACCAACTTGGCAGCCCTTTCAGGAGCTCAGTAAGTAAAGACTCTTGGTCAGGCTCTAGGGAGAGCGCGACTGGACGACGTTCCAACATAATAAGCCCTTCGCGCCGGTCTTTCGGCCATCAGCGCCAATCAGCTTCCATTGATGACCCATTCATTTCGGCATCTCGCAACACTGGTCAGTCTAGCTTTATGCAAGCTCTTGGTTGGAGTATGAGTCGGCAGCAGTCGCCGGACAAGTCTCTACCACAGCCGTCAGGATCAACAAGTAGCTCAATGCGAGCGACTCCTCCAGATGATGGGATGAGCTGGGTAGCAAACGATGGCCCGATCAGTCCGAGACTGAGAGGCGACAATTCTCTCCGGGAGGCTGCAGGGCTACCTGCGACCCTCGCTGACCAACCCCCCAACCCTCAAAGTGAATTGGAAGAAGAGCCTGCAGCGAACCTCCACCAAGCTGAAGAGTTGTCTCAACAGGATGATGAGACTGATATATGGGAGGTAGAAGCAGAGCGATCATTACTTGATCCTGCCCCTGAGCAGTCATCGACGGATGTATTTTCTGCCTCTCACCGTCGCGGAACGATACCCAGTCCCTGGACAAAGCAAAGCACTTGGTCACGAGAGCAGGCCACGACACAACCTACAGAGGCCTCGGAAGGCAAAACCGGAGAAATCAGCGCTCGCACCGATAGCCAGGTCCACCAAGAAGCTGATGAAACCGAAGAATATTCTTTACTGACCCAAAGGCTGGCGGCACCTGAAGGAGCCCAAGAACCAGCTACTTCAGCCAAGGAAAGCAGAGTAGACTTATCTTCATTTTTTTCTTCGCCCGCAGCTATCCCCGGTATACTGGTGAACAAGTTGTTTCCATCTAGAACTTCCAATATCGGGCCCTCGGACTCTATGCAAACCGAGTCTGCCTCTGCTCCTGCCATTGCGACAACATCTATGTTCCCTCAGATCGCCTCAAACTCTTTCCGCCAACAGAGCGAGAGCCCTAGAAATCTGGTGTCGCCCTCCAAGTCATCAGCGCCCCCTTCTTCTCGTAAGAGATCGTCGTCTGCTCCTGTTGTTCATGAAACAAACAATCCAGGCAGTACGTCGGGCCGAGATCTCTCTTCACCCTTCAGATCATCAGGGGTCTTAAATCCGCGAAGGGCCTCAGCCAGCCCAGGATCCGGATCACCAGTCACTCCAGAGAAGATAGAGATGCCTGTTGTAGCTCAGAAGCAGAACTTCACACCCCGCCCCAGGCAACCGAGCCAGTCGTTTTTTCAGCCTTCCTCGTCTGCTCCAACGCCGCCCAGGATGCAACTCTCTCACGCCGACATTCAACGATGGCAGCAAGAGACATCTAATGCCAGTGAGAGTTCTCCAGACCTAGGCCGCACTCTTCTGCGGCCTCTACCTCCTAGGAATGCCTCGCCCACCAAGTCGAGCCTCCGATCGCCCTTGAAACCCCACACACCCGGGCGTGTAGTCGAGTTTACAAGTAGTGTGCTCTCTCCAATGGAGCAGGCTCGAGCGCGTCAGGAGCGCCGCCTTTCGAACGCATCATCATCAGCTCTGGCTGCTGTCACACAGAACCAGCCAGTCAGTAGAGGAGAGCCGGTGACTGTTATCGAGGACAAGGAGAATCATGATTCCGACATCTCAATGTCTGATGCATCGCCCCTCCCAAAGCAACGGCACACTAATCTCCCATCTACGCTTACTGCTGGGGGAGAGTCTTCAAGTTCTGCTTCATTCTCGAAGAAGCTCTCGCCGACAGTCTGGACTCGAGAACACTGGCTGTTCCTGGACCGCATCCTTGAGCGGCGCCTCGTGGGCGACTTCGAAGTTGACTTTCCCCGCCGTGCAGAGAAATATCTCGGCAAGAAAGTCAAAAGTCAAGGCGAGGCCATGGTCCTCGAGCGATGGCACCTTGACTGTGTCGATGCTTTTCGAGCCGTCGTCGGTGGCTGGGACGAGGGCGACCTCGCAAAACGCCTCTTTTCTCTTATCCTAGCGGAAGAAAGGAGAAGAAGAATGCGTGGCCACACGACGAAACCCTCAGCAATGATGTTTCATTGATACAAAACAACTCTCTTTATTTTCTATCTTTATTATTATTCTACAAGCATGGCGGGGTCAAAGGAAAAGCAAGCCCGAATTGAAGATTGGCGGAAGCACATATGGCAGGAAAAAGCATGCGTTGCCTCAAATTGTGGCTTGATGGTTAAGGCGTTAGTGGATGGAGGCGATTGTTCCCTCTATTTGGTTGTTAGTTTCTTTCCTCTTCTCAATTGTTCTTCGCTTCGCCTCATTTAAATTGCATCAGGCGGCGTTTCAGGTTCGGAATTACTGTTGGGGTCGATTGGTTTCTTGTTTTGTTTGGTTTCTTGAGATACCTCGTTTGGGTAAGGAACTTGTTACGATGGATGGATTGTCAGGCATACCTAGACTACGAAGTAACGACAGAGCGTTGAGACAAATCACATCATGAAGGCGAGAATAGGAATCAACCTTTCGCTTTATCATGTCTTGAATAAATAAGCCCTATACTGAACATTGAATCTATTCTGCCATAACGGCCAAGCCGTCTCTATTTTCCTCAACCTATCCATATTACTCTAGCAGAGAAGCCTGGTTCGTGTATAACGCATCCACCACATTGCTCAGCTTATCAATAGTCTTCAGAGCAGCGTCGTAAGATTCGTCACGTTGAGTCTCATCGAAGATGATGAGGCATCCCGCACCTTGGTCGAGGACGCCGATGATGACCTTGTCCAGGATCATCTGTGATAGCTTACGCTCAACTTGCTGCGTATCAAGACCGACCATCTTAGCGATATGGTCAATCTCGACGCGGGAGAATGGCTCGATAACCTTGATCAAGTTCTGCTCCAACATGGCATCATAAAGTCGTCGAAGATGGTTGCGGATGAAAGCATCACTGCCCAACTCGTAACGATAGGCCGAGAGAGCTCTCTCATACTCCTCCAGGGAGCGATTCGAGTGCGCGCGAGCAATGGCCTTCATAGCCTCGAGGTTTTTCCCAGCATACTTGAGCGCTTGCTTGGATGACATGAGCTGGTTGACGTCCTCAACAAGGTTGAGCATAATCTTGCAAAGTAGCATGTACTGGAGGGCCGCCTGCGCCTTGCCAGTCTCCTCCTGGCTGTGGTATCCGTCCAACGCCTCGATGAAGTATGAGAATGCGGTATTGAAGTCCTTATCCTCAGCATGAAGCATACCGCTCTGCATATCGAGGTTGGCTTGCAGCAATGGAGGGGTGTAGACACTGGCGGCGCTTGTTCGGGCGCTGGTCAAAGCGGCGCGGGCCTTGGGGATGTTTCCAAGGGCGTGGTAGACTCGGGACTCGAGGAGCTGGACTTCGACCAAGCGTAGCTTGTCATCGAGACGCTTGAGCTCGCGAAGAAGTCCATTGATGAGGGTAAGTGCATCGTACCAAGATTGCTTGGTCATGTGAAGGGTGACGAGTCGGACTTCCAAGTCCTGTCGCTGAAAGGCGCGGCGCTCGGAAGTAGCCCATTCGATACAATCTTTAGTCACAGCAATCTCGATGTCGGTACTGTTGGGAATGTCTCTGAAAATGTCGAGCAGTTGGCGCACTAGGAGTTGGTCGTGTGTCAGCACCGGGTGTCGTATAGGTCAGGCACGCGGGCAATATCTATATTACAAACTTACCCAACTTAGCAGACTTGGCCTTTGCAAAGGAGGAAAAGACTGATCTGCTCTCTTTTACAAGGTTGACCAGATCCTGTGTCCGCCTATAGATATATCAGTCAGCTATCCAAGCTCCCGGTGCATCACCAGATTGGGAAACCAACGTCTGGTCTCTGTAGAGCTCGCCTAGGCTTATCAGAGCAACTTCATACTCTCGGGTCGCAGAATCGGAGGCTGCACTGGGGGCAGTAGATGTGATTTCCTTGTAGATGGCCTCTGCTTGGGTTGGGTTGGTCTTGGTGAGCTTCTGGGCTTCTTGGACACGGTCCGAGTCACCGACCGCCATTGTTGAGGCTGCTGAGAATGAAGTGGCGACTGATTATATCGTAGGTTCAAGGGCGTTGAGTCCCGGGACTGGGGGTGCGGGAAAGCAGGGTGGTGTTGGCGGGATGCGTTGTGGTGAAGATGAGACGGTGCGAAATGATGCAGTCAAGCTTCCAGCGACTTCGTTGCTCTGCCCTGTACTTACTACGGTAGCATTTGTTTGCCTCTGCTCTAGGTTGCCGCACGAGCGACGTAGGCAAGTGGGTCGCGGGTACCTCCAGGCTCGCTCTTGCCTGGGCCAGGGCCTACCAGAACCCGACCGGGCAAGTAGTACCCCACCACCATCGTAGTGCCTTCTTCTTGTGCTGGCTCTGTCTGGCTCTCTGGATTGGCTAATGCTTCCCAATCGGGGTTAACTGTCCGGATTATCATTTGACCGCGAGCCCTGCGGTACCGGTCCCGATTCCTTAAGCTTTGCCGGCTACAGCAGGCACATGCGCATCCATGAAATTTCAGACCCCATTCTCGTTGCTCTTATACTCGAGAGCTCATCCAAAGCTTCACAGCCAGCCCTCTTTCCATTCCTCGATTCCGCCACAACACCTCTAATTCGCCATGTTCCGACACGCTCTCACCACCTCCTCCCGGGCGCTGCGCTCTGCCGCCCCCAGAATGTCAGCCACGAGCTCTTTCGGCTCCTCACAGTTCCGCATCGTCGCTGCGGCCTCTCCCAGACATTTCACACCTGCAATGGGGAGGTGGTACAGTGACGCAAAGGAGACCAAAACTGAGGAGGTTAAGGAGGAGGCTAAGGAGGCAAACGCCGAGGCTGACCCAGTTGCCGAGCTCAAGAAGCAGCTTGAAGCCAAGGATGCCGAAGCTCGGGAATGGAAGGTTCGTACACGGCCTACTTTTAGTTCTTCCAACAAGGTACATTTCAGCTGACAAGGTCTAAACAGGACAAGTGCTTGCGCACCGTTGCTGACTTCCGCAATCTCCAAGATCGCACTCAGCGTGAAGTTAAGAGCGCTCGCGACTTTGCTATCCAGAAATTTGCCAAGGATCTCATCGACAGCGTCGACAACTTGGATCGTGCCTTGACCACAGTCGCACCCGAGAAGCTCAATGCTGACAACCAAGATCTCAACAACCTACATGAAGGTATCAAGATGACCGAGACTGTGCTGATGCAGACTCTGGAGAAGCACGGTCTTGAGCGTCTCAGCCCTGAGGGCGAGAAGTTCAACCCTAATGAGCACGAGGCTACCTTCATGACGCCCCAACCTGAGAAGGACGACAACACCGTCTTCTTTGTTCAGCAGAAGGGCTTCAAGCTCAACGGCCGAGTGCTCCGCGCAGCCAAGGTTGGCGTTGTCAAGAACAAATAAATACCTAGCCTCCCACCCGAGAAGGCACAAGTGTGCAAGCCACGCCTGTTGTAATTTTAGTTGGACACCAAAAAAAACGGATGGCGTTGGATCAAAATGTATAATGCTCCTCTCATGTTGACGAAAGAAAAAGATGATTTCAATGTTGTTGCATGGCGGCGGTTCTGATCATAAACAAAGACGAGAATTGTTGTTGGACGAGACGACCCCAGATTTTATTCGGAATGGGACAAACAATGTATATATGTATATTATATCATCTGGCTGGCGGCTTAAGCGCGAGACTGATCTCGAGAGGAGAGTCGCTCCCTCTCTAATCTACGAACACAAACAAACCTCCTTATACGGTCCCAAGAGGACCAAAGCACGAGGTTTCGCTGGACACCACCAAGTCTTCGCTCTTTTGGGCATATACGTGACTGACAGACGGCAACAGGGGAGTTATCTTGGTTTCCGCGACGTTCTTTATTTACTTGCGCATAGGGACTTGATCATTGCGTGCGCCAGCTACAAGTGGCCTCCGACGGTGCCGTGGCAACGACTGACAACTGTTGCCAACTGCCAGCATCTGCCGAGCTCACACAGACACACTGTTCTTCACGCCAGAGCGGGCTAAGGTCAGCACAGCAGTTCGCATGTGTAAACAAACAGCAGTTCTCATATGTAAACAAAGCCACTCCTTCTACTACGTCCTGCTTGTCCCCAGTGACGCTCTCACCCGTGCGCAACCTCTTCCTGTTGCCCCTTGCTTACCGACAACAAGGCAGTTCTTCCAAGAGTCAACAAGACATATGGCCTGAGACGCCCCTCATATTTTACTATCTACCTGTCCCCTGGGAATGGCTTGTTTTCGCCTCCCTCGTCTCCGGACAGCTCGCGCTGATGTTTCCACAACATGCAACAGCACAGATGAGACGTTCAAGGGTGTTGTTGAGGATGTTGAAAGTAGCAAAGAAGAAGCTACCCCAATCAAGACAAGTCAGTATACCTCTGTGTGTGTCCTTGGGCTTGGGGTCCGATCTTAGCTCTTGTGGCCGTTTGCGACGAACTGACACAAACTGACTTACTTACCTAGTCCGGAGAGTCCCCAGACTCAATCCGCTTTCGCTGAGAATCAGAGACAGTGAGCCATCCTTGGCCTTCTCTCCGATTTCACCTTCATTTTAAGGGTTTTCAATATATTGCTAATTCACACTGAGCGCGCGAATCAGCAGTAGAGCACCATAATTGCGATGGAACCACCACGATGAGCACAGCGGCCCCATTTCTTCAAGGAGAAAACATGCCGCTCATGAAGCGGAACCACTATGGCATAGAAAAAGCCAACGACTTGGAATTAGGTGACCTGGGGGGTGATGATGAGTCGCTCGCCAGTATGTCCAGGTCTGATACAGAAGCTCTAGTAATGTCGGGCATCCCATTTCATTCCCCAGTCATGGGGAAATTCGCTTTCCCATACCCTCCAACTCACCGCCATACGGAATCTGGTCCAAAAACCGGGGTCAGTCAGAATTCAAATGGCGATGTGGAAGATAGCGAAACCGGCCTGAGCAAGCCCAGACGCGTTTTGAATAGACGCGGCCAATACAGCCTCATTCCGTCTCCCAGCACCGAAATATCTCTGCTCAACTTAGACGAAGGCCAGACTCGCCCACCAAACCCCCTTACAGGAAGCTCAAGGTCCACTAGTATCGGTGAGGAGACATTGCAATGCTATGACAATGGCATTTTACCTCTGTCAAGCTTCTCTCTCTCATCCCATTCTTCAGATTCATCTCTCCACGGTGTTGCCGCTGGACTGGCTCCTGGTTGCACTGCGCCAACCGGGTCTCAACATTGGCGCCTAACAAACTCCACCCTAATGGCTTATAACTCTATGCGCGGGCCTTTCAGGGAAGCCGGTCGAGATGTCTACTGCTGGGCGGAGCGGTGCCAGAAATTGAACCTCCTGAAGGTGGTGATGGATGAAGGCGAGGGTACATATGATGAGTGAGTTGCCACCACTACAAAATGCTCTCACAACCAGGAATCTGATTCCACTCGTTTTAAACACTTTCTTTTCTTACATTTAGAACTCAAAAGTCATATATTTCAACTAACATTGATTACATCTGTAGCATTCTGGCTGATGTCAATTCCTTGTACCACAGTGAACAGCCCTCCCCAGACGATCATCCAGGGAGGAAAGATGTATTCTGTCTTCCTCGAGCACCATATGAGCATATTCACAATCCGGCTACTTCTCAAGTCCATGATACTTCAGCCGCCGACCCCATTCCTGCACACAACCCACAAGCTGTACAATACGAAGTCCCACAAATGAGACATGAAAACTTCCACATAGACCTTGAAAATTGGGGGTATTCAGATCAGGGAGATAGACATATCGAAGACGTTTCTCTTCCCGAAGAAGGTATGCTACGTCAAATCCGATCCATAGTGGGCTTCAGGGAAATATACTAACATATCCATGTCAGATGAGTTCGTTATCTCTGATGACGAGGGACACCCAGACGACGGCCGAATTTCCCCATGCACATTCCGACTGTTTACTCAGAACTGCCGCCGACGATGCGATACGCACCAGGTCATTGACCAGGTACTCCAGGTATTCATATTCCCGGCCTGTTGGAATCAACCATTGAGTATTTCGGGGAGCTTCTGTATTCACTAGTTTGCTCGCAGAACTATCAGCCTACAAACCTACGCCTCGAGACCATTGGACCCCTCGGGATGGAATATCAAGCTCCAAGGTTTCCAGGCCAATACTACCCGCTTTCTTCCGGTTCTGGGTACGCTTGCGAAGATGAGGATGAGCAGGGAGCAGACTTGATCCAGATGGCCAAGATCGTCACCATCGAGCACTGGGTGTTTACAGGATATTGGCCGAAATTTTCGGACGAGGTGGCTTATGTTTAAAGGTCTAGACAACATATCGCGATAGGCAATCGGTAGATACCCGTTAATAGCAAAATACATATATGACCCCAAAATGATTATTACTCTAACGTTACAATGAAGCGCATACAGCCACTTTATTTCTTGGCTTTCCCCTTCGTCCCGGACCCCTTGGGTTTGGCCGCAGCTTTTGTTGTTGTTTTCTTTGCCGCCTTCTTAGCCTTGGGTTGTTTGATGTATTTATCCTTCTTCAAATCAAGCTCATCATCATCAGCTTCCGGAGCTTCGACAACCTCAGCTTCATCTTCCTCCTCAATAGCCTCCTCCAGGTCAGGGGCCTCCTTGGCCTGGACCTTCGGGGCTGTGACATTGCTTGCCTTGATGAATGGAATTGGGTGGTTCATCGAGTTATACCTGTCAAGAGTTAGTAAAGTTTAAGAAGTGCCTTAGTAGAGGTGGTGATGAGCCAACTTACGTTCTAGTAAAGGTAGCTTTGACCTTTGAATCAACAGACACATTCCCCTCGTCCATATAACCAACACCAAGTTCCTGAATGGCGTCTACGTCGTCTCGGGTGAGGTAATAACTATCCATGAGCTCGATAATGTCGGAAACAGCTTCGTTACCGTCACGCTCAAGTCGTTTGACTATTTGGTCCCAGAGCACGGGAAGGTACTCTTGTCTGACCTCATTATGATCGCCAGATGATTTAAGACGCATATGAGAATGAAGCTCTCGAGTGTAGCGTCCCAGTTTCCCTGTTTTACTGTTATTTCCAAGCCAGCTCGTGAAGTCTGAACCCAGGAGTTGGCCAGCGATAAAGCTTGCAGGTCGAACTGTGCTAAAAACAGCATGTGTTGGCATGAGGCTCCAGTGTTGTTGAGGGCCATGGATCATCCTATCCACCAGGTCTCCGTCACTGATGCTCTCAGCAGCCTTGTCAAAGAGTTCCAAAGCCTTCAGCTTTTCTTGTCGTTTATTGTAGCCTTGGCCATTCAAGGCCATTGGCTTGGTCTTGAGGTAATTTTCTTGGATCATAAGGAAGCTGAATTCGTGATCGTTGAAATACAACTCAATCTTGTCATTGAGGGTCGACTTACTGGCTGGTGCAAATAGTCCACCAGCCAACATCTTTTGGCAAATGTCCCAAGGTTTCAACACAACGTGTTTCTCCCACGCTTTGCTCATTGCCTTTCCTTTGTCAAAGTCCATACTTTTCTGGTCGAGCTTTGCTGTAGAAATCATATTGATGATCTGTCGGATATCCTTGTTGCTCCCTTCGATGAGAGCATCAACGACAGGAACTGGTAATTTCAATCCCTCTCTATGGCATATAGTCATGATGCGCGCTCTGACTTGCTCTACCGTTGGGCGGTTGAATCTTATATCCAGGGCCACATGGTCGAAAGGCTTCATCTTTGGCAGTTTGCGCTCATTGCAAATCAAGATGAGCGGGATTTCAGTTTTCTTGCAGAACTTTGCCAACGCACCAACACCACCACGATCACCTGCCGACATACCATCAACCTCATCCATGATGAGCACAATCTTTTTCTTTGTCGAGTCCACAGATTTGCCATCGCCTGCAAAGTATCCGAGGAGCGAGGTGTTGTTCATCACATCACTCACGCCGGCTTCAACTAGCTTTTTGCTTCTTGCGTCGCTCGCGTTGCTCTCTAGAACATCATAACCTTCAAGCTTAGCGGCAAGATGTGCAGCTGTCGTCTTGCCAATACCAGGCGGGCCAGAGAGTATAATGGCACGAGCTCCGAGCAGTCCATCAGCTCCCCGTCGTTGGAAATCGTATTTTTTCGCCGTCGCCCAGCCTTGCAGCCATTTTTGTATCTTTTCAACCTGCCCCTTGTTTCCGCAAATATGGCTCAACTGTGTTGGGGCGTACTTAGTGGTCAGCAGTTGGGCAACTGGAGCTGGTGGGAGAACCGCCGACTTGTCCGTGACACCTCGAGCAGCGGCAGCTTTTTTCGCTGCCTTCGCTGCCTCCACTTGCTTTGCCTTCTCTTCCGCTTCCATTTCAGCAATTTGTTTCTTGATCTTTTCTTCATCTGCCTTCTTTTTTTCTTGCGCCTTTTGAGCTCCTTTACCAGAGCCACCGAAAGCAGGCAGTTTTCGGATAAGATCAAATAGTCCATTTTCGTCGATCGTCTTGATTCCCAGTGACCTGATTTTAGACAGCTTGCTTGGGCCGGCGTCTTCGCCAAGAACAACAAAGCTTGTCTTGCTGCTGGGTTGTCCAGTGACTTTACCTCCATACCTCTTCACTAATGCCTGCGCTTCCTCTCGAGCAATTGTTTGCAATACGCCGGTGAAAACAAAAGTAAGGCCGCTCAAACATTCCTCTTCGCCATCTGGTACATCTGCCGAACCTCCCATAGGCTGAGCAGATGAGTTCCCACCACCATTTGCTTTTCTCCAGTCAAACTTAGCATTAGAATCTTTTGGCGGAGGCGTTGGTGCTCGAACTGTCGTAACGCTGTTGAGAATATCTTGAATCTCGGCATCTTCGGGTTCATCTGGCTTTTTCGTCCGCGGAGCTCGTGGCTTCGCAGGGGCCTTCCGCTTCTTTGGCGCCTCATCCTCAGATTCTTCCGTGTCGGGTTCAGGGGTTTTTCGCTTTTTCGCCGCTGGGGGCTTTGATGGCTTCTTTTCGTCCGTTGCACTACCGGCAGCCGAAGCTCGAGCTCGAGATGCCACTCGTTTCGGTTGAGGAAGAACATCGTCATCCGAATCATCCTCCGCATAATCGTCATTTTTGCGCTTGCCACGACCTTTTGTGTCAGCAGCGAAAATATCATCTGCATCTTCATCGGCGTCATCCATATAGGCGTCTTCATCATCATTGGCTGCGTGGTGAGTATAACTAATAGCCGTTCGCTTTTTCGCAGGTGAGGCGCTCTTGTCGGGGCCGGCTTGGGATTTCGAGGGTAGGTTCCTCCCTCGAGGGCTAGATCTAACCGGAACGTCTGTTTTCTTCTCCTCTTTGTTCGAGGAGGAGGTCGTCGATCGTGTGGTGGAAGAATCATTTGTCTTGGTTGAGGCAAAATAATCTTCAGTGGAAATTGATACGCCTACAGGCTTGCTATCTCTAGGAGTTTTAAGTTAGAAATCAAATGTTTTCTTTGAACGGAACGAACATACTCTGCTTTCTTCTTTGTGGAAGCTTTCGGCTCTGGTCGCTTCTGTCTGCCCATAGTGTTAGCATTATCTCGAAGCGATGAACAATGTCGAACGCACTCGGCCTCCTCATCATCACTCTCGTCAATAACTTTTCGGTTTTCTGAACTATGTGAGCAATTGAACAAGAAATTCGGGGTGTGCATTTCTGACTTGAACGTTTGGTCTCTGCCGGCTTCGGCGTAGGTTTTGGGGCAGCACCGCCCTTAGGACCAAAGAAAGATCGAATATCAGGCATTATGAACGGGTGATTGAGAAGTATAAAGCCAAAGTGGTATTAACAGAGCCCACGGCGTTGCATCTTTCAAGAGGAACCAAATTCACAAACCGAGCTTGGCGCGTGGCTGCGTATTAAAGGAATTATGGTCGAGGTGAAGGCAGGCAGCAGCCAGTGAGTGACGTTAAAGACTTGGTTGATTAGCAGGGTGGTGAGACGCGAAGATGACGCGAGATGCGTGACCTGCTTAAGAGGTCAGGTGTACCTTGGTACTTGCCAGTTTGAAGGCAGCAGTCGCAGCACTGAGAGAGGTGGGTAACTTCCCTCCCAGGCAACTGCAGGCCTGGCCAATCAGGCCTCGACCTGCGCCCCACAGCAACACACCTGGAGAAGAATTTCCAATTGCCAGACTGAGGTCAAGCTATCGGCACAGAAGGTGCTCAATCGACAATTGGCGAACGATGAAGCCCGCCAACATGTCAAAACTACTCGGGTCTTTCCAGGCATTGAGCCTTCGAACCTCGGCGCCTTTGCGCCTACTTCGGGCCCCAGCCCAGGGACAGACGCAGCGACTCCAAAATGCCAGGGCATTCTCGACCACGACTCCAGCCCTCGGCAGTTGGCTTGAGCCAAATATCGACAGGAAGAAGAAGATGGCCAAGGGTCGCCCCCGAGTTCCCACCGGAGGCTCGGTCAAGGGCACAACAGTGATCTGGGGCGATTTCGGAATACGCATGGTTGATCATGATCGCAGAATCAGCGCAAAACACCTAAAGATGGCTGAAGACACAATCAAGACCCGACTACGTGGAGAGAGATTTCGCCTATATAAGCGCAAGTGCTGCAACGTTGGCGTCTACGCCAGCGGCAACGATGTAAGGATCGGGATAAGTTAAGCTGTGAAATACTGAGGCTAACTTGCTTCTCAAACCAGATGCGTATGGGTAAGGGTAAAGGTTCGTTTGATCACTGGGCAACCAGAATGGCCGTGAGCCAGGTTCTGTTCGAGCTCAGGGGCAAAGTCCACGAGCAAGTAGTTCGAGATGCTTTCCGCCTGGCTGGAAACAAGCTGCCAGGTTAGTAAAGTCACCCAAGTCCAATATACAGTATCGCTAACCGTCCTTTGTCAGGCCAATGGGAATTCGTCAAGAAGGGAGATCCCCCAGTTGTCGGTATCACGAAGTTGGATGGTGTGACTCTTGAAGAGTTGAAACGCCCGAGAAGGGTGGTACCAACTGAGTTGGCTGGAACTCCCGCTGAGCCGGAGGTTACAGCAAACTCTTCGAAGACGCCCTAAGCATCGTCTTGCATGAGGATTTTCAAACTTGATGTATAAAATTCTTGGGCACATAATCATGTATTCAATGGGTTCGACTTGACCCCAGTGTAACCACTATTACGAAAGAAAGCATCGTCATGTAAATATTAAGACAGATCTCACAAAAAGCTGTTTACACTGTACACCGTTTTCTAAAGTATGCCAGAGCCTTTCAACAATTTTCCAATCCCAACATGAAATTGGCTACTTGCTTGTAATATGGCTGTCCAAAATGCTATGACGGTCGCTGATGTACATTGTACCTTCAGGCGGCTCCATGTGGTCCGTGCACCCGCAGAAAGCTACATGCCCACCTGCCACTTAACGCGATCGACGCGTCTTCCAGAATGCATATCTTTTTGATTTTGGCCCATCAGCTTGATTGAGTTCAAGCATCACCAGAAAACGACAAGCAATCAACAATCATGGCTCTCATCGTGGATAAGCATCGACCACGGTCATTGGATTCATTGACCTATCACCATGAATTATCAGAACGCCTCAGATCTCTTGTACGTTCTTGCACTTCTAATCAAGTAGCACAGTCTGCTAACCAACCGGTTACTAGGCGCAAAGCAGCGATTTCCCACATCTCCTTGTTTACGGCCCGTCTGGGGCAGGGAAGAAGACAAGAATAGTAGCGACTCTAAAGGAGCTGTACGGACCCGGTGTAGAGAAGATCAAGATCGACGCCCGCGTTTTCCAGACATCCAGCAACCGCAAACTCGAGTTCAACATTGTCTCATCCATCTACCACATGGAGATAACGCCTTCGGACGTGGGGAATTATGACAGAGTTGTTGTGCAGGATCTATTGAAGGAGGTCGCCCAGACCCAACAAGTCGACCAGTCGGCGAAGCAACGGTTCAAGGTCGTCGTCATCAATGAAGCCGATCATCTCACGCGCGACGCCCAAGCAGCCCTACGTCGCACGATGGAGAAATATTCGCCCAATCTACGATTGATTCTGCTAGCAAACTCGACTGCGAATATCATCGCCCCTATTCGGTCCAGAACGCTGCTAGTAAGAGTAGCAGCGCCGACACATGAACAAATTTGCGATGTTCTCGCTCATTCTGCTAAGAAGCAAAACTGGCCAGTTGCAAAGGGACTTCATCAGCGGATAGCTATTGAAAGCGGTCGCAATCTGCGAAGGGCACTTCTCATGTACGAAGCCGTCCATGCCCAGAAGTAAGTGAAGTTTTTCGAAATAAGACTCGATAGCTGCGAAGTTGCATTCAAGCTAATCAAATATCCTCTTTCTGTGTCCATAGTGAAAAGGTTTCAGACAACACCCCAATCCCACCGGCCGACTGGGAAGCTCTCATCGGCCAAATTGCCAAGGAGATTATCGAAGAGCACACTCCTAACCGTATACTTCAAGTCCGCGCCAAGCTATATGATCTGTTAACACACTGCATTCCACCAACGACGATCCTGAAAACTCTCACCTTCAAATTGCTGGCCCTCGTGGATGATGGCCTCAAGGGTGATGTGATTTACTGGTCAGCTTTCTTTGAGCATCGGGTCAAGACGGGCACGAAGGTCATCTTTCATCTCGAGGCGTTTGTTGCCAAGTTCATGAGAATCTTGGAAATGTACCTAATGAGTGTAGATCTATAACCTATTGCAAATGGGGAAGTTATGGTGTACGGCGCACGGTCTAGGATTTTTTTGTTCTATCTGGTACTTGACTTTTTACATGTATTTTCTCCAAATTGAAAAGCACTTCTCCTAGCTAGGTGTCAAGTTCTCAGTTGACAACTGACCAAAATGGAACAGCTTCAAGCTCATGATTTCTCTCATTTGCTACTAAGCGATGTGCATTGGCCTTGGGGCGGGGTAGACTATTCAGGTACCTACATTGAGGCACCTACTTATTCCAACGACCTGAGCACGAAAGCGTCTCTGGTGCCAGCCTTTCGCCCTCCATGCCCGCCCAAAGCGCCGCACTCTGGTGGATGCTCGCTTCGTCTGCTCTCTTGGCGGCGGCAAATTGCGCCCTTTGGTTGGCAGTCCGCCTGACTGCCGACTAGAAAAGCTCAGCTGTTTCGGGGAATGTGGGCGGATTTCAGATTCTGCCGTTGGTCAGCCGAGTTTCCCTAGTTGGATGTCACTGAGCCTCAAAATATACCACGCTACAAGGTTCAGAATATGCAGTTGGCTCGGCGTTGCAGAATCCTCCCCAATGCACACTCTTGGCCGCCCACATGACTTCCTCCAGCCATCAAACATTTCAAACTGTAGCCCAATGATTGCATGAAATGACCCGTAAAAATGAACAGCGTTGGCGCTTAACAGTCACCTTTCGCCCATTCGGGGAAGTACCTTGGTTAAGCGGCGAATCACGATAAACCCAACCAACAGCACCACCAAGAGTCATCGTACAGAGTAGACATACAAACAGCCATCCCCCAGTTTTCAGTCCTAATTTCAAATACCATTCAACGCACAAGTAAGCGCAACGTTCCTATGGTTCCATATCTCCCAGCATGGCACACCAACGTCAAGAGACGGAGCTTCCACTCTTATACAACGGAGGACATCAAGACCGACAGGAGCCAAGGAGATTGACCAACTCTGAGCGCTTTCCTGTCCGAACTACTCAAAACTTCGCCAACGGTGATATGAACCGTTCCAGGACAACCTCTTGGTCTGTTGACCCCGATCAAGAAGGCAGTGTGCTCGATGGCTATGCCACTGAGACATCTTCTTCGACACAAACCATGGTCATCCCCAATACGAGGCCGAATGATGCCAGTAGCGACGCTCAGTCGAAACTTTTGCGTCCCAAGGAGACCCCCATACACATGGAGGGAGATGGGAGCGACAAATGGCATCCGTTTTGGTTGCGTCCGTCCGTACTCGGGATATTTTCTGTCTTCTTCCTGTGCTGTGCCGTGGCCCTTCCGGTAATATTGGTGTTATCAAACAGGAACAATGGACTTTTAGAAGCCCGGAGGGATCTTGAACAATTATGGAGATTCGGCCCAACTGCCGGTACATATACTCTCGTCTGCTCATTGTTACCATCGAGTCAGGAAGACTAACATTCTTTGATTAGTATTCACTCTCGTCACAGTCTTCTGGAGCAGAGTCGAGTTGCAGACTCTGAGATACTTCCCCTGGGTGCAGTCTCGACATTCGCAAGACTTTTATGCTTTGGACTATACATCCAAGATATCGCCAATCATCTTGGTCCAGTCTCTGCGTAATAAACATTTCATGGTGTTTATTATCACGCTCACCACAATCCTGCTCAAAGTCCAGATTGTTCTTATGCCTAATTTGTTCTACCTGAAGACTGTTTGGGTCTCCAGGCCTATTGACATACAAATCTGGGATTCTTTCGAGACGGGTGATAAAGATGGGTTCAACTATCTGGCTGATGGCTATTACAATGCCCGGGCGATCAGGGACTTCAATACAGGGATTCCCTTCGGGGTTGGGAATAACTCACTATATCAAACTTTTACAGATGCAACAAGGGCCAACAAAGACGCTCGTGGCACTATTGATTCGCCTATCACCGCTCGAGTGGATGGGTTATTCTTCGATGTCGAATGCCGAGAATTGGAGAGTTGTACCTCAACTGTCTTTCACGGACCCCGCTTTAACCGGTCAACCGAGGCAAATGAGACATCGGTACGCCTTGATCTCAAATTTGAAGATTGTTCCCAACCAATCCAGGTAAAGGTATTGGGGGTCACTAACTCCTCCGGTTTACCATGGCCGGAACAAAACTTCTGGAAAACGTTCGGAACCCCGAACAATTGCTCCGCGCTCCCCCACCAGTTCCGGCAATTCGTATATGTGGCAGCAAAATGGACACCCTCGCCAGAAAATAGGTCCATCCCTATCCAAAACGCCTGTGCCGCCGTTCTTTGTTCGCACACGGCTTGGGTATCGAAAGTGGATATTTTGGATGATGGGAATAAACCTAGCATGGCAATACCACAAGATCAAACGAAGAATCCCATAAAAACGAGCATATATCAACTCCTCTGGAAATCGATTCCCGAATTACTTGGAGGTAACAGATGGTATTTCCCCTTACTACCAGACGGTGGGATTTCAACAATATTCGGGAAAGTAAACGGTGACCTCATGGTGAATACATTCTTACGCGAATCCCTCGATATAAGCGTCAAGTACATCAACGGGACTCCTGATTCGATATATGATACAAAGCTTCTGCACGGGTCTGTGTTGAACGTGACACAAACCTTAGGTTCTATTGTTGCGCACCACCAGCTTCGAAATAAAGAAGAAATCCGGACAATAGGGTCAAGGCCTTTCGAAACTGCTAGGCTCCAGCTCAATCAGCCAGTCTGTATCTGCTTAGTCGTATTCTCCACGCTCTTGGCAATTATTTCTCTATGGGCTATGCTCAAATACAGAGGAATGTTTGAAGACTGGGATAAAGATCCAGCCACAATTCTTGGTTTAATGGATTTTTTTCATGGCAAAGGGCTTGATTCTGTTCCCTCTTTATGGCAAAAGAGAGGAGCCAGATCCAGGTTATGGAGACAGGTCCAGGACTCTCCTCTGCCCCTTCCAACCTGGCTAAGGCTGATCTTTACGTTATATGTTTTAGGGCTAATTATTAGTCTTATTATTATACTTAAGGTGTCGAAAATATCTGATGGAGTAGTGACTCTTGGAGAAGGAACTCCATCTCTTTGGTGGACTGTGGCTCCTACCTTGGCTTTCTTCCTAGTCACACTTTACACTACTTCATCAGATACAGCGATCCGTGACCTTGCTACCTACTCCACTCTTAGTACACGCTCCTGTACTATAAGAGAGATAGATGTTTCATTGTTGGACATGCTTGGATTGAGAGCTTTATATTACTCGCTAAGGTGGAAAATATATTCAGTTACTCTTTCGCAAGTGTTGGCCATGGCCTGCGCCTTCTTGGTGTCATTTTCATCTCTCCTTTTTACTTCTCAAAGTATATCCGGCAACTCCGCTATCAACTTCAAGCAACAAAGTTGGTTTGGTTCTCGACCTCAAATCCAAGAGACCGAAGCAGGAAAGCTGAACGAAACTCTGATATCAAGGTACGCTGTGGGAGGATTATTTGCTGCGGAGAGAATCACCAACTTCACCTGGCCTGAATTCACATATCGCGATCTCATCTTTCCCCGTCTAGAGGTCGACGCCCCCAACCGGGATTGGAATTCGAATGTGACCTTTGAACTTGAAGCGCCGGCTATCAAGTTGACGTCGGAGTGTACGCCGCTTCCTAAAGACGTGGTGACATTCAAGCCCTTCTATAAAGTTCCTGGCATGATGACGTTGGCCGGAGATGTGATTTACGCTTGCCCCAACGGTACCACTTTCAACGTCTCATCCGACCCTTCCTCTGACTACTACGAAAATTACTACATAATGGGGGAGTTTCCAGTTCCACCCGCTTTATGTCCAACCGATCGCTGGATGATAAAAACATTCTATTGGGGTAAGAGTGCGCAAAAACCGAACTTCGACCATCTTGCCGTTTGGAGATGTAACTACACTTGGTCTGAGATACCAACGAAACTGCATATGCGTTGGAGCACGAACGGTCTGCAGATAGATCATCAGAACCCTCCCAAGCCAGACTACTCTAAAGCGAAACCATTATATCCACCATTGCCTGCCCCAGAGTTTCCATGGTGGGATCAATCTATCTGGCCAGATGTGTCAGTAGATGAACCAGGACGTCCCTACAGGGGAGTCAATGTTCGACTACGTCATCTATTTAACATTGGCGGTGGTCCTTTGAACGAGACAGATCTCGGTGATCCAAACATGGAACAAACAATATTGGGCAATATCCAGTCTAGCTATAGCTTAGCTGCTGGCCAGTTAGCAAACGCTCTGAACCGACTCGATCTCGAGGAAAAATCAACAATGGACCCTGAGCATCCTGGAGAACTGCCCCTTCTTAGTGGGATCGTAATAGACAACAGGCGACTCCGTCTCATCCAAAGTCCGCAAATGACATATTTTGTACTCAGCATTCTAGCACTTGCGTTTTTCATTAATACTTGGGCTTTAGTCTCAACTGGATTAAGGCGCTGGGCTAACTATAAAGGGAGATGGTCGCTGGATTTGGAGATGAGAGACTTGGCACCGCCAGCTTTTAACAGCATAGCCATATCGGATGCCCTACTTTATCCTTCGAACTATCAGAAATACATGGGCTCGGTGGAAAAAAGTCATATGGGGTTGGAAGATCTACGCTTCCGCCTGGGGTGGTTCATGAGAAAGGGGGCACAGGAGAGGGAGCTGACAATTGGCGTAATGGATGATCCCGAGTTTCAGTTCTTGGGAGAGAAACAATCGAATCGATGAATTACTCATCGATACCGATAGCTCTTTCTTATCGGTACATTATGTAAATATTTATTAGCAAAACATAGAGTATAAATACCATCACCTGGAACAGCCGCATTGAAGCCCCTTCGTTTGGGACACTACGAAATGGTCGGCCAACCGGCTCGAAGCTGGTCCAAGATTGATTGAGCATGGCTATGATCATCTGATCCCTACCCTTATCCCTTCTTTGAAATTTCCCGGTACCCATCTTTCAGGCCAATTAATGACCTCGTTTTCATGTTATATCAAGTCTCGTCCTAGTTGATCATCCAAAGGCGATATTAGGCAATCAAGTGGCTTATTATGCTTGTAATGAGAAGAAAGAAAAACAATCCTTTTCTCATGGAGCAGAAACCTTTCAAATGGCAGGGATAACTGTCGTTTATTAAAAACGTATAAACAAATTCAACAAGTTCAAATTTAGAAAATTAAATTAAAGCAAAGGCTCTTAATGGTAGAGGTAGGCAATGACATTTGGAGACCTACGATATCGCACCGAAGAAGGCGCCAAAGGTCTTACTCTCGGCTTGGCGGCGCCACCATAAACGCATGTACAATGGCAAAGAAATTAATTTTCGGCCCCTAGATCAGGAACCCGAGTAATTAGGTTTGCGGAGAAAGGCCTAGTTTCAAAGGGCGGCAAGGAGACCTGGGTGCTTTGGAGACTACGAAGGACGAATTGTGCTGTGATTTCTAATATTGTGCGATGTAGTATTCTGTGAATTTCAATGAAATATGTTTTCACGTTGAGCTTCTGTGGCCATGACTCCGGTTCCGATGAATCAAAGAAACGGTTGTCTTGAGGTTAGGCTAAGATGAGTGATACAGCTCATGCGTCGGAGGCCACCAGGCGGAGCAACGGATGAGTTGACAGGACCCCCACAGCGCACAGCGGCCAACCGAGGAAGGGATGATTCATCGCTGATAAGCTACCGAGCGTGGGAGGTAGCACTGCGCTCCAGTCCGTTTAGTCCCAACCCCGGACCAGAGGTGGTGACGGGGACCTGGGGTAACGGAGTGACAAGTTGCATTCGGGAACAACCGTAGACATCATTGATGTTTGCCACCCATCTGAGCGAAGCAGAAAATATTAAGGCGAAAGAACCCGAATTCCTGCCCAAATGGAAAGCTGGCCGCATCTCCTACATACGTACTCTTATATACAGCTACAATGGGATCGTTGCTGGTGTATCCAACGTCTAGTAGCTGCGTGTGTAGGGTATCTTCATGAACCATCAGACCGGAGTGATACAGGACACCTGTCGCCGCGCTGTGGGGATTTCGCTGGCCAATGGCATTTTGGGGAGGGCCAATGGGGTTGAATATTCCCCAAATTATGCTCGGTGACAATGGCGATATGCACAATGCTATCCATCGTTGTTGCAACAGGAGATGCTGCGTCTGCGTCTTCAGTGGCTCGAGGTGCACCTGAACCCTGGCAAGAAACGGGGCAGATTGCGGGGGAAGCGTGGATACGCAGACTGCCGGGACACTCGGCGGCGTCGGGGTTGGGGAGGACCTGGTTTTCTTTTATTACCCTCTTTAAATAGCAGTTCGTCCTACCAGTGAACGTAGTTCAAGTGGGAGTTTTCCACATCTGCCGACTGACCTGGCACTCTGGATGACCAGTCATACGAAGCACCTGTGAATCATCCCCGGGTCCTAGACCGATTGTCCCGTGTTGGGCTGGACGGATCTCCAGTTAGATCGCGGCCAATTTGCAGGAGTTGGGGTCTTGAAAGGCGAAGGGTCCAACAGAATGGGGGCTTTTGGTGCAATGTGGAACCGATTATCCCTGTAGGTGGTCCCCTTGCTGCTCTCGTCATCCTTGTCGTGGGACGATGATTCAGTTTGGAAATTTCCTGTACGTGCAGTCCGCCATGGAGAAACACGGCGAGTCTCCCCAGGTGCCAACAAGCAATCCTGGACACAGCAGGCCGTGAGCCAATGGAAGTCCCGGAGCTAAGCATTTATTGGACTGGGATGCGAAGGTGGTCATTCGTGATCCTTCCCTCTGCTCCCTTCCCACATGGAAACCCCAACAATCGCAAGGTTGTGTTCGGACTATTGTCAAGATCCTGTGCGGATTCACGTCCGTTCCCATGGGTGGGCAGTCCAGACAGGAAGGCATCGACCTCTACAAGATCCCCCCCCAAAACTCATATGCCAGAGGACAAAGGTAGCAGAGGCGCATTGTGTTTTCTAAGGGTGATAAATATCTTCGCAGTACGTAATAAGCTACAATAAACGCTCCATAAAACGGGGACCGATTTCGCAGAAGACTCTTTTATAAATTAGACGTGCCAGGCCTGCCTCCATGCATGCGCCATGGCTCTCATTGGGTAGAGGCATGTAGTATCAGATTTGTTGAGCCCCGAAGGCCTCCGTGATGCAGGCCGGTGGCAGACATCTAACTGGATGTTTACCTATCCAGATTACCCCCAGCTACTGCGTGCTTGCCTGGGGGAGCAAGCCTGGCCGGACTGAAGGGACAGCCGAGGGAACCAATGCTGGGCCAGCAATTGAGCATCATGACCTGCCCCAAGGCGGGAGGATCAGAGGGTTTGGGTTAGCCCGGAACGTAATGCCGCGTGTGATCATCATGGCTCTACGTAGGTAGTATCTCAGTCAAAAGATGTCAGCGCATAAGGTTGTCAATCCAGGCTGTCGCTCGGCCGACAGGAGGGCGGCCGGGCTGGCACCCGAGTCTCAGAATAGGCTGTCACGCAGGCTAGGGCGTGGTGGGCGATGGGATGTGGTAAGGGGGTTCTTGAGAGCCGATGGTGTTGCCGATGGCAGCGCGACAGGACCAAGTTGCTGCTCGGGGCAAAGGAGCCAATGGTGGGACTGGCTTCAGCGAGGCACCGTCGCTGCGGCTGCCCAGAGTCCACCGGAGCTCCCTACCAAAAGCAGGCACAGCAGTTTTATCTGGAGGCTGTAGTGAGCTCGCCCCGCCATCTTTCCCAGTACGGCGGGCACCTGCGTGCAGCGTCCAATGGGTGCTGGCGAGGTGGAATGTTGGGGATAGCCGGGATGGTGTCCACCAACGCCTAGAGGCTACCTACTGAGTAGCCGACCACACCCACTCCCACGCCACGTTCCCACGCCTGGACCTGCGCTGGCAGAGGCACGAGTCGCGATACCGGCCGGCCGTCTGAAATGGCTGCTTCACCAGGGATGGACAACTCCCGTTATCCATGGATCCTTTCTGCCTACCTAGGTACCCATTACTCTACACCATTAATCATACGCCTCCGCACCGTGAGAGAGCTCCTTCTCCTGTACCCCGGCCCGTCGCAATTTCACCATAAAAGTATCGCGTGCCCCCTCGCCTTTCTGCGCCCCTCCACTAGTCTCGCCCGTCAATTTCTCCTCCTCCTCCTCACCTCTCCCACCTGCTCTCTCCTGTCCCTTTCAACTCGAGGGCTCTTCTTGCATCATCTCCGTCCTTTGCTCAGTGACCAGCAAGTTCCTGTGACATTTATGCGACTTTGGCCCCTGTACTGGAGAACCTAGAACGTACCCCGCATCGACCCCTCCAGCGCTCTCCAGAATCGAAGTACTGGTAGCAGCATCGCGAGATCTCCCCCACGATACCACCTTGACCGTCTACTACCTGATTCCTCGGACCGAAATAGAGTGTTATTAGCCGCTCGCCGGGAATATCACAACGCGATACGACAGAGATTTATCGAGAACCCTAGCCCAGCCGATTTCAATTGCACATAGTCACAATGGCTGAAGCCGTTGCTGATCACCCGGCCAAGGTCGTGTCCGAGGCCCATGGCGTCGACACTTTCCGTAAGAACCAATTCCCCATCGCCAAATCGGCAACCAAGATTGCGCATACTAACCTTTTTGTAGACCCTCCCCAGAAGATGTTTGAGAGTATGCTTTTGGCTCCTCCCCTCCAGAATTGGCTTGAAGTTGAACTGTTTTTGTTGGCTAACCGACGCTTTCACTCTATCAGAGCATCCCAGCAAGCCCCACATTTCAAGTAAGTAGGAAGACATCCGCTTTACCGACGCTGTGATTGGTCAATGTCCCACGTTCCTCGAGAGATGTCCGGCTGCCGGGCTCTTGAGCGCACTTCTCTCGGTCGCACTTGTTCACCGTGCTAACAAGTCTCCGTCGCTAGATTTAGAAGAGTACCAACAACTGTACAAGGAGTCCATCACAAAGCCCCACCAGTTCTGGGGCCGCAAAGCTCGCGAGCTTCTCAGCTGGTCCCGCGACTTCCAGACCGTCCACAGCGGCTCGTTCGAACACGGAGACAACGCTTGGTTCGTCGAGGGTCAGCTGAATGCTTCCTACAACTGCGTCGACAGACACGCCCACGCAGACCCTAACCGAGTCGCCATCATCTACGAAGCCGATGACCCCAGCGATGGCCGCAACGTCACATATGGCGAGCTCCTGCGGGAAGTCTCCAGGACCGCCTGGGTCCTCAAGCAGATGGGTGTCCGAAAGGGCGATACTGTTGCCATCTACCTGCCCATGATTCCCGAGGCCATCATTGCCATCCTCGCTTGCTCCCGTATCGGTGCTATCCACTCAGTTATTTTCGCCGGTTTCTCATCCGACTCCCTGCGCGACCGTGTGACCGATGCTGGGTCCAAGGTTGTTATCACCACGGATGAGGGCAAGCGTGGTGGTAAGTTGATTGGAACCAAGAAGATCGTCGACGATGCCTTGAAGCAGTGCCCCGATGTATCCCACGTTCTGGTGTACAAGCGCACTGGCTCTGAGATCCCCTGGACCGAGGGCCGTGACTACTGGTGGCACGAGGAGATTGAGAAGTGGCCTGCCTATATCTCCCCCGAGCCGGTGAACTCTGAGGACCCCCTTTTCCTTCTCTACACATCCGGGTCGACCGGCAAGCCCAAGGGTGTTTTGCACTCTACCGGTGGATACCTGCTTGGATGTGCTATGACTGGAAAGTACGTCTTCGATATCCACCCTGGCGATCGCTACTTCTGTGGTGGTGATGTTGGCTGGATTACCGGCCACTCTTATGTCGTGTACGCCCCTCTTCTTTTGGGTGTTACTACAGTCGTTTTCGAAGGCACCCCCGCCTATCCCAACTTCTCGAGATACTGGGACATCATTGAGAAGCACAAAGTCACACAGTTCTACGTCGCCCCCACCGCCCTGAGACTGCTCAAGCGCGCTGGTGATGAGCACGTCAAGGCACAGATGAAGGACCTCCGTGTTCTTGGCTCCGTCGGCGAGCCCATTGCAGCTGAGATCTGGAAGTGGTACTTCGAGGTTGTCGGTCACGAGGAGGCTCACGTTGTTGATGTAAGTTCAAGAAGATCTGTGTCTACCCTGGTTGTTCCAGTGCTAACTTCAATTGAAAGACCTACTGGCAAACAGAGACCGGATCTAACGTCATCTGCCCTCTGGGTGGTGTTACACCTACCAAGCCTGGTAGCGCTTCTCTGCCTTTCTTTGGCATTGAGCCCGCAATCATCGACCCTGTCTCCGGAGAGGAGATCCACGGCAACGACGTTGAGGGCGTTCTCGCATTCAAGCAGCCATGGCCCAGCATGGCCCGCACGGTGTATGGTGCCCACAAGCGATACATGGATACCTACCTGAATGTGTACAAGGGCTACTACGTGAGTTATATATCCCCCTTTGGTGGGTAACTGGGTACCTTGACTAATGCATATCTTTTAGTTCACCGGTGACGGCGCTGGCAGGGATCACGAAGGCTTTTACTGGATCCGCGGACGTGTTGACGATGTTGTCAACGTCAGTGGTCACCGTCTGTCCACCGCTGAGATTGAGGCTGCTCTGATTGAGCATCACTCTGTCGCCGAGGCTGCTGTGGTTGGTGTTGCTGATGAGCTCACCGGCCAGGCTGTCAACGCCTTTGTCGCTGTCAAGGCAGGACAGGAGGCCAACGATGCGCTGCGAAAGGAGCTCATCATGCAGGTCCGCCGAAGCATTGGTCCCTTTGCGGCCCCCAAGGCCGTTTACATCGTGCCCGACATGCCCAAGACTCGCAGTGGCAAGATTATGCGTCGTGTTCTGAGGAAGATCCTCGCCGGTGAGGAGGACCAATTGGGAGATATCACAACGGTATGTTTGCCTGTTTCACTCATTCTCCTACGACTGCGCATTTGGCTAACTGAAATATCTACACAGCTGTCTGATCCTACGATCGTGGAACGCATCATTGCTAGCGTTCACGCTGCGAAAAAGAACTAAGGCGCAGGCCACAATAAGAAAAAAAAGAAAGGAAAAACAAAGAAAAAAAGACCATAATTACCAATATGCCCAAAGCTTTCTCATTGAATAATGATGGCCATATAACGATTGCCCCAGCGATTGTTTGATAGTTTACTCTTGTATATATTCCCAATAGTGATGGCGAAATGAGGAGCTTGGCTATATAGTTTGGATATTTAACCACCACCTAGATTATTCTCAATATTAGGCGTTTGTAAATATGTCCTGCACTGCTCATATTTTGGTATCGTTCGTCTTTCGCTGCATGACCCGCATCATGATGCAGGGTTCAAATGCCTTCTACGGGATTTAAGTAAGCTTGTATGGGAACTACTCAGCATTATCCCATCCGGTAGCAAACATCAGACTGAATACATCATACTGGGAAACACAAACATGGATCAATTGCCCGTGATCTTATTTGCATCATCTGAAACCGTTCCCGGCGCTTGCGCTAATCCTGGTTGTTGATTCAAAGGGTTTGACCATGACACATTTGAGGACCCCTGGCAGGTTTGAACACGATGGGATGCGAGACAGATAATAATCTGCACCTGCTACGTAAATCTCTTGGGCGGCAGGGGTCCGCGTACGTACAAGGCAAGCATCTGGGCGATCCGAAAATTACTCACCAGCGCGGCCAAGAGACAGACGGAAGGACGAGGATCAGCTCATTCTCAGTACTTTGGAGCTGAAGAATGCCCAGGTTGCACTTGACGCAGGTCCTTTCGTATCGCGGGGGGGGGATTTCCCGCATCCCTTTGTGACACTCGCATTGAACGACGGCGGCTCAATGCTGTTTCAACCATGGGT
Organism: Clonostachys solani; assembly: GCA_902141235.2. Lineage (NCBI taxonomy): Eukaryota > Fungi > Ascomycota > Sordariomycetes > Hypocreales > Bionectriaceae > Clonostachys > Clonostachys solani. Next base: position 818,977 of record CABFOC020000097.1, read on the forward strand.
GATGCTTGGCTGGGTCCAATAGCTGGGTGGGAGCCGGCATCGTGATTATTACTGGGACCAATCCAGCCAAGAGCCAGCTAGCCATGGCCGGGAGACCAACAGCGGCTTGGCTTGCAGCGCCGAGAACAAGCAATTTGCCGGATTATTGGGGGGCTGTGAGCGTGGGTGCGTGCACGGCATCTGTGGCTTCCACGGTGTCCCAGGCAAGCGGGTGCGGCGGTTTGTAAGCGTGTGTTTTCAGATCAGCTTTCCTGGCGGGAACCGAGCAAGATGCACCGAGAACTCATCTTTTGCCATGGTTCGTGGTGCAGGGATGGCGGGTGATTCTGACTGTTCACGTGTTGGGGGTGCTAAGAATAGTGGTGCAAGGAACCAGCATGCAGTTTGGTGGCCCGTGGGAGGGTCAGCCAACAGCACAGCACCCGACAACACTGGCCTGCAACCGCCCTGCTAAGAATAGGATGGCCGTGGCACTGCCGTCCCTGGGTGATCGCTACCTATGAGCCTAAAACTGGTCCTCTCAGTGGCCTACGGGACGTCCCCGCTGCCCGTCAAGGGACCTAGAACTTGCTGCTGGTGGGGGGATTGAGAGTTTGCACCATCCACATTTTATTTTTGCCCAGCCTTGATTATCTGATGCGCTGACGAGTCCTGTGTCCACATTCGCTACGCCTCCGGATTTTGGCTCAGCGCTGCCCCGTTCTGATCGTCTCTCGCTCGTTTGGTTGGTGTCAGCCGGTCAGCCCTGCCCATACGCCAGTGGTGTCTATCCTGTTTTCTTCCCGTCTAGCTCGCTCATTCACTCTCTACTCCCGCCTACCTAATATCTTAGGACGACCGACCACACCGACCATTCATCGTGAGCGAGCCACACCCACTGCGTTCCCTCTCAACCGCCGCACCCTCCTCACCGGTCTCTGTCGGTTCGGTCCCATCACCAGAAGCCTCAACCACTCGTTTGCTGGCTGGCTACCTGATTTAAGATTTATATATATATATTGCCCGGCCTATAGTCCCCCCCGGGCGTGTTTATTTCGCCCCGTTCCCAGTGGAGGTCTTCTGTTGCATGGCTTGGAGTTGTTAGCGTCATTCTCTTGATAGTCCCGTTTTTGGGTTCGCTCCCCGTTACTTTCGACGATGATTGCCCTGCGGCCCATTGCCGTTGCTATCGCGGGTGCCGCGTTAGTGTTCCAAACGGCTCTAGGTAGGTTTCCGTCGCTCACGAGAGGGAAACATTCTGGTTCAACGACTGACCGGCCGCTGCCTCCGCTTACCAGGCCACTCCCTTCAGCGTAATCCCGTCAGCTATGTCTCGCTCGTAGACGAGCCCGTCATCGACACTCCGTCGCACAAGGTCCACTCCCGATCGAGCTTCGACCTGACATTTACTCTTCACAACGGCGACCAGCCGATCCGGTTTGTCCTGGAGCCGAACTACGACCTCCTCCACGATGAGTTCGCCATCACATATGTCGGAAGCGACGGCGAGACCCGGACGACAGAGCCCATCCCCGCCGAGTCCCATCGCATATACAAGGGGCGTGCGTTTGTACATCGCCATGGACGTTCGGGCTGGTCGCATGCTGGATGGGCGCGTATCACGGTCCGCCAGGATGGGCTGAAGCCTGTTTTCGAGGGCGCTTTCCGAATCGATGGTGATAGCCACCACATCCACACGGTTTCGAACTATCGCAAGGTGAAGCACCAGGACGATCCGGAAGTCACTGTTTCTGAGGATAGCGGGGATAGGATGGTGGTATTCCGAGACTCTGATATTATTCCTGATTCCGATATGGAGCTCAAGAAGCGCGGATTGGTGACGGAGTCCAACTGCGGTGCTGATACATTGGAATTCAACAGCCAGTATGATGCCAACCTGCGAAAGAGATCTCTGGCATCCATCAGCGCCGCATCCCTCTTTGGCCGTCAGACAGTCGATACTGGTGATGACGCTGGTGCCAACTACTACTCAACTATTGGATCAACCAAGGGCTGCCCTACAACGAGGAAGGTTGCCCTGGTCGGAATCGCGACTGATTGCAACTACTGGTCGGCATTTGACAAGGACAAGGATAAGGTGCAGGAGCATGTTATCAGCATGGTCAACACCGCATCTCAGCTTTATGAAGACACCTTCAACATTTCTCTAGGTATCAAGAACTTGACCATGATCGATCAGGAGTGCGCTTCGACTGCCTCCGACCAGTCCCCCTGGAATTTGGGCTGCAGCGACGGCGACCTCAGCAAGCGATTGAACCTCTTCTCTGATTGGCGCGGCCGATATGCGGACAAGAATGCTTACTGGACGCTTCTCACCACTTGCGCCACCCAGTCAGCTGTTGGCCTTGCCTGGAGAGGCCAGCTTTGCCGTGAAGGCTCGTCCCAGGCCAAGGGAAGCTCTGGAAGCAACGAAACCATCGCTGCGACCAACGTTGTGGTGAAGACATCCGCGGAATGGCAAGTGTTTGCACACGAAACTGGTCATACGTTCGGTGCTGTTCATGACTGCGCTAGCTCGACTTGCCCTGTCAGCACTACCACACAATCTTGCTGTCCATTCAGCTCGAGCACCTGTGACGCCGGCGGCAAGTATATCATGAACCCGTCCACGGAGTCTGGTATCACCAACTTCTCTCCTTGCAGTATTGGTAACATTTGCTCTGGGCTTCTGGGTACCGTTGACGATGAGTGTCTGTCGGACAATAAAGACATTGGTACTTTTACGGGCAGCCAGTGTGGAAACGGAATTGTCGAGACTGGTGAGGACTGCGACTGCGGTGGCGAGAAGGGATGCACAAACAACTCGTGCTGTGATGCGACCACGTGCAAGTATAAGACCAATGCCGTTTGCGACCCAGACAACGAGAGATGCTGCACATCCTCGTGCCAGTTCCTGTCCAAGGGCACCATCTGTCGCGAGAGCACTGGCCAATGCGACCCTGAGGAGACTTGCCCCGGTGATGCGGGTGACTGCCCAACTGATAGCCACCTTAATGATGGTGATGGATGTGGTAATGGATTGCATTGCGCATCGGGCCAGTGCACGTCTCGTACCGAGCAATGCCGCACTACCCTTGCTAGCAGCAAGATCAGCAACTCCTCTATCCAGAGCTGTGCGTATGATGTTTGCCGCATAGCCTGCACAACTGGAGGAGATACTTGCTCTATCTACAACACAAACTTCCTCGACGGTACCGACTGCGCCGGCAAGGGCAAGTGCAAGACCGGATCCTGCGAGGGCTCGAGCACCTGGGGCAGGATCCAAGAGTGGTTCGAGGACCACAAGAACATTGCCATTCCAGTGGGCAGTGTCATCGGTGCTCTCCTCCTGCTTGCCATCGTCAGCTGTATCTGGAGCAGCTGCAAGCGCCGCAGGATGCGCAACGGTGCAGCAGCTTTCACTCGCGGGGGTCACCCATCCCGTGCCCCTGCCTATGGAAGCTATGAGCCGGTGCCGCCCATTGAGGAGAGGACGTGGAACCGCAATGCCAGCACAAGATATGCTTGATACATTTCTGCATAGAAGGAGCTTTCTTTGCACCTGAGCATAGATCATTGCATGTTGATTCTGTTTTTATTTTCCCTTTTTTGCTTAGAACTGAGCAGGTCTTTATGCGGTTGTTGCATCATTTCTGCTGGCGTTATGGTTGATCTTTTCCCGCCTTTTATGGTTGATGATACTATACTTCTCGTCGTCTATTTTTGACGATTATTGTTATTGGCATTTGCATAGATGGATTCAAAGAAGCACACTGGGTTCGAACAGGCTTGGATGTGGGTGGCTGGATGCCAATATTCGGGGCTTGACCGATATTCTGTTCCTTGACATTTTCTACCCCCGTTTTGGATTATACGTTGTAACTTGGAAAAAAAACAGCCTCATCGGCAAGCGCAAATAAGAAAACTGTTAGACATTCAACATAGCTTTTTTGTTCAACTGGTGATTTGTTCATTAGATCATTATAATCGTGCCTCATACTTGTTCCACAGTCCCTCACTTGTAGAAACGCCAGTTCGCCTCACCCGCAGAGTCGGCACCTCATCCGCTCGAGGGTCCCCCGATAGTGAAACCGCCAGTACCACTCACGATCCGCTGTCCCAGCACCGGACCCTTCAGCGGGGTGGACGGGTTGCTCTTCGAGCCGTTCTCCGGGCCCATGGTGAAATCCGGGTTCATCCTCTCGGGGCCCAGGCCGCAGGCCATCTGCATGAAGCGCAGCCGCTGGCTGGAAATAGACTGTGTGGCGAGCACGAAATCCCCAAGCGTTAGCCGTCGCGGTTCCCCCAGAGTACGTCAAGATGAAACAAGGCGACAGAGAAATGAAGAGGATTATGAATGCAAGTTGGCGAACGAGCAGGGTTCAACGTACATCATTTTCGCTCTGCGCGTACATCATCAGCTTCTCCGGGTGGTCCAGCACCGACATGGCATAGCTCCTACGTTCTCTGGCCTCGTACGTATCCTTGGGAAGGCTATCCATCCATTCATATGTAAGTGACACATTCTTCCATCCTCACACATGGGCCACTGCGAATCAAAGATGCGTGGGACAATAAGGAGAAGGGGGTTCCGTGAGAATGGACCTACCACTGGCCAAGCCCAAGGTGCATTACAGAGTGGTGGTCCTCGTGCCCAGGATGGCCTTGGAAAGGGTTCTTCCCCCGGGCCTGCAGATCACGCATGGCGGGAGTGAAGGTCGGAGTCAATGGCGGTGATCCCTGCTGCGGTTGCTGAGTCGGCATGATGGGCGACGTAGGTGAACGCAATAATTGAACCTTTGGCTCTTGAGTGTGGAAGACAATACATTGATGTAATGCTCACGCTTCAAGACCCGACATGGACACCGAGCTGTTGGCATTATTGGTGTGCTTGTTCGATGACTAAGTCGCCGCTCCTCTCCAATGAGGTGCCAACTGAGCGATTGAAGAAATGAGACACCAAATGTCTGGTCCTGCTACACTTCTAGAGCTATGATGGAGTATTGCTGATTACTCCAGACTAATGATAAACAAATAATCAGATAATGCACTCTATGTCATCGAATTATATCACTTTTTTGTTTGTCATTCTGGTTGTTGTATATTATGCTCTACTTATACTTGCTCATCAATTGACTTGGTTAACTTTCAAGCTAGGTGGGTATTGATAAAGATTTCATGAATTACATCCTAACTATTTCCTTTATTTTTTGTACAGAGTTGCACTGGCAACCAACTGCCAGCGGACACCGTCATCACTCGTTCATTGCCTTCCCACCCGCACTGCTATGTAGCTCCAACCGTACACCAGTTTTGCCTCTATCCCAATTCATCGTCTGAAAGGCAACGGGAAGAGAATATGAACCATAACATGGGAACAGTCGAGAATGAGATGATACTGACAGAAGAAACCCGAAGAGGGAAAAATTGACGAAAGGAGGACATCCCACAAACACTCGCCCACCCATGTACCCAAATGCCATTTCCGAAGCAAACCGAATGTTGTATACAAAAGAAAACACCGAGATAGTAAACCATACCTTCCTGCTGTGGTTGCGCCTAACCGGACACGCGTCGTCTGCTCGATATTCGAGGCGAAAAGCGCATTGTTTACTTAAAGCCGCATAGAAAACCCGATAAAAAGAGAACGTGACATCTGTAGAAACGCCGGGGCGGATTACTTATGTAATGAGTGTGACCGTCATCATCATGACTCGCTTGAGCGGTTGGTTGATTATGCCGTAGCTGAGATCATCTACTAAAATTGATCACAGCGAGCTAGATGGAAGGACTTGCGTTAGTATTTGCAGCCAGAGAAGAAACGGACGCTTTGGCTTACTCTTGAATTTGACCCATATGCCAATTTCTGTCCACTCGCGTCCCAACACAGGCAGTGCTCATCCTCTTCTTCTGATTCTGAGTTTTCTTTGGGGCTCGACCACCCCGCGTGCGACGGACGTGTCCACGTAGCTCGTGGGACAGCCGTGTTTTCGACTTTCCATATCAGAACTTGAGTCGCCGTGGCGCCGGCAATAAAAGCGCCATCCGGGGTAAATGCAAGGCGGACTATTGGAGAGCCCATGGTCAAGAAGCACTTTGTTTTGCTCTCTGGCCTTCTTGCATTCCATATCAAAATAGCGCAGTCTTCACCTCCGGTGGCAATCAGTCGCTCGTCGTCGGCCCTGGCTTGAGTTGGTGATAAAGGCTGCCACGCCATTGTGGTAATAGGGCCCCGATGCGCGGTTATCGATTTCCGCTGTCCAGACTCATCCCATAGCTATAAACGATCAGTATATAGAAAAACGTTTGGACAAATCAAACAACACCAAACTTACATCTAACACACCCTTCTCGCTAGAAGTTGCAGTGATTTTCGTCAATGGATCATACAAAACCTGCCTGAAGCTATCATCTTGTCTGGTCTCGAATTTGCGGACCAGGTCTATCGAAGCTTCCCCAACACGTAGGCAAACAAACATGTCACCTCCACCCAGAAGAAACTCATTTTCGCTAGTCCAAGTCGCATCCAGGCTGTTGGCCGTCGTATCGTAACCTGGAATCACATACGACTTTGCAGCACCTGTAGAAGATTCATACACCGTGACAATAGCGCCGGTTTTCTCGGGCGAAATCGATAGCAGCGACGTGCTTTGCGGGCTCCAGGCAAGTTTGACAACTGGGGGCTCGCTGACAGTGAGTGTTTGAAGAAGCATCCCATCAGATGAGCAGATATTGATCGCAGCCTTAGATCGCATGTCGACTGCGACCGCCAGGTTTAGACCATCTGTCGCCCAGGCAAGTGCCGTGACCGTCGTGTTCGAAGGTGTCTCAGGATCGAGCAGGGGTAGTCCATCTGGAGAAACGTAACCGTTGGGCAGCTTCCGGTCCGGGGCATAACCACGGGGAATTGACCATACTCGGGCGAGCGCATCTGTACCTGCGGCTGCCAGTAGAGTTGGGTCTTTTGGGCTCCATTCACACTGCAAAAGGATGGGTGCGTTGTTACCGTTTGCACTGTCATCACTCTCAATAGAAGATAGGGAGTCATTTCCGAGGCGATCATTTCCGAGGCGAATAAAGGTAGTGTCTGGCAAAAGCTCCTCGACTTTGTCTACCTGCGTGCCTTGCTCAGGGCCGTCGGTGTGTACCATTGGCGTGGTTGCCTGCTCACCTTCCAGTGGCGATGGATAAGCGTGATTATCCTCATGAAGCTGCTGCTGGTGACCTTCCTGTGTGTCGACATCCATAGGGGTGGTGCCGGCGCCTGCATCCAGCCCATTCTCGAAACTGTTGCTGAGCCGTTGGCGCTTAATCGGAGATCCATTGGGTAATTGCTGCTGATGTCGTTTACGATTAATCTCCAGATCCTCGGAGGGTGGCGCGGTGACCGGGGCGGGCTTAGTTATTGACGCCCGTTCAAGTGCAGCGCCGACATCCTCAATCTGCGCTGGGGGTTGTGTAACAAGGGGACCGAAAATACCGAGCTCCAACAATTCATGCTCTAGATTCGCCCCTCGGGATAGCTAAACATCGAATTAGTTGATTTTTTTTCTTTTCTTCATTTGGGGGTAGGAAAAAAAGGCTATCCAGATGCGGAGGGGTTGAGGCTAAAAGCGGAGACGGGTGATGAAATAATTCAATGAAATGAAAGCCGAAGGGGATGAGTGAACCCTATTCAAAGGCGTTGGGCGGTGGAAGTACCTGATTTGCTATGTGTTGACGCTCAAGCGCATGGTAGAGTAAGCCCCGATTGATGATGGATACCAGAGCGTGGCCTTTTACGTGGGGTGCGAACGGAAACTCTTGGTGAGGTTCCTTGATGTGCCACTCTTTTTGAAACTTGGCGGCGGTCTCGCGGTAATCTATGGACCAGAAACAAGGGCGTGGTCAGATTAGCTGTTCCTCTTTGCGTTACTGTCCTGCTGGGCACGCAGCAGGTGATTGAACCAAGGCCGAGAGGCCTGTGGCTGGGGTGCGACATACTGCATTCAAGCAAATACCTGTATTCGAGTCAGTAAAATAGCGCCAGATCAATTCAGGGACCGCGGTCATGAGGCTGGCTGGAGGCAGGCACAGTGCAAGAGGCATGGTGGCAGCAGAGAGCGAGAGGGCGGGCAAGAAGAGGGAGATGGCGAATTCGAGTGCAAAGGGGATAGATGCGGTCCAATGCGCCGGGTGGGACGAACCTCCAGACGAGAAAGTTGACTCTGTCCGAGTCGATGAATTCCTTGACAACCATGGTAGGTAGGAGAGACCGGGGCGCGCGCCTCGAAGGGCGCACCGTCGCGGAAGGTCGATGCAAGCGCTTAAAAAGCCTGGTGAGCAGGTCAAAAGCCGGAGCCGGGTGCTGGGGATCACGGGCAAGAGGCTCTCGCGGTCCAAGAGGCCTGGGTCGTCGGCGGAATGCGATTTGGCGATGTGGTGCAGCAAAGTTGAAGATTCAAGAAAGAGATGAAATCGAATCTCAAAGTTGGTGTCGGGGCAGCGGTAAGTTGGACTCCACTCCCCTTCTTTCTCCACCCGCCCAGGGAGGGTACAACGTGCCTGACATACATTGCCTCACACTACCAGCTTCCTGAGTGGTAGGTACCTACGCGCCTACCGCCACTGGGTCGGGAGGCAGGTTCCCTCGAGGTACCGTCTGTGGCTCAGCCGCTGGCCATGCACTGCAGGGCTGCTGAGGGCACTGGCGGAGGTGCCACCCAACCTCGACCTCCCAAACCTCGAAGCAAGACATATCTTCCGGTACAACGTGCAGCGCTGCAAGCCCCCAAATACAGCCCGACACGAACCAGCCAGAGCGCAAGATGGCTAGGAGAAGTACCCTGTCTTGGGGGTGGGTAGGGCCATCCAGAAGCACACACGGATACATCTAGGCGATACTGGGTGGGGCTAGTCCAAATACAGAACAAGCGTACATATGGAGCGATATCGAAGGCAGGTACTTGCCAGCCATAACTGGAGTATACTGGAGATAGGTATTGGAACGGAGACTGGTGGCCATGCCACCTAACCTAGCGGGAACTAGCACGAACATTGAGGTTTGTGACAAAATACTAATTTTCACACCATTCTCGAATTCCACAGCAAGATGGAGAGCATCACAGAGAACACGCACCCCGTCGGCACAAGAGTCATTCAGCCCAGTCCGTACCTAGTTGTGCTCTGACGAGTTCGCACTCGACCTCTGGTTTTGCACTAGACCAGCCGCTCTGTTCTATGAAGGCATCGGTTCATTTTATGTCGATCAGCTCGCCCAGCAAATTCAAATGCTCACCCCCTACGCCCCTACCTGGCGAAACTCTGGGGAGCCTGGTCCTAAGATTCAATGTGTGCCCTTATTATGATGTACCCACTACCGCGAGCTCCTGGCTCTCGACCGCGAATACGATACGAGCAGCATATTCTACATAAGTACATAGGCAGTAGAGATGCCGTTCCTGTCCTCCCGTTTGCCTACCGCCGCGTGGTCGCGCCCCCTCGTGTCAATGCTGGGGATCCAAGCCGCCCACAATGAGCCGCTTACGAAAAGCAGATGGGGTTCCAGAGTACATCCGGCTGTAGAGGAGCGACGTGGAGGCTCGGCAAGTTCTTAGCGCAGGGCCTTTCTTCCTCTTGCCCCGGGAGCGGAGACCAAAAAAAACGTACCTCAATTTAAGGGTACGTATCCCGGGAGCTACCATCCCACAAATGATGGTACAAACCATGTATAGTTACCAGTGCCACCATGGTGCTGTTCCTTGTTGAGAATTGGTGCAACAGCCACTGAGTGTGTCTTGGCGCTCCGACACATCCACAAAAGGTGCGACGCACATGAACCTCTCCAACGATTCCGTGCGCAAATTCGCCGGCCAACATCCTAGGCTGCCGTCTCCAAACAACTTCAACTTTAGACCAGCAGAAACACCGAACTGGCCGCTTGGTAGTTGCGTATGCGAGGCATCGGATAAGTGACAACCCTCACGCATGTTGCAGAGGGTGCCCTCTGACTCGCCCCCACCGCAGCTGGGTTGGCAGGCCTGGGCCGAGAAATCCTGAGACCGATCACTGTTGCAGATCGTAAGGTTTAGCACGGCAGCTAGCATTCAACTGCTGTGACTGGGACAAGCAACGGGCGGGACTTTATGATGCATACATGCGCAAACTGCCTAGCGAGATACCGGCCTGCAAGGTGCACTTCTGCACATCCAAGGGGGGCGAACCAGCGCAAATCTGGTTTTAGAGATGCCGGGCGGAGGCATGTCTTCCTCTTGTAATATTTCAACCTTTTCTTTTTAAGGTCAATTTGAAGATTGTTAACCCTGGCTCCGCCTAGGCCTGGGGAGGGGGCAAATTATGGGAAGAGCGGGTAATAATAACTCGTCCCAAAAAATGGGCTAGAAAAGGTCAGACGCGTTATTAGTACACCAGCACTCCGCCCCCCTCCCCGAACGGATCCATTCAAGACTGATCGGGACTCCCCTTTCGTCGCCTCTGGCTGCTGGAGGATTTGCAGAGCCAGAAGTTCCGTCGGTCCAACCCATCGCTCCGCCATCTAGTTCTTCGCTAAATGTGGCCAGCTCGACATCGGCCTCAAGCGGATTGATCCCCTCGCCAGCGGCACTGTCTGTTGGTGCAATGCACACCAATCATGCCCTGCATCCAGGCCTGCAGTATCAGCTCAAACAATGGGGTTGGCGTCTGGGCGCTGCGGGAAGATGTAGGCTGCAGCTGTGTGGCAGTCGTCATGAGCTACCCAGGCCCATGTTTAAAGGGTGCCGCCAGCAAACCTTGCCCACACCATCAAGCCTTGGCTTGCCTGGCACATGCGCAGGGTCCACCTCCGTCCGGACCAGTCAAGAGGCCAATGCCGCAATCTGCAATGTACCCAGTGATACGTACCGATTTCATGCGCAACTCTTCGCTTCAGGTGCTCATCTCTCTGCAGGGATCCTCAGCCCAGCCTAGTATTCCCTAGACACGTATGTAATATCGTGACCTGCCCTGCCTGCCTGTCCCGTGTAGGAATTCAAAGATGGGGCTCGGAGGGTATGTATGAAAACGCTGAAACCACTTGCTGACCGCCGCGCTTAACTGCCAATGCCAACCATGTCCAATGCATGCGGACGTCTGCACTGCTGAACTCACACCAGGATTGCTCACTTCGGCCGTAGGTCGGCCTTCTGGGAGCTGTAATCCTTGCCTCCGCTATCTTTGGGCTGTATCGAGAGCTGAGATCAAGCAAAACAAACGTGACAGCCCCTTCCACCTCCTGCCCCGGTGGGCGGCTTGCTCCTCGGCTTAGCAGATGGATTGCATAACGCCTAAAAAAGATATGACCCTCCCTTGGTCGCCCGAGTGATCATCCATCGGGAGGGGAGGGATCACATTCCAGGATCCCGGTACCAAATGTAGGCTCCCGTACATACATGATGCACAGGCAATTAATTATTTTAAGCAGTGCCTGTGATGCTGCGGGCTCACGAACAGGAGCACTGACAATTTCATCATTCTAATGTGGACCCGATAAGGTTGGTGGTGGCATGTGGATTGGACAGGAAACTAGAAATGTCAGCCAAGACCTGCCGCATTCGTCGTCAGAGACATACCAAGTGAAGAAGAAGGAGAAGAAGAACGGTTGACTGTTAGGGTCCCTTCTTCACCGCCAAGCCATTGCTAATTCCACAGCCGCATATTTGCAATTGCAGTTTCATGGGATCTCGCTGTCAATGCACGGAGGTCATAATGTTCGTGAATGTGGCACAAGATCAGCAGAAACCAACCTAAAAACTACCCGTGCTCAAAGCAGTTTCACAAAATTCCCCAACGTTCCAAATTTGCTTCCTCAGGTATCAACTTGTGGGTGTGGCTGGTGGCTGTCCGGGTAGTTTTAAGTGCGTGGCTGGTGTCCAGGGGCTAGTTGTGGCGGTGCGCGGAGAAGCAAACCAGATCACCAATTTGCTGTGGTCTACTGCGTCTAGCAAATACGTATCTACCAGAATTAGTGCTGAACTCCTATCCCGTCAAAGTCTGCGCAGAACGCTGCTCATCCAGGCTCCATCCAGAGCCATGCCACCTCGAATAAACATCCCGCCGGTGACTCGAGCGCTGCTCATTGCACTGCTATTTCAATCCATTCTCAGCGCCGCAATCCGGTACCGCCAGTGGACAGGAACCGCCGATATCCTCATCCCTTATCTGACACTCGTGCCTCAGCTGTCGATTATCTACCCTTGGACTTTCCTCAGCACTTCGCTCGTTGAAGGAAATGTATTTACCTTGGGCATCGCCGGCGCAACATTGTTTTACGGGGGGAGATATCTCGAACGAGCGTGGTCATCCCGAGAGCTCGCAAAGTTCCTGGCCCTAGTTACCTTGATACCCAACTTCTTGACATTTTTGGTCCTGGTTTTCTTCTTTACTCTAACTCGCGATGAACGCTGGACGTATGTGCAATCTTTGAGCTATCGTTTTCTCGTTGGTGGGGTTGCTCTTTGCTAATCAAGATATACAGGCTCACAGTTATCGCGGGCACGATCCCCATCCAAATCTCCTTCCTCGTGGCTTTCAGCCAACTCATCCCAGCACACACCGTGACCCTATTCCGTGGCATCTTGTCCTTGAGAGTACCACGGTTTCCGCTCGTTTATATTGGTCTCGTTACGCTCCTTGCTCTCACACCGTTGCTCACGACAGCTTCGATGTGGTTGGCTTTGTTTGGCTTCGTCACCAGCTGGACATACCTACGATTCTATAAGACCGTCTTTCCCGACCTCGAGTCCTCACAAGCTGCGTCTCTTCGTGGCGACGCCAGCGAGACGTTTGCCTTCGCCGAGTTCTTCCCACACCCCGTCAAACCGTTCGTCGCAACGTACTCGGATCTTGTCTTCCAGACTCTTGTTGCCATGCGCATCTGCACACCTTTCTCTCATGCAGACGTATCGGCCGCCCGCGGCGATAGCTTCCTCCAGCGCGGCACGCCGGGTAGTGCTCGTGCGGAAGCCGAGAGGAGGAGGGCGATCGCTCTCAAGGCGCTGGATCAAAGATTACATGCCGCCAGCGCCAACGCGGCCAGTCGATCCGCACCCAACCCCCCTGTGCAAGCGACAGGACCGCCTGTGGAAACGCAGCCACAGCCCAGCACCCAAACAGCCATGACGTCTCAGCCGGCTCCAATGCTCGGGGAGACCAAGTATGACCCCGATCATGACGATGATTCCAACTCGAGTTGAGCCGAGTCGTGCGTGAGGTTGGACGGAGTGTAATATGATATTGGGTTATTTGATACCATGGTGTAACCATGGGTGAGCCATTCGTTAGGATGTTGGCTAGAAAAGTGGCTGTCCTTGATTGACTTGCAACTATACGTGTTGATGTATTACTAGGACATACATAGCGATGCTTTTACTCCACGGGGTTTTGGGGGTTATCCGGGTGATTCTACCACATATTTCTTAGTTTCCCTGCTTATGATACTGATTTGCTTTGGTCTGGTCAACACACAACCGTCTCACATTGTCTTTCCGTGATCATGCACTTGTTAGGGCTGGATGTTTCAGGCTGCAACCTCGAGATCTTCTTCCCAAGACAGTACGTCATATCAGCCGATATCAACCGGAAAATGGTGTGGTAGAAGGGTCGGGCTACTCGCGCCTTGCGAAGATATCTTGGGTGTAGCCGCTTCAGCCACTTAGCAGCATGGCAGAAGAATGAAATCCGAGACTGAAGGGTAGTCATGGGTAGGCCACTTCATGCGATAACGAGAATAATATGTACCATGAAATGATATTAATTAACAACACTTGGTGTATTGTCTGTTAGGTATTTGTTGTTGCTCGAAAATAAGTAGAATAATATTTCATTTGGATCCAAAAACAGTCAAATACGCCCACACGAGCATGTAGCATGGTGCGAATAGCCCTACCCATAGTAAAAGCATATTACATATAAGGTAACTATTGACTTGCGACACCGGCAGCAAGTTACATCCTTTGACGTTATTGTTTCAGTGAGGAAGATGGCTCTGGGTACGGATGTGGTTCGACCGAGTCGAGTGAACAGGACTCCCGGTATCACTTAAAACGTCGCCCTTCACTTCCAGTCTCGTTGCTTGACCCCAGCGCAAAATGGCCCGAAAGGGCAAAGAGGCGGCGGAACTGGAGACCTCTCCCGGGTTGCGACACCCGTTTATATCAAACCACGAATGGAAGCAAGGGGTACATTCCCCCACTTGACTGAAGGTTGGATCCGAAGATAACCCTACCAAATTACCGGGCCTTTTGGTTATTGCTCGGGGGAGTTTTTCTGAAGTGGAGGAAGTCCTCCGGTATCATCAACGAGACGGAGTTGGTGAACGAAAACTTATCATGGGTGGCTCTGAATAACGCAATGCCATCATGCTACGTACTACCGACGTTAACGCCAGTGCCCCTAGGGTCTTCCACGAATGGTAGGTTCCTGAGAAAGGTGGCCAAAAGTACCGGAGTGTGCTTCTAAAAACAGGAAGCAGTGCCGCTCATCTGCAATCCAACGAGCTCGACCACGGTCTCGATCCATGGCATGCCTTCCCGCGCCATCAGACCACCCACGTCGCAAGCGCAAGCCTCACTGATAATGGAGGTGTGCCTCGGTAACTATTGCTCCTTTAGCTTTCCTATAGATAATTCGATAACACCATGGTCAAAATGTGTCGGAAAATGGAAAACTATTCGCCTATTGTCGTCAGAAGAGCTAGACATGAGGTTGATGTGCCATATTTAGCAGGGCTGTACCCGTAGTGCGTCTTCAAAAATACGCACTAGAAGTCACCCAGCACCCTCCATAATCGCCGGGGGCTGTAAAAGTCCGGTTGCCAGGATGTCAGATTTAACTCGGGAGGGCAGCGGATGGCAGAGCTGCACGTCAGGCAGCAGCGCCACCCTCGTTCACCACGGAGCCGGGCTGTTTTAATGCGACCCCCTTACAGGCTGTTATCAGATCATGAGAGTCCAGTTCGGCGAGCCGGCCAGAGATCAAAGGCTGTATCGCAAAGCTGGCCAAACGAGCCAACAAAGCGCAGTTCTGGGGGTCTTTGTTTATCCGATGGGGGGAGTGGGCGCTGGGAAGGGGATTTTCTCCAGGATTATAGCGATGGCGGTGGGCTAAGGCACCATGTTACCCAGCAGAGCGGGCGGGAATTCTGCCTGCCCACTACATGGGTCAGCATCCCTTTAATGGTCAGATCGCAGCATGGTTTGCACAGCGTCGACGAACTGGTACGATTACATTAAATCGCCTTGGCCGACATATGGATGGTTAGATTATGCTGGAATAAGAAAAGAACACCAAGTTTAGCTCATCACTGACATGGAGGCGCAACGGTCGAGGTGTAGTTTGATATTTTGGGGGGATACGCCAGAGCTAGGGTTGAAGGCTTAAGCAAGTGGGAACTGCCAGGCCATTAAACCAGCCAGATGTCAGAGCAGCCGGCGTAATTCATGAGCGAGATGAGTGAGGCAAGTATTGGACTTTGATACGGCACAGTTGGAGCTGAGTTCGTTTATCACTCATCACAGAACGATCTCCGCTCGGCCGCCGGACCAGCAAAAGCTGTGTGTAGGGTGGGAGAAATCGGAGGGGGGCAGGGCTGAACATAAGCGTTGGTGGGGGCTCTCAGGGAGCAGAGGCACGCATCTGCCTTGGGGATCGAACTAGTACGGGGGCAATAGCCACATGTTGGGATGATGACAGGGCGTGTGGGCAAACGGGGGAGCCGTGCAAGCTGGACGCGGAAGTGATTTGGTTCCCCAAGTGCGTGTAGAGAGCATTCATAGGTGCAAACCATCGACTAGAGTTGCTAAATGACGGCAGTCGAGCCGGGATCACACGAGCCGTTCATTGGCCAACAGACTGGGTGACGCAACTCCCGCTAAATTCCATAGTCCAAAAGGCTGAGTGGTGTTAGATGGACCCCAACGAATGCTCTGAGCAGACACGAAAAGACAAGACAAGGAGTTAACCTGCAAAATTAGCCTTGGATTGTTTACCCGGCGATTACTGGCATCGAAAGAAGCCCTTGTTCAGGGCAGCCAAAGCTATGACCTCGATAATTTAAATGTGCTCGGGCCAATCATATATGTCACTTTCGACACAGTAAATTGCCTGCTGAACCTACCCCCAACCAATAAAGACATTGGTCTGGTCGCCTGATGAGATACGTATGTCCGTGCTATGAGGCGAAAAAAGCAAGCAAGTGCATTATCAGATATGGGCGTTGGTTTGCGACATGAGGCCGAGCCAGCCCACAACCCGGCCAGAAAACAGCCCGCCCCCTGGACATGGGCGTTGGGCGGTAGGTAGCTCCCTGCAGCTGAGCTCGTGACGTCGACCAGAGAAGCAGAGGGCAAAACCAAGCAGGCAGGCGACCACGATAGCAGCCAGTACCAAGCACGAGATTCTCATCGGGATATTTATTGCAAAAGTTAATGTAAGACTCGCTTGTAGGGTGGGTGGTGGCGTATCACCGCCCAGGGTAGTACATTAGCACTATTACGTAGTGGGGAGCGCATCAGAGGGTGTGGGTGTGTGATGGGTGAGGTGTGATTGTGGGTGTATATGCAGTGCGCCCAGCGTGTGCATGCCGATGCGAGTGCCAAAATGGTGGTGGAGGGTACTGACGCTGGCTCACCGGGCGGCCCTGACGGACCAGACCAGAGCTGCCGCTTTTGGGGGGCGGGGCGGTGGGGTGCATGATACTGTGTTTCTGCACATCCACATTTTCAGAAAGGGATACGTACACGGTATCACAGGCGACAAGGGCCGAACCTCACTAGGAACACCTCACGAGTCACAGCCTGCTGGTGGTTGGGGTTCATGCCTGACAAATCGAATCCTTCAGCCCAATTGGCAGCCCTCGGCTTGAGGCAACCGTCGGCCACCTTCATGTGCCCAACGGCGATGCAAGTATCGCCGTGCCCTCTGGCGTCGTCGGCGCTTGCGTGCTGGTCGTTCGCGTGCGCTGCCTGCACTGCGTGCGACCCTGCGCTGCTAGGGCGCCGGCCCAGCTACGAGCCGAGTCAGTGGAAATAGAGCCGGCCTGGTTGCCTTCATCTATCTCACCTAAGGTTAGGTCCTTACCTTACCTACTACGGAGTAGACCTTGCCCGGGCTGGACCAACATGAGGTACTTGGGTACCTGCCCACCTGCCGACATCAGCAGCCGGGGTCAGATTAGCGCGTATGTACTCCGTACCTGGTGCAGTGTTGTCTTGCAAGGGGAGCAAGCCTCGACAGCCGCCATGGCCATGTTGCCTGCATTCCAAAAAAAGCGGAGTTGATGGGTTGGGGGAGTTTGGAGCCCCGCTTTTTTCGTTTGAAGGAGAGTTTCGCTGTTCCCCCCTTCTGTTCGTTCGATCCATTCGAGCCGCCTTCGTTTCTCCCGATCCCCAGCTGCTTCTTCTCACCTCCATAGGATCCAAAGGAGTTGGCGCAGATTGGGATCGAGTCCTCAACCACATTGGCCTACCCTCCCGCGCTCACCATTACTTATTATTCGTACCCTGCCCCCATATCTTCCCTACACTCACTTCACTGTTTTCCCCCGGTTCCGCGCCAGCTTCACGCCTTGACTTTTATTTTGTTCCACGTCCGCGCCAGACCTGACCGCCACACATTGGGCCCTCGCGCCCAGCTCAACGCTTCAACCATCGAATCAGTCGCACCCTGGCGTCGTTAGATACCTATACCAGAGCTTTACAAGCTGTCTACGAGTTGCCCAAATCTTAACCCGTCCCGTTTTCGTCAAGTAATAGAGCTTGATGCGCCATGGCCAACCACCATCCCTCTCCCACCATGATGCAAATACAGCAGCAGCCAGGGCATCATCAGGGCCACCAAGCGCCCCCTCCTCCACCACCCCATCCCCATCAGCAAGGCGGCCATTTCCCATCATCAGGCCATGCCATCGCAGCAGCAAATGAGGCAGTATGGCTCCAGATCGGTAAGTCTGGCGTGTTCTCCCACCGTTGCGCTGGATAACGTCGTGCTAATACTCTCTTCTTAGGCAGCTGTTCGGAGCTTCTACGCGTCCCAGACGAGGCCATGCACGCTTATGAGCGTGCACTAGGGGCCAACAACAACTCAATCCCGGCCATGAATGCTATCGGCATGCTGCTCAAGGGCCGCGAGGCGTATGACAAGGCGCTGGAATACTTCAGGGCTATCACGCAACTCGACCAGACAAATGGAGAGGCTTGGGCGAACCTTGGTATGTCAAACGCGCGTTCGACTGATCCGCAAAACGATGATTTAACCTTTTCCATGCAGGTCACTGCTACTTGATGACGGAAAATTTGCAAAAGGCCTACGATGCGTATCAGCAGGCGCTAGTAAACCTTCGAGATTGCAAGGTACGTCGACGATTCCCCGAGTTTAGCTGTCCGTGCGCCTAACATATTCCAGGACCCAATGCTGTGGTACGGAATTGGTATACTATACGACCGCTATGGCAGCTTTGAATATGCCGAAGAGGCGTTCGGTCAAGTCATGCAGTTCCAGCCCGATTTCGAAAAGGCCAACGAAATCTATTTCCGCCTTGGTATAATTTACAAGCAACAGTCAAAGTTTTCACAGAGTTTAGATGTTGGTGACCCATTCGCTTTGTTATCAGCTGTTCCAAAACTGACATCGGACATAGTGCTTCAAATACATTGTCTCCTCACCACCTTCGCCGTTGTCGCAAGATGACATCTGGTTTCAAATCGGACATGTTCATGAACAACAGAAAGATGTATTTCTGCCTCCCCGGTCAAATTTTCTTCTCTGGTTGTTGGATGCTAACATGTGTCTCAGTTTGATAATGCCAAGAACGCCTACAACCGGGTTTTGGAAAACACGCCCAACCATGCCAAGGTTTTGCAACAGCTTGGATGGTTGCATCATCAGCAAAGCAATGCATTTGATGTTCAGGAGCGTGCTATTCAGTACCTCGAGAAGTCTGTTGGAGCAGGTATGGTGAACACTCAACTTCCGCGTGTAGAGCGCACAGACTGACTATTCCCCAAAGACAACCAGGACGCACAAAGTTGGTACCTTTTGGGCCGATGCTACATGTCACAGCAGAAATATCCCAAGGCCTACGAGGCCTACCAGCAGGCTGTTTACCGAGATGGAAAGAACCCAACCTTCTGGTGCTCTATCGGTGTCCTCTACTATCAGATCAATCAGTACCGAGACGCACTTGATGCATACTCGCGCGCTATTCGCCTGAACCCCTACATCTCAGAAGTTTGGTACGACCTCGGTACATTGGTATGTTTTCTCAGCTAGATCAACCGATTGCTCAATCTCGCTAACACATTCCAGTATGAATCTTGCAATAATCAAATCACAGATGCTCTGGATGCCTATCAGCGGGCTGCTGAGCTCGACCCTGCGAACCCCCACATTAAGGCGCGACTGCAGCTTCTGCGATCTGGATCTAGTAATGGCGGACCCCCACCAGCTGCTCCCCAACCTGCCGATGTGCATCCGCAAGCCTACCAGACCACCGGGCCGGTCGGTCCTGTCGCACCGTCCTGGGCTGGACCTGCTCAACAGCCTCCCAGCAACGGACCGCATCATCAACAGCAAGGAGGAGCCGGGGATAGCTGGGCTCGGGGGCTTTCGGGCGTCAACCCACCACCTCAACCTCCCAATCCTTATGACAGCCGTGGTGGCGATGGCTTCCGTGGAGCTGTGCCTCCTCTGCAGCGCCAGCCTACTCCTCAACAGGACCAGCAAATGCGACCAGCTTTCCCTGAGCCAGGCCGCTCTGCACCACCACCTCGCCGTGGTCAGTCACCTGGTCCTTCCAGCCATCAATATTCCCAGCCTCCTCCATCGCAGCAACAGCAACCACCACCCTCACAAGGTCCGGCTCTCGGCCCTGATGCCCGTGTCCCGAATCCTAACTGGGGTGGCCAAGTCCCTTCAGTGGCATCGGCTCCTCCCTCGGGTCATTCGAACGGAGTGAATGCACCTAACGGCGCAACACCATTCCGGGCTAACAACAGCCCGCGCCCTGACGGTAGACCACCTCATGAGAACCGTATACCTTCTCCTAAGACAGCCTACCCGCAACACCCACCGGGTCCTCCATACAACCATCACTCTGAGGCACCGCCTCAAGGTGCTCCTGAGAGTGCTCATCCTCCTCCTGCCCCCTTGGCCGAGAGCCACCCACAGCGGACTGAGGAGCGGCCAGGCTCTGCTGGCCCCAAGCGAGTTCGGGAGTGGGAGGAGGAATCGGCCGTGAAGAAACAGGCGAACGAGGAGAACCGTGCTCGTCTCGATGATTTGCGTCATCGACGACCTTCAACACCTCCACGCGAGCGTGACCCCTACCGTCGCAACTCTTCTGAAGCGAGACGCCCGGAAGAGTCAAGACGGCCTGAGGAGCCACGTAACGAGGGTTATCATCCCAGTGAAGCCGCTCACCACTCGCAAAACCACTCTGTTGGCCCGCAGAATCACCACCCAACAATCCCACAGGGTCCGGCACCTGTTTCTACTCCTAGCTCTGAGAAGCCTCCCCATGCCGCCCCCGCTCCCAAGGATGAGCGTGCGGCATCTGGCGAGCAACCCGCAGCTTCTCGTCCTGCAGCCCCTACCAGTGAGCCGGAGCGGGCTGCAAGAGACATTAAGATCAATGATGACTACGACGATAGTGGAGATGATGAAAAGAAGGCGGCCGTACTGGCCAATGGATCCGGACCCGGATCTGCTTCGGGAGATGCTAAAACATCCACACCAACAAACGGTGCTGTTAACGGGACTCCGGGCCCTGCACCGAAAACTGAATAATTCACAAGATAGGTTCCCGAGACTTTTGGTTTCCTAATTTAAATTTCATTGTTTTGGTCTCAGCTTTATTATGTATACCACCAAGGACGTTTTGTTCTTCTATTGATTTGTTTCCTCTTTCGGATGTGGAGCCGCATGTGGAAGAGGCACGAAACGAATTCCCTCCATGACTTTTGGCTACAAAATCATGCTCGCCCTGTCTTGGCAACATTTCTTTATAGCCGTTCAACAGTGTAACTATGATGAATCTATACCAGACGGATTTCAATTTGATTTCTACCCTTTCCTTAGCGCTCGTCCAGTTGAAGTGTATGTTTTCGATTAGTCATGAATGAAAATGCAAGCATCGTCAACAAATCACGTGACCATAATCAGGGTACGGTTCGAATCGAAAATTTTGGTGTGCCAGCAATGGACAACCTTGCCGTTTGGGGCTTGGATCGTGCACGGACCAACCACGAATTTGTGCAGTTCTCGGTTAATAAAATTTCGCCCACAAATTGTTAAAACCCTCCTCTACTCCTACTCAGCGACGGTTTTTTTGTCACTCCCATCATACTAACCTTCACCACCAACAACAGCCCAAGATGAGTGTAAGTAAAATGTCCTTTCAATGGCAATTGATATGTATAAAGCTGACATTTGGATAGCACCGTAAGTACGAGGCTCCCCGCCACGGCTCTCTGGCTTACCTGCCACGAAAGCGTGCTGCCCGCCATCGCGGCAAGGTCAAGTCGTAAGTTTGAAATACCAAATACAAGAAAACTCCTACCACCATTTCTGGGAGAGGGAAAACAGTATCTAACCAATTTGGAAAACTCAGCTTCCCCAAGGATGACCCCAAGAAGCCCGTCCACCTGACCGCCGCTATGGGCTACAAGGCTGGTATGACCACGATCGTCCGTGACCTCGACCGACCCGGCGCCAAGGCCAACAAGAAGGAGGTTGTCGAGGCTGTTTCAATCGTTGATACTCCACCTGTACGAACAATGCAGCCCGCTTGGCTATGTGCCTATGGCTAACATCTCTTAGATGATCGTTGTTGGTCTTGTGGGCTACATCGAGACTCCCCGTGGTCTCCGATCCCTCACCACCGTGTGGGCTGAGCACTTGGGTGACGAGCTTAAGCGTCGCTTCTACAAGAACTGGTACAAGAGCAAGAAGAAGGCTTTCACCAAGTACGCCAAGAAGCACTCCGAGAGCAGCGGTGCTTCCATCACCCGTGAGCTCGAGCGCATCAAGAAGTACTGCACCGTCGTCCGTGTCCTCGCCCACACCCAGATCCGCAAGACCCCCCTCAAGCAGAAGAAGGCCCACCTTATGGAGATCCAGCTCAACGGTGGTTCCATCGCCGAGAAGGTCGACTTCGGCCGTGAGCTTTTCGAGAAGCCCGTCTCTATCGACACCATCTTCGAGCAGGACGAGGTTATCGATGTCATCGCCGTCACCAAGGGTCACGGTTTCAGCGGTGTTACCTCCCGATGGGGTACCAAGAAGCTTCCTCGCAAGACTCACAAGGGTCTCCGTAAGGTCGCTTGTATCGGTGCTTGGCATCCTTCCCACGTCCAGTGGACTGTTGCCCGTGCTGGTCAGGACGGTTACCACCACCGTACCTCTGTGAACCACAAGGTTTACAGAATCGGTAAGGGCGATGCTGACGACAACGCCTCCACCTCCCAGGATATCACCAAGAAGACTATCACTCCGTATGTGTCTGCCCTTTTCATTGTGTAATTCTAATGTGCCTCGACCTGCTAACATGTGCTTCAGTCTCGGTGGTTTCGTCCGTTATGGTGAGATCAACAACGACTTCGTCATGGTCAAGGGTTCTATCCCTGGTGTCAAGAAGAGAGTCATGACTCTGCGCAAGTCCATGTTCGTCCACACTTCCCGCCGTGCTCTGGAGAAGATCAACCTCAAGTGGATCGACACCTCCTCCGAGTTCGGTCACGGTGCTTTCCAGACCCCTGCGGAGAAGAAGCAGTACCAGGGTACTCTCAAGAAGGACCTCAGCGCATAAGCGTGTGCTGCCGTTCCTTTTTATCTTGGTCATTGCATCGGTGTCTAAGGGTTTGTTTCTTTTAGGCTGGGTCAGGTTTCATAATGGAATGAAGAATGAAAAAAGCACCAGCTAGATGGGATTGATGAAATTAAACAAAAAAAAAACTTCCCTACATGATACCGCTGCGTGTCCCTTATCACCCACGTCTCCGTTTACTGCGACTAAGCGATTCAAATGTGATGATAGTGCTTGTGGGGTCAAGCACTTCGCTCAAAAATAGGTGTCCACGTTGGAATAGATAGTAGGTAGTTGGAAAAAAAGAAAGCCACTTCCCTATCATAAATCATCTATCGATTGCGCATTGACTGGCCCAATTTATTGCTAGTTCCTCCCGTAGAGCCTTGAAATTTCATCCGTTTGAAGGTAGGTGGGCAGTGGAACTTGGCGTCTTGACGTCACCCGTCAGCGGCTTAAGCGATGCAGTGACGCCTGGAATCACAAAAAGTGCTACTTCTGTCTTGGCCATGCCTTCCCTCCACAGCTCTCTATCACCATTACGACCGCGCTGCCTTTGTAAACCACGACCTGCCGATATCTCTACCCTCCTCTACACACGAGTTTCTCCACGCACGCGATCATTACACACCACGACACGTCCCCCTCACCAACGAACACACTCTACATTTGCGCCTATCCATCGCCGGGTTCAAGCCGCACCTCAACAGCCAGCCTTCCCCCAAACCCGAAGTATGGCGAGTGATAGCGACTACATGTCCTTCTTGGACAAGGCGAACGAGGATTCTTCAGGTGGAGCAAAGGTGACTACGCAGTCAAAGGGACATTTCCAGTTCAAGGCGACAGACACCGGGGCTAAGGTGCCCAAGGAGATCAAGGATGCTATCAAGGACACCTTCATGGTCAGCGAAGCTGACGAGCCTTTCGAGGCCGTTTCTTTAGAGGTCAAGGAAGATTCCTTGCCTGATGAAGGTACGTGAAGTGTGCGACAGGTTCGGGCTATCCAAGAGCCCACCCGCATCCCCGCATCTGGAGATGGATTCCTCTTCTACCACTTTCCCTGCCACCCGCTCTGTCTGCGCATATATTAACGGTGTGCACTTAGTTCAATTTGCGGAGCTCATCAACCATTGGGAACCCAACTCAGCAGACATCGAGATTCTTGATCCTCTAGATTGGGACAAGAAGGGGCGGTATACAAAGGTGATTGAGGCTGTTCGACAAGCTACCGAGGGCAACGACGTGAGAGTCTACCGCGTACCAAAGGATGCAACCAGGGCAGAATATTGGATCATTTCTGTATCGGGTGGCCGAGCAGTAGGAGTCAAGGCGTTGAGCATCGAGAGCTAAACTGACCCCATGGTGGAGGCGGGGGACCACGCCGGTACGATGGTCTGGCACGATGTGACTAACACTGATGCTGCAATTTCCCCTAGATGGCTTTCCGCGATTGACCAACTAGCTAGCAAGAAAGAGACAGTCGATCAATGAGCATCTCGCCTGAGACAATGCAATATCCCCATGACTCGACTGGTGGGACAAAGGTGCTGATTGAAGAGTCACTGAGTTAGATAAGCCCTGCCCGATAACGGCGGGGCTTACAAGCAACCGTTGGTAAATCTTACAGCCAAATGTTAGCAGTAAATCAGTCATAACCAAATTCGGTGAACACGTCCGTGGAATATCCTACAGTCTACCATTCGGACAACAGCGTGACGTCTTTGCTGTTCTTATTCCCTCCGTATCGTGTGTTATTCCAAGCCAGAGAGGGAATTCGATCGATTGTGCGCCATGGCCAGCGGGGTGGGTATCTGTTTCTTTCAAGAGTCACTACATGCCTGCGATCGCTACAGCGGCTTTCTATTCAATGGTTGTGCTAATTCGATTCGCCATTGGCTCTTATAGCGAGATATTGTGCCGTCCCTGGACACAGTTCGGCAGTTTCTAACTACCGCCCGCAGTTCCAGCAGCAAACGGCAACCGAACCTTGTCCCCGTATACCGCCAAATCTCCTCCGATCTCATCACCCCCTCCGCGGCGTACCTCAAGGTGAGCGCCGCCTCTAAAGACGACAATTACTCCTTCCTCTTCGAATCCGCAGCCACCGAGCAGCTCGGACGATATAGCTTTGTCGGCGCCGGCCCTCGCAAGATCTTGACGACCGGTCCCGGATATGGCGAGGAGACGGATCCCTTGCGCGGTCTGGAGAAGGAGCTGGCAGAGTATGTTGTCGCGCAGGTCCCTGGACTGAAGCTCCCTCCCATGGCTGGAGGAGCTGTCGGATATGTCGGGTACGATTGCGTGCGCTACTTCGAGCCCAAGACAGCTCGTCCCATGAAGGATGTTCTCAAGGTGCCCGAGTCGCTATTTATGCTATACGACAGCATTGTCGCCTTCGATAGGTTTTATGGCATCATCAAGGTTATTTCCTACGTCCAGGTGCCCGAGGGCCAGGATGACAAGGGGCTGGAGGAAGCATACGCCGAGGCCGGCCGCACAATTGACAGGCTAGTCGATGTTCTCGAATCTCCAGAGGTCGTCCTCCCCAAGCAAGAACCAATTCAGCTCGGCCAGGAATACACATCCAACATTGGCCGCGATGGATACGAGGCCCACGTCACGAAGCTGAAGGAGCACATCGTGGCGGGAGACATCATCCAGGCCGTGCCAAGCCAGCGGTTCGCCCGCCCGACCAACCTGCACCCCTTCAACATCTACCGCCACCTGCGCACCGTCAATCCCTCACCGTACCTCTTCTACGTCGACTGCAAGGACTTCCAGCTCGTCGGCGCCTCACCCGAGCTCCTCGTAAAGAGCGAGGAGGGCCGGATCATCACACATCCCATCGCCGGGACGGTCAAACGCGGCGCCACCCCGGAGGACGACGAGCGCCTCGCTGACGAGCTTCGCTCCTCCCTCAAGGACCGCGCCGAGCACGTCATGCTCGTCGACCTGGCTCGCAACGACGTCAACCGTGTCGCAGATCCTCTAACCGTCCGTGTCGACCGTCTGATGGTCGTCGAGAAGTTCAGCCACGTCCAGCATCTCGTGTCCCAGGTGTCGGGAGTCCTCCGGCCAGGACAGACCCGCTTCGACGCCTTCCGCTCCATCTTCCCCGCCGGGACCGTCTCCGGCGCGCCAAAGGTCAAGGCCATGGAGCTCATCGCTGAGCTCGAGGCCGAGAAGCGAGGCATCTACGCCGGCGCGGTTGGCTACTTTGGCTATGATGGCGTGGACGAGAAGGGCGCCGAGGTGGAGGGTGCGATGGACACGTGCATTGCGTTGAGGACGATGCTCACCAAGGATGGCGTGGCATATCTACAAGCCGGTAAGTTGGTTTCACAAGTCATGGACGAGCCGTTCTATGGAGAGCAGGCTCTTCAGTTTCCCCCTATCTTTCTTACTCTATAGAACACAAACGAATACTGACATATCGTGCCCTTCTTTTCCTTTCTAGGCGGCGGTATTGTATTTGACTCGGACGAGTACGAAGAGTGGATGGAGACGATTAACAAGCTCGGAGCCAACATGCATTGCATCACTTCGGCGGAGCAGCTGTATCACGCTCAGCAGCAACGGTCGGCTTAGACTATCTGATAGATTTTGAAAAGAAATGTAAAAGCTGCTGTTCCCGCATATCGACTGTCTTCTAATGATGTTGAGCCTTCACGTGCACAAGAGGGATGATTCGATGATCTTAGGGAGTGAACCCAGTGTTATTCTCAACTAACTAAAAACTAAAACTATATGTACTGTAGAAATCCAAACCAGTGATGAAATGCTATGCCAAATGCCAATAAATATGCCCATGTTGTAACTCCAAAAATCAATCTTGGCCGACCAGATGTTCAAACCTTTTCCCGTTTTGGGTCGTATCTCGTAAAGTAAATAAAAAAAAGATAATAAGAAATGATAAAAATAAATACATTAGAATAAAAAATGCGAACTGTTAGATGCCAGGGATCTAATCAGAAGCTCGTTGAGTTCTTCACTTAGACGGCCACAGGCTCGTCTCTGGAAGTGGCCAGCTCAGGAATGGGTGTATCTCGTTTCCTCTGCGTCAAAAACTTTTGTTGGCCCCTGGGTGCAATTGGTGTCATGGCAATGTCCATGTCCTGCTCGACGGAATGCAGGCTCTCGGTATCAAACGAAACCACACTGCTGCCGTCGGTCATCTCGACATCGTTGTCGTTGGAGGCGTCGGAGGGAAGTTCAATGGACGGAATTGGAGCCTCGCGGCGCGCGATTTGGGGAATGGGTGGTCCGATGGGTGTCATGTCCTCCATCCCGCTAGTCCTGACTTTAGGGGTTGCTGCGTCGCCTCGAGGAACTTCAATTTCCACTTCTTCATTGTCCTGGCCGATGGTCCATACCCAGCGTCGGGGCTTCTCCCTTCTATTCTTCCTCTTGCGAATACCTGTGGGAGACGCAACGGCTGCGGATTTCGGGACGATGGGCTTCTTTGGTGCATCTGCCATCTCAGAGGAGGGGGAGGCTCCGGCAGTGTCATTCACACCTCCAGGAGTGGAAGGTGAGAAAGGAGACAGTGGGGAAGCGTCATCAGTGAGCAAGTCTATGTGTGACCTGGTGTAGGTGTTTGTGGTGATTTCCTGTTCGAGAGGGCTGTTATACCCAACTCTGCGAGCTGCCTTCTCCTGCAGGCGCAGTGACTGCCTTCTGGGCGAAGGGGGAGGAATGGCTGTCTTTGCTGGCAGTGGTGAGTTGCGAAGGATGCTATGGCGAGCCTGAGATGGGGTATATGGTGGCAGGAGGCCGGGAGCAGAGGGCTGATAGACAATCGTGCGTGGCTTGGTGTTGGAGTCCGAGTTGTCGTACAGTCTATGAGCCAGCTTCCCATGGGCAATGTCAGTCGAAGCAAAAGTGAACACTCTAGACTCATTTGAATCTGTGGTTCCCGACAGAGGAGGGGTTGCCGTCATAGTGCTGGGATACTTGATCTCCAGGTGTCGTGGGGATCCAGGGTGAGCAGAGGTAGGATGAGCAGAGAGAGGTGTCTCGGGGTAGTGCGTCGTGTACGGGGTGTTGGCCCGGTTGGAAGGATCTGGCTTCTCGATCGGCGTCGCAAGGCTGAAGGCTTGAAGGGTGTTGATGGCTGTCAGAGGCTCTGCATGAGCGCTTGTTAAGCCGGACCTCCCAACTACAGAAGCGTAGGCATTGGAGAGGGTGTTGAAGGCTGTCGGGTCCTTGGTGTCGATGGTGGGTGGTCGTGACACTCGAGCGACTGGGCCAACAGATGTCTGGATCTTCAGAGATAAACGGGGCCTCTTCTGCTGGGGGGATGCCATTTTTCCGTTTATCGAATTGTGAGAAGAGACCGAGGCAAGAAGAATAATTGCAGGCGGTGCTACCGCGAAGAACAATAGGTAGATATTATAGGAATGGGCTCAGACAATAGTTAAGAGCCAAGACAACAGCCGTATGCAGGTTGGAAGAGGTCTGTTGGTCGAGTTTCAGAGTCGTAGCCGCCGAGAATTGTGAAAAGGAAGGATGTTTCAAGGCGGAGGAGGCTCGAAAGATGTAAGAGAGACGGAATCAGACGCCGGTAGCCAAGATGGTCTGGAAGACTCCGGCGGCTATTTGACGATATTATATGGGCGGGTTGCACAACGGCGGATACAGCAGAACACCACGGCACAACGGTGGCCGGCGAAGATTGTGCCGGGGACCCCTGCCTTGGCGTGGTAAGCGCCATGGTCACCCTTGTATGCAAGTGTCGTCACAGGAACTGGCTGCCATGATAGGTTGTGTGGCGGGCTGCAGATGCTATGTAAGCGCCTGCTGGGGTCATGGACAGGGGGGCGGACCCGGCGAAGAGAGGCGGCGCAAAAAGGTGGCTATCGGGCATTCCCCTACTTGCTGAAGGTGTTGCACGTTGAGACACCAGCTGGCCCAGATGACCGACCGCAGTCATATCTACTACCTAACCAGAGGCCGTCAACAGCGACGATATGTGATGAAGAGAGTCCGCTTATCCATCTGGAGAGACTAGCGGGGTCGCGTGATGCTCGGGAGGGGTTGTAGGTCTGCTCTGCAGTATCACCGTAGGATCATGGAGCGGAGACGGATTCGATGAGTTAGGTGACATGCAGCACTGGCCCGGCCAATGAGTCTCCGCTGGTTGGCAGGAAGCCACAATGGCTGTTCACAACATGCATCAATCTTGATTGAGGCCAACAATACAGGATTGCTGGCTCAGCAGCCGACTTTTGATTGGGGCGGCCGCGCTCACCCGTCAACCGATGACGCGAGGGCAAGAGCGACGGTGCAATGGGCGAGCAGCGCCTTCCCCCATTGTGCGCCAGTGTTCCATTGCTTTCCAGGCCAGACAGCCCTCTGCTCACAGACGTGCTATTTTTTGCCGCAGTTGATTATTCCTTTTTAAATAGCTCCCGACAAGCACTACCCGGCAATTGAGATCGTGAGAGGGAGGCGACTCGGGATGCTTCTAATTCCAGAGCCGGCAGATCTAAAAACGGCGGGAATTTCCCTACTGGAACGGCCCTCGATGGAGCCAGGTAAATCAACGGCTGGGGGCAGGCTGGGGAAGGAAGAAAGAAAAGCACCAAGAACGAGGGCCTAAAATCCTGCCCTAGCCTCCCCTCTGCTCCCTGGAGACTCCCCCAACCCGCCCTACAGGGCCTATCGGTCTCTCCCAGCCCAGCCCTCTCGACCGTTTAGAGCCGGCGGCGTTTAGGGGTCGGCCCAAGCCCTTCCCTGCACTAGATAGACCCTGGCGCTGAAGGATTAAACGCGGTCTCACCCATGTTTGCCGTATTGGGGGACGAACACGGTCGGCCTGGTTGACCGCGGAGACTGGCATTAGGCGCGATAGATCAGGAGGGCAGCCACTCACAGCGCTGATGCCTCCCACCATCTGTGATGTTGGCTGCATAAGTCCAAACGCCTTTAGCCGACCGCCGAGTTAGGACCTCCTCTTTATCCCTCTATTGATTCCCCCTCAATCAATCCTACCCTGGTTGGGGATCAAGTGGGCAGACAATGCAATGCAAGTCACCCGTGTCCTCCTGCCTCAGCTCGACCGTCTCGCCGCATCGCGTTCGAGCCTCAACTTGAGATTCATTTCCCATTTCCATAGCTGAGCTATTCGGGGACTTTAGCGCACTGGCTTGCTGGTCATAGCTCTCGCCCGAACATGGCTATTTTTGTTCGGGGCAGGTGGAATAGCTCAAGCCGTCCGCCTATTCCAAAACGATCGATTAGTGTGGGGGCAAGGGCTGCCCGAAAAGGATAGTGCCAGTATTAATAGGTTTTTGGACAAAGTACAATCTATTCGAAATAATTTCGGCACTCGCCATCACCATTTCTGTGCGGCGTATGCAGTCAACTCAAGTGTATCAGATCAACTTACTTTGCTCGGCATTGCATGAACCATGGTCTTTTGCCCCTCCCCCTTTCCCCCATCTGTGCCGTTACATATGACTCTGCACAGAACGCCACGTTAAAAAAAACCACCCGATTTTGCCTGTCTCATATTAAAATAAAAGCCACAGCTGACATGTGTTGTTTGAGGTAGAGCGCAATAGACTTCGAAGGCGTAATTTTCATTTTTAACATGAAATTCTAGCTGCATATGGTTCCTAGATTGCCACATGAGCAAATGGTCACCGAGATATTCGCCCGACCTTCCTCGAATTCCCTTTTTCGGCTTGCATGAGTTCATGGGGTGATCTGCTTCGATGATGGGGGCCAGGGTGTAGGGTAGCCACATGATCTGATTACCTTACCCAAATATTTGGTCACCCAGTGCCGGTTAGAGTATAAGCCGATTTGAGGCCGTGCACGTTAGTTCTCACCCACTATTGTTGCTAGGCTGTACAACCCAAAATTAACACACTCAAGCCTCGCACTAGACACTGACTCAGTGTGGCTTCATCATCTGAATGGCAGCTCAGCATGCAAATTGCTTACTTCCGTTCTAAGCCTTCAATGTAAAGGTGACGCCTACCATGCTAACCCGGTTGAATCACTTTGGGCAAGCTCCGACATTTACACAATCCTTCCAATCCTCTCCCGCCTATGGCGATGGCGCGGCCCTTGCGAAAGCTTTCACGCAAAGAAGATCGGATTATATTGCAATTTGTAAGCCCCATATAGTCCAACGGCGCGGAATAAAACTTCAGTCGAACGGCTTAACAATGTGGCCTGCACCAAAGATCCTCTGAAAGCTGATGAACAGGGCCCTAGGACTATGACTGCTTCTACGCACAAGTGTACGAGGTGAAAAACCCGGCACTGAAGCCCAAACCTTTGGGTATCAAACAGAAGAACATCCTCGCCACATGCAATTACAATGCCCGTAGGCGAGGTGTCAAGAAACTCATGCTCATTACCGAGGCGAAGAAAATATGCCCTGAGCTCGTGATCGTCGAGGGTGAAGACCTCACCCCATTCCGCGATGTGAGCAAGATCTTGTTCAACTTCTTCAAGTCCTACTCTTGGAACCAAAAGGTCGAGAGGCTAGGCTTCGATGAAGTCTTCATGGGTGCGTCTTATCATTGTTTCAAACCCGTCGTATTTAGAAACCCCGACCTTGCATCTGCAATACCGCTTTGCCTCAACCTCGCATCTGACCTTGGCTCCCTGTCCCGTAGATGTGACAGACATTATTAATTACAACATGGCCTGTTTTAATAAACACTCACCCACCAATCACTTCTTCCAGCTATCTGAAAAGGATCCCGAGCTGGGGTTTGTGTGCGATCTCACTTCCATCCCGGGGGCTACGATTGGTGGCGATATGGATTTACTACCGGATCTGGACAACCCACTCTACCTGCGACTGGTGTTAGGATCCCACCTCGCCCATCACCTGCGTTTGAAAGTAGAGCAAGACTTTGGCTATACGTCAACCTGCGGTATCTCCACAAATAAACTTCTGAGCAAGCTTGTAGGCAGCAAACACAAGCCCCAGAACCAAACTACCTTGCTGGCATTGACTGAGGAAGGCATACTCGAGTTTATGAGTAGCCACTTTCTTCGAAGCATCCCTGGCATTGGTTTCAAGTCAAGTTCTCTCATTGAGGCTCATGTAACTGGCCTGGAGACCACGACTGATTCCCACAGCTTCGAGTCTAAAGTCACAGCTGCCCAGGCGTTGGCATCCCCCCACGTGTCTCCAGCATCCCTGGAAACCCTCTTGGCCGGGCCGGGCGCCGAGAAAGGAATAGGATCAAGAATATGGGGCCTGCTCCATGGCGTAGATCCTACAGAGGTCAAAGAGGCAAGCGACGTCCCCTCCCAGATTAGTATCGAGGACACTTTTGGGAGGCTTGAGACCATGGCGCAGATCTTGCCTGAGCTCCATAAGCTGTCGTACTCACTTGTACGCAGGATGAGGGTAGACCTCCTCGTACCTGATGGGAATTCCGACACTCCCGACGCTCTAAAATGGCTCGCAAAACCGAAGACTCTCCGTCTCTCTGTCCGATCGTGGCCCAAATCAGGATCTCTTTATACACAATTCAACCGACAGTCTCGTTCGGGGCCCTTGCCGAGCTTTGCGCTGGATGAAAAACAAGATGTCGAGGCTGTGGCTGACAGATTGGTATCTGAGGCTCTGTTACCCTTGTTGCGCAGGCTCCAGGAAGACAGGAAGGGACAGCCATGGAGCCTGCAACTTATCAACATATGCGTGTCTAATTTGGTTCCAACGGCGACAGAAGACAAGTCGGGCGTAGGGAGAGACATTGCCAACATGTTCAGAAAACAAGACGAGGTGTTGGCACCATGGAGGATTCTGCCGAGCCCGGAAGAAACTGGAAGCCACGCCTCAGAAGACTCCGGCTCTGATGAAGCTGCTGACCCGGAAACTTGGGAGACGACCGAGAATGTACCATGTGACAGATGCGGCCACGCCATCCCTTACTTTGCTCTGGAAGCTCATTTTAGATTTCATGAATTAGAGGACTGAGTAAATAACTTAAAGCGGCTTGGAATTCACCTAATCGTGAAGCAGAGCGCTTTTGAGGAGTCGAGAGTTGGAAAGATTTGGCATTTAGGGCTTGATTGAGTCGTACAGATAGGGTTGTACAGGCATTTTTATAATGGCTTAGCCGGGAAACGGATAAAATATTGAAACCAGCAGCTTATCTGCATAAGGCCCGGAATTGCCTTTAATTTCACTGGGCGAGTTGGTTGGTAACGCTGGACAGGGTGGTCATTCGTCACACAAACTTGGCTACTCGATAGCCTATTGGGCTGAGATGCATATCCCCGATAAGTTGTGCGGAACGGATGTCCTCTAATCTCTGCGAGAGGTATATAAAAACATATACATACATAAATGGGACTCAGCGTGGCTGGCCAGATATCGCCGTCGAATGATCGGCACTCATCTTTATTCGTGCCGGCTGTAACATAATTCCAACCAAGGGCTATTGCAGCGTTCGACAGCGAATAGCATGGGAAAAACAACCCGCTATTGCTTAGGGTTGATCGTAATTCGAGGCCAGCCTCGAGCAGGAGGTTGCCGAACGGGACGGAAGGGTGCATTTGGGTAGCTGGACAGTACTGCAAGGGTGCAAATACAAGTATTCGAACATAGTGCCGGAATTGCTTTTTCGACTATGGGCGGCTGGTGGTCTAAGTCGATAGGAGGGTTTCACACTCGTTTCTATTCGCTGATTGATGGCCAAGTACGTTAAACAGATGCTACGTGGGAGTCAACAACGTTTGTTGGGAGAACACCCGCCTTGCTGGTGGGGGGACTTGGACATCATTTCCTGCTGGGCCTGCAAGTGTCGTCGCACAAAGGGCTGGTGAGACTCTGGTCTTGCCACTGTATTGTCATTTTCCTGCAGAAGTCAATGCTGGACCCCTGAGATGGGCGCGCGACCTCTACGGTACTATGGGGCGTGGCTTGCGATCATACACCGTGTATGTAGCCACCCGCCTGCGTTTGATGAGTGAACAAAGTGACTTCTGTGAGCAGGCAGAATGGGCACTAACGGGTACGTCACACTCGAGGCGTGCTGAGAGAAAAGTGAACAGAGGCTGAGGGACGTATCAGACGGCTGGCAGCTGGACACAGCCGGTGACGACTGAGTGATTGCCCGCGCCTGCCTGCCTGCCCATTTCTGCCCCGTCCTCGCCCATTGTCCCTCTCTCTTTCCTTCCCTTTCTGCTCTCTTCACTGTGCTGGCTCTTGCTTGCATGCAAGCCCGTCCATTCCTTCCCTCATACACCTGCACTTTCCTGTCCTGGTCGCTTTCAGCCTTCAGACGAGTCCATCCAAACAGTACCGCTTTCCCCAGTCTCTCCTTCCTATCATTTCCAGGCATCACGCAGCTCTCGGATGATATTTACTTGTCGAACACGCCTGGTAGGTATCCGAATTTTTCGTTTGGTTGTTTGCACACCTGTCAAAAGGTAGTGCCTGCCCCATCCTCACTCACCTTCTCGCTTGCCCAACGTGGCTGAACAACCACATTGGATTCAGGCTGCACTTTCCTCGTCCGGTCTTTATGACAGGCAAATGGAGGAGAGTTGAGAATTTGGGAATTAGCACTGCAACGCATTTCTCTCCTCCCCTTGAATCATGGATCTCTCGATGTAGTGTACCTGCGAAGGTATATTGCAGGCAGTTCCAAAATCAAAGAAGCCATTGGGGTTTCCCATCACAGAAGACACTTTTTAATCCCCATGCACCTACCTTATTTGTTTCAACACCATAAATCCCCTTAATCGCAGCTTCCGCTGTATTCCCCGTGAGTTCCCAAGATCCTGGGACTGGACTAATCGTCTGTTTGCCTCGTAGCGTAGTAGGGTCGCTTTTCGTCTTCCCTTCTGCTCTACGTATGCTGGCCTGTCGGCTTCTGCTTTGTCCTTTCACCTCAAATTCGGGCGGAAGTGCCGAGTCCTCGAGTCCGTGTTCTAAATTCGAAAACTACAACCGAAGATGCCTCGAGGATCAGGCCGTGGTGGTCACGGGCACTCGTCTCGTCGTCCGGTCGACTTGACTGGAATACTCAGTGTCGCAGAGCGGAATGACCTTTCGACACTTGTCATTGCTATCACGGAGAGAATGCATACAGATATCAGCGCGACATTCGACTCGCCAGTGGTTACACCCGTAGATGTGGGCAATGGACATCACAACTGGCTCACTTTACCTCTCCTTTGCCACAAGGAAGGCAAGAAAGACATCTCGTCAGTCAACTCCAAGCCTAAACATCCCCAAAAGAGAGGCAAGACTTATGACAAAGTCCACAGTACCATTGAAAGGGAAGAAAAGGAGGCGATGACGCCTCAACTGGGAGAGTTGAAGAAAGAAGCTTTGGCGTTTTTCCGAAAATGGCAGTCCCAAATCCTCCAACGTATGAAAGATGTAGCTGTGACCGAACCCAAGGCTTCTAATCCCGGCGGTGGTAGAGGCCGTGGACGGGGCTTCCGCGGAGATGATAGCTTCCGTGGGCGAGGAGGACGTGGTGGGAAAGCCGGCCGTGGAGGTCTCACTCTGGCAACAGGTTTGTTGTTCTTCTTCAAACTTGAGATAAAGCGTTAATTGAGACCAGCTAACCCCGTCGTACCAGGCCCCCCTCGGCTCCCTTCAGCACACATCGACCTAGAGCTGTCCAGGCAGTACCCGCCGATCCCAAACACGCTGTGGTCATTGCCAATTGACCGAAGAAGATTGTTTTTTCACATTGTATTTTTGATCACACTCTCGCTTCAAGAGTACACGGCAAACTCTGTTCTGCTTCTTGCCAATCTCACTTCATGCTTGAATCTTCCTTTCATATTCTTTCAAACTGAAGAGATTAAGTTGGCCCGAGGTCTGGCCCATTCCGCTCTTGATATATCAGCAGACGCCTTGTTAGCCATGAAGCTTGAGGAGACCAAATCCTCTCGCAGGTTCAAAGGATACGGGAACACGTCCGCCAACCCGACCTTGGCAACCGGCCTCGCCAGCATTGGGCTCGGTACCTCCAGTGGAGGCTTTGGTCTGACGGGCACTATTGCTGCAGGTCTTCTAGGGGCCATGGCAGACAATGGACGGATGCAAAACGCAATCTTCGGTATCAACCCGTCAAAGCCGCTGGGAAAACTGCTCGAGACCTTCGGCCGCGACATTCAGGATGTTGGATTTATACCAGTACACCCCAAGCCTTTTACAGAGTATGCCGATGCTCGCGAAGTTTTGGCAGAGGATCGTCGACTGCGTGTAGTAATCGCCCTGAACGGTTGGGTGATCGAAGATGAGGACCTGGTTAAACCATGGATTTGCTTGGGACAGCAAACGGAAACATACACTCTGAGATGGGACATGGCAACCCTCCTCAATCTCGGGAACTCCCTGGAAACCGTGATCATGAGCTCAGCCTGGGGTATCTCAAAGAAAGAAGTAAAGACTAGAACGAGTAAGTTGCCTTGCGCTAACTACGAGAGAGCAAACATGGTTGACCAAATTTAGTCTTCAAATGTCTACTCGAATCTGATTGGCCTGGATCTCTTTTGAAAGTTAGCAAGATCATCGACAATCCATGGAATGTCGGTCTCGTACGAGCAGAGAAGGCAGGGGGCATGTTGGCTGATGCCATCATGCGCCACAAGTTTCAGGGAGATCGGCCAGTCTCTTTGGTCGGCTACAGCCTAGGGGCACGGGCTATTTATTGTTGTCTTATGGTGTTGGCTGAAAGACGTCAGTTTGGTTGCGTTGAATCTGTGGTGCTCATGGGGGCCCCGATTCCCTCAGAGAGCCGTGTGTGGTTGACCTTGAAAAGTGTTGTCGCAGGGCGTCTCATCAACGTGTATTCGGAGCACGACTTCCTTCTTGGATTTCTTTGCCGATTCTCAAACACAGACTTCGGCATCGCCGGTTTGCAAGAAATCCAGGGAGCTACCGGCGTCGAGAATTACAACGCGGGCGACTTGACCAGGGGACACCTTGGCTACCGGTCTGCTGCCGGACGGATTCTTAGAGATGTCAAGTGGGAGCAACTGAGCAAGAACGGAACCCACGGTGGAAAGCCCTCTGGCTACAAAGGTAGGCGATGAATGCTATATCGGGTCGGGTTATCTGTGTTGTGTTGGCTCTGATCCGGGCCGGTGGAATGAGTTCCGTCTCTGGCCTAGGCTAGTCGAATGATTTGATATGGGACTCTTAGCTTCTGTGGTACGATTGATGATTTGTAAAATAGTTTGATCAACGCGAGGGATAGTTAGAGCTTTAAAACTTCCTCATCGAGCTGCCTTTACGTGTCAGTAATTATGATGCCTTTCACGATTACGGACAGGGGATCAAGTGAGTCCTGAATTTGCGTGTTTCATATTCAGTTGCCAATAGGTCTACTAATAATAGAGTAACAGCAGAAATGATATCAATATTGTCCCCGTCCCCCAAATGAAAAAAGGGATGTATATATACCACCGTTACTCCCCTAAGATGCATGCACCCCAGTTGATGTAAACAAATAATCCAACAACGGGGCCAGATTCCTGTTGAAAAGATGGCCGTTCTTTCCCTATAGCCTTCTGACCAAATGCACTTTTCGCCGCAATATGATTTTCCATTCCCTTAATACCCAGGGTTTCTTGTGATTTCAATATAGATTACAAAAAAGGTCGTTTGTACATTTGACATAACAGAATAATTCTTCTCCGCCATGCCGCCTGCCACGCAAGCCGACCGAGGGAGAATCAATGTGTTCTAATCATGAAGGAGGCGTAGGGCCCAGCATGCTGGGTACCTGCTTCCGGGGAACAACCTTCCCGCCACGGGGGTCCAGGCGAGGTACGCCTTGGATGGCCCGGGGCTCCCGCATCAAAGATCTGTCTAAGCGGGCTGGCGTGCGTGTTACAATCGCATGATAATCTCCGGGAAAATTACCCTTGGGCACGGGCACTGAAGCCGTTCGCCAGATATGATCTGAAGTATCTGCCAGATAGGTGGGAGATTTTGAGCTACCCCGACGTGGAGGAA
Source organism: Clonostachys solani (assembly GCA_902141235.2). Taxonomy (NCBI): domain Eukaryota; kingdom Fungi; phylum Ascomycota; class Sordariomycetes; order Hypocreales; family Bionectriaceae; genus Clonostachys; species Clonostachys solani. The sequence continues at coordinate 856,734 of CABFOC020000097.1, forward strand.
GAAACCCGCCTACATTGAGCGAGGCGCCGTGAGACTGACGGATGGTCGATAGGCGGGAAAAGCCCGCCGACAGCCCTGGGCGTCCTCGGGCTTTCTTTGCCATGAGCACTTCCTCGAAGAGATGGAGAGATGGGTCTGTAGAAGGCTTGACCTCCCGATCATGAATAAACTCATTAAATCCTACAAATCAAGTTAGTTGGATGTATGTTTCGTGGGATTTTAGCGGAGGGCAACGAACCTTGGGTTTCGCGAAGCATAGTGGTATATTCCTGCTGTTCATAGGGTAGACTCTTGATGAAACCCGCCATGTCAAAAGCATACAACTGGCCGTTGCTCTTTTGCTGTTTGTTGGGCCGTCCCATGTACTTGCGATACGTGTATAGGAGACTGGCCTGGCAGCGCACAAATGCGGCCCGCACTCGATCAGCGTGGAATGCCTCGGGACAAACCACAGAGACAAATCCGAGACACCTGCCATGTGATTTAACCTTGCAGCCTGCGCAAGTGTATATCCCATCTCCTTCTCCCCTGTCTTCGCATATGGTGCAGTTCGACACATCGCCGGGGGTCCAGTTCAAACAATGTCCTTCAACCCAGACTGTGGTGTCGGTATTGGTAACCGGGTGGATTTGCATGCTGGGCATGATGGTTGACGCAGCAAGGGTAGATTGCGCATATGTCGAAGGTGCATAACCACCGCCAAAAGACCCGAGCGAATCGACGGAAATCGCCGAGATGGATGTGTTTGCTTGGTGACCGTTGAGGAAGGGCATGTTGGGCCGGCCAGGACCTCCATCTTTGCCGGCCATGCCAAATGACGAGCTACGCCTTCCTGAACCTTCCCTGAAATGACCCGATCGCTTTTCTCTCAGTGTCGCAGTCAAGGCAAACCCGGAGTCGCTTCTGGAAACGGGAGCTGGCGGCAACGGAGGGAAGTGCATCGAAACTGGAGATTCAGAGGATGGCGGGCTGGTCTTGTTGGATTTGCTTGTGCCAGGCCTGTCTGACTTTGCCTGGTCTGTTGGGGCGATTGCAAACGCATTGAAGACAGGAGGATGAACCTCGCTGGGGGGATCCGGCTCACCAAAGCTTGTCGAACTCTGGGATACCCACTTGCCCAGTGTGCCGACCGGGGGTTTGGGAACGAAGAGCGAGGCGCACTCGCTCGAGAAGGCGTCGTATGGGAAGGATTCCATGGCGTAAGGAGGGGGCCCTGTGGTGACGCCATACCGGAGCTTGTGTGGCGCTGCTACCTGCAACAGAGCATGGAGTTTTCTTCTAATTTGCCGGGGCAGTCTAAACGGTTGAGAAGTAGCGTCAATCGTGTCTTTATCCAAGTCTACTAGGACGTAGTCGTCCTCGGGAAGTTCGATGTGATCATAGCGTCGCTCAATCCCAACAATATATGGGCACGGTGCTTCTAAAGCTGAAATAAGGCGTGCAGGTAATATAGGAATGAAAACGCTTGCCCACTTGAAGGGATAGAGTAAGTTGGCGAGCGCATGGCAAGCTAGGTGGAGCATACTAGTATGCGAGGAGAGGAATATGATACGTGATTCTGACATGGCATATTCGAATAACGCCATCACGTTTTCCAGGGATAAGCAGCGGAAAAGGGCGTACAAGTCCACCGTCCTCGAACCTGGCAGTTCGTTCGAGGCTTCCTTGCGGGCGTATAGTCTCAGCTCCCGAACACAAAGTTCAACCTGGGTCTTAGATTCCAAGGGGCTGAAGGCCTCTGTGCAAAGATTGACAACATATCGCTCGAGGGGCTGCCACCGCCCAACCCGAGGGGAACTAGGGGGTACTCGGAGGATGCCACCGTCGGTCATGGGGACAACAATCGCCTTCAGCCATTCTTTCCAGAAATTGATGTTGGCGGCGTCTCTGCCAAGAATACCATAGGCTCTTGGCACCCACAGACCACTCTCACCCGCTGTTAGGCCCTCGATTTTTGAAGCGGCCCCATGTCTCAAGGGCCGCAGCATATCTGTCATCAGAGTGATCTTCTCCTCCACGGTGCTAATCTCATCCTCAAGTCGGTCTCTTGCTGGCGAGCCAGAGGGTATAGTTGGCAGCTTCGTAAGAAGATGCGACAAGTGAGACCGCTCACCGGCCAGGCGCACTCCTAGACTTGCCGCCAGCTCCCGTTCCTCATTCGACATGTGGCTTTGCCGCCACTGCTCGCATTTCCGCTCAACACCTTCGGCCGCATTGGCACTTAGTGCTGTCCAGATAATAATCGTGAGTCCATAGAGCTTAGAATTATCCTCCGACGTCATCGTAAAGCCGTGCCATGTTGACCGCGGTCTATCGTCTGAAGATACAATCTGAATATCGTTGGGGAATGCGAACATGGGGACATAGTCTGGGAATTTCCCTCTCTTAGAGAGATCTTCCGTCGCATCTTTGGGTGGGTATCGGTCGAGCAGGACTGGCTCGAACTGTCTTTTGAGAGGGTGCATATCGGGATCGGTATTCAAAGGCTCCGGGGGTGGGATCACCGAATTATAATTGCTCATTCGCCTTGTGGTCCGAACAGAGGCTAGTTGGGTTCATGGTCAGCACTTGAGCGGATAGTGAATGTAGGGAAGGTATTGGGCCCGGGTGGACAAACCGGCTCTGCTTGCGCCGCTAGTTCGGGCGGTGCTGGGTTGCCTCCGCATACTGTTCATATCGCGAAAGCTTATCCTCCGACGTATGCTCCCCTTGATGCTTTTCAGAGGACTCATTCTCCCGCTGGAATCAGCGTCGTCGGCGCGAATTCGCTCTGCTCGCGGATTGATCATGGGTGGTCTGGCTTGGACTTTGGCTCCGGCGCTGAATGTCAAATCCTCCAAGAAGTCCTCCCTCTCCGCGGCGAACTTGAGCAGGGCCTTGTCGAAATCGAAGTCCCGCATGCTGCCACCCGGGACGAGCAGCTCGTTGCCGCTGCTTGTTCCCTCCGCAGACACGGTGCCGGTGGCGCTGGCGCCGCCTGAACTGCCGGTCCTGCTGTTCTCGACAACTAGGCCATTGGGACCGTTTATAGTACTGACGGGGCGTATGGTAGCGCTGCTCCGGTTGCTGGAGGTGTTGCCGTTATCGAGGTCGTCGACGGTGGTGAGCGAGAAGCCGTTGTCGAAAGAAACCTTGGAATACCGGCTCATAGAACCATGGCGCGAATGGCGCACACTGATACGGTTCGACTGGGGGGTGACGGGGCTTGGAGAGTCGAAACCAGGCTCACCATCTTCGGCAATGGTAGACTCGACCTGGTGCGAGAGTTCGAGCTGGTTGGCCTGCGGGGCATCCTCGTAGGCAACGGACTCTACGCCGGCGATCCAGAAGTAGTCGGCCAACGGGGTCGACGAGCCCTCCATGACATGTCAATTGAGCGAGCCGCAACCGAAGTCCGGCTGGATAAATTTCTTGGGTTGTCGAGGAGGAGTTATCCCAACTTTTATCGGGTGTGGGCGACGTTTTTACGGGGGCGCTGAGGGGGTTGCGGTTCGGTCGCTGGGCCTGCTGCACGGAGGCAGGGGAAAACGGGGGGTACTTCACTGGTAGACACACCACCGCAGATAGATGCAGGCTAGCTTGGGCAGGGACTGCTATCGTATCGTGCCTACCTAGGTTAGTTTTTAACTCCGGCCAACGCGCTTGCGGCTACCTGTAGGGACAGGGGTTCAGTCAGAAGGAGCCGACACCGACAAGTCAGGCACAGGGACGCAGGACAGGATACGAAGTGGCATGAGGCGTCTTGGGCTCTGGGTGTGCAGCACCGTGGATGAGAGAGCACGCAGTACGTACCAGGGCGAGAGACAGGCAGGATGGGATAGAAGAGCAGAACAGAGCACTGTTGGATGTACCTAGGGTATCCAGGTAGCACCTAATATGTACGTACGCGCAACAGGTGGAGGGGCTCCCAAGGCTAAGGTAGGTCAGGTAGGTGCGAGGACTCTAGCGGACCTGTACCTGCTGCGTGTGCCCAACGAGAAAGGTTATGTTGTGCTAGTAGGTAGCACATAGGTACCTACCTACGTTATGGGCGCAGAAGGCCGTCGCTCCTACCTTAGAGGAGTAGCAAGCCTGAAGCTGCTAATAAGGCCATATCTAACGGCTTCAACATCTTTCAGGGGAGATGCATCAGCTAATGTACGAGACGGTTGCTGCCACCCGCTACCGCTATCAGCCCTACTAGTGCTCTTCTTTCTTTTTCCAGAGCCGGCTGATTCAATAGCACGAGGAGACGAACGGGTTCTATATATATACATATCCGTTCAGGCACAAATTTTCCATTTAAGACATGCGTCTCGGCGGGATTTGTGATTGGCGATAAACCTTGACTTGCCCAGGCCCGACAGGTACCCAAGCGCAGCGAGAGACTGGAATGGCTGCTCAACCACTTTGCCAATCCTACGGGAAGTTTGTAGGACAAGCCATCGATTTCGACCACTTAGCACCTGGTGGGAGTCGCGCCACAGGGCTTGATTTTCAGTTAAGGTATGTGATGAGACGCCCGGCGTTGACGCAAATGAGTTACCAGCGAGAGCGTTTAGACTGAAAGGAACTGGCTCCTTTTCCCCTCCATCAACCCCACTAGGACCTTGCCCAAGTATGTACATAAGCTAACATTGTGTGGTTTTCGAGGCGACCTTACCGGAATCGTTATCTCTGCCCGACGCGATGCTGGGAAACAGTACCTTGGGCAAAGACCAGCCAGAATATTACTACATGCATCTGCAGCCCATCAATGAGATCGGTGTCTGCTAAATGCGGGCTTGCATCGGTGGCGACGGCACGTGCCTGGCAGCCACGGCGGCACAGAACGGGAATCCAACGAACGCATGCTTATGTCGGCATATCGAGGAGGAGGAAGTCCGACGCTGCGCTGTCATGAGAACACGCCTTGGCTTTATCATGCCTGTGCCTGTCCCTTGAGGTCGCCCATGTGCTTGCTCCATCATCGCGCCTACAGCGTGCGGCTCCTCCCACGGCATCACGATGATGGGTGTCGGTGTATGCAGGATCGAAACTCATCCGTTCGTACGTAAACCATCCCTGGCTCGTCCGTGAATACCCCGTCCAACTCTGGTTCTTAGGACTTTTGGCTATAGGGAGCAGGTCCAACATGGCCAGATGCAGCATGCAGCGCCACACACCTGCAGCTTGTACCTGGCAGGTTACAGTAAGCCATTCGCCTGCGTCGCATCCACCATCTCGAGCACGGATGCAGATTAGTGAGTTGATCTAGCGCGCACAGCACAGACTTCGCCCCGGAGAGGATGCTGTCGCCGCATCGGCTTACTCTTCGATCAAGTCAACCCTTACCTGCCACGGGTTCTACATACTGACCAGCTGCCCATTGCCAGGGTATTGGCGCACCCCGTTCGGTAGATGGACGTGCGCGTATTTAAGTGGATTGTCTACGCTGCTCTACATATCCCAGACACGACAGACGCAAGTAAGCACCGGTTGGTTTGAGGTTGGACATGCACGGCAGCCAGCCAAGCAGTCACTACTTAAAAGTCGCGGCTGGTTGCCTGTGAAGAGAGGCCCAAAAAAAAATCAGCAACAAGAAAATGGATTTCCTATTGCAGCCAGGTGTCCTGCCACCTACCGGGAACTTGCATGTCCCAGCCGGCGTTGCAACTTGGGGGCTTCGGGTTGTGTGACGGTCTCCCCTGTGTCCTCACCAAGATCCCCATCGATCACCCCCTGGTGAGCATTATTAATGCTGGGAACAAGACTGCAAGACGGGAACCACCTCTGCCACTGGACCATTCAATAAGCCCGCTTGCCACCCTCTCCTGAGGCGCTTGCTGGAAGTAGCAAGTGAATGCCGGCCGTCGTGTGTTCCATGCTCAGGTACTGGCATTGGTGTTGTAGGATTTCGGCCACGGGCGGATGGGCGCGCCAGCCATCCTTGCCATCGTCCACGGCTTGGCATCCATTAGTACGAGTAGACCCCGACCCTGAGCTCACAGGATTGCTCTGGATATGGAGATGGAGCTGGATATGGAGTTGGAGTCTGTGCCCAGGTTGCCGTATTGATCCAGGGCTTGAGCTGAGGATGACATCAGCCCTACTCTCTCAGCACCTTCTCAGAGCAGACCCAAAGGCAGAAATGTTTTCCGCATGTGGAATTGTTCCCCTCGGCCCTGTTTCTGCGAACCTCTACTCCCACTTCGGAATAGCTGCTTCCCCAACGATGAGACCCTTGCATGCCACCGGATAGTATACTTGACATGTCACCTCCAGGGCCCCCTCCTCCCTCGTTTAAGGAATTAAAAAGCCTCTGGATGGGAACCAGTGGAGAGCGAATCAACTGCGCAATTGAGTGATTACGACGGTCCTACCCTCCCCCACCGGACTAGCACACCCAGGAGGCCCGCGAGTTTCAGAACCCATCGACTCCACCATTAGTTGTGGAAGGGTAGGTCGGGGAAACGAACTCTCGGCTGCCAACCACCTGGGTACCGGGAGTGCCAAGCCAGTATCAGACTCCTGCCTCCCGGCTGCCCTCGCCGGCCAGGCCAACCGTCTCTGTGTGTGTCGAGATGTGCGCGAGGCCGAAAATAGAAAAGGCTTAACCACCATCTTAGTCTCCATGCGTACCTTGCATAGATAGCACCTATCAAAGCTACCCACCTATCTGATAGACCTACCTGTATTATGGCATGAAAATTGTCCGAGCCCCTTTCCACAGTCAGATACCAAATTGGCAAAGGAGAAGAAGAAAGAGTGTGGTAGGAACATCGGAAAGGGATGAGTGTGGGAGAGTAAGAGAAGAGCCCAAGAAAGGGGTAGATGCCATGTTCATCTCCGTGGGAGGGAGCATGTTGGTAAACTTCGATCAAGCCACAGCCATCCCACGTCGTCTACACGGCAAGCGGGTGAGATAAGATGGCACGCCAAGACCTCCCTCTTCGTATCTTGACATAATATCTGAATTATTAACACAACGAGTAGGGAAATCTTACGGCAATGTCCAGTATAGCGTTTGGGTGCCTGCTTTGTTATTGCTCTTGCCAGTCGCTGAACAGCCGGCCCATGGCTTACATATTAGGCTGAACGTGGTGTTCTGGTGTGCCATGTTTAATCCCACCCACTTACACGGCTGGGACGGGCCTCGTATGGCATGCATGATGTCGACCCAGGTAACCCAACATGCAGGTGGTGGGTGGAGGAGCGACTGGTCCGAGGCAGGGCCCCTCGAAAACAAGGGCATTAACGCGTGTTACCATACGTGTATACGGGTTCGCCTTTGTACCTATTGTCTGAACCCGGAGGTACGTGGGGATATACCATAGGTAGGTACTCTTGTGTATATGTGAAGAACTACCAGGTCTGCTCGTATCCCCAAGAGTTGGTTGGCTTCCCTCTCACCATATCCAATGCCACTTGCTTACAAGATATTATTGTCTCTGTGCCTGCATGTATCAGGTCTGCTGAGCCATCTGGCATGCGCGGCTGAATACGCCAGTCCATCGGATAACGGGACGCTCCCCGGTCCGATACAACATGGAATCACGCAACTCGACGACGTTGCGAGATCCGGGCGACTCCAACCAACAGAGCCGCAGGTTCCTGTTGTATTCAGATCGCCAGCATGTACATGCCCTCAAGTTGGCCATTCTAACTCTCAATCGACGTGATATGTATTTTCGATTTCCCGATTCCCCAGAAATCAAGCATCATCATTAGTCGTCCATGTCTGGAAATGCCCTCCCAGAGCTTGATTCGTAGCATACCACGTCTCCTCTGCTGGTGATATTCGTACACATGTCGTAGCATCCATTGGACGGCCGGCAATCATACTTCGGCTTGTGCCTTTGCCGCGAGCTTGCCCGTTGACAGGAACCCTCGGTTGCCCATCTCCCCCCTCCAGCCGATCCCCAGCACTCCAAAGATGATCCTCCCATCCCTCGTAGGCTTGACCCGGCTGCCGTCCTCCTTCTCGTTGACAACAAAGCACAGCTGCTCCGTCTCCCCGGGATGCAGCACCGGCTTCGTGCTCCCGCTCACCTTCCAGTTGCAGTCCCGGTACGCCAGCTCGGCCTCGCACTCCATGGCCACCTTCTCGAGCTGCATCACCTCGTCGCTGCAGTTCTCCAGCTGCGCCTCCAGGACCCATCTGCTCCTCTCCTCGCCGCCCGCGGCGGCCGCCTTGACGCCCATACCCGGCAGCGGGCTCACCTTGGTCCGCACGATCAGCGACGGCTTGCATATGAACTGGTACAGCTTCCTGAACGTCCTCGTGCGCCCGCTCGTGTCCGACGCCTCGTAGTAGCTCACCGTCACCGCCAGCACGTGGTTCCCCTCCTCCTTGAGGTCGAACGTCACCACCCCCTGCAGCGTCTCGCCCTCGGCCAGGTCCACGGGCCCCGTCGCCGCCCCGGACAGCTCGAGCTTCTGCGCCCGCATGCCCGCGGGGGTCTTCATCTCCGCGTCGATGCGCACGTCGCGGGTGCTCTTGCCCGAGCCGTCGGGGAGGTCGTTGTTGGCGCACAGCGTGCAGCTGAAGGTCTCCCCGACGTAGGCGGAGCCGAAGCTCACGGGGAGGTTGACGATGGGGCTGAGGAGGAAGGGGTCCGAGTTGGTCTCGCCGCGGGCCCTGTGCGAGCTGTAGGCGAGGGAGGCCGGCGAGATCGAGGGCTTGGAGGTGGCGCTGCCGGCCGTGGACAGTGACTCTGGCGATTCGAACGGGTACTGGGGGACGAGGGATGGGCGGGAGAGACTAAGGCGCGAGATGGCTGGGTTAGGTATATCTGTGCTGGATCTGCCGGTTGGGGGGAAGGGGGGTTCAGGTGCGTACCGCAGGACCTTGAGAGAGATTGCGTGAGGCTCCTTCACGGCATCGTGGGATGGGTATCTTTGGTGGCTCATATTCGCAGTTTCATGGCCTCGATCAGATTGCTGGTTGTCTACATCTCCCGTCGGCGGGAGATGGAGGATGCAACCTTGGCTGCAGGTACGTCAATCAATAGCTTTTGGGTCCGCTTTGGGAGCCAGCCCTGGGCCGTGCCGCTTTTAGGGCGGGCACTACAGTCACACGTATAGGTACCTGTCTCTACATGAACTTGGAGGCTTACACAACTCCCCTCCGTCCTCAAAGATCTTGCTTGAAAGATAATAGCGTAATGTATAATTATCATGATAATATTTACAAACCTGATTCTGTCTCTAGTTCCAGTTTAGACTATATGCAGTCGTAGTTTTCTTTGAAACTAGGTTCTCTTGCTGCTTTTATGTGCTCTGTCTTCCTCAAGTCTTGCTGTTCAAAAGGGAGCCCATAACTTACCTACATGACACAAGCTAAGAGCGTCCGGCGTTCGGAGGGCCGTGATTTACTTCAGACACATGCCAGCTTCGTTGATCCTATTACAAGGGACGAATCAGCCAGCCGTAGACATATGAACAAGCTACGTACGTATGCGTGTTTTGACCAATCTACATATCACGTTTGCCAATGTCTAGCTAGAGTAGACTTACTTCAATTAATAGTCTACCGAGATTGAAATGGGTTAAAAAAGGGGGATAGCAGAGCGAAGCTATTGGTTAGCCTTGAATTCGAATGCTGTTAACTACCTAGTTAGGATTGTCTTTTCCATGATCAGGGATTTCACCAGTAGGTATTCATCAGCAACGCTCAGAATTAAACAGAATCCAGAATGGCTACTGGAAAACGAAACTCTCCCCACTCGCAGTTAAAGCAAGAGTCTGTGCAACTTTATCCATTGTCGCCTGACACCATCAACTATCCTCGTGACATCCAAAACCTCAATCGGCAACCATAATCGGCTGAGCCGTGGTTGGATCAAGGAACTCAGAGTCCAGGGGGAGGCGGTACTGCGCTGAAATGACCACCTGGTGACCCTGAAGGTGGAGGTGGTGGTGGTGCCGAACTGGGAGGAGGTGGTGGAGGAGCGGATTCGCTCGGTGGGGGAGGAGGTGAGGTTGACTGCCCAGGGGCTCCGGGAGCAGCTTGCCCAGGTGCCTGAGCTGAGGCCTGCCCTTGGGCACCATAGTATTGCTGGTACAAGGCAACATAGCTATATACCGTTAGTAAATAGGTGACTTCGTGGAAGACTTCCAAGGGCTTACTTCTGATAGCCTCCCCAAGCGGCGTAGGGGTCTTGGCCACCGTAATATTGCGCATACTGGGCAGCGTAGTCGGTTGCAGTAGTGGCGCTGGTTACGCCAGGAGCTGTCGGGCTGTTGGATGTAGCAGTTTCTGAACCATATCGACCATATCCATATTGTCCGCTGTTAGAGGAGCCGCGATTCTGGTCCCCATAACCGCTTCCATGACCACCATGATGGCCGCCATAGCCTCCGTGGCCACCGTGCCCTCCATGGCCGCCATGACCCCTGTGCTCTCTATGCTCACCATGACCTCCGTGGTGACGAGGTGGACGGGTCTTGTACTCTTCATACTGCTCTTTAACATTGGCAATCAAGTCCTCGCAAAGCTCCTTTGCCCTGTCAATCATATTGGAGTCTGGGCCACTGTAGCAGCAAATTAGCGGAAGCTTGATCTTAGCGAGAAAGGATGAAAGCCGTACGTTACGTTAAGGTACATCTCCTCATCGCTTTCCTTGTTAGTAGCGGCCTCGAGATACCCCGAGCCACGGCCCTTTATCTGAACTCGACAGCTTGTTTCCTGCTGGATGTGCTTGACATAAGCGCCGCCATGTCCGACCACCTGGGCACGCAAATTGAACCCAGGGATCGGTTCGAGATCAATAGGCACCTTTTCAACTCTCCATTTTCGCTTCTACACTGTCAGCATCATAGTTCCAAATCCAAGCCAAGTTAATTAGAAGCCACCCACGCGACCAAACTCATCTTTCTCGACTGGTTCCTGGTCCCTACGACGGAGACGACGATCATCCACGAGCTGTGGGAGGTCCTGCTGGATAAGTTCTTTGACCTTTTGGACAGCCAACTCCAGGCCTTCCTTGGAGGTGCTTGTAATGTGAAGATACAGCGGAGGGTTCTATATTGGTCAGCAGAGTGGTAAAGGAAGTGCACTCAAAATTGGGAAACATACCGCTGCGGTGGCCATAGCCTTGTTCGGGTAGTAGCTACCTCGAGTCGTAACGTCTTGAAAAGTCAACAATAGCTCGTACATTAGAGAGTAATTGAGGAGTATATAGCGTACCAGCGCCGGTGTCATCTTTAATCTAGTTCAAGCGGGAGTCAGCAGGAGCAGAGAAGGGGGCTTGGTCGCGAGCTATCGCGCTGGTAAGCTTGAGACTCTTCGACATATACCCGGCCAGGCGGATGTATGAGCTGGGATAATCAGTGGGATATCAAAATATTTACCATTTTCTGCGTGGACCCCTTGGTCACTAGGTATCGGTTTCTCAAGTCGTTGACTTCGATGTCCTGAATATAGTCGCCGTCTGCGACATACATATCGCCATTCAACACAGGTGCAGGGTTAGAAGCGCTGCTGGAGGATGTTGTCGGCTGGGCCGCTGGCGAGCCTTCTGATCGGATAGGTGGGACGTCGACATGTTGGATGCCCTTCTTGGCCTGGAGCTGGGCGTTGATTCTGGCTGCGGCAGCGGCTAGGACGGAGTCAGATTAGTCAAACACGAAGATGAAGGATTGTGCTGTCATACCTGCTGCAGCAGCTGCATCGCCGGCGGGCTTCTTCGGTTCAGAGCCACCATCTCGCGAGAGAGGGCTGCGGTCTCTACCCTCAGCCCGCCGGGAGGGTGGCGATCGAGAACGACGGTCAAATCGAGACTTCTTCGGCTCTGGTTCTGTCTGATCGAAACGGGATCGTTTAACCGGGGGGCGCTCTGGTTCGTCCATCTCAGCGGTGCCTCGTGGCGGCGAGTATCACGGTGTTTCAAAGTGAACTGGAAAACTCGGTTGCGGTGGCAAGATGTTGTGTGGTTCCGAGGCGCGCTCGTGATGTTGGTGGATTGGCGTTGAAGGAACTGCGCTTGAGGTTTGGTGGAGATGCAGGTTGAAAAATCCCCAGGATCGTCTTGGTCTAGGCACAGCCTAAACTAAACTGCGAAGGTGAGGGATTGGTGAGTGATTGGTGAGTGCAGGCACATTGGCGCGATGTGGACTCGGTACGTACCGAACTCCACGAACCGATGGATGGATGTACCTGTACCAACGCCGAGGCACAGGGATCGAGGTCGGATTTATGGTGCCTGAGACTGTCTCTGGTTCAATCCTTGGTGATATATAGATATCTGCTATCTCAAACTACCTACCTTACCAGGTAGTAACAATTGAACATGGCCGTCTTTGTATTGATTAGCATCATGTCGGAGGACAATACTGCATACCGGCGACGCAATCGAAGAGCTAATTCATGCCCAGGCATGCTTCACATTGACTGCAGGTAAGAATAGGGACTTCGGGGTTGCTCTGCATAGAGCCTGGCCCTCAAATTCATCATTTACTTCGTTGGGCTATGGTGCAGCCATCTTACCTGGTTCATACATGCTACCTATATATATACCTAGGGGTATATATATTCAGCCTTCAATGGACTGGCACCGGGCTTCATCTCCTCCACTGCCAGACATCACTGTTCCTACGCGCAACAAATCAACCGAGATAGCTGCGGACTTTGCCTCTCTGCCGTCATGGATTCTGCGACCAATGCCCTCTCTCTCTACTTCCCCTAGAGCTGCTTCAATGCATCGTCGCCCATATGCCAAACCGCGACATCAAAAACCTACGCTTGACGAGCTCGTACATGAGAGAAGTGGCCCCTTTGCGGTTCCATCGGGTCTTCCTCTCGACCCATCCGCGCGATGTTGACGTCTTCCTGGCCGTAGCGAAGCACGATGCCTTGAGCCAGAAGATCACCGAGATAATCTATGATGACGCGCCCTTCATCGAGCCCGAACTCGGCGGCGACATGGACAAGGATTTCTTCGATTCGTTTGAACGCGCGTACAAGAGCTCCCTACAGATGATCAGACAGTACAAAGGCCTCTTCATCGAGCGTCCCATCGACGTCCAGATCGCAAAGCAGCTGAGAGCGCGGATGACGGCCCAGGAGTCCTACCAGTGTATCAAGGAGGTCATGAAGCAGCAGCGGCAAGGCCACCGGACGGAACGTCCTCGTGACGTTGAGGCGCTGCGCGAGGGGCTCTGGCGCTTCACGAACCTACGACGCATCACCATCACCCCCTTTGCCCACGGTCTACCCTTCAAGCCGCGGTACGAGACACCGCTCATCCGCAGCCTGCCCTACGGCCTCATCTACCCCATCCCCTTTCGTAGGTCTGTATTCGGTACGAGCGATGATTTCCGCGAATTGTACGAGGCGCAGAGGTCGCGTGGTTTTCGCAAGATTGTGCGCGAGCTCGCCCAGGATACACACAACATCGTCGAATTCGTGGTCGAGAACAACCAGCTACGGACGGGCATCACCTCGCAGGTGATCAGCAAGCCCGGAGACACATACGGATACAAATCCTTGCTCGCTTTGCTGTCGTCTCCTGGCTTCTCTCGGATCGACCTGCCTCTCTGGTTTGGACGTGGAGGAATTCGTAACTGGCATCCCAACGGAGCCAGTTGTCTACGAGCAGCCCTAGGCAAGGCAGTGGGCCTTCAACACGTCAGTCTCTCGACGGATTTGACCCCCCCGGAGGATCTCTATTTGATTCCAGATACCCCTGAAGGGGGCAGGGAGCATTTCACCCCGCTCCTGTCCATATTCCCAGTCAAGCAGTGGCCACGGCTCCGGCACTTTGGATTGTCACGTTTTATCGTCATACAGCAGGACCTCTTGGCGCTCCTCTCTGCGCTACCAAGCACCATCCGCTCTGTTGAGCTGAGCTATCTGTTCTTCCTCCCTCATGGAGGTAGGTACGGAGACCTTCTGTACGACATCAAACAAGAGCTCGACTGGGTCCATCAACCACCAGGCGTGCGCCCAGAGCTAACGCTCTATCTAGAGATGGACCCCCTCAAGCCTGGCATGTATGTGGACGTGAGTAAAGACGTGAATCAATACTTGTATGGCAGTGGTGTCAATCCCTTCAGCGATGAGGGCGATGTGGGCGAGCTACCTCGGTATAGAGTATACAGGGACGACGGCATCGGCATAGAGCGTGATGCGTTCCAGCCAGAAAATGATGTGCCGTATATGCAGCCTGAGCTGCTACAGGGAATGGGCATTTACATCCCAGGTAAGCTGGGGGCATTATGATCCATCCTTACAACACAGAAACAAGTATATATTTCCAACATATCAGTCTCTTCCTCATATAACTATCACAATAACCCAGAAATCGACATGCATGAATGGCCATATCTTTTCACAAATGATGCTGTTTCACAAGCATTAGCGTAGCCTGGCACACTCTCCAGTCCCGATGCAGCAGACGAGGAGGTTCTCGTCCTGCTTACTCCGACTGGCCATCCAGGGCAGATGAGTCAGTAGTAAAGATGCACCTCCAGCTGAGCATCAACCGCCAAGCAAGTAAGCAAGCATCATGGCCAGTGTCATTGGAAGCAGCGGGGCATCGCCAGTGGATCCGTTCTGCGCCTGAGGCTCCAAGAATGTGGGGTAAGCGGCCCTCCGATCAGCCTCCGACATTTTCCCACAGTCATTCTTTGACGGCCTCGCTCCGATTTTGGCTATTTATCTAGTCACAAGGTTGCTCTTGATTCATTGTCTTGGATCTCAGGGCAGCTTCCTGTGCTCCTTCTCATCTTGCCCCTTCAGCCTCAGGGCCCTTTGGTTCTCGCTGACTCAATTGCAAGATGATGTCTCTCCGACCAGTGGCTGGGGCCTCTCGATGGGCTGCCGCAGCTCGCACCGCCGCCTCTCTCAATGGCATGAGACACTCGTCCAGCAGCTCGACCTCTGCCATCGCCTACAAGGCTATGCGACGTCGCTCGGCCCCCCTCCCCATCTCCAACACCCCCCCCTCCTGGTCCGTTCAGGCTGCCGTCTCCAACATCCTCTACGAGACGCCGGCACCGGAGGCTGGACCCCCGAAGCGACACATCCTCAATTGCCTTGTCCAGAACGAACCTGGCGT
Organism: Clonostachys solani; assembly: GCA_902141235.2. Classification (NCBI taxonomy): domain Eukaryota; kingdom Fungi; phylum Ascomycota; class Sordariomycetes; order Hypocreales; family Bionectriaceae; genus Clonostachys; species Clonostachys solani. Next base: position 871,754 of record CABFOC020000097.1, read on the forward strand.
GCTGTCCCGGCTCTCAGGCATCATTGCCGCCCGTGGCTTCAACATTGAGTCGCTTGTGGTCTGCAGCACCGAGGTGAAGGACCTGTCCCGCATGACCATCGTCCTTAATGGCCACGATGGTGTCGTTGAGCAGGCCCGCCGCCAACTCGAGGATCTCGTCCCCGTCTGGGCTGTTTTGGACTACACCCATGCCGCCCTTGTCCAGCGTGAGCTCCTTCTCGCCAAGATCAACATTCTGGGCCCTGAGTACTTCGAGGAGCTCCTCGAGCACCACAGGGAGATTACTGCTGGCTCACCATCCGTTGAGGGCGGCGAAGAGTTCCAGGCTCAGTCTTTGGAACATCTCGCCAAGGATTTCCATCCCAGCAAGCTCGCTGCCAGTGAAGCCTTGAGACACAAGCATGAGCATCTCAAGACCATTACCTACTTCACCCATCAGTTCGGAGGCAAGGTTCTTGACATCAGCAACACAAGCTGCATTGTCGAGGTGTAAGTGGCCCCAAAAAAAATTTGCTTGGGATACAATACTAACCCCCCACACAGTTCCGCAAAGCAGACAAGGATTGATTCATTCCTGAAGCTTATCGCGCCTTTCGGTATCCTCGAATCTGCCCGGACTGGACTGATGGCCCTGCCAAGATCCCCCCTGCACGGCCCCAACGAGGAGCCAATTATCAAGGAAGCCGACGACGTTGTCGACGCCAGCCAGCTTCCTCCTGGTTAGATGTTGGAAAAGGCGTTGCGCGATGGGTTCGGGTTTAGCTTGTTTATATATACAACCCTAAATGGAACTAAAAATTGTGATATTAAAGCATCTCCTTTTTGCACCTTGTCATACTGAACTTTTTTTTACACTCGTAGCTGCAGTGGAACTACCGTTACTTCCAAGCCATAATATCATGAATGAGTAAATATCCTTCAAAGTCGGCCCTTGTTAACAACGAATCCTTCCAGGGCAGCTAGAGTCGCATCAGCAATTGACATCATGTAACGGTGGATCAGAGACATTGACTCACAGACAGCAGCCCACAGGCGATTCTCCGCCTCGGGGAACACCAAGGATCGAGGGCTGTAGAAGACCTCGTCTGCTACCTCCTCGGGGTGCCTCGGCAGGCAGTGCATGAATTTCCAGCCCTCCTTGGCACCACCCCGCTTTGCGAGCTCGTTGGTGATCTGGTACCCAGCGAAGGCGTCCAGGCGCTTCTTCTTCTCACTCTCCTGCCCCATGGAGATCCATGTGTCGGTGACGAGGATGTCGGCATTCTTGATGGCCTCCTCTGGTACATTGGTCTCCAGAAGCTTTCCGGGGGAGGACACGCCCTGGGCAGCCGAGTTGATGAGATCCTTCATGCTCTGCGGGATACCGTAGCCGTTGGGTGAAGCGACGGAAATATCAACTCCCATCTTCACACAGCCAATCGCAAGGTCAAAGAGGACGTTGTTGGAGTCTCCAATCCAGGCAACCTTGAGACCCTCAAGGCCTAGGCCGAGTTTGCCGCTTTGAGATGCTGGGAAAGCTTCGTGGATGGTGAGGAAGTCAGCGATGGTCTGAAGAGGATGGAAGTCGTCCGACAGAGCGTTGATGACTGGAACGCTGGAGTGTTTGGCCAGGTTGGCGACATCGGAATGAGGTCCGACACGGGCGACCATGCAAGAGGTCATGGAAGAAATAACTACTGAAGTGTCATATAGCGACTCGTTGACCTGAAATGGAGATTAGCTTCTGTATCGAACAGATTGGACGGTCATGAGTCTGTAAGCTCACTCCTAACTGGATGTCGTCCTTGCCCAAAAACATGGGATTGCCACCCATCAAGGTTACAGCAGCCTCTGTAGAGACACGGGTTCGAGTGCTCCTCTTGCTGAACATCATGGCCACCGTCTTGTTGGCAAGGCCAGTGGTGAGAGAGAGTGGCGGCTGAGTGCTCTTCACGGCAGTCTTTCGTGCTGCTGCGTTACGCACCAACGAAGCGAATTCAGCAGGAGACACATCGGCAATTGACATCAGATGCCTTGGGCCTGAGGACTGGGAGTAATTCCTTTTGGGGACGCCTTTGAAGGCTACCTGGGCAGCTCGGAAAACGTTCGACCTCATCTTGAGAGCTGGATGATTCGTCTGATATGCCCTGAAAATTTCCAATTAGTCGAACGCAGAGCAGCAATTGCAATTGGAGACGCAGAAAGGGCAATTCAGATATCCAACAAAGCCAAGGATCTGCCCGGCTGCGGAGAGGTTGGAATTATGAGTATTCGTTGAGTCACGAAGCGAGCAAGCATGAAGCCGATATCGAGTGACAGCGGTCACCAAGAAATCTTTTAGTGGAGGCCATTTAGGTGATGTACAGGTACTTCCAAGTCACTTGTACCTTGTACCACCCACTCAAGCTGGAGGTTCTCCATCGACATCCGGGAGGCAGGGATATCAGTGCATCTGACCAATCAGAATGGGCCGGCAATCAGGGTCAAAGCCACTTGCACGCTGGTCGCGTATCGTCATCATCACTTGTGCCTTGCAACTTGCGCCCACCTTGTTTCGCCTCTCCATCTTCCGAGAAACACACCACAGGCGGCTGGGAATCATCGCGAACTCACTCTCTTCCAAACCCGCCTGTTCAGCCGCAACCATTTTTTCTCCCTGCGCCTAGTTCCATGTCTACCGGCAAACTAAGATAAGAAGCCATCCACTTGCGCCCTGCCTCCGGACCCGCCATTATGGCTTCCGACGAGAGATCCCCCCTCCTTTCATCTGAGAACCATCAGCAAGTGGACTCAAATGTATCTGAATCAACCCCTCTCCTTGGTGGACAGCAAGAAACCTCCGGAGATGGACAGCAAGCCGAGCCCTCCACGACGTCTCCAAACAAGAAGGCTGCTTCGAGCTCCAAGCAGTCGCTCCGATGGCCAAGCATCATCGCCTCAATCATACTAGGCATACTGGTCGTGGCAGTCCTGATCGGTGGGTTCGTCGTGCCTGGTGCCGTCCAGCAGTACGCCGAGCAAGCTGCAGTCGTAGAGCCTACAAGCCTTTCCGTGGAGTCCATCACCTCTGACGGTGTCAGGGCCCGTATCCAGGCCAATTTCAGGCTGGATGGTTCCAAAGTAGGCGATGACAACGCTCGACGTATCGGCAGGCTTGCCACTGGCGTTATGCGAAAACTGGAAACAGAGGAGACAACCCTGAGTGTCTTCTTGCCTCACTACAACAACTCGCTTCTTGGAAGGGCGGTTGTGCCCGCTCTTACCATAGATATTGTGGATGGTCATACCACGGTGTTGGATTTTGTGACGGATCTGAGCCCTGGCGATGCGGAGAATATCCGACAAATCGCCAACGACTGGCTGACGGGCAAACTGGAATGGCTGAAGCTCACTGGCGCTGCCGATATCACCGTCAAATCTGGCTTTATCCCACTCGGAACACACAGTGTTGTCGAAACCTTGGTGTTTGAAGGTCAATCTCTCTACAATTCTTTTGCGTCCCTGTACTTTGGAGAGAAGATGATTTTGCAATGATTTCACTTGTCTGCTTTTTTTTTTGGCGAGAACATTTACTGATGTCCTCGCAGCTAATAAGATTCCGAGTATTCCCGAGTATAAGATTGAGCGTCTCAATTTCCATGATGTCCCTCTAGGCCCTGGCGGCAGGAAGGCAGTTGGTGCGAACGTCTCCATCGTCGTGCACAACGATTATCCCATTGCCGCAGATGTACCACCACTTAGTTTCGATATTCTCGTGGCGAATTGCGACGCATCCGAGCCTTACATTGAGGTGGCGGAAGCGGCCACAAGTCTCATCGAGGTGCGGCCAGATGCCGACGTAACTGCAAATGCCCTGGGTGTCATCGGTCAGATCCCCGACTCTCTGGTGCGAAACTGTCCGCGGAGCAACTCGTCTCCCCTGGACATGTTCATGAAGCACTATTTGAATGGCGAAGACGCCGAGGTCTTTGTTCGAGGAAAGACCATTGTTGATTCTGATTTACCTGCCTGGGTATCGGATCTCTTGAAAAATCTGGTCGTGCCGATTGACCTACCCGGCCGCTCTTTCGGCAATATTATCCGAAACTTTTCTGCTACGGATGTTGACTTCCAGCTGCCTAGCCCATTTGCTGACCCAAATGATCCTGAGTCATCTCCCAAAGTGTCCGGCAATATCGAGGTGTTCGCTCTTCTCCCTGAAGAACTGAGTCTAGATATTGCGGTTGACGCTCTTCGGTCTGATGCCGATCTTTTCTTCGAAGGGAAGAAACTTGGTGAGCTGAATTTAAGACAGTGGCAGGAAGCCAAGTCTACTAGAGTTGAGGATGGTGGCGACGAATTACTGAAAGTCACATCACAAATCAAGGACGTCCCCCTCAAGATCACTGACGACGCCGTGTTCTCGGATGTTCTTCAAAAGATGCTTTTCGGCGGAAGGGACATTATACTTGATGTCGAGGCCGCCGTGGATGCCAAAGTGGGCACCGTGCTTGGAAGTTTGACGGTGAAGGGAGTCCCAGCTCAGGGGCAGATTCCAGTAAAACGTCCGTCCTCACTAACGAAATAACCTGTGACGTCGGCCGACAATCTTTACTTGAACAAGTATTCATCGTCGTCTCACAGGCCAATGGCAGATGGGGACTAACAGCTCTTTCAGGTCTCCCTACAGACACTTTAAACGCCCTGGAACCTCAAGTAGATGAACTACAGATCCTAAATACATCCAGCACCGGGGTTTATATGCAAGCGAGTGTCAACTTTTCGAATCCTACACCATACACAGCCTCCATCCCCTACTTCTCTGCCCGTATCTTGAACAACGGCAAAGTCATCGGAGAAGCTGTGGCGAAGGACATCTCTTTGAAACTGGGTAACAATACTGGAAATATCATCCATGCGACTTGGGATCCTCTCAGCTTCGGGGGTCCTGAATCTCATGAAAACGCTCGACGCCTACTCTCCGACTATCTATCTGGCGAGAATACCACCTTGGAAGTGGCAACCCATGAGGATAGTTTCCCGGGGTTGCCCGAGCTAGGCATCGCATTCTCCAAACTCAACTTTACCGTCCCTACTCCGCGCTTGAAACTTCCAGGAGATGATGACGAAGACGAAGATAGGGGGTCCCGTCTGGGATTTATCCGGGAGGCGACCTTCCATCTGTTCTCGTCCACAGCCTCATTCACTCTTGCATCGCCTCTACATGCGAACACTGTTCACTTAGAGCACATCAACGCTACAGCTTTTTACAATCACACAGAGCCAGTTGGCCAGATTATCAACGATAAACCTTTTCCCATACCACCGGGTCTTTCCCAAACACCCCGCCTCCCCGTCAATTGGTCGCCCGATAGCATAGGCTATGACAAACTCAGGGATGTGGTGGGTGGTCAGCTCAAGCTTGACGCCATCGCCTATGTGACACTGAGGATCGGGAATTGGGTTGAGGAGGTACGATACGTCGGTCATGGTCTTGGTGCCAAGGTTTCCTTATAGATATTTGTTTAACGGCGTTCTGGGACGGGGTAGGGACCAGCATCGTGTTTTTCCTCATATAGAGCACACATTTAAGAATTTGTACATTTGTCTACATACTATGTGGAGGTATATTGTATAGTCAAAGAATACATCACATCATTTCATATGAAGAAGTTGATGAACTGAACGGCTTTTCCAAACATGAACACTGTCGAGGGGGACCCCCCTAGGTAGAGAGCTTCGTCGGCTTTGCTTTGCGGGAGCAACGTCGACTCGAGCGCCGGGCCGTCACCAGGGACGAGCTCGAGGAGCTGCTGCGCCAGGCGAGTGTACGCTACCTACCTACGTACTTGGGCAGATGGGTGTTCAAGAGTGCTCATTCTACATTGGCTGTTGGTTCCCCGCCGTGTGCAAGGCGACCAGCGCCAGGCCGTGACCTAGACGTGGCAACGGTTCATGGCGGTTTCACAAACATCAAGGGCAAGTGAATTCTGCCGACCGCGCCCGCGGCTGTAAAAACCCAACACCTGCACACAACGCGTAACCACTCCAACACAACATCAACCACGACAACCAGAGAAACAACAGACCGATCAGCGCCGAACATGTCTAAGTGGATGGCTACCATAAACTGCGCCTTCATATTGGGGCGGAGTTAATTACACGAGAGATGTTCGCTCACGCTACAAATCTGATATTGTTTACTCTACCCCCGTGTTGATGACAATTCGATTCTCGGAAGCAAGGGGCAGGGCAAATACACTTGGTCTTTGACGTGATGATCACATTGTAAAATAAGAAGGAAGTGGGTATCTCATCGAACAGAAAAGGGGCACATTTTAGAGGACTCGTTCCCCGAGGAAAGATCTCATATCGCTCAAGGTGGTCACGGTGCGAAAGGTTTGAGGCACAAATGCAGGAGACAAAAAAACAGAACGACAAGAGAGAAGCTCGTACAAACCGGGGTATCTGAACCACCAGGAATCGTTGTTAGCAGGGAATAAATCTAAAAAGAATGGTAAAATGAAGGGAAATGCACCTTTTTCACAATGCGTTGCCCAAAACCCGCAAATCCTAAACTCCCAAGTAAATTTACTGCTGCTATCCGAGTCGCACTCCTGCTTCTTTGCGCTTCTTGAGCTGTTGGGATGTGGCCATGCTCATTCCTGCCTGTTGCGTAGCGTCGAACATGCTCTGAGCTTCACGCCGTTTCTCATCTGCAATCTTCTTCAGTCGTTTCTCCGTCTTCTCCTTGCCGCTACCCTTGCCGTGGAACTGGTGACTGAGCTGCTTGAAAGCCTCCTTCTGATTCAGCTCACGGCCATGGTCGTCTGTATATTTGAGCTCAAAGGTGGGTTTGTAAGTCGATTGGAAAAGGTCCACCATCTTCTTTGCTTGTTGGTGATCTCGCCGCTGGTTCTGGTGTCGTGCATAATCCTCCCTCTCTCTGGTTGACATCTTGTCCATTTTGGCGTGCTGTCTGTCGTACTCACGTTGCCTCAAGGCTTGCTCCTCAAAGTCCCGTTCCAAGACTGCCTTTCCGTAGAGAAATTCTTGACGTTGACGTTCAAGCTTGATTTGATCATCTCCTTTGGCTTCTTCAATTAGGCCACGTTCACGGAGGAGTGAAAGGGCAGCACCCATTCCGTCGCTAATGTGCTTCTCTTCCCCAATTCCGGTACCATCCTCCTGGTCCTCCACGGTTTCAGGCTCTGGGACATCGAATTGTACCGACTTGGCAGGAGCATCCTCCATCTCTTGATCTTCAGTAGCTTCGGGTGTTTTTGTAGCCTGCTTTCGTCTCTTCTGCCTCCTCTCCTCCTCTTCCTCGTCGTCCTCATGCTTGGTGAGCCCAGAAACAAACTCGGAAATTTCGCCAATGACCATTCCTGTCCCATTTTGGGTGTCGTCTTGCAGTGAATCGTCCTCTTGTTCCTTCAGCTGCTTAGCAAGATCTTCAAATCGAGTCTTCTTGCGCTTCTTCAGTGCGAGTTTTCTTTGAGCTGCCAGAGACGCCTGGAGGTCTTCGTCGTCGTCTATTATGTCGATCTCCTGCTTCCTTTTCTTGCCGGTCGTGGGTGCGCTTCCGTCTATATCCATAGAATCATTCTCGGCGACTACAGGCTCCTTGAATAATACATCATCCTCGTTGTCAATCTGTTTCTGCCTCGACTTGTTCTTCTTCTTCTTTGGCTTCTTGACTTTGATTTGCGACGGTGCGAGGTAATCTGAGGATATAGGCCCGTCGCCAACAATGTCATCCAAACTAACACTTTGCTTACCAAGGGTTGTTGGTGCTGGCTGGTCCAGAATATCAGCGATATCTCCTATCATTCCATTCTCTCCAAGAGTGAAGGATTTTCCTTGCTTTCCCGTAATTTCCTCGTCGTATTGCGCAAGGATGCCGGTATCACCATCTTCATCTTCATTCGGGTTATATCCAGGTCGCTTCTTTTTCAGGTCAAGCCGTTCCGAGAGTTTCTCCTGGTCCCGAAGATCGATATTCTCCAGCTGGTCACCCTCTTCCTCGTTCTCTTCAATTGTGGTATCCTTCAAGGTGAGAATTTGATCCCCACCATCCAGGAGCGCAGATGTATCGTGGGCAATCTTGATCCCGGCAAGATCCTTTGGTGTGTATTGCACTGCCGCTGCTGCTTCAGCCTCGGCAGCTGCAAGCTCCTCCTCGATTTTCCGCACCTTGTCGATCTTCTTCTGTCGCTTCTTCTGTCCCAACAACCAAGATTTCGCGTCGAGGTCACCTCTGTCGTCTTCCTCACCCAAGCCTTTGCCTTCCAACTTGGCCAGTCGCTGAGCAGTTTCTCGTGCCTTTTTTACGGCGGCGTTCCTCTCTTCGCGTTTCTTCTTCGCGGCCTCTGCCTCCATGGCCTTGTTGTAGTTGTCGTAGGCTTGCGCCTGGCGCGATTCGACAGTGCTGGGAGCATCATCTCCGTCCTTGCTTTCCGTCGCAGATGGTGCCTCTGCTCCCGGGACCGGCAGGGGCTTCAGGCCCAGCGAGACCCGGATGCGGTTCGTCTCCTCGATTGTTGCGGCGTCCATCGCGTTGACCCTGTAGTTGATAGAATGACGGCAAATTGCTGTTGTCCGTGCAGATAAGCTATCGGATCAGGCAGCAGAAAAGACCCACACCCAGCCTCGCTGAATCACGTGCAAGACCCACCCGGAGCCTATACAACTTTCTTTCTTTGCAGGCAAATTTTTGTTTTGTTTTCTTTCTTCTCTACAAACCGGATCTGTGTGCAGCGGTCCTCTGCTTTACGTCAGGGTCGATTGCTGTACAGCTCGATAACTTATAGAATCACCAACCTGCTATGGTGTCCATCTTATCGACAGGTCCAATATTGACTGATCTTTCGATTGCCTAGTTCGTCATCTCTGATGGCTTGAGCTTTGCGGTCGGCTGCTCGAGGCGCTATATTCCACCCCTCTTTTCCAAGGCTCTGTGCTGGTGAGGTTGAGGAAAACCATAGTTTTGCCTACATCCCTTGTGTTTGACATGCGATTTTCCACGGTATCCAATAAGCAGCATCCCTTCGTCGGTTTGACAAAATCCCCGACTTAAGATGCACGTAAATATCCATCTAGTATCCACGCTCTCTGTTAGTGGTCGACATATGCTGAAGTCACAAGACAACATGTTTCACCATGCATGGGCTTCAGTAACAATTTCGATGGAAGCAGACTGGTCTCATGTGAGGCTGTTGATTCCATGCCAAGCGCTGAATGTTAAGCCTTCATTTGCCCGGCCTCCAAGATTTGCCCCGTGAGCCTTGTAAACGGAATGAACTGGCACTCATCAAGAAGTAAAATTTTGAACCCATGCACGCTTGTTACAGAAACATTGCAGCGAGGAGTGGATTCGTTGTCTAATAAGCTGGTTTCCAACTCCCTGGGTGCCAGGCATATATTTCATAGGTATATCATGATGTCGCAACAGAAGAAAAGAACCAATGTCAACTCCCGTATAAATATAAAAATGCGTCCTTCCCTCATGCCATACAGACATCGTCCCGTGCTTACCTCACGTAGGATCAGCCCATTAGTTGAAACCTAAGCAAACTCGTCATCAGGTTCCTCAATCGAATTTTTCACTCGAACCAAAAGAGTCGTCTTCCAGTTATCCAGCTTGTTGATTTGGTCAAACTGGAATAACTTGTCTGTGAACTGATCCTGGCTCTTAGCCTCCACAGCGTCGAGGAGGTCCTTGAGAAGCATAAACTCCCTCTGCTGCGTGAACGACGGGTCCATTTCGGCGTATCGCTCAAGGGCTTGTTGAGCGGCGACCAGATCCTTTGTTGCGAGGTGGCAAATTCCCGCCTTCAAGAAGTAGTCCTTCACGCTGTACTTCATCAGGTTGTTGTTGATGGATTGCTGCGCAACCTTCTCGTAGTTCTCGATGGCCTTGTAGTAATCTTCTTCACGAGCAGCCAAATCTGCCAGCTTGAGCCAGAGCTTGTTTGCCAAGCTGAAACATTGTTAGCACCCTAAAAAATTCTAGACTTCCAGTCGTTGGAGCTTTGCGCTTCACACTTACGCATTTGCATTGTCTCCCTCGAACCAAGTTGCAGCTGCCTCATAAGCAGCAAGAGCACTCTTAGCATCGCCCAGCTCCTCATACATTTCGGCGACGGTTTCCTTGTGGGTGGCGGCACGGCGGAAGTTGCCCTTGGCGCAATAGCGATCGATAGCCTTGTTCAGGCAGCGGATGGCGGCTTGCGGGTCGTCTTTGCGATAGGCCTTGAAAGCGTCGGCGTATACATTTGCTGCGTCGTCGGGCTCGTTCAGGTTGTTGATGAAAACTTCGGCGGCCTGCTCGAATGCTTTTCCGGCCTCAATACCTATCGGTTCAATCCTTGTCAGCCATACATCGCCTCGTCATCACAAACCTCTTGGTTGGGCTCCCGGGCAATGTGGGTGAGGGGAAGGAAGCATCAGCTGTGTCCAGGCGTCGGCTTACTTTGGCTCTGCATTCTAAAGGCATTCGCGGCTTCGACGAAGGCATCTGCGGCATTTTGGTACTTCTCCTCGCGACCACCGAAAAAGCTGAAGCCCTTGCCGGCATCTTGCAGCTGCTTCTGGGCCTGTGAGATAAGAGGTCAGCTATGGCTATTCTAGCGGGGGAGGGGCAGCGAGGTTTTGGACAGCGGTTGACCTTTTGGAGAAGGGCACGAGGATCTTGCGACATGTTTGCGGCTCGTCGATATTATTTGTAAAGGCAATGGATTCCCTGGGTTTGTCGTTGACAGCTCGCCGCGTTGGTAGTTGGCTAGCGATTACTTGAATCCTATCGGACGGGGTTGGCTGGCCAGAATGTCAATCAGCTCTGGTACTTGCAGGCTGCCGCCAATGGGGTATGACGCCAGCACGTTACGCCACACTGCTCAAGGCTGTGGCAATGTGGGGCTTTGTCACAGGCTTCATGTCCTTCACGGAGAGCCAGTCTATATTTAGGTAGTATTGTATTTACAATGTGAAATACCCCGTGGGATATCTAGCTCCTATTGCGAACGGTATCTCCTGCGCCAAACAACTTCCGTGCTCTACTAGGGCCGTGTTTGTGTTCAATTTACTCATCTTTCCCAGAAACAGCAAATACACTTACAAGCATACAGTATCTACTCGCTAATTAAAACAAGCTCCAATTATCATTATATTGAACAACGAATCACAGAGATACAATGCAAATACCCAAGCCTCAGAAAAATTATAGCCAAGTTCAATAAAAACATACACTTTTGATTAAAAGCTTGTGAGGTGTGGCTGATATACTGCAAAGAAGGTGAATATGCTTTGTATAGGGTAGGCCAGCCCACCTGCAGAAACACTTGGTTTCCAGTTCTTCAACCGAGACGCAAACTAGAACTCCTAGCAGCATTGGGATCAAAAAGATCAGTGACGCTAACCAAGCACCACAATGTCCATATGTGCACCTTGTCGAGCCGCCATACGGCAGGCATTCAGAAGCCAAATCATTTCAAAGCGCGCCTCATCGACCAATCCACCTTCAACCGCACACACCATCCTCTCGAAGCCCTCATGGTCAGTCCGCTCACACCTTGGCTCGGCCGACAGCCCCAGCGAGAAGATCTCGCCTACACAGCTCAACCACCTCCTCCGCCTGGCCGCCTTGCCGCCGCCCAGGGACAAGGCCGAAGAGGATTCCATGATCGAGACGCTGCAAAGCCAGCTCCGGTTCGTGCGTGCGGTGCAGCGGGTGGAAACCTCGGGAGTTGAACCGCTACGGGCTATCCGCGACGAGACAGAGCAGGGCACGCGGGAGAATACAGTATCCCTGGACACCTTAAAGACGTTACTCGATGAAGAGGCAGTAGTTGGGCATTACAAGCGGTCTCGTAGGGTTAGAACCAAGCTGGACTCGGATGCTGAGAATTGGGATGCGCTGAGCACGGCATCTAAGAAGGCCGGTCGCTTCTTCGTGGTCCAGAGTAATAAGAAGAACGAGGACGAAGGATCTGGATAATGGGGATATTCGCAGGGAAGTTCCTGCAAGCAGACCGTCCAGTTCACCACTGCAAGATACCCAGATCGAAGGTCTAAATATTAATCCAGCCATTGCTTTCAATGGTAAGAATACCCCAAAAACACACCAACCAAAACTCTTAGCCATGCTGCCTCTTCGCTCTATAATGCCATGATAAAGGTTTACTACCAAACCAAAGGAAGTTGTTTTGTTTTCCCCGTCCGCCATGCAACGCCAGTATATTATTGTATCGTTCATTTCGCGTAATATGGTATACTACAACACGCCCTCTACTCGAGCGAAATACAGCTAGGGCTTGCTGCCGCTTGGTTCACCCGCCTTTGGCTTAGGTTTAGGTACCTTCTCATAAGCGTTGGGACTCGGCGCTCTCTTGGACCCCTTTCCATCTCGCTTTCCTTTCCTACCGCAACGGCGAGGGTCATGGTCGTGTTGTTTGCCTTTCCCGCGGTGATCTGCGTCCGGCTCGTCAGAGTCGGAGTCGGAGTCGGAGTCGGATGACGATTCGTCGCTGGATTCGTCAACAGCTTTCGGCTTATGATAGATGCAGCAAACTGTATTCGGCGTCAGCCATAACTGGTTCCCGATGGCGGAAGAGGGGAGACCAACCCTTGGAGCTTTTGCGCCCCAGACCTTCGTTATCTACTACATCCTCGGCCCATTGTACTGATCGCCCTGTGGAAGTTCCGTCACCGCGCAAACGTAGTATTCTGGTGGGGTTCTGGGTCCGAGTTTGAGGCGTCGCTGTGGCGGTTTGTGAAGGCGCGGTTGTCGAAGGAGCCGCTCGTTGTTGTTGCGGGAGAGACATGGCGGGGTGGTCTATCCTTGTTCTTCGTTGATTTCGTCGTGGTCGTGGTCGTCTAGCTGAGGGGCGTGTATTAGGATGGAGTCATTAATCGCAATAAAACGGGAAAATCAGAGTGTCTATGGCGAAAAGGGTTGTTTGGGCGAATTATTTGTTGTGTTGGGTTCCATCGATGAATTTTGGAGGGGCAAAAATTAATGAGTCCACGGTAGGTGGCGCTTTGTCATGCGATCATCGGCATATTGGGCGGTCAGTGTTCGGCAAACCCGTAATCGCCCCTGATGTCCTTGCATGTACTGCAAGTGTGGCAGTATAGACGGTGCATTATCTTAAAAGCTTCTCTCTATTGATTATATTTCTCTATTTAGAAAGTAGGGATGTATATGCTTTGAAAATTCGAAGTCGATCAACGCCAGCGCTATGAGTGATGTCATCAGCTTTTGTACACATTAAATCCGTGTTTTTACATGAGCCTCAACTTCATTAGGCCTACTCGTATGCTCTCAATTCTGTTTTTTCCTTCTTCTTCTGTCCCTTCATACTTCTTCGAGGACGGCCCTTTTTATGCTTTGCTTTTAACAATGGCTTGTTGTTGAGCCATCCCTCGATCGGCTGCCTCGATCCCACAAAGCGTCCCTCAGGAGTAAAGACGTCGACCACAGGCCAAGGAGGCTCATACAGTTGCCGCTCTGGCTCTGGCTCCGACATGCGATTAGTTTTGGGCCTTGGTGCGACTGGAGGTTCGTTGCCTGAGCCGCGCCGTTGTTCCATCATCCGTTCGAACGGATCATTAGATGAATTTTGCCAGCTACTCGAAGTCTCCTGCTTTGCGGGTTCTTGAATCGGCCGAGAGGTTGTGAAGCCGAGGTTCTTCGGTGGCTCGAGCGCCTTGGCATGCATCTGAGCTACGACCTCGACATATCCCACGCCCTCGATAAGAATATCCAGGGAGAGGACACGGAACGGGAGCTGTTCCACCTTTAGCCCAACCGCATCCTTGTTTGTCAAGGGGCCGGCTCTTCTTCTCGTCACATCATAGCGCAATTTGAAGCTTCCAGCATGCTTCATCTTCTCGCCTACACCCGGAAGCGTTATATTCTCCACTCCAGGAGATACTCTGGTCTGGTTTTGAAATTCCACCGCTTTCTCATTGTTGGTCAAATGCTCCTTTAGTGGCGTAAAGTTGTACATTAAGAACGTCAAACCAGGTGTTTGAGGCGTGATGCGAATGAGCCCGCCACCGAGGAGGAGCGAGTTGTCAGGCTTGACAGTCACCTGCTCTGGAACAATGCGACTCTTCATGATCAACCCTTGACGATGCTCTGGCTTCACAAACAGCTCCAGGTCACTGCGGACAAGACCCGGAAGATCAACCAACTCTCCCTTCCCGTTACCAAAGGGTATCCGAATTGGAGATGCAGTGGTGCCGGGGAGCGATGAGACCATGGGCATCTCGGGGTACTGCTTGAGAGGCTGGGCTGGAGGGAGGAGTTTGGCGACATCTAGGTTCTTATACCGATCCTCCTCCTCATCTTCAAAGGCCTCCTGGTCTTTGGGAGCATCTCGGGGATACATCGACACAACCGTATCTCTGAGGGCCGCCTGGTCGACTACTCTGCCTTTCGGGTATACTGCCTCGAAAAGCTGACTTTTCCCGACGTTGACTTTGCCGACCATCCAGTTGGCCCCTCCACGGGACCATATGTCCTCCCTTATTTTCGTTGTCCACCATCCCCGTTTCGCGCTGACACAACTGACATTTCCGAGACGGATTCGGTGGCCTACTCTACCGAGAGCCTCTCGCAGCACCTCTCGGAGATATGGCATGTTCCTATCCACATTCTCCTTCGTTGGGCCAAGAAGGTCTCCACGTGTGATGATGAAGCTCAAATCGATTTTGCGATCTCTGATGTACTTGGCAGAGCGCGACCGACGGTTTCGGGTTCGTAGGGGGATGTCGCCGAGGAGGACATTGAGGCGAGGGATAAGAGACATGGGGAAGTCAGCGGCATCTATGACGTGGTAGATGTGGTTGTATTTGAACGGCGACTCCTCGATTGTCTCGCGCAAAGAGTCGACGGTGGGGTGGAACATGGGCACTGCCGCCGCAGCACCTGCACTTCCATGGTGTGTAAGGTCATGACAGCGATCACAGACGGGCTGCTTGTCATTGGTTTCTGGAACATTCATTAACGATGAGCCGGATATTTCCCATGTAGTGCGCGTAAATACCTGGCTTCGTAGGTTGCGCCTCTTCCGCCACGAGCGAGCTCCTGTCTAAGCCTAGAGCCTCAAGCTGATCGCTGCCCAGTGACTTCAGCGCCTCAGATATAACCAGATCTTCTTCGGTTTCCGAAACCTCTCTCTCTTGATTCTTCTTCGGATGCAACCAGTTTTGTACCCGTTTGCTCGTGAGATCAAAGAATCCTAGCTCTTTGGGATCGCTTGTTTGGGAGAACGCTCCACAACCACTGCAATTGATCGGTAACCTCTTACTGAGTCTTCCTGAATCTTGGGGACCTAGAGCTGCTGAATCTCCAGGCACATGATGCGACGTAATTGCATGATTTTGTCGGGTTTGGCATGGGGAGGTGGTCAAGGCTAGAGGTCTGATCTTTGCCCTCAATGAGGTGGGAGCAAGTCTTGAGGTGATAGGGTATGAACAGAGAGCCCTGGCACTCGACGGTAGAGTTCTACCGCTCAGACTTCGATTTAAGCATCGCGCTGCTACGGTTCGATGCATTTCTCGCTGGTGCTATGCAAGACCAGGGTGTATGCGTGCAAGTCGCAGTGGGACAGTCAACCGTCCTTCATTGAGATGGTCGACATTTTTTTAACCACTTATCTTATCGGGGCTGTCGCGTGTCATTCATCAAACCCGCGTAAAGTTGTTCAGCTTTCAGTATTGTGGATCAAAATCCGGCCCTTTGCTGGCCAAAATGGAACAGAATAGATTTTTGCATTATGGGAATCAAGAATACAAGTCTCTTAAAAGGAAGGATATATAATTGACTATATGATAGCTTTTTCTACAGTCACTAGTTCGCTGATTGCTGAAAGACAAATTCGCAGCAGCCCAACTTTAAGGTGGGGCATTCCATTTATCTACACGTGATGTCGAATTCGAGGTATCAAATTCTAATGGGATACAAGCCGGAGCTTTGCGATTGAGCATCGGGGACAGCCAGACCACAACCACAGTCACCCAGAGCACACAGTATTCACCATGAGGTCTTTAGGCATCCGGTGGAACAAATTGAGAAGAGTAAGCTCGACCCCGCCCTCCAATTCCTGTTCAATGCTAACTCTGCCCTGCACAGGCTGTATGTCGTCTCGAGTATATTCCTAATAGGTAGAGATTCTTCGTTGCTCACGATTCAACAGCTCATCGACTTGAAATGCGGTCCTGGGGCTGCGATCCTCCCCTCGGAGGTCACCCGGATACACATGGACTTTGCCTTCAGGCTGAATAACGGCCACATGGGACCCAAGTATGTCATTTCTAGACAAGCCTTAGGTCCTGGAGGGAAGCTAACGGTTTATCGCCTCCAGGAAGTTTTGGAAGGAAATCCTGCCTCGAATCAAGTACCACAACCCCTCGGTCCCCATGATCGTCAACCGCCACACCAACAACGACCGGCCACCCGTCATGACCATCTACCTGCGCAAACCCGACGCTTCACCCACTTCCGACCCAGCACCCGTCCAGCCTGCATCATCCTGGGCTGATCTCTCCAAAGCCACTCCTCCTGCTGCGGATGAGCGTGTTGTTACCATTGATATGCAGAATAAGCATTCCTCGACAATCTTGGAGTTCTTCCTTGCAGAGACACGAGCTTTAACTATCGCGCCAACGAAGGAAGAGATTGAAGAGATACAGTCGTTGAAGGTCCTGAAGAAGGAGTCTCAGGTATCTCGTGCTCGTGTCTTGGCCGATAGACTGGCGAAGAAGAGAGAGGAAGACATGCTGAAGCGAGCGCGAGCCGCGGGGGGTTTGGCTGAGGCGGAATAATATTTCGAAACTTGTATGATAACTTGGTGTATTGTATGGACAAGCCGGACTAACGGCTGTGTATTGACGATGTGAGCGTTGACTTGCTCGTGTGTTCAATGTATGAAGAATCTACATATGTACTGTGTATATAATGCTTGAATCTAATTCTACAGCATCTCATCCAAGACTTATTTGATCCTAGCACGTTCTGTTTTATGTTGTTCCAAGCTCAATCTTGGGGTTAAGGATATTTCGTCTCTCATTTCCTCATATGCAGCATTACTTTAGCCAAAAGCCCTCGCTCTCATACACCGCCCTCCAGAGGATGGTCCGGAGCGCTTCCTTCGAAGGGTATTTTGATAAACTTAACATATTGAAACATGTTCTTGCAATTGGGTACCTTCCAGGGTCCTCGCCAAGACATGATAGTTTAATGGGCATCATGGATGCCCCAGTCGCAGGTAGACGGTCGCTGCCTGTGATAAATGACAACAATTTGCGCTGGTCCTTGGGAGATGCTTCTTGAAACAACTCCCAGAACCAACTGACGACAGGCTCTGAGCCATCTGGTTGTTTGGTTTCCCAGTTGTCGTACACAGCAACAGCTCGTAATGTTGAGATATCTAGAGATTCATCAGAACCTCGGATAAGGAGCTCAATTTCTTCAGGCCTGAAGAGTGAGAAAGCATTCCCCCCACAAACCGTATAGAACCCTCGTTTGAACGGTTCGAACTGGCGGGCAACTGAAGTTTCGAGAATATATCGGACATACAAGTCGACATATTCTCGGCGGTTTGATGTTGTGACTGCCCTGCTTTCGCCGCCGGGACAAAGTGGCACCCGCATAGTTGTATCATATCTGTCGACATCAATGGCGAAATCCAAGCAAAAAGTCGCCTCTACATCACCATCATAATCAAGCAGCTTTTTGAGACCCTGGGCCAATCGCGGTCGATACTCGAACAAGTCCTCCAGACTAGGTTTCGATGACTTTCGTGAGTATGCAGGCTGGTTCATGGTATTCGCTGGTGCTGCTGCTAGAAGCTTCTTGAAAACAAAGCCTGGGAGCGCCGCGTCCAAGATTGTAGAGTTGTATATCGCCAACCCGAAAAGCGCTCCGACGAGAAAAAATGAATCAGAAGTCTCGAATGAATTCGGGTTGAAGTAGCAGTACTGCGAATCTTCGTCATATATGAACATCCCTAATAGTATTGAGTGTCAATATAATCATAATGGCATGGTATCGAAAGAAGAGCAAATACTTACCATGATCCGGATTGAAGACTTCTCGGATAAGGAGCAAGAACCACTCTTTTCGCAAGCCTCCACCATCAATACCTTCTTCCCCCCTGAATGAGATCCTCAGACCTTTCTTGATGTCCTCACTACCACTCCCTATGACCTCACTGACGGCCTGGAGGCTATCGTCAACGAGACAATCTCGCCGGACATCAAGCGTTAGATATTGGCTAATGGTTCTTCTAGTCATGATGCTATTGAAGAAGGCATCCCGAGCTTTGGATTCCATTTGCCGCCGGGCATCATGTTCTAGAATTTGCGTTTTTGCCCAAATACTCAGCAAGAACGGATACTGGCAAAAGGTGAATTTGCCTCTCCTCGACTCCCACATTTCAAAGTCGGCAATAAGATCGATATTGTCAACCATTGAATGATAGAAGTCACTGTTTTGCAAGTGGCCGCGAGAATGTCCACCACCTCGACTGCCAAGTAGAAGGTTTTCATTTGAAGCTGCATCGTCACTGCGGCGAATAGTGGGTACATTGTTTGCTGCGAACCAGAGAGAAAGGACTCGGGCGGCAGATCGTATTTGCCAATCTTCCGAATACATTGCTTTCTTAGCTTGGGACTTGGGCTTCTTCATTTCATCATGTAAGTACACCCCAGACCTGCCGGTCTGGAGTTCAGGGATTAAGCCTGCCGTAACATCAATTTTTGTTTCTTGCTTCTTCTCGCTTTGTCGTACCATCCTGTACGAAAGAAACTCATAAATGAGATCCTTTGATCGCTTGAACCTTG
Organism: Clonostachys solani; assembly: GCA_902141235.2. Classification (NCBI taxonomy): domain Eukaryota; kingdom Fungi; phylum Ascomycota; class Sordariomycetes; order Hypocreales; family Bionectriaceae; genus Clonostachys; species Clonostachys solani. Next base: position 890,564 of record CABFOC020000097.1, read on the forward strand.
AACTAGTGGTCCGAGAGAGCCAGGTTATAATCTGGTTATGGCACTCATCAGGAGCGTTGGATATAAGCCCGACAATGCGTTTGATAATACCAGAGTGGTGTCCAAATAAGGGACCAGACCGGGCATCCACCCCCTCTTGATTTTTAAGACCTGGGCTTCTTCTCTCCTCCTCTGGTTGTAGAAGGCCCGAGAACAAGTCGATGTGTGAAGAAAATAACGGATTTTCCGCTATGATGAAGAGAAACCTCAAGTCCAGAGCTTCTGTAATTCGACCGCCAGGCCGTTTTAGGAAGTTTTCAGTGGCTTTCAGTAGCACTCGCTGCAAATGGTCCTGGGCCTGCAAAAGATCTTTTTCAATATCTTGTAGGGTCGCATCGGTCGGCGTTACGAAGTCCGGTTGCTTAGACAAGCCTTCGTAGACATTGAACCAAGTTTGGGCGGCATTGATGACTCCAGTATACCAAGAGGCTAACTCATCCCAGTTGATTAAGGGAGATTTTTGTAACGCAGGTGGTGACTTGGTGTCACTCCCCCTTTGCGATGTTGCTTGCTTTGTGGCTTCACCCTCTTCTTGAGCCCCCGCCCACCATGTTCCATTCTCGGCGAAATCTCCCAGCAACAGCAACTTCGGGTCCAGCTCATATACATGGGATTGGACTTCAGGTTTGTTTGGAGCTCTAGGCTCTCGGCTTGCGATGGGCTGTTGCCGTCGCCCCCATGACTCACTTCCTACTCTGGGAGTATGCCGAGGGTGGCGAGTATAAAAAGAGGCATTGATGCCATTGAATGAGCTAAAGCAACTAAGGAGATAGTCCTCCACCTGCTTGAAGATCCATTTTGGATCATCGCGAGGTCCTCGTGACGGTTTTGATGTTTGAGTTCTGGGTGCACTATTCCACGCTATGCCTTGTAAAGAAGGCTTCTCCGGAAAGGTCGTAGAATGCGATCTAACACTCGTATTGCCTGTGCGAGAAGGGTTTGGATGGAGGGTTGGCTCTTCATCGAATACATATGTGGAGACGTAAGGGGATGGAGCTTTGCCACTTTCTGGAGGGTTTCGGATGGTATTCTTCTCCTGTCTTCCATCCGGTGTTTGCAGACTGGGTTGCGGTTGGCCTTGTTTGGGGGAGAGAAGCTCTTGGCGTGGCTTACACAGCTTCGAACTCAAGTATCTATGAATACTCTGTCGGATCACCTTATTGGAATAGTCTAAGGATAGATGGGCCGCTTGATAACTGTTAGCTCAAGGTATGCATAGGTATAGCAGCGACACATGCAACATACTGGGACGGTGCGAGGAAGTGCCTTTGCTTGTATTCCGATTAGCTGGTGCTGCACTGCTGCCAGACTGAACCCTTAGATTCTTCAGCGGAGATAGGTCATTGATCGTGACGCATATGGTGCACTTGAAGACGTTCAGCTCTTTGGGCCACCTGACAGTTGCTCCGCAAGTCATGCAGGTGCCCGTTGCGAATTCCCTTCCATTCATCGGGGTCCCTCTCTTCTGCGTGTCCCCATCCTGCCGAGGTGCCATACTGACAGCATGATCCTTGTTGTCTTGGTGCGTTGTAGGTTCTGTAGCAGAGCCTGCCTTCTTCTTTTTAAAGAGCGAAGGGAATGGGTTGCTCATCGAACGCGAGTGAGCTGGTTTGCGATTCGGCGTTGGGGGATGGAGGTCGTGGTCGGATGAGCTTGTGTCAGCAAGCACGCCTCGTGCCGATACTTGGTGGGCTAGATCGTGACGTGACGAGCTTGGTTTCTGAGATGGCCAGGGAGCCATTGCCGACGCGAATGGTCGACAGTCTCGGTCAGGGCAGGCGGGATCGGTGGTTGATGCTGGCGGCTTGCACAACTGAATCGATGGAGGTAGCTACTAGAACGTGCTGTGCTCACAGACGTAGATGGATCCCTAGCTGCACGTTCTCCAATGCAAGGACAGCGACATCAGACCTTGCCAGCATGGCAGGCTCTCGCTTCGAGCGAATGGAAGGGAAAGGCGTTTGTCCAGCCCGGTCAATGCGGCTGGGTGAGATCTCGACATAGCGTGGTTGATGGGCCATTGATCAATGTATTGGACCTCCAAACACGAGCGAGAGCGGAACCCGATCCGGCGTTTAAGCTCCCCACTTTCCCCCTGGATGACACATGGCTGCTCCCTACAGCAGGGCATCCTCGCTGAACATTCCAGGAAATCCTCTGTCTATTAGATAAATTGAGTTTTATTGCTTCTCAATTTGGATTTAGATCTCTTGTGCTAAATACCTACCTTAGGTATTTATCGTAAATGTGTACCTACCTAGGTAGTATCCTATCTGAAAAATCGACCTGTAGGCATCGCACGGGATTCAAAGGGCATGATGTGGTCGAGCATAATCTCGTTGCTAATAACAAATAAAGCAAGGTCCAACCCCACCCCTGAAAACAATTCAACGAAACAAACGATGGAAACTCTACTGGCTCAGCTCCACTGGCTCAAGGCAGGAAATCTGCCAAGGGCATCGTGAAGAGGCATAAGGCCAACTAAGTTAATTTGGAACACTCCTTAGCTACTAGATCGTAGGAACGCCCTGGCCTTTGGCGACCTACGCATAGGAAAATCACGATGCAGTCGCCATCGTGAAAGTCAAGACTGGGATAATTAAAAACTCGATCCATTGGATTTTGCGTCTGTAACACTAGGTATATTCAACGGCGCCGGTTATACGGCCTCAAGTGCCACCTGAAAGAATACTGCTAACAATCCGAAAATGTAGGCTGAAATGACGATGCAGTCGCCATCATGAAATTTAGCCCGTCAAGACTGGGGTAATCGAAAACTCGATCCGTTCAAATTTGCGTCTGTAGCTCTAGACGTGCTGCTAATTAAGGTGACTTTATAAACCTTCATACCGATGGCTCACTTGCCGTAAGGACCAGTCGCTTGTCAGATCATTATTTATGCTACCCTCTTTCACCTAGCTGCCACATATATAGCCTCTCTTAAGGCTAACTTTTCTTTCTTTTCTTTCTACTATTTTTGTGTTTATCCATTGCCACCGTAAACTACCTAGTAGTAGTTAGGGTAGGCACGATTGCCCTCGGCCCCTGTTTACCACCTGGTGCCTGGCCACTACGGACTAGTAGGTGCCTGCCTTGGAATATGATCCCGAGACCGAGCAGGCACTTTTCCAACCTGAAATGAGGCGGCATCTAGATCCGTACATCCACGCAGTGGTCCAGACCCACTCGAGGTTCGCTGATGCGTTCTGCCTGCAGTTGCAAAGAGGTACGTAGCAGTCAATCTCGCGGATGAAATGCCAACTAAAGAGCGAGCAAGTGCCTGTATCACAAGGGCAAGTTCCATGTTAAGAAAGAGTGACAGTACGTCGGTACGTACCTTGAGGAATAAAATACCGTACCTATGCTGGAACTTCTTCGATGTTCATCTTCTCTTTTTCTCTTCAATGTTCCCTAGGCAACAGATAGGCGGCACAATGGCCAGAGATGTAAGTAGTATTCCAAATGAGCTCAATTGAACAGTCTAGTCTAACAAACTGATTTAGGAGAGAATAATTTCTGTCCTAGCAGACATGGCCGCAAGTTTGCAACTACATAGGGCTTCAGCCACTCCTCGGGGTCGCAACCCCCACCGCCGCCCCAAGTGCTGGAACGTAAGTATAAGCTTGTCTGCCATACCTAGTTACCTATTATCAATCAGCCATTTACTGACATATGCAGTGCAAAAAACTGGGCCATACGCGGGCCCAGTGTTGGGCACCCAAAGTGGGTGACAGGAGAAATGAGACACCTAATGGAAGAGTTGGTTGTAAATAGACTATTTTCTATAATAAATAGAGAAGTTTAGGAGTATAGAATGAAACTAAGTGACAATATCCACTATATTATCTCTGAGGTATGCATTATTAGCACTTAATAGTCTGATAATACCGGTCGCAGACTCGAAAATAAGCAGCTTAATGTTTGAGTGTCTCAATTTCAATGTCACCCACTTGGCACCCCGCGCCGGCGCCAAGGATGCCGCCCCGCTCCCTGGGCCGCCCTCCCCCCGCCGAGGCTGCTGCCCCCGCTGGCCCCCCCGAGGCCGTCGCCGCCGCCGCCGCCGAACCGTAGATAGTATTTTGGTTGTTGTTATTTTGTTTTTAATTGAATTGAACTTTTTTCTTTGTTGGTCTGCATTTTAATATCGCAGCTCATCCCGTGATCGAAAATCCATGCCCTTGTAGAAAACTTCCTGGCCCAGTACGGAGGAAAAGGTGCATTTGAGTATGCGGAGGCTCATGGAACGACCAACCTGGGATGTAATTCCAATAAAGTCATAGGCTTCGACCACGTCTAAGACCAAAGAATCATTAATGATGCCACCGATTGATGGTGTAGACGTCCTCATCGCTAGGCGCTTCTCTGTGATGGCTGTCACATCTCCGCGCCCCCTTACCCACGAGACAAGAATGTAACAAGATATCTATTGGTCAGCCTCTTAAAGTGATAGTAGCTCTGAGAGATCGAGGGATGACCTGACTAATGGCTCTATCTTGCAATAGTGTGCTTTATATATGGATATTTTATAGAGCATGAATCGATCTATACACATTCAAGCAGGAGATTTTAATACCCTACTCATTAAGACTTTTGGAATCCTCTCTCTACTTAAATTGATTTCCCTTCTGCGGCTAGCAATGTATCCTCTGGCTGTACTGATGCTACCTGGTGCTGCCTGGTGCTGTTCTGATTCATTATTCATAATTAACTGTTGACAAGCCTAGTAATACGACAAGCTTATGCTCGTTGTTAAGCAGGAGTGTCACACATATGGCCGATGAGTTAAGGCAATTTAGGCCTCGTTGGTCGTCTGGACGGTTATGCTTGTTCCCAGTTCGGTCTTGGTCCGTCTTTATGACGTAGATAATGAGTGTCTGAGGCCCTTGAAGTCGAAACTTTTCAGATCCAGCGTTCCCTAGATCAACTCGGTGCCTCTTTATTATGATCCTCGCCTTTCACAGTGGAATAGAAAAGTCCCCCCTGCGACCTGCCTATCCATTCTGCGGTGTCTGTAGCGGCACCGGTGGCAGCTGTGGCCACGAGTTTGGACCAAATGAACGATAGCTAGAGACGTGGCTTAGCTGTCTGCTGAGTATTAAGGCGGAGGGTCATTAAGGGCCTAACCTCTGTAGGTATCTTGTGTAAGAACCAGCGATCGCTATAAGCTTGGCTTGGCAGCTTTCCAGTCATACATTAAGCTGTAGGGAGCCGACATACTTGTCTACTGTTTGATGAGTGATCGCTGTGAACCCGAATTTCCTATCTACTGCTAGGACAAGCGATTGAGGTTTAGCTGGTCTGGCTGTTATCCATAGTCACAGCCAATTCGTAGGGAGCCGACCTAGCTGTCTACTATCAAGACGAGCGATCGCTACGAACATGACCTCGTGCTCTCTATCTGCTGTTGGGACCAGATATCGCTGCAGCCCTGACAAAGCTGTCTCCCGGCTGTGTGACGTTCTGTGCAGTAATGAATTAGTATGAATAGATTGATCCTAGATCAATGAGTAAGGGGCTATATTGATTTTGGGATTTAATGCTGCCATTAGGTTGTAATGAGTGTTTGAAACACGAAGGTTTGAAGGTTTGAAGCAACTAAAGGGTTTGGCATTTTGCGTTGATCAATATGGCGGATGTTTTCTAGCGCCACAAGCTCGTATAGATGGGCTATTCAGAAGTGGGCTGTCGAGCTGTCCAGACCCGAAGGCATAGTTTTCAACTAACACCACCAAACAACCACTTCACTCAGATGTAGCAGAGGCGAGTTGCGATTTTCTTTATGCTTCAGACTCTTGGAAGCATTGGTGGGCAGCTGATCGACAATGAAGGTTGGGAGCAGTTCTTAATTCGGGCTGCTTGGCAATTAACACAACGAGTTTTACATTAATAGCTTGAATTCAAAATTCCTCACGTGGGGAGCTTGACGAATTACAGATTCCAACATCCCAAGCGTATTTCACCAGATTATGGCAAGAAATAGGGAGTACGTGTGAAAAGTCGTCACCAATATCACAGAAGAACCGCATTGACAATTCGTAGAGAGTAAACATTGACCCTGATGCAAATCATTCCGAGGATTCTAACCTCCAAACTCCCACGGTGAATCCCACGTAGCCGATCAAATCCACCCAAACCGACTCATGGTCAACCTTCCCTCCATTTTTAGATTACATGCCGATTCCGTTCGCCATGCATCTCTAGAGTGACGTCTTTTAATCATGCCGGAGTTGTTTAGGAAGGGGGGGCAGCGCCACGGCCACGGCCGAAACCACCACGGCTGTCAAATTGTCAGTATTAGAGCTCTCCCAAGTCAATTTCAAAATATAATGGTGTGCGCTCACAATTGAGGAGCGTACTCTCCGGGAGCACCACCCTCCTTGCCCTCGCCAGCATCGCGTCTTCGGTATCCGCCCTCACGGTCACCACGGTCACCGCCACGTCCACGGCCGAATGGCCGTCTCTCGCGCTCACCCTCGCCGAGCATGCCACGGGGAGGAGCATGCGATCGCTGCTGCTTGATGTGGGTAGCAGGAACGATCTCAGCAGGGAGGTGAAGCCATTCGCGGAGGTAGTCCAGACCCTCGGGGGTCAGGGTGTAGTAGTACCACTGCCAGGAGAACTGGGTCTTGACATAGCCGCGGGAGTTCAGGGACTGGAGAGCCTTGATAACGAAGAGGTTCTTGGTGTCGAGATCGGGGTGCTTGGGGAGGTTGAAGTCCTTGGGGGCCACGAGAACACCCTCACGGAAGAGGTACTGGCGGGAACGTTAGCAATCGATCAATCGATTTAGAATGCTTCCACGGGAATATACCTCGTGGATCTTCTTGCGGTCGGCCTTGGGAATCAACATCGTGGCGGCAGTTTTGCTTTCTGGTCGATGCTAAGAAGTGGACGGTTGTACGGTACGGGACAGCGAAAGTGCCTGGTCTCAAATTGGATTTTCTTGTGGGCGGAAACCCTACCTGAAATTCCCACCTAACGAGGTGGGGTCGCAATCGTGTGGGCTGTGGCTCAATTCACGTGATGATAAGATAGATAAGGGGCAGAGGACAATGATTGTGGCGCAGGCCATCCTAGGATCGGCGTGGCAAGTAAGGTGGTTGGCGCGAGTGGACCCCCCATCATTTATTAGCATCTCTACGCCTCCGATCCATCAACGCTGTTGAGTAGGACAGTCAACATCGGGATACCATCAACATTCATCATGGCTCCATCAAATATCAACGTTTTGGTCACCACTTTTGGGGGTCTTGGCCTGCCTCCGACTCTATCACTTCCGCTCCCACCTACGACCACAGTTACGACACTGCGAGAGCAATTAGACGAGCGCCTGCCAGTCACAAACTCTCGCTTCATCTTGACTACGGTCTCGAACAAACAGTTACCGCAATTTTCAGATGCCCCAGTCGCCGGATATCTCCGCCATGACGATGACGAGTTCTTGTCACTACGTTTGAGTGTTCCGCTGTTCGGTGGAAAGGGAGGTTTCGGATCGCAACTTCGTGCTGCCGGTGGTCGAATGTCATCAAGGAAGAGGAACAACCAGAACGATAATGGATCAAGCCGTAACCTGGATGGACGAAGATTGCGCACTGTCACCGAGGCTAAGGCGTTGGCGGAGTACCTGGCTATTAAACCAGAAATGGAAAAGAAGGAAAAGGAGAAGCGCAGGGAAAGATGGGAGCAAATTGTTGAGATGTCAGAGCGAAGGGAGGCTGAAATTAAATCAGGAAGCAAAGCCCGCCTGGACGGACAGTGGGTTGAGGACAAGGAAGAGTGCAACGAGAGGACTCGGGATGCTGTTCTCGCCGCCATGAAGTCAGGAAACTACCAGGACAACCTCCTTTCCACATCACAGGGCTCAATGTCCTCGGATCAAAGTATCGAAAAAGGCGATTCCGAGGATGATGATGAAGCAAAGTCAAAGGAATCAACCCCGGTATCCGAGCCTGAGAAAATTGACAAGGGTAAAGGGAAAGCCAGGGCGTTTTTTGGCTTTGATGAAGAGGATGAGTTTATGAGCTCTGATGAGTCTGATCAGGAATAAATGGCCAGCATTAATTTTTGTGTTTTATGTATGATTCGGAATGGCGCATTGTCTTTCCCCGCCTGCACGTTTAACGGGTGGTGATTTGGTTGATTGACCACGAAGGTTCTAAGCAGCAATTGCAAGCACTTGATTGGAGCATAAAATTATGACGAAGAAACAGCCTTTGACATTCATATGACTTAATACCATTAAATTCGTGTTTAATTCTTCGGAGCAACGAGCTCGGACAAGGTTTGAGCATTTGTTATCTTTTTTCATGGGCCTAGAGCCAATTAAAGCCTGGTGACGATCCGTATTTTCCCTCTTAATCATACGAGTCGGAAGGAACAGGATGACGAAATAAAACTTGGACCACTTCACCGTTACAAAGCACTAACAATATACATAAGCCAGGGAGGGGCGCAGGGATGGATATCAACCAAGCCAAAATGAATTGGTATTCTAGTTCACATGTGGTACAATGGAATCGTCCATCGCAGTTCTAATCGCCCTTCTCAATATACATCTCAATTGGCCACTAATGGGAGCTGCTTAAGCATCAAGCTTGACGGGGAAGTTTCCTCCCTCTGTTGACGATGTCAGTACGGAGCGGATTGATGTGCGAGCAAAAATAGAATATATCGTACCTCGCTGCTCGTCCCAGCGCTGGTACCAACCAGAGGGGCACAGGGAGCGGTAGGCGTGCCAGAACTGCGTGCGCAAATGTTAGCGGTAGTCGGAGAGACGCGCGAGTGGCCCGAATTGAATAGTACCTGGCGGCAAGGAGCGAAGTCTTCACCCTTGGCGAGGATGCACTTGTGGTAATCGACGTAGTTTTGCCAGCAGTGCTTGGTCTGGTTTTGGTTGGGGAAACGGGCGTCGGTGCCTAGAATTAAATGTCAGGTGTCTCATGTCCTCCTCGATTCGATCGTCGCGGTTCGAGCAACTGGCAATGGGTGGCGCTGGAAGGTCGGCTTACCGGCTGTGCGACAAATGTTAGCCTCGGGATCACGAAGAGAGATGGCTCGACAGCGGGATTAATGCATACCAGTGACGAACTTGAAGGGCTTGGTGACAAGCTCCTGGCCATCCGAGTCAGACATGATGATTGATTAGTGCAATTGGCCTCTTGAAAAGTCGGGGATTGCGTTCGCGGGCTGGCGGATTCGATGTGGAATAGGGTTGATGGAGATGGTCGTTTGACGTTGTCGGGGTCACATCAGGTGGTCTGACAGCTCCAGTGAGTGCCTCAGGTTTTACTCAGCCAATAGAGGTCAGGCACCCACATTGGTGTTGGTGACTGTGGGTCCCCCGTCCCCGTCCATGGGATCATGATCCAATCCCAGCGAACCTGTTCCATACGTCCCGACTTCAGGCGATATTTCTTACTCGAACCACCAACTGCAAAGACCGTGCAAAATCTCCCCTCAACCGCCGTCAACATGAGCTCTGCCATCGCCGCCAACATGTTCCGCCTGACGCCCCAGCTGATGTTCCGCCGAACCCCCCAGATGATGTTCCGCCAGGCTCCTCGCATGATGCGCCCTGTGCCCGTGAGTGACAGCTAGTTCGTGATTGTGGCCTGCTGGTAGCTGACAAGATGCGTCATACAGAAGGAGGACCAGGCTGGTACGTCTCCGCCCACGGCCAATTGATCTTGCAACCGATCAATGATCAATTGGCAATTGACTATGCGACAATTCCGAGCGTTTTACTAACACGAAGTCAAGGTCACACCGTTTCCCAGCGCCTGCGAAAGCTCAAGAATATCCCTCTGGAACTTCTCCCCCTCGGTAATTCGATTTCTCCACCAACACGATTCGTACAATATTCTAACGTTCCGCAGCCGTCGTTGTTTTCTTCGCCCTCGGTGCCGCGACCTACTCTAGCATCCGCAAGTTCGTCGTTGACAAGAACCTGCGCCTGGTCCGACAAGGAGCTGGCGGCCGGGAGGAACACTCCTCTGATGAGAAGCATCACTAGGCCTGCCAGATGGATGGGAACTTCCCCTAATTAGCCCGTTCGTTAGAAGGAGTAGTCCCTTATGTATATGAGAGTAGTGGGTGCGAAGAACGAAGAGACCTTTTCTTGATCGTCTTGTCAATCTCATTTGTGCCCTGTATAATCAAGTACCATCTGTTAAACCCCCCGGTAAACGCCGTCGCTATGGTGAATAAATAAGATCAATTGATGCAAATTCCCCAGGCTGCCCACTACTCGGCTTTGGGCCCTGCCACATCCAAACCCTCCAGTCCTTGCATGGGATCAGGACCCGAGGCATTCCCATTCGCTTCAGGAGCCTCACCCCGCTCGTCAATAGAATTCTTAGCAAGCCAGCCCTCCTGTAGTCATATTAGTTCAATTGATCAATTGCAAGGCATGAGATATGAAACGAACCTGTTCCCAAATGGCCGTTTTGCTCCCTAGCCCTTCATCAGCACTTTTTGGCGCCTTCGCTTGTGAAACCTTCAGAACCCGACCGAAAAGTTCGGCCTGATCCATGTTGTTGATGGCCTCTTTAGCATCCGCGGGATCCTCAAACTCGACATAGGCAAAGCCTCTGTGAGGGTCAGTTGCATTCGGAGCATCGTTCTTGGGCACTTGGACTTCTACAATCTCGCCGAATGGAATGAAGGCGTCGAGAACATGGCTATTTGTAGCCAGAGGTGAGAGACCTCCAACATAAACAGTGGCCTTCCACCTGGATGATGTGTCCGTCATTTCCAAGTCGTGTGAAATTAGAGTTCCGGCGGTGTAGAGAATAACGAAGGTCTTCCGATGGATTGCACTTAGACTGCAGCTATACCAGCACTCATACACTATTTTTTGAATCTCATCCTCGTTGCATTCTGAGGAACAATCATCACGTGACAGCACTAAGGACAATGGAGGCTTCAGGCGGCTGTTGGACAGCTGTCCCGCTTGGAAGGCGTTGGTGGGGTTGAGGTGGGCAACTCCCCCTTTACGTCTTACCTAAAGCACCTAAGCTTAGGTCCTGTCCAGCAACAGCGGTGGCCTGCAATCTGGCATCATATCGTGTCGCCCTCTTAATTCTTGCTGCCCCCAACGCCGAAGGAGCATTCAGTTGAATGCCCATCTGCTGGTTACAGCAAACCACAATTGGATCATCATTTTTTTAATCTTTTCCCTATGTCAAGATACGGCTATTAAGACAGGATCCATCCGAAGCACAAGCGAGCACCCCCCCATCGTCATACCTCTATAGTCGAGTGCTTCCAGCACCATGGTGCGCCTTAGGGAACTGCCGCGGACAGCGACCTTTTCCTGGTCTTCAGGATCTGGGAAACCTCTTTTGGTGACCGGCACTCGAGCTGGCGCTGTCGATGCAGACTTTTCTGATGAGAGCAAGCTGGAGCTCTGGGATCTGTCCCTGGACGACCCCAAGCAGGGCATTGAGCTTCAACCTATCGTGAGCATCACTACCGAGTCCAGGTATGCATTCACAAATCTCATGGTGGACGAGCTTGTAATTGACTAGCTTCCTAAGATTTTACGATATCGCCTGGGGTCCCCCCGACTCAGACCACCCCCTTGGAATCATCGCTGGCGCATTGGAAAGCGGTTCCCTGGATCTGTGGGATGCCGAGATGCTGATCTCTGGGGACGAAGATGCACTAATCTCACAGACAACAAAGCACAGCGGCCCCATTAAGACCATTCAATTCAACCCTCTCAAGCCCCAGATCCTCGCTACTGGTGGCGCCAAGGGAGAGTTGTATATCTACGACGTGAACGACATTGAGAACCCGTTCCGGTTGGGTAATGCTGCTGCTCGATCCGATGATATTGATTGTCTGGCTTGGAATCAAAAAGTGTCCCACATTCTTGCGACTGGCGGAGCCGGAGGTTTCGTTACCGTTTGGGATTTGAAGACAAAGAAGGCCTCGCTCACGCTCAACAACAGCCGAAAAGCAGTGAGTGCGATCGCATGGGACCCGAACAACTCTACCAAGCTCTTGACGGCCACACCGGACGACAACACGCCAGTGATTTTCCTTTGGGATCTCCGTAATTCGAATGCTCCCGAGAAGACCCTTCAAGGCCACGAGCAAGGTATCCTGTCGCTCTCTTGGTGTGCCCAGGACAGCGACCTCCTTCTATCTGCAGGCAAAGATAATAGAACCATTGTATGGAACCCGCAGACTGGCGAACGACTTGGCGAGTTCCCAGAAGTCACCAATTGGACCTTTTTGACACGATTCAACCCGCACAACCCTAATCTTTCAGCCACTGCTAGCTTCGACGGCAAAATCACAATTCAAACCCTCCAGAACACTAACCCAGACACTTCCCAGTCGGCTGCGGGGAAGAATTTGGACGACGAGGAGTTCTTCAGTGCCGCTCAAACACAGCCACAGGGCGCTTCTTGGTCGCTGAGCAAGGCCCCCAAATGGTATGAACGACCTGTCGGTGTATCATTTGGGTTTGGTGGCAAGGTCGTTGTCCTCAAACAGGTCGCTACTCAGCCAGGCCAGAAGCGGTCCTCTCAAATCCTCATCACAAGCTTCTCCGCCGACTCTGAGGTTTCAGTCTCAAGCGAAAAGTTCCAGTCGTCATTGGCTTCTGGTGACCTGACCGCTATTTTTGAAGATAAAATTGAACAAGCCAGCACAGATGATGAAAAGGCTGATTGGAAGGTGATGGAGACTTTGGTTGGCGATAATCCACGTGGGAAGATTGTCGAATATCTTGGCTTCACGGAGGAGGATGTGGTGAATGGCGAGGATGGTACTTCTAAAGACGCTGAGAAGGAGGACGATGCTAAGCCCGAGGCGGAGACCGAGGAAGAGAACAAGAAGAAGAGACTGTCTAACTTCTTCGATGGCGCAGATGCCGATGGCGAAGAGGAAGACTTCCTTTCCAATCTGGCGGCTAACAAGGGGGCCAAGACTGACAAACCCTTCCATCTTTTCGCAGACTCCGACACATCTATCGAGAAGGACGTGACAAAGGCACTCATGCTCGGAAATTTCGCCAAGGCGACCGATATCTGCCTGAAGGAGGATCGCGTTGCTGATGCTTTCTTGATTGCAAACTGTGGTGGCCAGGAACTAGTCGACAAGGTCCAGTCCGCATATTTGGCCCGGAAGAACGGAATCCCCAGCTACCTGCGTCTGATCGGCTCAGTGATCTCCAAGAACCTCTGGGATGTGGTCTACAATGCCGACCTGGAGAACTGGAAGGAAACCATGGCGATCCTCTGCACCTATTCAGACCCCGCAGAGTTCCCAGACCTTTGCGAGGCTTTGGGTGACCGGATAAGCCAAGAAGGTTCAAGAAAAGATGCCTCTTTCTGCTACCTGGTTGGCTCCAAGTTGGAGAAGGTGGTTTCAATCTGGGCCGCCGATCTGGATGAAGAGAAGGAGGCTGGCATCAGCACCGAATCTGATGACTCCACGTTCTCTGTCCATGCGAGAACATTGCAGAGCTTCATCGAAAAAGTCACCGTGTTCCGCAAAGTGAGCAAGTTCACGGATGGGGAGAAGTCTCTGGCTTCTGACTGGAAGCTGGCTGCTCTGTATGACAAGTACACAGAGTATGCCGACATCCTTGCTGGGCAGGGCCAATTGTTAGTGGCTCAACAGTATCTTGACTTGCTGCCTTCGAGCTATCCCGCCGCGGAGCTCGCTAGGAACCGTGTCAGGTTAGCTACACAAAAGCCCGGATCCCAAGCCAACACCAGCAAACCCGCACCAAGAACGTCATCAAGGGCTGGTTACCAGAACCCTCTTGTCGGAGCCACCGCGAATCAATTTGTTGGAGTTGGTCGGCAGTCACCAGCTCCTCCTACTCAGAACCAGTCATATGTTCCTCCTACTCAGAATCAGCCATATGCTCCTTCTAGTCAAGTCCACGCGTACCCAACGGCCCAGACCCAACCATTCGCTCCTTCGAACCCTTATCAACCCCAGGGAACGTTCAATCAGCCCAGCTATCCCCATACTATGGCACCACCTCCAGTGGCACCTGGCCCCCCTAGGAACTTGACTCCTTCTTCAGGGCCACCACCATCCAAGGCCAAGAATATGGAAAATTGGAATGATGTTCCCATTGTTGCAAAGGCCCCCCCACGAAAATCAACCCCCAGTGTGCAAGCAATCACATCTCCCTTCCCCAATCAACCAGCCACGTTTTCGGCACCTCCCCCTCCAGGTGCTTATGGGCAACGGGGGGTAGCATCTCCTCCCCCTCCTCCACCCAAGGCATCTGGGCCTCCCCGGGTTCAGTCGCCGCTTACCGGGTCTCAGTCTTTCCAGGCACCGCCTCGTCCATCCTCGGCTGCGAACCACTATGCCCCTCCCCACCAAGCCAGCTCAAACCCTTACCAGCCTCCCCACGCTATCCCACCAACCGCCTCATCCTACAATGCTCCTCCAGCTGCAGCCCCTTCCTCAAACCGATATGCTCCTTCTCCTGCAGCACAGCAGGCAGCCCATCCTCCTCCAGCTTCTATTCCTCCTCCAGCTGGGGCGTACGGTGTTCCTCCTCAGCAGCCACCTTCAAACAATCCGTATGCTCCTTCTCCTTATGCCCCGGCTCCTAACCAAGGGCCTGGTGCGCCTCAATCGGGCCCTCCCCCTCAGGCTTCTCGGCCTGGACCTCCACCGAGTTCAGCACCAGCTGCAGCAACGGCTCCACCCAAAGCCGCTGCTCCTGCCAAGGTCAGACATCCTGCAGGTGATCGATCTCATATCCCAGCCAGCGCTCAGCCTTTGGTAGAGATCCTGAGTCAAGATATGCAACGGGTTGCTGCCAGGGCACCAGCTACATTTGCCACTCATATCAAGGATACACAGAAGCGGCTGAACATCTTGTTCGACCACCTCAACAACGAAGAGCTGGTTCAGCCCTCTACTATTGAGCAGCTCTCGCAACTGGCCAACGCACTTCAGTCCAAGGATTATCCTACGGCCCAAAAGATACAAGTAGATATTCAACGGGACAAGACTGAGGAATGTGGTAATTGGATGGTGAGTAACCCCTACCAGATGAAACTTTTACGTGTTGATTTTGCTAATATATCATCTACCCAGGTCGGCGTCAAGAGACTCGTTACCATGAGCAAGGCTACCAATTAGCCAAATAGTCGAAATTTGTCAGCACCAATAGTCTCTAATCGCTTGAATATTTATGTTAGTGGCCGTACGCACTAACAAGGGAGTATCAATTTGAAGGGCGGCCGGGGAAAATAAATTAGAGTAGAAAAAAATCCATGATGAAATTGTCTTGGTGAAGCTTGATGAATAAATGTCTTTTTTACTGGTCGATTTCCCCTGCTACCTACTTACTGTCTACTTCATGTCCCTATGCGGATGAGAACTACCGTTTAGCTTCATTAGCCAGCCGCCTTCGGCCAGCCAAATGAAGCTCCGAGTCTGTAAGAGGATGGTTTGTAATTAAGTTGATACCTTACCCAACGCAGACCGACGCCCAACCCCCAAGCGTCATCAAAGTATCACTGAATGCATACATCATGCATCGTTTTAGGTGTTCAATCTCTTCTCACTTTTTCATGCGAGATGGTCAGGAGGAGTGAATTTTCTATATTTATGACCCTGCTATTATTATAGCTTTTCAAAAATAGTTAGCCCCGTCACCATTGACTTTGGGGTCCGTAAAGGGTGTGGTGCTAATCTACACAATCTGATGTAAGAGAATTCCAGTCGGACCTTTGGCGCTCAAGGCTATGCGAGGACTAGGCCGTCATCATCATCATTACTACTCGCGCCATCACCATTGCCATAGCCATCAACTAAGTAAGACATGGCTAGTGTCGTAGAACTTCTGTCATGTCGTCTTCGATTAATATGCTTCCGAAGATCCGATATTGTTGGGAATTTACTTATAAACCTTTGAAGCTCCCCTCAAACCCGACGCTTCATCACTCCTCTCGAAGCCTCGTTGACACCGTGCCACAATTTCTAATATCTGCCTACTTCAAAACATCCAGTGAAAATGCGGTTCATATCCTCCATCGTCGCTGCCAGTGTTATCCTGGCAGAGGTTGTTGCAGGTGCCAAAGTCCCGAGGGCTTTCGGTGTCCCAACGAATGATGGGTTCCCCAACCCGAGCCCTCAGCAGATACTCGATATCTCCCAGCGTGCCAAAGGAAGACTTCCGGACGGAGCCACTCCCACGTCATTGCCGCCCAATACCATCACGGCACTCCAGCTCATTGCTTTCAACGAGTTGTTCGAGACCGCTTTTTTCACTTCGTTGATCAACAACATCACCAGTGGCGCTGACGGCTATCAAGATGCCCCCAGCGGTGCTCTTGCAATCCTGACTGCTGTGCAAGCGGTGAGTCTTGTCCCAGTCCCCGGATCCCATCTAAAGTTCACCGCGTTCTAATATCTAAACAGCAAGAAGAGCTACATGCTCTTGGAGCAATTTCCATCCTCCAGACGGCCGGGGCATTTGCCCCATCGCCATGTCAGTACCAGTTCCCAGTCGCCAAGCTCGGGGACGCCGTCGCTCTGGCGGAAACCTTTACCGCTGTAGTGCTTGGAGCGCTACAGAATGCAAACGTCATCTTCGGTCAGGATGGCCTCTCCGATTTTGTTCGCCTAGTTTCGTCTGTCATTGGCCAGGAGGGTGAGCAGAATGGCTTCTACCGCCTCCTCCTCAACCGGATCCCTTCTGAAAAGCCCTTCCTGACCACGGTCCCGCCGCCATTTGCCTTTTCCGCCCTCCAGCTCTTCGTTGTCCCTGGTTCATGCCCTTTCCCCCTCAGCAACATCAACCTGCCCATCTTCCCGACGCTGGCGACCAACGGTGGACCTGTGGCTCTCATCCAGCCAAACGATCAGACCCTCTCGTTCCAGGCGGACCTGTCGACCTCTGAGGCTGCCAAGCAGTACATTGGAGGCGACGGAAGCGGCCTCTACATGACCTATACCACCGGACAGCAGCAGCCTTTCTCGGTCAGCATCACCAACGTCCAATGGCAGGGGAGTGTAATTTCCTTCTCCGCCACGTTTCCTTTCAGCTCAAATCAGATGAACGGGTTCAGCCATGGCGCACTCACAACCACCAACAACCCTTCTAGTCTCGATGCTCTGGTGCAGTGTACACTCGCCGCCCCTGCTGTCATCCAGGTCAATGACAGCATCCTTTAGACGCTATTGGGTTGCTTGAGAAGTGTACATAGGAAATTGAGGTGGCGGGATATGCAAAAATAGTGTTTGCTGTTTCAATAATAACTCCGTTCGTCTTAGTCTTGGTCATCTCGGCAGTTTAATCCGTAGTTTCGTCAAGCGCTGACGCTGGGCCAGCTGGCTAATGCCATCTGACATCAGGGGGCGTACTGTAGTTTGTAATGTGCCGAATTACCGCTTTGTCCAGGAAGCAGAGAGAAAAAGATGCATAAAACATATGCGCGGATTGAAACGACGTTGTTTCGGAGGGGGGAGGGTGTAGGTTAGCAAAATGTTATTGGTGACGTCGAGTTGGGATTTGGAACCCTGCCAAGCCTGCCGTGATTTTTGGGGTAAGGACCCACTGTCCACAATCTATCGACGATAACAGACACGACACCTGCCCGGATTGATACGTTGCTTGTCGACGTCGGCTTTCCATCGCCTGCACCCAACTTCCCTGCCACGCTTGCCAGATCAAATAATTTTAAATCAGCAGATATGACAGAGAGTGTAGCGACCTCCAACGATGCTGATGCTGCTGCTCAGCGGGCCTCGGAGCAGGCACGCCTGCGAAAGGAACGGCGGGAGGCCAAACTGAAAGCTGGCGGCTCTGCCCGGCTCAACAAGATCACGGGGATGGGCGGCCGCCCACAGGCAGGTAAGATTCTAGCACAAGTATTACTATGGTGAATCCGAGCTAACTCTCCCTACTAGACTTCGACCCCCCGCCCCCGGCAGCTGCAGCATCCGAGTCTATTACGCCGGCACCAGCTGCTCCCACGACCGCAGCAAAGGCTGCGGACGCAACTGCTGACCCCGACGAGGTAGACATTTCCGAGCACTTTTACGCCCCCAAGACCACCGCCAGAACAAACGATGTTCCTCCCGCTGGAGCTGAGCCGAACATCTCCGAGGCTGCGTTGCGCCAGATGATGCTGGGCTTCGACCCCACCGCCGGCCAAAACGGTCAGAACCCAGCTGGGCCAGGCATTCCTGGTGCGGAGGAGGACCCCATCATGAAGATGATGAGCCAGATGATGGGAGGCGCGGGAGGCCCAGGCGGGATGCCCCAGTTCCCCTTTGGCGGAGACGGGTCGTCTTTCCCAGACCTGAGCAGCTTCTCCAACCTCCAGCAGGAAAAGAAGCCGCAGCCCCTCGACACCTACACCGCCCTCTGGCGCCTCCTCCACGCCCTCGTCGCCCTCGGGCTCGGCCTGTACATTGCCGTCCTCACCCCGTTCACCGGCACCAAGATGGAGCGGGAGCTGGCCGCCCTCTCGGACGAGGAGAACCTGCACCGAAAGGACTTCTTCTTCTGGGTGTTCGCCACGGCCGAGGCGTGCCTGCTCACCACTCGATTCTTCCTCGACAAGGGCCGGGCGCCACCGCCCGGGATCGTGCAAACGGTTGTGGGATTCCTGCCCGAGCCGTTTAAGGGGTATGTGCAGGTGGCGTTGCGGTACGGCCAGATATTCACTACAGTGAGGGCGGATATCCTGGCTTGCATGTTTGTGCTTGGGGTCTGTTCATGGTGGAGAGCAAGAGAATTGGAGTAATGTGTTATGGGCCGTTGGATCAAGTCGAGGTAGATGATAGACGGCCTTGAATGAAGTAAAAGAATCACCCACTCGGGGCGTTATGATTAATATGTGTCTCGCAGAACTCTACCGGTTTACTTTACAATGTGACTCTAAATGATCATGAACACCACCCCGAACGAAGCCAATTACCCAACATCTTACAATATTCTGTCAAACATCTTCATGTTCGCATGATAGAATTCAGCAACCTGCCGAAGACACCCCTCACCCGCTTCGGGTTCTCCAACACGCATGTTGAAATCACAGCTGCGCTGGCTGCGAACGCCAGTGTTTCCTTGTACTGTTTCTCCGAGGAATACTTGCGAGGAAGCATAGTCGCCAGCGCACGGGGGGCGACGAACAAGGCCATATCCTTGCGGCGGCTGGCGGTCTCGATGAGGATGCTCCAGCCGCAGAGGCCGCAGCCCATACCCACGCAGATACCGCCGTCCATGCGCTGGCACGCCTCTGTGCTCCGGCCGTTTATGTAGGGGCCTATGCGCGTGCGGGCGAGGCAGATGGTGTAGTAGAAGATGGTGATGAAGCTGCCGAGGAATAGGGAGGAGCGAGATGCGGAGAGGAACGCCTTGAGGAGCTGTTTCCTCTCGAGCTTTCGAACCTTGAAGGCAAGGGCTAGGGGCAGATATGTGTACATGGCCCATTTCCAAGAACGAGCCAGGCGGCTGATGGCATGGGCCTCGCAAGACTGTCCGCGCTTCATATGGACCACCTCGCATGGGTAAGGGATGGTTTTGGCCGGGTCGCCCCAGACGGCAGGCATGTCCAAGCCGACACACATGGGGCCGAGCAGAGAAGCTTGGCCGGTGTCCTCGCCGTAGCGGAGTTCGTTGAACTTGCATCGGCGAAGGGCCTCGATCAGACGCATATCCAGCATGGCGGCGGAAGTAATCCATTTCTGGTAACTCCGCGGTAGATTGTTGGGATAGTAGAACCAGGACCACATGATGAAAGCGCACGAGACGACAAAGATGAAGGGATCAGTGAGATAGCCGGTGAGCTCCTCCGCCTAATGGATGTTAGTTGAGTCATACATGTGAGGCTGGCTCAATTCTTGGATGACTTGCCTTTGTCCACTTGTGAGCTTGGCTGCGCCGGGCACGATGCCGGGACCATAGCTCTCCAACGATGATGTCCAGAGCTCTGGTGACTGTGAATAAGGTAAGATCTAGTGTATGACCACCAGACCTTGGCGCGGGCTTATGATGAGAAGGGTCCTTCGCGGCAGGGTCAACACTGCCGTTGGCACTTCGGTTTGTGCTAGCTAAACCCCTTTTCTGGTGTAGAAGACGCATGCCCAGCCATGCAGAAATGAATGCCGATACCCATCTCGCAAGCCTTTGAATTGGTTAGAAAAGTTTATATGGTTGGATGGTGAGTGGCATACCTGAGACGAGCTATTCCGCTAAGGTTTTTAAATGAACGAGTGAGAAGAATAAAGAGTGGTTCCTAAAGAGAAGAGGGAGGTATTAGTGAAAGAACGATAGAATGCAAAGCGATCGTTTCAAGTTTGTATGTCTAATAGACTTGCGTGAGACAGCATAAGCAGCCAATCCATGCAATATGTAGGTGAGTGGATGTGGGTTATAGGTGTTATACCAGAAGCAGAGTGCTGCCCCCCGCAACCACGGCACAAAACGCGGGGAAGCGATGAGGCTCAAAGCCAGTTGTGACAATGTGGAGCAGTGGATGTATCAAAGAGGGCGTCTCTTCGGTCTTGGGCTGTTTCGATGACTTCCGACGTTGTCTAGAGATGTGACTGACGATCAAAGCGAGAAGACGTGGCCCGACAGTGGTTGCGTAACCGGTGACATAGGCGCGAACCAGGGGTCGAAGGGCTGGTGGAAGAGACGACAACGCGATCAACCCAGCCGTCTGGCCTGGAGTCGATTTGGAGATGACATGTCTAAACTCATGACCTATCCTTTGGTCTAGGGACATTTCTGGAATTAGGAGAGTAGCATCCGGGCGGCAATCACGCCGCTCGAAGCCACGCTTATTATGTGATGGGGAGCAGGGGTGTGATAGTCATTGGGAAGCTGCGAGATAAGGGGTTTCGGGCAGTGTCACCTCGAGCGAGTAGAGGATCGAGTGCAAGCAACGCCACAGTGTGTCACCGGCCGCAATGTTATGTTCAAAAGGGAATGATATGTTTGATCAAAATCAAAGACATGGCTTCGCAGGTGAAGCAATTAGGAGATGAGTGATTAGTCATCACAACCGCGATTTCACCTCGGGATGGTCTTTCATGTGAAAGTTGGCCTGCGTAGAAGTTGAGATTTGAAGAACAAAAACACCAGCTGCGTCTAGCGGCAGTATCCAAATTGTGGAAATCCGATAATAATTGAAATTAAACCTGAGACACCCAAACGCCGCATGCAGCCGATGATATCCAGGTTGGTAGGTACCTATGGACTGAGTTCTTGAATTGACAGCAACAGCAACTATGATTCAGTAAATGAGAGATGAGGGCCTTGTGTATTGTCTCGAATTTGCCGGTGTCTGTGTTAATTGTGATTTTGATATTATATTCTTATGTCGGGATGTATTCATATTATTGACTTCGCGTATCAATTCTTGCAGGTCCTGGCTGATAACATGCAGCACTAGAAACTGAACCCTGCACGTGTTTCATGAGCTGCTCGTCATTCACCTACAGGTCATACCCAGTTGCACTAGCGATCTTCATGCGTTGGTAGCTGCCAAGGCTGGCGGGCGGTGCCCAATGGCTACAGCGAGTTCCACAGCGCATGACCCCTCATCTGGTAGCGGGGGAGGGGAGAAGCGGCGGCACATAGGTACACTTCTGGCGCGCACACAGCATGCCTTACCAAACTTACAACGTACCGATACATGGGGAATTCAGCGACCGTCGCGTTTTGCGTATGTGATTTGCCAGGTTACAGCCTGGATTAGAGTTTCAGAAAGCTCATATGCGACGGGATGACTCTGGGAAGCTGCATTATTTTGGAGCTTGCTGGGCTGTGTGAGTGGCATTGGCTGCTGAGTCACGCCGAGAACGTTTCCGGATTGAGGAAGCTCCATGAGTCGGGGGAGCTTGCCGTTACAGAGGGGAGGTATGGCAGGTGGCATGTAGAGGGAGGGGAGGGTTATGCCCTTTTCACCGCACTGCGGGTATCAATTGGGCCAGGTTCCGCGGCGGCGGCGCGAGTCCAAAATTGCTCCTCACAGGTGGCGAGTGGGAGTCTTGAGTGGCCTGGACCTGGCGTGATTTCCCCCTGCTTGCCTCACGTTTGGCCCTTTCCTCATTGACTTTCTCTTTTCCCAGACATAAATTCTCTAGCTTCATCCATATGACTGCAGCCCATTGCGGTGTGACTCCCACGCACGTTATCAGCCTCTGCTAACTTTGGTAGGCGGCTTGCTGCTCAGGTCACCATCGCTATGATGGTGGGGCAAGGTGAGCAAGCAAACTCCTTCTGCCCCACCAATCCTCTCGCCTGATCGTATTTTTTTTCGGTCCTTGTGCCAAGCGCGGAACAATGCGCTGAACCTCATGTACCTCGCCTCAACAGACCATATGTAGGTAGGTAATCAGTCAAGTACATGAACAGAGGGATACCTAAGGCGTGCCGGAGCAGTGGTGGGAGGCAATGGAGGTTGGCCACGGTTTAGATAAAAGGGCACCTGGGTTCTCGAACATGCCTTTGTAATGCTCCTGCTCTCTACCTGCTTAGGTATCAGAAAGAGAACCTTCCCTGCAATCCGAAAAGGCAAATTTTTTAAGCAAGCAGTACCTCTTGGTGCTGCAAATTGACCTGCTAAGCACTGTGTCCCACCACTGAGCTGCCCGATCTGAGTGACTGAGACGTCAACGCGGGGCCATAAAACTATCTAGTACAACCCCGCTTTGGGTTCTTCCTCTCCCACATCACCACCAATTTTTTCCTTCAACACCTACAGGCATTCAAGCCAGGTAAAAGCAAAAATACCGCCAAGATGGTGAAGTAAGTTGTCTCTGATGTTCATTCTTGCTCGGGATCAGCTCCCATTGCCCTCACCACTCCTTCATCGTCGCCTAGTCGTCCTCGACGCAACGACGCTGGCGCCGGAGCGCAAAAAAAACAGCGCCCTGCCCCTCCGGAGATAACACTATGCCCTCAGAAAGGAAAAAACAGAGTTTGCTGACATATTGCTTCACCATGATAGCTTCACGGTCGACGAGGTCCGGGCCCTCATGGACAAGCCCACCAATGTCCGAAACATGTCCGTCATTGCCCACGTCGACCACGGCAAGTCGACCCTGACCGACTCCCTGTTGTCCAAGGCCGGTATTATCTCCTCCGCCAAGGCTGGTGAGGCTCGTGCCACCGATACTCGTGCCGATGAGCAGGAGCGTGGTATTACCATCAAGTCCACTGCTATCTCTCTGTACGGTCATCTTGATGACCCCGATGATATCAAGGATATCGTTGGCCAGAAGACCGATGGTCAGGACTTCTTGATCAACCTGATTGACTCCCCCGGTCACGTTGATTTCTCCTCTGAGGTTACTGCTGCTCTCCGTGTCACTGACGGTGCCCTCGTCGTCGTCGACACTGTCGAAGGTGTGTGCGTTCAGACCGAGACTGTGCTCCGCCAGGCCCTTGGTGAGCGTATCAAGCCCGTCATCATCATCAACAAGGTCGACCGTGCTCTTCTCGAGCTTCAGGTCTCCAAGGAGGATCTTTACCAGTCCTTCTCCCGTACCATCGAGTCCGTTAACGTCATCATCTCCACCTACTTTGACAAGACTCTCGGTGATGTCCAGGTCTACCCCTACAAGGGTACCGTTGCCTTCGGTTCCGGTCTCCACGGCTGGGCCTTCACTATCCGCCAGTTCGCTGTCCGCTACGCCAAGAAGTTCGGTGTTGACAAGGGCAAGATGATGGAGCGTCTCTGGGTAAGTCTCATCTCTGCTTGAATGCAGATGCTCCCCTCCCACGATGGCGGTATAGGCTCGTCGCATTCCAATGATTGCGTACTGACTCGGAACTACTTGTAGGGCGACAACTACTTCAACCCCCACACCAAGAAGTGGTCCAAGACTGGTACCCACGAGGGCAAGTCCCTTGAGCGTGCTTTCAACCAGTTCATCCTGGACCCCATCTTCAAGATCTTCTCCGCCGTCATGAACTTCAAGAATGACGAGATCACCACTCTTCTGGACAAGCTCCAGCTCAAGATCTCTGCTGAGGACCGCCAGAAGGAGGGCAAGCAGCTGCTCAAGGTTGTCATGCGCACTTTCCTCCCCGCTGCCGATGCCCTTCTGGAGATGATGATTCTCCACCTTCCTTCTCCCGTCACTGCCCAGAAGTACCGTGCTGAGACTCTGTACGAGGGTCCTCTTGACGACGAGGCCGCCATTGGTATCCGTGACTGCAACCCCAAGGGTCCCCTGATGCTTTACGTCTCCAAGATGGTGCCCACTTCCGATAAGGGTCGTTTCTACGCCTTCGGTCGTGTCTTCTCCGGTACCGTCCGCTCCGGTCTCAAGGTCCGCATCCAGGGTCCCAACTACACCCCTGGCAAGAAGGATGATCTCTTCATCAAGGCTATTCAGCGTACCGTCCTGATGATGGGTGGCAAGGTTGACCCCATTGACGACATGCCAGCCGGAAACATTGTCGGTCTCGTCGGTATCGACCAGTTCCTGCTCAAGT
This sequence comes from Clonostachys solani, assembly GCA_902141235.2. Classification (NCBI taxonomy): domain Eukaryota; kingdom Fungi; phylum Ascomycota; class Sordariomycetes; order Hypocreales; family Bionectriaceae; genus Clonostachys; species Clonostachys solani. The sequence continues at coordinate 915,054 of CABFOC020000097.1, forward strand.
CTGGTACTCTTACCACCTCTGAGACTGCCCACAACCTCAAGGTCATGAAGTTCTCCGTCTCCCCCGTCGTGCAGCGCTCCGTCCAGGTCAAGAACGCCCAGGACCTCCCTAAGCTGGTCGAAGGTCTCAAGCGTCTCTCCAAGTCCGACCCTTGCGTCCTTACCTACACCTCCGAGTCCGGTGAGCACGTCGTTGCTGGTGCCGGTGAGCTGCATCTCGAGATTTGCTTGAAGGATCTCGAGGAAGACCACGCCGGTATCCCTCTGATCATCTCCGACCCCGTCGTCCAGTACCGTGAGACTGTCCAGGGCAAGTCCAGCATTACTGCTCTTTCCAAGTCCCCCAACAAGCACAACCGTCTGTACATGGTTGCTGAGCCTATCGAGGAGGAGCTCTCTCTCGCTATCGAGGCTGGCAAGGTTTCCGCCCGTGACGATTTCAAGGCCCGTGCCCGTGTCCTCGCCGACGACTTCGGCTGGGATGTCACTGACGCCCGTAAGATCTGGACCTTCGGTCCTGATGGCACTGGTGCCAACTTGCTGGTTGACCAGACCAAGGCCGTCCAGTACCTCAACGAAATCAAGGATTCCGTTGTCTCCGGTTTCCAGTGGGCTACCCGCGAAGGTCCCGTTGCTGAGGAGCCTATGCGCTCTACCCGCTTCAACATCCTTGATGTGACCCTGCACGCTGATGCCATTCACCGTGGTGGTGGCCAGATCATCCCCACTGCCCGTCGTGTCCTGTACGCCGCTGCCCTTCTGGCCGAGCCCGCTCTGCTCGAGCCCGTCTACCTGGTCGAGATTCAGGTGCCCGAGAACGCCATGGGTGGTGTCTACGGTGTCCTTACCCGCAGACGTGGTCACGTCTTCAACGAGGAGCAGCGCCCTGGTACTCCCCTCTTCAACATCAAGGCCTACCTCCCCGTCCTTGAGTCCTTCGGCTTCAACGGAGATCTCCGTGCCGCCACCTCCGGACAGGCCTTCCCCCAGTCCGTGTTCGACCACTGGCAGGTTCTGCCCGGTGGCTCTCCTCTCGACTCTTCCTCAAAGGTCGGAGCTATTGTCACTGAGATGCGTAAGCGCAAGGGTATCAAGGTTGAGGTGCCCGGTGTTGAGAACGTAAGCAATATCCCTACTGATCCTAAAAGGGTTCTCGAATTGTGTTGGCTAACATGTGTCTCTTCTAGTACTACGACAAGCTGTAAGCGAACTTTCCATGAATGGATGATATCAGATCCTGCGTCCTTGTGGATGCAGAACCTCAACAGGCTGCTAGCGAAGATCTGGGACGCCTGCCTGAGCCCCATAGAGAAGCCCCTTGCGAAGACATCGAGGTGGCCTTTTGTCAAGTGACTAGCCGCCGAGACAAGGAACCAAAAAAAATATGGTAGATAAATATTGAGGGCTAGATTGAGGCCATAATCACGGGGAAGCTCTCCGCTTGGCTTTTATGTAGTGATGTGCCGATAGTGGAAACACGACAAAAGAAATGATGACTTTTTATGTTCAAAATGAATGGCTCCTGATCCCATCACATATGTGCTTGCGAGTGTCGGTTCCAAGAAACAAAGCAAGACTGGGGCGATGAATCTATACTCGATTGTCCAATGATTGAGCGTGAGATGAGATCTCGTATGGGACGAGGAGTGTGGTTGCACATACACACCTCGTACTCGTCCTGTGTCGAGCTCACCGTACCTTTAATTGCTGCTATAATAAACAATCGAATTACCTTAGTAATCGTAGTGCCTGTAGCTAGCGTGGGCATCCGCCTGCAGTTACCCAGTAGAGGTGGAGCCTGAATCTGATCTTGGAAGCCAGACCAGATTCTTAGAGTGCTTCAAAGTTTACGAGCGCCTACAGACAGGAAAAGTTACCAACTGCATCTACCGAGTGCCAATCTGCTGAGAACCGTCTCATTTTTGGGCGAATTGGTTTGGCGACGCATCGAGTGCCCTCCGAAGACAACGCGATCGCGATCACGACACCGTCCAAAGTTTCATGCTGTGCATGACCTTCGCCCTATTCTCCGGCTTCGATGCCTTTTTGCTTGAGGCACCATGATGTTCCCCGAGGAAGATGCGCCCTTGCTGAAGACATGGATTGTGAATCGAATCGAAGACACGTACGCCCTCCCCTTCTCCTACCATTTACCACACCTTTCAAGTGCCAGAGCTCATCACCTACCCACTTTCTAGATCTAATGCCGACGCCGAGGTATTGGCAGAATATATCATCGCGCTTCTGAAGCACGATGGCGATAAAGCGTCTGTCCGCGCGTTGTGCGAACAGGAGATCCCTGATTTTTTGAGCGAAGGTACCGTGCTGTTACTCTCCCTTGCCACTGCGCTAGCATTGCGCCTGGCTTCCTGCCAAATCTACCTGGCCACCATTAACTCATGTCGCAGATCCGAAGCCTTTTCTGGACGATGTATTCCAGGCGATTGCGTACAAATCCTATCTTCCTGGGGCTGCGCCCGCTCCCAAACTCCAACCTCGCAGGTCCGACCCCCCACCGCCTGAAGTAGCTACAGTTCTAAGCGTGGGCCATTCCGGCTCTAAGAAACGAAGCTACAATGACCGAGACGACGCCGATCCATCTGGGAACCAAGATGGATATCACAATGGTGGCCGGCCTGCTAAACAGCAGCGGAAACGTGGGCGAGGTCGAGGGGAGGATAAACGCGGGGACTTCTCAGCGATGGGTATGCCTCCATTCGACCCCCAGGATCCAGCTACTATGGAAGCATTCATGGCAATGGCCATGCAATACCCTGGGATGGGGCAGTTTATAGGAAATGGCCCCCGAGGCCAGCCGCGGCGGAGAGGTAGATGCCGAGACTTCGATTCTAAGGGGTATTGCTCCCGAGGAACGAGCTGCATGTATGATCATGGGAATGAGTCTCTATATATTCCAGTTGCTGGGTCTCAGGGCGATGGTGAGATACTCTTCCCCTTCCTTTTTTTCTCAAGGCACATGATAGCTAACCTGCATTTAACTTGCCCGCAGAATATGACCCTGATCAGGCCATGCTCCCAGCCAACTTATTTCCCTTTTTAAATCCTCTTGCTTTTAAGCCCGAGAATAGCCGTGGCCGTGGTGGTCGCAAAGGAGGACGGGCAGGCCGCAAGGGCGGAGGCCGAACGCATCTCTCTGCCGAAGGCCCAAGCAATGACCGCTCAAAAACCGCAATCGTGGTGGAAAACATACCTGACGCGAGTTTGAACGAGACTGAAGTGCGGAAATTCTTTTCGCAATTTGGAAATATCGATGAGATATCAATGAAGCCGAACAAACATCTTGCGATTATCAAGTACGATCAGTGGGGTTCCGCAAATGCAGCATATCAGTCACCAAAGGCCATTTTTGATAATCGATTTGTCAAAGTGTTTTGGCAGAAGGATGAAAGTAGCACGGGGAATGGGTCTCATTCCACCAAGGACAGGTCAAAAGATCATGACATGCAATACGCAGAGGATGTTACCTTCGAAATTGATCCCGAAGAATTCCAGCAAAGGCAAGAAGAGGCACAGAAGAAGTTCCAAGAAAGGGAAACGAAGAGGGCCGAGTTGGAACGGCAACGCTTGGAACTTGAGAAGAAACAACAGGAGCTGATGCAGAAACAGCGCGAAGAGAGGGAACGGTTACAGGCTAAGCTGTTGGAGAAGAACGGCGGAATTCCCGATGCCCCTTCATCGGGGGCCGACATGCTTCGAGCGAAGATTGCCTCGCTGGAAGAAGAAGCCAAAATACTTGGCTTGGATCCCAATGCCGCGGAAGATGACATCAGTATCAGTGTGGAATACCCTCCACGGGGAGGTTACCGGGGCAGATCAACGTTCCGTGGACGGGCCACTCGTGCGTGGAGAGGGAGCCGCGGAAGCTTCCGGGGAGTGGAAGGCCGCCATGCTGCGTATGCTCAATTCTCCCTCGACAACAGGCCCAAGCGTGTCGCGATTACAGGCGTTGATTTCACGGCGACTGACAAGGACGAGAGCCTTCGCCACTTCCTTTTGGTATGTTTATTCCCCTGAGTTCAACCATAGATTCCCACTCCATTTTTCTTGCTTTACATCAAACTAACACGGAGACACAGAGCCTCGGAGAGTTCGAGTCAGTCGAGCCCTCGGCAACCACGACATTTGTCTCTTTCCGGGACCGCAAGACGGCCGAGAAGCTCTATAATAGCCTTCACGGCAGCGAGCTTCCCGGCGTCGAGGGCAAGCTCGAGCTGTCATGGGTCAATACCCCCCTTCCACCGGTTGCACCGCCACAGGACAAAGATAGAGACGATGCCATGGCGGGCATGGACGAGGACAAGGCGGGTGCGCAGCCGCATAACCAGCAGCAGGCCCAGCAGCAGCATGAGGATCTCGATTACGACCAGGCGGGAGATGATGCCGATGCTTACTAGCCTCTTACCTTAGCGAGATTAAACAAAGAATAGAGATTCACCTGGCATGAAATATTGCGCAGGCTTTACCCTAGTGGCAGTTGAGAGCTTAGAGCTTCGGTTAAGCTTCTGTTAAGAAAGCATCATATCTCATTGGTGATTTGAATTTCAACGGCTCTTCTTCATTCAATTTTGGACATGTAGCGAATAGAAGCTCGTTCAAATGGAGTCACTAGAAACGTGCTATACTACGGAGAACGGTATATCTCGGGTCCAAAACGACCATTCGAGAGCCAGGAGCCGCCAAGACGTATAAATAGTCATGGCGGTTCTCTGCGGCTTCACTTTGTATTTTTTATTTGCTATTTTTTTCTGTCTGTTGGCATCCTTCAATCCGCCTCTTGCCAAAAACCGAAGGGTAGTTAGTTCATGGTAGATGAATCGATCTACCCACTTACATCCCCTCGAATCTTGCCTAGTATTTTTGACCGATCCTGCGTGAAGAACGGGGCCCTTCGCTGCGGAGAGCCCTTTGCAGACAGTATCTATGGTGTGATGGAAGGTCTCTTTGCCTCCACTGTTCCATGGCCTGGGGTATCGTTGAGATATCATATGCATGCTATATGAAAGAACAAGAATAGGCCTTGAGATTCTTGTTGTTTTGTGTTTTCTTTTCCTCCCCACTCTCCTCCTTGCGTGCGTGTCTTCTTCCCTGATGTTCGTCATGTCGTGAAAGGAGGGAGATGTAACAACAAGCATTGTCCCAGACAAAACATGATGCCGCAGGTCATTTATTGTGCCCATCACCCTCCTTTGCGATTAGAAAATTCTCGCATTGATACCAATGCTTCACTCCACTCCTCCCGTCTTATAGTAGCACATGTCTTCGTTATCATGAAACCCAGCCATTGAACCTCTTACACGAAGAGTTCTAGTGTACCTTTTTGTTGAAAAAGACACTCTTTCGTGGTAAACGCCCGCCCGATGCATTAAAAAAAGGAAATGCGATAAAAAGCTAAAAAGAAGAAAAGATTCAAAAGAAAAGTGATGGAGATGAAAGACGTAGCCAATCATCTTTTAAGGACAAGCAAAGGGTGATGAATGCTTGTTACCCAGAAAATCCCGATTAGTTTGCCACCAAGGCGGCAGCAGGAGCCTCCTTGGAAATCGCCTCGGAGGCGTGGTTGCCATTAGTCACAGATTCCTGATTGTCTGTCTGACCTTCAAAAGGCGACTCTAGTTCCTTGAAATCAATCTCCAGGCCGTCAAAGAGTTTGAATATGCTCTCGTTGTCATGGAAGTCGTTGTTGACTAGATAGAAAGTATTAGGTAACCAAACTCGTCAAGGAAAGATGCTGGGTCGTGTGTTACTCACCAATGTTGATCAGGTGCCAGTCGGTCATGATATGCTCAATGAGCTTTCTGCTGGCAGAGCCTGAATCAAAACATTTGGCCCAATCCATTCCCAATTGGAAGGCCTCGTCTCTCCAAGCAAGGAAGCTGACGCTCTCGACGATGGTCGGCTGGACAATCTCCTTACCAGGGAAGACGCCCCATGTCACAGCATTGGGCCCGTCACTGGGTGCGTTGGTCTCGAGCTGTCCAGACTTGGTAACGGCATAGTATGTCAGATCTTCTTGCTTGGCCATGCGGCTGGTCAACTCCTGATACAGTCGAGGATGAACTAGCACCTCGAGGTACGACTTCTGGTATACGTATCCATTTGAGGGGCCCCAACCGTGGACAGGATGAGATGATTTGACGCCGTCAACAGCAGGTTGGGAGTTGACGGTCAGAATACCCCGTCTGTTGAGGTTGACCAGGCTTTCCCTGATGGCATCGGCCTCGCCTGTCAGAGGAGATTCGCTCCAAGGCAATGTCTCAATCTCATTCTTCAGATACTTGACAAAGAGTTCAGCGATGTCTCGATAAGATCGAGGCTCACCCCATTTCTTCCTGTTGGCTTCGTTGGAACCAGTCAAGCCAATGCCGTACGCATCGAGCTCTCCGAAGGCAGGAGAACGAGAGTCACCCCATCGCCCGTTGGGGAATTCGTCCCAGTCTTGTGTGCGCAAGACGTACGCCTTTGTGCGGTTACGCCAGAAGATGGGTCGCACGTCCTCGTCACGACGACCCAAGCCCTTAGAAGGCTTCCAGGGCAGTGCTGGCTGCAGGGGTCGCTCGGCTGATGGGGTCCATTGGAGCTCCTCCAGAACCATGCGCGTGGCTTGAGCAAGGTTCATGGTGTAGAAGTGCAAGTGGAAGATGCCATTGGCGAGCAGTTTGCGGCACATTTCAGCAACCAGAGTCGTCCCAATTTCTCTCACAGCAACATCGTCATTCTTGACAGGTTCAAGGCGGTCCAGCCATGCTTGGGGAATCTTGCACTGCATGTGGTTGGCCCGACGAAGGAAGCTGGCGTATGTTGCAACAGGCATGATACCGGGCAGAATGGGAATATCGATGCCCTTCTCGCGGACCTTCTTCACCCAGCGGATAAAGTTGTCCACATCGTAGAACATCTGGGTAACAATGAAAGAAGCACCTTCGTCAACCTTCTCCTTGAGGTGGTCGAGGAGCTGGTCCTCATCTTTGTTGTCGTCGCATCCCTCGGGGTAACCGGCCACGCCAATGTCGAAATGATCACCGAATTCTTTCCGGATATGCTTGACGAGGTCGCGAGCATACTGGAACCCGTCCTCGGTGGCTGTCCACTTCTCCTGGTCGCGAGGGGGGTCACCGCGCAAGGCGAGGATATTGGTGCAGCCGGCCTTGTAGGCCCTCTTCAGAGCATCGTTGACCTTCTCCATACCCATGTCAGTGCATGTCAAATGCATGCAGGTTTCAAGTCCGTGAACGGCCTGGGCTTGGTGGACCATCTCGCAGGTGAGCTCGGCGATTCTGCCACCTGCACCCCAGGTGATGTCGATGAACTTGGGGCCGAAGTTGTACATGCGGCCCATGCGATCGTAGAGGTTTTGAACACCCTGGGCCGTCTTGGGAGGGAAGTACTCGAAGGAGAAAGACGGCTGGCCGGTGCCCTCGGCCTCGGTGAGCATCTGCTTGATATGCATGGTGGACTGTGTGGGAGCGGTGTCGAGGGAAGTGGTTCGATCTGTTTAGACGATGACAACGCTCTGGGCGGTCGGAGAAGAACTTGAACGCCTATATTCAGGCCAGAAAGTAAGAGTGCGATCAACTTCTGTGGCCTGAAGAGAGCGACAGCTATAAAATGGAGGACAAGAAGGTACACCTGCCGGGCAAGCGAAGCTGTTAGTCAAGAATGGCTATGACCCCGATGCAGGAGAAGCCAGATGCGGCGCTGCCACGAACAGAAGGGGTAACGGTGAGCCTGCAGGTATCCCATCGAACGCAATTGGATCGATCTGAAAGAGCTGCAGGGCGGGAAGCGTTGACGGAGGGGGGTGGAGGGGCATGAGGGACGAGGGGGGTTTACTCACCCCGAAACAGGTTCCCAGCTACACAACAGCACAGCTGTAGGAGTCTTGGGAGCTCCCAACGGACAATCGGGAACAAAAGAGAGGGGGAGGAGGGGACGGGAGGAGAGGGGTGGGAGATTGTATCTGCACGGGGAGGGACGCAGATGCGAGGTAAGATGAGGATAGAAAATGAAGAGCGGAAAAAGGTTGAGGCAATACCTCGAGAGTCACGAAGCGAGCAGGTCAACGGCAGTTTTGCACGGGGCAGGCAGCGGGAGATGGGGCCACGGACCAAGCCAACAAGGGTCTTTGTGTGGGCTACAAGGTGACAGGTACAGTTCTACAGCGAGCTCCGATAGCGGGTACAGGCATGGGCGGTACATGTACCTACAACCTCCAGCAGATGACACAGACGGTCTTCAGCAAAGGTATGGAGGGGTACATTGCCCAGCAGGCAAAGAAGAAAAAATCCAGAAGGGAAGTGGAACTAGCGATGGAAATTTCTCCCTCCCCACATTATCTCCGTCTAAGGCGCACTGATGCTCTTGCCCTGGGCCTTGATTGGCTGTGTTGGTTGCAGCGTGCTGGTTAGCGGAGGCTTTTCCTCGTCACTGTGCTTCAACCGGTGCAAGCAACATGTGCTTCAGCGGCGCCGTGATAGAGGCTTGCCTAGCAGAAAACCTAAGTAGCAGCCAACCTACCATTCAGCTCCCCTCGGGATGGCTAATTGCCGCTGATGCAATAGCATACTTGATCGGGGCCTAGACTCCGTATCATGGGCAATTCCACAATGCCTGGTCATGTCAGAGACACATTCCGCGATCCCCGCACTTTTGGACAGGGATGGACAGATGCATTGACCACACCACCACGAGGATGGACATGACGCAGAATGGCAGAACGGGAGAGCTGCTCACCGCCCTCCTTCTGTGCGACTAGCTGGTTCAAAGAGCGTAACCCGTGTCATGTTACGACACACGAAGCCCAACGCTTCGCCAAGCCTATGGTCTCGTAGTACATTATTGATTACTGATTTCTGGGGACATGCCTCTTAATCGAGGAATTATGAGATAGCGAGAATTGAGGTGAATTTACTTGATTAAGGAAGAAGGGCTGTCTCGAGGCTACAACTAAGGAACTCTACTTATGGAGCCTACGGCTGGTCGTGTCACGTTGCTATAGGGGAGGTGGAATTTTGGCCTACTCTTCGAACTTCAACAATGCTGATGTGCGGCAAACAAATTTCTTGGCTCATCAATTACTCTTATCATCTATCTGTACATGGCTTCATCACATTGTTACGTATATAAAGAGGGGAGCCCATTCAGCTCCCTTTCAACAGCAGCTGCGGCGCACCTCGGCGTTTTCTCCATCGATTGCTCGTTTCAATAATGCTCCGATCAAACAGGAACCACCACCGCTCAAAGAGCACCTGTCCTACCTCCCAGCTCTCTGGGTTGTACGGATCGGAGCCGTATATCCGCACACCTTCCGCATTGTCTTCGAAGTCATAGGCAAAATTCACCAGCGCCAGCGGGCCCTGGGCGCCAGGCGGCCGCGTCGACTCTGGCATGTTGAACATGGTGAGTATCCTGTCGCGCACGCTCGGCCAGGGCATGAAGTCGAGCATCGGGTGGTGGGGGATGGTGATTTGTGCCACGGTTGGGCGCCAAGCGACGGGTAGTTGATCTGACGGAGTGGCCGTGCCCTGGTTGAACGGAGATAGGCAGTCCAATTCCCACAAGCTGCTGCTCGCGCACCCGAGACGCTCTGCGATCCTCCTGAAAGCTCTCAGGAGTGTGAGCTCGTGGACTGGGAGTAGGTAGTTGTCTACGAAGTCGAAGTCGGATTCCGAGGAGCTTGATAGAGCCTCGAAGGAAGAGGGTGGTGACCCGAAAGTAGACGAGAGAGTGGTCGGGAATGCGCCATTCATGCACGTAAAGCCTGGCTGGTCCAAGCAAATTGCCTCTCCGTCTACGGTCTGGCCTGTGAAAGTATCAAAAGAGTCGGATGAAGACTCGATAAGAGAAGCCACATCAGGTCCATCCAATGAGTCCCAAGGAAGCAGCTCGAGATCTGCGAGGGCGACTCCCGCTTCCTCACCAACTGAAGATTGTGGTTGCGTTGCTACTGTTGCATTACTGCGTACAGGTAGGGGCGTCACATCAGCGTCGCTTGGGAACGAGAGGTCTTCCGACTGGGCCTCGGGAGCTCCATCTCCAGTGTCTTTGCCCGTCGGGGCCTCATCTTGTGCTTTGCTTTTTAGGCGCTCCTGGCGCTTCCTATCTCCTGGCCAGCTGCGTCAGTGAACCGGCGGGTAGGAAGCGGTGCGCCGAGGCTGGTCGTGTCCTTGTACTTACGATATCTGCGCTGGGCCAAGACATTCAGGACTCTCTTCCTCTCGGCTGCATCCTGGTCTATGTCTGGGACATCTAGAGTGGGCGGTGCCTTGTATAACCTTTGTCGTGTCCGGGGTCTGACGCTCTCTGAGGTTCCCCTGCACTCCAGGCTCTGGGATTTATTCATGGCCCGGATGGAATCTTTGATATTATATCTTTGCCCCGCAATAACTGAAAGGTAAAGAATCAATGGGGACTTGATTTAGAAGGTGGATTGGATATCGCGATGGAATAACGGCTGGCGTTATGGTCTATATGCAGTTCTTTATACCTGTCGAGGCTGGACTGGGCATAACGCTTACTCGGGGTAACATAACGGATAAGCAGTACTCGAAAAACCGCATTTATATGGTGGGTAGGGAAGTCGCTCTTAGCAATAAACATCGAAAGTGGGGCCATGATAAAGTGCGGTAAACCGTGCGAAGTCAACACGGAGGATGAGGAACTAGTGGTCAGTTGGCATTGAGAGGTTTCAGTTGCCATCGCTGGCACCCAGACCAAATGAGCCTTGACATGGCACCTGAAAGCCCGGGAGATGATGGGTTCCAATATCAGGCATATTTAAAGTCAAGGTGTAATGAAGGCCAGCGGACAATCGGTTCCTCAGGTAGTTTGTCTTGGTTGTGTCTTTGCTGGTAGCAAGAGGGGGAAAGAAGGAGAAGTGAGAGAGATGTGTAAGAACGAGAAGAAAGGTGAAGACTAGAGTAAAAGACCGGGGCACTAATGCAGAGCTGGGGGAGACGAGATGAAGATTGAAGAGCTGGCGAAAGGTACGGTACCCTTACATGGGCGGGTTGGTGGATTATATATACTGCAGGAGCCTGGCCAGAGCAGGGTGAGCCATTACTCTTAAGCTTAACGCCGAAGGGTGACTACAAGCCTCTTTGGGCATATAAGTAAAGGGGGAAAATTCTTTATCATCTACCCGGTCCGCCAGACATGTATAGATTGGCGTCTTGCCATTGCCATGTCTTGTAAGCCATCCCTCACTTGGCTCTGTCGCTATTTGGAATGAGCTTCAGGAGCTAAGGAGGGGCAGGATTATTTGCTGTGCATAATCCCATCATGCCCAGATACGCGATTAGGTATCTGCCTATTTCCAAATGGGAACCACTCGGCAGCTACAGGGAGGAGAAGCGAGATGTGACTTCCTCATATACGGACTGAATGCCTTCTTTCCTATAGTGAGATGCAGAGATATTAGGAAGGCGTATGTGTGGTAGTTCGAAATATCACTTTCCTCACCCCGTAGACAGCAAGTAGTTTGTTGTTGTCTCCCCACCAACATCATACAAAATATGCACTCTGAGGTGCCAGTGTCCCATTCTTCATCATAACACCAATATCATATATTTCAGCGCGCCTTGGACCGCCTGCGCCATGGCTTCTATCCATGCTGGCCTGCCGGTTCCTCGACCAAGCCGCCGGCGTGTATCTTTCTATCCGCAAGGCGGCGTATCTCGCATGCCAGGGTACATCCACGAGAATAAACCCCCCTTTCCCCCCAGACGTTGGAAGAGAGTGGTTTTACCCAAAGAGCTGCCAAGCCTTCGAGAGGGAAGCACCGAGACTCCCACAGACCAACAGCCGGAAACCCTGCCAGTCGAGATCAAGCCCAGCTCAGAACCTTCAACCGAGTGTGATTACAATGTCGCGCCTGCTTTCCACTTTGCTCCGCCCAGAGTGCACAATCTCTCAGAAAGCACCGTCTCGTATCACCAAGAAGACGACCTTGTTGAAATGATGAAGTACTCCCTTCACTTGGCGACACAAGCTCCTTCCATCATGTCAAAGGAGGATGCAGCTTCCAAGGTTCGAGATACCTCGTCATCATACGGGTCCAAGGATGATGATCTAGTCCGGGCCAGGTCCCCAGCGTCACCACCAAGCCTGAACACGCTCAATGAAACAAACCTTTCAAGATACAGCGAAGGAAATGACCAGCTCTCTAACCTACACTCGAGCCCACGCCCAAACTCACCTTGTTCTACCATACACGACGCTGCTGCTGAAGAGGCAGCTGCTACCGTTAATGAGTGGAAGTCAGAGCCCCGTCCAGAAATTACCACATATGATCAGCTTGACCTGGACAAGGGCGAAGAAGAGGAAGAGGTCCTGCCATCCGATTCTGCCTCTCAATGTCGCGCTCCACCCGAAGTGATTCAAAGGTGCCCAAAGTGCCAATGCAGCAGCCGGGCCACGTTCGAAAGCACCCGTGCAATCAAAAGTCAATACGACGGAGGCGGTGACGCCGCCGGTTTCGAAAGCCCTCAGTTTGGCACCAAGCTACATCCCATCAACTTTGGGGACAAATTTGGCCAGAAACGAAAGCCGTCAGCCAGGTCTCTCAAGGGCATCTCGAGCCAGATCCCGAAAAAGGCCAAGAGGTTCAAAAGCTTTGCTAATGGCATTATTCAAGAAGGCACTATTCGGTTCAACAAGCTCAAATCAAAGTTAAAGAAGCAGAATGAACACAGCAGATCAAATTTCGAAGCATGGAAGGCTAATCGTCGGCGGGCACGGCCAGGTGATCCAATCAAAGGGAAACCTCAACCAAGCTATGCCATGTTTAACCTAGAGAAGAGTGTCCACGGCAACAAGGATGAGTGGTGGAAAGAGGGCGTTCGTCGTTATCGTGCACCTTCGTGGATGGTGTTCGGGACCGGAGCTCAAGCCGCGGTATAATATAGTAGAGACCGCCAGTTGGCGAGCAAGGGGCAAATGTTGCGGACGTGTTGGGTATCAATACTAGGTGTATCGCATATGATGAGTTGGCTGAGTAGACGACATCCACACAAGGTTGGAACCAAACCCCCAAGAAATAATATTTATTCCAATTGCCGAAGATCGGTATTTTACATATTTATTTGAACGTTCAAAGCATGTAGCGAAACGAGTCTGGCTGTGTTTGCCGCCTTCCGTTCCCAACCAAACCCTCCTGCTCTTCGTCAACCAGTTCGGAGGCCCGCTCCTTTTCAAGCCTATCCATTTTCCTGTTCTGATATGACATGTATACTCGAAGAACGATGGCCAAGATGGCGACCCCGAGCATGGCCCAGAAGCAGGTGCGCATGCCGTGCGCGTAGTATGGTCCGTCCTTGACTGGATACAGGCGCGTGCCGACCAGGGGCCCGCACTGGCCGATGAGCTGCAGCAAAGCGAAGCCGCCTCCCTGCCGGCTCTGGTTGGCCTGGTTGTTGATGCTCCAGGTGATGATGAGTGTGACGACGTTGAAGAACCCGGCGGCGGCCGGGTAGACAGCCACGTAGCGGAACACGGGGGAGAGCTTCATTGGCTCCGCGACGGCGAGGATGGCGTACCCGGCGGCGGAGGCGGTGGCGTGGAGGACGATGGGTACGGTCCGGGTGCGGAAGCGGTCGGAGAGGTGGGCGGTGACGAGGACGAGGAGGAAGGCGACGAGGTAGGGGGGCGCGCTGAGGGCCTGGGCGGAGAGGTTGTTGAAGCCCATCTCGGTGAGGATCTTGGGGAGGAAGACGGGGAGGGAGGAGTAGGCCATGTTGGAGAGGAAGAACATGGCGGCGGATATCCAGGCGACGGGGTCGCGGAAGACGGCGAGGAGGTCCTGGCCGTGGAGGGCCGAGTCCTCCTTCTGGTCGGGCTTGGTGGAGGTTGGCTTCTCGCCGCGGAGGCGCAGCCTGGCGACCTTGCGCTCGCGTTTGGTGAAGTACGATACGGTTTGAGGGGAGTCGGGGATGACCTTGAAGGCGATGACGCCGGCTATGACTGAGGGGAAGCCCTCGATGAGGAAGAGGAGTCGCCAGGGGGCGATTGGGCTCAGCTCGGCACACTTGACGATGACCCATGCCAGAGAGGAAGCAAAGCTAGTGGCGAGAGGAGCAGCTTTGCAGTTGTCATGTTAGCAAGCGAATTCTGATGAATCTCGGCAGGCATAATGAAGGTTGGGGGGGGGAGACGTACCAGAGATGAACATAGCGGTCCGGAAGGCAAGCTCGTCCCTTTTGAAAAAGAAGCTCAGGTAGAACGGGATTCCAGTGAAGCCCGCCTCGCTAATTCCAAGCACAACCCGGAAGAATATCAACACAGGATATGAGGGCGCAATAGACTGCAGCGCTGCGGTCGCGCCCCATGCGATGACGATGCCGCAGACGAACTTATGAGCCGGTATAAGCCTCCAGAGCAACGCCATCCACTCGAAACAGATGTATGATATGTAAAAGGCCGTGAGAGACCAATCGTACCAATCGTCACGGGGCGGCTTCGTCTGAAGATCTCTGTCCATCCCAGCAATCCGAGCGTTTCCAATGTCTATTGAGAAGGGTCAGATCAGAACCTCATGAAGATCCAAAAAAGAAGGCAGGTATCAATCTTACTGGAGCGATCGAGAAAGCTTAGCAAGAAGAGCAGCGCGACGAACAGGACGAGCTTGCGATCAAGCTTCCTCCGGACTGCTATTTCCTCATCGGGTGTGTACAGCTGGAAGCTGGCGACCGAGCTTGTGCTGTTATTGCGCATGTCCGGCCGGGGCGACGCCAGTTCGTCCCCCTCCCAAGGGCGCTCGGCGGTGAGATCCCCCCGCGCTTGGTTCTGCTCTACCATCTGATACACCTCGGCCGCCGGACCAGCATGTCTAACAACCTCGGAGCGTAGGTCGAAATCGTCCTCGTCCTCGTCCTCATCGTCTTCCTCGTCGTCTTCCTCATCGCTATCGTCGAGATCGAGCTCGGCCCCAGTCTGCGCGAATGAGGGGGAGATGTGGCCAGGCCGAAAGCCGGGGCTTCGTGTCGGGGTCGCAAGATATCCAGGGCTACCGATTTCGCTGTCGTCGAGACTGAATTCGGCCCCGGTCTGGGCAAAGGATGGCGACGACTCGCCAGGCTCCTGGCCCGAAGCCGGGGTAAGGTAATTTTTGTTATAGCCAGCCATGGCGTCCGTCGAGGAGGAGCCGGAGCTAGTCTGTCATCGGGAGCGCGATAGCCTGGCTACAGACCTTTATCATACTCAGAAGACGGGTGCCCCTTGACGCAGTCTGATCGACCAATTGTGGTGGTGAAGGTGGTGGCAGCTTACTATAGGCGCTGTTAGTTAGGGATGACGGTGACCCGAAACCACAGCTGGCGGCACAGTTCGACATTCACGTGACGCATTGATATCATTCCTTCAATCCTTCAACCCCTGGGGATGATTCCAATTACATTGGCCAGGATCCAAAATGCCTATCAATTAGATGATTCAATTATTACGGGGAGATCCAAATGTGCGTGGACAATGCAGGTCGCCAGCGCCCGTTGCTGGTTCCAGCGTTTGCCAAGAGAAGCGTTCGGGCCACTTTGAATCGTGCACACTAGATTGCTAGGCTCTACTTCATACACATATAAGCAGGCAGTAGTCTCAATTAATCTCCCGAAACTCTTACTTATTCATATCAGTTAATACAGAGAGAATTCCTAATAGGTGTCTATCGTGTTTATATACACGAAGCATCTATAGCCGTCTATAAGTCTAAATTAGCAGTGGTAACGCAGGTATGTGCATATTATACCGTCATTTTTGAAAACCGATATCTTTGAGCTGTTTCATCCTCGATGATGGCCTCTTCATATCCTGCTGTTTCTCCGTATCATCTATGCTGTCGTGATTCGTGTCAATCCCTCCCTGCTCCATTTTCTCATCAGACTCATTAACGTGGGACTGGCCGGGTATCTGCTCAGTCATTCTCATCTGGCGTTCCGCCTCGACAATATCATCCTCGATCCCGTTCACTACAACGAACCATCCAATCTCCTCGTCCTTCTCCAGGGCGTCCCTCAGTTTCTCAAACCAAGAGTCATCGCCTCTCTCGTTGGCTATCCGCTCATAACGAGCGATCTCCTCTGTCACACCGGCGCTGAGCTCCACCCGAACAGCATAGTCGGCAACATATGCATATGGCCGACACGGCTCCACGGTCTCACGGGGGTCGTATTCCTCCAGGAGCTTCACGACAGACCACTCATCATTTATTAGTACGGGGTCCTGATCGAGGCGTGCGGTGCAATCGTCATCGTCGTCCTCGCTCTCGTCCCCAGTCCTCTCATCTGCGGGGCCCCCGGGATGCCCTACAGGCGGCTCGGAGAGCTCTCTAAAGGAGGGCGGCCGGGGTAGAAATTCATATCTCTCGTAGAAGTGCTCCAGTATTGCTGCCGACGAGCCCCGGCCGACGATCCAGTCCGGCGCCGCATCGAGCAGGTCGTAGATGATGACAAAGAAGCGGATGCTCCTGCGATGCCACCGGAATCCGTGACACAGGTAAGTGGGCATGCCGACAAAGAATGCAATGCTAAATCTCGAGAAACGGTTCAAATACGATGACGCTATAACGCCCGATGCGATGCAATAGAAATGTGAAGGTTTGTTACGAATTAAAGAGGCAATTGCCTCTGCATATATACATGACCGTGTTCAAATCATGTAGAACGTGATCAATAAAACTTAACCTTGAATCGGTAATTGAAATAGAGCAACCGCAAGGTAAATACCTGCCTCATAATTATTACCGAGCTCCCTAAAGAAGCATTTCAGAACCTTGGTCATGGTACACGAAAATACTGGAAAGCGCTTGCCCATGACAAATTCACAATACCAGAAGCAGAGTAGGATCGATGAGCGTGGTGTTTTGGGAGAGAACCAGGAATAATCATTACAAATAAAAGCTAAGGAAACCCCAAATGCCCGTCTTTTTAGCTTGGCGCTTCCGTAGGCCAAATTCGGATGAATGGAGTCAAGATCAGCCCGTTTATTTGGTAATCCTAAGTAATACAGCTAGTGCTAACTGCTGGCCTAATGCGCCCATCCCTTCAGCAAAACTCCGTCATAGGTATTATTCATGTATACAAACATATTGAGCAGAATATCATAATCAGTACTGCATATTGCACATCCCGCCCTTATCTTTTTTTGCCCTGCCCAAGAAACAGATACCGGAAGGGAAAATCAAATCGAGGCCAGATATCAGCTCTCAACCTCACCAAATCCCGTATTCTAGATGCACGCTCGTCGAATAGCAAGTTGTTGCTATATGCACTCCATCCATGCCAAAATCACCTTTTGTGTGTGTCTGTATGAAATCCTCTTGGATATCATACAATGGACCCTAGTCATTGAACCCGGTCAGGGACACTCCGCCATCTGACTCTACCGTCCTGTCGTACTGCCCAGGGCCGAAATCAAAGTCCATGTCTTGCAGCATGTACTCCAGATCCTCATCCGAGATATTGACGTCCATATTCTTCGGCAAGCACGAGGTCTCCGGTTCCGCCAACTCGACACCGGGACATTTCTGCACTATCCATTGCTGGAATTTTCCCAAGAGCACTGGGCCATCCACTGGTGTTGTGTCAGTCCCCATGACTTGCCTGGCGTAGCGTCTCAGGCTGTCCCCGGAAGGTAATCGGCCAATATCAACAACGGATTCCCTTGTGAACTCGAGCAATCGCCGCTCCAGCTCGCGAGAGCAGAAAATTGCGGCAGGTCGCTGATCTCTAGATGTAAGATTCTCCAGGAAACCGTTGGCCCCCGATTGACCTGCAGAGAACGGTTTGGTCCCGGCCCTCATGCTGATTTGCACATCGCCACTAAACGGCTCGAGCTGGCTCTTGGGGAATGTGTAGGGGGGAGCAAATCCAGAGCCTCCTTGTTCGACAGCCCAGGCAGAGCACTCTGGGAGACCTGGGCCAGCATCATTGAGGATTCCAGAGTCGCGCTTGAACCGTTGCAGCCACTCGGCGTTGTCTGCTGCTGTTTGGTTCCAAGGATCGTCACTACGTCAAGTTAGTCAATCGTGTTTGGCTAGTCTAGGATAATCATTTGAGCCTACCTTTCATAAATAATGTACCGAGCCTGGTGTCTCAACTCCTCGTCGGATGGAACGTGCTGGTTTGGATTATTGGGAGACATCGTAGCCGCAACCCACCGTCCCAGCTCCTTTGACAGTCGACGATAGCAGTTTGCATCGTTGAGGAAGAACGGGGTCAGCTTGAGAAGATTTCCATTCACATCGAGAGCTTTAGGCGCAGTTCTCGTAGCATCCGGGGAATGTAGTGTCATGGGGGTATCCGTGGTGGTCGATGGGTGCGTCTTCGTCAGAGAGAGTCCCGGTGAAGTCTCCGTCACCGCGGGGCTCAAGTCGTGGAGATGACGCTCCTTGAAAGCTCTCAACCACAAAGCATTGTCCGCGGCGGTTTGGTTCCATCCGTCGTCGAATTCGTATATGATGATACGGGCTTGCCGCTGGAGGTCTTCATCCGTGGGTTCCAACCCCAAAGCACGCTGATCCCGAAGGAAGTCGCGCAGCTCGCTTTCCAACCTTGTATAACTATGGATGGTAGAATCGATGACTGTTGGGTCGTTCGATCGGCATGTGTCGTTCTTCACATCTTCCGTTCTCGGCAGATGTGCTCGGCGTCGAAATGCGGCTAGCCAGTGGGTTGAAGACCGGATGAGTCGAAGCAACCAGTTTGCAACGATGTCTGAAGGATGGACTGACACCTCCTCGACGCGACCAACAATTCTGCAAGCCTCCTGCTGCAGCTCATAGTCCATAGCAGTTAGGCCCAGTAGGCGCTTGGCCCTGACGAACTCTTGAAGTTGGAATTCCAGGGGGCACAACTCGAACAGGTTATCCTTGCCGTTAATTTTGAGTGTAGCCAACCTGTTTTCCGTAGCATTACGAAGAGGTCCAAAACGAGCTTTGAGGGCCAACTCCTCTATTTTCATGATGACATCACGAAGCCAGGATACCTCTGAAGCGATTCCCTGGAGCGACAACAATTCGCTAGCGTAAATAATACGACATCCTTCGACCATGAGCTCCTCGTCGGTCGGCTGGGTTCCGTTCTGTTCCAAATAGTTGGCCGTGAAATATTCCAGTTCGAGTTTAATCAGTTCGTAGGCATTACGAGGTGATTGCGGCGAAGGCTGGCTTGCTACGTAAGGCAAGGGGGAATTCCTTTCATGATGAATCAAGTCTATATTCTCAGGTGTTAGAAGTGTCCAGCTGATCTATGGGGTATTGTAAAGGTCGCATACAAGGAGGAACAGAGTTTTCGACCATATCGAGCACTGAGCTGTCAAAACCCCAGTCTCCCTTCCAGTCAGCCATGGAATAACCTGTCTTGAAATGCTCTGCCAAATGATCAACACGTATTGTCCAAGTGTCCATCACAATGCCGCAGAACCCGCAACGTGACCTGATTTCCGGAGCCGCAACCTTCCAAGATTTCATAGACCAATCTGCAAACTTGACATTGTGGACCAAACGAAGATGCTGGTTCAAATGATCTTTCCTGTAAAAAGTGCGCTCGGCTGCTGACTTCTCCTGGCACGTTGAGTGGTTATGGCTTTCGATGTGCGATTCGTCTGGGTCAACTATGCCACAGTATACGCAGCTCAGGAGCCCAGTTTCGGGGTTCACAGCTCGTGAACCATGTGGAGCGCACACCCACCGCTCAAGAGACAGATGAAGAGATTTTTCATGCCGTTGCCAATCATGCTTAGTCCGGAACGTTTCAGTACAGAAGGTACACTGGAAGGTTCGAGGGACAGACTTGATTCCCTTGCCACTTTCCTCTTGGCTCTGGTTTGGTGTGGGCCTTCGTCGACGTCGCCGACGGCCATGATTGCTGAAACGGGCAGATCCAAATGAATTGCGAGATGCATAGGAGTAGGCGGATCCCCGGGAGCCATTGCTAGATTGCGAGGTTCCCAAACTGCTAACCGAAGACTGGTTGCAGAGTGACCGGCTGGATCCATCATCTGTATAATTGACGGTACTAAAGGGACTGTTCAGTCCGGACGAGAGCCCAGATGATGAAGCCGTCACGGCCCGTGCAATGGCAGTCACTGAGGCCGGTTCGTTTTCCGGGGGAGAGTGTTCCCAACGTTGAAGGGGATTCATGGTTTCCAATGCAGGTGTTCCACGTCGCTTTGGGATATCGATGGAACCGATGCCGCTAGACGACCAATTACCAACCTGTGGTGAGGTAGACCGCGGCGGTTGGACTTTGCCACGACGTCGAGCATTTGCCAGCCAATTGGTGATTTGGGTTTTGCTCAACCCTGTGTTCCTTTGCAGCATTTCTTTTTCCTCGTCACTAGGATAAGGATGTCTGTTATGGGTCGTCAACCAGGTTTTCAAAATACGAACCGACTCCCTCGAGAAACGGGCACCGATTTTAGCTGGGGGGGCTTGAGGCCTGGGCGCAACGAGCACAGGTCCATCGGCCGCGGCACCGGTAATGTTGAGAAGGTCTGCTGTCGCTGTAGCATCGCGATTATGCATGGCAGTTCCGTCCAGAATTGCACCCAGGTCGCGGTCCAGGCCCATCATTGAAGCCGCTGGGACCGATACAGATTTCGGGTTCAGGTTGGCAGGCACTTCACCCCCAAAGCTGCACTCGAGGGTTAAAGCTACGCAGCTGGTGCAGTAGCCTCTGTACCGACCCTCTCTGATTTTCTTGCAAGAGTATCCCCCCAGAGAACACTGGGAGCAGGGGACGGCAGGCGTCTCCCAGAAGGAAGCATGGACCGTTGGTCCTTGGGTGGCATCCGGTATAGGGGCTGACATGTCTATACCATTGGTGGCCATGTTTTGGTCGGTGAAGTGCTGAAGGGCGTTGAAGCTGAAGTCATCCTCATTGATGTTCTCAAAGACGAGGTCGGTATCCATCCCAGCAAAGGCGGCGTCGACGTCCTGCTGAAGGGCGAACTGATGGTCGTCTTCCATGACCAGCTCAGGGTTGTCCCAATTGACAAACTTGTCCATGTCATCCATGGTAGCCATGATGGTACAAGATCACGGGGGAGAAGCGGACCGAAACAGGGTCTCAAGGGCGTGCGGGCATCCAGAGGTCAATTGAAAGGCGCAGAGGACATTGACAACTGTCAAGCACCCCTTATGAACCGACAAGCGTGTCAACGGGTCCTATTAACCACACCTTTGATCGAAAAGGCTCCGTGTACCGGGGCCTGCGTGACTGTGTATGACTGAGG
Organism: Clonostachys solani; assembly: GCA_902141235.2. Lineage (NCBI taxonomy): Eukaryota > Fungi > Ascomycota > Sordariomycetes > Hypocreales > Bionectriaceae > Clonostachys > Clonostachys solani. The sequence continues at coordinate 936,293 of CABFOC020000097.1, forward strand.
TTATACAGTAGAAAGCTCGCATCCACCCACTTGCCTGATTGACTCGGAAGATAATCAGGAAGAAATGGGATTCACAAGAACGCTAGCCTTAGGGGATGGTCCGAGAGTTTTGTTCTCCAGACCAGAAAATCTGGCCTTCTTCTTGATTCTGTGTCCAAGTGCGAGCCAGATCTCCAGTGCGCAGCCGGCAACGGTTTGCATCAGGCCGTTTTCCAGTCATCAGCAGCCTTCGACACGGGCCCACCCATGTCTACGCCCTGCGGACGACAGCCCGCATGTCGATACGGTACTATCAGTACTGTGTTTCCTTGGCTTCTGGGGCGAGATCTGGTGGGGGGGCACAGTGTTTGAGGCTGACCACCTCCACCCTTGTTCCTTTCTGCCATGCCCCACCTCCCAAGGGCGTGCGATGTCATACCGTAATCGTGTACTTGGCCTAGCCTCTGGTGCTATGCAAAACGCTAAGCCGGTGGCCTAGCAGAAGTACCACCGTGTCTGCCTGCCGGTGGAGTGACGGTACAACTGCGACTCCAACACCACCATCAGGTCGCACGAGACCCACCACCGAAAACCGGCATCCCCTCCACGATTCTCCCACCTCGGAGGTAGGAGGTAGTACTAATACGCCGACCTGGGCACCCTCACAGGCAGATCCCCTTCACCGCCATGCCGGCTCCTCGCACTCCCTCCAGCCGGCAATCACCATCATCCCAACATTATAGGGGTCAGAGTAGCATGCATGCATTGAAAATCCCAGCACCCTGTGCCCCTCCCCAATTAAGCTTCGACAGTTCCACCGAGGCTGAGAAGTGAGGTGTGGCTGGCTCTGAACCAGCGAGAAGTTTCTCGAATTTATATTGAGGCTTAGCCTTTTCGCATCACTTCAGCCAACAAGCCCGCTGACCTATTCCATGTTATGTCTCCATGTCCAGGAGAACCGAACCGCGATTCAAGTCAGGTCTGCCCAAAACGTAGACTGGGCCCTTTTTTTTTTTTTTTTTTTTTTTTTTTTTTTGTTACGTTCAGTGATCGACCAAGTTGTCAATTGATGGTTCCACTCTTGTTATCTTTAGTGTTGAAATGCAACCCTCAGCATAGAGACACCTTGGATAGGTAGGTATTGACACATAAACGCAAATTCAGTGAGAAACGGCGTCGAACATATATATATTTTCTTGATTCATGCCAAGCTGCTGGTCTCTACACCAAGCAGTGATCTAAAATATCATTACCCCATAGACCATACTCATAACACATAAGGTTCCCAAACCCAAAATGCAAGCCACTCATCAAAGCCGGATTTCTCAGGGCTGTCAGTAACCCATCGACGCCATACAAGGAAGAAGAAAAGTATAAAAAAAAAGAAAGTCAGCTGAAGAAAAAGAAAGTAGAAGAGGACCCTGCAGTCTTTTATCTCGGCCCGTGACTTTTGCGTCGTGAAGTTGAGTCCGGCTATAACCGACAATAGCCAAAGTAAGCAAGATATCAAATCCGTGTAATATTTGCGCCGTGTTCGCCAGTCCTCGATAAACCCCAGGTGAAAGAAAGTCTAACCCAGAAAACTCCTCACTCAACCCAAAAGGGTGATAGGTCGTGATTAAGGTTGCCACAAGATCATTGACTTCCCATTCCTTCTTTTGTTTTTCCATCATTCATGTCCCAAGGCCATTAGCTCACGCTCTTTGGCCGCTAACATCTCTCGCATTTTTTCGGCTTCTCGTTGCAAAGCTGCTCGGCGGTCAGCTTTAGAATTTTCAATCTCGTCATGAACATCTGAATGTGTTGGAGTACCATCTCTTGGCGAAAATATGCTGGGGCTAGGCTGCGAAGTAGGCTTCGGTCCAGGTGATCGGAGCGGGGGCAGCGAGTAGTTATTTCGGTCATCATTGCCGGGTCCGGGGTTCAAAATCGATTGGATAGAAGAAAGTCGTTTCGGATTGTCCACCTCTCCATCATCCTGGTATTTGGTTTCCACCTCCGCAGATGAAAAGGAACGTTTCCTCGCTGAGGGTAGAAAGGATGCCGGCGATACCGAGGCTCGCCTATCAACAACAGTATGCATTGATGCCAGGGGCGGTAGCCGGTTATCGTCGTTGAATATTTGGGGAGATTGCCGGGGGCGGAGTGATTGTTGATGATACGAGGCCAGATCCGAAGCAGTTGACATAGGAGACGGCTGCCGGCTCGAATGAATAGCAGGTCGAGGTTCAATAGCCACAGGCAGACTGGCAGGTCTACGCATTCCGAGATTGATGGAGCCATCGTCATTGATTGTACCTCGTTCGGGTGTCTTCTCGTAGCGATGGCCGTCACTCGATTCCGTCATATCGTCCATTTCCTCATCCTGGCTTGCTGGAATAACCCTCTTTCTGCGTTTAATGGTAGCTTTCTTCATTGTAACTGGACGATGTACCCCATGTAGCTTATAATAGAGGCCTGCCCACGTGTTAACCAAGTCAAAAACGAAGGGCATTCAAGATACTAACCACAAGCATTGCAGATCGTGTGCCCGCCTTCGTCTCGCCTCCATAAGGGTGTCACAGTGGTACCACAATTCTGGCAGGCAATAACAACTGTAGTGTCGGGATTCTGGGCCTGGTTTTGCGACTGGGGCTGTGACTGTGGTTGTGATTGAGTCTGTAAAGCATTCACATCAATCGGCTGTGGCGTGTTGGAAGCGCCCTGGTCACGTCCGCCACACCCCCCGGATCTTTGTTTAACGGTCAAATTCGCGCTCTTAGATAATCTGTTGTTAAAGGCTGGGCAGCCATGGCAGCCTTCGGCTCCACCAGTTCCATTACAACGGCCGCCACCAGGGCATGTCCCAGTTGGAGTCTGTTCGGCAGTAACGTAGGTGGCACCGGGCACGCCCTGACCTGCCTTCGGTGCAGGGGCAATAGATGTAGGCTGCGATGACGGACGAGGGGCTGATTCTTGTATGACGCTTGGTGGCTTCTTCAATCCGGTGGGTCGGGCGGCATTCCTTGCCTTCAAGTATAAGCCACAAGCATTACAGATCGTTGCGCCCTGGGGGGATCTTCTCCAAAGAGGCGTCCGTGTGGTTCCACAATTGCTTTTGATACGTGAGCTAGGGGTCTTAATCCAATTTCAAAATCTCGAGAACTGACCTGCAGACTTGACCGCCATGAGAGCTGGACACCGCGGGAGGGCTTGCTTTGGGAGCAAGGGTTGCAGGCGGTGTATTCGGACTATGCGATTGGAACGAGGAGACATCAAGCATCGAAACGTCTTGAGACGAAGGCGAGACACTGGTAGATTTCGCTTGGTTCGTACGATCGGAGGGGCCGCCCACGAAATGAAGCGTCGGGGTTGACGACATCGGTCGAGATGGCAGAGCGGTCCGGATAGCCCCTGGCTCTCTATGTTGGTTCAGAGGGTTCCTCGGGTGATGATGGTTGTTGTCGCCCATGGCGGGTCGGCTTAGATGCAGGGTGTTTGAGAAAGAGTTTGCTATGTTGGAGGCAAGGTTTCCGGGAGTAGTGGCGCAGGCAGCGGCAGACAGAGTTCCAGGCAGTAGGGAGGACATCAACCTGCACAGCCAGCAAGTGAGCCTGGCGCACTCGGTCCGGGCAGTTATCCAAGTCGGCTGGGATTGGCAAGCACCGGGTTGAACAATATTACTTGTTGGGTGGTCGTAATTAAACCCTAGAAGCTGGCCTCGTGGTCGCAAAACACGTGGAAGGAGATATCGGAAGCCGTCTGGTACTTGAATTGTCAGCTGACTTCGAAACAAGGCGATGGCGTAACGCCCCTGGGAGCCATCCAAAGTCGTAGATCTACTCCGATCGCCACATCCGATCAAGAGAAGCCCTTCGTTTCGATGTGTAGCATCCAGGTACCCAAAGCCAAGCCAACGCCACTCAGGAGGTCTTGTGCCTAACGGAATGTCACACTTACGAAAGGAAGAGGGGAATCAACTGGGATCGTCCAGCCCTGCAGATAAGCCAATGTGTTGCAAACAAGGGCGAAACGGCTCAGCCCAATGCAATGGCCAAAATATTCCCTGGCTAACACCAACTTCTAAAAAATCCAATCACACTTTACCTGCGTCCGGGATCACAGATTCAAGTATTCAACATCCCAACGGAGCAGGCTCGGAGGACCGACGCGGTCTGGCAATGGAATGGCATGCCAATGCTTACAATTGCAAGTCTCCGATTGGCCGACCCACTCTAGTTCCACTCTTACCATGTGCACTAGTCTCCTTCCGTTGACGTTGATCTAGAATCTAGAACTTACCTAAGCAATCGGTCCCTGGTCCAGATTTCAACGGTCGGTGACAACATCGAGAACCAACGCTCTGATGCTTTCCAACATGACGACTGGATCTGAGAGCCCCAAGCGTGAGCCTACTCCGACCACCTCACTCTCTTCATTTCCCCAGAAGCGGCTTCTCGATGAAGGCCACAGCCCTGCTGTGCCCTCGCCCCTCAACCCCGATGTGAACCCGACCGAATCTCATTTGACCGACGACGCGCCGCCGTCGAGTCGCGCCAAGTCGGTCAGAGCGAAGAAAGACACCCTCAAGAAGCGAGAAGCCAAGGGTGGTGATGGAGACCGTGCGACACCCGATCCGAAACGTCCCAAGGAGCAGCAGCACGCCGAAGGAGGCCCCCTTCGGTACAAACTTGCGCCACCCAAGACATCCGATTTTGAAGCGCCTCGTGCGCGCGTGTTGGCCTATCATCATGAAGTCGAAACTTCCAATGGCGAGACTATACAGTTTTTCGAGACTGCAGACCAGTAAGGCAGACCCGAAACTCGTCTTCTCGGAGTTCCGGTGGACATGCGCGATTACTGACCGGCCAAAGTGTCTTCAACAAGAAGAATTTCCGCTATACCCATTGCATTGCCGACCCTCTGTTCCCGTCAACGGTATATTATCGCCAGACTGAAGTCGAACCTTTTGGGGCTCGTATGAGTTATGAAGATGCTGCTGGCCACGTCTTTTTTGATAAATCGGCGCGACACGTCACGACAGACAAAGGCTTCCGCATGGTACGAGGGAATGTTGCGGCTCGAGAAGGAAGGTCGTACTGGGAGTGCAAGATTACGCAAGGAATCCGCAAGGCGAATGATGACGGCTCAAAGCCGGAAGGTGGGCGGCATGTTCGGATGGGCTGGGCCCGACGAGAAGCGTCTCTCGATGCCCCCGTGGGGTTTGATGCTTATAGCTACGGCATTCGCGATGTCGCCGGGGAGAAGGTGTTTATGTCGCGGCCCAAGCCCTTCTTCCCTCCCGGCGAAACCATACAGGAAGGCGACGTTATCGGGCTTGAGATACGTTTGCCATCCGAGAAACTACATCGGAAGGTTATGGCTGGTACATATAATCCTGCCATAGATCTTATCGAAGAGGCCCAGGATATGCCCATAACTGCTGAAGCAGCGAATATCGTCCGAGACCGAGTTCCAATTCGATTCAAGGCACATACATACTTTGAAAAGATCGAGTACCACCCGACCAAGGAGCTCGAAGATCTCATGAACCCCTCCCCAGTCGGGTCTAGTTCGTCAACATCTGAGCTGCCAAACCCTCTTCATAGGACGCCAACTCTACGCACACTGCCAAATTCCTCAATCAAAATTTACAAGAATGGTGTATTGATGGGTACTCCATTCGAAGATCTCCTCGGCTTCCTACCACCAGCGTCAAAGCCTTTGATGCCCCAGGTTGGCGCAAGAGAAGGATTTGATGACGGCATGCTGGGATACTACCCAGCTATAAGCATCTTTAGAGGTGGTGCGGCCGAGGTCAACTTCGGACCTGATTTCTGGTACCCTCCTCCAGACTATCCATCCCCAAGCACGGAGAATGCGGACGCCGCCGCCCCTACTCCGACACGGGTTGAAACAATGCATGCGGTCTCTGAGCGGTACCGGGACCAGATTGCGGAGGACGTGGTGTTGGATATTATCGATGAGGTGGATGTGTGGATGCAGGACATGCTGGATTCTCCAGACGAGTCTTCGGATGACGAGAGGAACTACAAAACCAAGAGGGGCCGAGGAACCGAGATTAAGGAATTGGTTCAAGAAGATTAAGATGGAAGACTAGACCTCGGCCGAGCTCAAGATACCCCTAAGAGAAGAAGGAACAAAATAATATCAAACTAATTCCAGTAGTTTTCATCCGAAGACAAACAATCAAATTCTATGAACACTCTCTGCCAGACTCCAGAACAAAATCGAAACTTCTTTGATTGGTCATAACTCTGGAGAAAATCACATCCCAAAAGGCCCCTCAAGGCTATGGTTCAAAAACGGGAAGAGGGGAAAGGGTGTGCTATATATCAGACATTATTTCAAGATAACCCTCATCAATACGTAACTTTCATCAATATTTGAAGGCGTTGGCCTCACTGTGATTTTGTATCCCCCTAAGCATGGGATGTGCCATTTGGCCGCGAGGCCTCAGCTGTTCTGGTCCCTGACCCGATTGCGGAGTCTGCGGCCAGAGGCTCGGTTCCAGTTGCTGGTGCTGGAAGCTGGGGGTCGTCTGGAAGCTCCTCGATACGGTCTGCACCATCAACAACTCCCTGGGCCTCCTTCTCCTTCTCCAGGCGGACTTCCTTGCCACGCTTGTAGCAATACCACAGAACGAACATCAGTACTGTCATGCTGTTAGCTTCACCCAGAGTATAATAATCCAAGGGAGGGAACTTACAAAACAAGGCGACACTCCAAATCACATTGACACCGATGAAGGCCGGCCAACGCGTCTGTAAGGTTGATACAATGGCCCTGAGCATGCTAACCAATGCACCTGGCTTCGTGACAAGTTCCAAGAGGTTCTGCGGCACGAAGAGCTTATGTGCAGCCTCTTTGATACCGCCTTCCATGGAAGCTTCAAGCCCCTGGCTCTTGGCCGCTGCGGCCAGGAGCTCTGGCGCAATGCTGCCTGTGACTTTTTCAGGCAACTGCATCACAAGCTTCTGGAGCCCGGAGGGCAGTTTGTCGAAGCACTTTGAGATGGTGCCGTCACGGTCGGTGAAGAGTTTGACGAGGTCGTCGTAGGCAGTTGGCACGCCATTCGCGAGATCTTTGAAGACCTGTGTGAATTTGGCCAGGAGCTCCTCGGAGTCATTGGAGAGGTTGATGACCTTATTGTTCTTTGCTGACAGGTTCAGACGGTCGAGAACATTGTTCAGGTCACGCTTCTCTTTCTGTAACTCCCCTTCTGCCGATAATGCGGCATCCTCAGGCTTCAGATGGGAACCGTGCTTTGACCGCTTTGAGAATAGGCGGGATAGGCGGTTTGGCTTCTTCTCCTCCTCAACAGATTTCCCCTTGCCGTTCTGGCCGTCTTGGCTTGCCCTGTCCCTGCTCATTGACGATGCGTCATCCGATGGCCAGTCAATCTCAGGAACGGGAACCCGAGGTGGCAGAGGGGGCGCAGGGCCATCTTCGGACCCATCGTCAGACAATAAGCTTTGCAGGAATGCTTCGTCGGAACGGTCAAGAATCGGGGCCCCGGGAGCTGGCTGGGAGTGAGAGCTCCCAGATGCTTCTGGAGCATGGGATCCCTTCTGCTGGCCGGCCCCACCTGGGCCGCTTTCTTGACCATGTTGGGCCTTCTTCTCCTCCCTGACCTTCTTGATCTTTTTAAATGCGAAGTACTCCAACATCTCGGGCACGGTTTGAGTGAGGTGAATCGATACACCACGTCGGAGCAAGTGTAAAAAGAAAAGAAAACAAAGAGAGATAATGCTTCACCGAAAGCCAAGGCGAGCTCCGCTTCCTGGGTAGTTATACTGAGCACGCACTATCAATCCCCTTGCGCAAGCCAGAAGCACAGATGGCAAATCATGTGCTTTGGGACCAGCAAGCGCCGCGCTCGCTGCACCGCCACCCGAGGTGATGTCATTCAGCCACCATCCAATCCCACCAGACGCCCACACTCCATCCAGCCGTTTTACGCAGAAGCGATGATGCCCATACAGTATGCACGTGAACACACCTGGTGAAACAGCTAGACAATCCAGGATAATGCGGTATCATCTATTGGTCGTGCCTTCATGACTCATTATATTATTTTGATGCCTTAATCTTGGGTATCTTAGCCTCCTGGTTCAAAAGAAAACGCCACCAGGCTGCAAGTTTTATTCATCCTCCTCCTCGTCTGCGTGGTTCATAGCCGAGCTTCGTCGGCCCTGTGAGCTTTTCGCGGGCCGCCGCCGCCCTCGAGCATAAGAATCGGTCTGTGTCACCGCCCGCTCGCCAACATATCTTGTCCCATCAAACGGCGTGGAACACTTGGGACATGCTTGACCACCGTGGATTCGCCAGAAATTGTCTCCACAATGCTCATGTAGCCGCAACAGACAGCTCGGCTCGTTGCATCGAAACCCAACTGTGAGTAATTCCTTACATGCCTCACAGAATTTGATTCGCTGCCAATCGCCGCCGTCGTCGTTGTATGTTTCGATCAGCCAAGGTCGCAGTTCCAGTAAACCACGAGGGGTGAGGCTGTAAAATCCTTCCGTGCTTCGCTCCAGCCACCCCCCAAGGACAAGATTGGAGAGAGTCGTCTCGACCTCGCTATGTTTCAATCCTTTGTCGACTGATGTCTGTGTGGCCTCTGGTGCATCGTCCGAGATCTGATTCCGATTTGGCGGCCGGGCGACCTTCATCGCCTGCATCTGTGTGATCGCCATGATTTCCATTCGTGGTGAATTGTATGTTTCGAAGATTGCATCAAACAGGCGCTTGATGAATGAGAGCTCTTCGGGAGCAAAGGTCGTAGCGAGCTGGGTCTGGGGGTCGGATCGTGTGTTGACAAAAGCATAGATTCGGTCTCTGGTGACTTGATGAATGGTGGTGCGGATTTCATAATCGTATATTGAAGCAGCTTCAGATGCTTTCGAAAGGTAACGCGTAAAATCTTCCTCGGTGACTTCATGCCGCCCTTCCCGTCCCTCTGCTTCCCAGATTCCCGCGATGATTGGGCATGCTTCGTCAAAGGTCAAGGCTCCTCGAGCCATAAGGGCTTGCAGGAAGGCTCGATTGCCATTGTTGTATCCCGAACTGAGAAGTGCCTCCATTTCGGGTCTTTCGCATAGAAAGTAATTCGTTCGCAAAATTATTCTGCCACCTGTAGATATTTTCGCAGGATCGCGAGCGCGTCTAGGTAGTTCTCGCGTTAATGAGTTGAGCTAACTTGGAACCCCACACAGCAAATGCTGACTCATCTCGTGATATCGCGTTCCCAGACAAAGCACTTTTCCCCTTGAAACTACCTACAAGGCAATGCAAGCTTCCGCATGGCCCCGGGTCGGAGCTAAACAGGTCTGTGGGCTTCAAGCTGCATGGTGATATATGAATGCGTCTTTCTTTCTCTATAAAGGAAAGAGGAGGCTTTCTCGATACCTCAATAGGTTGCCCTTGCCCAACCAGTGACCTGTTCAGATCTCCACCTATCATTTTCACCACTTGCCTACTGTCCAGCGAGACAAGAACGTCATCTGAACTGATCCATTGGCAATCGAGACAACAAATGCAAGCGTCGCTTGACATGCATTTGGTCGCATACTCGGAGGCATATTTTAATCTTAATTAAACCAGGGTTTCCCATCTGTCGAAGCCATGACTGATACTAAAGACTTTGACGTTATCCGCGTCTGTCGATCCGATGGGGCGGACAGTGGCCCCGGATATTGGCCAGTTACCACACCAGCAGCGAATTCGATAAAGAAAACAACAGCAGACAAAGCACCCAGAGCAAAACCACAGATGACGAGACTTGCTGAGGATGATCCAAGATTCACAGAATGGAGAGTGAAGTTGGGGATTCTCCTCAAGCAAGAGTTATCCCAGAGTCCAGATGGTACGTCTCCCCTTAGGCGCTCAGGTAGTTTCAATTGTTGATTTATTCCTTCCAGATGGTGTCTCCTGGTATGTGCCATTCCCCAAGGGATACTGGCTCTATGAAAAGTCGAAACATCTTTGGGTTTCCGGATACCCAATCAAGACGAAGCTATTCAAGACGCCGCAAGAGTTTGCGCTGCATTTGATATGGCTGCTGTCGGCGTCAATGGATTATAAGGACTGTTGCTGTGTTCATTGCAACGTTCCTAGCCTCCCGAAGCAGGTTCCTACATCTGAGGAGGGTTTCGCTCACATGCCTAACGAATCGCCCATTAAACAAGAGCATATTCCTCATAAAGTCACCCCAATTCCTGTCCCAACAGTAGTTGGTCAACCAATAGCAACAAAGTCAGCGTCACCGGCGCAAAGACCACAAGCCACACACATCCAACCACCTTCTATTCCTACTCCGTCTGTCATCACACCCCCGACTGCAACGCCAGTCCCACCTCCCCAACTGCCTATGGCTTCTATACCGCCACAGGTGACACAACCAGCACCCCAGGTCCAGCCATCTCAATCTCAAGTCCACCCGCCTCAGGTTCAGCAGCACCAAATCAAGCAAACACCGGTTCACCCACCCCCGATCCCACAACCCCAGGCCCAACCAACTCAGGTCCAGCAGCAACCTCAGGCCCAGCCCTCACCTATGGTCTGGCCTCTGAAGTCATCGCTATTATTCCGTGTTGGTGAGCTCGTCTGGTATCAGAACGGGCAAACTTGGCGTCTGGGAATTATTGGAGCCTTCAATACCACTCACGGCTTCGAACTTCTAGCCATCGGCCATAGGCTGGTCGCTCAGCAAAATGTCTTCAAAACCGCAAACGACATGCGCCCATTCCACGCATTCAGTGTACCAGGCGTCACAATTCAGGATCTTAAGAGCAAGAACTATGATGACATTCCCTGGGAAGCCATGTTTGCTGCCTACCAGAATGATGCAAACAGGCGGGATCTACTGATTCTCGATGCTTCAAAGATGGCCGCGTCAAAAATAGACTACTCCTTCTCACTCTGGTCGCCTATATCGGAAGATCCCTCAACCAAGACCCCAGTGTACTACGGTTGCTTCTTCGGGGCCGAACGCATCGAGATTGGAGATGCCCTGCGACTAAAGGCCCTGCCTGCCGAGTGGAATATCACGACCGACACGGCCGTCTTGGGCCTGCGCCAGATCCTAACCAACCGGGACTATCCCGGCGCTGTTGTCTTCCGCGGCCATATCTACATACTCGTAAAGGGGGACTCGCAACTTACAAACGCCGTCCCGGAGGAGCAGCTGCCCGTTCCGCTGAGAGACGAGCTCGCGTGGCGCCAGCAGACTGGCCCGAACTCCCGCTGGCGCTGGGTGCTCGTCAAGGAAAATGCCGCCCTCAAGGAGCAGTCCATCCGCGGCCGCTTCTACCCCACCTATCGCCTGATGCCCATCCTCAACCCCGCTGGGTTCCAACAAGCGGTCCAGCAGGGCCAGGCGGACGAGCAGATGCCACAGCTCAACAATCGGATGGACGGCATGGGCCGTTATATTGGAAGGAAACGCAACAGACTGGATACACTTGGGTCCTCGATATCAGGGGTGCACGGCACGCGGCTAGCCGTGGAGCCTCATGTGAAGGAAGAGGCTTAGGGCCAAGCCCGTCCATCTTTCATCTTTCCAATGGGAGTTGCTCAACAGCCTCTCTCCGTTTGACAATTCCCAGGTCTGAATTCAGCAGCGTGGTCCCCGGGGTAAAATGGGATTTAATAGATATAGGGATAAACCGATCCATGTCGAATCTAGAGATGGGCAGTGCTATCCCAATGTATTTGGAGGGGTTTTCAAGCATTATCTTTATCAGTGTAGCAATAGAATAGGGATCATTTATTTAGTCACGGGAATGGCACACAATGCTCCAGCCAAAATGGTGTTTATCCAATTCTTCGCTGCAATGAAGGGCAACCTGTCAGGGGTTCTCGGGGGGCCGAGCAGCTGGCTCCCATCTGTTCGTAAGCAAATTGATGGCTGCAGATCCTTCTATCTTGATCCACGGCTGCTGTAGCCTACCACCTAGACACCCTCATTTTCAAACCAATCGTGATATAAGTGACATTTCTCGTTATGTAGCAGAAATGAAGTGAACAACTAAAACCAACCTCAACCCCCAACTCTGTCGCATGTCGATTGAATGGCTCGCTTTCGTGATGCAAAAGATCATGAAAATGGTAATCAGTGATGCGGAAACAACTCAAACGCAACAAATAGAACGCTCTATCCTCTCCTCTACAACATCTACAGGCCCTAGGTCCCATATTAAGAAACCCTCAAAGCCTGAAGTCTAGCCTCGATCTTTTCAAGTATGTCGGGGTCGAGTCCAATTTCTGGTTCCACCTTTCGAGGCCGAGCGCGAACAGAGGCCGGTGTCTTCTCTTGGCCACAACTCTTACATTTTGTCCCGTTTTCGGAACCAGGGGGATAAAGAGCTTTGCACGAGTGACACTCAAAGTGAGGTACACTGCTGGGTCCGAATTCATCGCCAGGGTAGCCAAGTGGATATTTGTCTTTCTTAGGCCTAATGAGCAGAGTGTTAGTAGTGAGCTTGAATGAGAAGGATAGATAAAATGTGCGGGGGAACACATACGGGTCTCGCGGACAGTCCGTGCAGCGGATATGACCGCAGCCTTCGCACGTCTTTGATCCGGGAGGGAACAGCCTCGCACACTCGTGGCAGTTTCTCCTAACACGCTGACGAGGTTTCTTATAGATCAGGTCTTGACCACCAGTCCTGCTAGGTTTCTTGAGAACCACAGGTTTCTGATCAATGCGATAATCAACAATGAGGGGAGCATTTTCTTTCTGGGTCCTGATGAGCTCTGCCCTTCGCTCGCGGCTGGCAATCTTCTCCTCCTCCGTGCGCCTGGGCGGGTAGCGTGCACATTTGACGCAGCGGGTGTGCTGGCAGCTAGGGCACTCCTTGGAGGTCGTGAAGTTCGCCTCACACCTGTGGCAGGTACGGCGAACTCGCATTCGGATCGGCTTATTGACGCGCAAAACAGTGTCGTCGGTAGGGTCGATGGTGATGGTCTTCCAATCGGTAGTCTTGATTTCAAGCCCATATCGTTCCCCAAGCTTCTTTGCCCTTTCCTCAAATAGTGCGGCTTTGGACTGTCTGGAGACTCCTTGCAGGCCTTCATATCTTGCCCTGGCTGCCTGCGCGCTCGTCAATGGGGGAGGCGCCCTGTTCCATTATTAGAATTGCTTTGGGTTTCTCCGGCTTACTCAAGCCAGCATGGGGAGTCTCTTGCGACATAAGAGAAAGCGCAGACAGTTGGTAGAGGGGAAATACATACGCTGCCTTGGGTGGCTCCTTGGGCGCCTCCGTCTCTCCCAATCCCGACCCCGATCCCGATCCGCGCTTCGAGGAACCTTCTCTCTTCAGGATAGTCCTCGCCCTGGTCAGGAGTTTGGTGAAACTCTTCTCCTTCTTCTCTTCCTTGAGGGGTGTACGCCCCTCTCCTTGAGGCTTGGACGACATGGCAGTGACGAAAATTCGAGAGTTGCTAGAACTTAACAGTACGACATATGTGCGCAACCAAGATGGGTAGAATGCTGTATCCAAGGAATAGGAGTACGAAGGCGAAAAGCTCAGCTACTCTTGAATCGATTCGACGTCAAGACGATTTAGCCGCGCTCGCCAGTGAAGGGCGATGAAACAGGCGACCAACGATTTTAAAACTGAGCGACGGCGATTACAATGTACACAGCAGGAATGGGTAGTCGAGGCGAACGCAGTCGTGGACCTCAAAACAACCCGACAGAGCGGTGCAATTGTTGGCTGAAGAAATGCAGCTCCGCAAAGACGACGGACCTCGATCAAGGTGGCGATCAGGGTGTAATAAGAGGCCTAGCAGCACCCAGAGAACGGTAACAGCGGCCGGCCCTGGGCTTGGGGGGAATCCGAGATGGAGGAGTGGGCTGCTTGATGCGGAAAGGTGAGCATGCAGGCATGTGCTAGTGATGGTCGGACAGTTCAACCCATCCACTCAGGCGGGATTTGGTGGGCCGCCTGGTCAATATCATCACGCCCCCTTTAGCGAGCCACTCGAGCTGGAGTGGTGGACCTGAGCGCCATGGTTCCGGACCAGAGCGTTGCCATTGGGTCCCTGGAGGGCCGCTTGGAGGTCCCGCCGACAGCTGGTCCCGCAGGCCCAGGGAGCTGGGAAAGAACCCTGTCTCGAACTTGCACCATGTACCAAAATACCTTCGACTCAGACTAATACATACCCGCCCTCGAGAAATGCTAGCTTCTCCCCCCTCGGCACCGACTCAATCCATTTCATGCCTACCTGCCTACCTACTTACCTAAGATAACCTTAGCAGCGGCGGCGCTCCGTCCCCCAGCAGTGGTTAGATGGCCCAGTGGACCCAAGCAATATCGCCCGACCTCCCTGCTTGCCTGCCCCCAGGAGTTCGGGGGTTACCTACTGCCTTGCTGCCATGGAGAACCAGCCTCACCAGCTCTCTCTGCCAGCAGGACCTTCCTACACGGTACACACACCCAACTACGTAATGCAGACTTGGGCGGCACGTCCTGAGACCAGTACCTTACCTATCAGTGGGTGAGGTAGCATTGCACATGCCTTCCCAGGCAGGTAGGTAGCTGGGCTGACCAATAGGGCGTGGGAGGGCAGCATGCGGGTTATCAGTCAGTGGCGGACGCGCATTTTTTCCGCCCAGGCAGTCTAAAGCCCCCCATTACCTCAGTGCCAGGGACAAGAAGCGCCAACCTTCGCAATCCCTAACCCAAATTCCGGCTACTTCTCTCCACAACCTCCTGCTACTCTGTTTTAGGGACACAACCATACTATCGACTGATTTAGTAGCTGGTCCGCCATGAATGGTGGGCGAACCAGTCAAGGGCTCCGTGGCGCATGTTGAGGATCTCGGGTTGAGGAAAAAGTCCGTCTTCAACACTCGCACAATGCATTGCCTCCCAAGGACCGTTGCAGATGCTGCATATGCTGGCTTTGTTCCTCTGCATCATGCGCATGTTTCCTATAATGGATGGCTGCATCAGTTGGCTGCATTGGTCGTCGCCTCCAGCACAAGGGCAAATGTAGGTAGATGCATACGTACAAGGGCTTCTTCGCTTCTTCACCACCACATACCATCCATCTCGGCGGCCTGTTGCGGAGCCCGATTCATAACCCTTGCACCGGTTTACAGTGCCATGGAGTGCATGAACACAGTGAAGGGATGACCCGTTTTGATATTGCGTACCCATACCCCCGGCGCCAAAGCTGCTCACCAGCGCCTCACACAAAAAGGACCCGAGGGGAAAAAAGAGGGGATTCTTCAAATACTCAATCGGCACATTTGAAGGTCACAGTCCAGTTTATGGTCTGATATCACAGGTGATAGAGTCAGGTAACTTGACGTACTAGAAGCAAGGGCACAGCTGGACCAGGGAACAACAAAGAAATACCTTGCAAGAATTGATGCAGTCTGCCAACCTTCTCAATGGAAACGGCGTCGCCCAACGCAGTCCTTAACCGTCTTCGTCTCTGACATGTCTTTTTTTCGTTCAGGGAGGGTGGGCGAAAGCGGACCACAAGATCAAACGTTACACCAAAAAAAAAAAAAAAAAAAAAAAAAAAAGGGAGAAATAGAGGCGGCCGTTCGTTAATACCGGTGAACAGACCGTTGGATATCGGTCCCCTGATATCCCACAGTCGGAAAGGCCCGTGTGCCTGACTCTCTTTACATGAAGCCGGATATTTTTTCTGAAAAAGCCCACTATGCAAGGAAGAAGCCTGATCATACCTAGGATGAGGATCAACTCATAGATACCCGCCAATAACTTAGCGGCCGAGAGTTATACAACACATATTCAGAACGATTACTTGATCTGCGATGCATAATCAGGAGTGGTTCTAGAAAATCAGCAATGAAAGGGTTGCTATCATTATACAGCCTATACATATTATCAAGTACCAAGTAAGTGATTTCGGTACCCATTCTATTGGTAGACATCAATTTACCTAAAACCCCTTGAGCGCAGATCCCTGCCATTCGGTACCAAGAGGGCATACGAGAAGATCAATCATTTTACCAAGGGGAAGATTACCACTAGCCTCCAGTCGATCGACCGTTATGGACGCCTGTTCTCACAAATCTAGAAATGCTGACGGAAGAATTGCTGGAAATCTTGGCGCTGGTGCTTGCTATGACATAACTCCAAAGTTGGTATTTGAATTTAAATTTTCAGCGTTATGTTCTCCCATCATCGAGAGATTTTGTTTTTGCCACAGTCTACTTAGGCCTGGCCGATTACAGTATTCCTTGCAAACTCTCATCATAGCGAGGTTGCAGCAGACATGCAACAGCATCATAGTTTCCCCATCCCATTCCTTTACATTGGCCGTCCGGCGCCTCCTCCATGCATGAAGGCCGGTGGCGGCCGACCAGGCGGTGAATTCTGTATTGTCCCATGGGATTGGGTACCAGAGGGTTGGGTACCATTGGGGACCGTCGTGTTCTCGCAAGGAGCTGAGACATGCCATGGCCTCATGGCCTTCTGCCGTCAGCATGATAATTAACGCTGGTGAGAAATGACGAGAGAAGAGCTGTCGGGGACCCAACAAACGAGACGCCTACTTTCGGATCTGCAGGCGAGGTGATCGCCACCTGGAGGTATGTGAAAGCATTCCGATGCATAAGACCACACACCCAACCGTCGCTTTGGTGTAGCATCGCCCCACTGGGAGAGAGAAGCGGCTTACCGTGTTGGTAAAAATCGCCTCAATAATGAATAGCGCGGTGGCTATTGTCATGGTGTCTCAGGCTCTCTGTCTCTCCTTTTAATTAGCTGGTCCCGGTGACTTGGTTTCGCTACCCGCCAGAACCAGCCATTGGGGAAGCCACATGACAGTCTCGGCTGAAGTATGCAGTACATAGATACCAGCTGTCCCTCGAAACAGCCTCCACGTATGTCGAAGCGGTGAAGGACAACCTACGAAGAGGAGGGCACACGGCACCTCCATCTCATCGAGCCCAGTGGGCAGCCGCAAGCGAGAGTCGGAGCGTCCAATCTCCGTGGTATGACCAGACACATCCCGGCAGCAGGTTGTCTGAACATGGCGAACACCAAGCCGTTCCGAAGGAGTTACCGTTCAATTGGGACACTGCTCCCATCAGTCTGGTTGGGAAATTAATAATAGCCAGAGGACGCCTGTGTCCCCCTGCGGGGTATGAGAGCATCGGCTCGTTCTGGGCGTAGCACCGTGGAGCAAAACCATCGACGTGGCACCCCAAAGGCCAAACGACGCAAGGCGTACGTCTTCGTGCATACACCCGCTGCAGCAGTGTGGTGTTGGCCGGACTAGGCAGCTTGGGTACTTGGTCTCTTGCATGTCGTGCCTCCCGCACGCGTATGGATTATGTACAGGAACCTGGAGCCCCAATGATTTAACAAGATCTTGGAGGAGCCGGTCCACTAGGAAGCCATGGCGCATCCGGTTGCATTCATGTAGTGTACATACCCAGTATGGTAGGTAGGTAAGTATGCATATACGCCTGTTATGCCGGACGACGGGTCCTACTCGCACGCCCGTTGACGATGCATTGCTTGTGAGATGCCGAAGCGAACATATGGCCAGACCCCACCGGCGTGCTTTCCCAGAGTTGCAGCATCTGGCCGGCCGGACATACTTACCCTGATTTCTGGCCACACGTGCGAATATCTTCGTTCGAGATGATGTGGTTGTGGGCAGGTCGACCGCACACTCCACATCAGTCGGTGAGCAATCACCGATCCGCACGCACCGGCGACGTTGCGAACAGGACAGAAGCAGTTCTGGACTGCCAGCGTGCCAATGGTACTGTAGACTGCCAGGCAGATGGAGCCACCCACCCGCATGCTCTGATCTTGTTGGTTTTGCATTCCCATCGTCCTGGGGGAGAGGTTGGGCAATGGAGACCTGCTCCGCTGAGCCCAGTGCGCTGGGTGTGCCGACAGCCTACGGCTAGCGGTCCGTCCCATGGTTTGGTTAATGGCCCGATGCTTAAAAATCCTCTCGTGTTCAAAAAAATTTTGAATTGATTAATTACCTCCCAAGATAAAAGACACGGGCTATTTGGTCTAGCGTTCCTGCTCCCCGCTCCAGCTGCCTTAATCGGCCGCAGAGGCTGTTCTCGGCACGGCCCAGGTCTCGCTGTTCTGCTGGATTTGCGTCGCAGTTTCGCCCAGTGTTGCGGCAATATATGTCGGTGGCTCAGTCTGCGGCCAGTGTTTTGCAGGTCCAGGGCAGGGCAATACCGGACCGCAGTTCGCCCCAGGCCAACCCTGTCGACCTGGATGCCATTGCAACGGGATGGATCTTGGGGGCAGGTTCAATAGTGGCCATCAGCGCATTAGTGCCGTCGACAGACAATTTCACCCATACAAACTGGGACGCCCATACTAGTGGTTGATTGTGAATGCTATGTAGAGTGTCCCTCCATGTTTCCTAGGCCCGTGTACTATGCAGATGCAGCTGCTTTGAGCCATACAATGTCGCCCACATATGTGTTTCTCTGTGGGTGGGCGTCCCTCCCATGTCCGTTCTGCTTCGTATGTGAGAACTGAGATTTTGCCATGCCCGCGTCGCTCCTCGGCCTATATTGTGTGCGTGTCTCATGCCAGCAAATACCTACCTACAACGTGATGCCACAACCCACCCCCTCCCAAACCCTCCCGGCAGCCCGGATACACCTTGCCTAGGTTCCTCCCCCTACCTGGTTATGGAAGCAGTGTCCCCTGACCCAGCGTCAGGCCAACCCATGCGCAATGTTCGGGGTGATTTGTCGGACTATCCTCTCCAGACCTGTGGGAGAAGAGAGAATTGAGCTAGGCCTGCACAGAAACGGGTTTGGATGAAACGTCGACAATCAAAAATAGTCGTTGATAATAATCAATTATTTTTCTCCCTAGTTCCTGAGGCCCGATATGGCATGGATGTCGTTGGAACGCCCAGCCTAAGGCCTATCCAACGGTTCGCCCCCCGTGCGTTTTAGAACTCTATTTCCCAAACTTGGTAGACTCACCGAACCCCATCCCCGGTAATGTCTTAACACCGAGGATGAGAGTATCGCCGATCGCTATTCGCCGTGACAATAAAACACCCCTGCCTAACCATATTACGGGGAGTAGGAAGTTTGCGCCCGAGAGGATATTATCTATGAAAAGTTCAGCATTTCTTGGATCGGGTGGCAAGGCGGGTGTTTGGTGCCAATCGACATGGCGAACAAGCTTCAGGGTATAGGGTAGGCCGATGATGTGGTCGCACACAGTCCCGGGCACTTGGATACGCTGACACAAGGAATGACGAGCTCAGGCACCGTAACGTCTATGCCGGCTCATCGTCGGCAAAAGTCCCGAATCTGGCGCATCACTCCAACGCGTATCCCGGAAGCACTTACTTGGCGATTTGATTTGGTATCATCATCGATCATTGATCTCAATTCACCTGCTCGACCTATTCCCCTAAGTATCAATCACCGCTGTGACAGCCGTCCATACCTGTGGCAACTCCTCAGATTTACCAAGGACTTTAATAGTTGTCCAGCCTGTTCATCGTCTAGACTGTGCAAACCATAGTGCGCAGTCATAATTCTTACCCCCTTGACACTTCCGTCCAGCTTTATGCAACAAGAGCCCCCCAAGAGTTCAACACAGCGCAACCAACCCGACAAATCCCCCTCTACCTCACCATCTTCCCAACATGGCCTCCTGCACCATGATCCCAATGACCTGCACAGAGTCGGCTCTGATGGCTCCCAAGGCACATCTCCCCGCTCTGGCCCTCTCGACAATGACTCATCCGATGGGTTCAGCCCAGACAAGTTGGATGAGAAGCTTCTCCGGTTGAGATTTGACGACCCATCGAGGGCAAGCCCACCAGTTCCAGGGCAAAGAGTAATTGATTATGAAAATGCCTTGATATATCCCGGAAACCGGCATTCTTTTGGCTTCAAGGTCATTAAACGGTCCGAGCCACGGACCGATGGGGTGCAGCTTGAGGATCTCCCCAATGGTTAGTCTTGTCCTTGAAATCGCAGTTTAGAACCCATCTAATCGATCGCCACATCACAGAGATTCTCACGCACATCTTGTCTCACCTCCACCCTGACACCCATGGCGCCGTTGCTCTCGTCTCGAAGCGATTCTATGCGCTGGTAACTACTCCACACGCCTGGCGCATGGCGTTCCAACGCTTCTTCCCAGGACACAGCATTATCAGCAATAAGGTATCGAAAAGGGGCGATGATGGACAGGATGACCCGGATTCCGATGGTCTTCGATCGGATACTCGATATTTCGCTAGGCTGACACCGTTGGCGACTTGGAGAAGCGAATACTTGTTTCGCACCCGACTTCTCAGAAGTTTGGAGCGTGGCAAGCCTGGAGCGTTTGCCGCTGGGGCCAGTTCGTCAGGGCGAACGAAGCAAAACATCAAGAAAACTACGGCTGTTTTGACTTATAATTCCAAACTGCCATGGGTTGTCTCTCACCTTCATGCTGTATTTACCAACGGGAAAAAGCCCCCACGGGCTATTCAGGGTACATCTGACCTTGGGGTTGGGACCGTCAGTGATCCTACAACCGGGAAAATCGAAAAATGGGGATTGGAAGCTCCCAATACCTTCCCCCAGCTGGAGGAGGTGGTGCCAAACCTAGTGCCATATGGCCTTGGGGATGGCCCGGCTGGAGTTCCCAATGTAATGGATGTTAGTCAACCCTATGGCCTGCTTGCCGGTGAAGGGTTTCCTGGCGGCCGTGCCTTCTTCCGCGGAGCCAACGAGGCCAGTGGCCGTTACCTTGATCCGGATTCTGGAATGGCAGATAGTTATCTTGACATTCCCAGGATCCCCGAGATAACAGAAGCCATCTCCTGCGTTTGGCTTGCCAAATCGTCGGCTGTACCCACAGTCACCGAGTCGATGGTTGGTATGTTCGTTGGATCCACCGCTGGAGTTGTGACATCCTATTCCCTTGGCTCAGACTCTAGTGGCCCTCGTTTTTCGATGGGTGACATGACGGGGCGATGGGCTCTCAGCCCGGGAGTTCCCATCATTTCGCTCAAAGTGGATGAAAATTACAGCATCAAACGAAAGACTGCTAGCCGTGTTTGGGCCGTCGCCTTGAATGCACTCGGAGAAGTCTACTACTTGACCGAAACCCCTACAAGCACCATAAACCGTGCCCAGGGCGATGATATTGTAAGACATGCCTGGCTCGCTGGCCGTACAGTCTTCTGGCATCTCCTGGAAGAGACCCGACGTACTGCTCGCCCCGACGAATTGGACAAGAGCGAATCTGATGCCTCTTATTCGCCCTACCCTCCTTCCGATTCAATGAAGTTGGATAAGGATCAAATGATAGCCAAAGCCCGGGAAGCCGAAAAGTTTATGCATTATCAGCCCTCTCACTTCCTCAAGGTTTGCCAGGGCTGGGATATGCAACGCAGACTTGAGGTCGACTTTGCTAATGACTCTGGGGACGGCGTGGGGGAGAGCATCTTCGTTATTGACTGCGGCTTGACAGAGAATCAGGCCCCTTGTGTCAAGCGGCATATGCGGATCTGTCCATTCAAGACGGGAAAGACTCACATTGACATTGAAACTCAACCTTCGGCCCCGAAAGCATCACTGTTTGGCCATGTCAATGGCGAACAAGAGCCCAGTCCCTCGCCCTTGGATTCACAATCCCCTCTGTCACCACCTTCAACACCTCAGCCGCGCACCGTCTCTCTTGCTTCTGAGCACGAGTGGAACACGCAAACTCTAGAACTCAGCATCCAGACCGATGCTACCATTTCTACAAGCGCCCTTGATTCTTCTCTTCAGTCAACTCACACGCTGGCGGAGGATGCGCTGCATGTAGCCGATCTTCTCGCCAGCATCCGTACGTCCTCGGATATAAATCAAGCGAGTGTAGAAATACCTGGTCGCCGCGCTCGTTTTATCGCGATTGGGACAAGCTCTGGAGAGGTGATAGTCTGGAATGCTCGTGACAACAACCGAATCTCTCAAATTGCACCAATACGTATGATTCAAACCCAGTCCCCCGAGATTTCAAGCTTGGGACTGTCAGCGCTTTACCTCGTTCATGGAGGCAGTGATGGCCTTGTCCAAGTCTGGGATCCCCTGGGTTCAACGGTAGATGCGATCAGGACGATCAACTCTAGACACAATGGTCGAGTTCCGCGTCACATGATGGTCATGAACCCGGCACTTGCGCACGAGAATTATTCTGCTGCTGGCGCTATTTTCCTTGACCCTGACCCGACAATTTTAAGAGGCATCGTTTCCTTTGGAGCCTTCATGCGTTACTGGGCATATAGTTCAAATGGTCACTTTGCTCACAGAAAGCGTCGTCATAGGCACTCCGATATTCACGGACGTATTGCCAGTCGCCGCCAGGGAGGCACAAGCTCCAGATACATTGCCGCTGAGGAAGCCGAATTGAGAATCGAAGATGCCGAAAGGGCCAAGGAAAAAGCCCGGCTGCGTAATAGGTTCGGAGTTGGAGCCCTCGGAGACTTGACAGAGGAGGAGGCAATTCTCTACGCCCAGATCATATCCGAGGAAGCATTTCACCAAGAAGAGCAAATGCGAGCCAGTGACTCTGCTGCTGATACCAGTGTGGACACTGCATCTTCTTTCAGCGGGGCAACGACTGATTCTGCCACCCCCGAGCCAAGCATTGCTGGGCCCAGCCAGTCAGGAAAC
The DNA here is from genome assembly GCA_902141235.2 of Clonostachys solani. Taxonomy (NCBI): domain Eukaryota; kingdom Fungi; phylum Ascomycota; class Sordariomycetes; order Hypocreales; family Bionectriaceae; genus Clonostachys; species Clonostachys solani. The sequence goes on from CABFOC020000097.1 coordinate 958,929, forward strand.
GGCCGTATCAACGAGGATGATGAGTATGAGCAGCAGATACAGCAGGCGATGCGTTTGTCTCTCCTTGAAAGTGGAAATGACACTGCAGACTCTCCCCGTGGCAACAGCGCAGGCGATTTCGAGTTCGCAATCAAGTACAAGCCAAAGAACGGGAAGAAATCGAAGGCATCTGGGTCAGGCTTTCCGTCTTCTACCCAGTCCCCTACCAATGGCCTCGTTCTTGATGGGGCATCAGCCAACCAAGACGAAGACGCTGATCTCGCAATTGCCCTTAGCCTGAGCATGCAAGACCAGACGTTGATAACATCGTCAACTGAGTTTGAGGACTATAGGGAATCCGAAGAATTCCCTGCTTTGGAGACGGAGGGTGTTGGGAAGGGGAAGGGCATTCAGAGATGGTGAAGGATTTATTTTCGGTGGTTGTTGAGCTTCGATGTTACTGCTTTGCTTTATTTTCAATTCTCTTGATAGACTCAGCGTGCCTGGATCTTGCAGCTTCTTTTGGCCGCATATTTTGCTCTGTGGCCTAAATATACTTGAACATTTGTTATCATCTATTGAAGTCCCCTCCGCGTCCCGTCCGTGTGCTGTCTTTGCCTTAACGGCGCTTGAAAACCCCGTAATCCTGCCTTAGCCCCCTGACATGATTAGGCGCTTTCTGACGAGTTCTCGTAGTTCTGTATGGATGAAAACTTGGGCAGTTCTAGCTCGTGGTTGAGTACACCCGATCTGAGTGACATTCCGTATCTAAATTTGGAGTACATGTCTCTCGTAAGTTATGTACCACGACTCTAAACCAAAATCTGCTCATACTTTGTCAAATTTTTGGACATTGGTTGATGTATTTATTGCTCAAAACTCCAAGCAATGGTATGATATGGCTTCGACTTCTAGGATATAACCTCTATGACACACAGGTGAAGACCTTGTTTCCCAAATGTGAGTGAACTTTGGAAGAGTGTCAACACCCAGAGACTACCTATATGATATGTTGTCTGCAACTGGGAGGCTTGTTCTTTCCTTTCCCCCGCATTCCCTGGTATTTGAGGAGCACTGATCGCTCACAGGGTATCCTACACTTGATGGCGACCGCTTCTCTCGTTATAGGGTGGCACACAGACAAGGTGGGCGATACTCGCGCTTGACACTCGCGGTTTTTGAACCATCCCAGAAGTACTTTATGACAGGGTTGTAATTATAGGTTCATGAAGTACGGTGCACCTCTTGACCTGTTGGATTGGGATTTATTGCGTACCTCTACGAGAGGCCCTGGGAGCAAAAGAATGAAACGAATCTTAAACAACTTGATGTTTTAGACCATTGGTTAATTGCTTGGAAGTAGCTTAGAAGTTTACTTGAGCCATTGAAAATCATCTGCATTGGGAGGCTCTTTTCAGGCCTGAAAGATACATGCCTTTTGACTAGATACTCAACTTGACGCTTCAAGGCCAACATTGCTTGCAAATACATTCATATCATCCGGATGTCTCGATGTAGCTTGTGGCTGCTAAGTATGACAACTGGGTCGCCCCTTTACTGGCAATGAATCTTTGAGGCTGGTGCCGATCGCTCGCCTTGACCTCGACGAGAGCTAGAGGGGTTGGTCTTACGACGACTCATTGTCGTGAGGGACAACAACCGGCTGCTCCGTCATCTACAGAATCACATTCACTAAAAATAGTATTGTTTGATTTCTGTTTCTTTCCTCGACCGGACTCTTGTCTGTCCAACGAAGTGCCTTGCAAAGTGTCGTAATAGTTGGTAGGAGTTGGCACCGATCACGGAGGATTATGTCGATTCAGACGGTGTTTGTGCCGGAGCGGCCCATCTTTCTTACAGTTTCGACTTCAGAGCCTTGTTCGTCACCTGGAGGGAAGTAGTAATACGCAGAGGCTTCCCCGAAGCAGGCAAACACACATACATAGCTGTTGTCTCCAACCAGTGGGATCAACCAGTCAAGTCCTGTCCATCCGCTACCCGCGAGATGGGGAGACCTACTGCCCAGCTGTCTCACCTGTCAAAGTGACAATGAGCCCGTCGCACCTTGAATCCGCCCGGCTAAACTGTTCTGGCGGTATTACGATGTGCGAAGCGTTTTGGCCCCGCCGTGGTGGGTTTCACAATACGGACGGAATCTGATGATCTTAATATCCAGGCTGACCAGTGACCTTCTTTGCACTGCCGGACTCGGGGAATTAATCTAGGCCTAAAGGAAAAGGAGGTCTCTTCTCCTCTCCCGTCTGTATCCAGATGAGGGCTCATGCTTGCACTTTTGCAGACCATGCAGACGGCGAGGCGTATGTACTCGTATGCTATGCCGCCAGGCGTGAGATTGACCATTGTCCTGGGTCGCCACATTGCGGTCCACGTGGGAAGCGCATGTTTGGTCCTCTGCTCGTCCCTGGCCTGGATTGCGTAGCCACGAAACTCGCGTGTTTCTCGAAATACAACCTCAAACGTCAACATACAGAAAACAGGGCCGAGGTGATTCGATGAACAAATCTCCCCAATCGTGAACGATAGCGATATCCATAATTCCAGTCAATATTTCCCCAACTGTTGCATCGGCTGACGCCTTTACTACGTGTCACCAATTTCACGAAATGAGAGCCAGGCATTAGGTTGGGGGATCTCTTCCACGGGCAGCGAGCAACGCGGATCCCTGCGCTCGATGTGTCAGGAGCCCTGGGCCTGGGCTCGCACTCGCAGCTCGACATATCATGTGCATTCGCCACGCTGGACCGAGCTTAATTGAGTCTTGAGCCACTGCACTCCAGATCCCATGTGCCAGCTGCTCAGAGTAGAATGGATGCCAACCATGGGGTAGGCGACTTTCTTCATACGTACAACGTAGCACCCAGCCGAGTCGATCTTGCTTCGAGGCCTCGTATAACGTGCTACTATGCGCGTACCTTGACTTACCAGAACTGTCCCCACTCACCTCCCATCAACGGTCCTGCATCCTTTTCGCCAACCCCGGAATGACAAAAGCAAACAAACCAGACACGCACCAGGACGCGCCAACAACTTGTAGCATCATATCACATGTAAGCTGCGCTACCAAAGGACCATCCATCCGCAATGGCTTAGGGGCGTAATACTCTCTCTCTCTCGCTACTCCCTCCAATATTATGTGTGCCCATACACAGGCAAAACACGCAGAGCTGCCAACGTGCATATGGTTCTTGGCCATTTGGAGCGTCCAGTTTCAGTCCCTCACCGGATTCTGAAGCCCAGTTTCATCTTCCACCGAGAATGGGCAAATCCCCCAAGGCGGCAGCTAGCCACTGGTGGATTAATCAGTGCGTTTGACTTGCTCCCCACCTTTCCCTTCATTTCGTTTGATCCGGCCCGGGGGGCACTCTCCAGAAGGAAAAAAGAGCAGGGCCAGGGCAGCGCATGGCACAGCGAGAAAGGAAATCAGTCAATCTCGCATAATGTCTGCATATCAGGGGGCGGATGCAACACTCAGGTAGGTAGTGCTGAGCTCTCGTGCGGTCGCGCTCACTCAGCCTTACTGTCAAGGCGAGCGCGCTCAGCTCGTCGTTGAGCGTTTAGAGCTTACTCAGGCGAGATCCTCTCACATGGCTCCCCCTAACCAAGCCACGCAGTTGGAGTCTCATGTACCAAGATAGGGTCGGGTATCGACGACCCAACGTCACGGGGAGCCAGGTCCAGCCTCGCCTCAGATCCTCAGCCAAGTTTTGGCGCGTGTCAGCTTCGACGTTGGCTTCTGGTCGTTTGGGAACGACACCGGCACCGCACTAATGACTGACTAGCCTCAAGAGCTGCCGGGATCTGCTTTCCATATTGCATTAGGAATCGAGGATGGCCTCGCACGGCATCCGCCCCAGCCATCATGAGCACAGACTGCCGTCGCGAGCCTCGATTTCGACCCATCTCATTGTATATTTATATTAGTAGGCTGCATCATGGAAACAATGCAAATGCTCCCCCCAAATACAAAACATGTAGTCTCACTAATGATTCAATGGCAGGGTGTCCTCTACTGCACCAAGTTGTCAACACAGCCAACGAAAGAACCATACTATTGGGTACACACGTGAAATATAGTGCGGCTTGTTAATTTCTCGGGCCCAATCGGGACATACAAAAATTGGGTGTCTGAGTAATATCGCCAACCAAGTCCTAACTGAGCATTACTATTACTTCCAAGTTCCCACTATCCGCTGGACGGGGTTGCCCGTCAAGGACGATAGCCCGGGGATACTTCCTGGTTTTGTGGCCGTCTGCTTTTCACGCTTTGTCACGACTTCGGCTTCGCCAGTGAGCCTGCCTCTCTCCGCTACGCCGCCTATCAAACATTGTGAAAGCTTGATCTGGCCGAATGGGCTAGGATCATGTAATTTGTTATCGGGCAATAATATTGCCTTCATCGGCTTGACCTCGAATGTATTGCCTTAACCGTAAGTAGGTACTGGTACTACCTACCTAACAGGGTAGTGAGAGGTAGTATCGAGTTTGAAGCACCCAGGCGGCCGCATCGCGCCTCATCTCAACTGTCCCTCACAGAGCAGAAGCATTATGGGGTTTGCAGATTGACAGGGGTTCCACTAAAGTTACTTGCTACATCGTCGCCAACCAACTGATGCAGTCATATTGGCCCAGAATCCGGTGATGCAGGCCCGTCGAGGATGATATTGGATGATCAGCACCTAATATTGGTGATGCCTTTATCTCCTGAAGTACTTGACTTGCTAGCTACTGTGCGTTGGTGAATACTTGCGCTACCCCTGCAGCCCATGCGTTGGTGGTCGTGTGCGTGAATCAAATCAGTAGAACGGGGAGCGAGGTTCGTGAGATAGAGCGCCGGTCCCTGTCTGGTCTGAAGTCTCAAAAGTGCAGGCAGGCAGAACTGAGAAGGAGCTCTCTCCGTTCTCGCCCCTCTCGCCCCTTCCCCTCCTACGCAGGTGCACAGGTGCAGGCAGGTACGGTGCAGACAGGTGGGCAGCTGCAGGTAGGTGCGGGTGCTTCAGTGGTTCCTGTCCTGGCTTGTCCTGTCCTGTCCTGGTGGTGTGCCAGACTTACTGCACTCAACCCGACCTCCATGTCACGATCCCTGCTTCTGCCCCTGTTTGATCCATCCTGGCGTGCCCACCACCGCGCGCATGCACCACCACCCGCCGTCTTTCCCAGCCAGCTGGGCGGAGTCTCAGACCGACCGCAAAGGGCCGTCCACTTCCGAGGCCTGTGCGCGCTGTTCTGGCCTGCTGTGTTCCTCTGTTCTGGTGACTTCATGCGAGCTTAGGCTCTTGTCTGCCTGTCTTTGCTCACCCAATTGTTTCTGACCTCCTTTATCATCCTTCCCCTCCTTTTTTCTGCTTGTCTTTTGCTATCCTCGACCACGCGCCCGATACCACAACCTGTGGTGATAGTCGAGACCACGACCGACGACACTAATAATACTCACGACACCAGACGGGCGTAAGAGGGGCTCCGGCTGGACACCAGGCTCTACCGACGACAACTTTGATTGGGGACGGACGATGGTTATTTCACCCAAGACAACTCTTGCCGACAACTAGCTCCACCTTCAACTACTCTCGCTTTGAAAACACATTCCGTTCTTTTCATATGGGGGGCATTGCGCCAGGGTCGACCAGCTGGTCAGGTCAAGCTCCCCAAGCCTCCCGGCCCGTTCTCTCACAACTCCTCATCTAGTCGTCGCAAGTCAATATGTCGACGACAAAATCTTGTGGCGCCATGCCTCGACACGGCTCCGCTTCCCACATTCTCTACCTATTTGCCTTCGCCGGCTTGACCAGTCATGTCTACGCTCTGCCTTCCGGATCTAGCCGGGCGATGTTGAGTGAAAGGTTTGTATTTGCGAGCCAAGCCAGCGTTTTGTTAACATGTATTAACATATATCACCTAGGATGACTGCTGAATTGCAAGCCGATGGGCTCACTCTTATTCCAAGAGCCGAATCCGAGGGAACACTCTCCAAAGGTGCCGCTGCTGGTATCGTTGTTGGTGTAATTGTGGCTGGTTCCATTGTTCTCTCGGTCGTTTGGTTCTGTCTTCGTAGGAAGAAGTCAAATCCTGAACCTGAAACCCACGTAGTTCATGAGAATGAACGTGGACGTGAACCTGAGCATGAAAACGATACTGACTCGGAAAAGCTCTCAACAACCTCTTTAACAGACGCTACAATTGCCACTCCTCCAAGTAGATCGGGGCTTTCTCGTATCATGAGCAAGGTGGCTCCTGCGCGAGTAAGTAGTCAGCCGAAAAATCAAACTATCGACAAGACGGTACCGATTGAGGCCCCCAACAATGAGATTTTCGAGCTATCCGCTTGTCGACCTCCTGCTGAGCTTGATGGCGACACGGGAGGTTCCGACGACTTCTGGATTGTCGATCATGAGGTTGGGTTTGGCTTGGATGAGGCTTATCCACTCAGCCCGTATGAGCAGACGAGGCTTAAGATGGACCGCCAACTGGCAGGACCTGTTCCTGCGTATACACCAGGCGATTGGGATCAAGTTGCACTGGAAAAGAAGGGACAAGATGATGCTAAAGACGGCTACGAAGGCGAGCAACAGGAATCATCCCCCAACCAAAATAGCCCCGATATGAGGAGGTCATCATCTAACGCCTGTGTCGACCCATCCCCGCTCTCTCCACACAACACTTGGTCTACTCATATCTCCCAAGTGCCGTCCCCAATGACCATGGTGACCTCTGTGGTCACCCCTAAATTCCCTCCTACTGCTCTCACGAGAGGCAATTCAAGCGGTACTTATCGCGAGCGATCCCTAGAGCTTAACCTCACGACTCGGTCAAACTCTGTTCCCAACTCTTCATCAAGCGAACGGGGTCCCTCTCGAGTCCAACGAACACCTATCAATCCTACCGAGGTGGTTTGTCTCGGCCCCATCCCCGAGAATATTATGCTACCCGGACAAAGCCCCAGGCCGGAGATGGATGGGCCCGGAGGCTTCAATCTCGTATTACCAACTTTTCAACCTTCAGATGACCCAGCAGAAGACACACTGGGAAGTAATTTTACAATTGAGGAAGATGCCCGGATAGCGGAGGTATTGGAAACCGTCAGAACCGCAACACAAGCCGAACTATCACAAAAGCTCCAGTCCAGATGGTCTAGCGCCAACAAGGGAACTTCAATACAAACCTCGCAACAATCACCTCCGCTCCCGGCTACGGTAGCAGAATTAGAGTCGGCCTCGCCAACCACATCGGAATCGCCGATACGAAAAGAACGGATCGACCCAGCACTGGATTTGATTCATGTTCCGCAAATTCCCAATCAGCGATATAGTTGGGAAGGGAGCACTCCCCATTGATTCTCTACATAACTTTATTACAGATTCTCGCCCATTTCGACATTCTTTCATTTTATAATAATTTCACCCGTGCGACATACGCACATGTATACACCCACGTGACTTAAGCTCTACTTCTCTCCCCCTTGACTAAATTGTCGAGGGGTCATGATTTAATGGGCTATTCGATATTTCCTACATGTCTGGAGATCCTGGATTGGATATGATTTGAGGTACAATATAAAACAAAAGGTGTTATGGATGGATAACAGCCAACGTGTCAAATGCTAATGCCGGATTGGAATGTGATTTCAGGGAGACCGCCTGACACGGACACAGAGTTTTCGGGTCTCCTCCCCTTCTTTATACAAATACTCACAAACATACACACAAACACACTCATTCCTTTTCCTTTAACTTCAAACAACTGCTATACCAGGGCATTTATTTATATGTTATCTTGTTGAGCATCTCACAAAATGGGTGAGATGAGTGGATACTATTTTCTCCCTCGTTCTTTTACTAAGAAGCCCGGCGTTTTGGTCCAAGTGGCGTCTGGCCTGTACTCGATGGTTAGAGTTGCTCTTTCTACATAGACATTTCGTTGGTTCGAAGATTGGCTACCATCGTATTAATATGCTGAAACAATACTTGCAATTGAGATTATATTTCATCACTACATGATATCCTGACCTATGGCCTTTCCTCTATTCTATCATTGACTCTTGAGCAGTTATTTGCCTTAGAGAATGTCGTAGCATATGGATCAAATGCCAGCTACCAAATCTCCTGCCACCAAGTCAATGATTCAAGCTGCTTCTCCCGGTCTGGCTCTTCACCGCTCCTCCTGAACGCGTCGAAAACGGTCTCTTTGCAAGCATCGGCCATCTTTGTAGAGCCACCGCAGATGGAGAAGATGGCATTCCTGGGGATGAGGTCGTTGACGGTGTCGGCCTCTCGCCGGAGGATATTCTGGATGTAGACTTTATCCGGCTGGTCCCTGGAAAAAGCGGTGAATACAATCAGGGTCGCATTCTCGTCACCACCGCCATCCTTGCTCAGATCATCCCACTCCTTCTCGAAGAAGAAGTCCTTGGAGCGGTTCCGGTTGCCGAAGAAGAGGAGCATGGGTCCCGGGTTGGGGTGTGTGAGCCGCTCGTGGATGAGACACCTCACGGGGGCGAGGCCGGTCCCCGTGGCCATGGCGACGAGCGGGCGCTGGGCGTTTTGGGCACCGTGGATGGGCGTGAGGACTGGCTTGTAGCCGACACGCATGCTGGCATTGGGGGGCAGGGAGGCGAGGTATCGGGAGCAGAGGCCCTGGCGTGGTTTGCGGAGGATGGTGCGGTAGCGGACGAGGGCGACCAGGAGCTCTACCCGGGTGATGCTCTCATCGCCGGTGGGGTGGGCCAAGAGGGCTCCTCCGTTGGCGATGCTGAAGTCACGGCCACGGATGAGAGGGAAGACGTCAAGAAGGCGTTCTGGAGGGATCTTGACCGAGGTGAATTCGTCGAGAGCTTCGAGGATCGTCCGCCGAGAGCGCGTGGCGTAGTCAAAGTACTCGTCAAGGAAATCGGTTTTGGTGAACTCGAGTAGTCTCTCTTTGTGATTAGGGTCAGTCGCGAAATAGGACATGCTCTTGAAGAAGGACCGGCGAGGGATCGAGTTGAAGTCTATGTTTTCAAGGAGGAGCTGGCGAATGGTACACGGTTGAGAGGCGTGGAGGTTTCGTGGGAGGGCGGGACAAGCCGAAAGGTCGATTTGCTGGTCAGCGACAGACTCCCAGCTCATGAGTGTGATCAACTTCTGAACATCTTCGGGAAAGTTCTTGGGATAAATTGTCAAACAATCGCCGGGATTGCACGCCAGTTTCTGGCCGGCAGCACGGGAAGGCACATCGAACCCGAGAAGTCTAACATCCTGCCAGTGGGAGAGCGGCGTCATACGTTTGCTATCAGCAAGGGTAGCTTCCCACCCATCTGGTATTGGGAGAGGTCCTGGAGGTGGCACGTCTATGTCCGAATGTGAAATAATTTTGGCCGAGCCGGTGCTGCTGCGGCTCAACGCAGGCGAAAGCGACCACTTTGGTGGTAATATAGAATCATCGGATATGGGAGCCCGGCCAGTCGGAGGAGGATGCTCCTCTAGTAGATGATCATAAAGCTTGCCGGCCCAAGATGAGAAAGCGCCTTCTATCCTGGAGATTTCTGTCACTTGCCATGCTTTCACGCGTAGACTCTTTTTTACTCACCCGTCGTCAAAGCGCTCGTCAGCCTCGAAGCAGTCGAAGAAGGTATTCGCCCCCAGTTGTTCCAGTCGGCGAATAAGCTTGCGAGCTGCCCAATTAAACCTAGGGAGAAAATCATGTAAGCACAATGAAGCAGTATAAAGCAACGTCGTTCTCCTTACTTCAAGTATGTGCTATCTCCTAGGCCGAAGCAGGTATACCGAATTTGACTTAGACAACCGGGAGGCAGCTTCTTCCGCAAGAGTTTCCTCCAGAAGAGTAGGGAGTTATGGGGCATATCCCCTTGTCCAGTAGTTGAGATGACGAATATGACAAACTGATGCTGTAAGAGTGAATTCTACCCGGCGATGTTATGTTAACTGCTGTTGTAAAAGAGATCAATTCCGATAGACTGACCAGATCGGCAGCGTCTAGCTCTTCTACGTGGCTTTTGAAATGTAGGCGCTGACATAGGCTACCCAGTTCTTCAGCTATGTCCTGGGAATTCCCAGTCTCGGATCCATACAGGATCAAGATGCTCCTCCCCGGTGAAGCCATGGCGGTTGTGGTGCCTAGAGACTTCGGTACAGTCAAAGGCTGGCTTTGCCCCGGACTCGGAAGCCTTTTGGACTAAAGCGGGGCGGGGGAGCAAGACTGGAAATCAATCAAAACAAGTTAAAAATCCCTTCCAGAAGACGTGCAGTGGGAGTTCAAGCGGTATTTGGGCAAGTGAAGATTGAAAAATTGTGGGCTTCGATATATGCCGATGACGGGGCGTTGTTCCTAGTGCAAGTAGCCTGCTCCGAGGTAGGCACTTGCTAGATCGAGCATCTTATCAATCTTCAGCCTGGGGTCGGGTCCAAGGCTTTAGATTCACGTTCTTGCGAATTCCAGGAATGGGACTTTTACAAGGTTTGGCCTATGAGTTTGCAGTAGACTTCATAATGTGTGGGACTATTCATTCTGTATCGCTGAAACCTAGTTTCTGTGCTAATATATACATACCCTGGTGATACCTGGCGTGCTCTCTACTCGGTTTGCGTTGTTTGGTCAGTTTTGTATGGCTATGATTTTTTTTTTTGCCGCTCAGAAAATCAGTCGATTGCACATGCGCCGTCTCATTTCGCTATTGAGCCAAGATTCGAGGGGGGCCGAAAGATAGAGAATAGGAACCGTTGGCCGTAGATTGATATGGGGTGTAGGAGAGAGGCTGTGCCTTGATTACAAAGTGCCGCCCATCAAATGGGTTTCTACATAAATGGAACAAGAGCTCCTTCTTGCTTCACAACAAGCGGAACTCGGGGTCTACAGGTGCACTTGCCGATAGACACTGTGGCGCCTTGGGATTAATTGCTTGTCTCGGTACGGGAAGGAACAGGAGGGTTACTAAATGCCTTGGGGAGCCTGGATGTCTTTGGCTTAAAAGTAAAACAACAGGTAGCGTAGCCCTGAGCAGGCCCCTACTGCGGCAGGTAGTTCACATTGAAGGCAATAATATCCGAGAGACCACCACCTTCCGTGCACCGCCTGAAATTAGAGTTCCGCTCCGCTTATACTACGAAGCATGTGAGGAGGTCTTCGCCTCTGGTTTGTACCTTCTCCTTGTTCTCCATGTCGTGTCAGTCCTTCCTGAAGACGAGCTCGGAGACTAGACGACACCCATGCATTCTTTTCCGCGGACTGGGGAAGTCGGAGGCCAGGTCAGGCAGTATTGCAGACCGGGCCCACCGCTAGACTGAGGCATGCGTCTCCTGCAAGACAACATCATCAGGGGCCCTGGAATCTCCGATCTACCCAATAGGTAAGTTCAATGTAGTGCCAGCCAGTGCGGCCGTGAGTCATTGCGGTGTGCAGAACAGCTTAGTACGTACATACTCTGCACTGTAGGAGGGTGCTGTTAGCGCGACTGTTCTCGCAGCTTCTGTCTAAACCACGGTGCATAGAGTTGCGGTGATCAATGGCCACCCACTTGGCACTTGCGGCCTCCGCTCGCTCCGTGCTTGCCTCTTCGTCCACTGCCCGCCATTCCTGTACCGTGCCCCAGCTCGGCAAGTCCAAAACAACAGATCCCAAGCGCAATTTGCGGCCATCGGTCAATCCTTCCTCCTTTAATGGGTTCCCGTAGGTACGCTTACGTGACCCTGTCTCACCTTTCTGCTGTAGCTCAGTGTTATGCGCAGGAGTAAGCTGTGGTTGTAGCTTCCTGCTGGGGACAAGGCGGGAAGGTACACCTCAGCCAAGGTTTGGGGCGGCCAGCTCCCTTTGAGTCGCGTGTACCTATTATTACCCTGACCTGGATGCTCCTGCGCCTGGAACAACACCTAATTAGCCCCCCCTGCCACAATTACATGCAGCAACGCTCGCTAGGTGCCTCGCCGTAGTGGCCGCCACCGCCCCCTGGCTCTGGCCTTATTACCAAACATACCTAGAGCAGAGGTAGGCAGGAGCAAAGGCCAGCATGCCCAAAAAAATATTTCATATGTCGCGACACTCCCAGCTCCCTCTCCTTTTCCCTTTCTCATCACAATACTCCAGTCAACTAGTGTCTCCGCGCAACGCATCGTCGTCTGTCTAATCTCAACCCGTACCTAGGGCACCAAGCCACCCTGACCAACACTCCTCCTTATTGCTCCAAGTGTTCGATTCCCCGAACTTCAACCACAAGCTATCACTTTCGAACGTTACTGCACCCTTAGGCTGGTCCACAAGTTCGAAACGTCATCCTTCACGACAGTCCTCTACACACTTCAAACCCGCCATCATGTCTGCTGCCCCTGTGGAGAAGGTCCCCGAGACCCCTAATGTTAATGACGTTACAAATGCTCTGAGCAATACCTCTCTCAATGATAAGGCCGCCGCAAACGAGGCTGCTTCGGCCAGCGCTGCCGAAGGCCGCCGCCTGTATATCGGCAACTTGGCCTACGCGACAACTGAGGGGGAGTTGAAGGACTTCTTCAAGGAATATCTTGTGTATGTGGCTACTCCTGACTGGGTTCCTTCATTGAGTTCTTGGCAATGTTGTGATGGGACATTGGGAGAGGACTTGGTTGCAAACAGTTTGGCCAACTCGAGGCTTTCGTGGTTGCACCAACTTTTGCAAACTCGCGTCCCTCGACCTTTCCTCATGCTCATTTAATTCGCCTTTTACTCTCCACCCTACTTGTCCCCAGTCTTGTTTTCTAGCCTATGCTAACTTGTCAATTGTCAGTGAGTCCGTGTCAATCCCGAAGAACCCACGCACCGACCGTCCTGTTGGCTACGCCTTTGTCGACCTCTCTACCCCTACTGAGGCCGAGCGTGCTATCGACGCCCTCTCTGGCAAGGAGATCCTTGAGCGCAAGGTTTCCGTTCAGCTTGCTCGCAAGCCCGAGCCAGCTGGCGAGAAGACCGAGGCAGCCAACGGTGAAGGTTCTGGTGGTGAGGGCACTCGCCGTCGCGCCTCTGGACGAGGCCGGGGCCGTGGTCGCAACGGACGAGGCGCCCGCGCTGCCCGTGGTGTAAGTGTTCATACGGAATTTCGCTTGCTGCTGCTCTTTTCTGACTTTCTCTGTAGGACGGTGAGAAGAAGGAAGGTGAGACTACTGAGGCTGCCGCTCCTGCCTCTGGAGAAACCCCTGCCGCTCCCGCAGCTGCTGCTTCCACCGAACCCAAGCCTCTGGCCGATGTGACCAACCAGGATGTCGCTGCTGGCGATGATGCTAAGGCCCAGCGCGCCCGCCGTGAGCGTGGCCCCCCTGCCGATGGTATTCCCTCTAAGATCAAGGTCATGGTCGCTAACCTGCCCTATGACTTGACTGAGGAGAAGGTTCGTTTCTACGACAGATTTTGATGGTATTCTATGCATTGTACTGACTAGATACAGCTTATCGAGCTGTTCAAGGACTACCAGCCTTCCTCGGCTAAGATTGCCCTCCGACCTATCCCCCGTTTCATGATCAAGAAGCTTCAGGCCCGTGGCGAGGCCCGCAAGGGACGTGGATTCGGCTTCGTTACTTTGGCTTCTGAGGAGCTGCAGCAGAAGGCTGTTGCTGAGATGAACGGCAAGGAGGTTGAGGGACGTGAGATCGCCGTCAAGGTCGCCATTGACTCCCCAGACAAGACCGACGAGGAGGCTAATGCCCCCGCTGACGCCGATGTCAACGGAAAGGAGGAGAAGAAGGCTGATGCTCCTGCTGATGCCGCTGCCCCCGCAGCCACCGAGGCTGCTCCTGCCTCCACTCCCGCCACTACTGCTTAAATGCAGGTGGCAAAAGGGTGTTGTACTCCACCTTCAATGAGTACATTACGATATGGTACGCGATTTTGACGAATTTTTCTTACAGTAGAAGTTATCTACAGCAATCCTTGAGACGGCGTGGCTCTCGGTGAGCCGACGGTTGAGAAATCTCGACCGGACCTCTCTGGACTATTGAAAATCTTGGGATGGGTGTTGATGCCGCCTTCTTTTTAACACTTGGCAACGTTCTATTTTCATGGACTGGGACCATAATATACGGGGAATCAGACAAGGAATCAAAAGTTTTGAAGCTGGGGCTCAAATTTCGTGTATCCATATCAAAGTTTTTCCTATTTTCACTTGCGGTCGCTTTTCTGCTGGGTTATGTATGCGTTAGCTTGAGCATGGAGTGATCGGGTGGGAATATCTAATGAAAACAATAGCGCTATGGTTGAGCTGCCTACCTAACTTAATGCAGACCAATAGACCTAATTATGCTTGATAACACTTTTCCTTCACTACCGTGATCGCTTAAAGATGAGGTTCTAGCCCATCTCAAATCCCAACTTGAAGTGGAAAACACCTTTTTGGCCGGCATCGCATTGGATCCTACGCGCTCCCACTAGAGCCATCTTTGATATGAAATGATTGGTTAGGTTCGGCTTGATCAACGCAATTGAAGCGGAATTCCAGTCTAAGGAAGGAGAACTAGCTGAAAATGCATGGTTTACGGGTGAAGAGTTCAATGACGGCAATGTCGGAGCCTAGGACTGGGGAGCTGGGTTCATGTTGCGTGATATGATTATCCTATCCCCTACCATTCTGGCAATTCAAGATAGGATAAAACAACTTGTTTGATAGTTTACATATCTGGATCGAATCAAATTGGATCAGAAAAAGGAAGTAGATAGATAACCCTATGCTGTAGATGCTTAGACAGTAATGCAGATATTCTGGAACTCGGCGTTTCCCGCTGCTCTTCGAGTCTTCGAGGCTATGTGTCAAGGGTTGACAATGAGTTCTACATGTGTGCAAATAAATTATCCAAGGGAAAGGCTGAATCAAGCCAAACAGCCAGAAGGAACATTTTCAGGGTCACATGTGGCATAGACACCTTGGCACAGTTGTAGTACTTTAATTATAGGTAGTATGTAGGTACTTTATAATTTACTCACACTTTATTAAACATGGATAGGGTGATGGCCTGCAGGTTGATTGTAACGAGAGCACGCTGTTGCTGCTATCAATCAACGCCTCGCGTGAATCTTTAGGTATTGAACACGTTAAAGCCTTTTCTCCTCTTCCCTCATTCTGGCTCGAAATTTCATTAGGCTCGGTTATGATCTGGTGCGCCATTGGTATCAGACCGTGATCAATACGGTGTGATCCTTTGGTATGACATGGAGTTTTCGGAGAGAAGAAGGGTAAGTATTGGCTGCAAGAAGCATTGATATCTCTTTCACGTTATTATATACTGCAATTTGGTATTTTAAAGAATAAACATCATGGTATAGGTATGCTCTGTGCCAATCGCCAGTCTATGTCCCCTATATTCTAATTGGAAGCGTCATGGTATCATTAGTATGACAGGTCGATAAGTGGCAGCTTATCGGGCCACTGATGAGCCGACCAGTCACCCGATGACTGGGTGACCAAAGTGCTGTAATTACATAGGTACCTAAGTAGTGATGTCTTAATTCTAATGTATTATTGTTTATTGATTAACGACATCTCTTATGTATAATAATAGCTAAGATTAGGGGGTGGAGAGTGTGAAATGGGCTTAGGTGGTGTTCTGCGCTGGGGACAGCATTAACTGTCTGGAGGTAGGTCCTCCCTCAGTGGGGGAGGTCTCGGGGGTCTGGATTGTTTTGGCCCCTGGAGGATTTGCTTTGAGACGACACACTCTCCGCTTAGGCTATCTCATCACCTCTGCAGGCTCTCTTCTTTTGCTAGTCATTTGCTTTCCTTTGCACCTTCTTTCTCTATTAGCACGGCCAGAGACTGCCTTCCATATCACAATGGCGTCCAAGGCCATGTGGGAGGTAGACCCAGAGACCAGGTCCAAGGTAGGTTGCTAGCACCCAGAAATCCGACATGCTCCGGTCCCTTGTCTTTGCTAACGCCCAGTCTCTGTGTCCCCCTTACGCAGCTGGCTGCTCTTCAAAAGGAATCGAACAACAATGTTTGTTGCGACTGCGGTGCGCCCTCACCGCAATGGGCATCCCCCAAGTTTGGCATCTTCATTTGCCTCACGTGCGCCGGCAAGCACCGTGGCCTCGGTGTACACATCTCCTTTGTTCGAAGTGTCTCCATGGACGCCTTCAAGTCGGTTGAAATCGAGCGAATGCGACTTGGCGGAAACCAAGGCTGGCAGGAATTCTACGAGGCGCATGCCGATTCGAAAGTCACCTGGGACGCGGGCACCGAGCCCGATCGGTATACGGGAGAGATTGGTGAGGAGTGGAAGGAGAGATTGACGTGCAAGGTGGAGGGCAAGGAGTACGTCCCAGGGGAGAAGAAGCCAGCGCCGGCGCCAAAACCAGCTTTGAGGCAACCCATGTCGCCCTTGAGCGGAACTGCGAACCGAAGCGAGAGCCCAGCTCAGGGCGGCGGAAAGGTCAAGGTGGACGACCAGTACTTTGCGAGATTGGGCGCGGACAATGCCTCGCGGCCAGACCACATACATCCAAGCCAAGGAGGCAAATATGCAGGCTTTGGCAACACACCTGGGCCTGGCCCCCAAAGCCCCGGTATAATGCCAACGTTTGACGATGTGCAAAAGGATCCCGTCGCGGCTCTGACAAAGGGCTTTGGGTGGTTCACGACAACCGTTTCCAACACTGCCAAAACTGTCAATGACGGCTACATCCAGCCTGCCGCAAAGAACGTACGTCTCACCTTCTCTGACTTCTTCGTTTCATCATTGCCCTTCATGCTAACTTGCCAACGCGAATTCAGTTTGCAGAGGGAGATTTCGCCAAACAGGCCCAACTTACCGCGGCGCAGTTGGCAAAGCAAGCCCAGATGGCAGGGAAGAACGCACAGGACGGGTTTAACCGCTTTGTCGAGGGAGGTCAGGAGCAGCACGGTACTAGAGCTCCTCTCATGGATGAAAGCAAGAAGTCATTCTGGGACGATTTCTCCAACCTGGCAGAGCAGAATAAGCAGAACAGCAGCGCCATTGGAACAAGTGCAATGGGAATGGGAAAAAATAGAGCGGCGGCAGCGCCACAGACTAAGAAGCAAGGGGACGATTGGGACGACTGGTGAGCTCGGAAATAGAGGCTGTCGAGGGGGGCATTGGGTCTTATACTGATAGGGAGCATCGGCGTTTACATCACTCAGAGATGCAGTTTTGAGATGCCTCATTTGACAATGCTAGCGATTTACTAGCTTACCGTGTTTCTTGATTTGAGAGCTCTCGTTACTAGCCATGGCTTGAGATAATGTTATGGTCAATAGAGCGGTGGTGCGTTGGAAATGAAGCCACGCATATTTGTACTCGGGTGACATGTAGTGGTAGCCACGTTTGCCTACCTTTCCCTTGTCTACTAAGCCGAGCGAGTCCACCGAGTCCGAGTTCACATGCCACTTCGCCTTTATGGACTTTGGCGTTTGCCCCTGGCAACCTGCCAAATATTGAGATTGGGTGTGGGAATGCTGGATTTCAAGTTCCGACCTCCGGAGGCTACGTCACGTGCCGAATGTCCCGAGGTCTGGAGCCGGGAGTAACCGCCCCGAGTCGCCGCAATAGTATCGCCAAAGCCCAAGTAGCCGGCTTCTTTGATACTTAACCACGCCGGAGTCCTACCGCAGGTGGTGAATTAAAGACGCAATTCAATCACAATGTCTGCGCTACGCATCCTCGTTCCCGTCAAGCGGGTCATTGACTATGCTGTACGATCCTCTCCCCTACAATACCTTTTTTATTACAAAGCTAACCGGGCTTGAATTTCGTAGGTCAAACCCCGAATTAACAAGGCGATGACCGGCGTGGAGACCGTCGGCGTCAAGCACTCGATGAACCCCTTCGACGAACTCTCCGTCGAGGAATCGGTGCGCATCCGCGAGGAGAAGCGCGCGCCGGGCGGCGTCGAGGACATCTGCACAATCTCAGCCGGCCCCGCCAAGTCCCAGGACGTGATCCGCACGGCCCTCGCCATGGGCATCGACCGAGGCATCCACGTGGAGCTCAAGGAGGGCGAGGAGCTGGAGCCGCTCACGGTGGCCAAGCTGCTCAAGGCGACGGTGGAGGCGGAGAAGAGCAACCTGGTGCTGCTGGGCAAGCAGAGCATCGACGACGACGCGGGGCAGACGGGCCAGATGCTGGCCGGGCTCCTGGGCTGGCCGCAGGCGACGCAGGCGAGCAAGGTGGAGTTTGGGGAGGGCGACTCGGTGCTGGTCACGCAGGAGATTGACGGCGGCGTGGAGACGGTGAGGGCCAAGCTGCCGATGGTCGTGACCACGGACCTGCGGCTCAACACGCCCCGGTTCGCCAAGCTGCCCAACATCATGAAGGCGAAGAAGAAGAAGCTCGACAAGAAGACGCTGGCTGACTTTGGGCTTACGAGCGAGAAGAAACTCAAGATCTTGAAGGTTACTGGTGAGTGCAGTTCCCCCCCTCCCCCCTCATCACAGCTATCAAGCCTTTTTTAGAACCCTTCCATTCTGCTTCTATGCTGAGGCAATGGTGTCATGGATTTTATTGGCTGACTTGTGTGCCTAGAACCCCCCGTGAGACAAGGCGGAGGCAAGGTTGAGGATGTCGGTGGTCTTGTTAGCAAGCTGAAGGAACTTGGTGCTCTGTAGGCGGCCAGGTCAAGAGATGGAATCTCTTTCGGATATAATTAGACCGATTAACGAATGAAAAGACAGCAATGAACAAATGCAAATGCAACGCTTGCGTGAAGAATTGGCCGTCCAGAGCTCCGGAGTCGGCACTTATTGCTATATTTGATTCCACACTCCATGGTGCACCAGGCCAGCCACTCGCACAATCACATGATTGATGGCTATTAAAACTTGGTAGAAGCTGGGGTAAACCGAAGCCACAGTGCACACCGGGGTTTCGTCACTTGGCAAGCCCGTGGAGAAGCCGCAATGGGTTAAGTTATGGTATAAAATTGCAATTGCATTCCGATTCTATCTTTGAACCATCAGAATCCCGTATCTTCGTACATTATTAGAGCTATAAGGGGCTACCCACCCGGGTGCCGTGCTGATGCTCCTCCTTGCTTCCCGCGAACACGCCCGAGGTAGGCCATCTAATCCCGTAGAACCTTTCCCCATTCATGATCATTAAATACCGCGTGGCTTTGCAATATCACACTGTAACTCCGTTTGTCCCGAGTCATGCCCCCTTTTCATTAGAGGCCCATGTGAGAATGGCACTCCCTTTTCCAGAAGTGCCCTGGTAGATGTTTACTACGTAGCTCCTTACCACACCTTGGTGTAAGTGGAGTTGGAAGAAAAAGGATAAGAGCCCACTCTCAACGGCGTTCTCCCCAGCAGAGAGAGCAGATCACGTGTCTGCTGATGGTTGCGCCGGCGTCCATCGATATGTCTGTGTGCGATTCTTTATCTGTAATCGCGACGAGGACGGTCATCACGACCACCAACACCGCCGGGGAAGTATCTATCCCCGCCTCTTCGGGGTGGGGGCGGTCCTCCCCTTCGTCCTCCAAACCCTCCTCCGCCAAACCCTCCTCCACGAGGTCCTCCGCGGGATCCTCCCCGCGCGGGACGATCACGTTCGCGATGGGGGGGTCGGATGCCTTCGAAGACCTCCTTGCCCCGGTCAACAAAGCCGTCTCCATCTTCAAACGAATATCTGTTGAAGTCACGGCCAAGATCGCGACGGTCCGCGTCACGCTTATAAAAGCTGCGCATGTTATCCAGACGCCGACGGGCGAGATCTTCCGATACTGGCGTGTAGCCAATAACTGGCTGGGCCTGTGTCCGCTTTGAATCAAGCATGCCTCCGGTCATTACTCCAGGTGGAGGGCGTGGGCCGGGGCCGGAACGCTTGCTACGGGGTCCCGTAGGTGCGTTGCTTATGCTCGGGTCTCTCTGCGACCGTGGGCCGACGGGGATGTTGTTCGCGCTGTCGGCGGACACGGGGGGTGCGAACCTGCTACCGGCTGCTGATGGGGCGGGGGGAGGCCCAGGTCGCGGACCTGCAGCTGAGGCAACCTCCAGGCGAGCCTCGGCATTCCCGCTGGCATCGTCCGAATAGACGACTTCCCAGCGGGTAGACGAACGGCCGCCCTGGCCAGATTCCTTCTCGATCCAAGCAGGTACCTTCTCGGGCGGGATAAAGTCCACCCATAGAGCTTTACGATTACTCTCGTTGGGCCAGACGCAATCGTGGAGAAGGTTCCGCACTCGGGACGCCGCTGGTAGGTTGTCGAACACGACAAATGCGTGGCTGCGAACCTGGTCAATGTGGAATTCAGTGATGATTTCGTCGTTGGGGGCTTGACCGGCAGGAGTGGCAAGGTCGGCAAGGTGTGTTTGAATATCAGCTGGACGAAGCGGTCGCATCAGATTGGAAATGTACAGCGCCGTAGTGGCGGGGTGCACAGATGGTGGCACATCTCGCTCACGGCCAGCCTTGTTTGC
This sequence comes from Clonostachys solani, assembly GCA_902141235.2. Classification (NCBI taxonomy): domain Eukaryota; kingdom Fungi; phylum Ascomycota; class Sordariomycetes; order Hypocreales; family Bionectriaceae; genus Clonostachys; species Clonostachys solani. The sequence continues at coordinate 979,303 of CABFOC020000097.1, forward strand.
TGTAGAGCCCCCAATAGGCTGTCCTAGCTTGTTCTGAGTCTGCACCCCTTCCATGCTTTCACCAGTGCCCTCTTCTGCCGATTTTTCGGGCCGAGCCTGCTTGGAAATCGCTGCGCCAGTTGATGTATTGATTAATTCACTCTGTAGAGTACGTGCTCGCTTGGCAACAGCTTCCGCGTCGGGGGTTGGGGTAGCAGAGCGACGTTTGCGCTTCTGCGACTCCGGTTCGGTGGGAGGCGGATCGTTCGATAAAACGTCCGTAGGCTCTCGTCCAGTCTCGGATGTGATAATGATCTCGTCTTGCTGGTTCTCTGCCGGATTCTCCTCGGAGGTGCTGGAGGGCTCTTGACGGAGGGCTTCAGGCACATCGTTATCCGCGGAAGGTGCTCTCGCTTCGGCAGTCGATTCAAGCGAGTTTTGGGGCAGCTCTTCGCTAAGCACGGACCCTTTCGAATCTTCTGTGTCTTTATTTTCTGGTTCGAAGTCTCGCACTTCGACCTCTTTCTCTGTACTGAGCTTGATTTCGGTCGGTGCTTGGACTGATATCGTATCAGAGGACGCTGTACCGTCTGGTGTTTCAGCTTCATCCTTGCCTAGGCTTTCGGACGAGTCACCCTGCGCACCTTGTCCATCTTTTTCTTCTTCCTTGTTGCTGGCTTCAGGCGCGGCCTCGCTCTCGTCGGCTTCGACGAGGCGCGCGACCAGCTCAGCCTTCAAGCCATGTTGTGGGAGGTCGCGGCGCTTGAGCTCTGCTTTGAGATCAACGACCTTGAGTTTCGCCCAGTCGGCCATAGTACGGCCAATTGATCCCCTCGGACCACGTTCTTGGGTCTTTCTTTAGCCAGCTTCGGGAGGGTATTTGGCAAGTTCGGTCTATGCGAAAGGAGCTATGGGATGGGCTGCAGTCTGGATGGACAGCGCGGCTAGACTCGGGATGGATATTCGCAAGAGCAAGAAGGTATTCGTGCACCTGTGCACTTGTCCAGGGGCCGAGTCCGCAGCGGTGATCGAGCAGATAAATGGTGATGAAAGCACGTAGCAAGGTTGTCGAGGCTGCCCCAGATCAATTAATGATACTTACCCGGGTTAGTTCCAGCCCGCGTGCGCGTGCGTCGCGAGCCAAAGGAGAAAAGCGACCAGCCAACCAGCAGATGCAGGCCCACCAGCCCACTAAGCCTGTTCTAGGGGCTGAGGTAGATTGATTGTGTGGCGGGTGGAGCAAGATCACCAGTTTGGCCCACGCACTTAGAAACAGGAGCATGTTTGCCTGCATGGAAGTACCCTGCTAGTACCCTTCTAGTACCCTGAGCCGTCTGACTGTGACAAACACTGCCCAGCAGCACCTGTGTATACATGCACGGTACCGGCTCACCTCATCACGCACACCATCTTGCTCTTTAGCATCTCCAGAAGAACGAATGAAATACTCCGAAAGCAACATTCCCCACCATCTTCTGTTTCAGTAAGCTCTCTTGTGCTCCCAAACTACATGTTGTAGGTACAGATTTCACTGCGATGCCATTAAACAATGCTACGTAGCAGTGACCAGCCAGTCGTTTATGAGGGAAAAAATTTCTCAATTGAGGCCAACACGGCCGCACAGGGAGAAAAGACGGGTTTTGTGAGTCTGGAGAAGGAATTGATTAAAAGACAGCATGACATTCGATTTCATTCGTTAAAGTAGCTAGGTAATATGGTTTTACAGGTTTGGGTTTTGGATATTAATATTGTCACACACGTACCAGCTCACATGGCGCCTGACGGGGGCCATACATATGGAGCGGTACAACTGGCACTCGTCTGCCGGGCTTAAACGTCGAGACCATCAACGACGATGCCCTTGTTCCAGGACCACTGCATGATCCTGGCCACCTCCACCGCACACTCATCATCAACCATAGCGCTGACAAGATACAAAGCTGCGTCAATGCCAGCGCTGTTTCCCCCAGACGTGATGACCCGGAGTCCGCCAAGGCGCATGGCTGCGCGGCGAACAATGGATTCACGGCGGGAGTTCGAGCCCTTGAAAGAGGTGCTACCCTTTCTATAATTGGATTAGCATTATACACGTAGGGTTGCGTAGGACGCGTTAAGGTTAAAGCATACCGAGCATTCGATGGCCGCCGTGTATTGTCGGCACTCTTGCGACGGATGTATGGATTCTCATCCTCGTCACCCAAGTCAAATCTGAGATTGTTGACAACGTAGCGAGCGTCCTCAATGACGTCAGTTCGCTCTTGGAGGTTGCGAGTAGCAGCATCACTGCAAATATTCTCGAACTTGGTTATATGATCGGGGTGGGTGGTGGCAGCGAGGCCAGAGAGGATACCCTCCCGGGCGAGGAAGAGAGAGCCGGTGCAAATGGAGAGGATGGTTCGCTCCCTGGCGGGATCCTTCTTCTGCAGCTCAGAGAAGTCATTGATGAGACCGAGGGGTTCGGATTCCTTCTCGAGGATCTCCTCTGAGTTGCCACCAAGGATGATGAGGATGTCAAAGTCTTCGAGACGCTCATGGGCGTCCTTGAAGGTGATTTGGGAATCAACCACGACGCCCTGGTCGGAGAGCACCTTGGGCTCCTCACCAGCAACGGTGATCTCAAATGCATTGGAGCCTGAGAGGTAGCAAGGGATCAGTCTCGGAGTCCTCTTGGGTGGAAGAGACACGGCAATAGAAATTCAATTGGCCTGGCAACGAAAGGAATTGTGGTGACTTACTGCTGTCCTTGAAATCATGGAGAGCATTCTTGAGAACCTCGACTGGGCCGGCGAGATCGAGGAGGTCAAACTTATTCTGCAGTGCGATGAGGACGTCCACTGGCTCCTGCTCCGCAACAGCAGAGGTCTTATGCACACTCATCTTGACGGTAGTATGGGGTGGTGTCTTTTAAAGACGGGTGGGATGATAAAAGTGATGGTTGGTGGGTGGATTGATGCTTCTTTGATGATAGCGAAGAAGAGAAAAACGCTGAGGGAGGAAAGAGGGAGGAGGAGAGGTAGAAGTAGTAGCAGAGGGTGAGGGGTAGTGAGCAGAATGAAAAGGATTGGAGCTTGCCAGATCAGATCACGCGACGATGGGATGTACGCCTCCTCCTCTCTACATACTACCTGACATCTCTGTGGCTGCAAAGTACCTGAAGCAAGGGCCAGGTTGCTCCCAAGGGAACCAACCCCTCTCCAACCTTCAAAGGTGACTGGACGGTGACAGCATGCCTAACCCAGGATGGAGAGCATCTGCGTCGGCACCGGATTCCTGTGTACATACATCTCAGGTGGCTTGATCCGGGCGAAACCAAGTACCCTCTCGCGTCTGGCGGTATGTCAGAAGACCACTGCCCCTCCTCCACAGGCCATAACAGCCAAGTCTCAAACTCAAAGCCAATGGCGGGCAGTCCCGATGCTCGGAAATGCTGCTACGGCCCCCAGAAAGTGGCTTCCACAGGGGATCGCTTGCAGCTGTGACGCTTAGCGGGCCCACTGAAAGCCGCGAATTTCGCGGGGTTATGCTTGTGGGTCGATCAGCCATGTAGCTGCTAAGAAATCAGCTGCGCTCGGTACTTGGGCCGGTACCTGACTCAGCTGCCCTGGACAAGTACCCAAGGCCGGATCAGCCCATGGCGATACCCACGGGAACCTCGAGACCTGTGCCCGGGCCCTCAGCCCACTAAAGTCACAGCAGTCCCACCAGGCAGCACAACGTCAGACACCCGGATGCCGGCGAAGTGCCACCGAGAATGAGGTCCTTGTCCTGCACGACCGCATCATAATCCGCCATCGACAGATCCCGTGCCATCGACTGACTCACACCAGAGCTATAGGAAGAGCTACGGAGCTGGCTCCATTGGAGCTTGCCCCTGCCAGAGAGCTTCCGGCGTGATGGCTTCACAAACGTACGTTGGAAATCTTCTCTCGGGCGGAATCCCCAAACGCCCGCCACCCAGACCCCGGCGGCTTGCCTGCCTCAACCCACGACTGTGGCTAACAGAGACCTCCATGATGCTAGTTCCCTCAAAGACCTGTCCAAGGCGATCACCGCCTTCACAGCCAGCCCCCAGGCCCCTCTACCCGACGACCTGACAGAGACCATCGGCTCCTACCTCCAACGCCATTCCAAGTACGAGGAAGCAGCGGCAGACCGGCTCCAGGAGGAGCTCGTATCCATCTTCGACAAACATGTCAGAGGCAATCAAGATGCCTCCTCCGTGTGGGTTGGCGTTATCCGACAGCTGCTACCCATGCTGCAAACCGCCGAACGAGTGACGTTCTGGGTGGATGTTCTCAAAGAAACTCTAAGCGAGCGATCATCCCACGAGAAGGGCATCGTGGACGAAACGGTCGGATCGTTGATGGACATAGTGAGCTTCGCGGTCGATTTTCAGGATAAATTCGAGGGAGACGAGCCCTTGAACGCTATTATGCATCATATGTTCGCGATCTGGATGGACTGCTTCTACCCGGCCTTCGTAAAGGGTGTTGCGGGAATGGAGTTCAATGAACGTATATTTCGCCAGGCAATCATTCAATTTGGAAAGATGCGACCACAGGTATGACGATGCTGATCTCCCTAGATTTCAGGAGTGCTAAGCTAATAATTCGGCCAACAGCAATTCTTCGCCTCTCTCGATAGCTTCTTCGTCCAAGCCCAGCATCGCAAGGCTGCCCTCCGATTCTTATGCGACTTTATACAGAGCCATCCTCCACATCTGCATCAGATCCTTCAAGGGACCATGTTCAAGAATCTTCTGACCTGCCTGCAAGAAGATACGTCTACGGTTGTTGTTTCGTCAGCCCTGACTGCCTTGATAATGCTGTTGCCACATATGCCAAGCTCTCTTGTGCCACATCTTCCAGTCTTGTTCAACATTTATGCCCGGCTATTGTTCTGGACTCAGGAAAAAGCAGGTGTGACTGAAACGCCATCTCATGATCCGGAAAGGTTTAGTGGGTGGGAGCCTTGTGAGCATGTTTTCGGGGCCAGCGATGAGGCCGTGTCTCATTTGGCAAACTACTACACGATTCTATATGGACTGTATCCCATTAATTTCATGGACTATATCCGGAAACCACAGCGATATCTACGCCACGCCAATATGGCCGACGCAGATGATATCGAGATTCAGCCAACGGAAATGCGAGATCGGTCTGAACAATTCAGAAGGTGCCATTTGCTCCATCCTAATTTCCATACTCTCACTATTGATTCGGAGAAATCCGATCTCGAGCGGTGGATTCAGAGTGAAGCCGCAGAAGTCATTGCGCAATGTATGGAGCTCTATGTGGGAACTGAAAAACCAATCGCTGCATGGTCACTTCCAACGGGGGCAATAGATGACAAACGAGGACTGGCCACTGTTGGGTCTGAGGAAGCCATTGACTCAGCTCTCCTCCATCGGTCAATGTCTGGGATGCTTCTCATGGATGGGTACCGCTCCGAGCTTAAGGGCAGAAACGATTCTTCATCCACGATAGCTCGACTGGACTCCAAGATTAGCCTTGTGTCAGATTGGGGCAGTCCCGAGATTAGGGGGCGTGCGTCAACTCCCGATGGCCAGGGACTGCTAGCCAAATCGACTTCACATTCACAGCTACGAGATATCATGGATGCAACGAGGGGAGCCAAGGTTCGGCAATCCATATCAACAGAAGGGAACGAGTCAGATACCACAAGCCATCAGGATATGGCCAAGGAACAAAGCATAGGGCAGTCACAGCCTCCAGTAGAGAGTTCAGACCCCACGCCTCTGGTGGCAGAACTCGCGGCCCAAGTTTCCCATCTACAACGCCAGAGCTTCATGTTACAGAACGATCTCAGTTTCGAGAGATATCAGAAGCAGCAGCATATTGCGCATATCGGAGAGCTGCGTAGGAAGCAGGTCTCCCAGGCTGCGACTGAGGCAGAGACTCAAAATCTCATCATCATGAATCGAAATTTCAAGGGTCGGTATGAGGAAGCTAAGAAGGCAGAAATGCAGGTCCGCAAAGAGTCGGAGAAGAGCCGGGCAGTGGCCAAAAAGTGGGAGGCAGATCTCTCGACCAAGATGAAGAACCTGCGGGACCAATATCAAAAAACTGCCACCGAGCTCCAGGCTGTGCGTACAGATCTGGAAGCGACACAGCAGGAATGCGAGAAGCTCCGCCAACTTGTATGTGATGGCGAGGTGAAGGAACTCAACTGGAAACAAAACATGCAGTCTATTGAGCTGCATGCTGCTGAGGTTGAAAGGCTACGAACCAAGGCTGATCGCCTCGGCCAGGTAGAACAAGAGTGTCGAATGAAAGAGGAGGAGCGTTCTGCAGCTGCTGACGCTGCGGTGTTTGCTGAAAACAGAGTGGAGGAGATGATTATGAAACTTGCCGCGATCGAGAGTGAATCACAGCAGACCAGGAATGTCTTCCAGGAACAGATCGTTGAATTGCAGGCGAAACTAGCCCAGGCACAGGAGCAAGTGAAGCCTCCGGTGACTATCCAGAGGCCAGAAATCCAGGGCATCCTGGAGTCAAGTCGAGCAAGGCACGCAGAGATGCAGCACCAGTACGACATGCTGATCCGAAAGTACACGGCTCTGCAATCTTCTCTGTTAGATATGCAATCTGGAGCAACCCCAGAGCAGATCAAGCACGAGGTATCGAGCGGACCACTTACCGGGTCTCCAGAGTATCCGCCGCAAGGTTCAACTAGTCCTGTTCGGACAAGGATACGACCTCGGGTGTTTTCCAATCCTGAGGCCGCTCCAGATGCTACCTCCTACAACGTGACCCCTCCCTTGGAAGGGAAATTGGGTAGTGTAGGAGCGTCAAGTTCTGGGGGTAGGCCTGCAACGCCGTCAGCGACTGAAGGAGGGCCACCGCCCGTGAGTCCAGAACAACGTTATCATGGTAGAGGTAAGATGCACTTACCATCCATTTCCCAAATTTCTGAGAGTTTGCGCTAACTTATCGATTTAGGCGGTGTGCAAAATGCTATTCGCAAGGACGGGAAGGGCAAACAGAAAGAGGAGGACGTTGCTGCAGGCAGCACTGGAGGAAAGAAAGAGAAGAAGTCTTCTGGGCTTCGAGGATTTCGATCGGGGGTAAACGACTTTGTACGTGGGAAGACGGATTAGAGTAAAATCACGGCCTTTATCTATCAACTAATTTACGAATATTCGCTGAGCGAGATATTGGTATCAAATGTGAGCTTAGGCGACGTCAACTAGCACCTGTTGATGATACACTGAATATGACACCCCGTTGGGACGATGTCATTATTGACTGGATTCTCTAATAGAAACTGGTGCCGATAGTTACGAGCGTGAATACTTTCTATCTAAGATTTTAATCTAGATTAATGCGTCGATGTACGTTGATCGAGGAGCTGATGTAGATGATATACAGGGTAGGTAGGTAAACTGGCAAGACAGGTCAAGATCACAGTATGGGAGAGATTTCCTCTCTCTTCTATGCTAAAGTCTCGTAGCATCCTTTCGAAATAGGGTAGAAAAGCCTGAATATGCAATCAGAAGATTTCGGCAGGTTGCCTACCCTTTGGATACTTTTCTCCTTTTTTTCTCCCCACATGGTGTGCGGCAGAGCAGCAGAGCACCATTGGAAGCAATTGGCAGTATCTTGTCAAAATTGTGTCATTATCACAGTAGTTACACGTGCAGTGTGCACTTGGTGGTAGAAGGTTTAATATCCAATACCTTCAAAGGATGAAAGAGTGTGTAAAGCATGATTCAAAGGTCCACGCGTGATTATGTTCATGCCAAATGCACCACTCGCCACCGTTTTGTGGTCGTTTACAGACAGACGACTTATCCAAAGATCAGTCAAGGGGAGAGTCAGTGTGCATAGGAGTAGCTCGAGTCTGTAGCTATTGATTGTATCCATCCTCATCGCGGCAAACAGGATTTGACTTGCTTGCTCAAGGTAGCTAGAGGCTACAGCTGTTGATAGCGTTCATGAGGGCCAAGGTAAATAAGATTAAGGAAACAGAAATCACAATGCGAGCAGCTAGCACAATGGCAATTGCATAGCAAAAGAAGTCACGATGCCACTCAGAAACAACCAGCGGTTATTTCAAAACTGGTTAATTGCCATGCTAGTCAATATCGTACATCATCTAATGCTTCAACGTCCTATCATAGAAACGGATCTAGAATCTGAGCTCCGGCTACTGCCTTTGTACATCAACATGCTTCGCTTGATAATCTCATGTCCTAGAAACCCTCACAGGAATAATAGAAAAGTGTGGTTCATACATAGAAGTAGCCTCAGTAAGCACCCTAGCAGCCTCTTCCATCAGCGCATATAATGTCGGGCTTCTAATTTGAGTATTCTCCTGGACCGCAAACCTGCGTTGTTCTGGATCCCATCTCCAGCCCTTCCCTCCAGAAGGCTCATATTCCCATGATTGCAGCAACCCTGTGGCGGAACTTGCTGCGTCTAGTTCTGGCATTTCACCATCAATAATGTAAATTGTTGTCCCACCATAGACATCAAATAAGTCACCAAGCTCAGAGACACAACTTTTGAGCATCCGTTCTGAGAGAATGAAACTCTTGATAGCTGAGATTGGCGTCACAATCTGATTAATAAGATCAGGCTCCGAAAGAAGATCGGTAAGCTCGAGAATAAGATTCTCCCACTCTTCATATGGAACGCCAAGCGCATCAATGTTTGTATTGAAGGAGCGTAGAAATACCAGGCGCTCTGTATCTGGGAGGGAGCAGAGTGGTAATCTATGTTGCTCTGCCCATTTGAGTGTAGCTTGCCGTGATTCATGATTCACATACACCATGGGAACTTCAAGCCACGTCTTCTTGACTAACTCAAGTCGAAAGGAAACTGGGGGACCTTCATCGTCTAGGCCATACCCCTCATCGGATGGATCAAGTGGCTGATGACGCCAGCAACCCCTGTGGTAGAAATGAATGGACGGCTTGAGGATTGGCAATGCATCGAGCCATATCTGATTGCGAAGTTCAGGAGGAAGGTCTGGGAAAAGATGGAAGGTAGAATGGGGGTCGCTGGCTGACATGCTCAGATGGAAATAGCTGGCGTGGCTTGCTTCAGCTCGGCCTGAGCTCACCCAGCTCACCCTAGTCGCGCGATTGTCGCGTGATTGGCTGGAGGGCGGAGGGAGGGGAGAGCAAAATTGTTCTCTGTGCTCAGGTACCCAAGCTCTAGCTGTACCTCGGACCAAGACGCGCCTGGTCACAACGGTGGTGCGCGGGAAAGCTTCCACACCACTAGACCTGTAAGCCGAATCGGGAAATCTGTCTCCTGTGAACACATCTGATTATCTGATCGTTACCTTGGATGCGGAGAATCTTCCTCTCCCGGCCCCCAACGTAGCAGCTCGACTTCATTTTCTGCTACGCTGCACATTACTTTCCCAGAAATGTCTCTATCTTCTCGACTGGGGCGTCTGGCCGTGTGCCTGGCGCTTTTCGTAGTTCTCGTCCATGCTCACAAGGCCGCCGATAAAACCCTCCTGGACAGCGTGAGCCTCGATGGTCTCGACGAGCAACTCCAGGTTTGAGCCCCCCTGGGAACATGATCCGACGAGCAGGCGAATGGATGCTAACAGCCCTCCTCGCTACATAGACCTGCCCCATTGTCCAGGAGCTCAATGCCGCCAAACACGCCAAACACTCCGCGGCCCCGTCCTCGCTCACCACGCGCCTCTTTGCCGTCCTCTTCCCCGGCTCCCCCGCCGTCAACGCCCTCCTCGCGACCCTGTACATCTCCGGCCCGCCCAACTTCCTTCTCGCGCTCTGCCCGACCGACATTGACCCCTCGTCCCTCTCCGTCATGGTGGCCTTTGCCGTCGGCGGGCTCCTGGGCGACACCCTCTTCCACCTGCTCCCCGAGATCTTCCTCGGCGAGGACGAGCCCGAGCGCATCCGCCTGGTGCTCGTCGAGCCCAACCGCAACCTGCTCCTCGGCCTGGGCATACTGGTCGGGTTCATGGTCTTCGTCGCCATGGACAAGGGGCTCCGGATCGCGACCGGCGGCGCGGGGCATGACCACTCGCACGGGCATGAGCACACGCACGCGGAGAGCAAGAGCGAGGGGCACGCTACGGGAGCTGATGCTTCGAACGGGGGCGCCGTGTCGAGGAAGAAGAAGGGCAAGGGCTCCAAGGAGGAGGACGCCGTTGTCGAGAAGAAGGAGGTTAACCCCAGCGTGAAGCTCGGCGGTTACTTGAATCTGATGTATGCCCACCTGGTCTTCTTTCGACCCTTCTACCCTCTCTCCTAGTCTAAGATGGTGGCTAACATGGGGTTTGTTGTTTAGTGCCGATTTCACTCACAACATCACCGACGGTTTGGCTATGTCTGCTAGTTTCTATGCCTCGCCTACTATTGGCGCTACGACCACCGTTGCCGTCTTCTTCCACGAGATCCCCCACGAGGTTGGCGACTTTGCCCTCCTTGTGCAGTCTGGCTTCTCGAAGCGGGCGGCCATGGGATCCCAGTTCATCACTGCCATCGGAGCTCTGCTGGGTACTCTAATTGGCATTGCCGTGCAGGAGTTTGGTGGCAACGGAGCGGCCGCGGGTGACGACCCCATGGCCAGGACCGCTGGGCTCTGGGGCACTAGCTTGGTAAGTACAGAACTCGCCCTTGTTTCATTGACACCCGCTGTGTGGGGTGTAGTTGGTTGAGAATTGATTCTGACTTGGGAGTTTCCAGACTTGGGGAGACATGCTTCTGCCATTCACCGCAGGAACCTTCCTCTACGTCGGCACCGTGGCCGTGATCCCTGAGCTGTTGGAGACGGGCAAGAACAAGGGCGAGGAGCTCAAGAAGACCCTCGTCCAGTTCACGGCTGTGGCCGTTGGGGCCGGTATTATGCTCTACATCTCCTGGCATGAATAGACGGAATAGACTAGCGAGTTTAGAAGAACGGCTGGGTCTTTATACGAGTGAAAAAAAAGAAGAAGAAGAAACGAAGAGTGACCCGGCTTGACTTGGAACAGTTATTGGTTGTTGTTCAATAGGGTTGGTTAGAGGGCGGCGTGCAATTTCAGAAATACCGGCGGTGTGGGATAAAACGTGTTGGGCGGGAGCCAAAAAAATGTTATAGCATGTCTGGTTAGCGGATATCATTGATAGAAGTTTAATTTACGAGGTTTGCTCCATCACATTCCACATTCCAGAATCATGGCTTTCTCCATTCTGGCATCCTGCTGGCGTCTGGCCTAACATGGCGCTATTGATAACCGAGCGAGGCCGGCAAGGTGGTGACTTGTCGATGGCGTCTTCAGGGTCCTGCTGCCGGCCCACAACGCAGGAGGGCAAGGGCATGGGCGAGACGCGGTTCGGGAAGCCATTCAGGCGAGCGAAGGGGCATGGCAGCATGCAGAGAGGCGGCTCTACCCGGCGCGCGTATCCCAACACGGCCATGGCCATGAGGCGAGAGGGAATTTTGGCACACGCAGGGTCTTTTTTCTTCTTCTACGGTGAGCGAGGAGGCCGCGGAGTCCCAATGGTTCAAGCTGCTTCCATTACCTTGTGGTTTTCAACTACTAACCTATGAAGGGAGCTATGAGGGCGTGCAGTCTGGACTGGTGATCCCTGCAGTTTAAGATGTCACTTAAGGCGTGCCTGCCATAAAGGGCATATAATTGGCATCTCTTAACTCGGGGCCTGTTTATGGGGATTTATCTAGATCTGGCAGTGGGTTTCCATAGTTCTGGACAGATGGATGCAATGTGATTTACATTTTTTTCACAACCCACAGACCATGGACGGTGAGAACTGGAGAATGTGCTGGGCTATGTAAGAATGGCTTTTGATAAGTTTCCGTTCCTGGGTTAGACCAGAGAAGGAGGTGAGGGAGCAAGCATTGGAAGACAACGATGGCCTCGTGGCCAACAGGCATGTCTCATTGGATACGAGCACTCGGTTTAGAGGTTGTTTGTTTGTTACAGATGGAGAGGCATATGCTGGGGATGATGATGGTCAAACGAGTTACATGCGGAGTCAACGTACGTGGCTGTAGCAGCCACCTGACGTCCCCTTTCTGAGGTTATTTCCTATTTTGCTGAACGTGTTATTAGTCAATGGATGAGGAATGCTGGAGAACGTGGGTGGGAAGAGCACGATCCCAAAAGGAGGCATTAGCTAGTACGCAAAGACGGAGCACACTTTTGCGCCTGGGGAACAACAGGAGGCGTGGAATAAGACGGGGATGAATTAGCGGGAACGGGAGGGCGGCTCGCGAACAACGAGCCTAAAAAGCCAAAGGTTGAAGAGAAGGAAAAAAGAGGCGAGCTCGTGATCTGACCTGACAGAGGGCTCCCGAGATGGGAAGACTGCTCTGACCCGGGGACGACACAGCGGCGATGACAGGTTCGTGGGCCGTCGCTAACCCAAAGGAGGGGATCGGCAAGCAAGTCGTGCAGGAAGCAAGCCCAGGGGACCAGCTAGGATCGGCTGTAGCGAGACTGAGCAGTGCGCGCCAATGCACCAAGGGACGGGTACGTACATGAAGGACGGGTCCATTAGAGCGTAAAGGGCTTGCTTGATGGGCAGGGCGAGCGCTCCGACTGGTGCGCGGCCGGACAGGGACTGGGACAGGCATCGGCAGGGCAAGGCGGCTCTAAAGCGCAGGTCTGCTGTTGTTTTCGATGTCGTGATGTGATGGCCAACGTGTTCTGCACTGTACGGCTGGGGGTGTGGCGTGCGTGTGTGTCTGCCAGTGGAGATGAGATGAGAGGGAAAAGCGACATCGGCATGCCCTATTAATCATTTTTTCCTGCCACCACGAGAAGGACCGACCGAAGGATGGGGGAAGGAGAGAAGGGGGAACTCTGTTCAGTCAGGGACGGCGAGGCTGGTCCAAGCCAAGTACATAGACTGTTGGTTTGAAGGTAATTCTAATCTAAGGGACCATTTCTTAGGTCACCTACCGTATGCTAAAGTATTGAACATGAGCCTCCCCGCAACTGCGGATGTGCGCGAGGTTTTAGCGGTATAGCTTCTTGACCAAGAGCCACTATAATCCCCAGGTTTCTTCATTGCAGCAACTGTGGATGTGGGTGTCCAGATCCCAAATGTCAAGCACCAAAAGCAAATTATGTACAGCCAGGATCCTCCCCCGGCAGTGGTCACATCAAAAGTCGTGCATAGCAGAACATGCGCGCTCTGATCGCCCCCCTGCCGCTCTCGGGAGAAAGTCAACTCTACGGGCATCTACGAGTACTGACCGGCCGCGATCTGGGCATCACAACCTCGCGATAATTGCTTTCCTCACCGCCGCGCGCTGGGAGGTTGGTAGGGGGACGGGCAAGTCCGTGTAAGCCATGAGAGATCAGTAGCCGAAAATTGGAGCAATGGAAAGAGGTGGACCGGCAAATGGTGACAGCAGTGGATTCGTTGACTAAAGAAAACCAGCCCGAGAGTCATTGCATTGACACACTATCACTTGCACAAGTCAGCGAGCCAGTCATGAGGCAGGTCAGCCCGGGACGCTGCTGGAGCTCATGGCAGAGCTTCCAAAAAGAATTCCGAGTAGCTCGTCTTCCGAAGCTTCGAGCATGGCGGCTGGTCCAGATTGGTTCTGGCGCGAGGCTACCATGAAGCTACCGTGAGCCAATCTGGGCAAAGGGCAGTTGCAGTTGTTATTTTAGGTCGTTGAGGAACAGGGGTCAGGAATTTTTTTCAAGGTCAACTGATTCTGTTTGGGGCAAGCGAAGGGTCCAGATTGCATGCAATTGACCCGGATGGGCGCCTCGAGATGAAATGGTCCGACGGCAATAAGATCCTGGCCGTCAATGCCGCTGCCCATCGACGAAGCTTCGCGAAAGCCCACCGGCCTGGCCTGACACACGTGCGTCGTGTCTGAAGACTTCCACTCTGGGTCTGATGGAGAAGCGATGGAGAAGAGCAGAGCAGCCAGCTGGTGTTGTCCCCAAGAGAGAACGAGGCGTGCGTGGAACCAGTGGAACTTGATGCAAGTGCTGGGGTTCAGTTACTCTCTTGGGAGATCGGATCAGGATGGATGCAAGGCACACAGACTGTGCACCCATGATCTGTCGCCTAGGTGGTTTCATGCTTGTTTTGACAGGCAGAGTCGTGAAATCATCAGCACCACTTGTTCCCAGCCGTCTCCTCCGTCTCCTCCCCCTCCTCCATCCGGGTGCTTACGATCGTGAGGCGCGATCACGATGTGACGGCCAAACCTCCTGTTTTGTGGCCCATGCTGGAGACTGAAGCATCCTGTATGATGCAATGCATCTGTTGTCCCTCCAAGTCGGAGATTGTCCTCCGCCTGCCTCCCACCATTATCTCGTAGATCTAAACAATATAGATCGCATCGATGGTAAGAACGGCGACGTTGAATTAGGAGCGTGATGTCACAGACGAGACGATGTGTGCGACGAAATGATTCAGCACACACCGGATTACGGGATCATGGGTGCGCCACGGTGGAAGAAAGGAAGCGCTGCCGTTGACGGACAGATGACAACAGAAATGCGCATCAATAAGCATTCCCACAGGCATCTCGATAGCTGGAATTTCACACAGTTAGTCGCGGCTTGCACACACATGACCCCCACCTTCAGGCCTTTGCGCCTTTGGGGGATGCGGTGGCCTAATTGCGAGCAGCTGGGGTCTGCTCTTTTGCTTCCTTTCCAGCCCAAGTGCAAAGGCTAATAGCATTATCGATCCATCCGCCCACTTTCAAAAGCGGCATCAGGGCCAGAAGGTGACTCAGGCCAGTGGGAGTGCACCGTGCAAGGCCTCAGATCCGTCCACACCCACGATGCCTTCATACACCCCCCCGGAATCCGTCCCGGCATTTGACGACGATAAATAATCTGCCTGCCTGGCCGCTGTCCGCTTCGTCATGGCTGCTCGTCGTTCTCTCCCATAATCCTTAATATATATATCTTTATACATCTCCCTTATCAGATCTCTCCTGCTTCCGTCCAGTCTCTGTATAGACAAACGCTGATTGATATTACATCCATCCCTACCACTTATATAATACACCCTCCGACCATCTACCTCTTGCCCTATCTCCCCGCACGACTTGGCTTACGCAGTTGACGGCCCTTGGGAAGCCACCGCATCATCATAACCCAATTACAAAGAGCGTCAGCTGTCTTTTGTATCTGCCACTGGCCAGCTGATCACTTTTTTTTGCTTGGCATACGTCCCCTCATCCAAATTGAGGAGCGCATAAAAAGAGGCAAACCGCCCCCAACTACCATCTTCCAACTGCTCTTCATATCTACAGCATCTGGAATTTCTGGATTACTGGCCGCATCAAAAACGAGAAGTTTGATATGCCCGGTATTGTCGACACTGCTGCGCGCGGCGCTGTTCGCCCCAAGGCTGGTGCCTCCGCCAAGCCCAGTCTCGAAGTTGAAATTAAGCAGCACTTCAGTTCCAAGGCATATACCTCTGGTTCCCATGTGTCTGGCCATGTGGTGGTCAAGTCGCCCCGCGATTTGAGCTACGATGCCTTCAACATCTTGTTCACGGGCACAGTCGCAACCCGACTTGACTTTGTCCAGTCCTACACAACTAACTCGGTGAGGACGTTTCTAAAGCTCCGGATGCCAATCGACAACGAGTATCTTCCTGAGGATCGGGTGTTTCTGGCTGGCAAAACATACAACATCCCCTTCCACTTTGTCATCCCCCACCAGCTCATCATCACTTCTTGCAACCACGGTTGTGAGAATCCTGCTGTCAAGGACCAGCACCTGTACTTGCCACCAACCATTGGTTACTGGGAGGCTGACGACCAGGCCCCGGATATGACCCATATCGAGTATGCCATCAAGGCCCAGGCTGTTTCCCGCTCTGATCCAGGCAGCGAGACCAAGTACGGCGTTGTCGAGTGCAAGAAGATCATCAAGGTTCTGCCAGCTCTCCCAGAGGAGGCTCCTTTGGATATCAAGATGAGCGATGAGCGATACTGCATGAGCAAGACAAAGACCCTTCGAAAGAACCTCTTTGCAGGCAAGCTGGGTGAGCTCAAGGCAACCGGAAGGCAGCCCAAGGCAGTCATGTTGTCAGGCGATGGCCTCTCTGCGTCTGAGACGACCGCACGGATTAACCTCGAGTTTGAGCCGACTGCAGCTGATCAAGCACCCCCGAAGATCAACTCCGTGGCTGGCAAGATCATCACCACCACCTTCTTCGGCAGCACCCCTCAGGACAAGTTGCCCAACTTTGGCCCCAAGGACGCTTATGCCATGAACCAGCTTCTCACGTACGATGGCACCCACAACCTATTTAGCACCCGACCCGAGAAGGTGTCGTGGGTCCAGAGCCGTATTCCCTTGGTGCGCAAGGATTCCGGATACTCTACTGTGGGCTGCACCGATGAGGACGAGATGACCGCCTCCGACGAAGAGGCCCAGTCAAACTCCCGGGTCAAGGAGAAGAAGAAGAAGTCTCCTGGTTCAGGCATCAAGCACTGTGCTTCCATCGACTTGCCCATCAAGATCCCCGTCTCGAATAAGAGGATCTTCCTCCCCACCTTCCACAACTGCTTGATCTCGCGCACATACGTGCTGCAGCTCACTCTGTCCATTGGGCCCACGAACACGACATTTTCGCTCACCGTCCCCCTGCAAATTGGTGTCGAGCAGCGATTTGACCCTCGGGGCGACGACGAGCTCCCGAGCTTTGAGACCGCTATGGCCCAAGCTGAGGGTGCCGGACCCGACGATTACCTGCGTCCTCGATCGACGCTGCAGGTTCCAAACACCGTCCCCATGCCGCGAACTGGCAGCGTTCTTCCTGGCTACGACGAAATCCGCCGTCCATCGGTCTCAGTTGCTTGAAGCTGTAAATCTGGGACACAATGGATCGCTATAATAATAATAATGTACGAGAGGAGGAGACAATAATCATCACGAATTCATGATCACTTTTTGTTTTATTGGTTGTTTTTTAGCATGTCATATCTGCTTTTGTTGTTGATGCGATGAGAGGAGAAGAAAAGTTGTTTCAGATGCACTACTTAGCAAGGTTTTGTTTTCAATCGTTCTTCGGTTCCCAAGGCAATGTTTGGGCACATGGTATGGACTTGGATATTCTTTGACACAAGCGCTGCATGGCATTGAGAGTGAGAGTGAGGATATGGCGTTTCTGGTGACGATGATGGGACCGTGACACGAACATAGTAATACTGATGATACCCGCCAGCCCTTTATAAGGGACTGGCATCGCGATTTCCTGGAATGATGTTTGCCCCTGACCCAGACCGCACCGAGTCTAGCCCCCAGATCTCCCTCCCCTGATTTAGAACCCAGTGGATTTTGTAGATGTAAACGTGAGCCAACGTTACTTGCGTTGGGTGTAGCGCAGGGTCCTGGGCTGCGTCTCCCGTGAGACACTATTGACTACTATTGGGCTGCATGGTAAGCAATGTGATGCTTGGCCGCATACCTTTGCTGCACGGGGACGCTGGGAACGGCATCCATTGCAGAGGACTCAATGGCGAGTTGGTGTATTTTCAAGACATCCATTGCATCCATTGCATCCATTGCACCCTGTGACACAGGATTGCTGCCCTGGCCACCGGAGAATAGACGAGATGTCTCCCCGGACGGTAAGCGACCGCCAAGACGATGCATTCCCAGAGCGCTGGTCGCGGCCGTGTCCAAAGTTCGATGCAATGCGCTAGCGGCGCCTAAAAGGGAACCATCGACCAGCTGCTCCGCTTTTAATGCTTGTTTGACGGGTCGCTCTCCCGCCATTGGCCACTTGGCGAGCGCGTTCAGCCAGATCGAGGCGTTGTGATTGGCTGGGGCCCGCTCGCACCTGCCGCGACCGCTACCGAGTGGCAGCCTGGAAACGGCAAAACTCTCCCTCCGAACGGCTCTGCCGCTATTCGCAAGGCTGATTGGTGCCGTCTGGCTGGCATAAAGATACAAGACCCCTGGCTAATTACCACTCAGGAGTGCTTTGCTGGCTTCCCCACCTTTGCCATCCTTCATTATCATACGTACGTCGTCTTTCGACCCTTTTTTCCTCGCCCCCCCCCCGGGTATCGTCCATTCCATTTCTACCGAGAATATATTATCTATTAATCAGACTATTTGTTGCTTTTGCAGGCCAAGCTCATTGCACGCCAATCTGCTGGTCGACCGTTTCTCTATATATTGTATTTTGTAATGCTTACTCGACCTGGCGTTCCAACATTCCTTACCTGAGCAAGCCTCGACTTAGTATTTGAGTACCACTTCCGGTCGCACCGACGATCACCGCGCCCCTTCCAATACCTAATTCCACCGACTGCGGTGGCGCACACACCCGCTTCAATTCTACGACAATCTCGAAGACACGTCAGACATCCTCCCGACAGCTTGGGGCGCCGGACATAGCTTCCGTCTGGGAGTTGACACGTGCGGTAGCACAAGGGAAAACACACCATCCACGGCGGACGGCCCGCACTTGTGCATTGGGTGGACGAGTTGCCAAACAACATGTTCATCAATCCGGGGGCCGGGCTTCGCAGCCTCTTGTGGCTGGGGCTTCTGAATACGGCGGGAGCTTTCTACATCCCGGGTATGTTCTGTTCGCGCATCGAACTGGCTGCGTTCATTTTTGGCGCGGCAGACGGCTAACGGGAGATGGTTTTTAGGTTGGTCGGTCCTGAGCTACAAGGATGGCGAGCACATCCCACTGCTGGTAAATAAGGTCTACTCCGACAACACGCAGCTCCAGTATGCCTACTACGACCTTCCGTTCGTCTGCCCCCCGACCGGGAATCACAATGCGGGAGGGGGCTTGCTGAGCGGGCAGAGCATCCCTCTCAACCTGGGCGAGGTTCTGCGCGGAGACAGGATCATGGTTTCCGACATTGACCTGGAGATGGGGAACGACAACCTGTGCCACTCGCTGTGCAGCGTCAAGCTGTCTCACGATGATGTGCGCCGTGCCGAGGGCATGATCCAGGAGGGATATGTCACTGAATGGATTGTGGACAATCTCCCCGGTGCCACCAGCTTCGTTTCGGTCGACAAGACGCGCAAGTACTACGCCGCCGGCTTCAAGCTGGGATACACGGAGTATTCCTATACTGCCAAGATGATGCACACTTACATCAACAACCACCACACCATCGTGCTCCGCTACCGAAAGGCTCCGGGAAGAGCTGGCGACCGCGGGGAGAAGATAATTGTTGGATTCGAGGTCTACCCGAAGAGTATTGGTCCGGGCAATCGCCGAGATGAGAAGGGATGTCCCATCGATCTCGCGCAGGTGGATGGCGCTTTTGAGCTTCAGAAGAACAAGACGGTCCAGGCTGACGGAACACTCAGCGAAGATGGCCTTACCATCCCCTTCTCGTACTCGGTGTACTTCCGCGAGGACGACAGCATCGAGTGGTCGCATCGGTGGGACTTGTACTTTGTCAACCAGGAGGAGGGCAACCGCATCCACTGGCTTGCCATCATCAACTCTCTGATCATCTGTGGCCTCTTGACGGGAATAGTTATGATCATTATTGCCAGGACTGTCCGAACAGATATCAAGGGCTACCAGGAGGCGGTTACCCCGGAGGGAAAGCTCAGGGTCAAGCGCAGGGTCAAGTCCGGCCTTTTCAAGGAGAAGCCCACCGGCCTCCTCCAGCAGGAGGGGGAAGACGAAGAAGCTGGCTTATCAGAGGAGGAGGAAGCTTTGGAGGATGTTGCCGGCTGGAAGCTATTGCATAGCGACGTCTTCAGGCCACCTCCCTTTGGTGTTATCCTGGCCCCTCTGGTTGGATCCGGTGTGCAGCTCCTGGTTATGGCTCTTGGACTAATTGGGCTGAGCGCCTTTGGAGTGCTCAACCCCAGCTTCCGCGGTGGTTTCATCAGTGTTGGAATCGGTCTGTTCATCTTTGCCGGCTTGTTTTCGGGATACTTCTCTGCTCGGACATTTAAGAGTTTCGACGGGCAGGACCACCGCCGAAATGCCTTCGTCACGGCTATTCTGTTCCCTGGCCTCTGCTTCTCGATTATGTTCGTTATGAACTTGTTCGTCTGGGCGCAGGCCTCGAGCACGGCAATCCCATTCGGAACACTAGTGGCCATCGTGGTTCTTTGGCTCTGCATCCAAGTCCCCCTCGTGTACGCTGGCTCATACTACGGATACTGGAAAGCAGCAGCTTGGGAGCATCCTACCAAGACCGCAGCTATTGCGCGGCAGGTTCCAAAGCAGGCATGGTACATCAAGTCGCTGCAGTCTATTCTCCTGGCGGGCCTGATCCCATTTGCCGTCATCTTCATCGAACTGCTGTACGTGTTCCAGTCTCTCTGGCAGGATAAGAGCGGGTACTACTACGTGTTTGGATTCCTGGCCGTAGTGTCTGTGATCCTGATTGTTACCATTGCCGAGGTGACGATTGTGACTGTCTACGTTCAGCTCTGTGCTGAGAACCACAACTGGTGGTGGCAATCGTTCCTGGTCGGCGGAGGCAGCGCGTTCTGGATCTACGGCTACTGTGTGTACTACTACTTCTTCAACCTGCACATCACTGGTGTCACCAGCAGCTTGTTGTTCTTTGCATACAGCTTCATGGCGTGCTGTGTGTATGGCCTGTTGACGGGAACTATCGGCTTCCTGAGTGCCTATGCATTTGTTCGACGCATCTATAAGTAAGTAGACCCGTTGCGTAACGTCGATCATTCAAGACCAACTAACCTGAAATAGTGCGATCAAGATCGACTAAGGAGAGAAGAAAGTATGACGACGACACAGGCGAAAGAGGAAGAAGAGGAAGCAACGTGTGGTACAAACATATGAAAGCGGCATCTGTGCGACTTGGGGCGTTTTGTATTGTGATTTTGGGGAAGGAATGTGAAAT
The DNA here is from genome assembly GCA_902141235.2 of Clonostachys solani. Classification (NCBI taxonomy): domain Eukaryota; kingdom Fungi; phylum Ascomycota; class Sordariomycetes; order Hypocreales; family Bionectriaceae; genus Clonostachys; species Clonostachys solani. The sequence goes on from CABFOC020000097.1 coordinate 1,000,104, forward strand.
TATTAATTTCTAATCAATATCCGAGGCTTTGTGATGCTACCTCATTGGAAACTAGCTTTTCATCTTGATGATTGGATATGGCGGGGGAATCTTGGTGTTCTGTGCCTCTATCTACTCGTGGCCCCATTGTGAGTCCGTCTCTGTTGACCTCTCCTCTGAGTGCGACTCTGAGATGTTCCTGTCCGCCATGAGACGGGCGAAGCAGCTGGGCATTCCCATTGTGTTATTTGAACTGTGGAGGACCAGGTGTTACCTGTGGATGTTGAAAACTCAACTCCACATGATCTACCAAAGCATCACACCCTTTACTTCTTTTCTTTGTATACATCTTATAGATCAAATGGCAACATAACATATCTACTTTTTTCTTATTTACTCACCATCCTCCAGGATTGAGCATTACTATTGGACCACGGATTTCTGGGTAGCCTACACCTCGAAACTCCGTTTATGCACGAGACCTCTCCATTGGCCTCTGAAGAGTTTGCTGGGCCCGTGGAACACGAACTCATACGGCACAGGCAATCTAAGACCGGTGACCAGGATCGCGAAGCACCTGGGTCGCCAACTCAGTGCGCCGTGCCGGCTCATCATAATTTCAAGTATGCATGTAAACAACCGGCTCGTTGAGGTAGGGGACTCCTCCGTTGCGCGGTAGGTATCACGTGGGGGATATCCCCGTGCTCTGCTCAACCTGCTTGACATCCATGCCAATAACAAAGGCAATAATGGGATGTTATCTTACACGAGCAGCGGGGAACGATAACACGAACGCAGCCTGGCGCCAGGTGAGCCCGCCTCCTTGATCGACCGGAATACCTTCACCTTCTAAATCGGGGTTCAGCCGAGCGGCTCTGATATTTTCCCTCTAGAGCTCTCAATCAAGAGTGGCTCAACAGCCAACGATCGAAAGACTTCAATTCCACAACCAGAGCTTCAACCAAGGACAAAATAGCCACGAAACCGCCAAAGTTCTTCTCAAGCGTAATCAAACCTGCGCCTCTGCCATTGAATGTGGATACGAGCTCTGATGCTTTGCAGGGGCCCAAATCCATCAGCCAGGGACACGCCCGCGGGTTGGTCAGCGCCCGGAAGTTCGGCCTTGTCGTGCAGATGGAGGAATCGCAACGATGCGAGCTCGCTTCCCATCACGGCGCTGCCCGCCTTAGCGTGGCGGGAAGTGGCCGGAAAAATTCCAAAGCAGAGTTGCAGATCTGGAAACCGTGCCAAGCCGTAAGCAGACTAGAATAGAATCGGCTTGTGATACTGTGGTGTATAGGACGGTTAGGATGGGAATTCATGGGAGTTGGCTGTTTGTGCTTCTGGTTGAGCTTCATTTTCAAGAATTTCAAGGACAGCAGGATTGACCAGGTGTAAATAGTAGGGAATATATTGAACTTTCAGTTCATGTCATGATATTTCTTTCTCTCTCTATGTGTATAGTGGTATCTTATGAGGCGGCCGTTAATGGCTGGGTCAAGTCCCCAGCAGCGTTATTGACGTGTGTCCCTTGCTCTGTTGTAGTAGGATCTCCTGTGTTGACGTCGTTTATAAGCATCCTCGTCATTATCGTAATCATCATCATCGCCCCAGTCTCCTCTTCTGCTGCTCCGCCTCCCGCTCAGCCTTCTGTCCTCGTTGAATCTGCTCATATCACGGCTTCGATGCCCGGCTCTGTGATACTCATCGTCGACGCCCCCATTCCATGTCTCGGACCGGGCTCGGCGGCCACCGATGCTCTCGCTTCTATTCCTCCTGACCTGTTGGTCATTGCGCAGCTCACGCTCTGTATTTGCTTGCTCTTCCTCTTCCGCCTGCTCTCTTCTCCTTCTCTGGTATCGTTCCAGGTTTCTGTTGATGCTGAAAACCGCCACTGCGCCTGTCAGCGCTAGCATAGCGGTCTCTGTCCAGTCGAACCCGCCGTACATCTTCTCAACTTCCTTGCAGGTCATCGTGCGTTCGCAAGATGCATGGCGGCCACGGCGGGAAGAAGAAGAAGACGGGGGTGAAGAAGAAGACGGGGGTGAAGAAGAAGGATGACGGCGACGCGGATCATGCTGTCGGCGCCGAGGTAGGTCTAAATCATATTGCCGGCGTGAATCCAGGTCCAGGTCATACTGTCGTCGTGAATCCAGGTCCAATGTATATCTTCGGCGTGGGTCTGAATCATACTCTTGACGTGAATGTATGTCTAGGTCATATCGTCGATGCGAAGCAGTATCCAGTTGATATTCTCGACGAGAGCCAGGGTCTAGTTCATATTCTCGGCGTGGGGCTGGCTCGACTTCACATTCTCGCCGCAGGTCCAGGTCTGAATCGTGCTGCCGACGCGGTTCTAGGTCGAGATCATAGGGTCGACGTGAATCCAGGCTTGGATCATATTGCCCATGGGAACTTGGGCCCAGTTCGTATTCTTGACCTGGATCTGGGTCTACTTCAGCTTCTTGGCGAAAATCCAAAGCTGGATCATGCTGTTGACGAGGCTTCAGGTCTGCATCGGGTTGTCGACGCGGAGCCAGGCTTAACTCATGGTGTCCACGGGGAGGCAAGCTCAAGTCATGGTCCGAAGACATTCTTGTCAGTCGAGCATGCCGTATTCCTGGTACCAATTTGTGTTATCCGCTGTCGGGACGCAGACTTAGCGGAGTAAAATTGGAACACAGTAATGTGTGTCGATTTGATATGCCTACGTGGAGAGCGCACTCTATCTTGTTATGGGGTGGTTGATCATGAACATTCGAAAAGGGGGAATGGATGGCTTGCTGGAGAGTGGTTATCTGCTCCACTCATATAGATGCGTGAGATTTATATCTATAATGCCTACATTGCACGACCCTTGGTGGAACGGACGGCACAGGATTCAAGACGAGCATGGATAGCTCACGTAATGCATGGACGTACGTGGCAGGTTTCGTTCGCTTAACCATGGATCATGGCAGATGCAGCTAGCAACCAACGCTTTACGGAAATAGACTCATAAGCTTAATCCTTCGCAGGGTCCTTGGAGGGCTGATCTTGGCAAACGGAGCGGTCAAGACGGTGGAGCGTCTCGGCGTCGAGTTGAGTCTGATTGGCCTGCAGGGCTACTGCCAAGACGGGTGGGATGATGTTTCGTGAAACAATGATGCCGACATTCTCTAGTCTATCTCTGCTTCCTGGTTGACTACATTGCATACTGCCAAGCCAAGCATTATATGCTCGCTCTTCGTGGGGCAGTAGTTCTCCGCATGGCTTCCTTTGCCTCGGCCTCTTCCAACATGGGGAGGGCTTTCTTATCCCTCATCTTCTGGATGAATTCTTGACCATATTTGTACCCTAGCTTATAGATCTCATCAAACTTGCCAAAGTCAAGTGTACCATACTCATCAATTGGCGGTCGCATGTAGACGCATCCTGGCATGATCTTGGCGCGTTCAAGGGCATCCACACTCGAGACATAAGCCAGCCGAGCTTGGATTTCTGCCAAGGTAGGTGGATTTGGATGCGACGAGAAGGGGTTCCAGCGATTGAAGAATGCCCACACCCCGGACAACGAATCGCCGTACGTCTGAGGCGTGTCGTCATCCAGTGCACCAACGTCGATGGCGAAGATAATATCTACGCCAAGACCCTTCATGTGAGACACTGTTAGATTGTCCACGTACCCTCCATCGAGCAACATGCTACCCTCGTCACTCAGTGGCGGTAGTAATCCAGCCAGAGACATGGAAGCTCTGATATACCTCCATGCGTAGCCGCTGGTGTGGAACTCAGCTCGGCTTTTGCTGATATTTGTTGTATTGCAGTAATACTCCAGCCAAAAATCCTCAATCTGAGTATCTCCAAAAGCTTTGAAGATACCTCTGTTGAACTCATGCCCTGTAGTGTACGAGGCAGAAGGATACGTCAAGTCCAAAGCGAATCGCCACAGACTTGCCATGCGGCCAGCGAATCTCTTCGCAAATCCAAACATGGGAACTATATCCGCATGTCGTGCATAGAGAGCACCTACAAAGGCACCGATGGATGTCCCCCCAACCATGTCTATGGGAATACCAGCCTCTTCAAGAGCCTTGATAATACCGATTTGACTGATACCTCGTGCTCCGCCTCCGCCTAGAACAAGACCAATAGATTTGCCACACAGACGTCGGGCGAGGCGATGGAAATCTCCCTTGTAAGGGGTTTCAGGCGAGTAGTACGGGGTATGATGAACCTTTTTCGTTGAGGTGTATTTTTGAATTTCTGCTTGCAGAACCTGGACCCGCTCCTTCAGAGCCTGGCCGAGTTTCTTTGACGGTGGGTGAACTGGGATAGGATTCATTCGAAACGCCATTTGGATATGGAAATGACCCCCGTTGATCCACATCCGATTTCGAAGCCAGGCTCTTGTCAGTCCTGGTGGAGATAGACGCTCCGTGTGGAGAAGGACAAGCGTCTTTCGGGCTGTCGACTTCATTCCTAGCATGAAGCGTTCGTACTCCCCGATGGCAGGCGATCCTTCGGCCACACCGACAAGTAGAATGCTATCAGCCTGAGAAATACATGTTTGAGTCCAAGGTGAGTTAACGTTGGTATCTGTAACATTCCCTTGATGTTAGCGTGGTATTCTCCCTGATAATGTAGTAGCAACATGGAGAATCGTTTGGAAAATAGGATCAGGAAAAAATTAGAGTTAACATGCACCATCAGCGGCTTTGCCTTTGGACATAGGAGTTTTATCATCATAAAATCGAGGTAATGGGGTGAAGATATTTGCCGAAAGCAAAAATGAACAAGCTTATGCTTACCTGCAATATATACCACGAGACCAAACTTCTCTTCGAGATCAGCGAGATACTGAGACAGTCTCAGCTTTCCCATCTTGTTGAAGGCATGTTTGCCAAGGTGTTTAAGAATCGCTGTCTGGTGGAGTGATGTAGCACCATTAGGCGGGCCGACTTGTGCGAGTGCATTCAGTAATCGGTTGCCAAACTCAACAACGGGAACGCCGGCTGTGACAGGCAAGATGGCAACAGTCCGAAGATTCATCGCCGACTTGCGCTGGTTTGCGATTGCACCAGCGGTTGTCTCTATGCCCTGGTAGCTTGTAGGATCTTCAAGAACTGCCCTCATGCGAGAAGCGATGATTTTGGATATCTTGATCGTGATATTGGGATGTTCCTGGGCTAAGCTGTTGAAGAGTGTCTTCGGAAACTTGACAAGCTCGGTGTCTCTGATGGCATGCAAAGTTCCAGAACGAGCTGTTTCCGTCAAGACTTCGAGCTCTCCTACACTCTCGCCTTGGCCAAACTCAGCACGGGCACTAATCACACCTCCCTTCTTTTGTTCGACTAGCCGCAGTCGACCGTTAAGAACAACGTAGATAGCATCGCTCTCATCGTTGTTGTGGTATATGACTTGCCCTGCGTTGACCTGAACCCATTCCAGGGCAAAGTCAATGTGCAAGATCAATCGTGGGAGAATATTGGTCAACCTCTTGGCCATGGTGAGCAGAATGATAGGATACTTATCCACGATGCGTTCCAGAGAAGCACGGGGTAAAAATCCGACATAGACGTCAGTTTTGGCAACCACGTCAATAAAAGATCTGTACGAAGAGACGCTCCCGATATACCCAGCTAACCCGCCCGGCTTGACCAAAGCCACGCTTCTGCGATGCGTTCCGGAGTGTTTCTGGAACTCATCCTTCTCGCGGGCAGTTTCGGTCCGAGCCAGGGTTGGAAACGCTTCCAATATCGATGGCTCATCATCATTATCGACACCGACAAAATCGGATTCCGACGTAGGGAAGAGATTGTGAGGATCGCTCGTGCTCGTTGTACCAATATCAAGAAACCCATCGACGACATAGTAGAGACCGGGATTGCGTTCGCCTTGTTCGACAAGAACAGAGCCCTTTGGAAAGAAAACAATCTCAACCTCGTGTTTCATGTCATTGGACAAGCTCTGAGGACTGGGCGGTGAGTTCATCGCTATGCCACTGGAGGTAACGGACTCCGAGTCACCGTCGCTAGGACCATCAAAAGGACCTATGATGCCAAAGGCATTGTTCGAGAACAGTGCCCTGGTACGCTTTGTATCCATACCCACCAATCTTGGTGATGCCTCTATCGACTCGGATTCATGCGAGAAAGGGCCGCCATTGTGTAGGCCAAGAGCCTTGAACATGCACTCTAAAATTGATGCTCTAAACAGATTGTCCTCATCCAGCGACTCGCGAGGATCCATGTTGATACGACCCTTTTGAGGATTGAATGGGTTGTAGGTTCGTTGCGACAGGGGGTTGCTATCGTCTTTCCTACTACCGTCTATCAATGGGCTGCCTCGCAAATCAGAGAAAGAGCTCTTGTTAAATCCCCGGGCTACTTGGATGCTCCCCAGCAGGTCGCCAGGCCTTGGGGTAGGTGGGGCGGCCCATCTATGTCTGTCTGTCATAGGAGATGCAGAACTCATGTTCATGGAGTGCAGCATCGCCTCTTTGCGGAGAGCGCCGCTACTAGACCGCCGACGGCGAGGCGTTACTGGGTTATGGAGCGCAATCCCTTTTGCCCTATCATCTTCATTGCTCTTCTCGCGCTCTTGGCTGAATTTTTCCTTCAGCCTCGAGAGAGCATCACCTCGAAGAACATTGGGGAGCTGGCAAACAGTATGCTTGATCATATTCTTTTCAGTCTGCAACACTTCGCCAGTCAGACCCAAGTAGTTGAACGCATGTGACAATGTTACTCTTTGGAAGCGGGAAAGGATAACATGAACAATGTGCGATGTCGCCTTGGGGTAGACTTTAATCAATCGACGGAAGGCGCTCGCTGGGATGATGGCAATAGTTGTGTCAACTGTGGCTCGCGCAATGATATCAGGGTGAGCTGAACCGGAAGTTGCTTTGTGAAACAACCTCGGGCGTTGCAGGTTTGGGGGTGTAGCCCCATCCAAGGACATATGCGGAATTCTCGACGAGTTGGAGTCTGGTGTAGTCCGGTACCTCATCTCGTGATCTTGAGGGGGGCCTTGATTTCCTGTTCCAGTTCCAAGCTTGGGGCTGGTAGGCATTGAGGAAGAGATGTCTGGAGATCCCTGCATGCTAAATGCCTTGTGAAAACTGAGGTTCCTTCTGCTATGCCGCCTGGATGATGGTTGCGATTGTTCATCAACGTGATCCAGTTTCACATCCTCGGTGAAGAGCGACATAATGGAAAACAATGACGACATGGGCGCACCATTTCGCACCTCTGTCAGGAGCTGATATCTTTGGTGCCCTGGGTTCAAATCATCGTCATCATAACCATCACCATGGTCGGCAGCATTGGCCCTTGGATCCAAGCCCGATTTGACAAAAATTTGAACCAGCCCATCAACAACAATGCAGAAGCCTTTCTCTTCCTCGAGGTTGATGGTCTCGCCAGCTATAAGTTTTCGAGTCTGCATGCTCCGAGTGAGCTCATGGAAGACAGGACGCTCGAGATAACCAAATATCTTGATTGCGCTCAAAAACTCATCCAAGTAGCTCGACAGGCCCGACTTGATCCCTTCGTCATGGGTATCTGGGAACAGGTCGATATCGGGCTCTTTGCGCTGGGGCTCTGGTGGCAGTCGCGAGTACATGTTGAGGATGCGGTATCGCACAACCCAGCTCACCGCGGAAACGATGCCCGCCAGAATGAACATCCTGGACTCATTGTCAGTGAGCTACCTTCTGATTCGGGTGGACCGACATACAGAGTGGTTGCATTCATGGTGACTGTCCAGCTGGTGGAAAATAAGGTGAAAAGGATGGTAGGCACGCTAATCGTGACAATCCGAATAGCCCAGTACAAAACAGTGGTGATCAGGTTCAAAAGCGACAGAATAAGCCGCCCAAATAAGCCAAGCCAGCTGGTGGACTCTTGGGCGGCTGTCTGATTTGCGAGGGCGCTCATGGTCGTTGCGACCTGGCTGGGTGAGGCCAAAGCGTGGGAGACGCTGCTGGAGAGAGAGGCTGCCATCTGTGTGGCATTTTCTGATGCCATGGCCACTCCAGTGAATGACGGAGCATTATGCACACAAAAAGAGCGACGAAGCTCGAGGATGGCTTCCGAGGACTTTGGTTTTTTTCCTTGCAGTGGAAGAAGAAGCGGGACCTTTAAATCAAGCTATTTGAGGTTGAGAAGCTGACATATTTACCGAGGTGTCGCCGCTGGCCAATCATGTACCTATATTGATCATGTCTCACCGTCGGGTCCCACCGATACATACGGTAGAGATAGCAGATGATCAACATAGGATTCAAGGTCATGCAGCGGTCGGCAGTATCGGCAAGTCATATGCTAGGAACAAGTCTATCTCCTCGGTTCAGCTAAGGTGCCAGTTTGCATAGCTTTTTGTGCGAGGCTTAGCTTAACGCGATGATAGAATAGGCTTTCAATGGCTTTTTTTCTATGGTTAAAGATCATGACACAGACGCTAGAGAAGTCGCACGACTGGGCATTGAGCAATAACGAAGGTGGTAGATAGCGGACAGCTTTGTCAGCGATAGCGATGGATAACCCCACCATGAACAAGAGGGCGAGCATGAAAGAAATACTAACTTTTTGACTGCCTTGTTCTCCAGGTGTTGTATCTTCACCCATTAATTTCACTCACTCTTGCCTCTGTCCCACCAGATGCTCGACCTCTCTGTCATGCGCCCCTGAGAAGTCTTGCCTGTAGGCGACCTCACTCCAACCAGATTCGATGCCGTTCGCACAGCTCGTCGTTGGCAGCCCTGGCTCTGGCAAGAGTACCTATTGCGATGGCAGTAAGTTCAAGAGTTTCCAGATTCTGGAACCAGTCACTGATCTAATTTCTCTTCACATAGTGCACCAGTTCATGGGCGCCATCGGGCGCGCATGTTCCGTCGTGAACCTCGACCCAGCAAACGATCATACCAACTACCCAGTGGCGCTCGATATTCGGTCGCTCATCAAGCTCGAGGATATCATGCGAGAAGATAAGCTTGGGCCGAACGGAGGAATTTTATACGCCCTCGAGGAACTGGAACACAACTACGAATGGCTTGAGGAAGGCCTGAAAGAGTTTGGAGAAGACTACATTCTTTTTGACTGTCCCGGCCAGGTGGAACTGTACACACACCATAACTCTTTGAGGAATATCTTCTATAAGCTTCAGAAGAATGGTTTCAGAGTTCGTTGTTTCCCCCCGTGGCTGAACGTACATACTTGAAGCGAATTGCTAACCACAGCACTTTAGTTTGTGAGCGTCCACCTATCAGATTCCATCTGCCTTACACAGCCTTCGCTCTACGTTTCGAACGTCCTACTCTCCCTCCGAGCCATGATCCAAATGGACATGCCCCACGTCAACGTTTTGTCCAAAATCGACAAGGTCCACGCATATGACGAGCTGCCCTTCAATCTCGACTACTACACCGACGTCGAAGACCTAGACTATCTCACACCATACTTGGAAGCCGAGTCTCCTGCCCTGCGCAATGAGAAATTTGGCCGCCTCAATGAAGCCATCGCCAACCTGATCAAGAGCTATGGTCTGGTACGATACGAAGTCCTGGCCGTAGAAAATAAGAAGAGCATGATGCATCTCCTTCGTGTGATTGACCGCGCGGGCGGCTATGTCTTTGGTGGCGCAGAGGGGGCCAATGACACAATCTGGGCCGTGTCCATGAGGAACGAGTCGTCCATGATGGGTGCGGAGGACATCCAGGAACGGTGGATTGATAACAAAGAGGATTATGATCGCATGGAGGACGAGGCCGAGGAGGAGCAAGAAAAGATTCGGCAGGAGCAGGCCATGGAAATCGAGCAATCTCAGCCAGCGGCTCCCAGCGCTGCTGGGATGGATCCGGATTTCGGAGACATGGCGGTGCCTCCAGATGGCGGCGGGATCAAGGTAGTTAGGAAGAACAAATGATACCCCCTTTCTCTCAGTCATCAGCGTCGTGCATCGACTCGTCATCCGAATCACCCATAGCGTCAAGAATTACATCTGGCGGGCTTGGTTCTCTAGGTGTTAGTGAAGAAGGGATCTGTGAGGAAGCTTCTTTGGCCTCAATGAGTCGCTGTTTTGCCTGGCGGATGGCTTCTTCCTCCGCCTTGCGAATAGTGCCGCTGACACGTACAACGCGAAAAATGCAAGGTCTCCCACTCCCATCCTTGGTTGGAACGCGATCCATAAAGGTCAAGGCTGACCACAGCATTTGATAGTGGTCTCTAGAGCATCTTATGATGACCGTAGAAGTAGCAAGAGAAAGATATTTAACTATGATACCGGGTAAGCTTGGTGAAACAAAAGAGCGAAAGGCGCATGGAGGGATGTGCCCGCCTACCTGACAGATCGCTCTCGAGACAGCCTGCACCATAGTCTCCAAATAATGAAGTGACTTGTGATTTGAGAGCTCTGACCAGTATGCCTGGAGTGAGATTCTCAGTGGTTGGTTGGTGTTGCACGATAAGATTTGGCGTGGTGGAATTGCCAACGCGAGAACCCTCGGTAGGGGGATAAATGATATTGACTAGGAGGTAACGCTCCTTCACTCGGACCATGATGACTAGTAATAATTGTGTGAGTGAGTATAATCGCGTATGTGAAATTCTGAGATTGGAGAGAGAAGGAAAAGAATATTCACAGCGAATTATTTATCCATCCAGTAGCTCGCCCGATCCAGGTCGCTGTGGGGCCTACCAACTATAGACCTTGACCATCTACAGGCTCTATTCCCATCCACCTCAGGCTGGTGATAAACCTTCTTTAGGCATCAATACAAAATCATGGACGGGCCACTGAAGGTCGCAATCCTCATCGTTTCGACGACTGCGGCAAAGGATCCTTCAACGGACTCGTCGGCCCAAGCTCTGCAGGGAGTGATCGAGGGCCAAGGACCTGGGAAATGGAGCGTTGACAACACCACCATTGTCACTGATGACGTTTCTGTTATCCAGCGCCAGCTCATGGCTCTGGCCGACGGGCCAGGAGCAGCAAATCTCATCATCACCACCGGTGGGACAGGTTTCTCTGTAGCAGATGTTACTCCAGAAGTAAATGGCTTTTCTTTCCCCAGCTTGGCCTCTCATTTCATGTGACTATTCGTTTGAAACGGGCTCTAACATGACCTATATAGGCTGTGACCCCGCTGCTTCACAAGCAAGCTCCGGGCCTCGTCCATGCCATGGTGTCCGCATCTCTGGCAGTTACACCTTGTAAGTCTTCAGCGTGAACTGCCCATTAACCAGTATTCACTCGGGATGCTGAACGCCTTCTCCTCACTCAGTCGCGATGATGTCCAGACCTGTCGCTGGAGTCAGGAACAAGTCCATAATTATCACACTGCCAGGCTCCCCGAAAGGAGCCAAAGAAAATCTGGAAGCGGTAATAAAGACTCTTCCTCATGCCTGCTTGCAAGCAGCTGGCGCCAACTCTCGTGTCTTGCACGCAGGGGGTGTGAAAAAGCTCGAGGCAGACGCTGGTCTAGCTGGGGCAAAGCCAGGCCACCACCATCATCATGGTCATGACCACAGTCATGATCACAGTCACGGCCACGGCCATGGACACGGTAGCCTTGTCAGACATACAAAACCTGACCAAAACCTTCTATCTAACGACCCGAGCCTGGGTCCCACTCGACGGCACCGCGAGTCACCATATCCTATGTTTTCGGTTGACGATGCTCTCGCTAGAATATCACAAGAATCACCCGATGCCGATATTCTAACCCTCAAAGTGGATGAAAAGATTGTAGGGTCCGTCTTAGCCGAAGATGTCAAGGCTCGAGAGAACGTCCCTGCTTTCAGAGCCAGCATTGTAGATGGGTATGCTGTTGTCGTCCCCGAGGATGGAGTGCTCCATGGGATATTCCCCGTAGTGTCAGTTTCCCACGCAAGCCCTGGAGAAGTCAAGCCCCTGAAGGCTGGGGAACTTGCCAGGATAACTACGGGCGCACCACTGCCTCCCGGGGCTACGTCTGTCATAATGGTAGAGGACACGATCCTGAAGACCATGACTGATGATGGGAAGGAGGAGAAAGAAGTGGAAATTAACATCGAGGGCGTCAAGAACGGCGAGAACATCCGTGAAATCGGCAGCGACATTGAACAAGGCTCCGTTATTCTCCAAAAGGGAGAGCAGATATCGGGAGTAGGTGGTGAGATAGGCCTCCTCGCTGCCGTGGGAGTTGTGGAGATCAAAGTCTTCAAAAAGCCCGTGATCGGCATTCTTTCCACTGGGGACGAGATCATCGAGTACAACCGCCCCGAAGAACTCAGACTGGGAGAAGTCCGTGATACCAACCGGATTACTCTCATATCTGCAGCAAAAGAATGGGGTTTCGAGGTCGTCGACTTGGGCATTGCGAAAGATCAATCGGGAACGCTCGAGGAGACTCTTCGGGATGGTCTTCGGAGAGCTGATGTGCTCATCACTACTGGCGGAGTTTCCATGGGCGAGCTTGACCTGCTCAAGCCAACAATTGAGCGAGCTCTTGGGGGCACCATTCACTTTGGTCGTGTAGCCATGAAGCCCGGCAAACCAACAACTTTTGCCACAGTGCCAGTCAAAACCAACGCTGGCGAACGTGTCTCTAAAGTCATCTTTTCTCTTCCTGGAAACCCGGCTTCAGCTCTGGTGACATTTCATCTTTTCGTTCTTCCCTCCTTACACAAACAGTCGGGTGTTTCCCCTGTCGGCCTACCCAAGGTTCCTGTTATTCTCGCTCACGATTTCTCACTCGATTCCCGACCGGAGTACCATCGGGCTATTGTAACGGTTGGGGGCAATGGTCTTCTCTCTGCTAGTAGTACCGGTGGCCAGCGAAGTTCCAAGGTCGGCAGCCTCAGGTCTGCAAATGCGTTGGTCTGTATGCCAGGTGGGCAAGGAAAGTTGGAAAAGGGCGCAACTGTCGATGCTTTGATTATGAACTCAATTCGCTTAGGCTAAATTGGAAAGTGAACGACATGATAATCTAATGAACAACATATTGACGCGATTCAAATCATCTAGTCTAAGCACAAAGAACGTCCAGGATACAGATTCTTCCCAACTGATACAATTTGAATATCATGGTATGATATTTTAAGCTGCAAAACACACTTTCTTTCTTCTGATGATGTACACGTCGATTTCCGAGAATTGACGACAATACAGCCTGCGGTAGTAAGAAATACCCTAAGCCAAGCCTATCCCCTAAACGCCTGTCCAAATACTCATTGGCGCGATGCAAAAGCCTTCCCGCCCAGGGAAAGCGCGAGTAGTATCTATCTTGTCCCGTGGTAATCGGGATATTGTCTTAAAGGTGGATGAGGGGTTCGATTATTTGCCGAATCCTGTAGTCTTACCCGAGACAAGAAGACCGATGATTAGTCCAAACAGACCCAGGATGGAGGAGAAAATCTCAATGACGAGGATCTTGACAAAGCTATTCGAATGATTGCAGCGTTAGCATTGGGGACTAAGATTTGTTCGGCGAGTTGCTGCTACGTACAGAGACGGGTCAGCGGCATCTGCAAGTGCTGCGCCGCTGCCATTGATACCAACAGCGACACCGCAAATCAGGTTGCAAAGACCGACGGTGATTCCGGACCAAAACAGAGCAAAACCAGTGTAGTATGAATCGGCTTCGTAGAGCCCAGCGCCGGTCGCGCTGTTGACCTGGGCGGAAAAGACAATGGCCATGATGACACCGTAGATGGCGACGACTTCGCAGAAGATGATGGAAATCAAGTTCTTGGTTCGGATACGAGGCGCTTTGACACCACCACCGAGAATGGACGATCCAGTGATGAAAATTCCCCTAGAGAGACGTCTGTCAGCGGGGGATGCGGAAGGTTTCGACGGGGTCGCAGGCAATGATGCTCACCATGCGGCTCCAACAACCGAGAAGCCAATACACAAGGCGATACCCATACTAGCCCAGGTGTAGGGCGATACCGACTCCAGGAACGCGCCGACATTGAAATCCTCGCCGCTGCCAGTGAAGAGCATATCTGTGACGTTGTGTTAACTTGGTGCTGTCCTTCCCGTCATCCTCCTCCATCCCTGAGCGCGGTCTTTCGAGGGGACGTACAAGCTCCAACAATGGTCACAAAGGACCCGATGCCGCCGACTCCGTATGTGAGGCTCATTTTGGCGAATATGACGGTGCTGAGTCGATTCGGATGCTTCGTAGGTAGTGGGTTGAGGAAGCTATTCGTAGCTCCTTGGGTGGGCGCGACAATCGATTGACAACTCTGTCTGACCTTCCTTCAAGCTGCTACCTAAACTTAGCGACGTAGTTCAGTTGGGGTACGTACTAATTACGGCTCTTCCGCTGCACACTGAGCGACGTCACATGACAGCGCGCTAAGACGCAGGCACGCATCTCTGTCCGCCTAAGGCTGTGCATTGTGGCTTGAAAGGCCGAGCCAGGAGTGGAGCCACCTGCTTACCTAAGTCTCTGGCCAAGGCTGCCTTCACCCTTCCCCGGAAGTATAAATTGGATTCTCTTCTTGACTCCTACATATCACTCCTCACGAGCATCCCGTTTTTGCTCTCCTACGGTACCAAAAATCACTGCAGACGTGAAAGGACCTTCTAAGCAAACATGGCGACTGGCGGGCAATCATTTTACGAGCTGTACCGCCGGAGCAGGTACTGCTTTTCCTCTTACTGCCATTGCTAAGCGCTGTGCTACTGTCCTGATCCCTTGCCTTGACTAACCATTGCTCCCCCCCGACACAGCATCGGCCTTGCTCTGACAGACACGCTCGACGACCTCATCAGCGATGAGCGCATCAATCCCCAGTTGGCGATGAAGATCCTGAGCAACTTTGACCAGGCCATCACCGAGGCGCTCCAGAAGAACGTCAAGTGCCGGTTGTCATTCAAGGTGGGACGCTACCCCCCGGTGCTGCTGGCAGCACATGGAGCTTGTGCGGCCAAGGGCTAACGATGGTTTTTCGCAATCACAGGGAAGCCTTGACACCTACCGGTTCTGCGACGAAGTTTGGACCTTTTTGATCAAGAACGTGACCTTCAAGATGGACAACGGTACTCCGCCCGTAGTCGCCGACAAGGTGAAGATCGTGAGCTGCAACGCCAAGAAGCCTGGCGAGGGCCCTTGAATTCCGCAAATTGTGTTACTGGGAAACATCTTTTCAAGACGACGATTGTTTTCTTCTTGCTTTTTTTATATATATATGAGACGGGTTTAAACCAGAGCCCGATTGCATGATTGAAGGCGTTTTGGTATTGGGTTCGCAGTTCAATGCGTTGGGACAATGAAACACACAGATCTACACCGTCTGGGATTATGCGGGAGAGAGATCACTTATTATCAAAGACTGGAAAGAATATGCCTGATAGTTTTTAACGTTATTACATGCTATCGCTTGCTTGCTGCGAGTTCCCGTGCAAATTAAGGTTATCGCCTCATCCTTCCCGAAGTACCTACCTAAAATTGGTACACTAAAGACCAATCCCAATTCATTTTTATATTGCATGCCATCATCACCAATTACTACACACGCCATTCAATCGCCCGCAACACACCTCATTGTTCGTTCGTTTACACGTGGGTTAGATCGACGTTATCGCCCGCCAAAACAGGGGTCTGTCCACGTAACTCAGCCACCCACCACTGACTCGGCTTGGCTCTTGGTATCCATTAATCAGTCCCACCCGCCAGTCCTCCCACATGACACAGGGGATCGCAACCGCCAGGGACTCAGAAGCCATGCTTCGTCAACGTCGTCCTCAGCCATCTAAGGATCAGGTCCATCCTCTTCCTACCGAAATGGCCAGATCCGACAGCCTAACGGGCGGCGGCATCGCTTCCTGGAGCGTGCGCAGCCAGTGGATGTTCTTTGCCGTTGCCAGTGGCGCCTGTGCCGCCTTCAACGGCGTGTTTGCCAAGCTGTATGCCCTCTCCCATCCTCATGGGCGTTGATTCGCCTTCTGTTTCCCTTCCTGCGTTGTGAAATTCTAAGGAAAAGTTCGCTCTGGGACTCGTGAGCCATTGATGTGCTGATGACATTTGATGATAGAACAACAACCGACTTGACGACCAAGCTGTCAAATGCAATCGCCAGCGGGCTTGGCCTTTCCTCAGCAGAGAGAATAGTAGAGATTATCGTTCGAGGAGTCAGTAAACCCAAGTGTTCTCCAAGTCAAAGCGCTGCCATGAGGAAAAGCATCCCTTGCTCACCAATCAATCTCAGATATTCTTCGCGCTCAACTTGACTTTCAACGGCGTCGTAAGTGTTCCCCCACCATCGCCATTCCCCCTCCGAGTGTATGGCATCTCACAATCTTCCCCAGATGTGGTCTCTCTTCACCACCGCCTTGGCTCGAGGCACATCAACCACTCAGGTGTCCATCATGAACACCTCCACCAACTTCATGCTCACTGCCTTCCTTGGCCTCGTCATTTTCTCAGAGTCATTGCCGCCAATGTGGTGGGCCGGCGCGGCTCTCCTCGTGGCCGGGAATGTCATCATCGGCCGCAAGGACGAGACAAAGGATGCAGATGGCACCGCGGAGAATGAAATCTTAGTCCAGCAGGAGGAGGGTCAATCGGAACCTGAGGAGGACACCGCGCCTCCTGGTATCTACAAGGACGAGGTTGTAGATGAAGACGTCGTTGACTTGGGTGAGATAAACAACCGACGCAGGTCGTGAATAGATAGATTGTGTCCCAAAGCGGATTTTAGAGATGAAAGCAGGGAAACCTTATTTTGGCCAATAGAGTTTGGTGATGCGTGGCGCATTACTTCCCGCGCATCACAAAGTACCACGTTGTATATACCACCCCTACAATATAGTTTCACGCCGGTCAGTAACATAGATTGCAAGAATATGAGAATTTGACCCAAAATGTGTTTTACAATCCCTGAAAATAAATAAACAAGATCCACGATTTGTGTGGACGATCTAATGTGTGCTAATTGCTTCGTTAACGACGGGGTTCCATCTCCAATCCTTCGTCTATATCATCCTCATCTCCGTCAAGAATATGTGAGTTCCGCACAGGGCGCGAGCCCTGCCAGTCTCCGGCCAGCTTGATCCTTCCGCCCGACATGTTTTCGACCTTCTCCGATACCCAATAGCCGACGCGCTTGAACAAGACCCATAACTGTTCCTGGCTCTCGAGGATGTGGTGATCTTCCTTAGGGTTCTCCGCCGCCTCGGCCTGGAACTGATACTTGAGGCAATCTTTCACCGTGACCAGGCCGGTTAGTTTGCCATGGTACTCGATGAGGATGACACGGGGGCCGATCTTGCGGAACAGCTCCATCACCGTCTCCAATGGCAAACGAGGATGAACTGTGACCGGTGTAGCATCGATGTATCGGCTAAATTCAAGAGTCGTCGACATTGACTCGACATTCACCGTCACCGTAGATACAAGAGGCACGCCCAAGTTCTCGGGCGGTGGTGTAAACACGCATTTCGCGTCAGGGTTAATTGTTCGTTCACGCCGAACTTTGTCAATTGCGTAACGAAGTTCGGTGCGCCCAATGAACCCGACAAGGATGCGTGATTCCCTGTCCTCGACAATTGGAAAGCCCTGGTAGGTTTCATCGCCAAGTATTTGCTCGACTTCACGGACAGTCAACCCGTGAACCGGCAGAGACACGACTTCCGTCCGCATGGCCTGTGACACGGACACACCAAAGTTGTGCTCCTCCTTGTTGTCTAAAAAGGGGAACCCACTAAACCAGATCATCCGGTCTGCGATGCCGCCCTTGCCAAACATTTCTCCAACAATCTTTGTGACACCGACAACGATCATTGTGGGTAAGATGTAGGTGAGGGCACCAGTCAGCTCGAACATGATGACAACCACAGTCACTGTGATGTGCATGATACCACTCAGAGCTGCAGCGGCCCCCAGGAATGCATATGTGCCCGGCGTGATGCAAGGCTCGTCAGGTTTACACGCCGCGAAAAACGCGCTGGTTGGATGGGCTTCGTGAATGGCCTGGACAATGATCCCGACAAGACGGCCAAAAGATGCACCAACAGCCATGGAGGGCACGAAGATTCCAGCAGGCACCTTGCATCCATAGCAAATGATGATGAGGAAAATTCGAATCACCGTGGCCAAAACCAAGAGCACGATGTTTTTGAGACGCTTGTCAGCGTCGCATAGGCCTGCGTAGTCTTTGGTACCTTCACACTCCAAGAACAAGATTTCCATGCCCTCGGTCATGTCGATCCGAAGGAAGGCGTTTGGATACGCAATAATTGCCGTGCCCAAAGTAAGCAACGTTGCCTCACCCACAGCGAATTCCTTTAGGTATTTCTTTCGGAAAGACTGGACACGGAGATTCCATTTCATGACGAAGGCTCCGTATAATCCGCCAAATATCCCGAGGACAATATAAAAGACAATCTCAAAGAAGTGCCAGTCTCGATCGTATTGGACCTGGAACATGACCAACTGACCGGTGCGGAAGGGGTTCATAGTTGATAAAGCGGCCGTCGCAACCAGGGCGCAAAAGTAGCTTCGCCACATGGTTTTGAGGGGGAAATAGCTGGACATCTCTTCGAGAGAGAACAGCACACCTCCGATAGGGCTACCAAAAGCAACGGCAACGCCGGCGGCAGCACTTGCGCTCAGGATTTCCCGAGTTTTGGATGCATTGCTACGGTATTTCCTAAAGAGACGGGAGATGACGTTTCCTGTGCACACGGCATAGTGCACAGTTGGGCCCTCCTTGCCGACGGACAGGCCAGAGGCAATGGCCAGGGGCAAGCAGATGGACTTGATGATGAGCGTCCAACCTCCCAGGAATCCCTTCATGACAAACCCAGCAATGATACATTTGATCTCGGATATACCAGAGCCTGCGGCGTACGGCGCATAGTATTTGACCAGGATAGAGGCAACATAAGCGAAAAGAGTCTATGTTGGAGAC
Source organism: Clonostachys solani (assembly GCA_902141235.2). Taxonomy (NCBI): domain Eukaryota; kingdom Fungi; phylum Ascomycota; class Sordariomycetes; order Hypocreales; family Bionectriaceae; genus Clonostachys; species Clonostachys solani. The sequence continues at coordinate 1,018,967 of CABFOC020000097.1, forward strand.
AATTAGTCCATGCGTCCTCATCGGTTTATGATCGAGCTCCTTACTCCAAAGATCACATAGATGAAGTAGTTGAAAGGCGCGAAACCAGTCCAATGCTTCCACTCTTCGCATCCTAGGAAATTCAGACATCAGCGGCATTCACCGACGGATGACGCAATCCGGACTCACCGTTTTCCTCGCCCCAGCAACAGAAGTTCTCGTTGAGATAGAAGGCAGTGGAGCAGTATCCCAACTTGATGTCGGACAGCCACTCTGTAATGATACTCAAAAGGGCCGCATTAAAACCAATCGCTATTCCAACCAAGGTGACCACGACCCAACCTTGTGCTGCGTCGTAGAGCTCCCATAACTTATACCTCCATCCCACCGAGCCTCGCGCTCGGAGTCCCGCGCTTTGTCTCTGGCGCACTTTTCGTCGGGCTTGTTCTCTCGCTGCATCCTGTACCCAATCTTTCCCACTTCTGTTAGTATTTCATGTGATGATTATGTGCGATGAATTCGTTCGTCGATGCATACCTATTGTCGAGAAGTCCTAGCTCTCTGTCAGTAACTTGACTAAAGTACAGTAACTGGTCGTTCCACAAGGAAGCGCCAATGATAACCACCTACCTCATATCGCTTGATCTCTGAGATCTCCTCCTCCAAGTGTACTTCGGCTGGTCTGTGGTCTTCTTCAGGCTCTCCCGATTCGGCGCGATTCACAACGGACGAGAGACGGTGGCTGAAGGAGGGCCGGCTGTCCAAGTAGGCCCTGCTTGAGAGGGGCGCTGATTGGGAAGTCATGATGCTGGCCGGCAGATCATGGTCGCAATGCCTGCAATATCTTGTACTCGGGTTCGCGGATTCAATCGATGAGCGGCGGGCTGCTCCTCGTTGCTGTTAAGTTTGGAGCTTATGAAAGCTGTCCAGCCGTAAATAGATTATCCTACCATGGTAATCGATAGTGCCAGATCTGTGGCGCAACACACTGCGTCAGTTCCCCCGAGGCCCCATACCGCATGCAGTGGTGCTGAGCTCAGCCACACCATCTTCCACAGCGCTTCCATCGCAGACGCGTTAAGTAGCACGCCTATAGACCTCGACATCATCTCAACTATTTTATTCGACGGCTATTCTCGCCTCGGCTCAAGTTTTAAGGACCTCCTACGCGTCCAATTCATCCCAACGAAACGCTTTGGTATACCAAGCATTTTGCAATTAAAATACAACTCGACTGAAAGAGCTCCTTCAAAATGCCTTACAACACAACTGCCATCCCTCCCAAAAAAGAGCCCACCGGGCAAACTCAGCTGCCTCGTGAGTCCCCCCAGACATTCACCACAGCGGCAAACATGTGTTTAACCAGACTACCCTTTCATAGTGTCAAGAGTGAAAAAAATCATTTCACAAGACTCCGATATTAACATGTGCTCCAACAATGCCGCCTTCATCATCACCTGCGCTGCTGCAAGTTTCTTCCCCAATGCTCATCTCACCCCCCAAGGGGCTCACATTGCTGACCTGCAATTTCAGGAAATGTTCATCCAGCACCTTGCGGATGAGTCGCATACACAGGCAAAACTGGAGCGCAAACCCCGGCGAAACATCCAGTATAAGGATGTCGGTACGTGTTGGCCCCCAACCTCACATACGAAAAGCCAAGTGCTAACAGCTCGCAAAGCCAACGCAGTAGCACGTCAGGACCACCTCGAGTTTCTCGAGGACGTCGTCCCAAAGACCGTGCCATACAAGGCAGTCAAGGCAGCGGCCAGTGAAACCCAGGCCCGTCTGCGAGGTGAAACCAAGACTGATGAGAGCCAGGCCGCCTCCAACCAGTCCCCGGCCGCCACCACAAACGGCAATACCCCCAATGGAAAGACGGGGACCCCTTCGGCCCACAAGGCTGCCAACAAAGCTGATGGGAGCCCAAACGACCAACTGGAGCTAGAAATGAGGCAAGCGCATGGGTCGAAACATGACGCGGACGTTCAAATGACAGGATAGGATGGTCATGGGGCCTTCGTCATTAGATTGCAGCGTAATACTTCTAAAAAGGCGTGAACGTAGTGCGCAGGCGTTAAATTTTTTCTTCATTATTCACCAACTAATCCACCGTCACAACTGGCCGACTCCATTTCCAGTGTCTAGACCAAAAGGAGACAGACCCCCGTGCATCAAAGTGGTTATGTACTCTGAGAAGCCAATGTAAAAACAACCATGTCCTAAAGAACCGTAAACCAAGTCACTCATACTTGTTCCGCCCCTAATACCGTACTGGAAATGTGATGACATAAACTCCGAGGCTCCTTGATCTATTCTTCCATAGCATCGGCCTGAATACCTGAGGGTAGCCTTCCCTCGTTGAGCTCCTTCGAAAGAGCGGTGATCTCTTCCAAGGTTGTGGCGTTCCGAATCCTCTCCTGAAGTCTCTTCTTCTCTGCGTCCGTGAGCTTCATCCTTGACAGTTTCGATGGCGCCGCCGATCCGTTTACTGAAATGGCCGTCGCGGTAGACTTTTGGCCCATAATCTGTGCAGCATTCATATGTCAGAAGTGACACCAAAAAGGGATAGAGATTGGGGGAATATACCTCGACTGCTAGTGGTGTCGGTTCCTCTAGAGTTCCAAAGAGCTCGGTCCCCCTCTCTCGCTCAGCTTGCTTTACCTTGACATAATCAAGGAACCGGACAGTAGGGCATAGCCAAAGAACCCAGTACCGATAATTCTTCAACGCGTAAGGTTAGACAAGAAGTTGGGAATAGTACGGCATAGAATCGCCGTCCTAGATAATGAATAGCGCACTCACCTCCTTCTTCGCAACAGGGTTATCTGCAAGAACCAGGTGCGTCAAGTGCGAAAACTTGCCCAGGGGATCCAAGTCCGCAAGTTCTGCCAAGTTGTTCGAGGACAAAACGAGATTCTTCAGGTTCGGTATAGATGTGGCCAGCGCGTTCTGGATAGTCACCACTCGGTTGCGTGCCAGCAGAAGAGTCGAGGTACGCGGCGAGAGTGGGAAATTCCCCAGCACTTGGATATCATTGTCGGTGAAATCGATCGCATCATGAGCCTAGTCAAAAGTCGAAAGTCAGCAAGATATCCCAAAGTGAATTGGCCCGGTTCAAGCTCCGGTTTCCGCTCGAAAGTTGGGGGATACTCACGCCGGCGACACCCAGATTCTCGATGGCGGGAATTCGGTGTCCTGTTAACGTTCAAAAGACGATTTTGGATCAACTCTGCTCTGCACAAGATCAAATAGTGTAGCATCTGCTCTTTTCAAACGCACCTCGGAGATCGAGCTCTCGCTCTTTCAATGGGTTGAGGTAGGAAAGGGAGTCCCGAATAAGGTCTGTCGTGAGCCTCATCTTGGGATGTCGTTACCTCGATCGCTGCACGTGGGCACGCGACGCCTCGCTTTAGGTCGATTGATGGGTCTCGACGGGAATTCTAGGGTTCGCGATTCGATCGTTGCATCAATGCTGCCCTTGGTTAAATGATATAGATCTGGACAAATACTCGGGCTTGGCTGTTTCTTCCACAATGAATTGCATTCTCAAACCGGAAAGCTTCAAGCTTCTGGGATCTGAGAATTTTTGTGGGGCGATCATGCGCCACTCACTGTTTTCCGCGCCACATTTCGCGAGGTCCTCATCTAGGAGGGCCTCAGCTTAACGATAACAAATGGTGTCTACGAGCAAACTCAAGAATTATCTGTTTACTATTTCTAAGTTAAGAAATCCACTGACGACAGATCGTTTGCCCCATGTTTCTCTACTCAGAGGAATAACAACTAAGGTAGCAATAGCTGCAGGATCTCTATTATTCAAATCTATCCGATCACTCCAAAGATCTATTGAAAGACAAACACAACTCCAGATCGATCAACCGAGACACTCATTGTATAAGGGTATTCCAAAATAACCACATCCAGGATCAAATCCAGATGCGACTGCAAGAGTTGCTGTTGCTGAGAAGATATGACCGTTGACCTGGGCGGTCGTCCTGCCGTCGACGATTTGTGATTCTTCGAGGAATTCGGAGCAGCCGACGAGTTTCTGGAAAACCGCTCTGTAGTGACGGTCACACCTGCCACGGGATTCGTCGTTGTGTATGTCGGCTTCGGCTCATCTTGGCTGAGCCCGCTGTATATGCAAGAACTCTCCAGACGAGGGATGTTCCAAAACCTGAGTCGTCGATCAGAGCCACCGGTAACGATGTAGGCATGACGTATATCCCTTGAGTCCTCGCTTGCGCCAACACCCACAACCATTGTCCGAACTCCTTTGTCGGAGTTGGTGACCTCATTGCTCTCAATACTTGTAGCGAATCGCCTCAGCATGCCTTCCGATTTGTCGTCATCGACATCCCATGCCTCATACACTGCTGGCCCGTCCTTGCTACTGCTACCAGTACGGTAGACTTCTCTGCATGTTGTGCGCTCCAGATCCCAAACAGTAACCTCACCCTGTCCGGTGCCTCCAGACACACAGACCCACTTCCCTCGGCCTTTAGTTGGGTGAATAGACATTCGGTAGATGGGTCCTTTCCCTGGAACCCCCCACGCCCTGAGCCTCATTCTGAATCGCAGATCCCATAGAGAAACCACGCCATGAGAAGTTCCTAAGCAAAGCCAATTCCGTTTCTTATCCACGCAGAAGCAAGTTGGCGTTCCATGGTGGACGGGATTCTCGAGAACATACAGGAGTGACATGGTTCGAAGATCCAGACCCAGAATTCTCGATCGATTCGTCGCAAGGAGCAGAGTCGAGTTCGAATCCTGTCGAAAGTGCTCACACCATGTGACATATTCTTCGCCGGGGAGTCGGTACTCCCGTAGCATTCGTAGTTTTCCATATCTAAGGACACCACCTGCGGGTACCGTATCAACCTTCACCACATGGACGGCTCCATCGGAAGCACAACTGACAAAACAGTGCGTGTTTTCAATAAAACACAAAGCTACAATACGTGCGCCTTCTGCGTGTTTGTACGTCTGGCGAGAGCGATGGGATATATTGCGCTCCAACCGCGCCGAGTCCCAGACCTTGACAGCGCCATCATGACCACCGGTGATGAAAAACAGATGGTCAGGTGAAGCTACAACTCGAGTAATAGGCCCCGTATGCTCTGAGAACGTGGCCACAACCTTGCCTTCGGGCTTCCAAAGGCTAGCTCCTTGTTGGGCACTGACATGGTTTGCCTTCGTTCGCGATATCGGCTGTACAAACGGCCCGAATTGAACCACGTCGCGTGGGAAGTTATCGAGGTACATATTATCCAACATTCTCTGGATGTTGGGATCGGTTCCCTCGTAACTGTGCTTGGATACCTTCTTCACAGGTAGAGGGGCTTCTCTTGATTCCATGGTATGCGGCTGAGCGGGCTGTCCTTGGGCAAATGGTCCTTCAACCTCTCCAAAGGCATCTGTTACAGTCATGCCAGTTTCCGGAATGGATTTATTGCTATCTTTCCGATCTAAAAGACTGAGCGCATTTGATAGAAGTCGAGTTCCTCGTCTTGAATCAGGTGTAGAATCCCCGTCTCCGTTTGATCCCTGGCTTGTAGTATTATATTGCAATCCTCGGGTGTCCATCGAGCTTGATCGTCCAGCGCCAAGAGGCGACAATACCCTGGATGATGGCCTTGGGCGTGGCCCAACGCTCTGAACTCTTTGTCTATGATTGTTCAGCGAAGCTCGTTTCCTTTTGCTCGCCAAGTCATCAATGGTCATCGATGCGTCCAATAAGGCATCAGCGATAGTGTAAGGCTCTGTTTGGGACACAAGCTCGGCAAAGGCCTGTGGATCACGGAGTGGCGTCTCATCAAAGAACACTGTCTGTGGCGTGACACCAATGGCTTTCAAAGACACGATTCCGTTCTGCGAGACGTTATTTCCAGCAAAACCATCACGGCTTTTGATCTTGCTTAGACGGTAGATGAATTGCCGCAGTGCAAGCAATTTCGGTTCGTCCTCAGACTTCAGGCCCAAATTCCTAAGCTTCATTAACCACTGCTCATCTTCTTCGTTGTGCGCTGTTTTCCCTGTTGTAGAGCCCAGGAGGTCCTTGGATGAACTTGTGCCGAGGAGTCTCGAAGGCAAGGACCTGGCCTGTTGGGCGGCCTTCCAAAAGATGCCTCTGTCTGAGGTCATAGCCCATGTCACTGCTTGGTCAAACACGGGCCGCGAAATAGGTCTCTTAAGGGAATCCAGCAAGTTCAGCTCGGAGAAGTCCCATATAAGATCCACCTTCAGATATGGTTTGACCACAGGCATCAAGATGCATCGGACATCGGCTGGATCCAGGTACTTTGTTGATAGTGCAATGAACTCTGCTGCCGATTCGCGTATCCAGATGTTCGGATGCATCGAAAACCTACTAATAAGATCTACAAGCTCCCAGAGCTTGGGTCTGGATAAAAGCCCGAGGCCCGCCAGCTGCGCTAGGGAATGAAGCGCAGCCTGAACCACATACTCTTCAGTATCTGTCAAAGCCTGAATCATGAGTGGCAACATGAACTCTTCCAAACTCTTGCTTCCAACAAAGGTTGCAATACCGACGATGGCGTCAAAAAACGCACATTTTAGTGTCCAGTCCCGATCATTTAAGTAGGTGATTAAATGAGTCAACAACACATCGTTGGAACTCTCCTGAAAGAAAACGCACAGCTCCGGGACTGAAGCCAGGAATGCTCGCCGAACATATACGTCGGGGTCTTCAACGAGCTGCTTGGTATGGCTCTCAAGTATTTCGTACAACTGCCTACCGGCGTTATCAAAAACACCCTCAAAGTTAGCCTCAGCATCCATGCCAGGCTCAACTTCAGGGTCAGTCATAGGCATGGAGCCGTCCGCTCTGAGGCTGGATGCCATTGCGAGAAAACGCCTCGATGTAGTCGCGAGGCTTCCAATGCATGAAGCATATGAGGCCCTTACTAAGGGGCTTGAAATCTGCCATTTGGATCCCAAGGCGATCTCCATCCTAGAAAGGACGTACTCGACCAGGACGTGAGAATTAATAGGCGTGACGGTTTTAACAAGTTGTAAAAGCTGTGTGATGGTTCTAATAGCAGTGACCATTACCAGGTCCGTCTCGTCCTTGTGTAGAAGTGTCATGAGATAAGGAAGCACTCGGTCAAGCTTTGCTTCATCGGTGATCCTTTCCGAGAAAGCTAGTAAGATATCACAGGCTCGGATACGAGATGAGACCCGCGCGGTGGTTCTCATTGATGATACAACCAATGTGAGGAATAGGAGAGTTCCGTCATCTTCAGGAGGCTCCAGATCGGCCGAGACAGAATACTCATGATTGGGAATACCCAAACGAACCGGGAAGTGGTTGAGCCCCAGTCTTGGACCAAGTTGTTGAGTATCAGCCTTCCTCTTCCCTTCTTGATACCCGAGGAAATAAGAAATTTTGTCAAAGTCGTAGTACACGCGATCTATCCGATCGTCCGACTCTCCAAGGTTCCTCTGCGCGCTCGACATCATACTATTCCCTGACGAAGGATCGGTGATGAGCTCCATATACTGGTGGAGGAAATTGTAGAAGTATGACGGAAAGACTTTGTCTTTCCAAAATTCAAGATACTGATCAGCAGAGTAGCGCTTTTCTGGATCGATCTGGATCATATGGGATATCATCTCCCGAACGTCCTTGTCTGAGATGACACTCAGATGGGTAATGATGGGATCATACTCCCCTCTACGATATTTATACAGCTGGGCGAGGCTGAATATCTCGGTCTCGAGAAACATCTGGGCAATCACACAGCCGGCACTGAAGATGTCCATTGCCCAGGTCATGTGCGCCTTCTGAGGCGGGGCCTCGCCTGCAGCATAGAATCGCTCCGGTGCAATGTAACATGTTCGACGGCCAGAAGTATCGAAGAAGTATGAAAAATCTCCCGGGTTGTCGTCCGGGAGCACAACAGGTTTAAACGCTGACGAGAAATCGGTAAGGTAGAGCCAGTTCCAAGAAGTAACGAGAATATTCTGAGCCTTGATATCGCCGTGGTAAATATCGCGGGCGTGACAGTCGCGCAGCGCGCACAGGAGTTGAAACGCAAGCCACTTCTTCTCTATATCTTCGAGGAACGGTCGAGTGCTCATCCGGTCGTAGAGAGAGCTATAGACGTGCTGGCGGACAAGATAACCATTGGTCTCAGTTTCGATTATGCGCTGGAAGCCCAGGGCGTTCGGTACATCGGCCAGAGCCTGCCGTTCGGCTACAAAGTAGTCAGACTGAGTCCGTATCCATCTCATCTAAAATATGAGGCAACAACTTACCGATTATCTTCTCCTTGTATTTATCCAGTTTGACTTCCGTGTATGGCTTCACCAGAACTTTGACAAGAACGACCCCTTGCTCAGTTCGTCCGCGAATACTTTTCATGAAGCGCGCATTTCCAATGCTCCTCTCGTAATGGACATCGCCCAGCTGGGGTATATCGATCCCCGCGGAGCCGGCCGACGGCGTCGCGAGGGAGAAACCTTGGCCCATGGTTGTATGTGTGGGTGCTGGCAACTATCAACCAGTCGGGAATCGTGTAGCGGTCATGGCATTTTGGGGCAATAAGGTAGGAAGGCCCAGCCAGAGGGATCGCGGATGTCGAAATTTGTATGAACGAGGGTCAGGTAGCTCGAGTCGATATGTGTGGGCTTGGATGTCGTTGTATACGAAAACCTTAGGTTGGCGTCGCAGTGCCTACCTGTAGTCGAAAGTATGTCGTCAGGAGCTTGCCTTGCTGCCAGTGGAAGCTGTTGGTACTTGCGCATAGAGGGGGTACTTGCTTGTAGTGTGGGGGTGCGGCAGGATTAAGTACTGCCTTGGTACCTCAAGGCCAAAGCTTCAGTCCAGCTATCACGTGGGTCATTTATAAGATACAAGCGAGTACTTCGCGGCTGGGTCCTCAATCAGGTAGCAGTGTACTTTCTTCAGCCAACTGTTGCCACTGCCTGGCATTTATTTGCACCTACACAAATAAAAAGGCTTCATCCCACGGCGCATATTGTTGATTCTTGGTCACGATCGATTACAGAAACCCTTGAATCTGCTGATCGATGTTTGTTTGCGTTCATCACCAGAAGTAGCTCAACCGTTGTAGGCCAACGTCTTTGACATCTTGACAGGTTCTGCTCTTGCATGAGATGTTCGTATTGCATATATCAATGTCGAAACTTAGACAAGTTCCAAAACTACAATATCCTACGTTTCATATATATTCCAATAAATCCCTGCCTAGAAAGGTACACCCGCCTAACGAGGTCTTGTTCCTGCTGAGTCCAATTTCAAAATGTTCATTCCATCCCATGCGATCTGCCCATTATATGCAGCGAAATGAACGAGTCGCTAAAACCATGTCCAAACGAAAGAATATGTCGATAAAATCCAAGTCATAAGATCATCCGCCATGCTGATTCAGAGCTCCCGCTCCAAGAAAAGGAAAACACCAGGTAATGTAATAAGATGCGATGAGGTCTTATTAAGACATGTTCGTTGATAAAATTTCAGAATCCATCTGTGGCCAGACTTTGTTTCTGTTCCTTTCTTCCTTTTCCCCTTTCCATTTCTGTGGCTTTTCGGATGTATTAAGGAATTCGTCGTTATTCACACTTTTCGACGCATCTCCCGCGTCGAGCGGTATTGTAATTTAGGTAGTTCATAGTCCACAGCAATACCTTCATCTGCCTCCAACGTAGTGTCCACCTCCAGAGTCTGCGGTTGGAGGGCGGGCTCGATATATGACCCTCTGGAGTTCGAGGACGTGAGCACCTCAGCAACAAGCGGCTCATCGTCCTTTGCATTGTCACCATCCTTGGAAGCGAGCTGCTTTCTCATACTGATGGGTCGATGAGTGCGAGCTTTTGTCAGCTCACCCGTCTCTTTTGCAAGTTCCGGCTCCTCCTTTTCAATGCGCTCCATCTCAGCTTTTGCCATCTCGTAAACTTTCAAGAGCCTGCTCTGGATGTTTTTTATCTCATCGTTACAATCAGCATCTCTTAAGAACTGATGCGCTCCATGCTCACAAGTGCCTTGCACAAAGTCCAGGCCCTTGTCGAGATTGTCATAGATATCTGGCTGTTCATTGGCCCTTGAGGGGCCAAAGCCGGGTCGCGAAATGCCTCCCATGGCACCAAAGCGCCTTGAGCTTGCATAGCGTAGTGAGGGAAGTGCCATTTCGCCGTCCTCGCCTTCCAAGTTCCCCTCGGCCAGTTTCTTTATTTGCGCGACCTTGGCGGCCATCTTTGCTTTGCGCATCAAGTTTCTACTGGAGGATGTGAACCTCACCAACTCATCGAAGAATCCTTGAACATAGCTATCGTAGTAGACAATGATCATGCTTCTTGTCCGATACGTGGGCTTCACAGTCCCCTCTGCAGAAACCACAGATGATGGCTTGAGCCTCTTCTTAGCCTGTGCTCGAGCACGCTCCTGGGCAGCTTTGATGGCTTCGGCTGTGTTCTCACTGGCCTTCAGATCACCAGCCGTCGGGTCGGATGATGATGGTCGTGGTTTCTCGGTGGTGTCTCGTGGGTTTCTGTTCACATTGGGAGGGCGTTGACTTTGTTGTGTAGTTTCGAAGAGCTCCTCGGGGGCCGGTATATTTGATGGACCATCGTCTTTGGGTTTCAAAGACTCTGTCGAACCCTTATTTCTCATCGATCTCGTCTCAGCATGGGCATCGTTCTTGGCTATAGCGGCCAATTCGGTCTGGCGCTTGTTGATCTCGCCACTCAAGACATCTAACCTTGAGAGCCACCCAGGTATATGTGTGGTCAGGTTCCTCAGTGCATCCATCGCCATCTCGCGTGGATCTGTATCACGCGGAGGCGCCGTCTTGAAAGCTTGGACAGCGAGCGTCAGGTGCGTTTTCACCTAACGTGCTGTGGAGAATGCAGAAAAGCGAGGATGCCGTCAATTTCGTTGATAGTAGAATGACGGCCTCAAAGTATCGCCCCAAGTACGAAAGTCGGGGGAATTCGTTGGGGAATGCGCAGATCAATTGGCGGCGCACCAGCTAAGTCAAAGTATGATTCGAGACCAGGGACTAGACGCAAGGGAGTAGCATGCACTGCCAAGCAAGCATTCTCCGAAAAGCTAGTTATCAGACGACCAGCCCTAGTTAAGGTAGCTCAAGAGGGGAAGGGCCAGAGCGTAGCCTGAACAAATCGATCTCCTGGAAGAAAAACCGCGGTATCGTACGAAATTAGCCTGTCGACCAGGTGCGCGCGTGCGGTAGGTAGGGATTTCGACCCAGATACAAGAATAGGAGGGTGCGCGGTCGTATTAATAATGTCGTGTATATTGGCAAGCTGTTGGTTGTATCAGGGCTGAGGATTGTTGGCGGATAGCGATAGTCGGGTACTGGGACGGTGTGCCGGGCCGCGGGTGTCTCGATGGTCTGTGTTCGCCGGGTCTCCTGGGACGATGTTAGGTTATGAGTCGGTGCCACGGGTTCGTCATTCGAGGGTCGTCAACAGAGGCGCAAGACATCGGCCGATGTCCATCGGAGAATGAGCCAAAAGTGTAAAGAAATGTGAGCAGGATGGGAGACGTAGAAGTTTTGTTTGCACATGCGTCTGTAGGTAGGTAATTACGAAGTAGGTAGGCGGACCACTGGGAACCGGGGTTGGCTGCTGAGCACTAAGTACCTCGTACCCATAGGCTATTGCCTATCAATTCGGTGCCCAAAGCAATTAGCCGTCCTTGTTCAATCCAACGCAGACTGAGGACAGGCCAGGAGAATGCCAAGGTGCAGGGGCCCAGCGGAGATGGAGCTGGCAGCGGGGCAAGAGAAGCGCTACTTAAGGGTACATCCGTCCCCCCCAAACTTGCAGTAGGCCCAAACATCCTGGACAGGACGAAGCTGGTGCATAATAAGCCTGGATGCAAAGGACCATTCGAAGGGTGCGGCTGTGGAACCAGCCAGCTATTCAGGCACCCACCACGAATCACTCGCAGTGTTCGGACCACGCAAGTTGTGCCGGCCATCACGAGCCGAGGGTAGCGAGCATACCTAGATACCTAGATAGAGGTACAGGTAAGGATCGAGAGGCTCTGGAGCAGGAGGAGCTGAGTGCCTGCCTTGCCGGGAAGAGGGGAGATTTGGCGACGAGACGGAAGGTACTATCACTTAGCTGAAGCCTGCCCCTCCATCTACCTCGTGAATTCAGGTAAGATACCCGCGCACAAAAAAAGCACACACATTGCGGGAGCGCAAGGCACTCCCAGCACCATGGCGGGGATCGCCAGTACAAGCCAACGTATCATCAATCTGCTCTCGTCATCTACCACACAACAAGCCATTGCTATAACCGCTTTCCCCAAAGAAGCCCTATAGGTAGCAGACGAATAAGAATTAAGCCGACTTGTCCCGTTGATACATACCAGCAAACGAGGTAGTAGCGCCTCAAAACTACGCCGGCAACGCCCCCAAGGATGATCCTCTATCCGTTTAGATAGAGGGGAGCCACCAAAGCCACAGGAGCACAGTACATACATGCACGCAAGCATGAGCGCCGTGGGCATTATGTGCTTACACGCAGTAATCAAGCAGTTGCCCGATTGCGATACTTCCCCGACGCAAGATCGGATCACAAGATGCTTTCCGGCGGTAGCACGGCGGCGTTTATCTGGGATTCCCGTGCCACACCTACATTCTAGCCTCATACACATATCACAGGCAGCGGTCGTGTACGGATACGGAGGCACTTGTACCCAAGGCATGCAGTCCTCATCCACACGCATGCAAACCTTGGTAATTTCAGCTTGGAAAGTCTTCTGTTGAATGGTATGCCAATTGATTCCATACCCCTGTCGGGCATTTGTTGTCGGTTATCACTTGGCCGATCATGATTTCATGTCATCACTTTGCCCTTGCTGTCCTAGACCCTGGCGTTATTGCGGTGTACATACACAAACACCGACCACCTTCGGCGAAGTGGCTACCTGCGTAAGTGCTTTAGATATACATGCATAGTATATCGTGCAACAAGGCGCGCAACTGTGCCTCATTACGGAAAGCGACATATGCAAAGACGCAGTGGGGACGACATTCCACCAGTGGATTCTTTTTACGAGTACATACCTACTCTGTTCAATTGACAGATGGCCTCGCAAGATGCTCTTTATGAACCCCACAGGTTCCGCTTCGAAGGTTCCGCGCTTTGGTCTCCATTGCTCCTACGAAACGCGTGATTGCTCAACAGAGTGGTATCTGGCAAGCACCTGAGTCTGTTGCTGTCAACCGGGATCTGCAAAGCACAGAATCATCTGTTGCCGGTGTGGTTCGGTCCCGGAAGCCCGTCAAGGGGACAACAAGCTGTTAGCGTTGTCGCCCGGTCTGGCAGGATAATATGCACGAGATAGTCGGAAGCAACAAGAGTAGAAGAATGCCAGACCTGTCGGGGCCACCTACTACGTGCATATAGGCCTGGCCCCCTTGTGATCGACCTGCAGCAGGAGCACACATCAAGAGGCAGGGTGCTGTGGCGCGGGGTTCTTCAACATGGACACCGCTACTCTCGCCCGGAATGGACGACGACCGCCGGACACATCCGGCGACCCCAATGCTCCAGACGGTAGACGAGGGGACGCACAGAATTCTCCCTCAAAGGGGCGCTGATGATACATGTCGTTGCATTCATCACTTGTGTAACCCTCGGGGATGATGTCGGCCTAAGCAAGGCTTGCTATTAATACATTGAATACATATCTGCACGTAATATAGCATCGTTGGCTACATCCAGTGACGACGTATGAGGCAGCATCACCTGATCTCAACATCAACCTCAAACAACAACCGTTGGCCCACGCAGAGTATCCGCTTCCATTGCACCCGTTTCCTTGCTCATTTGGTGCAAGAGCAACAATCGTGGCTTCCAGAAGGACGCTATAATATATCTGCGTGTGCGACAACATCGAGGTGTGTGTGAGATACTCCACTTGGAGCGTCATGAGTTTCAACGTCTCGCGGGGGGGAGATGCAGGCTAAACGAGAACCGTATTTTTCAGCTGTCGCTCAGAGGGGCCCCAGTCGCCGGGTAGGTTCTAACGAGTCACAACGCCCTGCAACCCGAGCTAATCCCTGATCAAGTAACTGCAGATTTGACCAGCACTGCATAGATCCGCCTTGGATGTAACTACATATGTGGTGCGCCGTGCATGTACGTACAGTGACCAAGCTCCTCGGCACGACACATATTACCACCTTAGGGAAACGAGTCTTGATGGGGTTAGGGCACGCGAGGAACCCTGCCCGTCAAGTGAAAGGGGCAAGGTTGAGCTGACGAGGTCACCCTCTGGATATCTTTACGTGTTCGGATGTACAATGTAGGAACAGGGAACGAGAAAGATCCCTCCCCATCAAGCTGGGGGTGGACGCAAGTAAATGAAAACGTGGTAGATGCTTGCGGAGTGCAGAATTGGCCTACGCCCGTTCACGTTCGGTTCGGTCCTTACCCATCGAGGCCCTTCCTATGAAACAAAGGTTGCGAGTTCGAGGGAAGAGGGGAAGGAGGAGGTTCTCCTCATTCCAGATCAGATACGCCCTGTGGTTTATCCCTGTCGAAGGTCATGCATCATCCTGTGCGTACCTAGGCTAGAGAGGAGAGGCGTTTGCAGGCTTGAGACAAGACTGCCATTTATTCACGGCCGCTATTGACACGAACGATTGTCTCGAAAAGAAAGCAAGTCAAATAAACCGATAATGAACCAACACCCACATGCCGGGGAACTGCCCTCATTTTTGAGCCTCTTTATCTCGTCTGTTTCTCAACCTAACCCTTGCCCTAGCAATTGAAGAATCTCGGCCGTTGACCTGTCTGAGATTCGCACACAATTTGATCGTCGGAGAAATGTAAAATTGCGGGCGTCAAACTGGGTCACGACAAGGCCAGCTCGTGGCAAGCTCGTTGACCAGCCCCGTCGGCTGTCGCCCAAGGCGGCGTAAGTGACGCATCGTCTCTAGCCGCGAATCCCTCTCAAATGCCATATCAATTTGCATGGGTTTCTTTCCTCCAAGCCTGCCTGAAACTATTGGCGATAGCCGGAGCATCCACTGGCAACCAGGGTTGGCATAAAGAGTGCGGGCGCAACAGCTTCTCCTCCGCCTGCTCGCAACTCCGGTTGTTATGGAAGAATTGAGGTCGTTGGTGTTGATACCCAACCCGCTGCATACATTGAGAGGAATCAATGTACGCCTGATAGCGCGTGGGATCCTTGCGCTAGTCTCTCATGAAAGGATTTTTCTCTCAATTCAAGCCTTGGACTGATTTATCTCATCACACCACCACATGGCAAGCCTGCTCCCACCTCCGACTCTCTAACTAGCCACGGTAAGACAATATCTCCACTCGGATCGGGAAGGATCATACGCGGGCATTGGTTCCAGGGTGATGCCCTGAAACCAAGTGGGCTAGACTGATCATAAACCAGAAGGTACTTGAGAATACATGCCTCTGTAAGCATGTTCAACATGCTGTGTTTTGGGGGATACATTCGCCGGTTGATCTCTCTCTTGCTGTTGGTGTTGTCCCTTGTCTCTGCTGATACTCCGAACCCCCAACCCGCCACGTCAGTTGTCTCATTACTATCTCGTTTAATTTTTCCTATTTCACTTGATTCTCTGTGCGCCCAGCTTGCAATTGGAGTTTCTCGTCTATATTGAGGGTTGTCGGCAACTTCCGTTAAATCGCTCAGCCGCGATGAGGGTCGGCCGCCTGTCCTTTAAATAGTCTCGGAGTTCTCCTCATTATCAGACAGGTCAACAGACATATCAGATCAGAACAAAACCCGACCTTACCCTCCCGGTTCCTTAGCTATTATCCGTGCCTGCCTTACCTGTCATTGGCAGGTAGTAAGTATTTAGCACAGTATTAGTACTGCCCTTGTATATATGGGCAGATTAGCAGTTGAGAGAGACATTGGGAGGTGGGGTCATTCCGTGAAAACCAATGGGCTTTCCTTTCGTTCAGGCAATGCAACAGCCTGCCATGGTACGAGCCAGCTTGCCAGGGATCGATCAATGTTGTTGCCTGTCTTGTAGACCAGGAGGCCGCGAGCCATCTTACCGCATCAGATAATGCCAGACTATTGCTCAGTGCGTCACGCTTGTCCTCGGAAGGCAGCCGTGGGAGCCTTCCTCAGTCTCACTTTGGCCGCGGGCTGCATGTAGCACTACACAGCACAGCGCAACCATGCCCAGGGAGTTGGTGGAGAGCGGCGGGGGAGGGGTTGGGGGTTTGATCGCCAAGGCCTCGAAACGAGTCGCGAATCCGCTGTTCTCAAGGTAAACGGTTGAGCATTGAACCTCCACTCAGAGTGCCCCCCTCGTGCATTCCCGCCTCCGCCCAGTCCTGTTCTGATTGAACATGCATGGCAAGCACAACGGGTTTCTGCATGTAGACAGGTCTGTAAACACGTGTCTCACCGACCGCCTGTTGCTCTGTCGCGCTAGCAGCTAGAAGATTTAGCAGAGTAGGATAGTGCCATGTAGCGAAAAGTCCTAATGCCGGTCGGCGAACTCCAAGTCCGACAAAACCTCCTCATCGCATCTTCTTGCCTCTTGCGTGAAGGGGGTCTGCCGTCGGCGGTTAGCTGCCTGTCGCCCGGCGACCTCGTCGGCCCTCCCGCAGAGAAGACCAGAAGCGGAAACCCCCTCCAAGGCCCTGCATGAGGAACCTGATGATTATGCAAGCCGTGCTGCGGGCTTGACGCAGAGAAATTTAAAAGGTCATGCCAACGTCCCAATGCCTTCGACGCAGGTAGGTGAGACGGAGACTGGCAAGCCCTAGCCACCAAACGGGTGAAAGGCCCGGCGGAAGATCACCAACGGCTGTCTCAGCTGGCAGCATGCCGCGACGCTCCGCCTTGGTCTTCGAGATTGATGCTGTAGGGAGAGGATATCAATGCTCAGGATCATATGCAGCCCTATGCAATGACACATGGTCGCGCGTTTTTCTTTCTTTTCTTTTCTTTCTTTTCTTTTTTTTCTTTTTCTTTTCTTTTTTTCTTCTCCGCAGGTTGATGGACATGACAATAGAGCCATCGAGGTGTGGTGATTCATGCAGGCCAAGGATGGGATTGCATGTTGGTCGCAAACTCACCAATTTTCATGATGCAGAATAGGGGCTCACTCTCAAATTAATCAAAGAATATATCCCAACACGCCGATGCCCTTGTCATCTCTCTCCTCTTCCCGCACGGCAGGTCAATACCTAATCTGGAGCCCGAGCTCATACTTCAGCCAGCATGACCTGGACCCAGTTGAATAGAAAACAAGCAATGTTCTTCATGCTGGGAGGAATATGAGACGCTTTTATCGGCTTATCTTATTTGCTATTCACTTTTTACCTATGTCAAACACGTGTCTGCTGTATTTCTAAACAGTCGAGTACCAGTCTTGTCGTCTCTGTCCTGGTGACGCATTTCTCTAGCCTTCCGTAAATCCTTTAGTAACAATATTCTTCTCCCTCTATCAAGTCATTTTCCGTATGCTTTGCAGCTGGCAGACAAGAGGTGCAGGTCTTCATGTGTTGAACCAATTCATACAAGGTCACTCAGCATATATTCCAACCCACGTAACAAACAAACCTTCCTCCGACAGACTCTTCGATGTGTGGACGATCAAGGCCATAGCTCTGCCGACGTCCATGTTTGCGATTCTGTAAGCTGATAATTCCACCGTCGCCCTCTATCCGGATCCGTAAGATCAACCTGGTCAACGTCGTCTGGGACAATAACGAGAAGGCGAAAGTGCCTTCTCGCAATCTCATCCTCAAGATCTTCCACCTTCTGCCCCAACGCGTACCCCTCATCCGGCTTCTCGGTGATGGGTCTTCCGGGAGGTGGGTTACGGAAAGATCCTCTCATGCCAGGGCTGAGGTTGCCGAAGTGAGCGGTGAGCTCCGTTCCCCAGCTCCAAGGACCGTCTCCGATGCGCCGCATCTGATCTTCCAGCGCCTTCCTCACGGGCGCTCCAGCATCCGTGTCGATGTCCGGACCAATTACGTATGCATGGCCCCGGAGCCGCCATTGCGTTCTGGTTTTTGGTACCCAGAATACAGCCTCAACAGGCCCCCCTCTGCCAGACTGACTCTGGTGGTTTTGGCCGGAGGAAGGTCCCAGCAATTCGGGGATTTTCTCCATGCGGTCATCGGTTGTGAGGGTGAGCAGTTCCGACTCCCACGTGTCCGGATTCAGCTTGGCCGAGTTTTTGGGATTGACGTCCATTCCACCCAACATCCCTCGGAAGACGACGGTGCGGGCCCTCGGCGCGAGCGAAGAGCCCGCGGCAGAAAATGGCTGCTCATTGGAGTGAAGCGTGCTGAGGTTAAAGATGGGTGCGTCTTGGACATGCGAGAGGAACTGAGACCTCCAGGGTGCTGCCATTGCTGGGGATGTGCGAGCCAGGCCGTGCTGCAGATGATGTCGAAGCTGCATTGTCCTCTCGGCGGGGGTATCTAGCGACCTCATTTGAGTTCGTGAGTTGTAAGAGGAGCGGCAGGTCGCTTGGCTTAATCATGTAGGTAGACGGCCAAACTAGGAGCACTTGCGGACGTGGACATCATCATATTCCCCACCTACCCCAGAATCAGGCCAGGTTGGGAAGTACTCAAAGAACGGATGACGCGGTTACTGAGTACTTACACGCGGGTTTCACATTGAGATATCGGGGTCCCTGTCTGATAAGATCTTTCTCGCTAACTCTTGATTGTATTTCAATTGCGCGTAAACTTTGGCGGCTACAAGCTGATCAAGAATTGGAGGACTCAATCACGTCATAGTTCTGCTGTATGGTAGCACATATCCTATCTCCTACAAATTCCTTCTGTCCAGTAATCACGATAAATGGCAGTCGATTATTCATCGATATTTAAGATGGGTATGATCATGCTATTCTATCGACGTGGTTGGGGTTGATTGAATGGCATCCTGATTGGTGTGTGTGATTTGGAGTCAATATGAATATCTACCCCAACCCCTCTTCACCATAGCTGCAGCGAACATCGGAACTTGTGCGAATCATACGAATAGTGTTGCATTTGCCCCAGTACGAGACGAGGGCCCGCTGGCAACAAGTCCGCCGCGCACAGGTTTTATCTACTTGCACAGATGCGGTGAGGAATGCTGAAGATTTCCACAGTTGAAGGCTTCAGGCCACCGGTGGCGGCCGGCAGTCTCGGGGTAGATCCGGAAGCAACTAAAGACTGGGGAAATGCTCCGTATCCGGCATCTCAGCGATCAGGTCGGGCGTGACAACAGTCCGTCTGTGGTCCAAGGCGGACACCAGGCCAAGGGAATCGCAAAGCTGCTTGGAGCTTAACGCCCCCAGGAGTCCCGGTCTGAATGCTAGTTTGTGTCTGCCTCTCTAAATACAAGTAGCTGGTCCACACCAGGGGTCCAGCCACTTATACAAGGCCATTTTAAATGGTCGGCAATAATAGCCGACCTGACCGTCCTGTGACACACCCAATCAATCAAGATCCGCCTAGACTGGGGAATCTAGGTTCAAAAGACAAGGTTATGTGTGAACTGCCTACTAGGTAGGTAAGCAAGCGCGACCGGTGCTCTAGCAATAATATAATCATTTCACTACTACTATAGACGGACTCTACGCGATGTCACAATCAATCCTCATCGGCAAGGAGGCAAAGGCATAGATGGGCAACGAACAGTTTCGCAAGTGGAATTATCCACGTCCAGTTGCGCTTCCTTGCTCGCCGCCGCGCTGGTCGGACCTCCATTTGTTCCCCATCGCAACTTGCCCAGAACTAGACCTACCTTACCTTAGCACCTAATAGCAACATAGCAGCCGGGATCGGGCCCGTTGCTCTTGCTCTGGCTGCCCAGTCGCCCCTTCCCCACTCTCCCATTCACTCGCACCTTCTCTCGCGCTCTCTCGCTCCGTCTCGCTTATCCTATCTTTCCTTTCTTTTGTCCAAATTTGCGTCTTATTCCCATTGCATCCGATTCCCAGCTCCTCTTTCCGCCCCAAAGCTCATTGGACATTCAAAACCATCACCGCGCTTGTCTCTCCCCCTCACGGTCCATTGCCTAGGAAAAGCCCACCCGCAGTCCGGCCGCTGCACGTCATCTCCATCAGTTATTCCCGGACTAAACAAACTGGACTTGGCAGTTCAATCAGCCACTTTGCAGGTTTGGGCCGGAAAAAAAAACAAGAGGGTCCCCATGTGTGAGCTTTGAACTTCGGAGTCGCCCAGCATTTACTCGGGAATAAAACAGCGCCTTGCCCGAGCGCTACGGCATCCAATCGCGAATGGATCTGTCTCGGCGGTACCATCCTTCTCCGGCCGCCTCACATCGGTCACACCAAGGCCAAGGCATTGGTGTTGGGGGAGGCTCTGTGTCACCTTTAGGCTCATTTCCGTCGCCAACCCCATCCACAATCCGAGTCGCGCCGCCAATTGACAGCGCTGGGTCCAGTTATACCGACCGTGATCCGGATGGGAGTCCCCAGGAGTCGCGTCGGAACGGGGATCTGCGGGCCAGGAAGAAGCAGAAACGTAACAAGCCGACGTTGTCGTGTCAAGAGTGTGTAGAGAGGAAGACAAAGGTACGGTCATTCTCTAATTTGTCTTTTCGGCGTATAGTTTGCATATGCATTGCTTTTGAGGCTCTGGCCACCTACATGTTTGGAAGTCTTGTATTGACCTTTGTACTGCATAGTGTGACCGCGGACGACCTCACTGTCTAGCTTGTAAGTTTTTAGCTTCCACTTCCCCCATCATATCAACGTGAGCTTACAATAAACAAGGTATAAAGAGGCAGACTGAATGCAGATATGCACATGTTGCCAACCTTCTTGAGTATGAAAATCACAGTATTCCAAAAGTTCATTTCGTGGTCGAAGTGCTGACATCCACTCAGGGCCACTTCAAGAACCGAAGCCAATGGGAGGCGTATGACCAAGCCTCCTAAGAAGAAGCTCACAGGACTGGAGGGTAACTCTCCAATCCCGAATATTGCTGACAGAGGCAATGAGCATGATACTTCATCTAGAGGGGCGATAGCCTTGTCTACGGGACTCTTGTCCAACGTGCCATACTCGATTCCCAAAGCCAGCAACGTGTTTGGTATTGGATCGGAGCACCCTTTTGCCAATTATTGGACTTGTGAAGGAGGCTTGCCCGAGGTGGTTTCGGTACTCCCTGACAAAATCCAAGCTGACATTCTCATCAATCGGTACTTTGAATGCGTCGACCCTGTCTACCCGATGCTTCATCGGCAAACCTTCTATGCCGACTATGAGCATTTTTGGCAAATGCCTTCCGAGGAGAAGAATGATGCTGACCCTGCCTTCGTGGGACTCATATTTGTTATGCTTGCACTGGGGACGCAATTTGTTACCTCGACTTCTCCCCGGGATCGCAAGCAGACTGCAGAGTTTTATGCATCTGCAAGTAACCAGGCCTTGCGTATGTTCTCATATCTCAGCGCGGCCTCCATCAGGTCGATTCAAGCAATGGTTCTGATCACCTATTTCTTGATCAATGACAACCATGCTTCCGATGGATGGGCTTTCGCCGGGATACTGATACGACAAGCATATGCTATGGGCCTACATCGCGACCCCAAAATTGGTATGACTGAGCGAAGTGACAACGTCGGTTGTGAGAATGCTAACATTGTCGTCATAGTGACACCGAACGCTACTCCTTTCGAACAACATCACAGAAGGAAACTGTGGCAGGCCGTGCTGCTGCAAGACACATTTCTCACAGTTCTCCTGTCATTACCGCCGTCAGCAACACATACTGATGTGCTGGTGGATGACTTGCTTGAAGATGGGGCCTCTATCGCGAGTTCTGATCCCACCGATACGGCCTACGTTCGAGCTTCTTGGACGTTGGCCAATCTGGTACAAGAAACCATCTGCTCACCGCGCTCGTTAGACCTACCTATTTGCGCCACCGCGAGGCACAAATCCAAATTAGTAGCGGACTTTCGAGCAGTCTATCGATCGTTTCCAGACGTTTTCCGGTCCTGGGATCCTGATAGTCTGTCCAGTCTGTCCAAGAACAACAAGCGTGTTGTACGGCAGACGTTATTCCTGACCAGCAATTACTTCCACAACTTGATGCTTGTGCATGCATCAGAGAGCCCCGAGGTCCCCGTCAACGTGCGAGGCACGCTTGAAGCGGCACACGAGGCTATTGCCGCCTTTTTCATGTTGTTTAACCTACTGGAGCCCGAAGCACGGGTGTGGTGGGTCTTCAACCATCGAGCATTTCTAGAAGCTCTCTGTATTGGAAATGTTCTTCGCGAGACCTCCAAAGAGGTAGGAGGAGAGGATTTATTAGCCCGCGATCCGTTGTTCGTAAGGGCAAAGTCTGATATCAGTAAGCACAGCCCAAAAGGATCACCGGTATATGAGCTAACAAGACGCAGGTCGGATGATCCAAATTATGCAGATAATGGGTGATGAGTCGGAAGTTGCGCGGACGCGGGTTCAGGTATTGAGCGAGTTTCTCAATTAATTTTCTTTTTCTCATTTTTCTTTCGTTGTTTTCTTTTTTTTTTTCATCTAATAAGTAATAGTATTGATTGACCATAGTGTAAATATATTCACATACTTATCATTCTAGAGAGAAAAAGAGCCAAGTTTTGCATACCCTTGTCAATGGAGTCCTGTGGGATATGACCTCTGACTCACTCACTGATGGTTCGACATAGGACACATCTCAGTTGGCGTCGAGATCGTATGTGTGCTTGTTGAACACGTTGTGCAATATCCTGGGCTGAAAAGAGAAGACCAGAGGGAGAGGTCGGCCTGAGTCACTGTGATTGGTTCATGGTGTTTTCATGGATGCAGCCAAGTGAGGTGGGGGTCAAGATGGGTCCCGGGAGGCGGGAGAGTGGAACGATCGGTGCACAGCCCCCTCCAGCTCGTGGGCTGCCTGCCGCGTACCGGTTTCATCCTTTGAAGCCCAGATCGGTCGGTTGACGTGGCACGTTGGTTGGGAGCTTCGCGTACCTATATTCGTTGAGGGCTAGATACTGCGCAGTGGCGGTATCTGATAGAGATTGGTGCTGATGATGCGACCACTACTCTCGGGGAGCGCAGAAGCTGAAAGCTACCTACCTACCTAGGTACTAACCCATGGAGCCTAGAAATTTCCAGCTAGCCCTAACGGCGGCAAGAGGCATGGCAATTTAGTGGACGGTGCAGCGCGTTGGTGGAAACGGGGTACCTTGCCCGACGCAGTGGCTCAGCCTCACAGTGATTCGTACTGCCTCCCGCTTACATGGACTGGCCGCTTACACGGGTTTCTCGCTCCCGTCGAGCTAGTTCTAGGCAGCACAATTCCTCTCTTCTCCTCTGGTCGAGTCTTGATCAAGTTCCTTTCCGCCTTACTACCTGCCAGGCTCTGGCCGTTTATTGCGAGCCCACCCCGCACCCTCCGTCCCGGCCGGCCCTTTGCTCTACCTACTCTTGGCTTTGGTCACGAGCAAGGGACGCGCATCTCGTCCCGTGTACAGTTTCCTTGATCGAGGAGGCCAGCCAGGCATCCTAATAATTTTTTTGTTTGTCCATACCTCCGTTTGGGTATACGTAAGGGAATCGATACCAGACTCGGGCGGCCTGCCTGAAGCCCACCACACAATGCGTGGCGACGTTTCGCTCGCTTTCGCAGCGGCACTATCGCTATCCACGGCACCAACATCGCTGGCGGCACCCATCACCGCGCCTTTGTCTATCCCGTTCCATCTTTCATCCCGTGAGTTATAGTTCTGAGCAGTGGTGGGGGGAAGATGCCTATTGGGTCTTGTAGCTGGCGGTTGTGGACTGTATTAGACCATTGTATTGACTCTTGAGGATGTAGGTGGCAGCCTTGATCTGCCTGTCACTCTTTCTATTGGCGACCAACGCAAGGTTCGTTAGGTTCTTGACAGCTCTTTCCTTCAGTTTGCTTAGATTTCCTTGTTAAAAATTCAAGACTGACATGTGTCTTTGCCTCTTTGTGTAGATCGTCTGGCCGGATGCAGCGGAGTCTTTGCAACTGTGCGACCCTGACCGCGTCACAATCTCAGGCCAAGCTCTTGTTATCGAAGCAGATGGCTTGGGAAGGGGATCGCTGAAGCTCGAAGATGAGTCCGTTGTCTCGGCCAACTGGACCTTTAATTGTGTGGAGGAAGAAGGCATATCTGTAGAGCAGACTCTCAAGCTGGAGTTTGAGAGCGTTAATGGAGAGCCCGTAAAGGAGACAACTGGGTTTGTGGCCAGTTTCGGCTTCTGGGACGGCGTTAGCCAGAAGACAAACCAGCCCCTCATCTCGACAGACACCACAGATAAGTGCCACTCCTGGAACTGTTTCTTCCATGGCATCACCGACTGCTTCAAGAACAACCTTGCCTCGTGCCTCAAGGAGAATCTTCCCTCGTGGTACCCTGATGGCTCGTCGACGGGAAGGCCTTCGTCCTCGACGACGGATGAAGCCGTTAAAGTTGACGACAAGAAATTGTCCATCACCAACCATCCTAGCTCGACCGCAAAAGAAAAACCCATCAAGCCATCATCAACTCAACTCAGGCCTTCATCAATCCACGCTTCACCCTCCGCTACTGACTTTACGACCCTTGTCTCCGCTCTTGTGAGTATCTACACGCATGCCTCCAACTCGCCCCAGCTAACATGAAGCCCCTTTAGCCACCCCCTGACAAATCCCTTGTCCTGTCCCTCGTCATGGCAGCATTTGCCTTTGGTCTTTTCTCCCTCTTCAGCATCGGCCTTATCCACCGACGCATCGCCCCGCAGATCCGTCGTCGGCCACGTCACCGTGAGACTCCCGAGGAGCGCCGCGCCCGTGTGGAGTCCCGCAAAACCCGTGTTCGTGCTTTCTTTGGTCGTCTCTTCTGCGGGCTCTTCCGCTTTGAGGAGAAGGATGACCGGCAGTTGGAGGAGGGCCATGTGGCGCCACAGGGGAGAGATCTGAGGCGGAGCGAGTCACCCAGCTCCGACGACGAATCGATAACCATGGAACAGGAGCTGGCTAGATTCAGAGAAGCAGCCAATATGGTCAGCAGCCTGATTGCTGTTGAAGAGGGGAGGAGCGCGGCAAGCCAGCCGAGGCGTGAGGACTACCCTCTCACCACGCCTCCGGCCAGACCTACACCGGCACCTGTCCCTGCCGTTGTGCCATCTCCAGTCCCTCGCATCAGTACTGACGACCCTTCCCTCCCCACGTATGAGAACGACACAGTAGACGGGTCGATGGTCGCGGATGGTTTCAGGTATATCCCAGGCTCGGATTCGTATCCCGCTCCCACTCCTGGGGTTGGATCTCAGCTGAATTCCAACAGCGATCGACTCGGCTATGGCAACAAGGACTGAACGGTTAAAACTTGACATTTTGATTTTTTTTCTCTTGGCAGGCGTACGGTGCATCACATAATGACGGATGTTCTCCCACATGCTAAATCTGGGATCTCGAAGGACATAAAGGCGGGTATATACTTAATGATTTCTTTTCCCGAAACTGGGATGAAAGACGGAGGAGCTGTAGATCAGACGACACGTCGAAGATATAGCGTAATTGAATCACATTGCTTTTATTCTATGTAAAAACGCATTGAATCCCACAATGAGAAACTCGGTCATCGAGAGGTTCTTCCTTTTATCTAACGATTTTTATACTTTAAATCTTAACCAAAGACAAATGCTTCAAAGTTCTTCCTTATCCTCACCACTCCATCCTCCAGACTCCAGCCCTTGATCTCGCACACTTTCCGGTACATTGCCTCCAGTGCCGCATCCATCTGCTCCCCCGCGACGTGCAGGTCGCTCTCCACGAGCAGCCGGTCATCCGGCACCTCGCGAATCACATGTATGGACTTGGCGCTGGCCGTCTCGGTGCTCAGGTTGACCGCCTCGGAGAAGGAGAAGAAGATGTCGGCGGGGATGGACGGGTGCAGCCACTGCGTGAGCACCTCCGGGGCAGCGCTGAACGAGTGAAGACATATTCTCGGCGGGAAGGGTTTTGACCATTCGGCCGTTTCCTTCTTCTTCTTTCTGGAGCTGCCGGCTTCGTCATCGCTCTCCTCGTCGCTGTCTACTTCCGCGCCGGGAGCTACCAGCCGCTGCTGTCTTCGGGAGATGACCTCGCGCTCGTGGCCCTTCCAGCAGGCCGATACTGTGCTGAGGAGCACGCCGTGGGCCTGCACGCCGTGGACGCTAACCGCGCGGCCCATCTCGCCCGCGAGCCGGAGCTGGGCCCGTAGGACGGCCTGCTGGTGGTTCATGGAGACGCGGTGCGGGCTGAGGAGGCGGCCCTCCCTGCCTCCCGGGGTGAGGGTCTCGTCTCTTGAGGCAGCGTCGGAGTCCTCCCATCCCCGCGGTATGCGGAAGGCTTTGTCGAGGCCAATCTCGCCTACGAGGGCGCTGGGGTGGGACTGGAGAAAGCTGCGTGTGGAGGAGATGAACTGGGAGATTGGTGTCGGCGTAGGCAGGGATGCGAGGAAGTCTGGCGTGATGGTGCTGGGAGCGAGGACGGCGCTGTAGTGTTTTTGCTTTCTCTCCTCGGGGCCATCTGCTTCATCAGAGGGATAGGTTGGGCTCGAAGCCGAGTCGTCGTACAGCTGGTGCGAGAACCAGGGATGCCATCCAAAGGCTGGGATAACCTGACCGTCGGCCGTGCTGGCCTGGTTGGCAAGAGACTCGGAGCTGGGCACGCCTAGCTCGTTGGACACTTGGGAAACTAGGTGCTGGTCCTGTGACCGGGTGGCCATGATAATCAGGGCTCGCGTGCGCATGCCTGTGATGGAGGCCGTGGAAGCTATCGTGTCCGTTGGATGGCAGTGGGCGTCAAAGGCGCCGAGATGCCATGGGAAAGGGTCGGAATAGGCTGGACGGGCATACTGGCCGGATTCCTCGTGTGATTGACACATTGTTGCGAGATATGAGCCTTAGCCAGAGCTCATCGGGTTTCCCAGCGTGGTGTTTCGTTGGCTGATAGATGGACGTCATCGTTCTCTCAGGCTACAGGCTGCGAAGTTGATGGCCCCTCCCCCGCCCCATAACTGCTTCGCTCGGTCTCTCTGCTGTGTTGCCATCAAAACACAAGGTAGAATCCACCTTCGTACTCTCGCAATAATGTTTTTCTGGGTGTCATCGTCCATCCATGGGTGCATCTTCTGAGAGAGGCTTCATCTTCGCCACCGCAACTTGGTGCCCGGCTTAGCGTAGGAGAATCTGCATTCGTCTCACTCGGCCAGCGGGTTTGGGAGAGCTGTCCCTCGCGTGGATAAGTTAGGAAAGGAGCATTGTTCCGGATATTCAGTTTACTCCACGAACTGTATCGGCAGCATGCATCATCAATCGGAGGAGGGAGGGGAGTGCAAGTACTAATATAAGGGAATCAATATTGAAAGACACCTCCTGTGTAAATTCAATTAAAACTAATTATGAAAGCTAACGCAGCACGGCCAGAAGCAATTGGAATATACTTTCGGCATACGCAAGGCCGCACCAGCTCTTTACATAGACAAGACGTCACTCCATCCTAGATACTTATCGAACATACCTACCTAAGCTTTGCATGTTGGAGCATCTCGATACCGAGGCTGATCATCGAGCTCGGAATTGTGCGATCTGGAAGATCACGCCCGCAAAAAAAGCCACCGGCACCGTGGCTGGTCTCGAATCAAGGGGACCCTGATCGACGACTAACCCCAGACTTTCGAGGCCATCCCCACACGATCTATCCTGCAAAGCATCCCCGCACCAGACGAGGATGGCGTTTGCAAAGCTCCAGGCCAAGACAGACAGTTCCTGTTGGTTTTCGTCGGCTGCGACCTCAAGTGCCAATGGGGAGCCATCCATCACGCCACCGACACTATTATGCTGATAGCTCCAGGCCGGATGCCTCCACACGCTCATGCAACCACACCGAGGCGCGTTGGCATGTGACAGTCGCACTATCCATCCCCCTCTCAACCCACACCCCAAACACGACTAATCAAGCAATGGCTGGCTTCCATCTCCCATCCATCCCAATCTTCCTTCAGAGTTCATCAGTGTGCAATGCCAGAGACCACTGTCCCTCCTTTGGCCAGCGCACCACACACACTCGCCATCCGCCACCCTTCCTCAACCGCCAACGGCCTCCAGGACGCATCTTTTTCCTCCATCGGCCTAGCTCAAGCCTGATGCTAGGTGCTACCTCGCCGTCTCTCTATATACCACCATACCATACATTCGTCCCACCTTAAAAGAGCAGCGGCAACAGCCAGGAATCTAACCCGTCCTCTCCCTGTGTGCTCCCTGTCAGTTCGTTTATCTGCTTTACCACCCGAGCCATCCATATCAACGGGATTCGCCGTTAGCATCATCATGGTCGCCGCACGCGTGTGGTGAACTGAAGCTCGCTTACTATTGTTCATTCCTATTGTTCGACTTGACGTTTTCGCTCGTAGACTTTCCAGGTTACAAAACTCCCGACTCCCCAGCACCGCTACCGACAAGGAAAGCAACAATTACAATTAGAAGAAGGGGACATCAAACCAAGTGACCATGGGGCTATTCAATCCTGTCTATGCCCTTCTCATCCCCTCCCTGCTCTTCGTAACAATACCTCTTGCTATCCTGGCCGGTCTCACCACCACCCTCGCATTCTCCGTCCTCATCCTCCGCGTCATAGTTGTGTACCTTGACATCGCCCTCTCCGTCGTCCCCCAATCCCTCGCAGGCCGAGGCACAGCCTCCTTGCAGCAGCGTCTGGCCGCCTCGAGAAACACCGCCAAGACTCTTCCTTACTCTCAATCGTCTTCGCCTCTACGCTCCTCTATCCGCCACCGCCGTCGACGCAGTTCCGTGAGCGCACTCTCAGGAGGCTCCACGTCCTCGCTCTCCGCGAGCGAGCGCGGGCCCGGTCTGATCCCCAGCATCGGGCCTGAAAGAGAGTTTGAGGGCATAGGAGGGTGGCGGCTGGGAGATGACGACGACGACGAGCTTTGGACCACCGTCAATGCCCTCCCAGACCGGTCTCTTGGACGGCATCACGGCAGGACATCATCCACGGGTCCAACGACCCCCGGCGAGGGCGGCTATCTCATGATGAAGGGCCGCACGCACAGCCCCGAGGCCAGAAAGGCGGCATCCCCCAACTGCTCCCGGGCAAGGACGCCAACCGGGCCTCGAGTTGGGTTCGCAACTACAAACATGAATCAAAACGAAGGCGGGTACTTTGCATTGGTCCGCGCGAAGCAATGAAGAAGCTGCGCGGCGGCGTGGGCGGATGAAGGCATTGGCTGGTCAGATCCCGGCTTCACGATGTATGATGAAATGATGAAAAGCCATTTGGCGTCTTGAAATTCTATACTGTATATCCTTTCCAGAGTTGTATTTTAACTTAGCACATTGCACAGGTTGGCATTAGCTATAAATTTGATCATGGACTTTAACAACCATTTAATTTTATGAAATAAACACAGACGAAGTGTTCAACGGATGTCATATTCATTACTACTCAATCATTTGGTATCATAAAACAGACAACGTCCTCCAACGCCACTAATCCAAAGAGAAAAAAACGCACCAAGCAAGTTCATAAATCGGAAACTCAGCACCACACACGCCACACCCCATCCGCTGCGCGCTTATTCTCTTCACAACGTCGACCAGAAGTAATTGGCGTAAAAGTACCGCGAGAACTTCTTGTCCATGTTGACCACGTGCACGTCCCCCTTGCGGTCATTCCTCACCACCGCCTTGGACCACTCCCCGTCCCTCTCGTCCCGCTCGATGTCGATCCCGAGGCTCCGGTACACCTTGAGCCGCAGGAGGACCTCGTCGTCCACCGCGTCCCGCCGCCTCGCGGCCTCGTCGCCCTCCACCCCCTGCAGCTCCAGCTCCTGCAGCCGGGCGCCCAGGTCCGCGGCCTGCTGCGCCAGGCGCTCGGCCTCCATCTCGGCGTCGCTCGCCGCCTTGGCCGTCCGGAACTTCTTGGTGTCCAGCCGCGAGATCTTGGAGGCGTGGTCGGCGGACGAGTGCGCCGTGGAGAGGTCCTCGTACTGGGACGTGAAGGTGTTGAGCTGCCTGTTAAGCTTCTTGAGCGACGTCTCCTCGTCCCGGAGGTGCAGGTCCCGGGCCTGCTGCAAAGTAGACAGAGATTCGCCGATTCTCGCCACTGCGAGCCTGTCTTGGTTGATGTTGAAGTTGTCGATTGTGGCGTGGATGAGCTGTTGGAAAAGAAAAGTCAGTTATTAGTCGCTGGTGCTTCCGTTGCGGAGCTCCCGAGAAAACTTACAGTAGCTGGCTCCTCCTCGAGCAACATCTTGGCTAGATTTCTCTTGTTTTCTCTTCTAAGTGGTTTGTCTCTTGTGCGTATGAGAATGCGTAAAGCCAGGCGGTGAATTGGTGGGATGCGTAGAGTGCATGCATGGACATGGTTATTGTTCTCATTGTTGGAAGTGTCTCCAGGGCGACGCGCTTTATCGGGCTCTTATCAGGCAGCCGCCAAACCCACTACCCGGGACGGCCCCCACCCAAGCTACGGTTGGGATCGGTTAAGGGCCAGCGGTCATTTGCATAGCGTCATCACACGCCACAGAAGCCTCTCGGATAGTCCAGAACAAGGCTCCATTAGCCACACAAGATTGCTTCGGCTTCCAGCATCTCCCTCAACACGACGTAACGACCACCTCTGCCCTCCCGTACCCCTCGCACATATCCTAATTTTTTTTTATAATTCGAAGCGCCAAACCGTCGGGAGAGAGCTGCTTCTCTCCAACCCAGATTTCACAATGGTCACCGAACTCCCATGTGAGCTCTCTCTCTCCACCTCGGGCACCGCCCGTCATACCCACTGAGAATATCGACTAACCTCGCAACTCTCTGCAAGATGCCCTCGACGCCGAGACGTTCGTCCACACTTCCCGCCGAACTTAAGACATGTTTCCCCCCGGCTAACCTCTCGCTAGTCCCTTGAGCCCCTCCGAGCTCAATGTCCTCCGTGCCCAGTACGAGAAGGAAGGGGAGATGGCCGGAGTTCAGACGAAATTCAACTACGCCTGGGTACAGCTTCCTGCCCCTCCTCCTCCCCTCCCCCCCCTCTCTACCTATACTAACACGTGCCACTTCCTCAAAAACAGGGTCTCGTCAAGTCCAACAACCGCAACGACCAGCAACTAGGCGTCCGCCTCCTGTCAGACATCTTCCGCCTCTCCCCCGAACGCCGCCGCGAGTGCCTCTACTACCTCGCCCTCGGCAACTACAAGCTCGGCAACTACGCCGAGGCCCGCCGCTACAACGAGCTCCTCGTCGACAAGGAGCCCGCCAACCTGCAGGCCGGCAACCTCCGCCAGCTCATCGACGACAAGGTCGCCAAGGAGGGGCTCATGGGCGTCGCCATCCTCAGCGGCGTCGGCATCGCCGCCGGCGTGGTAGGGGCCTTCATCCTCAGGAATGCCCGGAGGAGATGAGACAGACACAAGAAATAGCACGCAAATGATTAAAGAATGAGAAGGAAACGAGTTTGTGAGGTTTCCAAGGTAGACGCAGAGCTGGAATCACCTTTGAAAGCTGAAAGTTTTGAGTTATGGAGTACGGATTGCAGATGGGGGGTAATTACACACTGGTATTAAAGCATATCACTCGCCTCGCTTGTACTATATGGGGAAATCATTTCTTCTTTCTTTGCTGCGTTAAATAGAAATAGCGACTCCTCGCGCCGATTCCGTATCAATGAAAGCCCGGTGCAAACAATCAACTTGTGACCATGATTGTCTCCTTGCTGTCGACAATAAGTGCCAGCATAGAGAGACCGACCAGCAAGGGAACTAGCACATTCTTAAGACATGGCAGATATTCAACTTATTGAAAAAAAAAAATTACTACACAAGAGATGGGTCTGAATCTAGAAATGGTGCAAACGACAGTGGAATCAAGCTAGCTAAGGAAACAACAGAAGAGATATAAAGCAAACAAGCCGAGACATTGAAAATGACCTGTCCCAACTACATACCGTAAAATAAAATACAACAATTTTAGTTGACAACCTTCGCCGACTCTCTGCATGCCTCCCACCTAATGCCATTGTGGCCTGTCATCAACCTAGGCACACAGGAGAGCTCTCTGATGATTTGAGAGAGGGGAACAACTGGACCGACATATCGTCCGCTGATGTTTCCGGAGATGGATAAATTAAAAGGAAACAATGAACAAGTGTGCTCAACACGTGTGCAGGCGACAGATCCCGCGTCGGTTCGATTCTCGACGATGAACCCAGAAAACCCCAACCAAATCTCTCCAA
This sequence comes from Clonostachys solani, assembly GCA_902141235.2. Taxonomy (NCBI): domain Eukaryota; kingdom Fungi; phylum Ascomycota; class Sordariomycetes; order Hypocreales; family Bionectriaceae; genus Clonostachys; species Clonostachys solani. Next base: position 1,051,214 of record CABFOC020000097.1, read on the forward strand.
AGAAACCCCTCCGCCAGAGACGCAACGAATGTCAAGGTATGCTCCCATGTTCCGAATAAAGTAAAGCAAGGGCCACCAGCGTCCCTTTCCTGACACCTTCCACGCCTGCTTCTCAATGTAGTATTTGTTTTCGAATTTCGTAGTCAACGTGCCCCGCGCACTGCATGACCAACATTCATGGAAGAAATTAGGGCACTCGCCTTGCGAGACATTCTTTTTCTTTCTCGGCGATATGATTAAGTGAGACGACTTGTATGATTATAGACAAAGACGTGACAAATTTAGCCACGAGAGAGAGAAAAAGAGAACAGAAAGAAAGGAAGAGCGTCGAGCTAGTATTGTATGGGCATCATGGGTACTCAGGCGTAGATCGTAGAAGAAATGAGAAGGGCGGGGCAGGTCACTACGCGCGTGGCCATTTATCGCAAGGAGAAACCCTTGCGCTTGCCCTCCTTCTCCAATGGACGTCCGCTCTCGACGCGCTGCTTCTTCTCCTCGAGTTCGGCGCGTTGGCGCTCGAGCTGCTCCTTCATTTCTCTGTGTCGGGCATAGAGCTCCTCTTCGGACTGCTTGAGTTTGCTCTCCTTCTCCGCGACCTTCTGCTGGAAGACCATCTTCATCTCGGCCTCCATCTTGGCTAGCTTCTGCTCGTGCAGAGCACGCTCCTCCTCCTGCTTGACAGCAGGGTTGACCTCCTTGAAAACGCTGGGGTCTTGCGACACACCCATAGCAATGAGCTTGTCGGTTCTGTAGTTCTCGTACAGCAAGTTGTTGGTGTGTTCCTTGAGCTCTTCCATGTGGGTACGGATGAGCATCTGTCGGAGCTTGACGAAATCACAGTGCTCCTCGTTGTCGACCTCAATGATACCCCAGGGGTACTCACGACCACGAATTTTGCGGCCATCAGGGGTAGCAATCTCGTTGGTAGCACCAACAACAGCGAAGGGGACCTTGGACATGATTTCGTTGTTCTCTGCGATCGTCTCCTCGTCGTCGAGCTCATATCGGGGGCCCTCGAAGATCTGGATGCCGTGGTACTTGATGTCTGCAAGGATCTATCGTCTCACGTTAGCTACCGTTGATATCGGTCATTTGCTTCACAGTAAACTTACTCTGGCCTTGAAGCTAAGAATCTCTTCGTCTGTGAGAGTGTCTGACTTGGCGATAACGGGAATCAGGTTGACCTTGGTGTGCAGTCGGCGCATCACCTCAATATCCAGCGGCTTCAGGGAGTGGCCAGTGGGTTGGATGAAGAAGACGCAAGCGTGGATGCGGTTATCAATGATGTTCACACGGTTGACCTTGTTCTCAGCATCGAGATAGGCGTCAAAGCGCTGCTCAATGTTGTCGACAATAGGGCGCCAGGACTCATCGTTGTTGACGAAGTCACCGAAACCCGGGGTGTCGACTACGGTGAGGCGAAGACGCACACCAGCCTCCTCAATATCTGCGCTGATTGACTCGATGGTAACGGTCTTGGGAATGATGTCGAGGCTGGGGCCCTTGCGCTCCTTGGGAGGGTAAAGGGAGGTGTTGAACAGGGTGTTAACAAGGGTGGACTTGCCAAGACCAGATTCACCTGTGAAATCAATGAGTACCAAGAAAATTGTTGATAGAGGTAGTGTACATACCAACAACCATAACGTTGAAGTTGAAACCCTTGCGAACACTCTTGCGATGCCATTGGTTGGGCAGGTTGGCAAATCCAACGTATCCAGTCAACTTGCGGCGCACGATGTTCTTGTTCTCAGTGATAGCGGAGGACGTGGGAGCAGTGAAGGTAGCTGGGTCGGCAGAAGGGACTCCTTGGACAGACTCCATGATGTCGTCGGAGTGTGGCGAGGACGGTGCCACGGCGGGAGGGGCCTCGGTAGCTGTAACTCAACATGTTAGTTTAGGGCCTTGTCACACGTAGAGTCCAACACTGATCAATTTTAGGCAGGGCAAGAGAGAGGTCCTGACAGGATGCATCCTGGGGCGCTTGGAGCACTGGACTGGAAGGCTCGGTCTGTTGGCTCATCGCATTGTGGTCTGGATTGTTTGTTGCCTGCTGGATTTGAGGTGGATAGAACTCGTCAAATGACAGCGGTTCGACTGGTTGGATCTGAGGCGATTCCTCAGCCTGAAGCATACTGCGATATGTTCGGATTGTCACTGAGCCCTGAGACTTCGGCCGGGTCGCAGTAGGCTCCTGGCCATGGACCCCAGGCGCTGTCTCGTTGCTCAGACATTGGTCGCTTTCGTTGGCGGCCGCGAATGAGATGAGCGCTCGCTCATCAATGTGAGCACTCGCGGGACGCCGTTTACCATGGCCCCGTAGTCCAAATGCCATCGCAAAGTCCCGACCTAGCGGAAACAGATATAACGCGCTCGTTGCGTCAAGACCCAATGCTCAGGGGTCGGGCAAGGAGGGACCGGAGGCGCTTCAGCCGAGCTCGTGTTGGATTTTTCGACAGCGAATCCTGTCTACATATCACGAGCTTGTTGCTGAAGTGATGTCGACGTGTCGCCGTGGTAGTTGCTCTGGCTCCCAGGAAAACGTGGCCCTCCGTAGCCCGGAAAGGGGGATCACTCTTGCCCAAATGCCCATTGCAGAAGTATGTAGAAGAAAGTGTTGCCTTACCCATGTTTAATTATAAAGAGCGCTTGGTCGGTCTAAAAGAGAACGGAGGGAAAGTGCAAGATCTAGTGTTGTCAACCTGTTAGCTTCTTGGTCAGGTACCGTCCAGGAGAACCCGCCTGGATTGATAGATAGCGAAGGAGTGGTCGTTGGATTGAGAATGCCAACAATGAGGTCCTCTAGCGAGCGAAGCTGGCAAGAGCTCAAGCGGAAGGTTCAAAGAGCTCCTCAGGTGTGGCAGATTATTGCTTGGGCGCGCAAGGTAGAATTGGCTGATGTGGTGAATTGAACGTACCAGAAGAAAGAATCAACGACGCGTCGAGTGTTTCTCCGGGATTATCGCAGAAACAAGACGGCCACAAAAGAGTCGACGGTAGCCCTTGAGGTGGCGCAAGGTCAGTCGGGGTGAAAAAGGAAGCAGCAACGATGGAGAAACGACGGGCGAGAATCAGAAAAGTGAAGTCAGGTGTGAAGGTCGAAAGGTAGGTAGGTAGGGGGTGGGTTGTCAGGCACGGGAAGTAGTAGGCGGCAGGGGATAGGGAAATTTTACGGCTGAGGTGGTCGGAAGCTGGCAGCTTGCAAGCAACTGAGGTACCCCAGGCCATTACCCATACAAGAGGTAAGGGAGGTAGGTCCACGTCCACTTAGGTGCTACCTGGTAATTTCGTGATTACAGTGCTTAAGTTGGCTGGGATGGTCCCAAAACCCCTTTCCCCCTGGCAGGACCTTCCTGCTGGACTCCTCCACTGGACGGCCCCTTTCCATTGATCAGCCTGCTCTGATTCTCTCCCTGAATCTCGCCTGCCCAGGTGCTAGTCGTACCCTAGCGCCACTGAGTGACTGCTTGCTCATCTTTAATGATGGTGGAAGTACATAAAAGGGGTTCGACCACGCTAAGCCCAGAGTGGCTAGATGGTTATATCAGGGGGAGACCTAGCCCAAGCTTGGTCTGGGGAGGACCATTATTTATCTTAGAATGTCTGGGTTCATGATTTACGATGGCAAAGCTCTACATTTTGCCTAAGGACTGGGTGATGAGAAGAGCAGCTAGCGACCTGATCGGACGGCTATCCTAATTACTAGTGATGTTCTGATCGTTGGCGCCGGTAAAGATGGGACAGCGATACATGACGAGCATCCCTTATCCATCGAGCTATGCGCTATGCGCCGCTCCTCGCGTCCCAAGTCCATTGGAATCTAAGGGACGTGTTTCCTCCAAGGAGGATTGGCACTCGTCCCAGTTTTCTGTGCATGGTTCCCTGCCGCCGTTGAATTAAACCGCACAATCTTCACCAATGGACGTGCTGCGTCAATGTCTAGCAAGGTCGCACACCACAAGTCCCAAATATGAACGTACCATCCAAACCAAATATGGTATGAAAAGTACCACTGCATATATTCTGCGAGCAAAGTGACTCTGTCGGAATCGCTCATGCGATTTTTGCGTGTCCAAAATGTGATAGTGTGCGCACGTGTTGACAGCTCTTCTCAAGATGCTCCCATGAGAGGACTTGAATCCTGTCGCAACAACCGCTGACGGTGGCGAATGCGTGGCGTTTGAGCCGAATTCCTTTTTGTGTCACTTTAACTCGAGAATTATACCCCCCGAGGCGAGTTGTGACGGATTGACTGTGGCTGCTGTGTGTATATTAAAATTATGCGTGCGAGGCTCAGTCCCACAATGTACAGTACAGACCTATGATCAGCAGTGGCTTCGGTATACTTTAGCTTCTCACTTTGGGTAGCCCTACCTGACGGTTGGGCCATAAACCGGCAATTTGGTCTCAGCACGCGCAACGTCGCCCGCCATTCCAGGCAAGCGCATGATGTCTCCATGGACAAGTACGAGGTAGATAAGCATCCTCATTGCTTCTTATTGGGGAGGCTGGTGGTTGAGCAGCGCATTGTGGGGCTGTCTATACGAAACAGACTCGTATCAATGTCTAAGTATCTGCTGGACAGAGTTGCATGCTACCACCTACCGATTTGACTGTCATAGAACTTTGCAGACGGTACAAAAAGAAATCGTAGACCCAGGTATTAAATCATAACGTCGACACCTCCGTCATCCTTGGCACGCGCATTAGGTTGTCCACGGAGTGGTATCATTGTAAATATTACACGTTGGTGCTACAAACTCCCATTGCCGGGTGAAATGAACAAACGGCTTCTTTTACGATATCTGAGACAACAGCTTCTCCTGCTGGCCAGCAAAGAATTTCTTAGTCTCGGAGCACCTTTCGCTCTTGCATGCAGGACATCGGAGGCCTAATTGCTGAGTGGTAGCCGATCCGGTGCTTAAGTGCTCCTTCGCAACATCTGCTAGAGCCTGGATGAATACAGGGCTTCCGTTCAGGCTCTCTGCCCGCTTTACCGTATCTGTATGACCACACTCCCCGATGACCTCCAGGTCAAGTTCGTATAGTGTTTCAATATGGTCAGATGTGAAGGCGATAGGAATGAGGACCAAGTCTTTCTGTCCCTTCTTGATATAGTCCTCCACGGTATTCGAAGTTTGCGGGCCGAGCCATGCCGAGGGCCCAACTTGTGATTGCCAACAGAGTCTATAGGGGTTTGAAAACTTGAGCCTCTGCATCACAGCATACACTGTTGCTGCTACCTCGGCAGGGTAAGGATCACCTATAAGCGAATTAGTGAAAAATCCCATAAGCAACATAAAGAGATCATGTACCTCGATTGACAACAGACATCGGTAGACTGTGCGCAGAGAAAAGCAAGACGACATCCTTGCGTCGCTCTTCAGGATATTCGGCCAACTTGGCCTCTATATTTTGAGCAAAGGCCTCCACCAGCCCATGGTGAGCCGGCCAACGATCAATCACACTCCAATTGATAGTGCCATCATTGTTGCCAGCGCTCTTTCCCTCAAGCCGGGACCTCCATTTCCACAGCTCATTTAAACTGCTGCCAGTCGTAGAGCATGAGTATTGAGGGTACTGAGTAAAGGCAACAGCCCGACCACCTTTCCCATTGCCAAAGCCATCCGCAAGCAGCTGGCTATACATTTCCTCCGTCAATGGGTTCGCATAGCGGAAGGCCACGTAGGGTTTATGCGGCGCTGTCTCCGGAGATATCTTGTCAAGAATTTTACACATCTCAGCATTCTGATACTCCGACCACTTGCGAATAGGCGAACCACCGCCAATTTCGGCATATTGCTTCTCGATCTTCGGCGTTCGGCGTTTGGAAAGTAGAGGGCCAATATAGGATTGAAGTCTTCCCAAGGGTATCAGGTCGGCGTCCGACTGTATTCCGGCATTAGCAGTTGGCTGCAGGGTGTGCAGAGGGACATGTAGCATACAAAAAGCCGGCTCAAAAAATCACCGACTTCGTCCGTCGTGGATGGACCACCCATGTTCAGGAAGACCATAGCTGTTGGGCCCTTCGAACCGGTCGCATCCTGCGTGACTGGTGGCACTGGCGTTGCGAGATATCGTCTTTGTCCGAATTGTGGTAGGAGGTGAGCCGAGGGGCTTGAGCAAGCACGTCTTGATACCTGGTTCAAGGATAATCTGATAGACATGGTGAAATGAATTGGCGGATCGCTCAGCTAGGCGATCGCAAGGATAATTCAACAACTTTTTAGAGGAAACACGGCGGATAAACAGGCATCAGAGTTTTGCAATGAGAGAAATAAAATTAAACAAACTTAGGCGGATAGACCGTCAGAATGTATGGAGACAATTGTCCAGAGCAGCTTTTTCGATGACCTCTATGAATCGGGATTCGAAATCACCGAGGCTTGCTCCCAAGATCGGATTGCAGATCGCCGCGGAGCATCATTGTTAGAGGGGTACCTGCATTTCGCACTAGTCTCAGTGACAGTACAGGTACTGCGTATCATAGCCCATTGCCCAATGAAGCACCTGGAAATGTCATCTCAGCTTCGTTCACGTGATCTCGCGCACTTCTTCGCGGACCCTTGTCCTGCATCTGGCGCGATCGCGTTTGCCTGGAATATGCTCCACCTTGCCTGCCTAGAGTGAGGTGAGAACTGGCGTTATAACACCAAACTGCCACTGCCAATTTGTGTGAAGCTGCCAATCCCTTTTTCATTCATTTTCTAGTTGCACGGAAAGTAGAGCCATAATCATCATGTCGGGTGGAGACCACGGTTGGAAACGAGAGGAGGAGGATGAAGCGGATCAGGAGATTGACGAGACTGTACGTTACCATGCTAACCCGTTGAGCCAAGCGGGCCACTGACATCGTGTAGAGCTATAAGACGCAAAAGGATGCCATCCTTCTAGCAATTGACGTCAGTGAGTCAATGCTGGAAGCGCCTCCAGCATCTAGTTCGAAAAAGGCAGATCGCGATAGCCCAGTTCAGGCTGCGTTAAAGTGTGCTTATCACCTGATGGAACAACGCATCATCTCTAACCCCAAAGACATGATGGGCATCCTTCTATTTGGGACGGAGAAGTCCAAATTCCAGGATGACAATGATGGTCGCAAAGGGCTGGGTTACCCACACTGTTATTTATTCACTGACTTGGACGTTCCTGCTGCCGAGGATGTGAATAAATTGAAAACACTGGCCGAAGACGGTGAAGATGAAGACGAAGTGCTGAAGCCAACCTCTGAGGCTGTTTCAATGTCAAATGTCTTCTTCTGCGCCAATCAAATATTCACTACGAAAGCCGCCAATTTCGGAAGTCGCCGACTCTTCATTGTCACTGACAACGACTCACCGCATTCATCAGATAAGGCTGCTAGATCTGCTGCTGCTGTGCGAGCGAAAGATTTATATGATCTTGGTATTACGATTGAACTATTTCCTATCACCCGGGGTGACGAGCCATTTCAAGTTGGAAACTTTTATGAGGTATGTTTTAGCTCAAACTAGGTTTCACTCACGCACTGACTAAAATTCATGAAACAGGACATCATATATCATGAGAATTTCGGGGAAGCTAACTCCACAGACGTCCGTTCGTCAAAATCTGGGGACGGGTTGCCTTTGCTCAACTCGCTCATCGCCAACATAAACTCGAAGCAATCCGCTAAAAGGGCCCTGTTCTCGAATGTCCCTTTTGAAATTGCCCCAGGGCTCAAAATTTCTGTCAAGGGATACAATATAGTTCATCGACAGACCCCTGCCAGGACTTGCTATATTTGGCTTGACGGCGAGAAACCCCAAATCGCTATCGGGGAGACCACCAGAGTTGCAGAAGACAGCACCAGGAATGTGGAAAAGCAAGAAATCAAAAAGGCTTATAAATTTGGTGGCGAGTATGTTTATTTCACTCCTGACGAACAGAAAACTTTGAGAGATTTCGGCTCTCCCACGATTCGTATACTAGGATTCAAACCCCGAAAAGCAATACCCATATGGGCAAGTGTGAAGAAGGCTACTTTCATATTTCCAAGCGAAGAGGATTACGTTGGATCAACTCGCGTTTATTCGGCCTTGTGGCAGAAACTCCTCAAGGACGACAAAGTAGGAATTGCTTGGTGTATTACCCGCTCAAACGCTCAACCAATTCTTGCAGCCATCATACCATCAAAGGAGCAGTCTGATGACGATTCAGGCACCCCGTACCTACCTTCAGGGCTATGGATATACCCTCTGCCTTACACGGATGATATAAGGGAGATGAAAGCTCCAGGCGAGCTTGCCAAGAGCACGGATGATCTCACAAATCAGATGAGAACTATTATCCAACAACTTCAGCTACCGAAGGCCATGTTTAATCCTAAAAAATACCCAAATCCGTCCCTACAATGGCACTACAAGATTCTCCAGGCACTCGCGCTCGAGGATGAGGTGCCAGAAAAGGTCGAGGATGCAACAGAACCCAAGTACAAGGCTATAAGCAAACGCGCCGGTGGTTATCTAGAAGATTGGTGGGAAACACTAGAGAAAGAGGCTGGCAATGCCAAGCAAGCCAAGGCAGTCAAGAGAGAGCCCGATGAGGCTCTTCCCGAGCGACCAGCCAAACGAAGTCGTGCAGGGTCTGAGAAACCCAGTGGATCTAGTCTCAGCCAGGCGCAGCTCAAAGCTGCAGTCGAAAACGGGACCCTCGCTAAGATGACGGTGGCACAGTTGAAGGACGTACTTGGTGCCAAGGGGCTGAGTACATCAGGGAAAAAGGCAGATCTTGTTGAGCGCATAGAGGAGTGGGTGGAGCAAGATGTGTAGGTGCTGGCTACCCGCTCCTTATTTATGTTACTGATGAACTCGTCCTTTTGTTTTCGTGTATGATATACGTCGCTCAAGACATGCCTGTAGTAGTATCGCCAATGCCTTAATCCGATTTCCGGGAGCCAGGTCATTTTGATTATGTCGGTAGTGATTGGCCTTAAACCATGCTCCCAGCTAGCTTTTGAGCAGCCATGTGAGAAGTGATCTTATCGAGTTTGACGATAATGGCGCGAATCGGCTAGCAATCAGCTTTTTCTGCTCTTCGATCTAGCTTACGATTTTATACTGCATTGGTGAGGAAAAAAAGGAACTCCTCGAATTAATGATATTTCGTGATCCTGCTTGAACTTGGTCATCTGTTTAAGTACACAGAGCTCGTTCTACGAAACATTGGCTGGCAGGACATTGGTTAGATCTCTGATCACCCTTGAAATTCAAACCAGGCCAATAAAAATAATCAAACGTTATACCAACTGAATTGCTATTCATGGTAATAAATTTACATACTGAATACTTTAACTGAGAATTGCATTCGTGGTTCCGACGACTCATTGGCGAACAAAGCTCTAGGGTAGCGAGAGACAGTGGCAGGCGCAAACCTCCCCACGATGGGCGATACACGTGACCAGGCGCCGCCAAAACAGCCTGTAGGCTCACCAACTGACGAGAAGGTCAGGAAGCACAGTCGCGCTCGCCACAAAGCGCAGCATCCATGTCGGACGTCGCACAATCCTTTCATGCCGGAGAAGGATTGGGCGTCCAGCGACCCCCAATTTCGGAGAAGACGCGTTTAGACGACATAGCAGGCCTTGACCAGTCGCAACGATGGCCGACTTCCTGGCCAGCTTCAACTTTGGCCAGGCCGTACCAACCACAGCCGATGACTCCGCATGCCATTCCATTGACGACATCCAGGCGCATCTGCGCAATACACTCGAAGCAAAGGTCACACCCACCAGGGCTGAGCATATATCACTGAGCCTCGAACTGCGAGGCTCGTCGAGCATTACACTCCCCCAGACCGAAAATGATAGCCTCGATGGCGCCAGCGAGCGCCCGGCGGAAGGACAACCGGAACGACCTACGCGCGTAGTGTCTGTGAACGATGCGCTGGCTAGACAAACGGACGATCCCCTCTTACAGCGCACCATTGCGAAGCATATCCTGCGTGCGGTGGGGGACGTCGATAACAGTAACTGGATAGTACGGGATATGTCAAGGGCCTCCCAAGGCTGGTCATTCACCTATATATGCAAAGGTTCACATCAATTTTGGAACCGGCAAAATAACAAGAACCCCCCAGCATCCTTGATCGGGGAGTTCAGCTTGCGAGAACCTGATCCCGTATTGATGGGTAGGTCGAAGCATTCATAGGTCCACCTTTGAGATTTCTATTCTAATCACCCCAACGTAGGACGCCCTGCATTTGACTGCCGTGGATCCGTCTTGGTCGCATTCGAACGGAGCAGCCGCTCCATAACAATTCGATATGAGCACACGCCTATGCACCGTACAGTCGCACAGTTGAAGGAGTTGTATCCAACACCGGCGCGGGAGCTTGGGGCCGGGGCCCAGCGTCAACTTCAGCAAAAGTCCCCTGTGAAGTCGAAGAAATCGAGGAATAAGAACAACGAAAGCACGGAACAGGGTGACGGCCAAAGCCGGCCTAAGAAGAAATGGAAAGCAGACACTGGCGAAGGGGGTGAGGCTGGTAGTCGCCCTAAAAGGCCGAAGAAGAGGAAGAAGAACCAAGCGGATGCTCCCCAGCAGCTTCAACAAGAGCTAGCCCATGACCCCGGCCAAGAAACTTCCCAAGGTCAATCAAGCACGGAACCGGCAACCAATGTCGGATTGCCTAGCCAGCCTTCGGATCAACCGCAAGCCTCCTCCCATCTTCACCCAGTAAATGTCGATGCCGCTGAAGCAACCCGTCGCCTAGCCCATGCGACAAAGTTGCTGGAAGATGCTGGAATTGATCCAAATACACCATCTTCCGACCAGATGCACATATTTTCTAACCAACTCCCCGAGCTACAGAGAGACTCACTTGCCTTGCTCTCAAAGTATGGTGCGCAGCACATTGTCATTGTTCCTCCAAAGGACAAGCCTGGAGCTGCTCCTCGGAGCCAGTCATCAACTCCGGTCCAGACACAACGAGCCCCTCCTCCTGCTGCTGCGACCACTACGCAGGCTGCGACAAAAGACGCCCGTTCGGATGCAACTGCAAAGGATGGTGCGCAACCTTCATCGGAGCAGGCATTATTGGAGGCTGCTGCAAGTGCTCTTAGCACAGTCGCCCAAGGTTCAAAGAAAAAAGGCAAACAACGACCTCCAGGAAAGTCACGACTTGCGTGTTCGTGCTGCAAAAATCGCAAAGTCAAGGTGAGAACAATCTTATGATGCACCTTCTGATCCAAGTGTATTCAATCTGACTGATTTTGAATAGTGTCCCAAGGAGAAGCCAATTTGCTCTGAATGCCAAGCTCATAGCTTGGTCTGCGAGTATCCTCCCACAAAACCAAGAAAACGGAAGACAGTTTCCGAACCGGTTGTTATCAACGACGACGACGAAGGGGATGATGAAGAAGGTGAAGAAGAAGAACAGGAGGAAGAAGCCCCTGATGATGATGAGGACCAAAGCACATATTATACCGGCGCGACACAACAACAACCGTCGAACTCACACGCTGCTCACACCGAAGAGCAAGACACATCCTATTCACAGATGCCTGTGGCAGATATGCTGAGGCCCATCGCCCAACATAACGCGTCGGAATCATACCCAGCACAATCCACTTACTACCAGCCAGCTACAGTCACAGCCGAACCACAAGCTGAGCCAAGTCAAGCTCGGTATCCAACCTCGAAAACACCTCAACCTGCCACGGCACATTCCTCATGGAGTAGACCTGAGATTCAGACTAACCATAATCATGTGTCCCAAGCCTCTAATATTTCCACCAATTCTACACAAGGTGGACAGATGCCAAAGCCGACAGGAAGTATATCTCCGAACCGAAGTAGGCGAAACGCTAAGGAGCTCACTCCCCAGGGTCGATGGAAACTTCCCGATTCTAAACCAAAACCTGCCACTGCAGGGTGGGGGAATGCTGCTGCTACTCACTCTTCCACTCCTTCTGGTACACACTCTAGTACTCATTCTGGGACTCATTCCGGGGCTCTCTCTGGTACTCATTCTGGTAATATCTCCGGCACTCTCTCCGGCACTCAATCTGCCACCTACTCTCATTCTCACCCTCAATCTGGCACTTCTGCGACAAGTTGGATGGGCGATCAAGAGGCGCAATCTTTTAACATGTCCACCAATGAGCGAACCACTCAGGGTACTGGGCTGTATTCTCACCAAGCCCCTGTCACTTCCTCTCATTTCCAAAACAGCACTTTTCAAACTTCGAATGACAATACTTATTGGCCGCACTCTACCCAGGCTTCAGTTATGCACCAGAGCCAGCCTGCAAGACAGTCGCCTAGTATGACAGCGGCAATGCACGCCCACAACCGCACGTCACCGTTCCAGGGAATAAACTCACAACAGCGGACCACCTCAAATCAAAATCACCAGTCACAGACTTGGGCAGCAGCGAATACGCAGGGAAGGGACGCATCTTTATCCGGCGTTCACCGGGCTACGGACACGTACCATCAAAATTACTATGGCACAATGGACATGAATCGTACAAATAGATATACATAGTCAACACATAACTTCAATCCTCGCGATAATGAGCGAGGTACATTAGAGGTGGCGAAGTTTCGACAGCAGAAAGTCACGCGACTTTCGAATACTGATGTTAATAGCAATGGTTTTGTGAGAGCATGGCGACATTTTGAAAGTTTAGCGAAGAAAGAGACCCAAGACATGGAGTTGCCTTCTTTCTGTTACTGCAGGACGCGGATGTTTAGTTTTTTAACGAATCTTTAGTATGGAGCTTCAGGAGCAGAAGCTGTATTATGGTTTTTGGTGTGGACGTGCGAAGTTTACGGGAGAGGCAACAATAGAATTGTCCATGAAGATACCCCTTGCACTGGCTGCAGATAACAAGTAATTGAATTCTATTCCAGAAAAGTCTGCCTTCCTTTCGCCGTTCAATCTTATGCATTTTCCCCATCTATTATCCTCCTCCTATTATAAGATGTTCTCGTCGTCTCATTAGTTTACCTGCATACATGCCCACTTCTCTGTGGTGAATCCTGCATGTAACCAATCCTCACTAGTTCCATATTCCAGACTAGAAAGTAGGCGTCGTAGAAATGGCGAATTTACTGAGCGACCGAAGCTTGGCGCCGTAAAAGTACAGGAGCCAGATACCGATGATGCCGATGACGCTCAGCCCGCCGAGCAGACTGGTGCCCCTGGCCACGCCGAGGTTGCCAAAGAGCGGGTGGGCGAACAGGACGCTCCCGCAGGCGAGAGCGCTCCGGAAGAAGTCGTTGGCGGCGAAGAGGCTGGCGGCGTACATGGGGTAGGAGAGGGGGATGTAGATGAAGATGCACTGCATGACGATGAAGACGGTGCCGCCGTAGATGGTGATGCCGATGGTGGGGACGATCCAGTGGATGGAGGCGCGGGCGGTCCAGGCGAAGAGGAAGAGGCCGACCGTGGGGCCGATGGAGGCCGGGAGGGCGGGGATGAGGCGCTCCTCCTGCTTGCCCATGCCGTACTTTGCGGTCCGGGGGTCCTGGACGAAGTAGAGGTAGGCGACGTAGCAGGCGACGCCGAGGAGGCAGGAGACGAGGACGCAGAGGAAGACGAGGCCGATGTCGCCGAGGCTCATGCCGTAGTAGACGGGGTAGACGAGGGGGAAGACCTCGAAGACTGGATGAGTGTTAGCTTATGTTCTTCGACCTGTGTCTAAAGGGAGGTTGCTCAGAGGCAGTACGTACAGGAATAGTAGATGCCGTAGATGATGGCGGTGTAGACCTGGACGAACAAGACTGCAGGGTCCTTGATGGTGATCTCGAGGGGCTTGATGAGCGCATCTAGGAAGACATGAGAGAACTTCATGTTTCGCTGGTCAATCTCGCTCTGCGACATGAAGCGCTCGTTGCCGGTGAGCTTGCGGATCCGCTGGGCTCGGCGCAGCAGGATGTTGGGCGCGCTGGTCTCGGGGAGGAAGAGGAACATTGCGATGCCGACGGGAGCAGAAGCCCAGATGGATTCGTAGAGTGACCAGCGCCAGCCCATGACAGGCACTGAGAAGCCGCTCAGAAGGGGACCCAATGCGGCTAAGGGGACGTGTTAGAAAGTGTGATTTTGAGAGATTCAGGGTTAAGTGATACTTACGTCCACAGTACGCTGCAGATACCCAAGCCATCATGGCGTAAGGGAGAGCGCGGAAGCTGTAAATGTCGCCCAGAGAAGCACCACCTGATGCCAGGCAGGGGGATCCAAAGAATCCTGTGAGGAACCGGAGCACCACCAGGCCCGGGAAGTTGCCTACAAAGGCGGTGGGGATAGAGAGGATGACGAAGAGGAACATGGTAACGATATATACTGGGTTGCGCCCAATGCGTGGGATCTCACTCAAGGGGGAGAAGAGGAGAGGACCTACACCGTAGCCCAAGACGTAGAATGAAAGACCCAGTGTGGCCACGATCGAACTCACGCCAAATTGCTTCATGATGCCTTCCGTGGAGGGCACATAGATGGCAGAAGTTGTGTAGACGACAAATGTGTAGAGGCAAATGATAAGAGTGGTCACCAATCGTTTCTTGATGGTCCAGTTGTGTGGGTTTTCTGGATCATCAGTGTAGTACCAGTCGACCAGAATTGCTCCATCTTTGGTTCTCCGGGGAACAATCGGTATGGACTTGGTTCTCTGGATGGCCATGGTGTTGTTCTCTTCGTCGTTGTGGGCTTGCTCGATCTGGATATCCTCCATACTATCTCTTGGCGGCGGCGACGGCTTCTCGTCATCTGCTGCGTTTCTCTGAGGTTGTCTACCCTCGCCATTGATGACTGTTGAGCCGGACTCGGAAGCGGTGGTTGCATCAGGGGCGAACTTGGCGGATGGTGATTCTAGATCGTGAACCATTTGGATCCAAGCGTCTGGTAGTTTGAAGCCCTCCTTCTCCTCTGGATACTTTAGGTATCGGCCCCGGCTCAGAAAACGGATGACCTGCCCGATCGAGGCATCCCGTATAAGGTCGGACATTGTGTTCGACGAGATGTTGTATGTCTATTATTATGTGACTTTATCGTGCTGATACTTGGGGTAGTGATTGTTGATACTATTGAGGAAGGATATAGTTAAGTTGATATGCCTCCCGTTAGGTCCTTTGCTCGGAGGAGAAGAAGTTGATTGCTATTCAAGCATTGACTGACGAATAGACGAGAAAGTAGACATGCTAGGCCATGCTTCTTTATATAACTGCATCGCTCACCACGTAATGGCTCCGTGCAGAATCCCCCATCTCCATTCCCATGTGCTTGACAAGCATCATCACGCCCGCTGCCACAGCCCATTCGGACTTAACGGCTCGCCCTATCTAGAACCTACGGCTGCTCGAGCTTTGAAAGCACGGAAGGTCTCACCGCCGAAGAGTTGATGACACCAAGAAGAGCAGGCCGACCGTCCCAAGCTTCACGCCGTTTTAGCTCCCGGGGCAGCTTTTGACGATCAGCTTACCAATCCCTGCAACGCGGAAGCCCTTTGTCAACACCCATTCGGAAGCCCTGCCTAAATCTGCAGAGCTTGGCTCGACTTGACGTGGCCTGCGAGATTGGCGGCCAGGCGCTAGGGCTGACGAATGGCTTGCAGTCTTGGCGCTGGTTGGTTGAGATAGAGTTAAAGTAAGACATCACGCCTTGTGGCTGGCCAGTCCTTCGGGTGAGATGCCGCCCAAGGGTCTTCATCTATATCGATTGCGTCAGACGGAGATTCTGGGATAAGCACTTGGTCTAGCATCGCTCACATCAGAGCCTGATTGGTCCCTGCGCCTCTTGGACTGCTGCTGCTGACAATTAACTGTATTTGGGCAGGTATTTAGCCCGACTTCATTAAACACCACCAGAATTGATAAGAAGCTGAAGCCGTCTGACCCACTTGGGACGAGGTTTTGCGCTTAGAAATCAGACCTGTTATGTAAACTTCCCTTCTCTGGAAACAATGAGAAGAATGATTTGATTGCATTGTACTCTGGAAATGCTTGGCTCTCGTCTAACACGGTCGAGAATTCAAGGGGGTATCTCTGTTATGCATATCTGTAATGTACATGTTAGATCCCACATAGATGCCGGGATGTTCGCCACCAGATCTCTGAGGACACAGTCATAGCATGGCCGGACGTTCCGAGCCAGCTGCCGATCTGGATAGTTTCATCATCTGCCGCCCACGTAACACTAAGGGTAACCAGATACCGGGGATATGGCTCGGCCTTATAATTGTGCGAGGGCCGAGCCAGGAGCGAGAACCGGCCTCAGATTGAGATGAGATGTGACAATAAGATGGAGTCCATGGACTAGCGACAACCGGCCCTAGGAGGTGCGATGCGATGAGATGAGATAAGCTGGAGTTTGTACGGCGTTGACTCATCGGCCAATTGCTGACCTTGCATCCTGCCGCTCGTCCCATTTTCTCTTCATGCTCTTCAGACGGATCACTCTCTGGACGATCTCAAGGCCATCCTGGTTCTTCGCCTCCTCCAGCTTGTCCATCATTTCCCACACACGCTGATCTTCCTTTGCGACTGCTTCCTGCGCAAGGAGTCTTAGCCAGGGGTACTCTTCCGTGCTCTGAGCATTGAGTGCCTGGAGGGCAAAGCCCATGGCCAAGTCCAGCTCGCCCAGTTCCAAACATTTCGTAATCATTCTGTTATTGACTTGTTCCAGTCTTAGTGGCGGATCTCCATTACCATGGAACCTTTTCTTGTAGCTGTCTAGCAGCCTCCGTGCAGTGGCTGTACCCTGGCTGTTGACAATCATGTTTTGCATGGTAAAGACATCAGGGGGCTCCCCAGTCAGAGAGTCGGTATCCAGGTAGAGCTCCATGGCAGCCTCGCTCCCCCTGCGGTGACTGATAACTTCAACCAGGACGGCAACTATGGCGGGTGGGACTTGGCTGCCCTTGGCCGTCTCCCTCACCGCGGCTTCTAGTTCGCTTATGAGACTCCTATCTTTGAGTAGAAGTCGGAAGAGCCCTCTTGTTCCTCCCCGCGACAGGGGCACCCCGTCGCGGTGCATGATATTGAATATGGAGAGCGTGGAGGCCATATTTCCATCGTTCATAAACGCTTCCGCTAAAGCTTCGTAGTGGTGAATCTGGACCTTGCGGCGGCTTGATATTATACCGTATACCTCCGTAGCAAGGTCGATGTCTCCGTGGTTAGCCGCTGTGGCCAAGACGTTCTCCAGCACGCCGTCTGGTGGCTGCAGGTCTCCGGTGCGGAACGCGGAATTCCACGCGAAGACTGTTCCCTGATAATGGAAGACCTGGCTGCAAGTGTCGAGGATAAAATAGACCAGGTTAGAAATCACGGCATCGGAGCCTTTGGCGTGTTTGCGCCGAAGAAATAGCTGCAGCATCTCGTCCAGAAAGCCCTGCTGTCCAAAGACGAGGATAAAAATATCGAAAACCCAAAGGTTCACATGGACTTTGCTTTCAACCATCCGAAAGAGCCCCTCATAGGCCAATTCGTACTGCTTGTCGCGAAGCAACCCAAGGAGAATATGTTCATCCGCATGCTGGTCTCTAGTGAACCAATGATCTCGCATAATGGAGATGACTTGTTGGCGTAGTGTATAATCGGGATGGACTGCCAATGCGACCAGCGCGCTCTTGCAAATCGTCTCCGTAGGCTGGATTCCCTCGCTCTCCATATCCTTGAATAGCGAGTGCACGCCCGATGCCGAGCCTTGAGGATCAGCCATGGCGTCCATCATGCATTCGTAGATGAATGATGAAAGGGGAACCTTCCGTGTTTGAATTAGATATTCAACAAGCTGCACTATTCTCTGATGGCGATCGATATTCCCCTTGGGCAACTTGGATCCTTCGGGATCCCGTATTAGAACCAGCGCCTCGTTAATCGTGGGAGTTGACACATTGTCGAGCTGTTTCGCGGTTGGCGGGAGTGGCGCGAGGAGAGCTTCTAGAGCTTTTCTACCATCCTCTTTGGTTGTCGTCGAAGGCGGGATGTCCCCGGAGACTGAAGCAGCCGTGGCCGTTCCTAAAAGACGTCTTTGGTTCCATCTCGGTTGGGGTATTAGCTTCGATGGCCGTGCGCGAATCTGGGTGAAGGCGGCAGCGGAAGGTTTAATGGCCGCTCGACAGTTCGTTTCTTTGAATGCCGAGCAGAGGCAACGGCAAAGGCTGCCATTGGCCAACCGAGGGCGCGACATATCTCTCGTCTTTGTCTGGCTTGAGCATCACGATCTGGTTCGTTAAAGATCTCCAACAGCTTTTCAGGAACCGCAGCGGAAGCTTTCCGACGACCATCGCAGTGGTATATTCCTCAATCCGAATGATGCACCAAAACAGTAATATCGCAGTACCAGATAGCTGCAACACAACATCATCCCAGCAACCCGGCCTCCTTAGAAGAGGATTTCCTAAAGGAACTAATGAATTATTTTAAATAATTTGTTGTATGGTTCTCAACCGTTCCATAGCAAGCTTAAATTTCCGGCGTGGCTCTCTGTGATGTATTGCCTTATCCTTGGAGGTTCGAGCTATGAAGATAGCGGGTCTCCTTGTAGAATCGCCCGTATGACTGTTGCAAACCATTGGACAGGGAGAACAAGCAAGTAGGTAACATCAAATAAAATCCATCCTATAACTCGACATCTCTCAGGATGTGGAAAGCAAAATATTACTGAGAAGGACGACGTAAAGCGGAAGGCTTCCGCTCCATATTGGAGGGGTTACCCCTCAATCGAGGACTTGCAACTATCGGATTCTTATGCAA
Source organism: Clonostachys solani (assembly GCA_902141235.2). Lineage (NCBI taxonomy): Eukaryota > Fungi > Ascomycota > Sordariomycetes > Hypocreales > Bionectriaceae > Clonostachys > Clonostachys solani. Next base: position 1,069,927 of record CABFOC020000097.1, read on the forward strand.
CCCACCATCGACCTCCAGCTTCGAGGGAAGCGCCCAGCGCAAGCTCCCACCCAACCCAACAATACTTAGAGCCCGCCGAGACACATTCAACCCCCCTTCCATAGGCGGGAAACGAAACGAAGATGGTGCGCAGAAGACATACATACACCTCGCCCCCTTGAAGCCCGCAAAAAGTGCTGACCACGACACAGTTACCTCTCGGTCTACTCAACGCCGCGCAGGGCCACCCCATGCTTGTCGAGCTGAAGAATGGCGAAACCCTCAACGGCCACCTCGTCAACTGCGACACGTGGATGAACCTCACATTGAAAGAGGTCGTACAAACGAGCCCAGTAAGCCAGGGTACTCCTCCTGGGCAACAGCGAGCTTGATACTGATTACGTCGGGATGATTATAGGAAGGTGACAAGTTTGTGCGATTACCTGAGGTCTACGTGAAAGGAAACAACGTATGTCGCAAGCCAATTTCTTTGCCAGCCCCGAATACGGGTTGATGCGGTGGGATGAAACATTTACTGACGATGCGAGGCGTACGCAGATCAAATATCTTCGAGTTCCCGATGAGATTATCGATATCGTTAGCGAGCAGCAGAAGGGCCAGCAGAGCAGCTTCAGAGGCGGACGAGGTGGACATTCAAGGGGCGATCACCACTCTGGGCGTGGCGGAGACCGAGGAAGAGGACGCGGCGGAGGAAGGGGCCGTGGTGGAAGAGGAGGCCGAGGCCAATAAAGGTCCCAAGGAAATTACATCAACTTGGATGGCTGGAGTTTTCGGTTCCAAACCCATAGAACCAACAATTTATAGCAAAAAAGGGCCATGGTCCGTGTATGGCCTTGCATAGATAATGAGTAACTCTCAATGATATTATTGATACCCAAGAGTGTGGCGAGCGAGGAATATCGAAATTGGCTACCTACCCTAAGAAACAAGGACACGGCTTGTCTTCAGTAATGAACAAGTAATTGTAAGCTATAAAATAATTTGGCCTGTAAACAGAGGGTAGAGAAACCCAGTTTAAGTAGAGGACGGATTGCGGGAATGAAATACAAAGTCTGGATCGCTGGCTAACGAGAACTTACGAAGTGTATCTTTTATGGAGTACATTTGTTACTTACGTGGATTGAGCAAACTAGAAAAATGAATATGAAACGTTCAAGCATTGACTAAAAATCTATAAATATATATATCATGTCTTCCCATTTGTCCCTATTGCCGCATAATTGATGCTGGTTATTTTTAAAAATTAATTACAAAATATCTTGCCTAGTAATTCAGCTTAGAAGTTTGCAACAGCAACGGCAATGGCCTGGTTATCAGAGTGGGAGATGGACAAAGTGATGTCTTGTACGCCGGCCTTCTTGGCAGCAGCAGCAGCCTCACCACGGAGCTGGTACATAGTTAGCATTTGGTCATACTTGTGAGATAGTAGGGGGACTTACTCTGACAATGGGCGCACCGGTTTCCTCATCCTTGACAATTTCGATGTCTTTCATGGCAGCACCAGCTCCCCTGCTTGGGACGCCCAGAGACTTGAAGACTGCCTCTTTGGCACTCCAACGCCCAGCAAAGGAGCTCTGAGGGCTTGGGGCCTTCTGGCAGTAGGCAATCTCGTTGGCGGTAAAGTTGCGCTCAACGAATGTCTCGTTCTCAATGTTCACGGCGGAGATATCCTCGACATCAACACCAACTTTGCTGTTCTTGTTGGCGACCTTGGATGCGAGTGCCTCCATAACCTGTTGAGTCTCGCTGGCTCGCGAAGATGGAATTGGCTTCTCTGACTGCTTCATGAAGTTGGAAGAAAATACCAGCTCAGCCGACTTGGCATCAGTCGACACTCTTGCGTCAGGGTTGAGAAGAACCTTGCTCAGCTGAGCGTCGGTGTAAGGAGAGTTGGACTTGGCAACAAAGAGGCTGTTGTTGATTAGGCCATTGTGGAAGTAGCGGTATGCCTTCTTCTGGCGACCTGCGACCTTGACGGCGTACTCGAGGTAAGTCTTCTCATCCAGAGTGGCAAAGAGGTACTTGGGGTGGACACCAATGGCTTGGGCTCCCTTCTGTCCGAAACCGAAAGAGGTGACGGAGAAGGCCTTGATACCATCGGTCTGAATGCTGCGGCTGGGGTACACGATGAGATCAAAGTCCTCCATCACAGGATCGACGTTGTCAGCGTTGCGGTTGCCAGGGACAAGACCGGTGTTCAGGACTTGGAGACAGCCGTTCATCATCCAGGCACCAGCAGCACCCTTGGGATGACCGGTAAGGTACTTCTGGAAGATACCGAGCACCGCGTTACCCTTGGTGCGGCCGAGATGGCGCAGTTGCTGGCAGATGACAGACGACTCATTCTTGTCGTTAGCTTTGGTGGATGTGCCGTGGAAAGAGGCAATCTCCAAGTCGTCGACGGTGAGGCCCCAGGTGGCCAGGGCACCACGGAGAGGAGCGATGGTGGGATCGTTCTTCCAGAAGTTGTTGCCCATGCTTCGAAGAAGCTCCTTCTCTTGTCGGAGAGCCTCCTTCTCGACATGAGCAATGCGGTCTTGGGCATACTCGGTCTCGTCAAAGGTAGCACCTTGAGCCTTCATGGCCTCGACTTCGTCGTAGACAAACTCGAGTTCCGACTCCTGCCACTGCTTAATCTGCTTCTTGCGGCGCTCGATCTGGCGGCGGCGGTAGTTAATGTCGAGCAGAGGCGAGGGGAACTTGCTAGCATGTTCACGAGCAGTGGTGAGGACACCCTGTCCGGGAGCAGGAACTGAGCGACCAATCTTGTCAGAGGCTGTGGTAGTCAGGGCCAGGACACCGTAAATGGGCACGCCCATATCCAAAGCCAGCTTGGCAGTCATGATGATCTGAATACCGCAACCCTGGGACTCCATGAAGCCATTTCGGGTCGTGGTAGTAGGGCGGGACATTTCCTTGGGTGTACGTCCGTGGGCGAACTCATCAACAGTGTTGCTTGTGGCCTTCATGTTGGCGAATTCGTAGGAGCCCTCCTCACCAAAATCATCAAAACCACCGACGAAGCACACTCGAGCCTTGCCCTCCATGATGGTCTCGTAACCAATATCTACTGACTCAACAGCTGTGGCGCAGGCACCGACCGGAGTCTTGATAGGCCCAGAAGATGAGAGCAGAAGCATGTTGACCCAGGCAGCCATGGTGTTGATGAAGGACTCTTGGAGAATGTCGTTCTGCAGAGGCTTGTCAAGGAATCGATCCTTGTGCATGCCACGCAGAGCAGCGGCGCCACCCATACCAGAGCCCACACAGTTACCAACCTCAGACACGTGGACATACTTGTAGAACTCGTAGGGGTCGGTGATACCGCAAGAAAGCAGAGCCTCGGCGGTGGAGACAAGAAGGAAGAGAGTGACTGGGTCGACTTGGGAGATGATGTCTTCGGGAACACCATAGCGCTTAGGATCCCATCCAGTGGGGATCTGTCCAGCAACCAGACGATCGAAGCGAAGCGCCTTGGGGATCCACAGAGCAGCACCCTTCTTCAAACGAACAAGGTATTCGCCGCTGTCAGGAATCTCGAAGACCTCCACCTTGTCGCCATGCTCGCGCTTGAATTCATCGGCAGTCTCCTTGGAAGCCTCGAATGCCTCCAGATCTTCCTCGATGACAACCTCGTGAAGCATTTGCTTCTTGTTGGGGTCATAGCCGTCAAACAGCTCAGGTTCGATCAGTCGAATACCGGAGTGTTCAAGAATGAACTTCTCGTACTTGGCCTTGATATCCTTGTCGTCGACTGGGTCACCAGACTTGGCATCAACCCAGCCCGCGTAGGGCTTGCCCTTGAGAGGGCCATTGTGGTTCTTGATCAAACCCATGATCCAGGCCATTTCGACACAGCCTTCAAGAGAGAACTCTCCGTACGCTTCCATCTCCCAACGAGTGCGAGAGTTACCCCAGGGACCGACTTCGGCGAAACCAGTCACGACAACGACCTTCTCAAGGTCAACCATACCCTTCAGCTTATCGTTGTGGGGGGCGATCTCTGTCTTCCAGTCAGGAAGATTTGGGAAGTCAAACTTGATGTTGGCACGGGGGTCAACGGTCTTCTTCTTAAAGAGAACCTCCGAGTCCGCACCGTTGACGACGGAGTGCTCGATGGCACTCTCCTTGGAGACGGCCTTGCGGATCTCGCTTGTCTCCATAATGTCCTTGCGCAGCTTGGTCATGGTCTCGTTGAGGTTAGGGATAAACTGAAGGCCACCGTTTAGGTCGGCAAAGACTGGCTCGGACTGGCAAAGATCAACAATCTTGGGGGACATCAAGCCCAAAAGGTTGAAGGCCATCTCTTGCTGGGAGAAAGTGCGAACGCCGAATGCTTCAACACCCTCAGCAACGATGTTGTTGCCAGACATGAGACCAGTTCCACGGGTCCAGCCAATGACAGCTCCGCAGACGGTGAGGTAGTTGGCCCAGCTCTCGGAGTACCATCGGTTGAAAAGTGTCTCGAGAGCCAGCTTTGATTCGGAGTACAGGCCGTCGTTTCCGAAAGTTCCGTGGTTGGGGGACAGGGGAAGAACAACTTGAGCGGGACGGGTTTCGAAGCCGCGCTCGGTCTTCTGGGACTTGACGCAACCCAACAGGCGAATAAGGTTGGTCAACATGATGCGGTGGGCCAGTTCTGAGCGGGAGTCAATGGTGTCGATTTGACGCCCGTTCTCTGAGATAGCGGCGAAGGGCACAATGAAATCAAGATCCCAGCCGAGACCGGTCTTGGTATCATAAATGTACTCGACCAAGGCCTCGACATCTTGCTTGCTACCCTGGTTGAAAGGAACGACGACGATCTGAGAGCCCCGAGCGCCGAAGCGTGTGTACATGGATTGGTAGTACTCGGTGACTTCACGTGAGAATCGACTCGTGGTCACCACGACCTTGGCACCACCGCTGACGAGGCCCTGGAGGACTTCAGCACCGATGGAACCAGCACCAGCACCAGTCATCAGAACGTACTTGCCCTGGAAGGTAACACCATCCCTGGCGGCATTTTCAAGGCAGTTGAGATACGTGCCAGTGAGTCTCTTGCTGTAATCCCAACCGTGGAGGGTCTTCTTCTTCAGGTGGAGGAATGGAATGGTCTCTACCTTGCCCTTGTTTTGGCTAGTACCCTTGAGGGTCTTTCTGGGCTTTCCATTCTTCTCAGGGATGATCTGGCTCTCATTCATGGCTAGAGAGCGCAGGACATCGCCATAGAGGCTTCGGATTTCAAGCTGGGATGTCTTGGACATCTTGTGCTGCTGCTTGATAAGCTTGTAGATGCGCTGCAAGTCGTTTTGGACCTTGGTACGGTTGCCATATTCAGAAATCTTGCCACCCTCAGCCATTTGCTGGACATAGTGCTCGAGCTTTCGGCAACTGGCGCGAGGGACTTCCTCATAGTTGAGGTTACCCCGGGCATCAATAGTTGTGCGGGGGGCGGTGGGAACTGCGACATCCTTGTAAGCAGGAGCAACGTTGAGGACCTCTTGACAGTTCTCGAAGAGCTGCTGAGCGAGCTCCTTAGCAAGCTTGTAGGTCTCGCCTCTCTCAGTGGGGCAGTTGTCAATGTGATATTGCATGAAGTCGAGCAACTTGGGGTTGGAACGGCTCATGATGCGAATACATTGACTGACAATCTCACGATCGACAGCCTGAAGTCGCCCAAAGATGACATCGTAGTACATGGTCAAGGCGTCCTGGCGAACCCAGTTCCACGACGAATCATAGACGCGAGCCTTGAGGGGACTGAAGACGGGTTCGATTCCAGAGGCATAGAAGTCGCCGTGCTCAGTGTTCCACAGATCGAGCTGGGCTTGGAGCACCTTCTCCGACTTCTTCGAGTCAATGGATGCCTTGTCTCCGGCACGGAGATCTATCTTGAGGTAGCGGGCAAAGAGCTCCAGTTGTTGCTTGAACAGGGCACGCTGATCCTTGGTCAAGGCGTCGATGGCAGCGGGGTCCATCATCATACCACCACCAGAACCACCAGAGGAAGCAGTGTCTGCCGCACTAGACAGGTTGACACCGGCATTGGCGGCATATTTCTGAACGACTCCATCAAGGAAGGCCTTGGCGTCACCTTCAGATCCCAGACGGGCAGGAGGTTCCATCGTCAATGCAAAGAGCAGAGCACCATCTTGACGTCCAGAGGCAAAGCCCCATCTTGATTCGAGATACTTTCTTGTCGATGTGATATTGAACCCACCGGGCATCTTAGAGGAAATCAGACGAGCAATAAGCGATTGTGACTGTTTACCGAGATTGCCATCGAATGTTGCTTGCATGGCAGCACCGAGTTCGTCGAGGGGGGTATCTTCGGGCTTTTCTGGGGTGGAACCGAATTCTTTACCAAGATCACCGAGAATCTCGTTTTGAAGTGTGGATTTGCCTGTTCGAGACATGTTAGATCCTTCCTATGCTCGCAGAAGCTTTGGCTCAATGATGCTTTACTTACCACCAACAAGGTCTTTGATGGCCTTGCTCAAGGGAATGTCAAGCAGCGGCTTCTTGAGCTTCTGTGCAATCAAGGCGCGCACAATATCTACGGCCTGTACAGGCTCGTCAGGCACCTGTGCGGCAGGGCCGCTGCTGGGTGGAGGAGGAGCGGCGGCGACGGGAGCAGCACCAGCGGCAGGGCTGGCAGCTGGTGCATCGCCAGTAGGAGCAGATGATCCGGCAGCTGGCTCAGGCTCATCCTCGACAGGATCGACATCGTAGTAGATCTCCTTGGCGTCTTTATTATAGCACAAAATCTGACGCTGAACAGACTTTGCGGCATCGTAGGCTTCGTACTTGGCCTTGAGGGTCCTCTTGGCCATCACTCCGAGGGTGTCTGCGGGACCGATTTCGACAACCCGCTCGGCGGTCTTTTCGGCAAGGAAGACATCCTGGGTCTCAATCCACCTCACTGGCGAAGCGAATTGGTATGCAAGAAGCTCGATGAGCAGTGTGTGAGCGAGCTCTTGCTCGACCTCGGGACGCATGGCGGCGGTTGGTGGCCTGGAGCCAATGCTGGGTATCTACAAAACCGTCTCGAATTGGCCGATGGTCTATACACGGGCGAAAGCTTGTAGACTCCAACCGGTGAATGGACTTTTGGGGTTGAACAAGCTGCACGAAAAAAAGACGAAGAGAAAGAAGTGGACTGGTGGTTGAGGGGGACCAGTGTCGAGGAGTATATTACGGAGGGAGGGGCCAAACTCGCCGTGCTGTTGATCGCCGTTGCTTGGCTGAGAAGGGTTGAAGTAGACGAGGAGGGGAGGATGATGATGACGGCAAGGCAATTGAAAAGACAACTGGCACTCGCTTGACGATTGATGCTCGTCTTGGCCGAAAAGCTGTCAAGTCAATGACAATCCACAGCAGCCGAGATGATGGCCAACGAGCTTCGACCGCACTTGCAAACGGATAAGCGTAGCGATTGTTGAATCCAAGCACCCACACGGACGGCACAAAAAAAACATGGCGCACCCTGGTCCCCTGCCGTGGTTGCGCTGATAGCAGGCCCTGCAGCAAGCTCCTCAACCATATTGCGGATCTAAGCCTAGACGGGCCTGGTGTGGGCCGTAGAGTGAAATGTAATTCCCCAGAATTCACACCCGGTGTCGAGTTTTTTGGGGCACCATCAGGCCTTTTGCCCATCAACGCGTCTCCGCCAGTCTTCCCCCTGGGCAACCACTAGAAAGCCGCAGGGGGTGTTTGGGGGGTTTGGGGGTCGATGCTCGGTGTCCGTGCTACAGGGCTTCGGCTTTAGTTGGATGCATCGGCCCAAGAAACTGTCTTTGCTATCGCCACGGTGCGGCTCCCTTATGTCAGGAGCCGTTGTGCTTGTCAGCAGATGATTGACATAATGCCTCCCTGGCGACCAGGGTGGCCATCGACTATCGTCCATGGACCATGACATTGGACTCGATGGGTCCTGGCTCGAGGAGCGCTGCGAGATGAGCGGGAAGCCGCCGGCCCTTGCTGGTTCCGCTAGGCGGCCGGGCGTGGGCATCCGGGACCTTGGCCCAGCAAGGCACCAGACCTGTAAAGGCTGGTCTTGACAGCAGAGACGGTGTGTGTACCTGGTACTTTGGCACCCAAGGTAGCATCTACGAACTACCGGTCTGGCTTCTGTTCTCTCACATTCTACGGCTGAGATGAGCTGGTAAATTTGATGCAGGCATCCTCTATGAAATTTCTGAAAGCAGGCACTTCTTCACCACGGCACTCCTTCTCTCGTCCTCACCCTCCAAGCTCGGCTGTATCGCGGACGGGTGGCCGGACTGAACCAACAACCGCGACGTCGTAGTTTGATAACGTTTGTTGAGCTTGTTGTGGTGCTGCCTTGACCAGCGAGGTGGGTTATGTCAACTGCACGGGGTACGGTACGGAGTTTCTGCAAAGGCGTCAACGGGAGGGCAAGGGATATATTCCAACACAATATCGACCCCCCCTCCACAGTCGTTGAGAGCGTTGCCGCAACCAGGTTCCATCAGTAAATAATCAACCCTCCGGTTCCGTGTCATTCCGCACGGGCGTACGGCTGTGGCGGAGGTTGCTTGTCATGGCCCAACAGGAAAAAAAATCAATTCAAGGGAGAAAGGCCAAACCCAGACCGGAGCAAAGCAAGGACCCCTTCCACGTGTACCGGTACCTTTGCTGGGGGCTGGGCCTGCCACAGACACGCTAAGGGGACTAGCACCAGACATGATTTCCAACACTGCTAAAGGACCCCTTTGGCAATCCAGGGTTGTAGAGGGGCAGAGGGCCATCCAATCCGTCATCCCCAACAGAACTAATTTTTTGACGAGCAACCGACCACCTTTTGCTCTGCCGTGCGCAACCCAAACACTCCTCCACAGCTGCCTGGGTTTAGGCTACCTAACTAGCCCGTCCGCCGCGCAAGTCTTATCCATACTACAGCGCCCGGCCTGATCTGGCGGCGTTACCACCTTCTAACCCACCCACTTACTGCCACCAAGCTCCCACCTCCCCACCTTCTTGTACTAATCCTCATCCTCATACCGACTGGGAAATCTTCATGCCTCGTTCCCTCCTCAACTTCTTCTCCCTCTAGTCCATTCATTGTAATTCCTCTTCACACCGTTCTAGAGGCAATAATCAGCCTGTTGTTGTTGGAGCTTTGCCATTGCTTGCTCCATCTTCTTCTAATCCCCTGGGCATTTTTTTCACGTCTGGGTGTCGCCTTGCGCATTTGCGCATTGGCAAATTGCTGAGCATTTGGCTGTTTCCCAACTGCCAGAATCGTCAATTACAAACGTTGAACTAGGTATTTGAACATGTTTGATTTTCCAATTCGGTAGATTTGAACGTCCAGAAGCTAATTGCTCCGTCTGCCGCCAGACCTCGCCCATCATGTACGGCTCAGGAACGGGCCCTCAAACGGGCATCAACACCCCGAGGTCCAGCTCGTCTCTCCGCCCATTGACCCTGTCTCATGGCACCCTCGACACCTCCTTCCTCATTCCTACCAGCCTTCACTTCCACGCCACCCAATTGAAGGACCGCTTCATTGCGAGTCTCCCCCCGGCCACAGATGAGCTTGCCCAAGACGACGAGCCCTCGTCTGTCCCGGAGTTGGTGGCAAGATATATGGGGTTCATTGCAAAGGAGGTGGATGAAGGCGAGGACGACGGGCAAGGTTCCTACGAAGAAGTTCTCAAGCTTATCATAAACGAGTTTGAGCGAGCATTCCTCCGCGGTAACGAGGTCCACGCATTGGCGGTGACCTTGCCTGGCATCATCAGCAAGAAGCTCGAAACCGTCCGAAGTTACTATTTCGCCCGCTCTGTATCGAACCGTGCCATTAAGCCACACGAGTCTGCTCTTTTCAGAGCTTCTGACGATGGCTCCGCCAAGGTCTTCACAATCTTTGGCGGTCAGGGAAACATCGAGGAGTACTTTGAGGAGCTGCGAGAACTCTACCAGACATACCCCACATTCATTGGAGAGCTTATCACCTCGGCGGCAGACCTGCTCCAGTCTCTCTCCAACGAGCCCAGTGCCGAGAAGACCTACGCCAAGGGTTTGGATATCATGACCTGGTTATCCGACCCTGATTCCACCCCCGATGTAGATTATCTGGTTTCGGCTCCGGTGAGCTTCCCCTTGATTGGGCTCGTCCAGATGGCTCATTATGAGGTCACCTGCAGAATCCTGGGTCTTGATCCTGGCCAGTTCCGTGAACGACTTGTCGGTTCAACTGGTCACTCGCAGGGTATTGTTATGGCTGCTGCTACTGCTGCTGCTGCTTCCTGGGAGTCGTGGCGCGAGATCGCCACCTCTACTCTGACAATTCTCTTCTGGATCGGAGCTCGAAGCCAGCAGTCCTTCCCAGTCACCTCCATGACACCAACTATGCTTAGCGAGTCCCTGGAGCACGGTGAGGGAACACCAACTCCCATGCTTAGCATTCGTGACCTGTCACAGGCCGAAGTTCAGAAACACATTGATGCCACCAACCAATATCTGCCAGCGGATCGCCACATCAGCGTCTCGCTTATTAACAGCCCCCGCAACCTTGTTGTGACTGGTCCTCCCACATCACTCTACGGTCTCAACTCGCAGTTGCGAAGGGTGAAGGCGCCTACCGGACTTGACCAGACCAGAATTCCTCATACCGAGAGAAAGGTCCGCTTCTCGAACCGTTTCTTGCCCATCTCGGCTCCTTTCCACAGCAAGTACTTGGCCGAAGCTACCGCTTTGATCGACGAGGATCTCAAGGATATCAGCATTGACGCATCCGAGCTTGGAATCCCTGTCTTTGACACAAACAATGGTTCTGACCTGCGAGAGTCAGTCCAGGGCAACCTTGTCCCCACACTCGTGCGCCTCATCACGCGTGACCCCGTCAACTGGGAGAAGGCTACTATCTTCCCGGATGCCACTCACATCATTGATTTCGGCCCTGGTGGCATCTCTGGCTTGGGTATACTCACAAGCCGAAACAAGGAAGGAACTGGTGTCCGTGTCATTCTTGCTGGCTCCATTGACGGAACAGTGACTGAGGTTGGCTACAAGCCTGAACTCTTTGATAGAGACGAGGAGCATGCGGTCAAATACGCCATCGACTGGGTCAAGGAGTTTGGCCCCAGACTTGTCAAGACCTCTCGCGGAACGTGCTATGTCGATACCAAGATGAGTAGACTCCTGGGTCTTGCGCCCCTTCTGGTCGCAGGTATGACACCCTGTACAGTTCCATGGGACTTTGTTGCTGCAACCATGAACGCTGGCTACCATATTGAACTGGGTGGTGGTGGCTACTTCCACCACAGCGGCATGACCGACGCTCTCAACAAGATCGAGCGCGCCATTCCCGCCGGCCGTGGTATCGCCGTCAACTTGATTTATGTGAACCCCCGTGCAATGGCCTGGCAGATCCCACTTCTGGCCAGATTGCGCGCCGAAGGTCTCCCTATTGAGGGTCTTACTATTGGTGCCGGTGTTCCTTCTATCGAGGTTGCACAGGAGTACATTGAGACCTTGGGCTTGAAGCATATTTCGTTCAAGCCAGGTTCCGTGGAGGCTATCCAAGCTGTAATCAACATCGCCAAGGCTAACCCCAACTTCCCTGTCATGCTCCAGTGGACCGGTGGTCGTGGTGGTGGTCACCATTCTTTTGAAGATTTCCACCAGCCTATTCTCCAGATGTACGGACGTATCCGCCGACAGGAGAACATCATTCTCGTTGCTGGCAGTGGTTTTGGTGGATCTGATGACACTTACCCTTACATCACTGGTCAGTGGTCTAAGAAGTACGGTTACCCTCCCATGCCCTTCGATGGATGCCTGTTTGGTAGCCGCATGATGGTCGCCAAAGAAGCTCATACTAGCAAGGACGCAAAGCAGGCCATCGTGGATGCTCCTGGTCTGGACGATGGCCAGTGGGAGCAGACATACAAGGGCCCTGCTGGTGGTGTCATCACCGTTCGTTCCGAAATGGGCGAGCCAATCCACAAGCTTGCTACCCGCGGAGTTCGTTTCTGGGCTGAGATGGACCAGAAGATCTTCAGCTTGCCCAAGGAGAAGCGTATTCCCGAGCTCAAGAAGAACCGTGACTACATCATTAAGAAGCTCAATGACGATTTCCAGAAGGTTTGGTTTGGATGCAACAAGAGCGGCAAGGCCGTTGATCTTGAGGATATGACATACGCTGAGATCGTTCGCCGCCTCGTTGACTTGCTTTATGTTAAGCACCAATCTCGTTGGATCGATTCATCTTTTGTTCGACTGACTGCCGACTTCATCCACCGTGTGGAGGAGCGATTTACCAGCTCTACCGGCCAGCCCTCGCTGCTGCAGAACTATGCTGACCTGGACACGCCTTTTGAGACAGTTGACCGGATTCTGTCCCACTACTCTGAGGCGGAGACTCAGGTTGTCAACGCTCAAGATGTTCAGCATTTCCTCCTGCTCTGCTTGAGGCCCACGCAGAAGCCCGTCACTTTCATTCCTGCTCTGGATGAGAACTTCGAATTTTTCTTCAAGAAGGATTCTCTTTGGCAGTCCGAGGACCTCGATGCTGTTATCGGCCAGGACGTTGGCCGCACATGTATCCTCCAGGGACCTACTGCGGCAAAGTTCTCCACGGTCCTCGATCAACCAATCAAGGAGATCTTGGATGGAATTCACAATGCTCACATTGATGCATTGACGAAGGATATCTATAAGGGTGATGCCAACGCCATCCCCGTTGTCGAGTACTTCGGTGGTAAGCTTGTGGAATCAGAGATCCCCCTGGACATTGAAAGCTTGACTGTCAGCTACGACACACACAAGAACACTTACCGCATTTCCAACTCGGTCAATGCTACCATCCCTCAAACCGACCAGTGGCTTGCTCTCCTTGCTGGCCCTAACCGTAACTGGAGACATGCCATGATCATGTCTGAAGTCGTTGTCCAGGGCAAGAAGTTCCAAACTAATCCCTTGCGACGTATTTTCGCTCCCTCAAGGGGTTTGTTCGTCGAGATCCAGTATCCCAACGATCCTGCCAAGACTACTATCGTCGTCAAGGAGCAGCCTAGACACAACCAGTACACCGATGTCATTGAAGTCAAGCTCACTGGCTCTAACGAGATCACTGTCAATTTGATCAAGGATACCACGGCCCTTGGTGAGCCAGCATCTCTTCCCCTCAAGTTCAAGTACTTGCCCGAGGCTGGTTATGCTCCGATTCACGAGGTCATGGAAGGCCGAAATGATCGCATCAAGGAGTTCTACTGGCGAGCTTGGTTCGGCAATGATGAGCTCGACCTGGATGCCCTTGTCACCAGCCAGTTCGACGGTGGCAAGACTACCATCACCACCGAGGCCATCAACGACTTCGTCCATGCTGTCGGCAACACTGGTGAGGCTTTCGTCGACCGACCTGGCAAGACCGTCTTCGCTCCTATGGACTTCGCCATTGTTATTGGCTGGAAGGCTATCACCAAGCCCATCTTCCCTCGCACAATTGATGGCGATCTTCTCAAGCTTGTCCATCTCTCCAACGAGTTCCGTATGCTTCACGGTGCTGAGCCTCTCAAGAAGGGTGATGTGGTTTCGACCACTGCACAGATCAATGCCATCATCAACCAGGAATCTGGTAAGATGGTTGAGGTCTGCGGTACCCTTTCACGTGATGGGTCGCCTGTCATGGAAGTCACCTCTCAATTCTTGTACAGAGGCGCCTACACCGACTATGAAAACACCTTCCAACGCAAGACCGAGACTCCCATGCAAATTCATCTCGCGACATCTCGTGACGTTGCTGTCCTGAAGTCAAAGCAGTGGTTCAACGCAGATGAAATCCCTACCGAGATTGAACTTCTCGGTCAGACATTGACCTTCCGCTTGCAGAGCTTGGTCCGATTCAAGAACAAGACTGTCTTCAGCAGTGTTGAGACTCGTGGCCAGGTTCTCCTTGAGCTTCCCACCAAGGAGGTCATCCAGGTCGCCAGTGTTGATTATGAGGCTGGCGAGTCCCACGGCAACCCAGTCATTGATTACCTGACCCGCAATGGTTCTACGCTTGATCAACCTATCAACTTCGAGAACCCCATTCCCCTTAGTGGCAAGACTCCTCTGCAACTGCGTGCTCCTACCTCGAACGAGATTTATGCCCGTGTCTCGGGAGACTACAACCCCATCCACGTCTCTCGTGTCTTCTCGAGCTACGCTGACCTGCCTGGTACCATTACCCACGGCATGTACTCGAGCGCTGCGGTCCGCAGCCTTGTTGAAACTTGGGCTGCGGAGAACAATATTGGTCGTGTGCGAAGCTTCCACGCCTCTTTGGTGGGCATGGTTCTTCCCAACGACGATATCCAGGTCAAGCTCCAGCACACCGGAATGGTTTCAGGCCGAAAGATCATCAAGGTTGAGGCCAGCAACAAGGAGACAGAGGAGAAGGTTCTCCTTGGTGAAGCTGAGGTTGAACAGCCTGTGACTGCTTACGTGTTCACCGGTCAGGGTTCTCAGGAGCAGGGTATGGGCATGGAGCTCTATGCCAGCAGCCCTGTGGCCAAGGAAGTTTGGGATCGTGCCGATACCTACCTCATGGACAACTATGGTAAGTTGACTGCCAATAACAAAGTGCTTGAGATGTTGAGTAGATCGCTAATTTTGCATCACTAGGCTTCTCTATTACCAACATTGTGAAGAACAACCCCAAGGAGTTGACTATTCACTTTGGTGGTCCTCGGGGCAAAGCTATCCGACAGAACTACATGGCGATGACTTTCGAAACTGTCGCTGCTGATGGCTCTGTCAAGTCCGAGAAAATTTTCAAGGAAATCGATGAGAGCACTACTTCCTACACATACCGATCACCAACTGGTCTGCTGTCCGCTACTCAGTTCACGCAACCAGCTCTTACCCTGATGGAGAAGGCCAGTTTCGAGGATATGAAATCGAAGGGCCTTGTCCCCAGAGATAGCACTTTCGCTGGTCACTCTTTGGGAGAGTACTCTGCCCTCGCGGCTTTGGCCGAGGTCATGCCTATTGAGAGTTTGGTGTCGGTTGTGTTCTACCGTGGATTGACCATGCAAGTCGCTGTGGAGCGTGATGCTGCTGGCCGCTCCAACTACTCGATGTGTGCTGTCAACCCTAGCCGCATCTCAAAGACGTTCACTGAAGAGGCACTGCAGTTTGTCGTCGACAACATTGCAGACGAGACTGGCTGGCTCCTTGAGATTGTCAACTACAATATTGTCAACATGCAGTACGTGTGTGCTGGTGACCTGAGGGCCCTGGACACACTGGCTGGTGTGACCAACTTCCTCAAGAAGCAGCAGATTGACATCGAGGAGATGAGAAGCAACATCGAAGAGGCCAAGGGTGCCCTCCGAGAGATCATCCGCGGATGTGCCGAGGCGACGCTCAAGAAGCCTACGCCTCTGGAACTGGAGCGTGGATTTGCTACCATCCCTCTCCGTGGCATTGACGTCCCCTTCCACTCGACTTTCTTGCGATCTGGTGTCAAGCCTTTCCGATCCTTCTTGATGAAGAAGATCAACAAGACTACCATCGACCCATCCAAGCTTGTTGGAAAGTACATCCCTAACGTCACTGCCAAGCCATTTGCACTGACCAAGGAGTACTTTGAAGATGTCTACAAGCTGACCAACTCGCCCAAGATTGCCAACGTCCTGGCCAACTGGGACAAGTACGCCCAGGAGGAGGTTAATGGTACTGGCGACAGTGAGAGCGGCTCCAGTGGCCACTACGAGGGCCCTGGCGCTGCTGCTTAAGCAGGCACCGAAAGAGAAAAAAAAGTAAAAAGAAAACAAAAAGGCAAGCAAGGAGGGGGATAGAAAATGAGGAAGTGCGGTCATGAAATATATATTAGAGAGGATGGAGGCCTTGTTATGTCTGGTCAGGGCTTCCATTCAATCAATCATTTAGTGAATGGGCGACGCAAGAAGAGATATCACGGATATGGGAATGGCTTGTCGGTTTAACGCAGATTATGTAGATTCCCTTGTCACCTTTTTAATATTTTCCGTAGAGCGGCGTGCTATGTAACGCAAATAGAGATACAGTACGTGAACTTTGGTCGTGTTGCGCCAACCTGCCGGTGATGATGCTCGTGTATTCGAGTTCGAATAAATGTAAGCGTACGCAGCCCTGCTTCACTGCCATGGTCTATGTCCAGCCGCATCAGATCTGAATGGCCTGGGTATCTAGTCGATTAACCCCGTCCTGTTCTCCTAATCAGTCACTCTGCAAGATCGGATCGGCTGGCGGCGATCCCCGCCTCCAACAGATCAGCGCAGGCCAATCACCAGAGCAGATTCGGGCGGCGTGGGGGATGATGACCCTCCCACGATACGAATGCAAGATTAGATTGCATATGGATGCATGTATATAAGACATATTCCTCTGCCCGAGCCTTCGGAACACTTTGCCTCTTTCCCCTCGTTCTCTCCATTGCATCTCGAAGAACGGGCGCTTTAGACACTGCGGGAAACAGCCTGCAGATCCCGAGAGCCTGCTAGACTTGCTGACTTTTAGTTGGTTGTTGGTGGACGTGCACTGAAGAGCAGTGAGCAAACAGTGCTAATTGGACCTGCCAGTTGAGCCTCTAGGCCAACCTCCTCCTCTCACTCATCCAACACACTCGCATCTTTTTAAAACACTTCAACCGAAACCTCGCAAGCAAGGATTTGGTTTTGCATGAAATTTTATCTACTCTGTTTAGTGAATGATCTGCATATCTGCCTCTTGACAAACGAGAAAAGAGTAAAGTGACCAAGATGTCCCCTTCGCAGATCCTGGACGCTGCGAATCGGCAGGTCTTCTTGGGCACATTTGTACACAGCAAGAGCCGCGCCGAGCTCGAGTACATGCATGACACTGCTGTTTATGTCGATGAGCATGGTGTCATTGCCAAGATTCAGAAGAGCGGAAGCGATACTGTGGAAGAAACGCTCAAGGATCTCGGCTGGGACGCGGCCTCAGTCGACCGGCACGTCTCTACAGAGGGCCAGTTCTTCTTCCCTGGACTCATTGGTGAGTGCGACGCCGAAATATATATATTATAAATTGGTTTCGTTGCGCTAATCAGACAATCCCAGATACACATGTTCATGCCTCCCAGTACCCCAACGTCGGCATCTTTGGCAAGACTACCCTCCTCGACTGGCTGGAGAAGTACACCTTCCCGCTCGAGTCGAGCCTCAAGGACCTCAACAAGGCTCGGAGAGTCTACTCGGCCTGCGTTCGCCGGACACTAGCCCATGGAACCACAACAGCCGCCTACTACGCCACGACAGACGTTGCCGCAACAAACCTGCTGGCAGACCTGTGTCTCAAGATGGGACAGCGTGCCTTCGTCGGCCGCGTCGCCATGGACAACCCCGACCTATGCCCAGACTACTACCGGGACGAGTCGGCCAAGGCATCCGCCGAGCTCACCGAGCAGACAATCCAGCACATCAAGAACGCCGACCCGGGATACGACATCGTCTCGCCCATCGTGACCCCGCGCTTCGCGCCCTCGTGCACCAGCGAGGCCATGCACCACCTCTCAGCCCTCCAGCGCAAGCACGACCTCCCCGTCCAGACCCACGTCTCGGAGAATAAGGGGGAGATCGACCTGGTGGCCAGCATGTTCCCCGACTCGACGTCGTACGCGGACGTGTACGACCGGCACGGGCTGCTGACGCCGCGCACCATCCTGGCGCACGCGGTGCACCTGACCAAGGCCGAGGCGGATGTCGTGGCGGCGCGCGGGGCCAAGGTCTCGCACTGCGCGTGCAGCAACAGCTCGCTGACGAGCGGCGCGGCGAGGGTGCGGTGGCTGTGGGGGAGGGGCATCGAGGTCGGGCTCGGGACGGACATGAGCGGCGGGTACAGCTCGTCGGTGCTCGAGGCGGCGAGGCAGGCTGCGCTGGTGAGCCGGCACGTGGCCATGGGCGAGGAGAGCGGCGACAGGCACAAGTTGACGGTGGACGAGGTGCTGTACCTGGCTACGAGGGGAGGGGCCATCTGCGTTGGGCTGGAGGACAAGATTGGGGGGTTTGAGGAGGGGAAACATTGGGACGCGCAGCTGATTGGGATGCGGACCGTCGGGCCAGGGGAGGGAGAGGACGGTGAGACTGAGAGTGAGGATGGCAATGTTGACCTGTTTAGCTGGGAGGACTGGGAGGAGACGATGGCCAAGTGGCTGTACGGCGGAGACGATCGCAACACCAAGAAGGTCTGGGTCAAGGGACGGCTGGTGCATTCACGACGGGGAAGTGGCCGTCAGACCAAATAAGTAATCAGGGGTGTTTGGCAGGGCAATCCGCGGATATAGATGGCTCATTTCAGCAGGTTTGGAGTACGGATTTTCATAGATGGATGGCTGTTTTTCATTGCGGTTACGGAAAGACGCATCAGCACGCAAGCAAGCACTCATGAGCTCATGGCAGATGAATGAAATCAATCTACACACACACACACACATACTACACCTTTCATGTAGGATCCCGTGACAACTGCATGATGTAATTCGTAAATTGGTCAACTACTTGAGAGTTGAACTCCTGGCTTCCCAGAAGGGTAAAAAGGGCCATCACAGCAAAGCCCAGCAACAAACAATAAATCCTGTGACAAACGTTGTCCCTCCCTAATCATGATACTCCTCAGAACGTGCCTCCCCTTTTGCTCCATGCCAGATTGGCGAAAGGGAAGTGAAAAAAACAAAAACTAGACCCTCAGATTGACGAGACCTGTTGAAGAAACTCAGATACCAAAACTCCTTCCCGTGTGAGACCCCTCCCTTTGACTGGTTTTGACCGAGAAAAACCTCCCGTAGAGAGACCAAGAAGAAAGAGCTTTGTGATTGTGACAGACAAATAATCAAATGTTTGGATAAACGGAAACAAACTATCAAAAACGGCCGGATTTGGAAAGAGAGGAGAGGATTGATCAGAGTGCGCGGGCAAGAAACCTGGCACCCGCTCCGGCATCAAACGTCCCCCAAACCTAAGGATGATCGATAAAAGATACTTCCAGAATAAGACCCAGGCAGGAATACTGTCAAGGAGATGAGGAGGCAAACCTTCAGCCCCAGGGGGTATTCGCCTGCGGCGCCGCCAGCTGCGGTATCCACGCCTTCGCGTTGGCGGCGTTCTCCTTCGCCTCGAGCCTCGCCTTGGTCCTCTCCGCCCTCCTCCTCTGCTCCTCCTTCTTCTTCTCCTCGGCGAGCCGCTGGTCGCTCGCCGTGACGCGCTCCGCGACCTTCTCGACCATGCGCGTCCTCATGAACTCGTCCATGGCCTCCCACTCGGTCGGGTCGCCGCCCATCGAGATGAGCTTGAGCCGCAGCCACGCGCACTCGGCCGACTTCTTGTTGAGGATCTGCCGGGTGTTGTGCAGCGCCTCGAGCCGGGTCTCGCGGCTCTTCTTGGCCGCTTGGTTGTTCCTCTCCCTGTCGATCCGCTGGCTCTCCGAGGCGATCTTGTTGTTATACTGCCTGATCCTTTCCTTGTCCTTCTCGCTCGCGCCCTCGGGCACCTCGACGTACTCGCCCGCCGTCGCCTTGGCGGGCAGTGCGGCCACCCGCGAGGGGGGAAGGGCCGGCGGGTTGTCCTCCTGGAGCTTGAGCTCCCTCTGCCAGCGGTCCTTGATCTCGCGCTGGTCCTGGGCGCCCAGGCCCGGCGGGAGGAAGATCTTGGCGTCCTCGAAGGCGATGGGGCCGATCCGGAGCCCGCAGCGTGCCATCTGCGTGAGCGGGATCTTCCCCTTTGGCCGGTGGTAGGATTGGCTGTACGGCGAGCAGATCGAGGCGGGGAGTCCCACCGGATCGTCGGAGGGAACAATCGCCGTCTGGGTGAGAGGGAGTGACAGTGTATGGGGCGGCTGGATTGGAGTGACGGGGATTGGTAGCTTCAAAAGGGTTGTCGGGACGTCTCTGCTCAAATCGCTTCCTGTCTTGATCCGTTTGCCCTGTAATTCATCGGGTACTGCCGTCAACGGGACATTTCTCTTCTGGCCTTGTTTAGGAACAAACGCCATCATTGTAAGGTATGTATAAGTGCCAGCGGGTGGATGAGTGGGTGATGTGGTTATGGGGAGGCTCGGTTGTTGACGACTCTCAATCCGTTGCTTCAAACGATAATCGGTGTATTCGATACCAGGGACCTGGATTCATCTTCCTGTTAGTGATACTTGATTGGGGGGTTGGTAAATAGTAATAGTAATGATAGTAATGATGCTCGCGATCCAACATGAAGGGGTAACAGTTGTCTTGCTATTGGCTTCCGGCACTCAATTCGGGGAACAAGTCGCAACCATGACAAAGGCTACCCGGACCCTTGGTTGCTTGGGTAGCTCGATGACTTAAATGGCAACTCTATGAGTGATTCAGACGTGTGCCGAGAGGACTCGACAGACACGCTGTGATGACACCCGGTAGGGAAGGCCACGGGAAATGCCACGAGGAAGAGTTGAAAGGTTTACTGGGGAGGCAATTACCTAAAACGTACGGTTCCTGAGTGAGTAACCGCCTGAGCCGTTGGACAGCCACTGCTGGAGTCTCACTCAACCAGTGCGAATCAGCCACTGGGCTGCTCCGACTCACACTCGATATTCCGGTCTTGAATCACAACCGGACCACGTACAGTCGAGGGATACAGAGGGCGTATCAAGCAGCTGGAATATGGCATGAATCAGCTAGCGAAACTCTCCTTGTGTGATGGAATTTCTCCGTGATGTGAAGCTGCTGGTGAAGAACAGCTTTCTGACTTCGAGCAACTGTTCTTGAGTTAGTTGGTGTTCGATATCCAAAGACCAATGTATCAATTATGCAGCACAACAATAGAGTTATACTTCTTTCAATGCAGCTGTGAATCATTTGACAAATAATCATCTGGACTTCGGTCTGATTCTTCCTCGGGTCATGAATGCAGGTGGGTTCTCCAGGCAGACAAGCTCTCGTGGCCAACCGATTGTTGCTATTGTCTATTGTCCCTATTGTTGCGTGTATTGTGTCAACACTTCGGCGCAACGTGACTTGATAAAGTGAACGAGAGCAGACCGCTGCTATCTCTCGTGGACCGATTTCCAGCAAAGTCACATCCAGCCTTGAGAGGAAGCAAGGCGGTAGGCCAATAGATATTTCCAAGCTTCACAAACCACATCCAGCAAAAGATGAAGTAGGCGGAGTTCTGTGCCCTCGGATCAACCAATTTTTCGCAAATAGTCTGCCCAAGCTGACAGATAGCACAATATCCATATACCTTGGGAGTCTGTGCAAGCCATTGCGCATCCTCTCTCCGCTGCGTCATCAACAATCTCGTCCCACCTCAACACACGTCCGGAATCCAAGGAGCACGTGTTTGACGGCTGTTGTATTAGAAATGCAATTAACCAAGCAAGTAACACGGGTTGTTACACCTAGAGAAAAAACAATGTCGCTTTCCCCCTCCACAACGTAGAGGAAGTAGTCGAACCTCAATGTTGGCCGAAGGGAAGTCCAAACGAAGAACCCTGGGTAAAAGAGCCAGGCCTATACTGTATAGATACTCAACGTGCTTTTGAATTTGACCATTTCCTGTGCCCCAAGCTTAAACTCGGGGCGCTGTCTTGACATGACGAAGAGCAACAATAAAAAAGAGCAACTCCAGGTCCAAACTCCATGCTTTCTGATCGCAAACCAATACGCCACCCCAACATTTGAATCACTGTCGTTTTTTCTTCTCTTCAATTACAGAGCCAGTCCAGTGCCATCCCCAGTCCATCGGTATAATGCCAGCAATTCCCGCCGCCTTTGATTTTGTTCGTTGAGATCCTCCGGTACGCGACCTCGTACTTGGGCTAAGGCGCTCCGCATTACTTTGCTAAAGTTTCGCTGCTCCGAGTTAGTGCCTATAATTCAAACAGTATAGATAATGCAGTGGCCAAGATCGTAATTACCTGGTACTCGGTGCTTAAGGTTACAACGCAAGCTTCGTGTGCCCGGACAATGGTCTCACAAGCTCTGACAACGCTTGGCGACGCATCAAGTTGTAACTTGTCTGCTATCAAGAGAAGAAGGAAAGAGCCTTGGAGCAAATAGATGCCGAAGAAGAAAGGCATGAACTCCAGGCCAGGGTCGAACTCCAATATATGGCTGATAGCATCAGCCGCTGATACGGCATGACTAGTGGCCGTGATGAAGCCTTGTGAAGATATCCAGAGATCTTCATCGTCGATCAGGTTAATAGGGTCCCATTTTCCAGCAAGTAGAATGTGCAAAACATGCATCACGTGTGTGCCATATGCAATGACGATACGAGTTTGAATATCACTCTCCGTCATCCGGCCAGACGAGCTTGTATGTACTGATTTGACAGAGGGGGTTGATGCTTCTACACTCGCACCAGCCATATCCTCGTGATGACCAAGGCCAGAATCGCCCTTCTCATCGCAAGATTTAGGCAGATTGTGCTGCTCAAACACTTTCAGGGTTTGTTCATACATCTCCAGGTGACGCGCAATTTCGGCCGTTTGCTCGTCCCACTCGCCGTTAGATCGAAACCCGACTCCGAAACGAGGGTGATTCCTCGCATGATGCAAATCAACAATTTCGCCGAGAATGGTCATAAGCGGCAAGAAATAGCCAAATATTCCATGCCCTCGGCAGTCGAATCCTGGCCCACGTGGCCGGATCAAGTCTGCAGTTGACCCTTCGGGTATCGGATTGAGGACATTGGGATCGATCTTGCCGTTACATGAGCTGCCGAAGTCGCCCCTCTGCCATTCCGAATCGTCTAGTGGCTGCAGGAGCCCTTCGCATTCGATGTCAAGTAGGAATAGAGGGCGATTGTAGCAGAGAGCTAAATGTCTGTCAACGATATAGACAAGCCACCATATGCGTCTTCGCTCTTCCCGTTCTTCTTCAGTGACAAAATTCGAGTTATTTCGATGAAGGTCGTGCTCATCCAAGCCATCCGTCTCAAGATCTCCCTGGTCAGTATTCAGGGGCATTGCGCTCGGGGGTAGTTCACGACCAAGCTTCAACTCTCGAGCAAGAGACCATGCTGCGTTCCACCACCTCAGACTAGCGCCCTTATATTCACTAGCAGAAACGACGGTAGCTAAGTGAATATAAGTAATAACATCGTCCAGGCTACCCGCAGCACCAAATGCACCAGACTCGCCGGTCAAAGCACTCATACTGATGGAACCGGGCAGTGCGACACCGAGCCCACCTAGGGACACGGCCCCTTGGGTACCAGGATGTGTTCCTGGAGAAGGCTGGCCTGCAGATACGTGTATCAAAGGGTTTAGTAAGCCAACCGTGAGCTCCAAAAGCTTTTGACACGTCTTGCTTCGGGCGGAAGGCATGCTAGTCAAGAAAGAAGCATCGCTCGTCTGAGCAGCAACCCATAGCATACTGGCTAATAGCGCAGGTTGACACCGCCGTGGCCGGGTCGGGTGTAAGAAAGCACGCTTGCGGAAGACGAAGCCCAACACATATGGTGACATTGGGTGCATTTTCGCCGACGAGGACGAAGCAAAGTACAGATCGATCAAATCGCACGCTAGCGAAATCGGCAATATGTTTCCGAGATGTGGAAGTAATGGTTCAAGAACCGGATACCGCATGCTTGGGCCATTCTGGTGGGCGGAATCGAAACTACCTTGGTGAACCCGACCACCGCCAAACGCAGCCGCTGGTGGTGACGAGAAAGGTAAACCCCAGCCGGGAGATGGCGCCCCTGCACCCATCGCATAACCTCCAAGGGGACTGTTCCCTATCCGAAATCCTCCATTCGTTTGGAAATTCGGAGGGCTCTGATCTTGCATAGGAAAAGGTAATTCTTGATAACCTGCAAGAGGATGGCCTTGATGGGTTTCGTACGGGCGGTTTTCCATAAGCTGCGCGCCGATATCTTGCCTTTCAAAACCATGTGGCATGTTTGCGAATCCATTCATATCTATCGCCTGTGCGTTGTCCACATGGCCGTTTTCTAAACCATGATCATCGACGCGAATTGAATCTTCGACTCCAGTCGCAGACGCTGCGGCCATGGCGGATTCTTCAAATTGATCCACGGAGTTATCCACTTCATGCTGGTTGAGCTCGTGATTTTGGTTTTCGGTGCGTTTCGAAACTGAGTCCACGCTCGGCTGCACTTCTGATTCCATAGACCCATCGCCACCACTGTTCGAGCCTCGTCTCTGCCCGTTAGTTGAGTCTGCCGCAGCACGAGCTGCGGCCTGGGCCGCCAGATCTCGTCGAGACGCTTTCCCGCGTTTCTTCCTTTCTCGAGCATATTCGCAACCAAGCCCAAATTCTATCAAGTCAGTTACCCGTTCCACCCTCCGGAAAGAGAAAGCTAACTTTACTCACCAAGACAATGGGCGCAAGGATGTTGACCATCACATTTTGTCCTTAGCTGATTGCATTGATCACAGGCACGACTGATCCTTCGCCTGACCTGCCCAGAGGTACCCCGCCCACTAGAACCAAAGCTCGGTTGCCGCTGTTTGGGCTGTGGTGCTACTCTAGCCAGTTGAGGATCCTGCATTGCGGCATGCTGCTGAAGTTGAAGATTGTATTGCGTGGCCTGGCCGAGTGGATCGAGGCCATTGTGTGTTAGGGATGACGGTTGAGTTTGCCCGTTAGGGCCGACGGGGGACTGGTTGAGGTTTTGATAGGGAGAGTATCGATGAAGAGGATTCGACAACATTTTGAAGGTTGGACATCCAATTGAAACCGCGAATGGGTCCGTTTCCGAATGATTATTCTGAGAAGAGGAAAATGGTGTCAAGAAGACCGTCAACTAACTGGTCGCATGCCAAGCAGTGCGCATCTCGAGAAATCGTATCAGCAGGCGCAGCTTATGCGCAATTCCTCCCGGCACATAGAATCGTTATGTAGCCCTCCAAGTCTATCCTACCATGGCCCAACGTCAGAACTACCAAACATTTAGGGTTAGCTAATGGCGCTGGTTTCAATGCTCGAGAGTGAAACAGAGTCAAGGAACGCGACGTGAGCAACGAATAATGCGGTAATTTGTAGATTGTAGAAAACAGGGATTGTTGAGAGCGGCCAGAAAAGACGCCCACCATAACATCAATTGGAAGGTCGAGAAGATCCAGGAATAAAACAAACAGACGTAAGTAGACAGCTGATATAGCTGGTCATATTACTCCACACCAGGCGCACCTTTGCGCAACCTGACCAACCCGTAGTTGCGCTGCAAAACTTGACAGAGAGCTTCGAAATCGTAGACTCACAGCTTCACTCAACAGGGCGCGTATCTCGCGGGCCTAACGATTCGCAACTCGACGATCAATGCAATACGGAAAATTCCAGGTCGACTTTCGGCCTCTTCGTCGTGTTGCGCTCGGGCTGGCGTGTCGAAAACTACTACGCAGTCGGGGACAAGGTCTGGAAACGCTTTCGAGGTCGTGAACCAAATCAAAACAAGGGGCTTGGCGAAGAAGTGCGAAGTGTGTGGAGGATAGCTTGGAATTCGTGCGCATGCGCATACAATGTAGGAAGGCTATTGGGTGGCTTGGGAGAGAACGTCTACTGATCGATCGCATACGAGATATCGTCTTCAATTTGCCCGCGTAGGGTATGGATTTTCCAAGGCCGAGCAGGCAACACCCGAATCCAAGCCAAGAACAAGTAGCTTTGCTGGAGGAGGGCGGGGGGCCGTGTGGGTTAACCTCTTTTTTTTCTTCTGAGTGACGATGATGCGGGCGAGAAGGTCACCCAACTCCACATCTCCACGTCCTTCTGTCTGCGTTGACGGTCCCGTCTCTTGTGACCTCCAGAAGTTCCCGAAAGTAGCCTAGACTCACAGCCAAGGAAGAGCGAATATGCTGGCATGAAAGAGACCCTGGCGCTCGGCATACCTCCATAATGGCACCAACAGGCTTGGAAGCGGGGAGTCAGGACATTGCCAGTGAAGAGGTCCGAGGCGACCCGCTGGTATTGGCCAGAGACAGGCCGCTGGACCCATGAACCATGTGGGGAGGTGGAGGTGGAGAAGCATGCGCGAGGGCACAGCTTGACTCAATTTCCATCCTTCCCCGTCGCTCGGTACAATTGACGGAGGCAGAGGATGGGGCGAGGGCTCGACGAGGGGGTGGTTGACGTCTGGACCGGCCGAGCTAGCGCACCAGACAAGCAGGTAACGCTGAGAGGTGCCGGCCTTGATGGAACCTAACCAACCAGGGGATGGATGTGCTTTCATGCATGCAGACATGGACTTGGGAGGAGGAGGAGAGTGAGACTCTTGGTGGGGTGCAGCAGCAGCAGGAGGAGGAGCTGGAGCAGCTGGGCAAGCAGTCACGACCCGGGGGCCGAACCAGACTCCACATACCGCCTTTTGGGACTGCCCACGCACCATTTTCTCGTCACAGCGGTATACTACCTCGCTGGCAGACGGGACGGCGCTGCGTGGCTGCCTCCAGGTCCCAGGCGGGCAAACCGTACCAAGGTTCTCCATCTCCCAGGTACCTAGGCTTCATCTCGCTACCAGCCTCCGCAAAAAGGCAACTCCAGCGGACCAGGGGATAGCGTATAGGGCTAGTTAGGACCCCGGGGCTAAGTGGCCACCGCCCGCGAGGCTGCTGCTCAATGGAGGCTGTCGACCGATTGGGGGGAGCATCAGGGAGGGCACCAGCCGCGTACCTAAACGGTGGATGACCTTCCCGAGTGGAAATCGTCCCTCGGTCAAGATGTCATCCAAAGGATCTGGGTCGGTTTCTGGCCGTGCTCGTTCATGCTAGCTGCAAGAGGCGCGAGCTGCTGTAGGTGAGGGAGGCAGGTCATGCCAGTTGCTCCTGCATGAATACCCACCGACCTGCTAGCTAGTACCTGCACTCTGATCCGTGCCAACCAAAGGCAGCGCTGCCCAGCACACCATCACGAGTTTAACGTAGCAGCAGCAAACACATCCCCTTGGCCCATCGGCTGTGGCCTCCTCAAGTCCCAACTATTCGGCCGTGGTGCTCCTCAGAACCGACCGAGGAGCTACGTACCCAGGATCCCAATCGTGACCTATCTTGCGGAGGTAACCGCGGCACTATCCAAGTTGATATCGGAGGCCCTAACGAGCCATGCCCGTCTCCATTATGTCGTTGGAAGATGCTTATTGCAACTACGTCGTCATCACGCGGTGACCGGGTTGCCAGCACTAGGAAGCGCCAGCCTGTACTACCGGAGCTCAGTTCAGATGCCGTTGATCGCTTCCCCCAGAGATCCGGAGGGGCACATGTCTCCGTGGCACAAGCATGGTAAGGTCATATTCATGGCTTCCCGTAACCGATGGGCTTCGATCCCTCCCGACCTAGACTCGGCTTGGCTGGACAAGGCCGACAGGGGCGGACTGACAGTAGCA
The DNA here is from genome assembly GCA_902141235.2 of Clonostachys solani. Taxonomy (NCBI): domain Eukaryota; kingdom Fungi; phylum Ascomycota; class Sordariomycetes; order Hypocreales; family Bionectriaceae; genus Clonostachys; species Clonostachys solani. Next base: position 1,097,241 of record CABFOC020000097.1, read on the forward strand.
GCATGGACCCGGCTTGTATACCTCATCACTTCCAATATACACCTTGCCACATGTATATCGGCATTCTTATACATATGCCCAGACGTAGGTACCTACATTCAGACGCGGGCAAACTAAGGCGAAGCAACGGTCTGCGGGCCGATTTCGTCAGGATGGAGGGTTGTTGAAGCCACCATATGTTCCAATCACATCTCGTCGCACAAGACGGGCGAACCTAGAGGAGTGTGGGAGGGGGTGTGCCCCAGATTGCAATTTCCCCAAACTTCCCCCTCGTCGGAATGCCCAGCACACCCTTACTGAGCATGTGGCCAGATACATCCATGCGCCCTCGCTGCTAACAAGTCACTGTTCGCATCACACCGGCCCGCGTTTGAGGAGCACACCAAACCAAGGTATACCCATTGCCCAATCCAAAGCCCATTAAGTGGTTTCTGGCCCTTTTCGAAATGCTTGCAACCGATCCTCGTCTCCCTCCGCTACCCCTCGGCGTTTCGGGACTTGGGCCGCGAAATCGGAGATTGTCGTTGTCACAGCCGCTACTCAATGTGAAATTGAACCCTGGCTTCGGAACCACCCAGAAAGGCTCAATCGTATGGCCCGTCCTGCATTTATGGGCTCACCTCTCCTCTACTGCTCATGCTAACAAATATATTAGCATGGAGGGCGGTGATGGCCAGTCACAACTGCAGCCGAGCGCCAAGCAAGAGAGCGACGGTGAGGATGCGGGGTGCTGATGTTGATCACTCTTGAAGATGTGTGTCTTGTTGCAGATCCAGAGCAGGGTACCGACGTAGTGCTACGCCATTCAGCGCTGTATTCAACAAGTCTTACCAGATCCTAATCCCAGGTTTCTAGGGCCGACCGACAGTGGGTAAGCTCTTCCGTCGCATCTCGGTACCAGAGCGAAAGAAGCTTTAGAAGGACCGGAGCATTCGTGGGACCAGCCACTTCAACTCCATTAAGCCTACCACCCCGTATTCGCCTCTTTGCGGCAACTCCAGTCATATGAAGCAGAACGAATAAGCCCCGGGTGAGAACCCTACCAGGAAGCGTAGCAGCGAACGAAAAGTCCCGTGCACCTGCCGACCTGTGGCATCAATGCAAGTTGCAAGGAATGGTGAAAATCGGATGACGTGCTTGTGTATAGATGAAGTGCAATGTGCACTATTCCAGAATCTATATTTTATGAGAGATCGACTGGATAAATCAAAGATATGACTGTGTAGCTTTCGATATATACGGGTGAATTCAATATATATATATACGTAGTGTGCGCCTGGAATGGATACAAGTGTCTAGACCAAAAGACTCGCCAATGTCTGGGCGCACTGGGAGGACTTTACTCCAAATTAGAGAGCCATTCATCTTGATTCAGTGTTGCGTCAAACCCTTCGAATCCGGTCAGATTCTCTCCAGCCCCCGATTGCTGTGGCAACCCTCGGCCACCCTCGTCCGTCATATCTAAAGTGTCGTCACCGAAAACATAAGGAGCAGCCACGAAATTTGGTGTGGCCGAGCTCCGATTGCCCATTTCCCATGATTCAAAGCTCTGCTGCCAACGCACGCCGTCGTTGAAGAACCAATCTGGGTTTTCCATGCCGGCCCCGGAAAGAGGTGCCTGTCTCAGGTTCGCTGGGTTCGGAGTCATCCCAGCGCTGAATTTCGACGCCGGTCCTGGACTGAACGAGCTGGTGAAACCAGGCATAGACACTTCCGGGGTTTGTTGCTGCTGAGCTAGGAGGCTGGCGGGCTCTGCACTGGAATAGCCTTCCTGGGCGTTTCCAGCGAATAGGCCTCTCGCCGTGTTGAACGACTGATTGGTGCTGGTTGAGGGTTGGCCAGCACTTTGGGCTGAGGTAGGTTGATGGCGGGATCCGGTCTCATTCTGGGGTAGAAAATCCTCACCCGCTGAGGGCGGTGAGAGGGTGCGGTGAGACATGGGAGACGGCACATCTGATGGGTTGAAATATCCATAGGTTTCGTCTGCTCGTTGGAGGGCAAATGCCGCATCCTCCGGGAGCTCGCATTTCCATTTCCTCGCCAAGACACTGAGGATAGACAGTGTTCTTCTGGCACAGAGCCAGTCCTCTGCCATTTCTTCAAGGTGCTTGATGCCGTGGGTGATATCGCGCTTCGCGTTCTTCTCTGGGAGATTGAGGAGATGGATGATGCAAGCACTGTGAATCATGTAGACTGCAATATTACAGATTTGGCGGAGGCCCCAGGATCTCTTGTAGAGGCGCATGAGCTTAGAAATAGCACCCGCGTTCGCTGTGCAAATCCGTCTCGGAGATACGTGGGAGGGTAAGGGGGAATTTGAAGGGGAGTATTTGAGGAAAGGTCGAAATAGGTGGATGAATTGGAGATTAAAAAACATGCTTTCGGATTTGTTAGCTCTCTTGAGTCTTTCAAAATAAACTGAGGCGTCATTGAAACCTACTGCGTGAGGATGACATTGGGTAGCTGCCGTTCCTTGGGCTCGAATTCTGTGGGAAGATCCCTTCGCCATTGTTCGAGCCGTCTATGCAACTCGCTCAATTTCTTCAATTCAACACCTTTCTCACTCGATCTCCCAATGTGATTAGGGTGGTAGAAGAACACGAGCAAGTCATTGCTGATTTCACAGAGCTTAAACAGGTAAACTGCTGCCGCCCGTGTTCTGGACGGCTGCGCCAGGGACGGCTCGAATCCGCTGTCTGGAAACGGGCACCAGAGTTCGACCTCCTCATCCGGAAAGACGTCGAGCGTGGGCACGTTGCATGATTCGTTCGAGAGTTGAGGCAGTCGGCCAAGATAGTTTGACCAGCATTTGTCAAAGAGGTAACATCCCCAAAAGGTAACGCGGCGTGCATCGATCTCATACTCATTCATTGCCTCCTTTTCGAGCCCTCCCATCTCCAGGTTGAGGCCAATATCTTGCGCCATGCGGAAACTCATCCCGCTGTACACCCATCCCTTGGCCTCCCTTCCGCAACCTGCCTCGCGCACTGACATGAGGGCAAGGGCCTGGACTGTGACTAGTCGCGGTTTCTCGTATTCGTCGTTCTCTACAATCAAGCGCTTCGCCTCTGCGAAAAAGTGATTGCCTTTTGTGCGGCTATCTCCTGCAATCCCATACGCGCCGGAGATATCGCTGAAGTGGCAGCCGAGTGCCAGCATGGCGTTCACCAACAAAGAAGAGCAATACACAGTTGATTTGGGGTCGATCCCGGCTCGTCCTTTGTGATAGTCTCTCTCAAACATCTTCTTTGAAAGAGTTGTGAAGTAGGGGTAGTGATAGCAAAAGTACTTATTGATGAGGTGTGCGATCAGTACAGGGTCATCAGTGACTCGAGTCCAAGTAGTAATGGGATTGGTTCCCGGCGCGTAACTGTCAGAACTGGGCTCATCCGCCGGGTTGCTATAGGAATCTCCCATGTAGATGAGATGAGATGTCCCGCCGATGAACCGTACGGAGCCATTCTCAAGTCTCAGCTCACCCATTTTCCGGGCCAGGTCCCTTTCGCCCTCGACCGCCAGCTGAGCTCCAGCCTCATCATCTGAATATTCGACCAGATGGTTTGTGTCGTCACCTTCATCTCCTCCGTCTTCCTCGGCATCGCTGTCGTGCATCTCATTCCGGGTTATCTTATCGGCCAGCTCATCCAGGTTATCGCTTGCCCGGAGCCTTCTGACTATCTCGATGGCTTGGCTCTCGGTGCCCTGTCTGAGCGCATCGATAATCACCTGGAATGCTGAAATCTGAGGCTTCCCGCTGGTTACCTTGTCTTTATACACGCCTCTCCGGCGGTGATCAGAATTAGGGTCATAAATGCACTCTGTGCCATACACGCTGGAGCAGGCGGCACAACTGGGGAGGACGCCATCGCACTTGGACTTGCGCTTCCGACACGCGATGCATGCGGTGCTCACACATCTTCTCTTGGGGCTGGAAGCTCCAGGTCGCCGTCTAGCCTGTTTCTTTGCTGGGGCCTCGGCGCTCTGAGAAGGATCAGACATGGCTGGCGGTGCCTGTCGTCTTATCATGCGCAGAATTTTCTGGCTACAACGTGAGTGAGATGCCGTCGTTAACCTGAGCTAGAGGTACCGTCGGTACTAAGGGAACGTAGCACTGGCGCCACTGAACCACTCATTCTCTTATTCTAAGTAGCTTGACGCCGTAATGTTAGCCCCATCCCAGAGCAACGTCTAGATAGATGTTCGTTGATAGGTTGCGCGCATATGGAGGAACCGAAGTTGCTTGTTAATCATTCCAAAGAGGGCTGTGGTTGGTGGATGCGGAATTGGGAGCTACTGAGTCTGTATCTACAGGGTAGATAGCGCCCGGCAGCCTCTTTAACGTCAGTAGCGCAACTGCAAACCTTGTTGTCGCCATCAGCTTTTACTTCAATTATATTAGTCAGGCAATCTATCAACCAGAGCAGCTAGAGAGGTAATATTTTTTCGACGTTTCAAGCTAACATTGCATAAGAGCTTTTGGGATCATGACGTTCAGGGCAAGGTCTAGAAAATCGTACAATGTATCATTTAATATACACACATATATCCCCAGCTATCCAACAGTCAACATATTACACAGTTAGACAACTTGAAGTTGCTAACTAATAGCCCGTGCCCCCAAATCACCCACGACCCAGATACCAATTGTGAGCAAGCTGGCTCGTGAAATATGGGAACGGTGTGGGAACCTCACCAAGACCCTTCCTTGCAACAGGATGGCGGAGGTAGACAGCCGCGCAAATGTTGGGGTTGACCTCCAGATAGCGGGGAATGAATGCAAACGCTGACATGAAAGGGCGAGGCCGCCAGGGGGTTGCGTATGGCTTAGACTCGTCGATTGGGTTCTCGGCTTCTTGTTTGAGCAGGTCGGCTAAGTTGCGCAGTTCGCTCTTCTTCAAATGGTCGTAGCCAATAATTTTGATGGCCGTTTCCTTTTGCTTGTCGTCAAGCCCCTCAATGTCTAGGGCGCGGTTGATTCTTTGTTTTTGTTGCTCATTGGGCTCCCGGACTTGGTCGGCATCCTCACTTGCCTCGCCCCTCTCTTTGCCATGCGAGTACATATTAAGTGACTTCATCTGCGACTGAAGCTCCTCAATAAGCTCGTCGGCATCGATTTCTGAACCCTCGGGACGAGACAAGAACTTGGCAGCAGATTTGCGGAAAACCCGAAGCCTAGACTTGTCCTTTGCTGAAAGTTTCATTCGAGTCTTGTCTCTGAGAACCATCTTCACATCAACGAGAAGAGACTCCAAAAGTTGTTCCCTCAAAACCAACTGATCCTCTTCCGACAGAGCCGCCGGCTTAGCACCTTCGGGGGACTCTGAGCTTCCCTCAGCCGATTCGGATTCAACCTCTCCAGAGTTCTCCTTGATCAGCTGAGCCTGAGCCTTTTCCTCTCGCTCTTCTGCTTTCTCGAGTCGGCTTTTGAAGCGAACAGACTCTTGTGGTATCTTTTGCTGGCCAGTGCCATACAGAACCTTCTCAACGTCGACCTGAAACATATCACCTGGGTTGAGTTGATATGAAGGATGCACCATCTGGAAAACTAATTAGCACCATTCAGAACCATAGCTTCACTGCACGTAGTGGCATACCTTCTTTCCGTTGACTTTAACCGCACCATGAATAACAAATTGCCGCGCTTGCCTGACACTGCTGGCGAACAGAGCTCGGAAGATGGCGGTATCAAGTCTTCTCTCCAGCGGAGCAAACGTCATTTGCATATAAGGAGTCATATTACTGAGTGGTTGGGCGAGAAGGCTGTTCTTCGATAATCGCGAGGCGGATCTCATGCGGGGATGATTGACTCTGTCGGGAAAGGTTGTGCTAACCTCAGCTGTAGCCCAGAAATTCTCGGCAGACACTTGGTTGGTTGTCAAACCAGAACCACGACCAGCAGCTTGTTCTGAACCGTCGTTTAAGGCAAGATACTTCGGTGGCATATCCACAGCGGACCGGAGGCGGCGGTCAAAGAGTCGTATCCATTTCTTCTCGGGAATGTGGTCTCCGTGGTATCCTCTAGTTCGAGCTTTCGCGTCCCATTTCTGCTGGAAAAAAGTCCTCATTCCGTTCATTTGAGGTTGGTCGCCAACCATACGGGCCAAGTTGTAGAGATTGTGCTTGTTCCATGACTGACGTACTTTCTGTGTCCAACCACTGTCAGCAGAAGATCAAATATCAACGAGATCACGGCTCGGCAATATGACGTGAGGCTCAATTGGTATAGCTTACAGGGCGATTCAAGCTGTAGAACCTCTTTGGTTTTCTCATTTTGGCGAATTGACCTCACAATGTGTCGGATGTTGGGTTGGTTGTTCACGCGAGTAATATCTGATGCAATATGGTGATGAGAGCTTGTTAGTAAATTTTTGGCACTCGTTGGCGGATAAACGTTGGAACGATGCCGGCATTGACCGAGAAGTTTGTAAAGTACTGGCTACTAGTCTATGGCGCTAGAATTGTACTTTGCGATTGGTACTAGTACAAGCTGCCTTTCCCCGCTCATTTAATGTACTGTCTACTATTCAACAGGCGAAGTTTAGCTGCCAAGTCTAGTACCGGCTACATGTGATAGCCCCAGGTACAGATACTCGCGAAACGCGTCTTCTTCAATTAAAGATTCGAGACGCGTTTAAGGCGTGGAGTATTCAATTGCTGGGTCCTCTCCATATCACCAAGCCAATGCACCTCATCGAACAAAGTGATTGAACCTTTTTAACAGTTCTGTACTTCTTTTTACTTGAACTGCTAGAAATGGTCAATTATGTTGTCGTTTTCCTCTCCGTTGGATTTTTCGCAAAGCAGAGCTTCGGCTGCTAAACGCGACAAACCCCACGATTATGAGCCTCCAAAATCCAAGCCAAAGCCTCGGGCAACGGGACCTTTTATTGAAGACGACGATGAATCGGATAATGATGAACACGATACAGAAACCCCCGAACCACCTTCGAAAAAGCGGATGACCGAGAATAGTAATGACAACACGCCAATTTCAGACCAACACCAATCACCAACACAGGACGCCCAAGAGATCGTCTCCGAGGAAGAGCAAGCAGATTCTCTTTCGGAAGCCCCTGCGATAATACCACCTCCGCCTCCAGCATGGTCCACCGGGCTGCCATTCTTCTCTAAGTCGCTACTGAACACTCTCACGCCGTCCAGCTACACCATCACAACATGTAACGGAAAAGGAACCGTGGTTAAGGAGCGAAAGGTGTCGGCAGCCCCCTCATACGAGTCCATGGTAGCCTCGAGGTCCAGGACCAAGGAGGGACGAGCGAAAAGAAGCTACTACGGTATCGATATCCACGAATTAATCAGCGCCGCCTCGAAAGAAATTGCAGAAAGTCGAGCGGACAAAAGGGCCCCCAAGAACACGGGCCCATTACCATCTGTCGAAACGCCAGCAGTTACCGGCGAAAAGCCCAAGAAGACCCTTTTGTGGACCGAAAAGTATCGCGCACGCTACTTCAAAGACCTTTGCGGAGACGACAGCACGAACAGATTGGTTCTACGATGGCTCAAAAAGTGGGATCCTGTTGTTTTCCCCGGGGCGGCCAAAGCCAAGCCGATTACCGCAAGACGGGCCGGAATGAAACAGCAACCGGAAGAGGAGAAACCACATCGTAAGATCTTAATGCTCACTGGGCCCCCCGGTCTGGGTAAAACAACTCTGGCACATGCATGTGCTCGACAAGCTGGCTACGAGGTTATGGAGATAAACGCCAGTGACGATCGAAGCCGTGACGTGGTAAAGAATCGCATACGAACGAGTTTGGGCACAGAGACCGTCAGGACGGTTAGCAATCGAAAAGGCGAGGATGTGTCGCAGAAGCCAGCCAAGCCAGTGTGCGTGGTAGTAGATGAGGTGGACGGTGTGGTTTCCGGGTCTGGCGGTTCTGGTGAGGGAGGTTTCGTCAAGGCTCTGATCGACTTGGTGTTGACAGACCAGAGGAATAGTGCCTCGGTGGCTTTGGGGAGAAATGCGAACCAAGGGCGGAAGAAGAAGGGCGATGACTTCCGACTAATGCGCCCACTGGTTCTTATTTGCAATGATGTATATCACCCCTCGCTCCGGCCGCTTCGCCAGTCGAACTTGGCAGAAATTGTTCACGTGGGCCGACCATCCCTAGACGCAGTGGTGAACCGCCTCAAGAGCGTGTTTGACAAGGAAGCTGTTCCATGCGACAAGGACGCAGCGAGAAAACTATGCGAGGCAGCATGGGGCATGTCTACTGGCGCTGATGCCAGGAAAGGCGCTGCGAGCACTGTTGAAGGTGACCTTCGAGGTGTCATGGTTGTCGGAGAATGGGTAGCAGGGCGTTTTCGGGCTGCCAATGTCCACGGGAATGAGCGGCTCACAAAGCAGTGGATTGAACACAACATCATGCACGATCTGACCAGCGGCGCTGCTGGATCCCGAGGTCTTGGACGAGGCAGTTCAAAGGACATCGTTAGTCGGTTGTTCAAAGAAGGCGGCGGTTTTCCTAAGCCCGCGTTTGACTTCGATGCGGAGAAAAAGCATCAGCACGAACAGCCCCAGGCAGAATTAGGCTTTGGAGAGCATCAAAAGAAGCATGCGATGGAGCGCCTGGGCCAGATGATCGACACCAGTGGTGAGATCAGCCATATCCTGACAGAGGTGTTCGCGGAATACCCTAATCGCGACTTCAACGACGACTGTTACCTCACCAAGCCAAACAAGGCATACGATTGGTTCCATTTCCATGACACGTGCCAATCGAGGCTGTATGCCAGCCAAGAGTGGGAGCTGGCACCATACTTGAAACTGCCAGTGCTTGCATGCCATCACTTATTCGCATCCCCGAAACGGCACTACGAAAACATGGGCTACGACAAGCGCTGGGGTGCCGATGATGGTGAAGCAGAGGCAGCGCCGTTGCCCTTCACTGGCCCGCGAGCCGACTACCAAGCTCACGAAGCAGAAAAGCTGAACCGCTCTCAGCTTCAGTCCATCCTCGCTCAGCTGAGCCCTACAATGTCGCGGTCCTTCCGCAGTGCAGAGGAAGTGTCCTCCGAATTCCTCCCATACCTAATCCGAATGGTTTCTCCTGATGTAAAGCCCGTTGTGGTCGGTGGTAGCCAGGGCTCAATAGCAAGCGTCCGAAAGGAGAGCGAAAAGGCCATGGTACAACGGGCAGCACAAGTTCTGGCCGAGGTCGGAATCCTGCTGCAAAAGGGCAAGATAGAGAGCGAAGATATATCGAACCGTGCCCCCCAATGGGTCTATCGCTTAGAACCGTAAGTGACACCCAGCCCCTTTTTCTTGTTCGTCCAAATTATCTGTAACTAACTTGTTGCTTCTTCTACAGCGACCTCGACGCTCTCTCCACCTTTGAGACGGCAGCTTCACTCCTATCCTCACAGGCGCCAGTGCGTTTTGCCGTCCGGCAGGCCCTTGACCAGGAGCTCCAACGCACGATCGCCCTCCGCGACGCCCAGGCTCGCCAAGCCCGCTTCAAGTCAGGCGGCGGCGCAAACGACGCCCCCGAGGCACCAGTCCTGGTCAACAAGGAGAATCTCGGGCCTACCGCCGCCCAGGCAAAGGATACCACCGTGGTCAAGAGGGATTTCTTCGGCCGGATCATCCAGGCACTGCCGCTGGCAGAGCTGGCTGGTGACAGTATGGAGAAGCGGGCCAAGCGGGAGGAGCAGAACGTCTGGGTCACATATCACGAAGGGCTCAACAACGCCGTGAGGAAGCCAATGTCATTGCATGAGTTTATGCGGGGTTTGTAAAGGTGTTTTGCCTCATTTTTGTCATTTCGAGTTTCGTCAGGCGAGCATTTACAATGGGTGTTATTGGGTTGCGTTTTTGAGCAGACCACAGGAGCGTCATTTTAGAGTTACCAGGAATATACAAATAATGAACTCGTGTAGAAGACTGCTTTAGGTGTTATAGGCAGAAGAAAGAAAAAAAGAAGACTCTATGTCATATATGCTGCTGGAAAGAAAGTAGCTTACAACTCATCTACTGTAATGTGGGCAAAAAAACACACGATCTACACCATCTAATATCTATCTACAGTTTCGACTTGGGTCTCTGCGCGGGCGTGGCAAGGGACTCGTACACGCTGCCGAACAACTGGTCCGGGGGCGTCGAGGTATGCGTGAACAGCGCCCGGGTGTCCAGCAGGCTCGGGTTGAGCTCCTCGATCCTGTTGCACCCCAGCAGGCGCATGTTCATCTCCATCTCGTCCTTGAGGAGCTGCATGGCGCGCTCGACGCCGGGCTGGCCGTAGGCGCTCATGGCGTAGAGGAACGGCCGGCCGATGCCGACGCCTTTGGCGCCCAGGCAGATGGCCTTGAGGACGTCGGTGGCGCGGCGGACGCCGCCGTCGATGTAGATCTCGATCTTGTCCTCGAGGCCCAGCTCGCGGAGGACGGGCATCGTCTCGGCGAGGATCTCGATGCCCGAGCGGGCGAACTCGAGCTGGCGGCCGCCGTGGTTGGAGAGGACGACACCCTGGCAGCCGGCCTCGACGGCCTTGACGACGTCCTCGACTCGCTGGACGCCCTTGATGATGATGGGCATCTTGGTGATGCTCTGGAACCAGGGGATGTCCTTCCAGCTGAGGCTGGGGTCGATGAAGCTGGAGATGGCTCTGGCGGCGCCCTGGCTGTTGTCGGTCTCCTGGCCCTCCTGGACATTGGTGCCCGGGTCGGTGAATTTCGAGCGCATGTCCTTCTCGCGACGACCCAGCTGGGGGGCGTCGACGGTGATGAAGAGAGCCTTGCAGCCACGCTCCTCGGCGTACTGGACGATGCGCTGTGTGATTTTCCTATCCTTGTTGACGTAGAGCTGGAGCCATTGGACCTGATCACCCTTACGGGTGTCGCAGATCTCGTCAAAGGAGCAGGACGCGAGCGTGGGGATCATCTGAATGACGCCGTGCTTGTGAGCAGCCCGGGTCAGGACGACCTCGCCCTCAGGGTCACCAAGCTTGCCCAGGGCAGTGGCGGTGACGTAGAATGGGACCGAGCTTTTGCTTCCCAGCATTGTGGTGGAGATGTCGACATTCTCAACGTCAACGAGAACACGGGGCCGGAACCATATGCGATGGTAAGCGCTGTGGTTCTCCCTCATCGTCTGGAGTTTGAAACCCATATTAATACCATGATCCAACCGAGTGGGACGTTACGGTCAGGAGACTCACGATTTCATCATCAGCTGCGCTAGAGTAGTAACCCCAGGCCGTCTTCTTCATAGTCCTCCTCGCGACGGCCTCGAAATCGTGGAGATTGTAGCATTGCGACAGCAGAGGCTTCTGGGCGACCCTTTCCAGACGCTCGGCCTCCTCCGGATCCTCCTCCTTGACCTCCTGCTCGACGGTGCCCATGTCAACCGGCCCCAGATGCTTGGACTTGTCCAGGAACTTGTCCAGGGTATCAGGGGGGTGGATTGGCTCGAATTCTTCTGTGCAGTCCTTGCCCTGGAAGTGCGTCGGAGAGCTCGTTAGTCTCCTCAACAACCTGCGATTGGATAGACGGCACTCGTCCATGCCCGAGCTCGAGTCGCACTTACGGCATACTTGAGGATGATCTTCTGTCCTCCAGGGTGTTCTGGATAGCAGAGCAAAGTTAGTCGACGAAATGTAACGATGAAAGCGGGCGTTTTTGGTTGTTAGTCGTACCAGGTAGGAACTCGGTCACATCGTACGCCTTGCCCTGTCCATTGCACCAAAATTAGCTGCTGCCCGTCGTTGTCGGTGTCTGCACAATAAATAGGCTGATTCTCATCGTACATGAACAATAACCCAACACGACTTGGCGTCATTGTGCTCGGCGATCTCGCTGCCCTTGAGCGCCGCCATGGTGCGAACTGCGGTCCTTTCGCCCGAAAGTCGGACGTCGATTACGTAGGTAGATAGGAAGAGTGCGGTCGGTGGAGGGAACTGACGAGCAGCGCAGCGTCGATGGTTCCTCGTTTTCGGGCTCTGGAGTCAGCGGACAGAGCCAGAAGGTCACGGCGAGCGAGAGCAAGATGGAAATGGGAATGGGAATAAAAAATAAGAAGACGGACAGGAAAACGTCGTCCCAGGATCCTGGACTTAAAAGGGAATCCCGATCTGCTTCCACAGTCCAGTGTTTTCCCCACAGCGCTCTCCGGCGGTGCGTTTTGATGACCTGCCCCCGAATTCGGGGCTCTCTGGTAGGCTGCTGGGCACAGGCTAAGGCACTGCACTAGCGCACTATCTCTCTCCACCTTTATTTTACCTCTTGAGTCGGCCTTCAATAACCGCCTTCAGTATCCGTTCCTCTGCCCCAAAGCGGCAGCCCGTCTCCACTCTGCCTCGGCCGTCGGGTTAATTCACCGCGGGGGCAGCCGAGTATCTTTCTTTCATTGATGTGTCTGTGTCGCCGGTTGGTGTTGGTTGGGCAAACCCAATGAGAGCAACATTATTTGTCACCCGCATTCGATTCCCTCCATGGGCTTTTCAACCGTCTCCTGCTAATGGACACAATTACTGGCATGGTGAACTCAGGTGCAATGAATGCATGCATATATTTCCGTGTCAATGATGATTAAAGCACCGCTTGGTAAACAATAGACACAACCCCCCATTCTAAACATACCCTGACCAGGCCCATATCCATGCAAAACCCTCCTCTTTTACGCTATGTATGACGAGTAATTCTTCTTCCTTCTCCATCTTGGCCTCCTATCCTTACCTACTTCCAGGCACTCAGTCCTGCCCAAGGGTCATTGGGCTGTGGCGCTTGCGCAGGTGGTGATTTCTGCAGCTGGCCCCCATATCCCTGTGGGATCTGCTGTTGCTGCCCGCCCCCGTAGTGGATTGTCTGCTGGGGCCCCAGAGGTGGAGGACCGGGAGGAGGTGGAGGGGGGACAAAGCCAGGCGGCATGTAACCACCTTGACCTTGTTGGGCTGTTGGCTGCGGCTGTTGCCCCTGAGTGACATAGCCTTGGTAGCCTTGGATCTGCGATCCAAACGAGGATCGATTTGGTGGAGGAGACACCGGGCCTCTCATTGCATTTACGCTGAAAGTGGACTGGTTTGGCGGAGGTGACGTTGGACCAGGGTTCCGCCCATACTGGCTTGGGTTGTACGCGGCTTGTCCATATGTGTTGACTTGTGGCTGCCCATATGTCTGCGCTGGTGCTGGGTTTCCATAAGTCTGGTATCCTGGCTGCACCATGTTGGGTTGGTTAGGAGGTGGGGAGGTTGGGACTTGATATTGTCCCTGGTAACTTCCTTGCCCGTATCGGGGTGCCTGTCCAGCCTGGAATAGCGGTGTTGGCGCTGGCCGTCCACTTGTGGTTGGCTGTGGCGGTGACTTTGGGCTCTCCATCGACATTCGGTCCATGAGAGCTCGCAGACGTTCTTGCTCCAGCTCGGCCTGAGAAGATCTGCTGGAGGATTGTGCCGCCTCGATCTTGTTCAACAACTGGGCACCCTCGCCTCGTCGGTTGTTGACGAATGCTTCAACATTCTTTTCTAGGCTCTCTACTGTCTCCTTCATCTCAGCATACCACTTCTTCGCACTGGCGAGTCCGGCCGCGAGGTCAAGGAACTCTTGATAGGCTCGGTTGTATCTGCCAATCACGGCCGATCTCTGTTTTTGAATCGTTTCGTACTTGCTCTGCTCCGATCTCACCCGCTTGTCTTGCAATAGTGTATTAAACGTTCCTGTAAGTTCCTTCATCAGAGCGGACTGCTTGTGATTCGCCTGCAACAGCCTGTTTTGGTGAGGTCGGAACTTTTCCAGCTCCTGCTGGAAGAGTTGGTTTTCGTAGTTGGATATTGACTTCTTGTTCAGGATCAGAATTTGCGAGATGTCATCGTTATGGACCTGGGGAAAAGAACTGTTAGTTAGGCAGACATGGGTTGCACCGCTTGGATTAACCAACCTTCTCTTTTAGGTCTTTTAGGACCTGGTTTCGCTCGCGCTTAACAAGATTTAACTTTTTGAGGATATCCTCTACTCTGTTTATCTGGTCCATCACGCTCAAGCCGCCTTCTTCAAAATCAGCGTCCAGAAGGTTGGCTTCAATGGCAGCTGGGCTGACAGAGTAGCCACTCTTGTCTCGAACATCGGTTACAGCCCTGTGGAACAATTGATCAACAGCATCCTCCTGAGCAGCACGCCGCATCTCTGCGAATTCCACCTCGTTCTGGCGAAGCTTCGTGGAAAGCTGATGGTCACTCTTCATCGCCTCATCAAGCGCCTCTCGATAGCTTCGTATATCTCCGCGTAGAGTAGTTGTGAGGGGTGAGCTGGGTTGCTGGGTCCATTGGCTCTCGTGTTTCGAGCGCATCTTCTCGCAGACTATCTCTTCCATGTCCAACTGCTTTGAGCACCCATCCAGAACTCGAATTATCGACTCCTTTTCTGACCTCAGGTGCTCAAATATCCCAGCTGGATTTTCGTGATTTGCCACATCATGGCACCACTGGCGGAAGTCTTCATCAGGCAAAACATCCTGATCAAATCCGCCTTTGAGAACTTGAAGAGCACCTGGAAGCCTCAAGTAATCCAGACTTGCAGCCATCTCGCCATTTGCGGTGTCAACCTTCTCTGTCTCTGCTCTGACAAGCTTGGCTTTTTCTTCATCGTACAAACTTGCCGACTCTGTCACCGCAAAGGGCACGATTTTTGCGAAAAGATCTGGGCCGGTAATGTGCTGGATATCCTGACCCGCGTAGAGCTCACTAACGGGGATGGGCTTTGCCGCAGGTAATTTGTTGATGGCCTCTAGGCTGGCTTCAGCTGGGACGGGCTGGTGGTAAATGTAATCATTGTCCTTCTCCGCTTCTTGAAGCTTCTCCTTCACAGTAGCGAGATGCCGCTTCGAAATGCCTTGCAAAACGCTGGCGCAGTCTGCACTGAGGTTGGCGCTGGGTGGTAGGGTTGTAGGGAACCCCTTAGCGACGCGGTCTGCTTCCTTGGCCAGCGATTCGGCATACTGCAGTCGGCCCACACCTGAACCGAACTGACTGTTCTCATCATCCGTCAATGCTTGGTAATATTGCGCCACTGAGTCCAGCAGATTTGATTTATACTGTAGATTTTGTAAGCCATCGGCCGAATAATCCTGAACGGGAAGCTCTCACGAACCTGGAGCATCAGAACCCACGATTTTTCGAAAATCGCCTTGTTAGGAGTCTCCTGGGCGCTCTCGTAGGCTTGATTGTAAAAGCAGCCTGCTTGCGAGGCCAGCTTGGCCAGGAGTGCATTCTTCTTCTTGTCGTTAATTTGCTTCTCAAGGAAGACCTCCTGAGCTTGTGCCAACATTATGTGGATCAGCGTCTTGACTGTCTCCCTGCTTAAATCCGAGGAAGGGGCATGGAGGAAATTCTCGTTGATATACGTGAACATGCCAGCAGATGCCTGGAACGAGTGGTATGCTGTCTTCAGAGCAGATTCGTCGGACCTGTTCTGGAAAGCAGCATGGCAAGAGAGTACGGCTGAGATATTGAAGATGATGGAAGCCTTTTCGAATGCCAGTGAGTACTGTGAGGTCGGTTTATGGGTGAACGCATCGAACCTATTATCACGTGGTATTCCGGTCAGTACTCGATACACAGGATATACTCGCTTAGGATGAGCGGGCTGTCTTCCGAGTCATACCATGTGAATGAGATCTTGATATGCTGCTCGTCCACGGGGAACCGCAGGTCCAGAAGCTCCAGTTGGCCATAGTATCGATATAGCATGTCCCTTCCTGAAGTGCTCTCCTTCCCCGCACCGCGTACGTCCTGCCTCAAGCGCTGGAGGGTGGCGCACTCCTCCGCGTACCGCTCTGGGTCATCGCCATATGTATCACGAATATATGCCTTCAATGGTGCCACCCAGTCAATCTCGTTTGTCACCTTGAGGGGCACGGAAATCATTGGCGACTGCGACATCTTGTGCGACGGGCCCAAAGGCAGTTACTGAACGGTATGCCAGCAAGTAACATGCGCCGAGGCGAGAAGGGTAATGATAGCAGGCCAGAAGTCGTGGTCAGGTTGGCCGGGCCGCCCGAACGGGCCAGGAGCTTTAACGCTCGGCGAGTTGAGGTCGTGATTTGCGGATGGGAAATGGCGACGTGGGGCAGAGGGGTCAGATTCGGGCTCGGAAGGTCGCCTCTTATGCGGCCTGGTGTCGCGATCCGTGGGGGAGGGGGGAAAGCTTGCTGAGAGGAATGGTTTTAGTGAGGCAGACGGGTTGTGTAGCCAGTAGGCATCAATGATGAGGGTACGTCGCCCGTTGGAGGAGAACGGGAGCAAGGCAACCTGGGTGACAACGTTGAAGTCCGCCCAAGAGAGGCTCTTGATATGCGGACAGCCAGTATCGGGTGGGCTCGGTAGAGGTAGGCTGGCCGAATAGCTTCTGGGGCGGGGTGAGGTGGTGAGGTGGTGAGGTATACAAATACTGGTACATGGTAGACTCAAGGTACGACGTCGGCAGATGAGGTGAAGGCCAGAGAGCTCCGTCCCAAGGGTGGGCGGTATGACGCAGAGGGGAGCAGGTAGCTGCGGTACGCTCGAGGTACTTCCAGGTACCTTGACGCCTACTCTACTGTCGATTTCCATTTGCGGATTAGCTTCGATGCCGCTGTTAACAGGCTCAGTCAAAACTAACGAATGTGCCTTGCTATTTCCAAACTTTTAGATGATAGGTATGTTAATCCCAAACTTTCAGAATTGTAAACAATTCTCTGAATTAATAATTACGGCGCTCGTTTTTATGCGCAGATCTGAGTATGGGAAAAGGCCCGAAATCTAAGCAGAGTTCAAGCAACTCGTCTCAAGTGAACATGGGCAATTGATGATACGTTATGAAGTAGCACTATAGAACGATAAGGTAGGTTTCACTCAATGACCTCTCTTGCAACATAGTACCGATGGCTGGGAAGCATACCTACCTATGTACTTTCTCTTCTGAGTATCTTGGTTTATATATATCATGACATTACTCCATGAAACAATTAGAGATAATTATTGCAATACCATTGAGGCATCTAGCTGTAGGTCATCTGTATAGTTCTTAGATGAAGTACCATAATCCTCCAGCCAGCGGAGAAGAAGAACCCTTTTGCAGACATCACAGGTGTCTAAAAAGGTAGGCGTGTGCTGTTAGAATTGTTAGAATGGAAACGCTCATGATTGATCAATGCAATGAGAATCCCATTTTTGTGCGTATTTGCAAACATCTTCACCAGCTTTGAGCTGTCGGAAATGATACAACTTCCTGGGAAGTCAAGGTCACCCGAACATAAAAGCGGCGCCGCCCCGAAACCTCAAGAAAAACTGTACCTGGATTGACAAGCTGGCCACATGAGGGACATCCGCGAAGAGGGGCGAGATCTTTATAATCCCTGTCCCGACAAGACAAGGTACTTGCTCGATACCCAGCAGACCATTCGATTGGGAGGCAATTGCTAAAGAGCGGTGGTATGGACAGCGCCCGGAGCTGCAGCCCAGAGTGTGATTGGGGCTGCATGTCAGCCAGGTGAACCTCATGTCTCTTGCGTGTGGCTTGATGCAACGAGGACTCGCTTGATTCGGCGCAGTGGTTGGCTCTGTGCCCGAATGGGGGCCGGAAGCCCGCTAAGGAAGCCAAATTAGCCGCTGCAGTGCTTGCTTAGGCGCCGAGCTGTCAGTGAGTAGGTACCCAGCGAGCCCCTCAGCTTACACCAAGCAGCTGCTGGGCTCCTCTTCAGACTCGCAGCTCACCTCCTGCAGCCCTGCCACAGTGGCACATGAGGTGTAATATTGCCTGCGGTACGAGTGTGTGCTGGCATCCATACCTTAAGATAAGGTATTAAGGTCCAAAGTCCCCTCAGTCATACCCTCTCCAACAGCCATGCTCTGTGCCGGCTCGCTCGTCCATGGTCGCAAAAACCTGCTTGTCCGCTGCTTACAAGATGCTCGCATTCCCATCCAGTTTCCCGTCCTCTAACCGCTTGGCTGGACACTAGCAGCCACGGCGTCTATTCCAGCACAGGCTTGGACCTTGATATAACCCTCCGCGAGCAAGGATGGAGGCTCGTATACCACATCGGATTCGAAGATACGGACCCTGACCTAATGTGGCGTCACCGCAAGGCATCAATGCCCAAGAAGCAGTGTTGCGGCTCAACCTCATCAATCCACAGTGGCACCGTCGTCCTCGGGCCCGACGCAATT
This sequence comes from Clonostachys solani, assembly GCA_902141235.2. Classification (NCBI taxonomy): domain Eukaryota; kingdom Fungi; phylum Ascomycota; class Sordariomycetes; order Hypocreales; family Bionectriaceae; genus Clonostachys; species Clonostachys solani. Next base: position 1,115,396 of record CABFOC020000097.1, read on the forward strand.
TCGCGCAAAGTCAAAGTTTCATCGAACCGGCACAGCAAATCTCACTCCTGCCCTCGTACTTGGGAAAATACCACACCGGAAACGCAGCATCACCAGATTTCCTCCCCATCAACCGCGGCCGGGTGTGGGGGCCGGCTCCACACACCCGTCGCAACCCTCGACAAGCGCCAGCCTCCCAGCGAACCAACAACCAACCCGGGTCCTCCGCTGGAGCTTATGCATGTGACGAGAGAGCTTCTCTGTGACCACCCCGCGCCATCTATTGGCCCAGAGGTCTCAGTTGTCATCTGCAGCCGTCTTCACCGGGAAGCTCTAGCGAGCCCGGGACACCACTTTCGACCTCCTTGGCTACCCTATTGGCATACCGGTCCTTGTACGTGAAATGGGACTTGGCTTAGTATTCGTTACATCGTGGGTATTTCATTCAAGTCCGGGTTTCCATTAGTTCTAGACTTGAGCATCTCAAAAAGCAAGCAACTCGTTTGTAAGCCAATGCGTCCCAGTATACTCCATGCCCCCGAGGACCATTCCCATCGTCGTTTCCCACCTCGCTCCCTTACCAATTTTAGGTAAAGACACTCTCCGTCAATGAGTTGACTTGGAGTCCGCGCTCGGCCATCTCCGCGTCTCTCAAAAACTCCAAGGGGTACCATACCAAATGCCCCTTGATCTGGTCTAGCTTGTTGCGGATATCTTCAGGGGGGAGGAACTGATCAAAGACGTGACCAGCCTTCACACCACGGGGCGGGAGATACCGATCATAGTCATCAAAGTCCTTGACTGCTTTGGTGTTAGCTCAACGGGACAGAGTAGCAGGGAAGTGAGGGGGAACGGAATCTTACTGTGGTCATCTGGGTCAGCGTGGAATATATGGCGGAAGAGCTTGGTGTTTGTGTCCGCCTGTGTGGTCCACATCTCCCATAACTCATCGCTCAACGGATCCTCAACAAACTTCCAGCTCTCGTCCTTGTCGTAGATATCATTCTCTGGGTTGACAGTTGGCGGCTGTGCATTAATATCACCCTCCGCGTTGAGTGACTGAGGCGGAAGCAGTCCCAGATGCTCTCGCCAGAGATAGCGCCGCAGAGTGGTGGCATGATATCCGGCCTCAAACGCCTCTCCGTTCATTGTGCTGGAAACCTTCCTCGTATCCTCCATGACAATGCTCAATTCACTGTCGTGGTCTCCTCGCTGACTGCGATCGTTCAGATTACTGGAGCCGCATATAACGATCCGATCGTCGGCTATCAAAATTTTAGAATGGATGTAGAGCTCCTCCTGAACCCAGTTCTGCACTTCGCTTTCGGGATCATCTTCATCCCAGACCTCGTCCAAGATGGATCCTTGTCCTTGCATGGCATGATGGGCTACTGACGCCGAAGTCAAGACCTCCCCTGGAGGGAGAGCCTCATCAAACTTCTTCTTTGCCTCCATAACTTTCTTCACCTCTTCATCAGTTGACTCTACCTTATTTTGGTTCATTTTTCCAAAATGGGGATTTTGGGTCTTGCTCCTGGCGCCAAATGTCCCGTGTATACCTTCTGACATGATCTCTTCAGCTTCCGCTCGCTGCACCTGTTGATAGCTAACGCCAGAATTCTTCTCGGCTGCCTTGAGAGCCGGTGTTTTGTTGAGGCGATCATAAGACCGGAGATTGAAGAAGAAGATGTATTTTCTAGGATCCACATCCTGTGCCTTGATCTGCTCAAAGATCGAGTGCTCTCCTCGACAAATAGACTTGTACTGGTAATCCATAATAGCTCGAGTACCAGCCGCGGCATTGTCTCGAAGGTCGCCTGCGAAGCCAGGAATAGCGGGTATCAAGATGATGATTTTGAACTTCCGGTTCTCTTTTGCAGCTCGAACAACGGCGTCCACCATGGCTTTGCCGATAGTGTTATGGATGGGATATTGCTGGTCTCCTGTAGCTGTGATGAAAAACTGATTCTCAATATAAACATAATGCTGTGCGTTTCGAATGATTTCAATGTAGGCGTTTTGAATCGAGTGGTCAATCAAAATGCCGCTGGACCAGTCTGAGCTGGATCGAACGATTTGAGCACGAATGGTGCCACGGTTAAAAAGGTTCTTGGTGCCGAGCGGCGTCAGGGGATGCTGGACGTAGTCTCCAACCGGATGCTTGGGACGCTGGACGCCGACAAGGTCCTCATCTTCGCCAGTGCGGTTCTCTAGCATAATCCAGTCATAGGCATCGTGCCGCTTATACTTGTCACGTTTTACAAAGTTCCATCTGAGAACGAAATGCTCAGCAATATCATAGACTGTTGGACCGATCACTGCCATGGCAACGTCGTGCCAGGGCATGCGGCCGTAGTCTGCTTTGCTCACTTCGTTCTGTTTCCAGTCATCCACTTGCTTGAAGTCCATTACGCGGTTGTTGTTGAAGTCCTGTCCCGGCCAGGTCTCTTCAGAAATTCCTTCGGGGTGAACATCAGACAGGGGATGGTGGTGTGCGTCCCAACGCCCAAAGCAAAGATCTAAGCCACCGATAAAAGCCATGGTGTAGTCAATGACGATGAATTTCTCGTGGTGGGCCCAATACATGGTAACGTCGGCTGCGTTTTCAAAAGGATTGTGGTCTGGGTGGCGAAGAATCTTGATGTTGCCAAATCCTGGTGTGCCCTCGGGGCACAGAGCTTGGAGAGCATGCTTTGTATGCACGGAATTGCAAGTCAGGGCGGCCTCGACTTCCTTGTACACGATCACAAAGATCTTGACCCCTTCCTCGGCTTTTCTCTTGAGGAGTTGATCCAGCCGGTAGTCTCGGTTGTAGAATGGGGGGCGTCGCAAGAAGAGTTCAGGAGACAGCCACCAGTCTGCAATGTAGATGGACTCTTTGGCCTGCTCGAGAGCCACAGAGACAGCCCAGAAATAATCACGGCCATCCACATACCATTTGATTAGATTTCCATCTCGCTCAGGGAAGAAGGACTCAAAGCGATTAGACTCGCAGATCTTAGTCCGCTTGTCGTCACAGCGCTGTTCATGCTCCTCATCATGGCGATGATTGGGGTTGAACTGGATTAAACTTGAGTATTAGTCATCTGGCAATGTTTAAATGCCATGGCCTGGCATCAGAATTGAAGAAAAACCGTACCAAGTTTCCTAATTTTCCAATCTGGTGCCTAGACACCAAGAGAAGAGACGAATGATGTTAGAATAGCCGTCACGTGCATCTACAGGTTGAAAGAAAAGACCGACTTTTTGTGCACTAACGCAATTTTTGCATCGTGCAGCTTAGTGTCGCTGAACTTTTCCTTGAGATCGTCGATGAGGTTTGAAACTTTGCCGCCATCGCTGGCCTTCTGTTGCGTCATGGTGGTTGCCCGCTTGGTGTCGTGTAGTATGGGGAAACTGGAGGGAGGGGAAGGGAAACGCGAGCGGGGAGGGAGGGGTTATAAGTAATTCAAGGTAGAACAGAGCAGTTATTTATAGGTAGGGACAGACACTACGTAAAAGGATTAAAAGGAGTGGTGCGAGGAGAATGGAGGAGAAGGGAGGATGAGCTGTTGATGTAGGCAGAGGGACTGCGGTGCTCTTACTCGGATCAGCTAGAGCCATGCAGGCTGATCTGCACCTGCAACCTGTTTCCATCTTCTTTTGGTCTTCACGACACACGGCCGATGTCATTGGCAACCAACAATAAGCTTAGGAAAGATATTTCCTGATCCGCTGCCATTGCCCATGCACATGCAGGCATCCATGTCGCCGACCCATTCCCCTCAAGGATACAGCTGTTGGTCCGATTTGCCATGCCGGCAACCCTGGAGTGAGCCCGTATTTGACTTGGACGGGGATTTTGGAAAAGAAAACGAGAGGCAATAAGCGGGGAGACACGTCATTGCTCGGAATTGGGGCTCTTTGCTTTTCTTTCAGCTATCTCCGTAGTATTCAAATGAGCTGAAGGTGGCAGTGGTCGGAAGCTACATGTACTCAGCCCTCCAGTCTTACAGTTACGGTATTGCCAATTGCTATTCGCTGTTAAGTGCGGAAGTGCTAAAATTCCCATTTCTTGCGATGGTAAAGCAAGTCCATTCGCCCATTCACTTCCCAAGATCGCCGCTGCAGTGAGGATCGGTCAATTGTTTGCATTAGCCTGGGTCGTGTGTTCCAAAATTCAACGTCCGATTATCCTAGTGATTGGAGGACGCTACATCCTTGAGTCTATGACGTCAGGCCAAGGATGCGCCCACCAGCTCGCAGCATTGCAACATCATGCTGTAGGGTAGGGCTTGCAAAGATAAGATAAGACTGATAAAAACGATCTGCGTTGCCCCACCTAGAATTAGAAGTGCCAAGTATAGGTTAAGTCGGGTTGTATTGCCGCCTCATTCACCCCGCAGTCAGGTAACGTTGTCTTCTCTGCAGCCGGGCACAGTAGGTCTAGGTATTTGCGTTCCTCTCATTGACGTTCGCAGGCGTTCGCATGGAAGTGGAAGCATAACCCTAAGAAAATAACAAATTCTGGACGCTGCCACGTGCGATGTACCTTGCCTTGTAGATGGTGCGTACTATCAATTTAAGCAACCTCCTTTATTTCTCTCTCCCCGTCTAGTTAACCGCTCCTTCTGTGGAATACTAGTATCAATTTAGCATGTTCGATACACATATACTTCAGGGGAAGTAATTATCAATCCTCGAACCATTGCAGGCTAATAGCACCCGTTGCACATAGTTGACAGCTTCCCAATTACACCAGCTCCTGGCCTGTCCAGGCTCGAAGGACAGTGCAAACACTGTGGCTTCTGCTGTAATTCAACTGGGAAGGGCCATCAACTAGCACTGTGCTGCCAAGTGCCCCTCGGCGTATCATTAGATTAGTGGAGCAATAAATGGCGAGAGTCTGCAGTTCTGGACCATTGCCCAGGGGTAGGTCAATAGTAGCGGCCCCTCAATACGCCACAACCTACCCCACCATTCGAGCTTGACCGCTCAACGAACACCTCATAGCTACAGAGCTAGCAACGGCTTAAGGAACCAAGACCCTTTCCCCCTTCTCCTTTATCAACCTTCAACCTTTGGAGATTCATCAGACACCCATTCCTCATCCATAACCATCATCATGTCCGTCCAGATTCCCGCCGGTGGCACAATTGTGCAGACCTTCAAGAAGTCCTTCACTGATGTCCCCATCGGTGCCGACAACTCCATTTCCACCACCGAGTTCCTCGACGCTGCCGAGTCCCTCACCACCATCTTCGGTATTTGAAGCTCTCAATGTGACAATTCTTCCCCACGGACTTCACTCTAACCGCTTGGGTTTTTTAGATGTTCTCGGCTCTGTAGCTTTCTCTCCCGTCAAGAATGACTTGGGAGGCAACATTAAGGTTCGTGCCCCTCACCCAAGCAATGACAATCTATTCGACTGACCTCTCTCCCCCCCTTTCTACAGAAGCTCCGCGAACGCCAGCTTGCTGCCCCCGCCGACTCCGAGACCATCCAAGCTCTCGTAAAGAATGAGCTTGCTACCAAGAAGCACGTCGCCACTGAGGGTCTTCTCTGGCTCGTTCGGTCCGTATCCCTCATGAAACCCCTATACCTCGTGGCCTCCCCTAGCCACGTTTCAGGGAGACATCAGTTAACATATCTTTCTTGACAGTGGTCTCGAGTTCACCTGCCTCGGCCTCAAGGCCAACGTTGCCAACCCCTCCGAGGAACTCGCCGACTCCTTCCGCAATGCCTACGGCTCCACCCTCAAGCCTCACCACAGCTTCATTGTCAAGCCCATCTTCAGCGCCGCCATGAGCGCCTGCCCATACCGAAAAGACTTCTACCCCAAGCTTGGTGACGACCAGGCCAAGGTTTCTGAGGAGATGGCGGCCTACCTCGCCGCCCTGGACAAGGTCGTGGGCATCCTCAAGGAGTTTGTCAACTCCAAGGAGGCCAAGTGGTAAAACCAGCGGCTCGAGAAAGCTGCGGTAAATATATGTGGCAGTCTTGCCGTGTTTAATACAAATGATGGCAAGGGGGCGTGCCGTGTGAGGAACCCCTTAATCTAAGTTCTCTACATGATGCGTTCATATCAAACGAAACAGAAAATCCAACAGGGCTGGCCGTAACCTGGCAGCAGATTAGTTCTTATCAAGGTACTAAATTAGGATTGGTCACTCCAATATACCACTTGATATTCCGTCTCTAAGAGATTAAGAACCGTGGTAAAAGATAATAAGACTGCAACTTGTACACGCTGGTGAGTGTGTTGCCCAAGGGAGGCTTACCCTTAGAAGCACGTAGTCAACATGAGTCAGCCAAGTGAAATCATGTATTCTCTCAAAGGTTCGACCACGTTGTTTGCCCATAATTCCGGGGTTTGATGTGCACGGTGTTCTTAATTAGTTTACGAACCAGTAACTCGATGTCTTAAAACCCACCAGAAACCCATTTATTAGTATATCGAGCTCTATGTTCTAAGCTCGGAATAAAATATGTAAACAAATCCAGAACGTATGTAAGAAGCTCTCATGTGTGATCCGCTGTGTACTCTAGATCGCTCTATGATAGAAATGACAATCACGCCAACGCTGACAATATGAAAAAGACAAGACGAGAAAACAACGCCCATCCGGGCAAAAGCCGTGAAAATCATCCCATCTGTCTAATCATGGTCGCAGTTGAGAAGATCTCTCTCGTTGTAACTTTTTCTCCGTGGATCGAATCTCGAGGGCAGACACGGCACGTATTAACAAGCCCGTGGGGCGATCGAGCCTGGACTTCTTCGTCCGCACAGTCCTTACCGAGTCTTTATCCGTCGTGTCGCCGCCCAGCCAGTCAGCCATGGACTGAACTGCAGCTCCGTACTCAATCGCGACGCTCTCCTTCGGGGCCATGGGGGGAGGGCCGTCCCAGGCATGCTTCTCGCCCTTTACGACACGCAACTCGCATTGCTTTCGATGGTCTTTGAGTCTCCTTGCAAATTTCATTCCCTCTAGAAGAAGCATATCGTATTCGCACAGGCAAAGGTGTATAGGAGGCAGCTTCTTCACCAACTCGTCAGACATGAGACCCGGAGACAACCTCGGGTCCGATCGTTTCTCCCGCATGATTGGAGGGTACACATATGAGGCATCGATGAGGTCAGTCAGACTCTTGGGCAGAGTGAGCTCTGGCCTGGGACACTGCTCTCGCTTCTCAGGCCGCGACATGGTGAAGTCCAGGGTGGGGTAAAAGAGCACAAGGCCGGCAATCCTCGATGGGTGGAATGGAAGCGTGTAACCAAACTTTTCAGGTTCCTGAAGACATATCCATGTTGCCAAGGTGTTGGTGGCGCCGGCTGAGAAGCCCGAGATGATAATCTTGTCTGGGTCGATGCCGAATTCACCAGCGTGTCGGGCAATCTGACACACGGCATCCACGCAGTCCTCGATTGGCGTGGGGAAAGGGAAGCCCGGTGCGAGCCTGTAGTTGACAGTGAAGACAATAGCGTCGAGCTGGCTCATGACCGCCCCTGCCCATCGGGCATTATCAGTCCCTTGTCCGAGAATCCATCCGCCGCCGTGGAATGCGATTACTGCCGGGCGAGGACCGATGGAAAGTCTGGGCGGTATCCATACCTCGGCCTTGATCTTCTTGGGGCCACTTAGCAGGGATAACGTCGAATCCAGGTAGATCTCCCGAGTGAACTCTGGCACTGGAGGTTCCGCCCTGTTGGCAATGCTGAAGCCGACGCTGGCGGCATACCTGATCAACTGAGCTCGGGCATTAAGGTACCACCGAGAACTAGCCTCCAGAGGGTTTACATAATCCCGAGGCTCTGGGGTAGTCGGGTTGTCGACACTACTTGCTTCCACCAACTCCATCAGAGAAGAGGAATCGGATGGAGAGGATAGAGGTGGGGTAGCTCAAGCAGAAGGAGGGGGCCCTAGACCGAGCTCTAGTGGGGAGAGAGAGGAATGAAGAGTGAGAATCATGCAAACACGGTGTTTAGGGTGAGTGTAGGTGCTGCAGGTCGGAAACGCTGGGAGTGAGGGGATTGGCTGCTTGGATGCAGGTGATAATCGCTGTCGTCTAAATCATCCAAGGCGGTCGGACCCCGTGGACAAGGCGAGTTTCCGGTGCGGGAGACCCGAAGCTAAGAGGGAGGAAATGAGAAGAGGAGGGAAGACGGATAAAACGGCAAAGTATTGGGCGGGCTCAGTGGACGATTTAATTCCATTCCAGCGCTCTGGGGGGAGAATTGGGGGGAGGCTAGAGGCGAGCCGACAGGGCTAAAGGCCTGATTTTAGGCGCAGATCACCAAAAGGGAAAAAAGCAAACGAGAGGTGGGCGGGCCCTGATCTCATTAATCGCGGTTGCATGCTGCAATAGGTACGACGACATACGAGCAGCCCACGTGAAATTGATCTGCATGGTCAGAATAGGGCTGATGGAAACTTAGCGAGGATACTAACAAACCACACTCTCCGCTGGTTACGACATTTTGAACTGAAACTTCTGTTTATAAGAGCACAGTCATATATATAAGCCATGCTAGCGCTGCATGGCGCCGGCCTCCAGGGTGAGCTACGAAACTTTATGAGAAGCAGGTGGAGATAGAGCGGGCGTTTACAAGCATCCAAGAAATCGGTTATGCTTACTAGTAGTGACAAATATTCCAAGTCTTTGGTCAGCGAACATTCTGAGTGTGAAGAAATTCTCAACAACGCCAATGGCGGAGGAACCCAGCGGGCGGCACCCAGCTGAATAACAATCACATGCGTTACTATTATTGTCGCAGCACACAAGTACTGAGCTTGGCCGGATTGCGAGTTTTTGCATGATTAATGTCCAGACCAGGGACCTGGACAGGATTCAGGGAATCGGGATGTTGGACTTGTCGCAGTCCGCACGACCCGAACGCCCCGAATCTTGGTGGCCGTGGTTGACGTCACATTGTGCTAGCCCCCCCCTGTCCCGCCTGTGGCTGTTGTGAATGAAGTCAGGGCGGCTCGCACGGTACATGACATAAGCAATTGCCTCGCACAGCTCAGACATCTCAGCTGAAGATGGCTGATTGGCAAACCAGCCGGAGATGAGCTCCGCGAACCAATTCGATAGCAATGCTGAGTCCATCTATGACCTAACCACAAGTCAGGTTTCTGCGTCGATGTCGATGAGACGAGGGGCACCTCGTGCTAGCGAAAGTCGCTGTCAAGCCCCCAGCGAATCACACGTGTCTGGCAATGGACGGCCCATGTCCTAGTGGCGTGGCGTCCAGTCTCGGTAACTCGGTACCTTGACCCTCACCTCTGGTCGCCATTCAACGGGCCACGAGGTCTAGATTCGGAAGACGAAAGAACAAAGGGGAAAAAGGTTGTTTAATCCTTCTACGCCCGAGCGGTGCGATTGGCGCTTTCCGTGGGAACAGCCGGAAAGTCGCTCCTGCCGGCCACACCTGCGTGCCGAGGCCTTGTACTGGGTACCTGCCATGCACCGCGCCTGCCAGGATGCAGTGGCAGGGGTGACTGCCGGGTCAATGCCGCAACATGTGTGTAACCGCCCATGACCTCACCACTTCAAGGTGCGCCCAGTAGGGATGCATGTATCCAGATGTAGTCGGGACGTCTGTGTAGATTGGCGTGGATGCATCGGCACCATCGACCAACAGGCCCTCCCAGCCACTTCCCATCTTTAGCAGCACCTGGCGTGCCTAGGCCGACTTACAGGCGCCTTACAAATTGAACCAGCAACGTCGACGTTGAAGTCCTGAAGTCCGGCCCCATTTCTTTCAGCATCCATCGGTCTCCTTGCAGCGTGGGCTACCTAGTTCACAACCAAAATTCGCTCCTAAAAGCTTCTCGCTCTCTGACTTTCGCTTCTTTGCCCGGACTTATAACCTTCGCCCGTGCTGAAAACCCTTCCGGCCGCCCCTCTACACCCTTTTGTGTCTTGTTAATAATCTCCTTCTCCCCACGCCACTGCCTACCCACGCTTTCCATCTCCCTCGTCTTCTCTCCATACCACCTGTCCTAGCCTTAGTACCTAGGTACCCGTGAATTGGGTCCATATAACACCCTGGACCTTGAATACGTCACAGACTGGTCAACCATCGGTCGATCCTCGTCCTTGCGACCTGGAATTTGCCCTGCCAAGGCTCTGCCAAGCTGGGAGATATTAGTTGACTCGACATCACCACCTTTTCCACTTGAGTGAATCAACTGTTTACAACCCAGGCCGACGAGCCGAGAATACAACATGCCCAGCGCCTCTGGGATCTTCGCCCCTGTGGTGTCCGCCCTTGGGCTCCCACATCGCTCTCGAAGCAAGAATAGAAATGGGAAAGGCCAGTCCAGCGATGCCAGTGGCCGGTCCAGCCTTGAAGGCGCAGCCGCCAATGGCAGCAAAAGCGACAGCGCCTCGACGATTAAAAAGGATTCGACAGACACAACGCCTGCTGTCCGATCCCCGTTAGTTGAGACGTCTACGGTCAGCGAGAATCCCACTTCCAGCCGTGCGCCGAACTCCCCCATCTCCCCAGTCTCTCCGATCTCGCCCACCATCGCCAACAACCTCAGCTCCAACCCTAAGCGAGTGAGCGCTGGTGTCTCAACTATTCCTGCGGACCACCGCAAACTGCTTGCAAAGATGAATGACAGCGGCGTTGAGATCAAAAGCTCCACGCGCTCCAGCCTGGATATAATGTCGGCCAGGTCTAGTATGGATAGTGGCCGCAACAGCCAACGCACAGGCGCTAGCTCTGAATTACTGGTTCATCCCAATGAGCTCAACACGATCGCGCAGCTCGACAAGCTGCCGATTGGCACCGAGGTTGACTTCCGTGCCCGGATTCACACCCAGCGCCAGCTGTCCAAGGCATTGGATTTCCTCCTCCTCCGTGATCAAACACATTCTATTCAGGGTGTCCTGTCTCGCGAAAACATGGATATGGTCAAGTGGGTTCAGAAACTGAACCCTGAATCCCTTGTTCAAGTTCACGGTGTCCTCAAGGAGCCCCCCGAGCCTATCAGATCCGCTACCCACTCCGGCGTAGAGGTTGACATTGACTCTATCTACCTTGTGAATGCTGCTGCCAGCGCACCCTTTAGCAACTACAAGCCCCCGGAGAGCCTGCGTAACCGCATGTCATCACGCATTCTGGATTTGCGCCATCCGTCTAACCAGGTCCTTTTCCGTGTTCGTTCTCTCGTAACTCGGGTGTTCCGAGAGACGATGGAGAATAAGGGATTTGTTGAAATTAACACCCCTAAACTGCAACCTGCTGCCACTGAAAGCGGTGCCGCCGTATTCAAGGTCAACTACTTTGGTCGAAATGCCTTCTTGGCCCAAAGTCCACAACTGGCCAAGCAGATGTGTGTGTCGGCTGACTTCCGTCGTGTTTTCGAGGTTGGCCCTGTCTTCCGAGCGGAAAATTCCAACACCCACCGTCACCTGACGGAATACACCGGCCTAGACATTGAAATGGCTATCGACGAGGATTACCATGAGGTCATCTGGGTTCTTGATGACTTCCTCAAGGCAGTATTTGAAGCAGTGTACTCTCTGCCCGAAATCGAACTCTTGCAGAAGCGATGGCCTAGCTCCGAGTTCAAATGGCTGGAAGAGACTCTTGTTCTCGATTTCAAGGAGGGTCTTCGAATGTTGCGAGAAGATGGACGAGACGTCGAAGAGGAAGATCTTTCTACCCCCGACGAGATTCGACTTGGACAACTCGTCAAGGAGAAGTACGGCACCGACTACTACATACTGGACAAGTTCCCGGCCAACGCTCGCCCCTTTTACACGCACAGAGACCCCGAAGACCGTAACTGGACTCGGTCTTTTGACATATTCATCCGTGGCCAGGAGATTTGCTCTGGTGGCCAGCGTATCCACGACCCCGATGAGCTACGTACCAACATGTTGGCAGCTGGGATATCCGAGGATGGTATGGAGGACTATCTGGCTGGGTTTGACCTTGGTGCGCCACCACATGCTGGTGCCGGTCTGGGCCTTGAACGTATTGTTAGCTGGATGTTTGAATTGGGCGACGTTCGATACGCTTCCCTTTTCCATCGCGACCCCAAGTCGCTGCCCGAGCGCAAACCTGGATTGCCTCACCCTGAAGCTGACACTACCAAGCCCCATCCGAATGACACAATGCCACCCCTAGAGAAGCTTATTGCCAACTATGGTGATGCTTCGAACACATCTTGGCTTGACGACCGCTTCGAGGTATGGAGACATCCCACTGGTGCTGCTGTGGGATATGTGAAACAGGAAAAGTTTGCCATGATCACGGGCGACCCCCTCTGTGATCGGACTCAGTATAAGGATGTTACATTGGCCTTTGCCAAATTTGTGACTCATGAGCTTCATCTGACCCCAATGTGGATGCTGGTCTCTTATGATGTCCAGAAGATCTTGGCTCAAGAGCTGGGATGGCGAACTCTGTCCTGTACGGAGGAGCAGCGGGTTGATGCGGACAAGCACCATAACATCATGGGACCCAAGACCCGACGAGTCGAGCGTGAGGGTGTTAAGATTCATGAAGTGAAATACGATGCGGACTTCATGAAGCGCGTTGACCCTGCAATTGAAGAATGGAAGAACTCCCGCAAGGGGAAGCAAGTGCATCTGACTGAGGTTCGCCCGTGGGTCGATCAGGAACATCGTCGTTACTTCGTCGCTGAAAAGGATGGCAAGGTCATGAGTATGGTCGTTCTACATAAGCTCGCTCCACGTCACGGCTGGCAAGTCAAATGGGCACTTGATTTCCCAGGGGCCGTGAACGGTGCTATCGAAGTACTGATTAACTTCGTTCTCTCCAGCGTCTCTGGCCAGGTCACCTTTGGCGTAGGAGTATCCGAGAAGCTGACTCCTGGTGAGCATCTTGGTGGCATTCGTGCTAAGTTCCTTGCCAGCACATATCGCTCTATTGTCGAGAATCTTGGTCTCCGCCGCAAGGCCGATTTCCGCAACAAGTTTGGCGCTCTCGGAGAGGAAGTCTACATCTGCTATCCTAAGCATGGTGTGGGCTTGAGAGACCTGCAGCAGGTTGTCAAATTCTTTCAGGATTAAGCTCATCTTGTATCTGCTATGATGAACGCCATAACGAAACATCAATTGTTAGCCAGTCTTTAACTCGCCCTTTCCTCTGGCAGGCCACACCGGCTGGCATGACGAAACGGCCTCATGCGCAAGTTGTTTTTTTATCCGAGATACCTACTACGCTTTGTCTTTTGTTCTTCCTGATTCCCTTTGAATATTGGTGGGCATGGCTTGTTTTCTTTTTTTCATCAGCTGGGTCATTGTTGGGCTTCTCTTTTCTATCTCCCGATTTCGTTCTGGGGTCTTGGCTACATGCAGGAGCAACATAGTCGTAACAAGTTAACTTTTCGCAAGGGGGGGATGCACTAGATACCTATATACCGTCGATGGGATGGATGCAAAGATTTCTGGAAATGACATATCGGGAACTACACCCTGGCCTCTCGCTACCTAGTTTTTAATAGACGAATATGCTTATAAAATATTTTCCTAGATTCACAGTGTTGGGTGACGAGCTTTAAGGTGGCAACATCACGTAGAAACATTTGCGGAGGCTAGAGAATCGAGTTCTTAATTCTCCTATTTACTGGGTTCCTTTGGCTGCATAAAGATGATATAGCAGCCACGTTCAATTTTACCCTAAGCCACACCCGTCCATCCTTGGCTAATGATATAAAGGGTCATGGCGTCTTGCAAAGAGATTATGGCCGACAAGCAACGATAAAATACCATAAAGGCATAAAAAGAATGCGACAAGCGCAGGATTTGCCTGGAACGCAAATGTCCAGACCAATAAAAGGTGGAAAGGATGGATACCGAGGTGTGCTTGAGGGCCTGGTGCAAAAAGTGAGTCAAGAATGGGGGTGAGCATCTATCACTCCTAGCAGTAGATTCCATTATCTTTTCAAGTAGAACAGTTCCTTGAACGCCAGCCGAATATACTTGTGTCCTTGTTTCACAAATGCGGCTTCAGACTGAATCTGTGCAATGACATACCGCCCTAGTGACGGAGAAGAAGTCCTACTCCTAGGATTGTCTTTCATCACGAGACGGACTGTTACCGTTTCCTCCACCCGAAAACCGTCCCCGTAGCCAGCTGATAGGGCCACCATTCGTAGAAGAATGTCGGGAGTCGCGTGTATTTTGAGAAGGGCTCCGCTGTCTAAACCGAGTACTCTGCTCACCAATACCAACTCCTCTAGGGCTGGTTGGCGACATTGAATTGCGACGTTGCATTCGCGAAGTGTCATAGCTCACTCCGGATGAGGAGCCTTGGTCTCTATCCCTGTCCCGTTCATTATCACTCTCCCTCTCCCTCTCCCTCTCCCTGTCTCTCTCCCCTCCGAACCGAAAGGCTTCATGTAGGCGTACGTGACTGCCGGGTAGACGGACAGGCCGTCGGGGAGGTTGCGTAGGTTGTGCAGGGGTTGATGCACCACTGAAGACAGCCGGGGAGGGGCTACGTTCATCTGGTGTGTAACCTGCGGCGTGATTCGCGCTGTTGTCTGTTCTTGTTCCAAACAACCAACGTCCAATTCCAGACGGTTCTCCTGAGTTGTTTCCTGGGTATCCGAAACCGAATCCTGGATTGATGATATCTGGGGTGTTGGACGAGTTGTCGCTCGGTGGTGTTGGGCCACTCCTATCACGATTGCCAGCCTCGCTACCCTGCTCACTCTTCTCGATTGGTGACCGACATATGGGACAGGTATTGTGTTCCTTCAACCACAGAACTACACAATCTTCATGAAACCAGTGTTTGCAAGGTAGGAAAATAGCCTTTTCGCCTTCTTTGAGGTCATCAATGCAGATCGAGCATTCAGTTTTCGAATCTCGACTTAGCATTTCTTTATCCACGGAGCGCCGGTCCAGTTTGTTCAGGGCTTCTTCCGAGGCGGGTGGGGCTGCATTTGACTGAGGATTTGCTTCCATAAGTTGAGAGATGATGCGATCTAAAGCTTCTTGGGAATAGACAGCATCGCCAGCCATTGCGTTAGCAGGGTTGAGGAGTCCTAGAATGTCCTGCAGACCACGGAGGAATGCAGGAGATGGAGCATCTGGTTGTCGACCATCTGGATCTCGGCCATCTGGGGGGCCTATGTCTCGCATGACATTGGCGAATATTCTATAGGCGGATTGTTAGCATTTATACGATTGTCCGACCTTCATCGGATGCTGAGGAACAAAACGCATGTCCTTTACGTACTCTTGGAAAGGGTCCCCTCTACCCTCGACCGAGGGGTTGCCGGCAACGCCTCGAACTGGACCTGAGAAAATAGTAACACTCGCAGTCCCGAACGGACCACTTCTAAAGGTTGTTCGATGAATACGAGCTGAGGAAAACTGTCGTGCATAAGTTTGTTCGGGGTTGGCTTGGGGTTCGGCTTCTGATTCATGATCGTGGTTATGAGAATGATCTGATTCATGATGATGGTGATGATGATGGTGATGGTGTTGATGACTGACACCAGGGTTATGATGCAAGTCATCTCCAGGTCGCATTGCAGAATACTGCCTCGAAATATTTGATTGTCCGTCATTACTGAAGCCGTTTATCATGTCGAAAAAACGGGAGATTACAGGCTCCATTTCTGGATTGTGGTGTTCGCGATTAGGACCCTGCCGGGTGCTCCGGTGGAAAGCAAACCCATGATTTCCTTCCATATGATCTTCGATATCAGCTTCGTCAGGATCCGAGTCTTCATAGTAACGTGCTGGGCCGGAGGGGTCGGGTGACGTCGCACCGGAGGATTGGTCAAAGTCTCGAGGGTCGTTCTCTAGGCTAATCTATAATATAAGAATTAGTTATATGGTCGGAGATAAAACAGGAAGAGAGCAATGAGCGCAAGCTTGGACGAACAATTTCTGTGATGTCACTCTCACACCTGGGACACTCTAGGCCCTGCTGATCCCGATACCATTCGTTGGAACAGTTGTGACAGAACACGACTTCTCGATCACCAGCTGCATCGAGATGGCCGGAATCTCTCCTGGACGACTCCATCGGCCGTGATGCCTGACTGTTCTGATAGGCCCTGAGGGCACCTAAACCAAGGCCAAGAGCGAGGCCGGCAAGACGGATCGCTCGAGACGCCAGGATGGTTAATGTCGGCAAATCCGTTCAAACACGAACCGAAAAGGAATGGTAGGGACCCGGCGCGTTATTATGCTTTAAACGTGAATGGTGCTGATTGAGATGGGCCTTGGGTGCGGTTCATGGGATTAGTCAGTATCGTGGAAATGACTTGATATCTCGGTCGGCTGCCTTAGTCGCTGGGTTGGCTGGAAATGAAAAGGCAGAACAAGGTGTGCGATAGGTGAAAGTGCTGTTAGGTGGTATTGATTGCAAGTCTGCGAATTTCGGATTGGGACGAGCGAGTTGGATGTGGCGAAGAGGAAATGGGAATAAGTGTAGGGGTAAGACAGAAGCCGCGAGATATTTGGAGACGATCGGAAAGAATGGAAGATTGTCGAAGCGCTATTATATGAAGCAGCGAGTATACAAGAAAGGAGAGGGCTTAGAGCTCAACACGCATAGGTAAGGCCAGCGCAAGGACGATGCAAGGAAAGATGGAAGCTGAAAGGATGGACGTCTAAGAGCTTCGATTATGCTCTACGGAAGTTGGGGGAGGGGCGTTTGGGGGTCCAGGTAGGTAATGAAGTCAGTCACGTTCAGCGGTCTCGGCTGACTTGGGTAGGAACGTTGAGGCCGGTACACAGGCAGCAGTAGCTGGCAGGTACCCTGGCCGATCAGCCAGCCTTATCGTGCAGTAGCGGATACACCTGAGCCGGTACATGACGCCTCGTACCTACCACTACCCCAGTTCTTGAAATGTGCTAAAACAACCCGGAGAGGGACTTTAAACCACTTTCTTCTCTCTCCCTTGGGGTCTTTTGTCATCTTGCAAATGGCCAGCGCCCATGCAGCCTGCTACCCACAGCTGCTTTGTTCTCATCAAAGGGCACTATGTACTAAATGAGGCCCGAGCCTTGGACAAAGCCAAACAAGCAGTACCTGAACGGTGCAGGTACCTGGTACTTGTCGCCTAATTAGCATCTCCCTGGCCGCGCTTGAGGGGTACCTGAGTCCCAAGTCACTTCCGGCCGGTGGGTCCCGCTGCCTCTGACTGAGTGACACCTGGACGTGCGTTCGTGTACAAGCGCCAGGGTTGGATCGGCGTCCAACTCTCTCCCATTGTTCTACATGTGGCGTCGGACTCACATTGACAAGACGCACAGCCACAACAGTGCAACGATCTCAAATACATCACAAGTATGAATAAAGGCGGTCCAATTGTAGAGGATATGGGCGATGGGGATTCTATTGAACACGAGACCTGCAGATGGAAGGGGCTATCTCATAAGCGGGCAGTAGTAATGCCAATATCTAACAAGTGTATAAAATATGCGGTAAGCCGGACGTGGGACAGCCTGAGGTTCTAAACTGCAACCATATGTTGCATAAAGGGTGGCGTGGCTCAGCCCTTAATCTGATTTGCACTTGTTACCGAGGACCTCCTGCGTCTTGTGAAAGTGCTCATCGGCTTGATTGGGCTTTCTAATGAAGATGGATGGTGCGCAACTGGGCTGAGACTCAAACACTAGGAATGGTAACCACCTTACGTAGCAGCGACCTCTTCGGTATGCTTATCTCCCCCTCTTCTGGACGTCTTTTTTTTCATTTATTTATTCTAAAAGACACACTCTGGGTGCGCGGTTCCATCATAGTAGTAGCCTTAGTGTAAACCCGTTGACATCACACATTGGCTTTGGAGTGATCACTGTTCCACCTTCTGTTTCGTTAAAAAAGAAAGTAACATAGGTAGGTACTTTCTAAACTAGCATCGATTTAGAAGCCTACTTTATGGCAAAGCATGGGACTTAGTGAAGAGTCTCCGACATCCTAAGAAATGTAGCTGCACAATGCCACCATCGAGCGAAAGCGCCGCTGATGCTGATAACGAACGAAAGCTTCCCGTCGGGTTCCTAGATACAGATGTGATGACAGGGCTATCCATTCTTATCCATGACAGTATTTGCGACTTAACCGCTCATGCTTCAGGGTTGTCGGACCTGTTCTTCCATGTACTTGGTGAATCATGTTGCAATTGGATATTGACAGTAGACGCAAGTGAAATTCTGGTTGTTTTACACAGTAATCTGCCATTCTATAAACCCTATTGCTTTTCCTGCGCAGCCTTGCGATCCTCCTCATCGTACTGCTTCAGTTGCTTCGACCAGCTAAGGCGCACATCGTTAGCAAGACAAGTTCTGTTGCCCATCCGTCTCAAGACTCGGCAGCAATCGATAAAAATTAAAACGTACTATCGGCTAGGGTGCCATTCCCAGGGTTCCGGCTTGTGTGCCCATGTCTCCCTCTCAGCGCTGAACTTCCAGGTGACGGCAACAATGGCGGCGATGGTTGCACCGGCAATGATGGTGTTGGCCTTCCAGTTGGCGGGCTGGGCATACCAGCCACCGGCAGGCGACCAAACGTACTTGGGGTAACTAATTGTTCGGGGGCCTGTTAGAAATAGTTTCGTCGTCGAGACTCCAGGTATCGGTCGAGGGATCCAACTCACGGGACCTTTGCGCCACCACCCTGAACAAATGTTAGCCCAATTCTCATTCTTCCGGCACGGAGCCCACCTACCATTGTGATATCTTGTTCGGGGATGTTCGGGAAAGGGTACTGGCCGCTCAATTGCGTTCTTTGATGATGTTCCTCGGGCCAGAAGAGGTTGATGGTGAGCTTCCAAATGCCCGCGACGTGAGTGGCCTGGCGAATTCGCCCGGCCCGGTTGATTTTCCGCCCGCTAGCTCCCTACGCCCACACCCCCGGCCGCTCACTCACACGACCCCGAACGCTGGCCTGGGCATGTCACAGCTGTTGAGAGCGCAGAACTTTTTCTGGGCCATCCACTACCGGTGATTTCGACTCGACGAAGGAGCCTCCAGCGACAACCCACCCACCTCGCATCGGCACGCCTGCCTCGTTCACATCCTCGCCTTTTCCTGAGGGGCTTCCAAGGGGCGCATCTACGAGGTTCTGCCGACTAATTGGCCCTCATGAAGGGTATCCGGCCCTCACGATGGGGTGGGCAGCTCCTCCACGCCCGCTCCAGTCCCGCCACCATCCCAAGGAGAAATTTCCTAGCCAGCACCGTCCGCTGCCAATCGACAGTCCAAGAACCCGCCGAGGACCTAATTGACCAGATCCCCGAAGAGGGGGAGACCCTGCCCAGGAAGCTGCCGTCTCCTCTGCCCGAAAAGGCCTTACAATCAGCCAAGCTCGCCGCCCTACACTCCCGACTATCCCTCTCCAAGAAAATCCCACTCCAGACTCTGGCACGAGCCCTTGTCACACCTTCAGCAGATCCCAACTCCAGCTTTAATAACGCAAATCTCGCCTTCCTGGGCAGCACCATTATCAACTACCATGTCGCCGAGTACATCACCTGCAAATGGCCTCGTCTACCCATGGTCATCCACTACGAAGCCCTGAGAGCGTTCTCCGGCCCCGAGTCACTGGCCCAGATCTCCCGCCGCTGGGGTGTCGAGGCTGCTGCCGCTCCCGGCGAGGAGGTCGATCCCGGACTGCTCCAATGGACCTCCAACTCCGGCCCTCTGGTGGGCACCCGATGGGGAGGCTACGTCCGCGCCGAGACCGACCGCAAGCACAGCTTCTACCGCCGCGGCATGAGCAGCCGTGTTGTCCTGGACAGCGACTTCGGAGATGCCGTCGACGCCGGGTCTGTGGAGGACGCGCACCAGCACAATCACGACACCTCGTTCTCGTCCTTTGTCCAGGCCGTCGTCGGTGCCATCTACAGCCACTCCGGCCGTGAGGCCGCTAAAGACTTTGTCGAGTCTCACATCCTCTCACGACAGGTCGACCTGTCGTCTCTGTTCGAGTTCCAGCTGCCAACTCGCGAGCTTGCCATGCTGTGCGCCCGTGAAGGCTTCGAGCCCCCTCTGGCTCGCTTGGAGAGCGAGACTGGTCGGCACTCTCGTACTCCCGTCTACGTGGTGGGCATCTACAGTGGCAAGGAGAAGCTCGGAGAGGGCAATGCCCCCAGCTTGGATTACGCCAGGCGGAAGGCGTGCATGAATGCGCTAAAGTCATGGTACCTGTATAGCCCCGGCAACAAAGTACGTGTGCCGAGCGACATGATGGAGGAGGGCGCAAAGCCGTGGAAGGCACCTCACATTGATATTGGAGAGGTAATCTAAAAAAAACCTGAGCTCATGTAGCTAGGGCATCCATGGTCACCGATCTCATGATAGAACCGCAGTGTACGAGTGTATTTAACGCATATATTGAGTCGGGGTTTAGGGGCGCAGTCTACAAGTAGATGACGGGTTGGTTCTCTGGGACTTGGCTGCTATGTTATCTGTAAAAATACATTGTAAAACAATGACTCTACGTATCAGCATTTAGTTATAATATATGGTTATATATTATATATTAGGCATTTCAGAACTAAATGAACTTCTCGTGAATATCTGATTTCTCCTCTAGCTAAACTGATCGCCGTCTCCTAGGAGTCGACGTCGGGCTATGGAGTGATATCGCTCATCTCTCCGTCTCTTCTCGCCCTCTTCACGAAGCTTCTTCTTTCGTTCGTACACAGCCCTGATTGTCGAGCGGATCTGCTCCTTCCCCTCATCATAGTTTGCACGTGCTAGGCGTACTACGCCGTCAATCTGCTCCGGCGTGTAGACGAAATTCCACGTGCTGAGGAAATCCGAGGTGCCTGGGGACACGTCTGGTACTTTATCGTTTGAAAGGAACGGGAGGTAAATGACGGCAATTCCGGCTTTGGGATGCATGAGCTGCCATTTATCATCTCCTGATACGACTTTGGATTTGGAAGGAGGGTCAGTGGACTTCCGCTCCTCAGTTGAGCCGACCCAAACTGTGCAGTAACCCAGGTCACCGGCGTCTTCGTTTCCTGGATCGAATTTGGTGGCGTCTTTGGTGGTTTTAAAGCCATTTCCCTCCCCGGTGGCCTCCTCTCGCAGATGGCTTTGTTGTACCTTTGCTTCTTGCAGTCTTTTGCTGGCTTCCTGAGTCGTGTCTGCCGACGCCTCTTCTAGTTCTTGAACTGTTTGAGAGACGGACTCCCCAGGTTTGGGCCATCCCAATCCCACGGGCCATCCTTTGATTCCTCTCTTTCGAGCATATCCGTCAGCTACGGAGAGCCAATTGTCAATTTTCACGTCAGCCGACGCATCGAATGTAACCAGGACGTCCACATTTCGTCCAGGGCGAAGCAATGGATAGATCGGGAGATTGTTGGACATGCCGGCATCCATCAACTGAATATACTCATTTTCATAGATGCTTGCTGGTGTTGATTTGGGCAGTTTCCCTTGCATACCGTAGGCAAAGTTGTGTATCGTAGCAGGGTCTATAGGGTGTACCTTGCTCAGATCCTCGCTCTTCCCGGAGATCAGGTCATCGACAGCACCCATACCAGCCATACTTCTGACAAGAGGCTTGATTTCTCGATAATAGTGGCTCAGTGTGGCACAAAACGCACTGCCAAATATTCCCATCAGCAGCGGCATCCTGATTTCAGGGAGGTGGAAGCCGTGCTCAGGCGGAACGTCCTTCCCATTGTTGAATTTCCGGCCAACGGCCCAGGTCGGGATTCCAGCATTGAACTCTTCACAGAAAAATTCATAAGGTGTAAATTCGAACCATTGGAACCATGACTCTCGAGCTGCCTTTTCCCGTGCTGGAAGAGAGCCGGCTGCCTCAGCTGGAAGCCCAGGTATCTCGTGGCGGACAGCAGTATAAATGGGCAAAGGGTTCTGGCCATACTTGATGTACTCTCTTTGACTGGAGAGCTTGAAATCGCTTGCACTTACGCCAAGGTCGCCTTTCGGAACCAAGTATCTTGCCCCAAGGAGCAGTCCGTAAACGTCGACAAGACCAAAAGTGGCATTTGTATCGCCCTTGAGTTTCTCAACCATACCACTCAACAGATATTTGCTAGTTGGCAACGAGACAAGAGACTGGAAAGCTACCGGCGGGTAAGCGATATGAATAGGGGCTCTTGCTTTGAGATGATCAACAAGAGCACTGATCCGGCCCTTTGTGAAGGACGATAGATAGAGGGTCTGGAGCCAGCAGCTGCCGCTTACACCGGCTGTGTAGGTGATGCAATCAAATAAACCATCTTCCTCGGTGGCTAGTAGCGATCCTGTACCGGCAATGAGAGCACGGAGGCCTCCACCCGAGCCACACATGGCAATAGTGGGAATATCATCCGGATGGATGTCGTTCTCTTGTAGGCCTAAATACCTTGCGAGCGCTACCCTAATTACCCTCTTGCGCCGAGAAAGATACTCCTTCTCCTCCTTGCACAAGTCGGATGAAACGCGAACCTCAGCCGAATACCGGATCTCTGGATTGACCAGGGGATCATGAGCCTCTGACCAAATCTCATCGGCCAAAGAACCTGGGGAAATTGAGAGCTCCTGCTGAAGCTTCCGGAGATATCCTGGTACGAGTTTCGACCATTCAGGCAGGATGTAGTCAACCAACGAGTCAGAGAGTGCAGTCCACTGAAGGTCTACTGCGTTTGAGAAGGAGCGGAAGCCGCGAGAAAAGTCGGACCACGCGGATGGGCTCGCGGCGTCATCTTCCTCGACTTCCTCGCGAGCCTGAGATTCCTGCTGCTGTCGATTGGCGCTTTTCCGTGATGCTGGATGGCTGGAGAGCCGCGCGAAATCCTCGGATGGGTACAGTAACCAAACAAATAGCCCTCCGGTGACGATTCCAAGAGGTATCCTCGGCCTGGGACGGAGCCTCGTGCTATTACGCTTGCCGAAAACAGTGAAGAGACTCCTTTGACATTGGCGCATAGGCAACCTCCCTTGTATAGCCTGGAACCCGGGGCGAACCCCCCTCAATCCCCTACAGGAGCTAGGGAGCGTCATGGTGCGGATGAAATGATGCCTACTCAATGATAAGCTAGAGCAGCATATCACCGCAGTGCCTGGGACATTGATTGGCTGGGGACGAGGTGAGATCGTGCGCAGCAGAGATTCGCATGGCAGGTAAATGGGACAATGGAAGAAAGCAATTGAATGGAATTGGTCAGGCAATACAAGCTGGCCGCCAGCCTGATCTGGTCCTAGCCGATCTCGATCGACTTGCAGCTTTTAACGACCATCCGGCAATTGTTGGGGCCACAAGGAGCACTCGGCCGATCGCGTCTGAAGGCACTAGCACTAAAAGGTGCCGATTATCAGCAGATAACGGGTGAGTTGGAAGGGAAGGAGCGGGTGAGGGCGAGTCCTGCTTGCGGTATTGGGTCACATCATTGTTTCTCGCCTGTACGTTGCATCATTAACAAGTGCGGAAGGGCGGCCTCTTAAAACCTCAGTGGTTGCCTGCTGTCAATTCGGACAGTTGCTCAGTTCAGTAGGTACCTGTAATATCGGCTTTGATACGATTACTGATTGCATTGTAGATTTCTACGAGTTTCCTGTCAAGGCCCTGGCCTTAACCAATGAAGCTTCTTGCTACCTCCATCTCATCAGGCGACAGCAGTACCGATCCGCTCCTTGCAAGGGAACAGAAAACATTCGCATGAGAGCTGCCGAAAGGCAAGGCCGTGAACGATTGGTAGGTGGGGCAAGCGGGAATGGTGGGGTTGGCACATAATTTAAGTCGCAGTCGCGCAGAGCTGCAACATGGAAGAGTTAGTGCAAATCATCATCAGGCGCGGCTAGCGGGCGGTGAAGTCGCATTTTTTTCTGGGTACATTACATTGTACCTTGGAATTGTTCCCATTCAGCGTAAAAGGCAATAGATACTACAAACTGTATTCAAGAGAAAATGGAATTGGAATAAAAGTCAGAAATTAGCGCCCTGTACAATGCTTCCAGGCAGTGAGCGATTCAATTGTCGGAAGGGTGACTCATTGAACCCGGGTGACCAAAGAGTAGAGCCCCTTTCCTTAAGAGCCCTGCTGCGCGCTAGAGCTCCAAAAAGTGCCCCGCCACTCATTTTCTCATCCTGACTTTTTTCCTCCCAAAAGGCAGCCTTGCGAAGAGTCACATTTCCTCTCAATCCCTCCACACAGCATCCGCAATTCCTCGACCGCTGCACGTAGTGTCTATCTAGCGATCATCAATTGCCGCTTCAGCATCATAATGAGCGACGCACCTGCTGTTGAGGAGCCCAAGGTGGCCGCCGTCGCCGCTGAGGAGCAGGCGCCTGTCGAGGCTCCCGTCGCCGAGTCTGCTGACAAGGCAGAGGCAGAGGCAAAGTCTGAGGCCGAGAACGAGACCAAGCCCGAGACTAAGGAGGAGAGCAAGACTGAGGGCAAGGATGACGCCAAGATCCTGAAGACTAAGGGTCAGATTGATTACGAGAACCCTCGAAACAACCGCAAGTTCGACGCCAGCGCTCGTGAGGTCAGCGACGACCCCATTGCGATTCGCAAACAGGTATGCGACAGGCCCTCTGATGCTAAGTATGAACAGGGCAGCTGCTAATTAATATTCCCCTTCCCCACAGGTCGAATTCTACTTTGGCGACTTCAACTTCCCCCAGGACAAGTTCATGTGGGAGCAGTGCGGCGGCGAGGAAAATAAGCCCATCGCCGTCAAGAAGATCCATTCCTTCAAGCGCATGCGATCATTCCAGCCCTACAGCGCCGTCGTCGCTGCTCTCCGCGACAGTAGCGTCATCGATGTCGAGGGTGAGGAGGGCGAGGAGACCCTCAAGCGCAAGGTTCCTTACAAGCCGATGGGCGCAGTCAAAGCTAAAACCGAGGCTGCCACGGTATACGTCAAGG
Organism: Clonostachys solani; assembly: GCA_902141235.2. Classification (NCBI taxonomy): domain Eukaryota; kingdom Fungi; phylum Ascomycota; class Sordariomycetes; order Hypocreales; family Bionectriaceae; genus Clonostachys; species Clonostachys solani. The sequence continues at coordinate 1,140,199 of CABFOC020000097.1, forward strand.
GCTTCGGTGACGAGACCCCGACTACCCAGTACGATCTCGAGGTTTTCTTTGCCAAGTTCGGTGATGTCAAGGGCATCAAGCTCCGACGTACCAACGAAGACTTCTTCAAGGGCTCTGTGTTCGTCACCTTTGCCGATGAGGAGGCCGCCAAGGAGTTTGTCGCCCTGGACCCCGCCCCCAAGTGGAACGAGCATGACCTCAAGATCATGACCAAGCACGCCTACTGCCAAGAGAAGAACGACCTCATCCGCCAAGGCAAGCTCGAGCCCAACAGCACCAACCCTAAGAAGTTTTTCGAGGGCAAGCAAGGCGGTGGCCGTGGTCGCGGCAACGACCGTAATGGCCCCCGCGATCGCGATGACTGGAAGAAGCGCCGCGACTACGACCAGAAGAGCGGATTCAGAGATCGCCGTGGTGGCGGCCGGGGCCGTGGACGAGGAGGCCGTGGTGGACGAGGCCGTGGCGGCAACCGCGATCGCGACTCCCGACCTCAAAGGGACGCTCCCAAGGAGGAGGTCCAGTCCACTCCTAATGAGTAAGTGATTGGTCCGTGTCTCTTGATTCTTCCATGTTGATACTAACCTCCATCTCAGTGTTAAGAAGCCCACCATCCAGTCCAGCTCAGAGGCCACCAACGGGAAGCGCTCACGCGAAGACGACGGAGCCGCCGGGGAGCCTGCTGCCAAGAAGGTCGATGTTAAGGAATCATAGACGAGGGAAATATACGGTGGTATGCATTCGGGAAATGGGAAAAAGCAAAACCGGCGCCATGACTTGTATTTGTGAAATCATGATTGTTCAAGGGAGTGGAAGTAACGGCAATTCGGGAGGCCAGTCTTATTGCGCGCACATCTACAGTGCTCTTTTTTAGGTATCCGTTCTATCATTGTTGTCTTAAAGGGAAATACGAGATCCTGATCTTGGGATACATCTAAAAACGACACATCGTTCATCACACACAGGAGGTGCTTCTGTTGAATAACCCGTCTTAACACCCAAATTTCAGTCTCAAAATGAGAAAAGATATCTCATCGTCTGTTTTAGACGGGGTAGTCCAGCCGGCCATCCCCAATTACACCCCAAAACTCCTCGACGAGCTCCTTCTGCCCACTGGGGGCACCACGCACGGCGAGGTACACCCTCTCCTCGAGCGCGGGATCCCACTGCCCCGGGTTCCCGCCCGCCATCCTCCCGCCCGCCTCGTTGAGGATCGCCCAGCCGGCGCACACGTCCCACGCCCAGCAGCCGCCCTCCCAGTAGCAGTCGAGCTGGCCGGCGGCGACGGCGGCGATGTTGAGGGCCGCGGAACCCAGGGAGCGGAGGGAGTGGCACATGGAGCCGCCGATGTCGCGGCTGGCGGTCAGCTGGCGGAAGACGGCCGTCTTGACGTCGAAGTTTGCGCCGTGGCGGTCCGCGCCCCATTCGACGGCGACGAGGGAGGAGCCGAGCCCCGAGATGGGTCGCGGGGTCTGCGCCAGAGGGAGCTTCTGGGGGGTCGTGCCCCTCACGCGGGTCATGTAGGCGCCCTGGCCCTTGATGGCGGTGTAGAGGAGGTCCTGCCAGGGGTTGTAGATGACGCCGACGTGTGGGATGCGCTCGATGGCGAGGCCGAGCGAGATGCAGGCTTCGGGGAACGAGTGGATGAAGTTGGTGGTGCCTGGGTTTTGGGGGAAGGTTCTGTTAGATGCTTTGGCGGCTTTCCGTGGTTTCGAGTTGGCACGAACCGTCAATTGGGTCAACCACGAATGTAGGCTCGGGGCCGATTCTCATCCCGGGCTTGTAGGTCTCCTCGCCCATGAAGGAGATGGATGGGAAGGCGGCGGAGAGACGAGTTGAGACCATCTTCTCGACTCCCTTGTCGACCTCGGTGACAATGTCAACAGCTGGGAGATATTCATTCTTAGTAATGATTTCTCATGTTTAGATTGGGAGGTCAGGGCATTGGTGAGCTTACAGTTCAACTTGGTGCCAGTGTCAATATTGGCTGGATTGGCGGCGAGCATCATCTTTCCAGCTTCATAAGCGACCTGGATCAGCTCATCGTGGATAGCCTGAAGATTGAGATCCGCCATATTGGGCAACAAATACGCAATGGGCAAGAAATTATTGTCGAAAACTATCCCGTCTATCCCGAGCTCCTCACCAAGAAGTTCTCCAGACGTGCATTAGTAGTCATATGAGGGGTGGGTGATTGACGGAGGGGTAGCTTACCCCCAACGTTTCAATGGCGGGGCAAAGATACTACGTAGGTGGTATGTACATATGCCATCGTGGGGGCCTGTGTAACGACGACCACTAAACATCAAGTGCACATTCATGTGTGATATGGACAGACTACCGTTGGTTGAATCCTTCAGCGATTGTCAGCCTTGACCAAACAAGGCTGGCTGGCCACGTCCAGGTCCTCATGTCAATTGTAGGCGGATAGAATCATATCCATACATGTACATGTACCTAGAAACATACATTGCCAGGATTTTTTTGGCCCCCAGTTAACACCTTTGCCAGCGTTTACGAACGCCGTGCAACCCGGACGATGTGCCACGAGGGGATTTAAACAAGAAAATAAGAGAGAGAGAGAGACGTATGAAATAATTGAACCAGAAACCGAGCCATCAATGATACATGCGAAGAAAGCGAACGCAAAAAAACCAGCCTGCCTTCACCACACAATTGAGAAATCAACACATGCCGCCAGTGTTAGTGACCTGAGAGTCACTCTCACTCGCCCCAATGTCCACACGCCACATTCCGAACGGATGATAGTTGGAGTTTCCATTCATCCCGTAACGCAGCGGTCTACCAAATCGGTTCCCCCCTATGACCTCGTCATACATCCTCTCTGAATGCTGACCTCCGGCCCTCAAGACTGTTTCTGACGGGTGCCGCTCCCGGCGCTCCACTCATCGGCCTTGGGCTCACATCCCTCAGACTGGACGCCGCATCATCGTCGAATGGGTTTGCACCGGGAGCCCCGGGTCCCCGTGTAGTCGTCCTCCCCCTCTCCTCAGCGGCATCGAGATGGACCGAAGTCGGGTTCCTGCCGCCATAGTCGGCCGCGCCGGGATACTCGGTGCTGCCATGGCCCAGGCCTTCCCGGCCCTCCAGCTCCCTCTCCTCGTAGTAGCCGTAGCCGTCGTCGTGGACCCGCGAGTCCCACGCATCGTCTGGGTCGAGGCCGCCGCCGCCGAACCCGCGCTGCTGCCCGCTCTGCTCGTAGGCGCCCGCCGCGGAGCGCTTGTTGCGGTTGCCCAGCTTGCCGAACCAGCCCCTCACGCCGCCCGAGGCGGATCGGGGCTCCCTGTAGCTATCGGATTGTTTCCACGGGATGTATGATGAGAGGGTTGGTGGTGGGAGCTAGATGCATCGCATGATCAGTCAGACTGTGGCAAGGGAACAGCAGGCAGCTCAGCTGGCCGCAGTGGCTTGAGCGCACTTCGTTTGCAGTCGCAATACAAGAGAGGGGAGCATTTCCCAGATGGAAAATTGATGCAGAGGCCGTCACTTACTCCAAGTTTGCGTGCGCGCAGTTGCGTGAAGCCGACCCAGCCCACGACCGCAAGCACCAGTAGCACGGAGATCGCAATAGCGATGCCGCCACCTACCGACACCATGACCTCAGTGCTTCTCGAGCTCTCGATCCACGTTTTTCACAGGTCGCTTCGGCGATGTCGATCAGGATGTGTGTAGGCCAGGCACGTAGACAGGTCCTGGTCACTTCTCCAAAGTTCGTTCGCTTGGATGGTGGTTGGTTTGAATGTGCGAAGTACTTCGGCTTGGAGTGAGACAGCTCAAGGAAATCGAGGGTCGGGGGGTCATCACCCGCCCTATCCCACTGTAACCGACGCTGTTTGCGGTAGGATTCCTTCAATGGTGGGGCGTTTGGCGAGATCCCCCAGAGGATAGTGGATGGTTGTGGGCTAATATAGGTGCCTGCGCTCGGATTAGTGAGTAAGCCCCCTGTAAACTGCCCTACCATGGTCCAGGAAATCTCACCCAGCTGACTGCAGGCTGAAGCTATCCCCCTCATAGCTCGCTCTGCAATTGAAAGTGTTGATAAGGCCAGAGCAAGGTGTCTCACTAAAGTTCTGCAGCTTCATAGTGTTCCCTTCGTAAATGATGGGTCTGGGAGTTTTAGCTCTACTCGGTCAGATAAACTATTCATTCATCCCTGTGCGTCTCTCGCAACTGCCTCCGGTAATAGATTGGCATCTGGCTTCTATTTTTGGATAAGACATGGACCGTGCAACGCCAAGGCTGTCATCAGCAGCCTGCCGGTTCACACTCTTCTGCTTTCAATCTGCGAAGGAATTCTAGGTAATTAATTACAAGACATCTACACCTCGCAGCTCTCCCATTTGCCACCAGACTTGGCAAACGATAAGCTGTCGATAAACGAGTCCAACTCACAGCGACCATGGCTGTCAGCTGTGCACTTCGGCGTCACCACCCGATCGTTGATCAGAATCCTCACATACTCCTTGTCGTTAGATCCGCACTGCATCTTCTCCAGATACATGCGTGCTGCGAATGGCACCACCCAGGCAGCAGAGAAGCCACCGGCTTGGTCTGCTGGCACCACATGCTCCACAGATAAATCAGGGACACCTTCGTATAATCCCAGCGCAGCGTAGATGGATATCATCGTGTTGTCGTGGCTGAAGTCTGCATAGAGTCTCCTGTCCAATGGAAACGTCTCAGGGGACGAGTCGAGAGTAGAGTTTGTCGAGGTGTGGTCCTTGACCGGTTCGCCTGTCAACCGCGCAATCACCTCGTTGACATAGCCTACCCCCTGAGTTGGGCCCAAGGGGTTTCCAGAGCCATAGCCGTACCACTTGTCTAGTGACTCGTAGTAATCATACCCTCGCCACTCATCTTCCGAGAATAAGCTACAGAATTGCGACGGCTTAGCGTTCTTGTCAGCAACCGAGTGAAAAGGACACAAGTCCATGAAATAAACAGTTTCGGTTAGAGTCAGATTGGCACCAGGCAGTTTCTGGTTGAGCCGCTTCGTGATTGAAGGCAGCCACTTTTCTTTCCAGGCAGTCTGCTTCTCATGCTTGAGGTCGGAGTATGGCCCATCCTCGAACCGGGAGCAGGAGCCGTGATTGATGGAATTGTTAAAATTGTCGATCTCGGGAATGATTAGGATGTCTTCTTCGGCGCGATTGCCACCGCTCCCTCGAGCGGCATAGAGTCCATGGGTGAAGTTCTTTGCAGACGCGATAACCCTCGACGAGCCAGCCGCACGAATAAATGGGTCAATATCGTCAGTTAGTTTACGGTAGCGCTTATAGAAGGCGGCGCCAGAGTCAACCATCTGCTGTTCTCCATAGCTAGTAAGGTCATCGTTGCCAATCGTATATGCGTAGTCAGCGAGAAACTCGAAGCCCTCCCCATAGTGTGAGACTGAGCTTTGAATGTGCTCAATCAGCTCTTGATAGAGCGCCGACTTGGGGCTCGTCGGGTTCCTAGATCCATGGCGAGAGAGGACTAGGGCGAAAGTAACCTCACAGCCCTCAGGAATACTGCTATCAATGTCTGAGGGCACTGAGAAGAATGGGGAATATTGGCCCCAGCGATGAGGGTTGGGCTTGCATTTGCCATTACGTTCACAGCCAGGCAGTGACTTGGCAAGATCACTTTAGTATTTTAAATCAGCGACTGGCGGTGCGCAATGGATGAATGATGAAAGCAGAAACATACCCATAAGGAATGGCGAAATAAAGTAACAGCAGAAGCAATGCGATGCCCAGGCAGAAGTAGCCGGCCTTCTTGCGCCGTTCCTTGACGAGATGTGGCCGGAACTGGGGCGCCTCGTCGTCCGGAACAGGGGTATATCTGTAGCTTGACTTCACAAGTCGAGAGAATATCCATCGAATGCGTGCCATTATATCGGGAGCCATCTGGGCCAAAAACAAGGGGGTGGGAGCGCCCTCCACCGCACGTAGGCCTGCTTGCTTCTAAGAAGTATGAGGACAAGGTGAACGAGTGAATCGACCAGGGCGGAAACTGGTCGTGTGGTGTGGGCCTTTATCGACTCATATCAGCCACGCCGAAAGATAATAGAAGATGAAGTGAGCCTTCATCGGAAGATAGGGCGCAGCGACTTGCGTTGTCAGTCTGCGGTGAAACACTCACATTTCTCACTCTTTGGTGCCCGAGATCAGCAGGCGAAAGGACCACGTGCAAGCTACACCACCAATAACAGGCAGCTCTCTTGACTTAGCGACAGGCTCCCTGTAATAAGTGCACCACAATTCCAGCGCAACACCGACATAGTGGCTGGGCTGTCGATTAGGCGCTGCAATACCCCTGCTAGCCGCTGGAAGTGCCCGCGCCCCCAACACAGTTAAATTGATCCAGCCAGTTGGAAAATCCCCCGGTCTGTCTGTCGTTCGTCACGTCTTGTCCTGCACCCCAGACGGATCTCACTCCCACGTTTTGAGCCCACGGCAGTGGCACTTGCAGATATCTAGCTCGCCACCGCCCTTCATATCACCGATTCGTTGCACGAATCCACCATCAGCTCTCATCATCTGACATGATCTCACGAGAGAGAGTACAGCATACGAAGTCGAATGGTCCAACACAGGCTGTGCTCAATTCCATGGTGAAGTAGCTCAAAATTACGGCATGTATGTATCCATTAGTGTTTTGTCGATCTTCCCTGAAGATCAAGTTCCAGGCGAAACCCAGTCGCCTTCTATTGAGAAATAACAGCCTCCAAAATAAGGCAGGGAGTTGCTCTCGGCAACTGCCCACGATTATATAACAACAGCCAGCATGTACACAAAGGAAAAGAAACCCTAATATGACAATCCCGCTCATCTATACGCGCCTTTGAGCACCGACCTATTTACAGTACCCGTAACTCTATCAGGGACACGCGCTGCATGTCTGTGAATGTACAAAAATGGTATCATTGACCCAAAACAACATGGGGGAAGACGGAACAAATAAGGAAAAACTGCTCATACAATGAATGCAGGTGGCAGAGTACTCGCTCTGCCTAGGGAGAACAACAACCTCTTTTTCCAAAAGTCAGTTGCCTCTCCATAGGAACACCCTCCATTTTAGCGACGGGTGTGCTTTCAGGCGACCAATTGGTTGGTGCCGTGCGTTGATCGTCCTCTGAATCCCAGGTAGAGACAGTATCCAAGGAATCAAACGATGTACGCTGGGCCGGCCCTCCAGGTTGGACACACTGGTAGAATCCTTCGGTCCCTTTGATTGGCCGAGGAACGTTGGTGACGGAATCAAGACTCACGTCACGTTTATGCTGGCCATGAGGGAATAGCCATGTCGAAACCCGAGAGAAGGATTTCTTCTTCCGTAACGGGGGGCGGAGCACGAGGGGAAGAGGCGGCGCCAGCGTGGGAGTTTGTTGCAACTGCAATTTAGCCTCAAGCTCGGCTAGGCTTTCTCCCAAACGCTCCGATGAGATAGGTGGAGGGAACATATGATTCAACGGGGCTGTGCGGGGCCGCTCAAGTTGGACACCAGAATTCAGCCTTTCGGCGAATGAAGGTGCGGCTGGCGGTAGTGCAGGTATCGATGGCATAGGTTCTAACTCTGGTTCGAAAGAGGTCAGCCAAGGAACGGAAGCCAAGTTCAATTTCCGTATTGATGAAAACTTACCAGCCCTCGATTGGCTTGTAGATGGGCGGCTGAAAGCATACAGACTCTGACGCTCAGCAGCTTCTTCAATTTGCCTCTGAAGCTCCTCAACCTCAAGCATGGCGTTCGCAACGCGTGCTTTGATGGCCTCTATTTCTGGCGAAGTGTTCGCGCGAGCCCGTGCTTGAGACTTGGGTGGGATGTCTGGAGGGAAAGTCGGACTGAATGACAAATCCTCAATCGCAGGCTTTCGAGGTATGTGGAACGGCACCGAGGTATAGCTTCTCTGTCGTACGAGCTGATGGTCGTCGGTAAGTCGCTCCTCAAGAACAGCCTTCTCGGGGGTTTTGACGGGTGGGAATTCGAAGTGGGGAAGAATTGGCGATATCCGGTTGGTTGGCATATAGATGCTCAGTTCAAGCGGACGAAGGTGGGGAGAGTGTTGACGCAAACCATCCAGCTGAGGCTGGGGAGGAGGCGTTTCAACTGGAGGGAAATCGAAGGAGCCGGTCTCTACGTGACGGAAGTCGGAGGGTGCTGAAATCTTGGGTCGCTTGTTTGGATTGGCTGGTCGAAAGATCTTCTTGAGACGACTCTCTTTACGAGTCGAGGCAACGCTCTTTCGGGGAGCCATATCCTTCTCGTCCAACCCCAGGGAGTCAGAGGGCAGGGGTAGGATGGAAGGGCTCACTTCCACAGCAGAGGTGTGTATCACCGTCGGTCTGCCTTTTTCCTCCGCGTCTTTGTTGATCAGCAAGTCCTGATCGGTATATCTGCCCACAGGCCACGACTTCTCGGTAGTAGTAAGAGACGGCGACTTACTACGACGTGACTTCCGGGCCAGGCAAGAAGTCAACGGCGAACAACACATAAAGAGGGAAAAGAACCACGAGTACGAAGAAGCATGATTCTCATCTAAAACCGTCATTGCTAGTACAGCTTCTCTCTATGATTCATTCCGCGGTGGAGAATAGCATGAGGATAGAATAAGCTATAAGACAGGGAAGGGGGCGAAACGGCGACCAGCGTGACACAGTCTGACGAGAATGACAAAACAGCATCGAATCAGGTGAGAGTAAGATATGTCAGGAAATAAGAGGGTAAGCAATGTGAAAAGAAACAAGCAGGCAAAAAAGAAAAAGAAAAACAAGGCAAGTGAGAAGAAAGCAGCCTTGTACCACGCCAAGGGAGAGCCTCAAGTGTGAATGGGGATCGGGTCAAAGGACTCGAAAGGGATTGGGACCAGACCAATCCCAAGTGCAGGAACTGGATCTCGGACAGCTTTTATCTACGGAAGAAGAAAAGAACGTGGGAGCGTCATCAGGAACCGGAGATGAGGATCAGAAGCAGAAAAGAAAGCATGGAAAATAGCTTGCTTAGCTCGGCTCCATTTTACTCGATGCGTGGCAAGCAAACACCTCCATCACACAGTCTTTACTTAGTCCCAAAGGGTAATTAACGCTGCTGCAGGCAATGGGAACGGTCCACGGTGCACCACACGACCAAGCAGCGCAACCTGACTGCGTATGATGGAGGTGAGGTTCCGCGGATATGATAGGCCAGGCCATCACGGCGGCTGGCCAGTCGGCATGGAGAAGAGTTGGATTCGGCTGGCTGGCGCTACACACCAGATTGAAAGGCCCACCGCTGGTGTAAGACGGCCAGCCCAGGAGAGCGAGTCGACGGGCTGCATCTACACCCACATCTGCTCCCGCATCCACCCCTGCCCGCTGTCCTGCCACAAACGCTCGAGCAGGGTGTCTCGTGGATCGCCGGCATTGGTCGGTTGCTTTCATTGCCAGGGCCATGGATGTCGAACCACCAGCCACTATATGTGGACCCCAAAGCGAAGCTCTGTTTTGGCCTGCGCTTGTCGCATCACGCGGCTCTGATTGGCGGTGCCAGAAACGAACCAGACCCTTGGCAATGGGAAACACGACAGAAATCTGACCGGACGCGATGGGATAGACGACCAAAACAGGGGAATGAAAGGCCCGTTTCCTGTTTGGTTTGTTTGTTTTTGGCCTGCTCGCTTCTTTCTGGCCATCCTCGCTCATTTCCAGGCGCGCGTTGGGCCTCCTCCGCTTGTGTCGCAGCCCGACAGTTGTGGCAGCACTTGACTGGATGCTATCATTGCCTCGCTCAATGCGTGTTTGCCTTTCTTACTTGGTGTTTGGCTCGACGCCATGTTTCGCAACGCAACTAGCTTGCCTTCTCTAACAAAACACACTTCGCCGTACCTCGCTCACAGTAAGGGGCGGTGTTTCTAAGAATATTCGTGTCGTCATCCATCAGCTCATCTCCTGAGTGGTTCGCGAGGCAAATGACTAAATCGCGGGCTGGCCCCATCACAGCTTCTGGTTTGGGTGGGACACATGACGCGCAAAGGGTGCCGAATGCTGCGGACCGGTGGCGGTTCACGATGCTGCAGAAATTCTTTCATGTGTCAATGAGTCTCCTTATCACGACTCATTCAGAGCTGATCGCCACGGTGTGCCAGTTTACCCGGTCATAAGCACGTACGATGACCTGTATGACTCCCTCGTTTATGCTTGTCTCACTCTGATGGAGAACAATTGAGGCGAAGGCCCATTGGGCTTCCCAGATGTCTCAAACTGTGAGCTCTGAATGGACAGTCAGCGCTGGCCAGGCAGATTGGGGGCTCAGCAGAGAGTGAGGGGACGTTAGCCCGAGTCCAATGCTCCAATGGAGACGACGGGAAGCGTTCGCATGATGATGAAGAAAAATTAGGAAGCGTGCATGCTAATGCACTCATTATACCGCTTGTGTGTAAGTGTAACGTTTCTTTGCTCGTACAAATCCTGTGGGATATTCTGCAAGCAGTTCGTTCCTGGTCGCGGGGAGGACATGTGCAAATGCTTCACTCTCCAATTACAAATCAATGCCAACAAGCTGGATGGGTGTCGGTAGGGAAGCGAGTGGGTTAACTGCTTTCAGGATATTAATGCATACCTACTTAGGTACTTCCAGATGCACACACATGCATGAAACGTCCAAGTCATCCAAAGGCACATCAAACATGCCGCTTGCTGATTATTATCTCGCCGCATGTTGGTGCGGCAGGAGCGGCTGTTGAGGCTGTAGGTACATTTCCGTAGTATGAAGATCCAGCATAATTCCAAGTACCCCAGTCCAAGCACTGGCGGGTGACTCCGCAATTGGTTCTGCGTCAAATGAGAATGCAACTTTTTATCTTATCCGATCTAGTCCCAAACGGAATGGCGGGATGGCGGTCAGAATTGGCAGTATCCCAAAACTTCCAAACAATTTCCATGAACCAGATTTTGGATGCGGCTATCGTCGTCAAGGTGCCAATAAATCCCTGAGCTTGTCGCAATGGGTAAGAGAGGTAACCACCATGCCGATGACCCGGCGGCATTTCGAAAGCGCCAAAAGGTGACGCACGAGGTCCCAGCCGGTGAAGATGTTCTGTCATCTGACCAGCTTCGAAAGCTCTTGACATTCGACCAAGACCTGCATCGCGCAAGACATGGTAATCCAATTCGGCAATACAAGACAAGCCAATGGCTATCTATAAAGTACTCAACGACTGACATTATCAATTTATAGGCCTGAGCTCATTCAAGCGTCTCCTCGATGACATTGTCGCCAACCAAGACGACCGCAATGCGAAAATCAACCTCCTACAAGAGTATCTCGAGGCCGTCAAGCCAAGACAAATATCCGAGGATGCAGTACATCTCAGCGATATCATGGAGATGTGGTCTTTTGCAGTCCAGGTCAACAATGATGGCGTCATGTCTTCGGCGGCTGTTGTTCTTGCGCTCCTCCTGCACGTAATCTCAGACTCGCTTCGCCTGGTCCCATATGGCCTCGACATCTGTCGCACTCTTCTCCAAGAACGACAACTGAAATCTCTGTCGAAGAATCTTTCGTCAGAGAAGGGGAAGGGTTTCGTTCTTTCCCCTACCCTTCGGCTCTTGAAAGAAATCGTCAGCCTCGATGGTGGAGCTTTCGCCAAGCAAGTTTTCCGATCTCGTAGCTATACGTTTGCCTATCTCGGTCGCAACCTGGAAGTCGGGAACACCAGCGAAGGCCCGGAAGATGCCAAGAAAGCCTCTGTGAGGACCAATGCCGTCAAATTCTTTCTGGCTTGTCTCAAATTCTTGCATTCAGACGGGCGCAAGGAACTCTTGACGCAGAAGGAGTTGTTCTCTCATCTGACGTTCATGATCAAGACTGATGCGCCATGGCTTGTCTTGGAAATCCTCAATACCTTGAAAGCTTGTGTTTTGACGGACGATAAGATTCCGCGCGATGTTAAGTTCAAGAACTTCAACACCAAGACTCTCACCAGGGTTCTCGGTCTCTATACCTACGGAACTAGCGCCAATACAGACGAAGAGAAGAAGTCGGTGGCCGACAAAGCACACGAGTTTCTTCTGTATGTGTGCACAACTCCTGAAGCTGGTATCTTGTACCCCTCTACGGGACTCTACCCCAAGCCAGAGTCGGATGAACTTGTTGGAGGTCGAAGGAGAGGCAAATTCGCTGGCGTCGAAAGCGGGCTGGCGGAGCACAGTTTCAGCAAGGGGATTCCTGTCTTCAACTTTGTTCTCTCTGAATTCGCCCAGAAACTCCGTCCCTGGTCTAGTCTGAAGCATAGCGAGCTCCTTGTTTCGATGTTTTCTGTAGCCCCGGAGCTTCTCGCAGACTATTTCTTCACCAACCGTTCATTTACATTCGAACCCAAACTTACAATGACCTGGATTGGCTACGCAACCTTTCTCTTTTCCACAATGCAACTTCCGTTGCCACCGTCATTTGGAGACAGGTCTCAGTTCGCACATACGCCACCACCTACTACCATCCTTCTAGATAACATCATTCCTCTCCCGATTAATCAAAAAGTCCTTGTTCGATGCCTCTCACCCAAGTCAAACCTCACATCCTTCTTTGCAACAAGACTACTGGTCACTGCACTGGAGAAGCTGGCTACGGCAATCAAAATGCACGAAACAGCGACCGATTCGAAAGATCGGGCTGTCTGGGAGGCAGCGTCACGACGTCTGATCGATGCTTTCTGCCAGAGAATCCCAGACATGAAGGAGATTGTGAGATCGTATAAGACCATACCGGTAGAGAACTATCTCCATCGAACTCTGGCCACTCGGTTGATACGGCTATACTATGAGGTGATACCACGAGTAGCACTTGCTGCCAACTTTGACGTGTCTCCGTTCTTTGTGGATGTTCTTCGAAGCCTTGACGATGAGGCAAGCGATGCCGAGGCCAGATCGTTTGGTGTCATGCAGTTGGAGAATCTTGTCTCCATTGCCAGCTATTCTCCAGGAATGCGATGGTTCTCGAAAGTTGACAATATTTCCAACGGCGCATCTTCATTGCCCTTCACAGCCCTTCTGCGATTGTTATGTGTCGACAGCGAGGATTCTCCATCCCGGCAGATTAACAAGGTCCTAACTACCGTTGCTGTTGAGAACCAGCTTGTTCTTTCCACCACTGGCATCGCACCGCTTCTCCAAGCCCTACGCGCCTACAAGTCAAAAGACTCGAAGGGCATGGTTTCTGTTTGGAGCTACTTGGACAACTGTATAAATCGCTGCGCTTCCTCGCCCATCAAATACCTCGAAATGTTACAATTGCTGGTTGAGGAAACGAAGATTTCGGACGATGACCCACACTGTCCTCTGCTCATGGTGACCTTGGTAGAGCAATTGCAATATCTCTCATCCTCCGTTGATGACTCGGGCACAAAGGCTGTCGCCAAATTTTTGTCCCTCTACTTCAACGCAGAAAGCCTCGGTACGAAGATCCCCGCTTTGGTTGATCACCAATACGGAAAGGTGAAGGAGTACTTTTCCTCCAAGAGCGTAACCCTCAAAAAGCTCGGTTCTTCCAGCGATATCAGCGCACTCCAGGCATTCGTACCGGAGACCGCTGAAGAGGATTCAACCCCGCTCAGCAAAGAGAAGGATGAGACAGCCATCGATGGCGATAAATTGAAAGAGAGACTGCACGTCGTAATAGATGAGGACCCAGATACAAACATCATCACCAGATGGGCTGCCAAAGAAGTAGAAGACTTGATCGAAGACAGCGTCGCCGCGCGCCTTGTCCGCCTCCTGACATCGCCACACGTCAATATCCGCAAAGAAGCATCGACAAACATCCTCAAGATGGCTTCCAAGATCAAAGAATCGTCGTACGAGGAAAAGGACCAAGTGTGGCTCCTTCTCTGCGAGGTGTCGGAATCTTCCAAGCCTCACATCGATGCCGGACCTGCGCCATCAGCGTTTGTTGCCTTCGCCACACACTCCCTCGATGTCCTCAGGAACCCTCTTCACCCACTGTATCCCAAAGTCAACACGTTCCTCACCCGCGGACCTGTCTGGTCAGCAGAGAAGCTGCCCCTCGCCCACGACATCCTCCACGGCGAGCCGTCAGAAGACGACAGGTACTACACCGAGGTCACGTGGCTCCTGGCATACCTGCTGGACGCCCTCGTCACGCCCTTGGACCTGTCAGTCTTCCACAAGAAGCGATGGTTCGAGAAGATCCTGTCTCTCGGAAGCAACCCTTACCTGCGGGTCAACCTGAGGACGAGGATCCTCCGGATCATCTACCGCGCGACCTGCATCGAATCTGGCAGCACAACTCTCGTGACCAGATTCGGCATAATTAGTTGGCTGGATAGCCAGCGGGCACTTTGTGAGTCAAGCGAGGAAGCCTCCGTGATTGTAGCCTTGATGAGAAGGATATGGGATACATGCGACCAAAAGAAAGTTGAGGCATGGAGCAGGGGCGGGGTTCAAAAGCTAATCGAAAATGTGTGCAAGGTTTAGCATACAAACAACTTACATTTGGCGTTCGGTACACTAAATCAAGTACGTAGATAAATTAAGTTTATTCCATAAGTTCTCCATTATACATACACATCCTAGGAATTATGCATACCCTTTTCAGGATACCAGACACGTAGATATTCACCGAGAATCATTACTCTTCAGTTCACGAACGTGGGGTTATTCAATATATATATTTCATTGCCTATATTGCCTTGACCCAGGGTCCCTTAACCAAGTATTGACCCTTGAAATCTCCGGATTACCTAAATGGAATTGAATTCGAGATGATAGAGAAAGAGAAAGAGAAAGAGAAAGCTCCAAGTCAAGATAAAGACCAGCAGTATCCATATATTGTCTCAAGCTTCATACCGCGTTTGCAAGATCGCTAAATTATATGACAATTTTGGAGGTGCTAATTAATAGGTAAATAAAGTGTTAGATTCGTCATACAACATCCATCTAAAGTTGGCCAGACAAAACAGCTTCCGTGGCTATAGTGAATAAGTTAGCGTTGGTTCGTCTGGATCAAAAGAGATTGCAAATACTTACCGCTATTAATGTAGGCTCGCTTAGCATCCAGCGGCACTCCGAACCGTCCCTCAAGCTCCTGCTTGATGCCCTTCTTTGTGACAGTCATGAGATCTGCGGTCTTGAGAATCTCACGGATTTCAGCCAGGATGGCGTCGTCGCTGGGAAGTCCAACCATGTCTTCAGGGGAGAAGAACTGGGATTGGCTGAAACTGCTCAAACGGTTATTGTTGTGGAGCATTTCCGAAGGAGCCAGCGACATGCGAGATTGGTTGCGTTCAAACCCAGCGTTCGGGTTAAGGCCGGTCGTTGAGGCCGGTCGGCTAGGGTAGTAGGCATACTCCGAGCCAAGACCTTGAGCCTTGGTGCCATAGCTGTAGCCAGACATTTCGGACTGCGCGTCATCCCTGCCAGTCTGGGTTTCCCAAAGTTCGGCCTGGTACTCCTCCCACTTCTTTCGGGGAATAGAGCTGGGGTCAAATTTGCCCTCATCGGTGATGACAATCTTCTTACCCTTCTCACCGGCAACGACACGAGTGTTACCCCAGTTGAAGTCGTCCATGTTCCAGAAGGAGTAAAAAGGCAGACCAAAGGAGAAAACGGGGGTGGCAAGGATGTAAATGATCATCCATCCAACCATTTCCCACTTGCGGCGCAGGATAAAAATGATAGCCTGAAGACCATAAATCGCACCCAGAAGAATGAATGCCGTCACAGGGATAACACCAGGGTTAGAAACGCAGCGATAGATGAGGTAGCCGATGTAGACCAAAATGGTTGGCTGCACAATGGTACTCAACAAATCAATGAAGACAACGAAGCGCATACTGAAGCAGCAGAAACCGCACAGTTGAGCCATGGGGATGAGCTCAATAAGATTGTGAACTGTCGAGTTAATCCATCGTCGTCGCTGGGACAGGAAGACTTGCCACGAATCGGGGGCGATGGTCCAGGCATGAGCGGCGAAGAGATACTTGGTCTTATACTGGGAATGGAATTTGAGAAGCAAGGTCGTGAGGTAACGATCTTCGCCAAGATGTAAGAGGTTCTTCATGTGCAAGGTATCGACACGAATGCAAGCATAGGCGTCAACAACCTCTCGGCTGACGAAGAGAGGCTTGCCGGTTTCCGCTGCACGGATTCGGTACATCGAGAAACAACCGGGTAAACATGTGACGGAACCAAACAAACTCTCGAAGGCCTTCGTCAGATTGTGGGAGATCCAGTATTCGTAAACCTGGATCATGGTGATGAAGGACGACTTGGCGTTGGTGAGAGCAGTCTCGCCGCAAATAGCAATCAGCCGGGTATCATTCAAGAAGGCTGAAACGAATCGTGTAGCCGAGTCACTGGCCACGACGGTATCTGCGTCAATCTGGAAGAGGTACTCGTAGAATGTCGGGTTGACTCCAATGATGTTGCGGATCTGGTGGTACATCTCCAACTCCATGGGGCTCATAGGTAGATTGTAGTGAACGCGGTTAAGGAAGCGCATGAGGATCATTTGGGAGTCTCGCTTGCCACGGTTACCTGGCCGAGAAACTTCGGATGGTTTGCCAATCTTGACGATGACGAGGAAAGGTACAATGTGACCCTGCACCTCATACAAGCCAGAATAGACCTTACCCATGTTGTGTTGTTTCAAACCCTCACCGAGTGACTCGAAGCTAAGCGGCTCAGGATCAACTGTTTCGGAAACACCTAGAATGTCGAGAACGATTCTAGGGGTAGGTCGATCGTTGCCCTGACCGATAATCATACCATCGCAAATAATACAGAGCAATTTACGCTTATCGTCGTACTGCATCCTAGCAGCGGAATCGATTGCACGTCGGAGAGAATCTTCGTCTTCGGTGTAGGCAGGAATTTGGCACATGACGAACTTGTCGAGATTTTCTGGCAAGTTCTTGCCGCCAAACTGCAAAGCGGCAAGGAACTTGAAAACGATGACAGCAGCAAGTACGCAAGAAATTGCCAAAATCAAGTATTCTGAGAACTGGCAGCGTACTGAACTTCTCGTGTCCACATCTCCGACATAAAAGAGATTATCCAAACATCTCTGTTGGCGAGCTAGTGCTAGGGCATCCATATCCGTGCTGAGGCGGTTCCAATATTGGGTGATATCGCTACCAGCCTTGAGGCGAAAGAGGTCGGAAACACGGGAATCCATGAATTGCTTCACGCTGTTATCAGGGGTTTCTTTACCTGGCGCAGGCTTGAGAATCAGGCCCCCACTGAGATACTGTGTCAAATCGTAGACCTTGCTGTTGAGAATAGCGATGGCCTTGCTGGATTTCGACGCTTGAGTGCCAACATATTGAGCCGAATAGCCAACATTGCCCTTCTTGAAGTTGTTCTTCATGAAATACATTTGCTCGTAATACCAATCGGGTCTGCTATCGTTGGTTGAGACTCTGAAATCGTGGTACTTAGCAACCACATCCATGGTGTCCACAACGACCTGGTTGCTGGTATTATCGCTCTTGTAGTCAAGAGTGACGGCCTCGTCCACACTACCATCTTTGCCGAGGCAGAGCGCAGAAACCTGGATAGGGAAGAGAGCGCTAACGTCTTTACCGGCGTAATCCATGAAATCGTCCTGGGAGATGATGGGTGATTTGGGATAATGAGAGTCATAAACTCCATTGAGATCGAACACCCAGCCGCGTACTGAGACATAGGCGCCCTTGCTATTCTTTCCATTGTCATATGCTGAGATTTCCGAGGGACTGTACACATATTGCCTTGGGCAAATGAGCATTGGTAGCCCAATCATGAAGAATGCAGCAAAAGCACACATTAACCAGATGAGCATATTGATTGCCAGCTTCTCGCGCCAAGCCATACGAACATCCTTGCGAGGCATCCGTCCAAGATGCTGAATGAGGAAATCAGGGACGAAAAAGGTCATGAGGTAAGTCACGAAAACCCAGCGCTTACGGCTTGGGCTATCCTTGAATTCCTCCACTTCAACCATAGACTTTTCATTGCCCCTTTCAGCCATCTGCTCGCGAGTGTCGAGGTTCTTAAACATGTCGCCAGCGCCAAGAGCTGAGACACCAGCCTCCGACCGGGTGTCATCACCAGAGAAGTATCCAGATCTCCCCTTCTCGCCGTACATGAGAGGAGTGTGACCCGAGGAGTGAAGCTGTTCCCTCGAGGCCCCGAAACCGCCAGCATCGATTGGAGTACCGACGTCCCCGTCGGATGGAACAGCACCAAATCGGCCCGAAGCTGACCCTGCCTCGCTGAGTTGGGCAATCTCCATCCAGCATCGTTCGCTGAGGAAGATACCAGTTGAGCCAATAAATACTTCATTAGATGGCCAGCGCTTCTCCTCGATGGTGATCTCGACGCGCTCCCTTTCGCTACCAACCAGCATTGCTTCAGCCTCGGTCAATCCCAAGAATTCACCAAAAGGCATGAAGATACTGAAATCGGCAGTACGAAGACGCTGGCTGATTTCCGCAAGGCCGAATGTCTGCATCTGGGTTCGGACGCACTTGCTGTCAAATTGGTTGGCCATACGACGGTCATTGGGCTTCAAGCAGAATACGAAGTATGAGTTGGTGTTGGGGTCAGCAAGCACCTTCTGGACATTGTCCAGCGATGACAAATACTGCCCTGAAGCACCCTGTTCGGTGCCAGTCTTCATGGACCCAGCCTGCGAATCACCAACCTCGCTTCCCTGCTCGAAGGGATCCATGGCCTTCATTTGTTTTCGTCGGTATGCTGCTGGGGCCTTGCTTCGTTGCGTCTTGCGAGAAACAACGCTGGGTGCCCGCGTTGGCTTAGAGCTGACCGTTGCCTGCATAATGGTGCTCTTCTCGTTGGGGTGGGTAACTGTCTTGAGAACTTCCTGTCCGAAGAGCTTGGCAACAAAGTCGTTCTTGCTTGTCTTGACCATGTTGAGGATATCACCCGAGATCACTTCTCCGTTTTCCTCAATCAGCCCCTTGACTGGGTACGTTACTTCGCCCGCGAAATGCCTGACGGTGAATGCAGCGGTAGTGTTTTCAGTTAAGAAATTGCTTCCAGGCAACTTAGAAGTGGCGGAGGATACTTCAATGGCAGGGTTCCTTCCTTCAAAGCGCTTCCTCAAACTCTCCAAGAGCTGCATATCAGTCCGGTTTCGGCGGGTTTGATCGTCTAGAATGCTCAGAAGTCCATTACCGGGCTTCAACAGACCTTTAACTGCGTCGGTATTGTCAAAGTAGCTAGTAGGAGGAACACTAACTTCTTCAGATTCGAGCATATCAGCCTTGCGGTCGAAGAAGTAATGGAGAGACATGTTGTAAACAGCTTCTGTTCCAGCATTATTGAGAAGTTGGTCGAGAGTTGACCCGGTGGGAGACTGCTGGGCAAATCCTGGGAAATCAACGATGGAGATGGTGTTCGCAATTGTTTCATCCGGAACACAAACTCGTTGATTCACATTTTCCATGATCCACGCAACAAGTAGAGAATATAGAGTCCGTGCAAGCTCGTTTGCATGGGAGCGGGCTCCATTTGGATCAAGCATAACTGTCACTCGCTCCTTGTGAATCATCTTACTCTTGTATCCGAGGGTCCTCTGTAAATCCATGGCATTAACACCCAAGAAAGCAGCAATGGCAGTGAGGGCCTCCTTATTCTTGACGCCAGTAAAGGTGTTGGCACCTTCGTGAGAGAAACCACCACTGTCACCGGCAACCGCGCTGGTGTCACTGGAAGTAGCAAATTCAAGCTGCCCGATGTGGAGGATAACCGCAAGAATCTGGCATATTTCTGCGATCTCACTACGAGGAAACTCGAGTTTCCTCAAGGCATTCTTAAACACCTGGAAACCTTCGGCATCATTGATGCCGACCTTGAGCTGGGTAGGATGTCCGAGGTACTTCCAACGCTGGGCCTTGTTTACGCCCGCGTCGACAGAGCTCAAACCAAGATGCTCTTTCTCGGCTTCACTTGTTCCAGCCAGCAAGTAATACAACACATGAAAGTTTCGTTCACCAGTTGGTACATCGGTAATACGGCTTCTCTCGAATCGGTGATCAAGAAGCTTACCACCGATGAGAACTGGGTTGGTTGTGGCTGATGTATCGTACTGAAGTTCATAGAACAGACCAGACTTGGAGGCGGTTGGAGTCGTGGCCGTCTTGGTGGTCGTCAGCGTATCAAAAATGTAAGTGGCGAGAGAAAGCTTCGTCGACAATGGTGTTGAGGACTTGTTGAGGATGGCTGTGAGCAAATGTGATCGAATCGTAGACTTTCCGGATCCCGATTCACCCCTATATCACGTTAGTCTGAAACACAACAAAAGGTGATGAAGATGCGAAGAAGGATGCTTACAAGAAGACAATCGCTTGACTCTCTGATCGATGGCCAAGCCTTAACCAAGCACGGTCGGCCAGCTCCTCAGCACCTCCCATAGCACTTCCATCCTTGCCTCCTTCGGGTCCTTTTGTGGAGGAGGTGTACGTATTCAATGAAATAAGAGCGTGTGAAGACAGACGAGCGGTAGGATGGGCCGCATGAAATCGACTGGCGAGATGGGCCGTGAGGTGAGTGTCGGACTGGAGATGGGCAGGCAGCGATGGAAGCGAGGGTTGGTTGTGTGCTCCGCTGCCATTCCCCGAGGCTCCCACGGATGGGAGATTCAGGGCCATGGTCGGGGTGGCTCCGTAGAGCAGAATAGCACACTAGAAAGTGAATATTCCAGCCAACGGTGCCGCAACTTAACTCGTAACGTCGGGTTCGAGAGGCTCAACGGTCACGGAGCTCGGGGACTAGAGAAAAAAAGGTAGACGGGTCTTGGTATAGGAATTAAGGGAGATTCGTATATAGGTAGTTCAAAACAAGAAGAAAATATTAGAGGGAATAACGAATGATCCCATACAAGAAGCGAGTGATTGAGGTCAGCAAAAATTCTGCCAAAAACGAAGTCGATAAAAGCAAGGTAACGGCGGGTAGAAGGTTTGGGAGGATGTTCCAAGGCCAGATGTCAATGCCCAGTCAGGGATGGGGGGACGGTTTGTTTTCTTCCGACTGTTCGCACAGTACGGGGTTGGCGCTGGTCAACACGAAATGCAGAAGCGCCTCGTACTGCGGCGGCACCTAGCGGGAAAAGGCGCACAAACGAAGGTGGAAGGCGCGCGACCGCATTCCGAGGAAGGCGGTGCGAGGTGCCAATAGCTTCACATGCGCACTGTGCCTCTGGGGTCTTGGGTTGACCACAGCCCTGCTGAGCTCGTATTGCCCTCACACGACGTTTCGTTTCGGCATGAGGCGAGCAGTAGGGAACGCCGTCGATATTTCTAGAGTTTTTATTTTTATGTGGTTTCTGTTTAGCACGAAATGCATCGTATAGACGGAGAATTTTCCCAGTGTAGCCGGATTCCCATGTAAGCTTCCACATCTCGGCTGCAGCAAATAGCGTCCAGCTGAAAGAACTTGGAAGCAAATTGTACTGTGGTGCCTCACTGTGCCAGGCCCCCAAGCCAAACACACATGGTGAGGTTCTGCCTCTCTCCCACGTTTACCTCGCACCCAGTGAAAAAATTACCAATGCTAAGGGCCCTCAGGACAACGCCCAACCATCAACTAGTGATAAATATGATCATCTCGTGAGAGTGGGTTCAGCGCTGTGTAAACACTGGCACCAATCCGCTTATGATCTAGCGCCGCCGATTCGAGAACGCTCAGATCGCGCTTTGCGATGCTTCCGGTCATTTCGTCAGTCCTTAGGCTCCCTTCTCATTTTTTAGGCGGGGAACGGGAGTCCCCCTTTTTCCTGGGTGCAGTGGTGTTTCTATTTTCCCATCAAGTGGACTGTCCAGCTGCACGCCAGCGCATCAGGGTACATTGGTACATTAATTCACCGGGGCACTATTTTATTATGGCCCAGGTGTTGCCGGCCGCCATACGAGGATCACCATCAGCGATCAGCACGACCACAACACATCCATCTGCTGATGAACGAGCCCAGCAGCCGGGCGAGAGGCAAGCGAACACCTGGATGACAGAGCCGTTTCACAGGCCAGTCAAATGTGTCCTGAACGGCACTGTGGTTGACCTCATCACGCATTCAGTGTCTCAACTTTCATTAGCATCCACTCCAATTTGTTTGCTTCCCTGGACCGGTGGATTCACCTGAAGCTTAGAAGAATGTGTCTTCGGCATCCACGACACTCATGCTGGACGTGGAAAAGTTGGGGCTCCCTGCAGTGACCTAGTTGCCTGCCTGTGCTGCCCGTCCTGCCTGTCTCGCCCATTTACACGCTTGGCACCTGCTCCCAGCCTAAGAGCAACGCGGCTTAATAATCGTGTCACGGTTTTTCGCCGTCTCGTATTCCCAAGCACAGCCCGCCCCTCGGAACTTGATAGACGCTTATTATCTGGAGACAGAACAGCTGATCCAGATTTACACCCTCGCTCAAAACCCACGAGCTACACCAACCTTATAATAGAATATGATATGGTCATTGCATTGTTTATTGCTGGCTGGTGAGGGGGGAAAGCCCGGCGCTGGCGACCAGGGAACAGGCACGGGAAGCGTCATTGACAGGGCTAGCACCAGTAGCTTGTTTGTCTCAGCTGCCTCGGACTGGGAATAGCGCAAATAAAGAAAAACACAGACGCACCGTGCTCCAGCACATCAGCTGAATTGGGTTCGGGGCCAACGGTACGGTGGGTGGTGGGTGGGTTCGGCTAGCCCCTGACAACCTACATCCACTGATATTTTTGTTTTTGCCACAGGCAGCGCGTGTGAGGTACCGTGCCTTAGTGCGGTCCGCCAGTGTCTGTTTTGCCGCCTGTGCCTGTATTTCTGCGCTTATCGCCGCTAGAGTCCACCGCACCCCAATGCATCTTCGCTGGTGGCACAGTGCGCAACGCCCCAGTCCTCCTCGAGAGCAACACCCGCTGGCCCCTTGGCTCCTGCGTTGGCCCATCTTCAGTCAACCTTTGCAATCGCCATCCTTCCGGCTGTCGTTGTTCAACTCTGCTGCCCTTCGTTTTCATCAATCGTGCCTCACTCGCTTTGGCACCGTAATTCCCTATTCAATTATCTGCAAGTCTTTGTTTGGTTCTTACTTTTCCTTCCTCGCCAAATCCTGGGGGGAAAGGGACCTGTCTCAGCTGCTCCACGACTACCTTTTCCTTTGCTGTCTGCCATTGTACTCGCCTTCTTCACACGCGATTTCCGAATACCTCGAGCCCAGAACGATCATAATTGCTGGTTTTAACGATCGAATCCTCGACTTATAACTTAATTCTGACCTCCATTCGGTGATAGTCCCTCGCGGACATCACTCCCGGTCATCCATTTCAAACATGACGAACCGAATGTCAATGTTCTCGGTGGCCTCGACAAACCAGTTCGCACCAGCAGCTGGTGGCCCTCAAACCGCCCAGGTCTCGACTACGACACTGCTAAATGCTGTTCATAATATCTACTTGTCTTCCCAACCACACAGCCTTGAGGCCAGCACGAGCTTGGTTGTAAACACATGGCTCACTGCTGCTCAGGCTGGCCCAACTGTTGATCCTACTCTGGCTGCCCGAGCTTGGGAGCATGCTCGACGCCGTGCCGAAGACGGATGCATCGTCTTAGGGTATGTAACTACGCGGATATGAAATGCTTCGATTTACTAACAGCCAGCAGATCACTTCATCAGTCCGCCCCGTCCGTTCTGGTGCCGTTCCTGTCTAACTTCCCATTTGCTATTCCCTCCCACGTTTTCAAGGCACTCGAGGCCGTGCGGCCATTCGTCCGATGTGTTACACCTCACAATCCTTCAGCTCCAAGACAGGCAGCGTTGAGTGTTTCTCTGACACTCACCCTTACTGGCCACTTCACAGCTGCCTCCCTGTCTCTGTCCAAGGGCGGGATTGACACTGCCAATGGATTACTGAATATTCCCAAAGAGGCAGGATACCGTGCATTCGATGTGTTTTACTACCTGCTCACCTCGGCTTCCACTCCTGCAGAGAGAGAATTCCTCGGGCTGCAGCCTGCATCCAGTTATGCCTTGCTCTCCCGCTCAGGCACATACGACGCCCCATCCTACCTTCCTACAGCGGATGACGCCGCTGCCGCCGATGACTTCCGACAGGCGCTAAAGGATATCGGAATCAAGGGCTCAGCTCATCGTGACTTCATTTCGACTCTTGCTGGTCTTCTAAAGCTTGGCAACACACTTGATTATGACAGCGATTCAGATTCGCTTGAAGAAATCTGTGAGGATGTGGGGGGCCTCCTTGGCATGGAGCCCGAGGTTCTATTCCGTCAATGCAGCACCGAGGATCGCCAGACTCTTGTGGGTGGTCTCTACGAGTCACTCGTAGACTGGGTGATTTCCAAGGCAAACGCTGCTATTGCAAGTCAGATTGCTCGCATCAAGGAGGGCGAAGAATCCCTGGGCAGCTCCTCCAGCTCTAGCTCTATTCAGGAAAGTGGTGATACTGTTTCCATTACAGTCATTGAAGTTCCTGACCCTACTCTCGGCAAAGCACTCTGCATGCGGTCTATCTTCGACGATTCTCAAGGTATCAATGCCGAAATCATTCAGGATGGACACACCGCCTCTCCTGCCGGTGCGTCTGTTCTGAGAGAGATGGAACAAGCCGTATCGGTGGTGGCCCCTGATCTGGGGATCATGACCGGGCCAGAGGGCAGACAAAGACAGTACGACTTGGAAAAACGAGAAGTAGTCCTCGAAAAGGTTGCATATGCTGCAGATGAGGACGCTTTTATCAAAAAGCTCCTGTTCCCTATCGAGGGCCAAGGAATTAACCTCGGTCGCGCTGGACGCTTCGATCTGCCCAGCATCATCTCTTCCAGTCGCGTCTGGTATCATCTCTCGATGCATCCAACTGATGACTCTCCAGTCAGCCTTGCCGCTCTCCCCTCCATCACATCTGCGTGGTCTGCGGGCACGGTTTCTCGTCAACTCCGTTCCTGGAGACTCCCCGAGTGGGCAAACAGACGGAACAGGAACCTCGATTTCACTGCTGACTTTGACGTTGATGAGTTTGCTCAACGATACGCAGCCCTGGGTTGCAGAGATGGCAAAGATGGTATTGGAAGCTGGCTTCTTGAGAGAGGATGGAGCAATGGCGAAGTATTCATCGGCAAGGAGCGCGTTTGGATTCGCGAGAGCGCTTGGTGGGAAGCTGAAAGCATGCTCGATCTGCAGCCCGGTAACCAGCCTCTACCCGAAAACCCATTCAACACAGGCTTTGACACGAGCTACTCTGCCAACGGGAGCGGCTACTTTCCCGGCGCCCCCGCAACAGAAAGCGGACTTGACGTGTCGAATATGAACCATCAACGCAACTTGAGCCAAGGGAACTTGAGCCAGATGACAATGAGTCAACATCCTATGCCTATGGCTCAACAGCACAACATTGCACCGTCCATTGCACCTACCTCCAACCGCGAAGGAGTCACTGGTGATTACGGTCTGGGTACCAAGGGCGATGAATACAAGGGTGAGATCTTCTTCAACGAAGCCGGTGAGTTTACAGGCATGATGGATCCCGAGTTAGCAAAGAATAAGAAGATCAAGACGAAGGGAACGACTCCTTCTCGTCGCGCATGGGTCATCTTCGTATGGTGCCTGACATGGTGGATCCCCTCGACTGCACTCCGATACATTGGTCGCATGAAACGACCTGACGTCCGTATGGCATGGCGCGAAAAACTGGTTTTGTTCTTCCTCATCTTCTTTATCAATGGTATTATTCTCTTTTGGATGATCGGGTTCGGCCTCATTATCTGCCCCAACTCAGACAAAGCCTGGAATACTAAGGAAGTGGCTACCCACCAAGGCGAGGACGACTTTTGGGTCAGTGTCCGTGGCAGCGTCTATGATATCTCTGATTTCTGGAGAAGACAGCACAGTGACATCAACATCGAGACCACAAAGGATAACATGGAACCACTGGCTGGCTTGGACATGGACGGATACTTCATGCCACCATTGAGCGAAGCTTGCCGTGGTCTAGGTATCGCTTCCACCACAGTCCTGACTCTCAACAACACCCCAGAGAACCCGACTGCCGTCCACACCTCTGGCAAGACATCACCCTACATCAAGAGCAAGCTGTACGATGAAAGGTGGTACTGGGATACTTTCCTGGTCACCATGAAGGAATATTACAAGGGCGAATTGGTTATCTCAGCAAACAAGCTCTACGATGAAGGCAAGCAAGATCAGCACATGTGGGCAAGATACAACGAGGAAATATACGATCTCACAGATTACTTCAACACCCAAGATCTGCAACCAAATGTTGCTATCTACGAATTCCTGAACACGAAGGTCTCAAACCTTTGGAAGAATAACCCTGGTCGGGATATTACCAAGGACCTGGACACCATCATGACGAACAACATGAACAATGAATCCGAATATGCCAACATCATGAACAGTTGGAACTGCATCCAAGAAGTTTTTTACAAGGGCAAGGTTGATTTCCGAGAATACCCGCGTTGCACAGTTAACAACTGGATCCTGTTCGCATTCACAATGGTACTCTGTCTGGTCATCTTGATCAAATTCGTGGCTGCGCTTCAATTCGGCTCCAAGCGGCGTCCTTCCCCTCAAGACAAGTTTGTCATTTGTCAGGTACCGGCCTACACAGAAGGCGAAGAGTCCCTTCGAAAAGCACTGGATTCGTTGACGGCACTCCAATACGATAATAAGAGGAAGCTTATCTGCATCATCTGTGATGGTGTCATCGTGGGAGCAGGTAATGATCGCCCAACCCCTAAGATCGTGCTCGATATCCTCGGCGTTGATCCCAAGGTCGACCCTCCTGCCCTGCCTTTCAAATCCGTTGGGCCAGGTAGCGAGCAATTGAACTACGGCAAGGTCTACTCAGGTCTCTACGAATACGAAGGCAATGTCGTCCCCTACCTTGTTGTTGTTAAGGTGGGCAAAGAGTCGGAGCAGGCCAAGTCGAAACCTGGTAACCGCGGAAAGCGTGATTCTCAAATTTTGTTGATGAGCTTTCTGAACCGTGTCCATCACCGTGCCCCCATGAACCCCTTGGAGCTTGAAATGTTCCATCAGATTAACAACGTCATCGGTGTGGACCCTGAGCTCTACGAATATCTTCTAATGATTGATGCCGATACTTCCGTTCAAGAAGAAGCGCTTACACGGTTGGTGTCTGCCTGCGCTCACAACGCCAAGATTGCCGGTATCTGTGGTGAGACAAGTCTTGAGAACGACGAGAAATCTTGGTGGACGATGATCCAAGTTTATGAATACTTCATTTCGCATCACTTGGCTAAAGCTTTCGAATCTCTCTTTGGCAGCGTTACTTGTTTGCCCGGTTGGTAAGTTTGGGTCCAGTTTTCTACATGATATGCCTGATCATTGCTAACTCATTTCATTTACAGTTTCACCATGTATCGACTCCGTACTGTGGACAAGGGGAAGCCTCTCATTATTTCAGACAAGGTCATCCAGGACTACAGTGTTTGTGATGTGGATACACTACACAAGAAGAATCTGTTGTCCCTGGGTGAAGATCGTTATCTGACCACACTTATGACCAAGCACTTCCCTGCCATGCAATTCAAATTTGTCCCTGACGCAAAATGTAAGACTGCTGCGCCAGACTCTTGGAGCGTGCTGTTGTCTCAACGTCGTCGCTGGATCAACTCAACTATTCACAACATGGTCGAGCTTATGAGACTCAGCGAGATGTGTGGTTTCTGCTGCTTCGGTATGCGTTTCGTTGTCTTCATCGATCTTTTTGGTACCGTCATTCTTCCTGGAACATGCGGTTACCTGGCCTGGCTCATCTATCGTGTCGCTACCAAACAGGGTCAATTCCCAATGATCAGTATTGTCATGTTGGCTGGTGTCTACGGTTTGCAAGCTCTCATCTTCATTCTGAAGAGACAATGGCAGCACATTGGCTGGATGATCATCTACATCCTCGCGTTCCCCATCTATTCTTTTGCACTCCCAGTCTATTCCTTCTGGAATCAGGATAACTTCACATGGGGTAACACTCGTGTGGTCATTGGAGAAAAGGGAGACAAGAAACTGGTTATTGTCACAGACGAAGATTTCGACCCAAGATCTATTCCATTGCAGAGATGGGATGATTACGCTCTTGCCAACAGCCTCCCCGGACGACGTGGCAATCCACAGGATATGACGGGTGACCCTTATGAGATGGATGAGATGAAGTCAGTTTACTCAGCTGGTCCTCAGGGTTCTGTCTTGACGGGAATGCAACGCAACACATTCATCCCTCCTCAATCTCCTTCACCGTACGGTGGTGCCATGAACCGCGCTTCGACCATGACGGGACTTTACCAGGAGCAACCACTGATGCAGAATCGGCAGTCAATGTTGTCACTCGGTACAGGTATTCAAGATTATAACCGTGCTGCCTCGCCTTACCAAGACTATCCTGCGGCCCACCCAAGCATGACAAATCTTCGCGGCCAGTCCAATACACCCCCGTCGGTCGTGGGAGTTGGAGCAAACCGGGCACCCTCAGCATTCGGTCGTCGCTCGCCCATGGTCCCTGATGCCATGCGCTCAACTACATCGTTCGACTTCCAGCGTGGCGCTGGCGCCCCAGATGATGGGATGATTGTCGAGTGCATCCAAGCAGTATTAAGAGAGGTTGATCTGGATTCCGTGACCAAGAAGCAGCTGCGGGCTCTTGTCGAACAGCGCCTGCAGGTTGAACTCGTCGGCGAACGACGTACATTCCTTGATCGACAGATTGACCGTGAGCTTGAGAAGATGTAAGCTTGCAAGCGCAATGGCTGGCTCCATCACAAGCTCATCATGTCAACACGATGCATAATGGGGCGGATTAAATTATCAGACTGACGGTGACGGCGTTAAAAGTGTTTTTGAACATATTGAATGGGTTTGACGACCTCGCTTTCTTTTTCTTTTTCCCTGGGGGCTTGTTGCATCTTATTAGTTCTACTTTGACAATATCGCGTAAGATGATGCGCCGGTGGTCAATTTGTCTGCGACAAGGTCGACCAGGCTGCTGTCGTGTGGGCGCTTCACATTGGCGATTGGTAATAATATATGGGTTCCTACTATCTAGTTTCCTAATAATCACAAATAAACTATCCTTTGGTTTTCTAGCA
The DNA here is from genome assembly GCA_902141235.2 of Clonostachys solani. NCBI lineage: Eukaryota > Fungi > Ascomycota > Sordariomycetes > Hypocreales > Bionectriaceae > Clonostachys > Clonostachys solani. Next base: position 1,169,317 of record CABFOC020000097.1, read on the forward strand.
TACCTACTTTGTTCCGAAATACATAACCCATTCATTCGCCCGTACCTCATAAATCTTGACACGCTGTGCATTATATCTCACTTAGTTTCTTGACGTCAGGACATATATGATTCCAAGACTCCCCGTTGCAAAATCAACATCAACTATCATTCTAGGACGCTCAGCCGTCAATCTGGCCAATCCCTTTCAGTCGCAAATAAACATCCGTCCCCCATCTGTAGAGGCTCTGGACGGCGATGCCGCCGCCAAAATATTCCGCGTAGGCCCTGCTCAGCGGCAGCCCGTACCCCAGCCCGGCAATGGAGCTGAGGCCAGACCCGGCGTTGGCGATGGCGCTGAGGCCGTCTGAGCCGCTGGAGCCGGGGAACTCGTCGTCCTCGGAGAAGGTGGAGAAGGAGTAGGACCAGATGTCCGGGACGACCTGCGGGGGGATGCCGCCGCCGCGGTCGCGGATGCGGATGGTGACGCCGGGGGCGTTGTCGTCGAGGGGCAGGATGGCCTCGGCGCGGAACTGGCCGCGGTCGCTGTCGGGAGGGGTGATGTGGGGGATGGCGTCCGGGCTGAGGCGCTGGGGGGGCTCCGGGGCGATGGTGACGACGACGGGCTCCTTGGACCTGTTCTCGATGGTGGCGCGGAAGGCGTTCTTGAGCATCTCGGTGACGATGTACTCGAGGTGCATGGGGACGGAGGCGAAGGTGGTGTCGGGCTCGCCGTCGATGATGACGGGGGGCCTGGTGCCGTAGCGGAGCTCGCAGATGTCGGCGACGAAGCCGGCGCAGCTGTCGACGACGGTGGCGGGCTTGAGGGCGGTGTCGATGACGCCGATGAAGGAGGGGTGCTCGGGGCAGGGGGTCGGGCTGGCCTCGGGGTCGAAGTGAGGCTGGCTGCTGAAGTGGAGGGCGATGTGCTGCTCCGCGACGAGGCGGGTGCCGATCCGGGCGCGCAGGTGCTCGTCGAGGAAGGTGGTGACCTGGCTGGGGGAGATGTACCGTCGGCACTCGAGGAACCCGCGGGCGAGGATTGGGATGGTGTCGGTGTGCATGGCGACGAGCTCGGCCAGGGTGTTGGTGAAGCGAATCTCTTCTTCCAGAGAATTGATCGGGCGGCCCTCGGCTGCCGCTCGCCAGTACGGCAGGAGGATGGAGAGGGAGTTCAGGTAGGTGCTGTATATACGAGAGATGTTGGGGTTCGACACGACAATGTACGGGAGGTTGCGGAGGGCTTGGAGTCGGTGGGCGAGGCGGATCGGTAACAGAGAGAGGGTGAAGTTGGCGGAGGAAAGAAGTGACTTCTCGGAAAGAGGAGGACGGCCGTGTCTACATTATAGAGGGAGGTCTGATTAGCGTTGGGTATGAATATGTATCGTATGTGAGAGAGCAGTACTTGACAAGGTCAGCAAGGCTTAACGAGTGTTGGCGCAGCTTGGACAATGCCATGATGTCGGCATCCGTCACGTTGTACCCAGACGACCCCGTCTCTGATGCAGGCGAATTCGTCGAGAACGAGGAGCACTGCCATATTGCTGGGGCTATCCGGCGTGTGGGATAATGTACGAGGGAAGGGATGCGGCAGCGCCGCATGGGCTGAACGAGGCGGTTCATTGCGACGGCTACTTCATATCCAAGACGAAGAAGGTGAGAGGAACAGCCAATTGCTGCGCACAGCGTGCAATAAGATAAATTCGCTAGAATGGGACAAGGTGGAAATGAAAGATCAAGACCGAATCGGTGGCATTGACGGATGGGGTGGCATCACAGCCGAGGATCCATCACCGATCGGATCTATAAATCGAGTAGCAGTGCGTGACTGTCTCTCAAGGCGAGGCGGACGAGACGTTCGGCCCCAGATTGGCGGCTTGCTTAGTAAGTGGGGTTAGTACCGATTGTAGCCAGCTTGTGCCGCTGGACGCTATGTGAGATAGCGGAAAGCGAAAGGAGGGGGACGGTGCTTATCCCGCGTCTCTTATCGCGGGGTCCTTCGCTACGTCACAGCACGAGCAAGACCGTGCGCGGGGCTGGAGGAGGCCAGCAGAAGCGCCGTGGCTGAATTGAGTTGGGACTATAGGAAAACAAAGAGTCTGGACCAGGCTGGCTGAGAAACAAATTATATCATAATTCATATTGAATGATGTGGAGGAAAGCTCTAACATTGTTGGTCATATCTGCTCCCGTCACTGAACATGGTAGGGATAAAGCCTTCCGTGATATACATGCAAGTCTTCGGCGCCCTCATGCAAATGACCGCGCCGCCGTTCCCCTACTCGTACACTGTTCACTGGATCTTCATGACCCCGTCTGCCTCAACCGCTTTGATGCTGGGGTGAGACTCCAGCGTGGTCACGGCGCCGTCAGGGAACTTGACTCTGTCGCAGTTTGTTAGCTCCCGTCCATAGGGCCAAGAAGGGCGCGGGGTACGTACGAGAAGCCCTTGATGATCTTGTATTCGTGCTCGATGGTGCCGCCCTGCTTAACGGCGTGCTCCTTGGCCCTGCGACGGTCGTCAGTTTCATTACTCTCATCGGCGGCAATAATGTAGGGGGCAAGCGTTATGGTACGTACGACTTGACCTCGTCGTCGGTAGCATTCTCCTTGCAGGTGATCTAGGCAACGAAACGAGTGTAAGTTCATGATAACAGACGGCGCGGGCGTTATCTGTGGTAGATCGCAACATACAATGTAAGTAGGCATTTTGTCCGTTCTCGTAGAGTATGATTGTAGTTGCTGTGTGATTTGTGGGTAGCGGGGGAAGTTCAGAGGCAGGTGTTGTTGGTGTTGTTGGTTTAGCCAGGGACGAATGCTCGGGGCAACGCTTGGCTTTAATAACCTCGCCATAGCACCAGCCTTGGGTCTCGGAGGCAGGCTGTGCATCCAACACCAGATCCCGCCTAAGGAATGCACTACGTCGCTTCAGCTCCCAAAACTACCTTCGTCATATAGCGCACTTTGTCCACCACAAGTGGCACCCACTGATGTTCGAGGCGCCCATTCGTCATCCCACATCACACGCACCCACTGCGGCATGAAAGAAGCCCAAGTCGGCAGGTAATTCTCAATACAGGCGACCACTAGGCTGCGATGTCGCCTTCCAAAACCTCTGGTTAGTTAACCCGAAAGGGGTTGGGAAACTGAAAAAGCGAGCCCGACGATCTGATCTGAAGGCCGAAAGGGTTGCGGCCGCCTGTCTAGGGTAGCCGAATACTTGGAAGCGGCACGGGATGACGCAATTGAAGCGATAGCAAGCCGACGATCGATAAGAGATAAGAGATAAGAGATAAGAAAACCAAGGGACCAACCTCAAATCGCGGTCCTCATACCTGACCCAGATCGGGCCAGTCTATTCTCTGGACGTACCCGGAGGGTACAGTACCAAGCGGACCATTGCATTGCATTGCACAGCTGTGCGTCACCCCAAGCAAAGATGGGCAGTCGTACATGCGATGACATGCACCACTCATCAATGCGACGGAGCAGCAGAGGCGCCCGTCCTGCAGCAAACCCGAATACTAGACACGGAAACTTCCGACATTCCCTGACGAGGTTATCACCTACATCCAATCATTTGGCTGCCAAAAGACCTGCAGATTTTTTTTCTCAATGGTCGGTAAGATCATAAAATGAAACCATAATGAGATGGTTATCGCCTAACCGGGATTCCTACTTCCCGAGCCAGGGTCTGAGATTGATCTTCCAGGAACACAGTCACAACCAATATTGACATGCTCGTTGTAAGACAAACCTGAGTCCTTCGCGAAGTTTCTGAAACCGCAGTTACCCAGTCTATCGTCCAATTCTCGATGGAGTCGGTCAGGTAACTCGGTAAGCCATTGGGTTCGCCTGGATGCATGCCATTGTGCTAGTGGATTGTTAGTCGTGCTAGGCTCGATGCGCAATTTGCAGGCGAACCCAATGACAGAAAACGGCCGGTGAGACCCTGATAAACAGCTGTCAATTTACTGAAGCGACAAATTTTGCCCGTGCATTGGGCTTAAAATGATCGACCGTCACCTCTCAATATGACGACCCTCGCCCAGCAACGCGACACGGCTGCCGTCATGCAAGAAAGCGGTCAAGGGACCAGAAGAAAAAAAGAAAACCCTGACCACCCCCGTTCCGTTCCTTCAACGGCCAAAGAAACACATGGCAAAGAATCATATTACAAGGGCCTAGACCTACAGCAACCCAGTCAGCGAATACGATAGTGCTACATAGTACCTTCAAAAAATGCTTTTTTTCGCTCGTAGCGCACTTGGTCGCGGGAATGGCTGCACATGACCTCGATGAGATGGTTGTGTAAGACAAGCCAAGTTCCCAGCAACCAGGTAGTTGGGCTAGATTCCACCAAAATGATGGAAATCGACACGGAAAAATCCATAAAAATTCCTCCTCTTTCTCATCCCCTCCTTAGTTCATCGCCTTGGTTTCTGCTCTGCTTTGTTCCGAGTTGGGATGATTGTTGAAATCTTTGGCTCCGAGACAAACAGCCCCGACAAGGTTCACCATGCTCTTAGTGCCAGAATAATCTGGAAAATGGGGTGATCTTGAGATGGGTGGCGGCGGTACCCTTGTATCCCCCTCCACACTTGAACCCCCCCGGGATCTGGCGCCGTCGCAGAGTTTGGGACAAAAAGTGTTGGGTTCCTGGTCGAGAAATCGAAATTGACGACGAAATCCGATAGCACGCGGCTCGGTTGGTCCGTTCATTGACTTGGCGACTTGCAGAGAGGCGAGAGGGCTGGCATCAGCCAAGCAAGGGAGCGCATCGCGAAGCGCCAAAGATACAGACTCGCTTTCTGATACTGTCGTTTCGAGTAAGTCCCTGGCTGGCCTCGTGGTCGGGACATTTAGGGCAGATTGTATTACCGTTGATGATCAGAAAGTGGTCTGCTTTTTGCATATGTGGAGCTCCCTAGTGCCGGGTTTCCCAGGTCTAGAAAGCCACCGCAGCGCTGGAGATGGCGTTAGCATGGCAGCTAAGGATGTCGCCCAGCGCTGTCCGCCCACTGTAAGTTCTAGGTGGACAGGGGCGCGGGTGTTTGGGATGCGTTAAGCCGCTTCGGGCGGTAGCGTCCACTGCAGTCGGAGCCGCCCTCCCAATAAGGTAGGGGAACCCCCATGCCTTCGGTGTAAGTTATTAGGTCGACGACCACTTCTTTACCTTACCTCAGGTCGAATGCTGGAGGAGCTGCAAGGGATGGAACTGACAGGCAGTCTGTATCCATTCATCGACTCTTCTTTGCTCCTGTCCCCCTTCCCTCCCGAGATAGGACCCCGCTTACCTGCTGGCTGGCCCGTGTGACAGGCATCTCTAGGACCGTTCACACACCCTGCGTCTCCATCTCTATTTGCCGTTTTGGCAGGCGGCAGATCTCTCTTTACGCTGCCCTACACGCGCTCTTCCTCTTCTTCCTTTTCTTCCCGGATTGCTCTCTCACCCTCCCCCCTGGCCTTCAACGACAGCACAACGTGCTTCTCTCCCCGTTGTCCTTCCAGCAAGCACCCGGAAATCGTAACATCTCCTCCACCTGCGTATTCGGATTTGGACCCCTACTGCAGGCAGTTCGACGAAGAGCGTCCAGCGTCAGGGCCATTACTAACATCTCCACATTCGTTTGCCGATTTCTTCTTTATTACAGCCTGGTTCCCCTCCGTACTCGCCTTATAGTATCGCCCTTACTCTTTATCGTATGGTCAGTTTCCCGTAGACTCTTGATAAGCTCTCCTGCTAGGTGGTGAACTGCCAGCAGACAGATACTCGTCGAGAGAGAAACAGGATTGGGTCCATTGTTGCGGCAGAAACCTACCCCAAATGAACGAAAACACCAGTTCCTCTGCCTTCACCTCGGTGTTGGCGCAGACCAAAATGGCCGGCATGGCTATATCACCCAACATGGAGTTCCTCTTTGGAACATTGACCGCCCCCAACATCTGGACAGTCCTGTTCACGGTTATCGCTATGTGTGTTATTTACGACCAAGGTATGCATGGATCTCCTTCGTCTTGATCGATCGGTAACTCGTCCGATTGGACCGAGCCTGTGAGATCGATTGGCCTTCTCATTGTTCTTGCCCCTTGGCCATGGGTGAGGAGAGCTAACACAATGATTTCGTACCCTGTGTACAGTTAGCTATATTGCCAACAAAGGCTCAATCGCCGGCCCCTCTTGGAAGATGCCTTTCATCGGCCCCTTTCTTGAGTCAATGGACCCCAAGTTCGAGGGATACTACAACAAGTGGCTCAGCGGACCCTTGAGTTGTGTGTCCGTTTTCCACAAGTGCGTTCGAATAACCTACCTAATTGTTGCAATTGAGGGAAGAGGGAAGAAAGTTGACACCAGGTTCCGTTTCATAGATTCGTCGTTATTGCCTCGACCCGAGACTTGGCCCGAAAGACTCTCAATTCGCCCTCGTACGTCAAGCCAACAGTTGTGGACGTTGCCCCCAAGCTGCTTGGCCACGATAACTGGGTCTTCCTCGACGGCAAGCCCCATACCGAGTTCCGCAAAGGCCTGAACAACCTCTTCACACGCAAGGCTCTTGCCAAGTACCTGCCCGGCCAAGAGCAGGTATACAAGGACTACTTTGCCCGATTCGCCAGACTGACCGAAGAGAATGGCGGCAACCCTCTCCCCTTCATGTCCGAGTTCCGCGAGATCATGTGCGCCGTCTCCCTCCGAAGCTTCGTTGGTTACTATATCTCGGATGAGGCCATCAAGAATATTGCCGACGACTATTATCTTATTACTGCAGCCCTCGAATTAGTCAACTTTCCGATTATACTTCCTTATTCCAAGGCCTGGTATGGAAAGAAGGCGGCTGATATGGTTTTGATCGAATTCACAAAGTGCGCAGCCAAGAGTAAGGTACGGATGGCCGCTGGTGGCGATGTTACCTGTATTATGGACGCCTGGATCGATATTATGATTAAGTCCCAGAGATGGCGAGAGGCTGAGGAGACTGGGGAATCGACCGCCAACCTGGAGAAGCCGCAACCCATGATCCGAATGTTCAACGACTACGAGATTGCGCAGACAGTTTTCACCTTCCTCTTCGCGTCACAGGATGCAACCAGCAGTGCTGTTACCTGGCTGTTTCAGATCATGGCCCAACGTCCCGACGTGCTGGACAAGGTCCGCGAGGAGAATATGAAGGTCCGTAACGGCGATATCCACGCAGAGCTTACCATGGAGCAACTCGAGGGTCTGAAATACACACGAGCTGTGATCCGTGAGCTTCTGCGATACCGACCACCCGTCCTCATGGTTCCTTATGTTGTCAAGAAGCCATTCCCCATTACCGATAGTTACACGGTTCCAAAGGGTGAGTACTCGAGCCGAATAACTGGCTGCCGTGGTGGGAGCAAGGGGTGTTCTCTTGTGTTTTGAGTGTGCTGACCGTTGTCGTCCATCTAGGCTCCATGATAATCCCGACAACCTATATGGCTCTGCACGACCCCGAGGTGTACGAAAACCCCGACTACTTCGACCCGGAACGCTACTACTCCGGTGATGCTGAGGAGAAGGGGGCCAAGAACTACCTCGTGTTTGGTGTTGGCCCTCACTACTGCCTCGGTCAGCTGTATGCGCAGCTGAACCTGGCCCTCTGCCTGGGAAAAGCATCAGTTCAATTAGATTGGCAGCACCATGCGACTCCCAGGTCGGAGGAGATCAAGGTGTTTGCCACCATTTTCCCCATGGTATGTCTCCGACTCGTTGAGAATGAATCCATAGGTTCCGTTTCTGACTCGTACTCCTTTAGGATGATTGCCCCCTTACGTTCCAGAAGAGGGGTTGGTAGACACGAAGCAGGAGAAAAGCCGGACCGGTCTGGCCCTGTGATAGCATGTCCTATTGACGAAAACAACGACCATCTGATATAGCATTAGCAAAAGGCGCGTCCAAGGAACGCAGTCTGTTTCATGACCCAGATTGGGGCAACGCCAGCGTTGACAAGTTTGGGTCTTTTAAAAAAGACAGCGGGGTGTCTGGATCGAGTGGATTTGAGGCCTCCGTATCAATGGCCAACAGACCCATGCTGATCAGGATAGTGTATCCCCCAAAACTAATTGTAATGGCCGCATCGAGATTTTAGGATGTACATATTTTGGCGGCCGGGTTGAGATATTCTCGGACATTATTGGTAGAGGATAGATCAGCTCAAATTGAATATAAGTAACTGGTGATAATACTTGATCGGGGCAAATTCATGTTGGAAAGCGCGTGGTTCGAGGATCTAGCTTGGTACAGATCCAGGCTGCGTAACACGTACGAGGGAAGGAGCTAGACATGTACCTACCCTGCCTGCCATGCAAACGCCGATCTTGATTGCAAATATGGATGTTCACGGTTCTCTGCAGGTTAAGTCCAATCTCTGGCGGTTGAAACCTGGAATTTAGGGGAAATCCTCTCCACGTGCCAGACTAGAAAGGCTGAGCAAACACAATAACTACTAATAATTGCATAGTGTTGTGAATGGAGTAAGAGCAGGTTGTAGATTGTTGTCATGAACCCATTGAATGACGTGGGAAAGCTCCGGAAGCTTGATAAACACCCTTGGGGCCTTGATTATTTGGGATAAATAGAAAAGTGCCATCCAATGCTATAGAACCAAACACAAAAATTGAGAATACAACACAGATAAAGACAACTGCAAACTAGCAGAGTTGTAGAAACAGTAAAGTTAGAACATCCGCAGGCCAGAGAAAAGAAGTGGGACCGTTGTCGGCGGATTTCATCATCACCGAGTTCATTGGGAAAGTGTCTCAGCCTCAACTTCACTGGGGTCGCACTCACCACGACAATTTACCCTCAATACCGGGAGAAGACAAAGGCGAAAAGGTAAGTTGAATGCTAGATGGTTACCGGAGCGATCCTCTGTACCCCGGACCATCAATCGGGATCTATCCTGCTGTCCCCGGGACCCCATCTTCGAGCTACAGCTCCCGCTCACAATTCCACCAGGACTAAACATTCTCGGCTACCCGATCGCAAACCAGACTTTCCCACTGCTACTCACGATGGCGGCACCTCGAAGATTCCTCAGCACCGCCTTGCTGCGCGTTGCCGCGCCAGCCGCCCCCCGAGTATCCTCCTCCATCACCACGAAGGTGGCATCCGTCGCAAATCGCTCCTACCACCTCCAGCGACGTCCCCTGATCCCCCGCGCGACCGCAGCCACGAAGATCGCCTCGCGTTCTTACTCCGGCGATGCTATCCCCTTTAGCCGACAGTGGACTCACTTGGATATCAAGGACCAGATTAAGGCCAACAAGTCCTCGGACGACAAGCCCAGTGTGATATTTGTCGGTATGTGAACAGCACCGCCCGCCCTTAGACCGGCATAATGACACCCCCCATTGTTTAGACGTACGAGAGCCAGAAGAGCTCAATACCACGGGTAAAATCCCCGGCGCCATCAATATCCCCATCACCAGCGCCGTCCAGAGCTTCCACATCTCAGACGAGGACTTTGTCGATCTCTATGGGTTTGAGCGCCCCGCCAAGGACGCGGAGCTCATGTTCTACTGCAAGGCCGGCGTGAGGGCCAAGTCAGCCGCCGGCCTGGCACAGCACGCTGGATGGACAAACGTTGGGGAGTACTCGGGAAGCTGGATCGACTGGGAGGCGCACAATGGCCCCGTGGAGTATGTCAAGGGCAAGAGGAGGTCTTGAACATTGGTGATGCAGCCCGCACGGGACGCGGTGTGCGTATTCTGCTATGAGGGGCTACTTGAGGCAAAACGTATCTTGTAGATGCATAGCTTGGGTAATTGTACAAATAAAGAGAAAAAAAAAAGAACCCCCAAAAATACATACATACAGTTTGATCTTGAGCCTATCTTTCTACCAACAATCAATGCCCTGGAAGTGACTCCGCTGAAAAAAAGGGGTAAAAAATACTGGAAAAACACCTGAACCCGTTTACACCCATAGAGACAGATAGTTTAGAAGAACATGGCAGCGGTGGAGTTATCAACGGCCTGGTCGGGGGTGGTCGTGTCTCCGCCTCCAGGGGTCGACGGGGTCTGTGCCACAGGGCTGTCGTGTGCGAAGAACAAGATCTTGATGGCGAGGGTAAGACCGGCATGTAGCGCAATCACGACGATGAGAAGAACCTTGCTGACTTGGTGGTCCGTGGCGCTCAGAACGGGGTACAGGTTTCGGAGGAGGAAGGCGACAGATACGGCAAAGCCGACGCCGACAAACACCCAGTTCAGAATGCTAATAGGAGACCAGCTGATGATGGCGACGGGGATCCAGATCAAGTTGGCATAGCCGTATAGGGCCCAGCACTCGAGGAGGTTGGCAAGCTCGCTGCCGAAGTATCGCAGGGCTAGGAAGAGGCCAATTGGGATGAACAAAGTGTAGCCGTAGATGAGACCCGCGGCACCTGCGGTAAGATTAGCCAATGGTTCGACTGAAAGTGTGGGCTGAACACCTCGTAGTTTACAAAAACTCACCACTGAGAAGCCTAAAGTCGTATGCGAACTTTGCCTTTTCGGTTTCAGAGAGGTACTGGCTGACAGTGCCTCCGAGGAAGAGAATCAGAACAACCGTGGTGGCAATCCAGACTGGCCCGTAGAGGTCGGGGTTGCCTTCAAGCACATCTAGGAAGTTGGCGCGGGGCCAGAGCGCAGCCCAGCAGCGGGACAGTACGGCTGAAGTATCGACATCGAAGAATTGTGCGTAGAAGGAAATCGACCACAAGAAGCGCTTCGAAGAGCCAGAAGAGGAGGACGTTGCTGGAGGGGGCAAGCCGGCGGAAGGGGGTTTGCGGGATCCATGAGCTGTGTCGTCGAAGTTTGAGGTGTGGAATTCGAGATCCTCTTGAAGGTCGGTGTGTCCAAGGTCGCCCTGAGAGGGTAAGTTAGTATATGCAGGTGATGGTTGTGTTGCGCTCGATGGCGATCACGAATCGAGGCCACCTCATCAGTTCGCGTACCTCATCGTCGATATCGACTACCGCGTCATACCCTGATCTAGACATTGTGTTGTGGTATTTGCCGAAGTATTGTGTGTAGAGAAGGGAAAGCCACCTATAGCAACAACTAAGGAGCTCTCAGGGTTCGGAGGCGGCAGCGATTCTCTGAGCGGAAGAGTCTCAGGATCTATTTCGGGATCTGTCGTCTGCTGAGATCTGGTGCTAAGCAATCAAGCTCTCTGGACAGGGTGTTGTCGTCAGAGCTGATGACTAATCATAAGTCTTGCGCGACAACTATGAATATTACATAATATGTCAATTAGGGACCTGCATCGATGAATGTTTCTCCCAGTTATTTGGGTTGATGCAGACCTTTTCTTTATGAGGACTTGTTCCTTATGAATACTTAGATATAATTGGCAGTTGCGCACGAAAGGTATGAATTTCAAAGCGCTGATACTGGCCATTATCCCTGACTCATGGTGTAAGTCGAGATAAACATGATGACGATCATTCGTGCAATACAGTGCTTCATCGTTCCTTGTTTGTCCAACACTTAGATGAGAGTGGAAAACATCTGTATTTTGAATGAACAACAACCGACATAGCGTTGGATTGTTTGTGATGATCGTCTTCATGTCTATGAGGATGTAGCCACTTGATCTGGCTAGGCCCTGACTGGTAAGGATAAAGATGATTATAGACACTATAGGAACCGGCTTAACGAAAGAGGTGTGGTTGTGAGTCTGCCCCCTGGGAGCCATAGCTAAGTTATACCACGCCGGCCCTTCTTAGAATTTTGGGAGGGATTGATGCCGGGCCCGATCTGCTGGTGCTAACATTGATGACTGTTCTGTGTTTACTCAGTTTATGTATGGACCGACATCTTTAATCAACATAATTTTGTTATCATGATAGTCATCTATAAGGCGTGATCTTGAGATTACTCTTGCTTATGGAAAAAGAACAAAGTAAGCACAAATCTCCTCGTGAGCTCGGAGCGTTGCTGGAGATAGAGTCTTGACTGTATAGGACTTGCAAGTTTTGGAGAGGTTTGTTTTTAGAAATTCAGATACTTATTTTTTATTGGCAGCCTACTGCCCAGTTTGCACCGCAGACCAGAGACCTTTTTAACGCCATGGTACCTCTAAATCTTTCTGCCAATGCTTACAGTAATGTGGGATACGCAAAGATGCAGCATGTCACGTCCGGTACGTGGGGGACCAACCATTTGATCCAGCTGCGTAATCTAGAATGGATTCCCTAAGCTGCCGGTGCTAGTGTAAAAACAAAGCCAGTATCTGCGAACAAAGGAACCCTTCTCTCCTTGCCAACCCCATAATGCCAGAAAGACCAGACGCCACATAGATGGTTGATTCGTTTATTTGAGCTTCTTCTTGGGTCGGAGCTGGTTGGTGTGACCGCACTTTCGCTTACGGCAGTTGGTGGCACGGGGGGGAAGACGAGCCTATAACGTCTTGTTAGTCTATCGATCTGCCTGGGTCGTGGAGCTTAGGATGGAACATACGTAGCACTTGCGGCAGATCATCTTCTCGCAGTTGAACTTGGAGGCAAGAGCCTTCAGGGAGGGCTCGATGATACCACCACGGAGACGAAGGACCAGGTGGAGAGTGGACTCCTGTTATGTCGGTCAGCATGCGATCCCAAATTGCGACGACGTTCCTAGAACGACAAGCGATTCCTGGTCGTGGTTCAATTCCTGATGTTACGGACCTTCTGGATGTTGTAGTCTGAGAGGGTGCGGCCATCCTCGAGCTGCTTGCCAGCAAAGATCAGGCGCTGTTGGTCAGGGGGAATTCCCTCCTTGTCCTGAATCTTGGACTTGACATTGTCAATGGTGTCGGAGGACTCGACCTCAAGGGTGATGGTCTTGCCCGTCAGGGTCTTCACGAAGCTGGTTTTCGAAGTCAGTAAATTGATCGGTTTCGTTCGAAATTCGGGATCGGCGGATTCCTAGCTTACATCTGCACTGTTAAAGAGGTTAGTAAATCAATTACACATGCGTTTTCAAGCCGTCAGGGGCGCACTTACTCTTGACTGAATTTTGAGACCTTGTCGATGTGAAGTTCGAGATGTCCAGTCTGCGCGCTGATTTGGTGGGGCAAAGTTGAGAAATGTAAGAAAACCCTAGGTTACCGACGAGGTCACGTGGTTTCTACCACAATTTGGACGAGTGTGTTTGATGCCCCACATCTAAGTGCCCATCGCCGAGATAGTGGAGACGGCTGGCATGAGGTACCTTAATACCTCTGTGGCTGACGGCAAGGGCACTTCCAGAGCAACAGCTATCAATTGGAGATGATCAGATATAATATCTGGCTTGTATGAACGGCAGTGCGTCTGATGGATGACGCCACTGCCTTTTCAAATTGTCCTCATGCGTTTCGGCTGGGTTGCTGCCTTTGCCATTTTATTACCTGCTGCTCAAGCATGTAGACAGCCCGGACAAGGGTCTCCGTCTTCATCCCTCCCAACTCGGCTTTTCCAGCTCATTAGCTAGTGGTTTTCTGCATAGGATAGAGGCCATGTTCTTACCCGCAGCTTTGTAAAGCATTTTTCCAGGCGCATTTAGATCCTCGAGGTGGCCGAATACTTCGTAATTAACACCTGGATCTGTACCCTCGTCGATGGTCTGTTCGCCTGAACCGGATGACCTTTGAATGGCTTCAGACAAGACCTGCTTCAGGCCCGCATCCAGTTCCTGAGGTGCGATTTCTGGCACCGGAGGTTCCAGCTCTGGAACGTTCTCTACTGGGAAAAACCTGGTAATTGGATTCTTAACTAGGTAGGGAGATGAAATGTGAGCGAAAGCATAGTATAGTAGAATCCAGACTCACTTTTGCTATCGTTCAAGCTTGCAACCTGAGAGAAGAATCGGTCTAGCTCTTCGTCGTCTAGTGACACAATTTCCTGAGCTGAATACTCGGTCATTGAGTGCTTTTCTTGATTTGGCTGTTCTTGTTTTGCCCTTGCTTGAGACCACCGTTCCCAATCAAATGCATATCCATCTGTGATAAGGGTGCGGCTGCCATCAAAAGGAAAGCATAGCTTTGCTGAAACAACCAGCAATGATATCAAAAGGATTTCAGGGTGATCTATTGGAAACACTCGCTGTTTTCGGATTGGGTATTGGAAAGTGCAACTCAGAGCACTTGAGAGCTCTTTTGCCCCGTGGATCACCTCGACTGGGATTTCATGTCAGTGAATTAAGTAAGATGGAAATGAAGGAAGACAAACCTGGCAATGAAAGATTTCTAGTCAGCTGGACGAAAATCGGCACGTAAGAAAGGGTCGGGAATGTGAGCTCGTAGTTCAAGCTAAAGGACATCACCAAGTGTAAAACTGTTTGGTGTAGCTCTCCACCAAGAAGGGGAGTTTGAAAGGGTAACTTCAGCGCTTGGGTGAAAAACGATGGCATTCGGTCTTTCATCTCCTGAGGCAGCTTGAAATACTGGCAACTTATTAGACTCTAGCACCCAATATGTGGTGTACTGTGTGGCCAACTTACTGCTCGATTGTAGGGCATGTTGTTGCTAGTCACCCATTGGAACATCTCCCCGATGCGTATTGGGATCCTGAGAAGAAGGCAGCCGAGGTAACATAAGCCTAAAGTATCGCTCATCTTGGGCATGGGCCAATTGGACCCTCTCTCGGCGTCCCAACTCCGATTTGTCGAGCTTGATTTTACGACAACTTCTCCTTCGTCGGGGAGCGGCTGAGAACTGAACACCTCTAACGTGTCTGGAGCTTCGCTTTCATCTGGAACTAGGGATGAGAAAGCCCGTATTCGGAGATCCCAGAGGTCACGAACAACCGTTTCAAGTTCATCTCTGAAGCCCTTTTCGTGGATCATCCAGGACAGCTGGTACCTTAAGATAAGTTGGAGAGCTTCTAGAAACAGGCTCTTACCCGCCAGCCCAGTGAGGTGCTTTCTCTCTCGCTCCCTCCGTTCCTTCTCTTTTCTTGTGACCATGCCCATCTTACCAGAGTCTTCTTCCTCACCAAGGTCAAATTGAACGAAGCCCTGAATGCACATTCAGCTCATGCTACCCTCTTCTTGGGGATTCATCGTGAATGCTTCACGGCATAGCATGGTACAGGTACTCACCTCGATCTCATGGCCATTGGATGCGCAAAACCGAAGGCCATTCTCCAGATAGTATCTTCGGTCTCCGCACTGCGTGCATCGCTCACCTCGCGGGAGCTTTCGTGTTTCACTTCGCTCCGCCATGTTGACTGTTGTTATCGAGATGATATTTTTGGGTCAAGATGCTGGATGATCCAAGTTTCAATGGACGGCATCTCTGAGAATAAAGCGGTGAATCCAATTGACAAAGACAAATTCAAAGTGAGAACCGGCCTATTTCCCATTAGAAAAAAAACTCAGTTCCACAGTTGCAACGACAATGCCGTCATTTGAAATGAATTACAAGTCGTGGGAATGAAGCTTATGGTGGTCTCGGCATATGGAAATCAACTACCCAGCATGAATGATCTTTGTTCGGGGTGGGTTCCTCCTTACCCGGGCGCTAAATTGGGTTACGATGGCCAACATGGATGGTAGGAATTCAACAACGTAGCTCAATTTCCGGTTGTATATTTTTTATATTTCTCGGCGTACGCACGATTTGCTACATACAGTGACAAGCGGGATTAATAACTTTTTTCTCTATCACAATACTGGGGCCGGAGTTTTATGGTCATATCTCCAAAGCTCTCTCTCCTTTTCCATTCTTTTCATTTTTATGGGAATACATTGTGTGCCTGGATGACATGGCAGCGACGTTATTGAAAACAAGGAAATCAGCATCGTTGCATGGGCATATTCATGGACCATTGTGTATAGAAGTCATAAATCCTCGTCCGTATCATATCCTCACATGCAACGGACCAAACCGCCACTCAAGGATACTTGATGAATGTTCCAAATATCAAAATTCAAATCCACCGAGACAAGGCTCAACAAATGAGCAACGATAGAGAAGCCAGGAGTGTAGGAGGCGGCATGTGGAGCTAAAAGAAAACTTTTTAACCCTGCTTGGGAGCCTCCTTGGCTTCAACGGCAGCCTCCTCACCCATGGAGGTGAGAATGACAACGTCTAGGAGAAAGGAAACAAGTTAGTGGTGAGTTCCAAAGTAGTGAATATATCAGGATTACATACTTGTGTCCTTCTCATCAGTCTTGAAAAGCTTGGTGATTTTGTCGCCAACGTCACCGTCGGGCATGCGAACATCATCCTTGGTGTCACCATCATCGTTCATGAGAGAGAGGAAGCCATCATCGGAGATGTCGAGCTGCGGGTCCAATTAATTCATGTTCATGAAATATGGGAACCTTGTTTGCTTGGAATGACTTACAAGCTGGTACTCGCGGCGGGAGACGTTGGGGACGTCCATGTTGTGGGTGGAGGGACTGAGATCTTCGTACTTCTTGCCAGTGAAGATGTCGAGAGCGACGAGATGGACCTTGGCGTGACCGTGCTTTCCAGTCTTGGAGGTGGACATGTCGACAATCTTGCAGGGGCGGTTCTTGATGACGACGAAACCGTTCTTGCGCAGAGCAGAACACTGCATGGGGTAGGTCAGCGAGGCGCCGGCATCGGCGGACTCGAAGGTAACATCATGCTAATGAGAATGGTGGTTAGCAACGAATTTCCATAAGATGTGCCGTGGTGGTTATGGACTTATGGGATGAAGAGGGCAGGGGAGGTGAGGAGCGAGAATGCCCAAGAGGGAAAGTGGTGCGGTTGGAGGGGGTGGTCGTGCGCGTGCCGGCTCTCTTCATCGGAATCGTGCCTCTAGACCCCGCAAGACTGGAACAATTCAAGCGCGAAGACTGTTATTCGCGTCGCAGAAAAGTGTTTGAAGTATTGGACGAGGCTCGAGATGGCTCAATTCGATAACAGTAATATTGCCCTTTGGTGTTCTGCTGGTCGTGGGGCACGAGCCACAATGCGGGGTGATTTTTTGTGTGGCCAGGAAGGGCGACGGCGCAAAAAAATGAACAGGTCAAGGTGCGCGGGCAGTGCGCGGGCAGGCAAAATTGAGAGACGAGCTTACCTCTTCAGCCATTTTGATGGATAGCGCACAGAACGGAGTCGTCGACAAGAAAGAAGAAGAAGGGGTTGATGAGGGTGGTGGTTGTGGGAAAGATGGATAGCTGGAGGGAGAGAAATAGAATACTTAGGTAGGTAGGAGAGGAGGGGAGAAAAGAGATGCTTAGTGGCATGGGAGGGGCGAGGGTAAAAGAGTGCGCCTGCTTGGTCTGGTCTCGAATTTTTTTCTCACTCGTGTGATTGGTGCCCCTCCATTTCTTCACTGTCCGACGCCGCTTGTCACCAAGCAACCGTAATAATAACAGTGCTCCATACTGCCTGTTGCTGGTGCTGGTGCCGTTGCCACTGCTGCCTGACCTGCCTGTCGGTAATCTATTCCATGTTTGTCTGGGAGGGGACAGCTCCTGGTGGCCGCGGCATTGCACAGAAGTGCTGGAGGAAGCCCTTGTCCTAGGTTGCTTGTTCCGGAAAGCATACATAACCTCGATAACTTTATCTCCTAGATAATCCTATCTATCCACTGCATATTTCTCCGGCCAACGTGCCCTCTCCCAAATCAACATCGAAAGGGTCCCTCAGGGCACCCGCACCGACCCGTTCACAGGATTACTCATTGATGCGGAACAGATTTGTGTGGTGTGTTTTGTCCCCGCTTGCTGCAACGGACTGGCCTGCGGCCAAGTCGCCTCAGATCCATGCCTGGCTCGGTTTAGCGATCCCATTGGAGCCTAATGCTCAATGGCTTGCAGAGGCCCTTCTTCCCGGGTGATATCCAGATGCGGCGGACCCTGAAATATCTGCAGCGCTGCTAGCGACCAATTGGCTTGACCCTGGGTGTGCATCCTCATGTTCGTGGTGACATGACGAGTTGGTGACCCAAGACCTGCATATACAAACCTTGAGCTTTCCCTACCTATCCCCAATTCGCCCATGCCCACGGGGCACAAATGTGTGACGAATGCGGAAGAAATATTTAAACTTATGAGGACTCAAAGTATCGCTTGGACGCCGCTTTTTAAAAAATCATTGAACTTATGGACAGGCTACCTATCAAAGTAATGTCTTCAGTTAGCTTGGACAGGAGCCAAGCCTCTCGTTGTAATGGTCAATCACGCTGTAGTCACAGACCTCAATCCAATCAACAGACTATCCTTGCAATATCTGAAGCCAGAACATCCACTTGCGTGTTACTCTCTTACTTCTTGAAGGTAGGTAGGCATCCTTAAGTGGGCGGGCAGGAGCTGCACTGATCTGAGCTGAGCTCAGCTGGGTGATGTTGAAATTAATGCACTCCAACATGAATATATATTCTGATGTTTCCGAGCCTGTGACTGATATTTTCAGTTTATTGAGGTTTAACAGTAAATATTCCAGAAATGTTATACTATGTCAATCTATATCGGTTTTATTACTTCATTATACCTACCTAGGTACCTTAGTTATTGCTGCTCTTCATTTAGATGTCTCATTTCTGTCACCCAATTGATGCTGTGTTGCCCGCTCGAGTACCTGCCCACTGTCTGCCCTGTGCTTGGGGCGCTGGGGCCAATCACTGTCCCGACACCTTGACAGCTGTCCACGCGATTGATAGGTGACGCTACATGGCCCATTGCTTAGTCGTAGGTACTAACGTACATGGTAGGAGTAATATCAAGCTGTCCTTGACCCTGACAACTCCTTACGTAGATGCGCTTGCCAACCACGTGCCTCTTCGCCTTCTAACTCACTATGTGACACGCTTGTTGAATAGAATTTCTTTCGAATTTTTCTTTCGCCAGCCCTCCCTGCCTGCACCATGTGGCTGGATCGATTTGGGGGTGCACCCCCCAACGCGTCAGGGACCTCAACTCCCCAATCCATCGTCCGGTCCTATTCACCACTACCACGACGAACGACTTCCGGCGGTCTCAGTCCATATGTTACCTCGCAGCGTACAGGAAGCTCTCCTCGAAGCTCATCGCTTTCTTTGGCATCGAATGACTCAACATCGTCGCTCCTCTCCTCCTCGCGCAAGCCCAATGGATCCGCACTACGTCAGACATCGACCGTATACGATGGCCCTTCACCGGAGGATATCATAGAGAAGCTCCTCGAGGAAATACAGGATGACACCGATCAGCCCCAAGAACCTAGTTTCGTGAAAAAGGAGGACTTGGACCTGATCCCCGAGTTCGGCGGGTTGTCTTTGAAGCAACTGGCAGATCGTAAGGGCCAGGGCGAGAGTGACTGGGAGGCTCAATTCTCTGCTCTTTCTATTCGATCGCATCCAGCAGAAGAATGTTCGTATTTATGCAGCTGCTTGCTTGAGAAGCGCACAGGCTAACGTCGTTGTTTTTCAGATGACAACCGGAGGACCCAATTCAACGAGCTACATCAGAACATCACAGCCTGCGATGATATCTTAAATTCCGTCGAGACCTTTCTTACCAGCTTCCGTAACGACCTCGCCAATGTGTCTTCCGACATTGAGTCCCTGCAGTCGAGATCCGCTGCGCTGAACCGAAGATTGAATAATCGTCGAGCTGTAGAGAAGGCCCTTTCCCCTATTATCGAAGAATTGAGCATCTCGCCGGAGACAATTACCAGGATAACGGAAGGCCATATTGACGAATCTTGGGTCCGAGCCTTGAATGATTTGGATCGCCGTGCCACCGCACACCAGAAGCGAACCGGCTCACAACCGCCCAAGGCTTTGGAGGACCTGAAGCCACTGCTGGAGAAGCTTATTCTTAAGGTACGAGCGCTTTCTTGGGACCATGGCCCGTTATCAATTGAGACACCCGCTGAAATGAAAACTAGGCAATTGAGCGCATCCGAGATTTCATCGTTGCACAGATCCGGGCCCTGCGAGCTCCTCAAATCAATGCGCAGATCATCCAACAGCAAAACTTCCTCAAATTCAAGGATCTGTTTACATTTTTACACAAACACCATCAGACTTTGGCGAATGAAATATCCCTGGCATATATGAATACCATGCGATGGTACTATCTCAACCAGTTCGGCCGTTACGAGAAAGCTCTGGGGAAGATCAAGTTACATTCGCTTGATAAAAATGATGCTCTGGGTCAGGAAGATACGCCAAGGAGAGCCAATGTGTTGTCGGCTGCAAGGATACCTGGGCCCCCCCATGACGCCTTTAACCTGGGTCGGCGTATAGATATACTGAAGACCAACAACCCTTCTGCCATCTCTTCGTATCTCGCAGAAGAAGATCAGTCTACTCATTATCTTGAAGTTCCGTTCCGCAATTTCAACCTGGCCTTGATGGACAACGCGACAGCTGAATACACGTTCCTCGCAACTTTCTTCTCTCCAGCCCTCTCGTTTGCTCAAATTTCCAAGAACTTCAACTATATTTTCGACCCCACATTCGAGCTCGGCCGGACTCTCTCCAAGACGCTTGTTGGCGAAACATACGACGCCATAGGTATACTTCTCTGTATTCGACTCAACCAGAGGTTGTCTTTTGAGCTTCAGCGTCGGAAGGTTCCCGCTGGCGAGGGCTACATAAACGCCACCAATATGTTACTCTGGCCTCGCCTGCAAGTTATCATGGATAGACATTGCGAATCCGTCCGCAGCTTAACCAATTCCCTTCCCACGAAGCCAAGCAAGAGCTCAAGCGACCCATCGAAAATGACTGCGGCGCCTCACATGCTAACACAGCGATTTGGAGCTCTGTTGGAAGGATTCCTGGCCCTGAGCACGGATGCGGGTGATGAGGAGCCAGTAGCCTCTAGTCTGCGGAGGTTGCGAACTGAGGTCGAGACGTTCTTGACTCGGCAGGCTCAGACATACGGCAGCGATAAGCGGAAAGGTTCGCGCTTCTTGTATAACAACTACTCCCTGGTTCTTACTATTCTGGGGGACATTGGTGGGAAAATGGCGATCGAGCAGCGCCATCATTTCGAAAAGCTAAAGCTCGCACACCAGGCCGACGCTTGATTTCCGTCCTGGATTTATTTTCTTGATTTTCTTTTCTTTTAAAGTCTCGGGCAGCATTGGAGAGGAGTAGGCACGGCGTTCCACATGGCTTGATATATATTTCTGTTCTTTTCTACTTTTTTTTCTTCTCCATCTTGGTGGAAATATTTGTATGTTACATATTGATGGGTTCCCTCAAGTCTATAAATCTTCTTATCCCTCGGCAGCGACCAAATATCTCTAGTTTATTTTATAGCACATGTATAAGAGGGGGCCTGGTTCCTTGGTTATACATGTGACCTGTTGCGAACAAAACGAACAAAAAACAATGTCTTTTACTGTAGGTGTGTTGTGATGCCGAATAGACCCATCGTGCGATGAATGGCCGATGGGTTGCGGCGGAGGTAGATGGCCAGGGCACCCACCGCCACGGCCATACCAAACGTGGTGGCCACCCGTCGGTACCTCCATAAGAGGACCTTGGCCTTGTTCTGCAGCTCCAGCCACTGGAGCTCCTTGACCTGTCTCTGGAACCAGACCTCTCCGTCCTCGAGGGTCTGGGCCGTCGACGCCTCCACGTCCCTTGCCGTCTTGAGCGCGCTGGCGCCGGAAATATGTCTCCACGATCGTAGCGATTCGGGCGGGTGGCGCTGGAAGAGCGCGATGGAGTCCGCGATGAGGCCGTCGAGGTCCAGGTTCCGGGGGAGCTTGCCGAGGATGACGTGCAGCATGTCGGCCTCGTCGATGTCGAATATCTCGTCGCGGCGGTCCAGGACGGTCTGGGCGAACACGTAGATGCTAAAGACGGGCTCGCGGGCGATGAGGACGTCGAAGAGGCGGGCGATGTCGTGGTAGGCCTCGATGTTGTGGGCGTACATGGTCAGGGTGCCGGAGAGGGCGTAGAAGGGCTCGACGCCGTCGAGGTGGCGGCGCAGCTTCGGGTCGGCGTGCGCGATGATGTCCGGGAGGAGCTGGAGCTGCGAGGTGGTAGGGCCCAGGGTGGGCAGCATGAAGTCTCGGATCCTGAGGACTGAGAGGCGGGCGACGAGCTGGGCTCGCAGAGGAGGGTCCAGGACCAGGAGGAAGACCTGGCAGACGTCGTGGTAGCCCTGGAAGTAGCATAGGAACGGCAGGCGACGGAGGACTTCTGTGATGAGAGAGGAGAGCTCGTTCTTGCGTTGCTGGAGCTCGGCGTCGGATTTGTCTGGAGGGAGAGCAGGTAAGTCAAGTCACCTGGACTTGGATAGGCTGGGAGATCGGAGGGGCAGACATACTACGTGGGTAGTAGACAAAGGAGCGCTCGACGTCCAGTTGAACCTGGGCTTCGTCCTTGTGAGGCGGGAGGTCCTCCCAGGAGGTTTTGGTATTGTTGGGATAACAGAGATGGTCGAGATCATTGCGACTGGAGCTATCTGTGTTCTTCTCATTCTTTGGTGTTTGTGGTTTTACTGCACCAAGAAGAATTGGCCCTGATACCCGAGCTCTGTTAGTTGGTGAAGGCGGGTTATCAAATATATGCAAGGTCCTACGTACAAGCCTGGCGTCGAAGCTCATCCGTTAAGAGGCCACCCGTTGATTCAGCAAATGAACGGAGGCGGCCAAGATCTAAACGTCGGCAGGCATCTTCGATCTCTATGTATTTTGGGTTGGGGGCATGTTCAGACTCTTGGCTATGCAACGAGTCCTCAGCGTGTTTCTCATCTTGAGATTGAGGGTCAGCAGCCGGCTCCATCTCTATGGTGTTCGTGAATGAGCCCCGGGAAATCTTGCGTGGCGCGCTTGAAATGCGCCCGACATCTGATGCTACGACGGAAGCTTGATGCGCCAGTTAATCAGGCATGATCCGAGGACGATCAAGATAGGCGCCAGCCAGCCGTAGGGCGGAATGTCACGAGACAAGATACCAGTGAGGTACTGCAGAGTTCGGTGGATGGCAGGTCGGGAGGCCAAGCAGGCAGTCGTGCAGGCTGTACCGAGTGCTCTGCTCGTGAACTGTCTTACTGCTTGCTTTTAAGACGGGCAGCATGAATGAGCTTGGTTCCTCATTCGGTCTTGGGGTTTCAGAATGAATACATACAGGGTCTTGGTTCTTACTATTGGCAGGGGCACGTCACCTCGCCGTGTCAAAAGACCCATTTCCCAGCTCCCGTCTAGAAGACTGGAAGACCAAAGGCCCCACCCAGGTACCCGCCTCATTGCTGGCAGCATTTGGCAGGCCGTCAAATCGATTTATTCCTGCTCACACACGTCCGCCTGGCCAGACGCAGTGCTACACATAGGGATGCAGTGCTTTATCTATCCTGTTGGATGACACTCGCGGACAGGCTGTTCCTCACTATGATAGGAGAGATCACCGCAATTAGTCACCACAGCAATCTGGCCACTTATGAGCACCTCAAGGTATTGGCTGGGAACTATGGCTTAAGTTCCCAGGGATCGTCCAAATAGTCCAGCCGCAGCGATGCACACACCATTCTATAATCATCAGGGTGGTCAATGATACCTTAGAGTCTCAATTAGAGACATAAGCGAAGTTGTGGACAGGATCGGAAGCATCAGCTCCTGCACTTTCTGCCCTTTTGCCTTGCTGCTGCTCTGCGGGGCAAATATGCCCCGACCTACCTAATATTAGGCACATCCGATCTTCGTAGAGCTCCCGACGTCCTATGCACCCTCCACTACATGTATAACGCTGCTCCCTCTTGCTTTCTTGTCTGTTTGGCATACGCGTTTCATCCCGAAATCTTGACCTGGCTGGTCGGTACGCCATATTTCATCCAGTAAAAATCCGCCAATTATCCTACTCCCTGTCGCCCAACAGCGCCTGAGTTCAGGTTTGTGCTCAGGCTCGTATCCACAAGCTTTGTGGTAGCTTGGCACCTGTCTGCCAGGGCCCCAGCACTGTTTCCTTCTGTCTTCATCTCGCCTGACCACACAGGTTGTTATTTCAACTGGCTGGGCTTTGAAGAACCAGGGATAAGGCCATCCGGCGATTTGGCTTCCACCAGACCTGGTCTAGTCGTGTGAAGCCCTCGCTTGGAGCAACGTGCGACCACCTGGATTCACTACCGCACGCCTGGGTATAACTGACCAACCACCGAACCTGTCTCGTATATCCCATCAGATACCACCCTTGCGACACTTGGGCTCCGGCCTCCGCCCAGGCTGTGGCTTCTGCTCGTCTAAGTGAGCAAACAATCGAGACAGGTCTCCACCGTAGTCGCCGGGTATTAGGCATGATACGGCTACCATGGCGTTTGAGACCAGTGTCCTAAGGGACGGTGCCTGGGTCACGGAAACAGTTGATTTCCAAGCCGCTCTGAAAGTCTATGCACCCCCGGCCAACTCCGAGGAGGTCTTATTCGGAGACCGTCCTCCCTGTGGGATTTTGTCAAGAACTGTAATTGAGAGTCCCGTTGTCAACGCGGTGCACTCAGTCCGCCTGAGGTCAAAGTGGAAAAATGACATTGCGTTCATTGGGGTATGTGCAATTCTTTCCTTCTCTCGGTCCCTCTTCCCTCCATTCTCAAGATTTCTTTGGTATGCTCCTACGAAAATTGCTTCGGTTTGGGAGAGGGGCAGATTGCGTTCATCACCCAACTAGTGGTTTGCGATTCTAGGAAGACTTTTATCACCGCTAACCGATGTTTCTAGGATCGATATGTCCAAATATCGGAGCTTCGCAGTGATGGGCAGCTTCACAATGTTCTAAGGGTCACTGATTTTGGCGCCCGAATTCGCAACTCCACAGTCCTGGGCAGCTGCTCAGTTCTACCCGGAGGTGTTGAGAACGACCCTTCCTTTGGCATGGACGATGATGTCAAACTCGAATTGCCCACTCAATCCGAGCGCGTGTCGATCGATATGAGGGAGGACAAGGCTCTCAGTCTTCCTCCGCAATTACTTATCCTGATACTTGAAACAGGAGATATCCTCTTCGCATTTGTTCAGCCAGATCCCATCACGAATGTACCTAGACTCGTAACCAGCAAGATCCCGCCACCAGGAAACATCCCATACTTTGGTAATCAGCTGGTTGTTGATCCATCTGGTCGTTACTTGGCAGTTTCTTCCCTTGACGACACCCTTGTCATCCATCTATTAAAACCATGGAAACAACTGAATGAGGAATTCAAGCAACATGGACGCATCATGCCGCTAATGGAGACCTCCGTCCGAGTGGTGAATGGAAATATTCAAAACCTGGCATTTCTCTTCCCACGTCAAAAAGATGAAGTTCATATAATTCTCGCCATTACGGTATTCTCACGGAAACGTACCAAAAATCCAGGCTGGTTATTGTTCGTATATGAATGGGAGCTGGGTGATGATCTCTTGAATATGTTTATGAGAATCAAGTCTCCGATCCGTCTTCCCGAGTTTTCTGAATTCCCCTATCTTCTCATCCCAATCAAATTTGGAAATGCATTCTTTATTCTCTTTCAGCGTTTTATTGGATTGGTTAAGCAACCGTTGTCGGCCCCAGAGTATGAATTCACGATCCTGCATGCTCCAGCGCCCTCAAAATTCCATCATGGGACCAACCAGCCTCTATGGACGACATGGGCGAGGCCATTCCGGCGGGAGTCCTACTCACAGGCGACAGAAATTATCTATCTTGTACGAGAGGATGGATTCCTAGAATACATTGAGTTGGAATCTAGCCAGCTGTTGTTCTCAGCCACTGATGTTGGGTTCCTCAACACCCATGTATCGCTGGCGTTCACTGCTGCTTACAACGGCTTCTCTGATCTACTAATCATAGGGGGGGATTCCGGCCCCGGAGGGATATGGAAGGCAAGCGATCCGTGAACAATCATTTTTGTTGAGATAGAGATCTTTTGACTGACTTCTTTCTTCCTTTAGCTCGAAGCACGGCAGGAGCCAGAGAAGATCATGGTAATCCCAAATTGGTCGCCTGTAGTTGATGCCACGACGACCGACCTGAACACATCTTTGGTGAGCATGGCCCCGGCAAATCAGCATGGAGACAATTCTAGAGGCCACGAGACCCCGGATAGGATATTTCTTGCCACTGGACGTGGAGCAACCGGCAGTGTTACAGAAATCCGGCATGGCATCCAAGCGAGGATTGGGCTGGACTTGGAACTGGGTGAACCTGTTCGGCAAGCTTGGCTATTCTCTGATGATAGATTGGGAAGTGGAAGCATGGTTGCAATCTTAGCGCTACCCTATTCCACTGCCATTCTGTCGTTCTCGAGCAACCTGGAAGATGTTGTGGCAGAGCCAGCGGACCAGACGCCCTTTGATTCATCAACACGCACTCTGTGCTCGGCTCGGATTGTTTCAGATGTCATTGTCCAAGTTACCGAGGAAACAATCACACTTGTAACGCACTCTCAGAGGTATGGACAGAATTGAAATTGAAGACTTGAAAGAAAGTAGAGATTGAAGCTGACAAATGGTCTTGTACAGCTCGCAGCACAAGCTCAAAGAGCTGTGCGGTTCGCCGGAATATATACCCCAAAGGGTCTTTTCGGCTCACCAATTCATTGTACTTTCGAGATCTCTGCCGCAGGGCTCTGAGATGCGAGTTCTTCGTGTCGAAGAGATGAATGTAATCCCCGAAAGCTGCTGGGACACTCCAGGAGAGGATTCTTGCATCTCTCTACTCGAGTCGTCTGGAGAATGCTATCTTCTCTTGGGTGAAATGGTAGATAGCTTGCCTTCGATTGCTATCTACTCGATGGACGGGAATCTAGTCACGAGACAAAGCATCACGGAAAATACTGGTATGAACTCCCTGAAGAAGTGAAATTGAAAGGTATTGTTAGCTAATATTTTCCCTCGTAGCCACCACTCCAAATTCCCAATCCTCACTAGAGGCACTCACAAGTATTGTTGTCGCCAAAGAGCAGCAGGAGTACTTTGTCGTCATTGCTGGAACTCGGTGTGGCCATCTGATAACCTTCCAAATACCCAAAAACGCCAATAGGCAGATCTCTTGGAGAATTGAGAGATTAGGGAACTCGCCTGTGGAAGTGTTCCCCCATTCAAATACAGATGGAGCCGGGACTGGAACTCCATTTTTATGCTGCGCCAACAATGCGGTTCAGCTGGGCAAATATTCCCCTGATTCGAATCGCTTCAAAAGCAAAACAACTATCTGGCCAACGGATATGAGCGACTCTTCTCTCCAAGTGCCCCCGATTCACTCTGTCTTTGGAGTTGGCTCATACCAAGGGAATAGTGCCAAATATTCGATGCTTGCAATGGTCGCCGGTACGAGAATGCTCATCGCTGATCTGAGTGACCACTCTGGCTCGATCCCGAGAAGCATACCTGTTGATGGTACCCCTACAAGGATACTCTACTCAGAAGTATGGAGGTGTCTTGTAGTCGGTTACCAGGTTGAAAATAAGCCCTCCATAGCCTTCATCGATCCTGACACTGGGGAATCGATATCAAAAGCGATCGATAAAGACAAAAACGCATGCGAGTTCATTACCGGGCTGGGCCAAGCTGAAGATCGGATATTTGGGCTCCAGGAATGGCTTTACATGAAGAACGGCGAGATGTTCCCCTTTATTATTGTCACAACGCAAAGTGGCGGCCTTTTAATCGTCTCTGTCCGGGAAGAAAGGAAGAAGAAGGAAGGAAGCGGCACGAGACAACTTCAGCACTGGACCAGATATAGGAAGAAAGGGTTTAAAGTGCCCATCTATTCGGTAGTGCCTGACCAAGAAGGACTCGTCTACTGTGCTGGCCGAACACTGTACTGGGACGTCCTCGACTTGGCCGAGAAGAAGATGAAGACGGCCAAGTCGTTTGAGCTGGACTCGCCGGCTACTTCGCTGTCGATATCAAATGGGAAAATCTGGGCGTTGACGAGCATGCATTCACTGCAGATTGTGGACCATCGGAGCGATCCTGGAGTATATGATATGAGACTTTTGCATACCGATCGGGCCACACGAACAACGAGCCACATGATTAGCGTTGGGCCAACTACGCAAGGTGATCTCTGGCCAGTTACACTTCTGTCTGATGTCTCTGGTGGCATTGCGGGTGTGTGGGTGCCATGGGATAAACGAAATCAAGAGCTGGTGGTGGCATTTGAAGGCCAGCTTGGCAACTCGGTGAGGAGATTTATACGAGCAAAATGTCGCCCAACCTGGCTGATGGAAGAGCATGGGCGGCCGCGGTACGGCTGCATACAGAGCAGTTCCGACGGGGCTGAGATTTTGGGCCTTTCTCTGGATGGATCGATGCGGCATTTCACTCTTTTACAGCAAGACCTTCGGCGATTTCTTTATCTTGTGCAATCGCTCTGGAGAGCCGAGAAGTCGGCTAGATATGCCCGCGAACAGCTCAATACGCTCCTCCAAGCTATAGAGCTCCCCAAGAGCCAGCATATCGATGGTGACGTGCTGATTGCCTGTCTGAATCAACGGTTACTGGAGAGGTTGGTCCATGAGAGCGGTACTCAAGATCTCTTTCGCAGATATCTGGATGAGCTGGAGGGTGGGTTGCACACGAGAAGCTTTGGACGAATCGACACCGAGGACAGCATGGATCTGGGCCTGGGGGATGATCTGCAGGGGAAATATATGAAACTGGGGTATGATATCTTGGACTATGTTCTCGCACCTGTTCTTTAGCAGACAGGGGTTATCTTCAAGATTGGTCTATCATTTAACTTGTTCATGCAAATGCCAACGAAGAGATGCTATCCACACTTGTAGGTCTTCTTAGGTAGGTCCCCTATGCAGGTGTTGCTGTCAATGTGGGCGGGCGAGCGGCTATTATGCCGTCTTCACATTACATAATATTGAAGCTGGGCATTGAATTTCGGGGAAAATTTCTGGTGAATGCCCATCAAGTGCCCAGTGACGTGGTGAGCTGGTGGTGCATTCAGCTGCTACAGAGCGGGGTCCAGGCGCTCAAGGGTGCCTGCTCGGCGCTATGCGGCCTGTACTGGCTGCCCCTCTCCCTCGTGAGGGGCCTGTAGCAGCGACGGGCAGAGGCTCCTACAGGCGCTGGCCGACTTGCCCCGCGGGAACGTCTCTCCACATCACCAATACCTGCCTGGCCACTTTTAAAAAAAGAATCAGCCGCCACCTCGACAACCGCACGGTTCCTGGTGATCGATTGACTCTGACGGAAGCAGACCGGACCCAACGACCAGGCAGGCTGAGCGATTTGCGACCGACCTGTGATCCCCCGTTTGCCCAATCAGAGGAGCTTACCAGAGCATGTCTTGTCGGTTCCTCCCACTTCCTCAGCAACCTTCTCCTCCCTCGCTGGATTTGCCACCAGACCCCGTCAACCCGTGCTGAAACCGAAAGGCTTCCTGAACCTTCGGATACATACGTAAAGTAAAATATCCGACTGTGAAACCCTCCAAACAAAGCTCGACTCTTTGTCTGTCCCAACCTCACACTCGACCGTGTGTGTGTGTGTTTGTGTGTGTGCCTGTGTATAGTTTCGCAGCGCAGCCCCCCCACAACGACTAATCTAATACCGATTGCTTCCTATACTTGAGAGGACAAAATTAAAATTAATCACGACCCTCGAAATACACAAGAGAGCATTTGAGAAAACCCCAATACCGACATCATGCCGCCTAAGAAGAAGAACAACAAGAAGGCCCAGGATGACTGGGAGGCCGACCTGGGCGAGACCATTGCCCCCAACGGCGGCGCCCCCCCGGCCGCAGATGCCGACGCCGCCGCCAACGAGGAGGGCGAGGACGAGGCCGCCGGTGGCCTGATGGCCATGCTGCGCAAGAACAAGCAGAAGCGCAAGGACAAGGGCCTCCCCGAGGTCGAGGCCGCCGAGACCCCCGTCGACGAGCCCCCCGTCATCAAGACGGCGCAGGAGGCCAACATGGACGACGAGTTCGCCCTGCCGGAGAAGAAGGGCAAGGGCGGCAAGGGCAAGCAGGCCCAGAAGAAGGCCGAGCCCCAGGGCGACGATGATGACGGCTCTGGCCGGATCCTGACCAAGGCCGAGAAGGAGAAGCTGAAGAAGGAGCGTGAGAAGCAGCGCAAGAAGGAAAACGTGAGTTGGCGCCCTCCCCCCCCCCCCGGCTTTCCATGCTTTCTTTGGTGGGCAAGATCATGTCGCTAACCTCCTGAATTCAACAGGCCGCGAAGAAGAAGACAGATAAGCCAGAGCCTGCCAAGGCCGCTCCTGAGAAGAAGAAGGAGGAGGTGGCACCCACGCCGGACGCCGCCGAGCCGGCAGCCGGAGGCAAGAAGAAGAAGATTCCTGCTCATCTGCTGATGATTCAGAAGCAACAGGAGGAGTTGCGCCGCAGACAGGAACAAGAAGAACGTGCCAAGGCCGAAGCCAAGCGCGTGGCTGAGGAACAAGATCGTTTAGATGCTGAAGAGATCAAGCGCAGGGACGAGGCCAAGGCGCTCAAGAAGCAGAAGGAGAAGGAAAAGATTGAACAGCTCAAGAAAGAGGGCAAGTTCATGACCAAGGCCCAGAAGGAAGAGAAGGCACGAAATGAGAAGAAGCTGCAGCAGATGTTGGCTGCCGGTATCAAGGTTGGCCCTCAGGAAGACGCCCCAAGTGAGCCTAAGAAGAAGAACGAGGCCCCTAAAAAGAAGAGCAGGCAACAACAGAAGGTATTTTTCATCCTCCCCCTTTCCCCTCGAGTATGCATTTAAGCGTTTGCTAATTCTGTCAACCAGCTTGATGAAGAGAAGGCTCTTGCTGAGGCCGCTGAGCGTGCCCGGTTACAGGCAGAGAAGGACTTGAAGGAGGCTGAGGAGAAAGCCGCCCAGAAGAAGG